>CM060702.1:130235467-131687967 GCA_030686995.1 Artemisia argyi
CATAATAGCCGGAACTTTGAATATTGAGGACAATATTCAATTCTAAGTGTGGGGGGTATTCTAGCGAATTTTATCACATTTTACCATCTAGTACCCCCATTTTTGGCAAAAATTAAAAAAAAAAATTCACTTGTGCTTCAAAATTTTTGTGGTTATCAGTCCGCCATGTCTAAACGAAAAAAGGATTGGCTAATCAAGGAGCAAACGGCTCTTGGTAAAGATATATCAAATCCGTTGACGGCTTGCAATTTGCCCAAAATTGTATGGTATCTCAACTCGCCATATCCTAAAAAGTGAAAGAGTTGGCTAGCCCGCAAGATTATGGCTTGTGGTAAAGGCAGTGGAAAACCATAATTGGTAATCAGCTAACCAAGATGTTGACTATGTCCATCAAGAGTTGGCTAGTCAAGAAGCAAACGGCTTCTGGTAAAGACAAATCAAATCCGTTTACAACTGGTGGTTTGTTCAAAATCACATGGTTATCAGTGTACCATAGTTCTTACTTGAACTAAAACATTTGGCTACTCCAGAAGTAATGGCTTTTGGTATAGAGATTTAAATCTATTAAGTTTTCTCAAAAGATTGCTAGGGACTAGCAATAGTTTAGTGTGGGGGATTTGATATGTGTCTAAATACACATATATTTTACCTTGTTTAAACCCACAAAAACAACCAAAACACACTAATGACCATATAAATGTTACAAATATCAATGGTATGTGTTTTTATGTGATTGAGGTATAAAAATATTGGAAACAAGTGAAGAACATGCAAAGTTCACAAAATTGTCATTTTCAGTCCCTGAAGTTTCACAAATTGACAAATGTAGTCCCTAAAGGTTTAAAATGGAAGAAAAATCAACTTTAGTCCTTGGGAAATCAAACTTGTTCATTATTAGTCACTGGAGGAAAGTTTTCAACAAATGGCAACTTTTACCCCTCAAGTTTCAAAATTGGCAAAAATAGTCCTTGGGTATTTAAAAATGGAAACTTATCAAATTATATCCTTGTACTATTCACATATTACAATTTAGCCCCTTTTGATTAACTTTTGGAAATTTACACTTTTACCCCCTGAAAATCCAAAAATGGCAATAAAAGTCCTTGGGTATTTAAAATTGGAAAAATGGCATTTATGGTCCTTGGGTTAACAGATATGGCAAGAATGATCCTTGGAACACTTTGGTAAAATTGCAAACCAGGTCCCTGCGGTTTCAAGATTTACAAAACTGGTCCTTGTTAATTACAAGTACCAAACAGACCCAAGCTATTATTATTACAAAACATAAACCCAATCCAAACACCACAACCAGCCCACCCTTATTTTTGCTGGCCCAAATTCCACCCCAAGCCCAACCACAAAACATAACACCCCGTTAATATTAACCAGGGTCAAACCCCTGGTTTGACCTCCACCTCCTCCCTCCACTTGCCTGCAACACCACTGCCAACACTTCACCTCCCCCCTCCTCTACCTAATCCTTCCCATACCTTGTCCCCCCAACTTACAAATACTTCCAAACCTTATTTATTACCCTGATAACCCTCCAAGTTACCCCAACTGCCAAAACCAACTTTTCCCGCCAAAATGGAATTGACGACCAAGATTAAATTAAGCTAATCCAATGGTTATAATAGAAGTGGGAAATTCAAAGAAGAGTCCCAGGGCTTATAAAAGTCAAGAAAATGAGAAGGAAGAGGAGTTAGTTAGCTGTAGTGTAACTTAGGATAGATTTAATTTCGTTCTAGTAAAATTTTCCCTTCAAGTGTACTCTTTAGCTTTCAATTGTTGTATTAAGTACCATCAGTGTAATTTAAACTTAATTCAAGCATTAATTCTAAGTTTTCCTTTGTAATTTAGTTTTTACTATTTTGAGTGAAAATTTCGTTTTGGTTTTTATGTTGTTAAAGGCAGTAAATTCCTGTTTCTTTGGATTAATTCAAGCTCACATATAAGTTTTTAATGATTAGGAAGTAATTAAATCAGTTTTAAATAAGAAAACCAAAAATATAGGATAATTAGTTTGAAAAAAATAAAAAAAAAAATCAGGTTGGAGGTTGATTGAAGCAAGGTTCAAAGTTGAATTGGTATGGTTCTGGTTTAGAAGCCTTAGGTGAGGCATTAGGTAATTCTTTGAGGCCTTGGTTTTCAGTTCATGCTTGGATGCAAGGTTGTAAGTTAACTCTCCAATTCTAGTTTCTTATTGTGTAGTTGCTTATTAGTGCTTATCTGTGTTCTTCTGAGCTTATTTATTTTCTCTTAAACATAATATGTCTTATAATAACGTGCTTGTTTATTAAGAATCATTTGTATACATATTGTTATGTTAACTGTCATTGCTTTGCATTTTATGTCCTAGTGTCCCTTGATGGTCAAGATTGGTTTATTTGTGATTCTACTGTCCTATTGAATTTCTAAAATACCTTGTGCATTAGTCTAATGGGCTAAATTAATGAGAACCCTTGAAAAACTCATAATGGTCATCTGTAAAGGGGTGTTTGGCTCAGCTTGAAATTCTGTGTTAATGAGGTTATTAGGAGTCACATTCAGCTTAGTCATACTCACAGGGTCATAGTAGAGTGATTTAGGATTCAATTATATTCATATCATTGCAAAAGTGGTAAATTTAGATTAATTTAGCCTTGTTAGAGTTTATTACATCCATCTCAGTCATTAGGTTAGGTTTTAAATTCAATATAGTCAAACTAGGAGCATAATCTCAAAAGTCAAATTTCCTATTGTTTAGTTTTTTCCAAAAACTCCAAGAATTTTTGTGATTTTTCTATTAGGATTTAAGCTTTGAGCTTTTTACATAATCAAGTATCCCACCTTATCTTTAGGAATCTGGTCTTGTTACATTTTTATGATTTTTCTTGTGGGCACTACATTGCCCCAAACACACCTGCAGGGGAAGGCATCTCCCCTGCTGCAGCAGCTCAGTGGGTCCCACTACCATATTTTTGACCCTTTCAATCCCCCTCCTAGCCACCTTCAAGGTTTGAGCAAGCTTTTGAGCTCAAGCTCAGTGGACCCCACCTAGAACCCCCTAGTTCTTTGCCCCATTTCTGAGTTGAAAATGGTTTAATCAAGTGCTTATCTTGGCTTTTTGGCTTATTTTATTAGTTTATTTGCTGGATTCTTACTTATTCATGTCCACTTAACTTATTTGAACCATAATCCATCACTGTAGACCCCACATAAGCTAATTTAAGCTTATTTCCTAGTATGGTCAACATAAGTCAACTGTCAAGCTTATAAGCACTTACAGTGCTTATTTTTTAGTTCTAAACTAGTTGTTTTTACAAAAGTCTCTTAATTTTAGTTATTAAATAGTTTTGTAAAAGAAAACTCCAGAAAAACCAAATTTAATTATAAGTGATAGTTTCTATTTAATTTTATTTATCTTTTTAATTTTCCTTTTTAGATTTTTATTAAGTAACTTGAAATTTTATATTTTTCTTAATTTCCTTTTATCTTAAAGTGTTTTCAGTTATTTTTCCAGATTTTTATATTGTCATTTAGTATTTATTAGATTTAATATTAGTTTTATTAATAATTAATTAATATTAAAGTATTAAATAGAAAAATTAGTTTCTATAAAGTAACACCTAGTTTTTATATTTTTCCTATCTTTTATATAATATAAAATAATTTTAGGAATTTTTCTAGAATTTTCACTGTTCACTTTCTAATTTTTAGAATTTAATTAGTTTAATTAGTAATTAATTAATAATTAAGTAAATAATTAGTAAAATAGTCTAAATATAATTTTAAGAAACTTTTTATAATTTTTTAGGATTCCTGTGATGGTTAATTAGATTTGTAAAATTTTTCTTAATTATCTAAGTCACTTTTGCATTTTTAATAATTTTAATTCCATAAAAAGACAAAAAGACATATTTTTAATTTTAAAATTTGTTTTTAGTTATTTCATAATTTTGGAAATTTAATTTTCATTTTTCTAGTATTAAATTAATATTATATTGAATTTAAGTTATTTAAATATTAATAATTAGAATTAATTAGTAATTAATTAATAATAAATAATTAAATAGTGTAAAAATTAATTTTCTTTTTCTAAAAATTTTCTTTCATCCTTAGGTTTGTAAAAAAGTCATTTTTACCCCCTGAGGGTTTTCAGATTTCAGTTTTCACTTTTTATTTTGTACGTTCACGTAAATTTAAATTGAACATACACGTTTTTAGGTTTTAAACATTTCTGGTTTTTCTAATTTTACAATCATGTTAATATAGCTTATTTAAGCTATTTCCTTGTATAAATCAGTAGTGTAATCAATCACAAACCCTTTCCTATCCAAATTCACCCGATCACAAATCCGTTTGATTACCATCCACACCTCGTCGGGACATAACGACCCGGGGAAACCCTATATTCCACGGAGCATTGACTCTAGACAGTTTAACTTTGTTGATCATTCATGGGTCAATATAAGTTGACCGTTTGGGGCCAATCATGTATCATTAAACACAAATTGATGCACTAATTTTAGCCTAGAAAACTACTGGTGCCGGGGAGGTAGTTATTCCAATCAATGAACTTTGATTCAACTTCTTGATAAGCAAATGAATTCCAAACTAAGATTTTCTTCTTGTTTATGGTTCACAAACAGCTAAACTACTCAAATTAACAAACTGAACCTATTTCCAATCAATAATCAATCCTACAAGTTGCCTACAAGCTCTGACCAAAACTGAGTGCAACACTATTTTGACTTTTTGATTTTTATGCAAAGTTTGACTAAAACCAAATTCTAATGAACTTTTATGACTGATAGTGTAAGATTAAGCTAAAGTGCAACCAGATTAAGCTAAACAAACAACTTATGTAACTATTACTATGATTGAGTAACCTAAATCAATAAACAGTTATGCTAAATGATGAATTAAGTAGATTTTGACTATTTGCTTAAACTACTACTGATTTTATTACTCCAATGACTTACTAGTAACTCATTTATCTTACCTATACTAATTCTCTATTTTAAACTATCTTTAACCCTCCACTGTTCACTGATCCAAACACTATTTATTGAAACTGATGAGAACTTTGATGAAGCAAGTATATGATTCCCTAAACTAAACCATCAAATCAACTTATATTAGGATCAAATATGCTGAAATGAACCAAAATCACAGATCACCAACATCTAAACACCACAAGAGCACATATAGCAATAAGTGACAAAAATGAAACAGAATGATCAAATATAATACAAACTAAGATAAAATGATGAGATCTACTATATTAAGCTATATTATAACTATAATGATCTAAATGGAACAATAAACAAATAACTAACACAGATCTATACTACTTAAGCTGATTATGCAGTATTAGAGTAGAAAATGAAAACATAAACTCACTGATTTCAATCCCAGCTGAAAAGGGATAACATTTGAACTCAAGCCTTGATTTAAATCGTTTTAGTATAGGTTTGAGTTTATGAAGAAATACTCGCGAAAGTATTTCTCGGGTCGTTCTCTCAACGAAGGTTGAATGGAATTGTGATTTCGGTTCGTGAATCGTGTCGTGAATAGAATAAAAGTGAGATTTAAGATTTTACACTACAATATATGAATTATCAACTAAAAACATCAAATGAAGCAATAACGTAAAAGACAATAAGGCTGGTACGAATTCTAAACTAAAAACGCGAAATCTAATTTAAAAACTACGTACTAGCGCAAAATTAAAAGTGAAACTAAGGAAAGACTAATCCTACGGGCATGGAAATAATTTCCTACTTTCTATTTGTAAAAAGAAAAATTTTGGAAACAGAAAAACATTTTTTATGACTTTTTATTTATTTATTATGAATTAAAAACTATTAAAAAGAGATTAAATCAAGAAAAATAACAAATGGTTATGAAAAATTATGAAATTTTGCAGGAAATAACTTTTTACTAAACAAAGGCTAAGAAAAATGAAAATTCTGAAAAAGCTATTAGGAATAAGCAACAATAAGCTAAATAAGGGTATTAAGCTTCTAAAAGAAAAAGGAAAAATAAAAGGTTAAAAGAATTAACGGATAAGTATGAAAAAAGAAAAGTCTTAAGATCCTACTGGTTAATTGTGAGGTGTGTGAGGCTTGGGTGTGCAGGAGGTCACAGGTTCAAACCCTGTGACCACCCTTTTTTCTCAACATATTTATTTTTTTGGAATTTTGTTTTAAAAACTGAATTAGCAGACTGGAAAAAGACTTTTTATTGAAAATATCTATTTATGAAACTTAATGAAAACTAGAGAAACAGCTAATAAAAACAACAGTTAACAGTCCCTAAGGGTGGTTTTCAATCCTAATAAAACTAATCCAACAAGCACTAAAATCCAAACCAAGAGCTGAAACAGCAAGCTAGATGTACAGGCTACTCAGAAAACCAATAACCAAGCCATAAACTTAAATAACAAACAAAAACCGAGCTAATGAAAGATGGCATTTGGCGCAGTTAACTGGGCAGGGGAAGTGCAAGGGTGCAGGGCATGACAGGTTCAACAGCACTATTTGAAGACAAAAATAAGCTAAGGTCTAAAACTAAATTAAGCCGAAAAGTACTTAAAACAACTGAATAAGCAACTATGACTAAAAAGCAGACCTAGATAAGCAATTAGGCACAACAAAATAGTAACAGTAAGTGCAAGAGAAGGGCCAAGTTTAAGCTATCCAACAGCTCATCAAAACAATCCCACATCAGATACAATTCATTCAACCATTCTGTATAACTCATGAACATGTTTGAAGAACCATTTTCAATCTTAAATTTGAGCAAATATTTGCTAATGAAATTGGTTGAAATTGAAAATACTTAAGGATTGCACTATGAATTCAATTCAGAAAAACTTTAAAATAATTTCAACAACTAGAAATCATTCAAAATTGCTACTCAAAATTACAGCTCAAACTTAAAAATGCACCAGCAATTGACTTTTTATATGAACACAAAGTTTGACTAGATTGAAACTCAATTGATCAAATCTCTTACTAGGTGTATTAGGAACTAATTCAAACATAGAAATCACCAACACTAACACAAAATACAACAGATGATCATTGGCATCAAGTTCAGGTCACATTTATGCAAGCAGAAATGAAATGCTAAGCTAATTTTGACTTTTTATTTATTAACCACTGATTTCAAACAGTAATCTAAGCAATTATACTAATGTAAACTTAAAATTAAACAGTAATCTAAGCAATTATACTAATGTAAACTTAAAATTAAACAATTCAAACAACAAAACTAATATCGAATTTCAACTAAGCTACTGAGAATCAAAGTAGTAACAAACAACAACATACAATTTAAGCGAATCAACTCAAATTACACTATGAAATTCAATTAAAAGCTAAAATGGATTTAAGTACTTACAAATGCTACCTCAGCTGAACAGAGGTGACTTTTTACAAAGCCTATCTTTTGATAGACTTAAATTCCACCTAAGAACCAGTATTCCAGCATATAACCACCATGAACACGTTATTTCCCTTAGTTGACTTTCGTTGACTAAATTCCAAAGAACAGATTTAAAGCAGAAATAATTTGATAAAACTCACAACAAGCTATCATTAAGCTTGAATTAGCTACTGAGAAACATAATGTGGAAGCTTGTAACGGATTTGAAGACAATAGATTGCTTGAAATTTAAATGACAAGGAAATTAAGTATAAACTAAAAATTTCATTAAAACTTTGAATGAGTACAATGAGGAAGCTTCAAAAAGTAACAATAAGTTAAAAAAATGTTTATAAAAGCTAAATGATAAGCTATACTACACTACTCCTACTCCTCGAACTAACAGCCTCTAAATGTGAGAGGTGAGGAGTATTTATAGTCGAGCTGAGAAGGTCCTAGAACAAGTATCATACTCAGAATATTCGAAATTGATCCCATTTGAAAGCCTCAACCAATCCAAGACGTTGATTTGCTTTTGATGAGGTGTTTAAGTTGATCTCAGCCGTCCATGAGTACACCTTGGCAATCTGTGTGCATACATATTCTCTGTCCTTTTCAGACGAATACAATGATGAGGGAATGATGTGTTCCAACCAATCAAGCTTTGCCACATGTCCACGTGACTGAAGTGTACACGGATTTTATTCACTGACATGACATGTGCACGTGGAATATCTTCTAGAAGCTCTATGATTAGTTAATTATTGGTTAATTGTGGTAATTTTATTGGGAGAGGGGTAATTGGAATCTTGGTAAAATTAGGGTTCTTTGAAGGTTTGGGGATGTACGGGGTGTAAAAGGGAGGCGGTTATTTGTATTTTATTATTGTTTGGGTAAGATTTGACCGTGAATATAGAGGTTGAGCGAGCATGGGTTGGGCTTGGAGAATTGGTTATGGGCTTATGGTGGTTTTGAGTTATTCTTTGGACTTTGATTAATGTTTGGACTAGGACCATTTGTAATTTTAGCTTTTGGGAATGAGCAAGGACTATTGTTGTAAATCTAAAAATATAAGGACTACTCCTGCCATCTTCAAAAAATGTGATCCAAGGGCTTTTGTTTCCAAGTAGTGATTCTTCAAGGTAGATTATGACACTTTGAGCATAATTCTGATCAGTAATCAAGAAATGCTTCCAAGCCTCGGCTTTTGATCTCATTTCCATGTCTCGTGCTCGTGTTGTCGTTTTTCCATGATTTCTGTCCATTTCTACAATATCCGTACATGCACATGTAAAAACACAGAAACATCGTATTTTTGACATTTATGGTCGGGTTTTTGGTCGTTTTTGTCCGGTTTTGGTCTTAATAAAGGTGTGTAAATTAATACACACCAAAATCCCCTAGACTAATGTATTGCCGTGACCTCGCGCAATGTAATCACATCACGCTTTTGGGATAAATAATTTCATAACTCTTCCTACTGACTTTGTAAAGTAGCAAGAAGGTTCAAAAGAAGTAATAAAATCATTTATTCCCGCAAACGCTCCGTTTTCCAAATTTTTTCCTTTATTCTATTTTCATTTCTATTTTTGGCCTTTTCATACTTTATACTTGTGACGGTTTGTTGAACTTTCATTATTTTGCAGTAATTTTTAGGGTCAACGAGTAGAAACACCTCTCATGGAGAAGTGACCAAACGGATAAAAATCGTCATCCTTGATTTTTCACAAGCCCCCAAACTAAGCGTACAAACGAGATCACAACTTATCTATAAGTTAGATGCTAACACTACTCATAAAAGTTACTTGTGGAAACTTATTACTCCCATGTCCTAAGTTTTTGTATCTCAATATTTTATTTTTGTTGAGAAATGAATTGCTTCATATTTTCTTGTTTCAATACTTTTTACTCCGATAGTGATACCAAGTTTAAACGATAAGTAGTTTTTCATTTTCTCTCAAGAACAACTGCAATAGAAATTCGGTCCACATCAAGGAATTTTCGGTACATACAATATCATAGATAAGTTGCGGAGTACTACACGTGCAGCTCATGTGTGCAATTGAAAATCATTCACATGCACCTCACGCGCCAACAACTTATTTACATTCAAGCTTTTATTCATCATAACTTTCAACTTTCACTTTATTTCATTTTTCACTTTTCTCATACTTTTTCATACTTTCTCATATTTTTCACTTTTTTTTTTCTTTCTTGACTTTTTCTCAACATCAATGGAAGCTTATCGGGTAGCTCCAAAACCACATACATAATCAACTTTTGACTTTTGATTTTTTCACTTTTGCTCTTATTTTTGATGTTCCTTGATATGTACCCAACTTCTAAAGCAAAGATTCTCTTAAGAAAATAAAGAACTAAATATTATCCAAACCTAAATACCACTAATTAAGCTAGAACATCTATTATATATTGGTGACATATTTTATGGGAGTAAAAAGCCACAAATACCTTTCATGAGCTCTAAAGAGAACCAACTACTCCACATTTAGCATCTAGATTCTAAATAAACTCTATCATTTCTCGCTCTTCGCAATTTAAGATTCCAAATAATGAAACCAACGAATACTTAGCCGATAATCAGCCACGCATATATAAAGTCAGTTACGGAAACTTGCAAATTCTAGAAGAAGAATTCGCGTTTTGTAGCTCCTGATGTAAAAGACAAGCGAAAGCTTTAAGCTGCGCATGTATAAAGTCAAGTACGGGAACTTGCAGATTCTTAAGAAAGAATTCGCATTTTATAGCTCCTGGTGTACAAAACTGGCACAAGCTTATGTGATTATCATTGGTTAAGGGAACAAGCTAGGGCTCAACACGCCCGGTCAAGTCAAAATTTTTATTCCTACTCTCGCCAGCAAGAAAGTCAACAAGGTGTCAAAACACTTATTCAAACTTTATTGTATTTTTGCACAATTTTTCTCAACTTTTCTCATTTTTTTGTGCTTTTTCATGACTTTTTCATCAAAATTTTTCAACTTTTTCAAATTTTTCAGTTTTTTAGGAAAACAAAGTTGCGAGAGTTCACAACAAAGTGCAAGGCAAAAATCAGATCGAAAGATCACCCCCCAGACTAAAACGAAGCATTGTCCTCAATGTTTAAAAGGTAAGGGTTCTCCTACATAAATCTAAAGCCGTTTATTAATTATGCCAAAAGATAAATGTTAGTCGATAAGATTAGGATATTTGGATAAGCATCGAATGATGAAACTTGAGTAGAGACAAAACAACGAGCACGAGAGTCTTCATTATTCGGGCAAATCCTGAACATAAACAACAACGAAACATGAGAAAATGGAAGAGGTAGCGCACCTCATGTAACATTAGAAATAAGAAATTTAAGAAGATGAAAGGATAAGCATGGGGTGCCTCCCACGAAGCGCTTGTTTTTGTTCACCGAGTCACATGAGCTTGACTCGATCCCCGAATTAATTCGTCCTTAGGGAGAGCAGATGGAACGGACACCCGGCATGGTAAACGAAGATGCCAGGGTCAAAGATGGTATCCTCACTCCCAGTGGAGTGGAAAGAAGAAATGATGGGATAAGAAAAGAATGGGTGAAACACTCGGATGGTAAAAGTATAAACATCATCAGAATCATGGGTGTGTAAAATATCAAGCACGGGATCATCATGATCATAAGTCTCGTCCACCACCACAATAACTTCATTTACATCGAGCTCAAAATCTACATTGGGTGGTTTCGCGGGTGGACGACAAGACGGTAAATCAAAGAGAATCGAGTCGGTATTAGGAACTAAATCATCATTACGTCTTTCTTCAGTAAGCACATTTTCTCGAAGATCATTTTCGTCATTCTCTATACCCGAAGAAGAAATGATATGAGAAAGTTCACTGGAGAACTTCTCGTGAAGAGAATCAATCAAATTATGTGAATCCTGAACCTCGGGTTCCATTTCAGACTCATCACAAGGAATATCAAAGATTGGATTACCAAGAGTCAACTCCAAATCAAAATCAAATAACGGATTTGTGAAAGTCATATTGAATGTTTCGGAAACCCTTGGAACAAGGTCATCAATTTCTTTAGGATGATCGAATTCAACTTCATTTTTGACATTATTCTCTTCTTCTAATCCGACGAGCTCAGAAGGTAATTCGTTCACATAGTCGATGTCTCCACAAGATATAGAATCGTCATCGTCAGAATCGGAGAACTGCTCAACACAATCATTCGGATTATCAAGACGATTATTTTCAACAAATTTATCAACACCGTTAGAAATTTTCCTGGACTCACTTGGGATTGAGACAAGGTTCTCAACACTAGACTTATTGAATTCGTCTGATTCCGTTTTCAGAATAGTGTTTAGATTCTCGTCCCCCATTTTTAGAGAGTCCTCGGGTTCTACGGAAGGAGAGATAGATTCTTTTTGAGGGTTAATAACGATCGTAATCATGGAATCATCATCATCGTACATACAACATTCACAGAATTTAGCTTCTCTTTCTTCGGCAAGAAGTTCTTCCATTGATTTCACTTGAGGCTCGGGAGTATATGTTTCACGATTAGCCACCAACTCTTTTAACTTCTCGATAACGGATTTCATTTCAGCAATAAATTCAATTGGAACTTGAAACTTGTCAGGAATTTGTTGGGGTTGGTTAAAACCATGAGAATTGTAACATGAATTCGGCTCATAATGAAAATTTTCAAATGATCCCCCACAATTTTCAAAATTTGATGTATTTTGGAATGAATCACCATTAAAATAAGGTTCTTACTGATAAAAGTTTTGAGAAGGAAGATTAAAATTATTTTGAGGATAATTATCAAAACTCGTATCATAAGCATAAGACGTTTCAGCACTCGGGGCGTAGCACATACAATTCGTGTATCCACATTGATTAAAAAAACATTGCCCACACGGTACTCCTTCTTCGGAAGGGTTTCCACAATTATAGCAATTAAACGAAGATGATTGTGGTAGTGGTAGTATTGGAGGATAATCTGGAATGTTTGAAGGATTGCTGAATGATCTTTGGATATACATGTTAGAATTAAAATACCAACAAACTCCGTCATTAATATTATCACCAAATTGTTCGCACGTACACAAAACACACAACCCTTCGAAGAAAGGTTCTCCACACTTAACACAAATCGGATCCATAAGAATTAAATATATAAGCGAGAAAGTGAAAGAATTATTGGTTTAGAGGGTTAAAGAAGAAGAATCAAATGATAAGAGGATAAGAAGATTATTTTTGATTTTTTGTATCATAAAAACAAATCAAAATAAAAGTGAAAATCAAATATGAAAAGGAAAAAAATATTTTTGGATTTTTATTTTTTTATTGAAAAACAAATCTCAAAATTTTATTTTCTGTTAATCTCTTTTTTTTCAAACGTTACGTTAATCGTAATCGTTTCCTTCAAAACTACTCGCGACGAAACGGGAGAAAAGAATTTTCCCGCTTAATCGGTTGTTGAATTGAAGTAATCCGATAAACAACTAATTTCACGTTTTTCTTATGTTGTAAGGTTTATTTGGTTTACAACGCCCTCCCTTCCACGGGAGAGTCGAGGCTGTAACTTTATTTTTGTATTTTTGAAAACACTTTAGGAAAAGTGTTTTGAATTTTAGAATTTTTATATTTTTATAAAAATATATACAAGATAGATGAATGCTTATCAAAATACGATTTTTCTAAACGAATATTCAAAAACTCACTTCGACCTTCCCCGGCAGCGGCGCCATTTTGATTTAAATTGTTTTAGTATAGGTTTGAGTTTCCGAAGAAATACTCACGAAAGTATTTCCCGGGTCGTTCTCCCAATGAAGGTTGAATGGAATTGTGATTTCGGTTCGTGAATCGTTTCGTGAATAGAATAAAAGTGAGATTTAGGATTTTACACTACAATATATGAATTATCAACTAAAAACATGAAATGAAGCAATAACGTAAAAGACAATAAGGCTAGTACGAATTCTAAACTAAAAACGCAAAATCTAATTTAAAAACTACGTACTAGCGCAAAATAAAAAGTGAAACTAAGGAAAGACTAATCCTACGGGCATGGAAATAATTTTCCTACTTTCTATTTGTAAAAAGAAAAATTTTGGAAACAGAAAAATATTTTTTATGACTTTTTATTTATTTATTAGGAATTAAAAACTATTAAAAAGAGATTAAATCAAGAAAAATAACAAATGGTTATGAAAAATTATGAAATTTTGCAGGAAATAACTTTTTACTAAACTAAGGCTAAGAAAAATGCAAATTCTGAAAAAGCTATTAGGAATAAGAAACAATAAGCTAAATAAGGGTATTAAGCTTCTAAAAGAAAAAGGAAAAATAAAAGGTTAAAAGAATTAACAGATAAGAATGAAACAAGAAAAGTCTTAAGATCCTACTGGTTTAGTTTGAGCTGTGTGAGGTTTGGGTGTGCAGGAGGTCACAGGTTCAAACCCTGTGACCACCCATTTTGCTCAACATATTTATTTTTTTGGAATTTTCTTTTAAAAACTGAATTAGCAGACTGGAAAAAGACTTTTTATTGAAAATATCTATTTATGAAACATAATGAAAACTACAGAAACAGCTAATAAAAACAATAGTTAACAGTCCCTAAGGGTGGTTTTCAATCCTAATAAAACTAATCCAACAAGCACTAAAATCCAAACCAAGAGCTGAAACAGCAAGCTAGATGTACAGGCTACTCAGAAAACCAATAACCAAGCCATAAACTCAAATAACAAACAAGAACCGAGCTAATGAAAGATGGCAGTTGGGGCAGTTAAATGGGTAGGGGAAGTGCAAGGGTGTAGGGCATGCAGGTTCAAAAGCACTATTTGAAGACAAAAATAAGCTAAAGTCTAAAAGTAAATTAAGCCGAAAAGTATTTAAAACAACTGAACAAGCAACTCTGACTAAAAAGCAGACCTAGATAAGCAATTAGGCACAACAAAATAGTAACTGTAAATGCAAGAGAAGGGACAAGTTTAAGCTATCCAACAGCTCATCAAAACAATCCCACATCAGATACAATTCATTCAACCATTCTGTATAACTCATGAACAGGTTTGAAGAACCATTTTCAATCTTAAATTTGAGCAAATATTTGCTAATGAAATTGGTTGAAATTGAAAATACTTAAGTATTGCACTATGAATTCAATTCAGAAAAACTTTAAAGTAATTTCAACAACTAGAAATCATTCAAAATTGCTACTCAAAATTACAGCTCAAACTCAAAAATGCACCAGCAATTGACTTTTTATATGAACACAAAGTTTGACTAGATTGAAACTCAATTGATCAAATCTCTTACTAGTTGTATTAGGAACTAATTTAAACACAGAAATTACCAACACTAACACAAAATACAACAGATGATCATTGGCATCAAGTTCAGGTCACATTTATGCAAGCAGAAATCAAATGCTAAGCTAATTTTGACTTTTTATTTATTAACCACTGATTTCAAGCTTATACTAACCTAGAAACACCTAATGTATCATGTTTAAAACAAAAGTTTAGCAAGAAATCAACAAGTACTCAACAATTAATCTTGATCCAAACACCCTCTAAATTTCAGATTACACTACCTTATTGCAATCAACAACTCATTCTCCCAATTAAGTGATCAATCTCAGTTTATAAACACTATCAGATACTAAATCTAAAACAAATTCCATCATTCAACTAAACTAACTAAGAATTTTGAAATCAAACAGTAATCTAAGCAATTATACTAATCTAAACTTAAAATTAAACAATTGAAACAATAAAACTAATATCGAATTACAACTAAGCTACTAAGAATCAAAGTAGTAACAAACAACAACATACAACTTAAGCAAATCTACTCTAATTACACTATGAAATTCAATTAAAAGCTAAAATGGATTTAAGTACTTACAAATGCTACCTCAGCTGAACAAAGGTGACTTTTGACAAAGCCTATCTTTGGATAGGCTTAAATTCCACCTAAGAACCAGTATTCCAGCATATAACCACCATGAACACCTTATTTCCCTTAGTTGACTTTCGTTGACTAAATTCCAAAGAACAGATTTAAAGCAGAAATAATTTGATAAAACTCACAACAAGCTATCATTAAGCTTGAATTAGCTACTGAGAAACATAATGTGGAAGCTTGAAACAGATTTGAAGACAATAGATTGCTTGAAATTTAAATGACAAGGAAATTAAGTATAAACTAAAAATTTCATTAAAACTTTGAATGAGTACAATGAGGAAGTTTCAAAAAGTAACAATAAGCTAAAAAAACGTTTATAAAGCAAAATGATAAGCTATACTACACTACTCCAACTCCTCGAACTAACAGCCTCTAAATGTGAGAGGTTAGGATTATTTATAGTCGAGCTGAGAAGGTCGTAGAAAAAGTATCATCCTCAGAATATTCAAAATTGATCCCATTTGAAAGCCTTAACCAATCCAAGACCTTGATTTGCTTTTGATGAGGTGTTTAAGTTGATCTCAGCCGTCCATGAGTACACCTTGGCAATCCGTGTGCATACATATTCTCTGTCCTTGTCAGATGAATCCAATGATGAGGGAATGATTTGTTCCAACCAATCAAGCTTTGCCACATTTCCATGTGACTCAAGTGTACACGGATTTTATTCACTAACATGACCTGTGCACGTGGAACACCTTCTAGAAGCTCTATGATTAGTTAATTATTGGTTAATTGTGGTAATTTTATTAGGAGAGGGGTAATTGGAATCTCTGTAAAATTAGGGTTCTTGGAAGGTTTGGGGATGTACGGGGTGTAAAAGGGAGGCGGTTATTTTTATTTTATTATTATTTGGGTGAGATTTGACCGTGAATATAGAGGTTGACCGAGCATGGGTTGGGCTTGGAGAATTGGTTATGGGCTTATGGTGGTTTTGAGTTCTTCTTTGGACTTTGATTAATGTTTGGACTAGGACCGTTTGTAATTTTAGCTTTTGAGAATGAGCAAGGACTGTTGTTGTAAATCTGAAAATATAAGGACTACTCCTGCCATCTTCAATAAATGTGATCCAAGGGCTTTTGTTGCCAAGTAGTGATTCTTCAAGGTAGATTATGACACTTTGAGCATAATTCTGATCCGTAATCGAGAAATCCTTCCAAGCCTCGGCTTTTGATCTCATTTCCATGTCTCGTGCTCGTGTTGTCGTTTTTCCATGATTTCTGTCCATTTATACAATATCCATACATGCACATGTAAAAACACAAAAACATCGTATTTTTGGCATTTATGGTCGGGTTTTTTGTCGTTTTGGTCCGGTTTTGGTCTTAATAAAGGTGTGTAAATTAATACACACCAAGCCTATCTTTAGATAGGCTGAGCACTTCCCTGACTTTCTTAGCTTATCAATTCACACCTTTTGAATAAGCTCAACTTATTAGATAAGCTGACTTTTGAATTTTGTTGACCAAGTGGAGTATGAATGATAATCTGAATTGGAGCTACTGCTACATGCTCACAAAAGCTACTACAAGCTAGTATGAGTGTCTAGAATCAGAAAAACAAGCTTATTGAAGCTTATGTAAAGTATTTTTATTATTTTTTTTTCTGATTTTTATTATTATTATTTTTTTGTGTACTTGAGTAGACAATAATAAACTAATTACTTAGAAATTTATATAAGTAAATTAGAAGATGTAATGAAAGAGTAATAAAATTTCATTAATAGAAAAAAACTAGATTAGAATACTTGGAAATGAAAACTACAATTCAGGAAATATTAAACAACAAAATACTAACATAAAACTACTCAATCTAATGAAGGGAGGGGGTGAGTATTTATAGCCGTGTGAAACGAGCTTGGCTGAAGCTTCTAGGTCTGCCATGTCATCAATCTGTGTGAAGTTGTGCTTCTTTTTAGTCCCTCTCATCCATTAGATTTGTTTCCAGATGTTTCCCATCAATAACGTCCCTTGGATCATGTGCAAATGATTGTGAATCCTGTTTGTCAGTTGGGATTAGTCCACGTGTCATTCCATGCATCAGGTGTCAGCTTCTAGAAGCTTAAATGATTGGGTAATTATTATGAATTGAGTTAATTAGAGCGTGTGGTGATTTAGGGTTCATATGTGTACAGTACATATATGGGTGGAAAATGGATTTAGGGGGCGGGTTATTTGAAAGGGTATTATTTATTTATCTTGACCGGGTAGGATTTGGGTTAGACCGGGTATAAGGGATGTGGATCAAGTAAAGTGAAGGGTGGTGGGCTGTGGAATGTTTTGGGCCAAGCAGGTCTAATTTGGACCGGATTAAGAGTTTTAGTAGTATTTAAGTTTTAGGACCTAATTTGTAAACTTGAAAATCCTAGGGACCAAAGTTGTAATTCTGTAAACTCCAATGACAAATTCTGATTTTCTTCAAAATATTTTCCAAGGGCCTTTATTGTCCATTTCTGGATTATGGAGGACCAAGTTTGCCTTTTCTTCAATTATTTCTTCAAAAGACTAAAGTTGACAATTGTTGAAAGTTGAAGGACCATTCTTGTCAATATCTTCAAACTTTAACCGAGGGTCTCTTTTGTCATTTTTTTTGAATCTTTGAGGACTTGAATTGTTATTTTGAGCATTTTTTCGTCCCCGGCTCTGGCTTTTGACATTTTTCCATTCTAGTACTCGTTTTATGTCGGTTTTGCTTTATTTTTGCCCGTTTTTCACATATTCGTACCTGCACATACACAAATACAAAAACACACATTTTCTTGGCATATTTGGTATTTTTGGTCTGATTTTGGGTATAAAAAGGATGTGTGAATAAGCACGCATCATTGTGTCACATAAACCTCCTCATTTATAAAACCATTGAGGAATGCACTCTTCACATCTATTTGGTATAACTTAAAATCTAGGGCGCAAGCGTAAGCTAGGAGTATTCTAATAGATTCTAGTCTAGCTACCGGAGCATAGGTTTCGTCATAATCAATTCCTTCTTGTTGATTATAACCTTTGGCGACTAATCTAGGTTTATTCCTAGTTACTATTCCATTCTCATCTAGTTTATTCCTAAATACCCATTTAGTTTCTATTATGGTCACATTCCTAGGATTTGGGACTAGTTCCCAAACATCATTTGTTTTAAATTGATTGAATTCTTCTTGCATAGCCATAATCCAACTTTCATCTTTTAAGGCTTCATTTACATTCCTAGGTTCTATTTTTTACACAAAGTAAAAGAAGTTACTTACGTCTTGAGCTTGTGATCTAAGGGTTCTTTGATTCAAACTACCTATGATGTTACCTAATGGATGTGGTTTTGATTCATTAATATTTAGAATCTCATTTTCTTCTAATGTTTCTATTTCATTATCATTTCCTAAGGGCTTATTTTTACTAACCTCAATAGCTTTTTCCTCAATCATATCATCATCTTCTAAAGTCATGTTTGGGTGGTGGAGGAGTTTTATGAAATGTTACATTTAAGGATTCTTCTACTTTCATAGTATGTTTATTTAAAATTATATATGCTTTACTATTTGGTGAATATCCTAGAAGAATTCCTTCGTATGACTTAGGGTCGAACTTAGTAAGGTAATCTATTGTATTAAGGATAAAGCATTTACTTCCGAATACTCTAAAGTAGCCTATATTTGGTTTTCTACCTCTTAATAACTTATAAGGACTTTTCCTAATATTCGTCTAATAGAAACCCTATTAAGTATATACGTTGATGTAAATACGGCGTGAAACCAACACTTTTGTGGGATAGATTGCTCATTTAGCATTGTTCTACTCATTTCTTGTAAAGACCTATTTTTCCTTTCTACTACCCCATTTGATTGCGGAGTACGAGGAGCGGAAAAGTTGTGAAATATTCCATTTAATTCACCGTATTTTCCGAATTGTACTTCGTTGTTAAATTCCCTACCATGGTCCGTCCTAATTGATACTATTGAGCATCCTAATTTATTTTGAATCATTTTACTAAATTTCTCAAATTTCTCAAAGGCTTCGGTTTTATCACTTAAGAACCTAATCCATGTGTATCGTGAATAATCGTCTACTATAAGTAAGGTGTAACGGTTTTATCACTTATCACTTATGAGTGTACTAGTAATACTTAGATTCTAGAACTTGTGATAGTGATGCATCCCGAGACCGCTAGTGAGACTACATTTGTGTAGTTAGGATTTACTACATTATAAGAGGCATTAGGATCACCCTTGTGTTAAACCCGTATCATAATTACTTGACCAATGAAGTCAATACACTTGACTAGTAAAGTCAATTAATTGTCCCACAGCTTTGCGATGTACTCATTTTTAGTACATGATACACCTAGTACACCCCTTCGAGCCGATCTTTTTTGTTTCTAACTTTAAGCATTTTACTTAAAGGAAGAATTTGTTACAATCCACCCCAAATGTACACCCAAATCGCTTTAGCCTTCCTTGTATGCACTCATCTTTAGTGCATTATTGTTATATGTTTAAACCCTTAGTTAATTCTCTAATTGATTACATGGTTGCTAAGTCGAGTCATATCGTGTACATATTGTTTTGGGACGATTGGGACTGATGGATAAAGTACTATTGTTATGGAGTATTGGGGATGATGTCAATTATTACCCCCATATGTGCGTTAATATTTACAAAGTATTCCAAGTGTTTTGATTATCTTAATTCGAGTCATTAGAATAGTTGAATCTAATGTATGTAAAAGTTCAAGTGTAAGGGAATGCAAATTCCCTATGATGTATTATTTTGGATGGTAGGGCAAGAGTGTATGAAAAAAAATAAAAAATAAAAAAGTAATCGAAAAAACAAGAAAAAAAAAATAAATAAATAAATAAATAAATAAAAAAAAGAGAAAAAACATACGGACTACCATCCCGTTTCCTTTTATGTTTATTTTACATATTTTTGTTAGTTTTTTATTAGCTTAAGACGAGTCGAGCCTTGGCTTAGTAATGCCACATTGTACATGTAATTGACCAAGACGATTAATTTTCCACAAGTAAAGATTGCCTTTATCCAACAAAACCGTGTTTATCATATCCCTACACCTCACGTTATAACCCTTTAAAAGACCTCTTTGATAGTTTATCCTAGGTGCTTACGCCAAGTGTTGGAGGTTTGACCCTTTCCTAAGCCTGTGGTAATCTATGTGCTATGACAGGTAGTGAGAGATATTTTCCATTTTCATTTGTGATATTGATGAGTGTGTAAATACTCATCATTTTTATCGTATCTGAACGGCCAAAACATCCAAAAACACTCAGAAATGCATCAAAATACAGAAATTATTCCAGGAATTGTGTTTTATATGTTTCAGATGCAAAATGTTTAAAAACAAATGAAAAACGAACAAAGTTTGCATAATTGGTAGTTTTAGTCCCTCAAGTTTCAAAAATTGTCAAAACTAGTCCCTGAAGGTTTAAAATTAAAGAAAAGTCAACTTTAGTCTTTGGGAAATCAAATTTGTTCAATATTAGTCCCTGGATGAAAGTTTTCACAAAATGGCAACTTATACCTCTCAAGTTTCAAAATTGGAAAAATCAGTCCCTGGGTATTTAAAAATTGAAATTTATCAAAATATACCCTTGTACTATTCACATGTTGCAATTTTAGTCCTTTTGATTACTTTTGGGAAATAACAAGTTCAACCCTTCATAATTTAGAAAATTACACAAATGGTCCCTGGGGTTTAAAATATTTGAAAATTACAACTATGGTCCTTATATTATTAAGGATTGGCAAGAGAAACCCTTGTGACTACTTTTGAAGGATCAACAATTCAGTCCCTTAAGTTTCGGTATATTACACCTTTGGTCCTTGTGATTTATACTAGCATAACCAAACGGACAACCCTTTAATCCAAAATAAAACCCAATCGAAATCCAATCCACCACCCCTTATAACTCCCAAGCCCATCACATATCCAAGCCTAACCAACACCAGGCCCACCTCCCCGTTTTGATACTTCCCAGTCAAACCCAACCTTTGACCCTTCCCTTCCACCTCACACCCCACTCACTGCAACACTCCAAGAAGCTCCATCATCACCCCTACCTTCACCCCTGCAACAATCCTCAAACTCCCCTGGCTAACTAAACAAACGCAACACTCCAAAAATACCACCTCTGGCACAAACTATCAAAAGAATACGCCAAGTTGATTTGGGCGCCAAAAACTTTTAAAGGTCAAGATTGAGTGGTATTGATCCCGTGGTCAAGAAAAAATATGGGAAATGCTCAGAAGGTCTCCTAAACCCTAAATTCAAGCATATATAAAGAAGGAGATGAAGCAAGAATCGTAGTAGTTTTTAGCTTGTTTTTATTTATGATTAAAATCATTGTTAATTTAAATTTCCAGTCAAACTTAGTTGTAATCTATTCCACTTAAGTTAATATAAGCTGTTAAGCTTATTTTTCCAGCCTTGTACCTTTTTCAAGAATGAATGAATGAAGCAATATTTTCCATTTAAATCCTGTTAATGTTCTGTTGTTATTGAAATGATAGTTTAAGCTCACTTAAGCTCCCATAAAGCTTAGTTATGCTCTTAGAAACCTTTAAATTCAGTCAGTTATAAAAAAGCAAAAATACAAAAAAAAATTAGTTAAAAAAAAATCAAAGAACAAGAAAAAGAAGAAGATGATGAAAAGCAAGGAGCAGAGTGAATCATGGATGGCTCTGGTTTAGAATTCCCTGGGGAATATTAGGAAGAAACTTGTGGTTCCTTGGTTTACAATCATTTGGCAGGAAAGCTTTTTGTAAGGATTTTATTTCTAGTTTTTGCAATTTACTGTAGATTAGCTTAAATCTTCATTATTCTAGTGTTTCTATGTTTAGTTAGTGTATTTAAGTTGATTTGATGTCATCATATTCTCTTGTGTTCATTTAATCTGTATTGCTCAAGATTTTGGGATTTCACTGCCAAAATAGTATAATAGTGATCCTGGGTGTTTTGTTGTAATTGTTGATATTGGTGTGTTCATTTAAGCTTACTCTATCATCTTTTAACCTTAGAAATCAGTTTGAAACATTAGATCACCCATTTACTCACTAATTCTCACAAAGCTGTTTTAAAAGGGGTGTTTGGATTGAAATGGTTAACTAAGCTATTGAGCTCTGTAGTGTTCAAAACCTGTTTAGCCAACATACTTGGGTGTCATTTAAAAGGTTAAAATCATAATCTAATACTACATAAGCCAAAAAGTCAGACTTAGCCTTTAAGCTTTGTAACAGTTCACTGTTGGAACTTTGTGATCCCAATTCATCATGATAGCTTTAGAACTTGTTAGTATTGGTAGTTTTAGTCTCTAATTAACATAACACTTCATTTTAAGTAGGTTACATTCAATTAAAATTCATTTTAGTCAAAGTTCTTCATAAAAGTTAAAAGTCAAAAATTTGCATGTTTCAGAAAAAGTCAGATTTGGCATGAATTTTCATGATTTATGTGTTAAGAGTTAGATCTTGAAACTTTCTGAGATCAAACTTTGCCTCCTAGTCTACAAGATCCCACAAACTGCTTATTTTTGTGATTTTTATTGAGTAGTGTGCACTAGCTTATTTGAGGCTGCAGGGAGTGCAACCTCCCCTGCACCAGGTTTTTGTTCAACTCTCATTGGTCATTTGTGACACACCCAGTAGACCCCACACCTTCCCCTTTGGCTTTTTGATAAGCCAAATAGTCCAACTTCGTAGACCTAGGCTTATCTTGGGTTCTAGCTTATTTGTGCATAGCTTATTGGGACTTTGTTTGTGACCTGTCAGCACAACCAAAACTGACCCACTCAGATTTGTACCTAACATCATGGCCTCACCCAAGGTTCAAAAATAAGCCATAACCTTAGCTTATTGGCTTATTTTGATACTGACCTTGTCACCTTGACAGGTCAAGTCTCTTTTTGAACCTCCCTTCACTTCTGTGGACCCCACAGAGGTCCAAAGGGCCCTGCCTTGGCCTATTATTTGACAATGTGGCCTGTGTGAAACTTGGATTTGATTTTTAGCTTATTAGCTTTTTCTGTCTACTTATTTGCTTGTTTCTGATTACTCCTAATATACCTAGCTTAGTTGTAGCTTACTTGATCTTTTGTCTTCACTGTTTGGCCTTGTGCAAGCTTATTCAAACATAAATAAGTCCTAACAAGCTTAAGGCTCAACTGCCTAAGTAATAAGCTCTCCATTGTGCTTATTTCCGAGTCTCAGCAAAAGTCCCTTTGTAAAAGTTGCTCATTTACTGTAGTTAAGTGAAGTTATAAAAGAAAAACAAGAAAAAGACAAAAATAAGGAAAGTGATAGCTTCTATTTAAGCCTTTAGGCTTATTTTTCTGCTTATTTATAAGCATTTCTTATTTTTATATTTTTCTCAAGTTTCTTATAGCTTAAAATAATTTTAGGAATTTTTCCAGATTTTTCTCATTTGATTTAGTACTTTTTATAATTTAATTTAGTTTAAATTAATTAAATAATTAGTTTTAATTAATAATAAATAATTAAAAAGTAGAAAAAATAGGTTTTCTATTTTAAAATTAGTTTTATATTATTTTAGATTTTTCTAAATTTAATTTTCATTTTTCTAGTTAATTTTCATAATTAATTATAAATTAGTATAATTTTGTTAATTAAAAAGTAATTAATAATTAGTAATTAATTAATAGTAATTAATTAAATAGTTGTAAAAATAATTTTAATTTTCCAAAAATTTTCTTATAACATTAGGATTGTAAAAATATAATTTTCATATTCGTAGGATTTTATTTGCTCACGTTTCACTTTTTATTTTGCGCGTTCGCGTTTAATTTAAATTCAAACACGCGTTTTTAGGTTTAACTTAGGTTTCTAGGGTATCTGATCATCAATAATTGTTAGAATAGTGTTTCTAAGTTATTTTCAATCTTAATCTCGTAGTGTAATCATACAAATCAAATTCCTGATCCTCCTGTTAAATCACCCGATCACTTAAAACGTTTTCTAATACAATTGCAAACCTCGCTGGGACATAACGACCCGGGAATACACTATACTCCTCGGTTAGTTGGTTTTAGATGTTTGAATTGGTTGACCATCACCTGGTCAATTTAGTTGACCGTTTAGGACAAATCAAAATTTGGCGCCGCTGCCGGGGAGGTAGCTGCGTATTTAAAACATTTCTTAGAGATTAGTGGTTTTTCATTCATCACTATATAAACACCACCACCTCTTTGTAAATCTTAATCATAATACAAAAACGTCATTAACACTTTTCCTAAAGTGTTAACAACACCAAAAAAATAAAAAAGAAACAAAACAGATCGTTGCGTTTTCTATATCG
The DNA here is from genome assembly GCA_030686995.1 of Artemisia argyi. Lineage (NCBI taxonomy): Eukaryota > Viridiplantae > Streptophyta > Magnoliopsida > Asterales > Asteraceae > Artemisia > Artemisia argyi. The sequence continues at coordinate 130,260,160 of CM060702.1, forward strand.
CGTTTCTTTTAAGGTGATTCTTAAAGAGATACGATTTTGGTAAACGAAACGATACCAAAAATATTGTCCAAAAGCTTTTAACCCATACACAAAAACCCAAAAACGTTCGTCTCTTTCTTGTGAATGATAACTACATAAAAATAAACCGTCGCAAACCAAGGCAGAACACTTACCAACTGGGGGTGTGAACATAATAAGTTCCCAAACAAAAGATTAAAACTTGTCATTGTATCCTTGTGAGTGGTGTACCTTTCTTAATGAAGCCATTCATTTGTGATTATTGGTTTAAGTTCACTGTTGATTTGCCTCGATTTTGTTTTGATTGGTTTTTATCCCTAGTTCATGCGCACTCGTTCTTCTAGGTCCACGAGCCCATTTCGTGAGCTTGTAAAGAAACCTAGAAGACCTCGTAGACGTTCAACACCAATAGTCGGATCTGAGATCCGTACTGTTTCCACTCCAGTTGTCACCATGGCGGAAGACCGCCCCATGTGTGAGCTTCTCCAAGTACCCATCGAGGGTTACGGAGATGCCATTGTTGTTCCAGCCATCGTGGCTAATAGTTTTGACCTCAAAAACGGGTTACTCAATCTTGTAACCTCAAGTCAATTCTACGGTTTTGAGAGGGACGATCCTCATGCTCACATTCGATGGTTTAATAAAATCACATCAACCATCAAGTAAAAAAATGTCCCTTGTGAAGCAATCAAGCGTCTTCTCATCCCATTCCCCCTCGAGGGTCAAGCCCGGATTTGGCTTGAGAAACAACCCCTCGCTCAATTGAGACATGGGAAGATTTGGTCAAAAAATTTGTGAATGAATTCTTCCTACCTTCAAAGACCACGAGTCTTAAGAACGAAATCACCATGTTCACTAAAAAATATGATGAATCATGGGATCGTTTCAAGGAATTAATTCGCAAGTGTCCACATCATGGTTTCTTAGAGTTGATGCAACTCGATACCTTCTACAATGGCGTGAGCCAAGCTTATCAGGATTCACTCAATGCCTCCGCGGGAGGTAATTTCTTGAGTAGAACCACCAAAGAAGCTATGCAAATCATTGAAAATAAGTCCAAGGTCCGCTCTACACAAAGCAAGCCGGTTGTTTCTCAAATTAATGCGTGTCCTTCTACTTCATCTTCTATGAGTCAATCTAGCACGGATGCTAAGATTGACAAGCTCACTGAAGGTATTCAAGCTTTGGTTCTCGCCCAACAAAAGAAAGTCTCATTTCCACAACATCCTCCACCTGCTGAGGTTAAAAAAGTGGAAGTCTGTGTGACTTGTGGTGGGTCGCATGCCTACTACAATTGCACAACTACTGATGGTTCCCCATATGAAGCTCGTGCTATAGTTGGGTCTTCAAATCAAGGAGGCAATCAATACCGCCCTCCTATGGACCTGAACTATCGTCCTAATCATTACCCTGGACCACCTGGTTTTAGTCAAAACCAAAATATCCAAAACCGTAACCATAATCAAAATAGAATGAACCATGGTTATCAAAACCAAGGTAATTTCAATCAGGGTCACGGTTTTCAAAGTCAAAAGCAAGGTTTACAAAATCAAGGAAACTTTAATCGAAACCAAGGTCAGGGTAACCTCAACCACGGGTACTTTCATGAAAATAACAAACAGAATCAAAGGAATTTCCAACATCAAACTCAAGGAAATTTCCAAAATCAAGGTCCCAACCAAAACAATCGTGCTCCAAATGTTCCTAACAATCAAGCCATTGTTCCAACTGGGCCTTCATCTGACGAGTTGTTAAAACAATTCATGAAGTCTCAAAAAGAATTGAACAAGTTGTTAGTCAGCCAGATTTCTGACATCAAGAAGTCTTTAAATGATCGACCCTCGGGCTCAGGTACTACTTTACCTAGCAACACGATCGCTAATCCGAGGGGCGATGCAAAAGCGAGCACAACTCGTAGTGGTGTTTCATATAAGGAACCCGCAATTCCTACTACCTCTTCTTCCTCTCCTCTAAAGGTAGTGGAACGTGAACCTGAGGTGACAAAGGACAAGGTGCAATCTAATAGTCCACGAAGTACCACACATGTCCATCCTCAGGTTGTCCCAGAAACCATGCCAAAACCTGGAGTTGTCTTTGATCCACCTAAGACTCTAGTTGAGAACCCTAAATCCAAAACTTCTATTCCTTACCCATCACGCTTGAATGAACAAAAGCTCCGTGTAAAGGCTAGTCATCAAGTGGATAAATTTTTCCAAATCAATCAAGATTTGCACTTTGACATTAGCTTCGCGGATGCTATCATCTTGATGCCTAAATTCGCATCAACAATCAAGAATCTGTTAAGTAATAAGGAAAAACTCTTTGAGATGGCAAGAACTCCTCTAAATGAGAACTGCTCAGCAGTTCTTTTAAAAAAGCTTCCCGAGAAGCTTGGAGATCCCAGAAAATTCCTCATTCCATGTATTTTTCCGGGGATGGTTGAATGCTTTGCCTTGGCCAATCTTGGTGCATGACTTTAGAAACTCTCTCTTCCCGAACTTACTCCGACGTGCATGACTTTAGAGCTTGCCGATCATTCAATATCACGTCCTCTTGCAATTTCCGAGGATGTGTTCGTTAAAGTGGGAAAGTTCCATTTTCCGACAAATTTTGTGATTGTTGACTTTGAAGCCAATTCAAGGGTCCCTCTAATTCTTGGAAGGGGATTCCTTAGAACTGGGCGTGCTCTCATCGATGTATTTGAGCAAGAGATCACATTGCATGTTGGAATTGAAGTTGTCACCTTCAACCTTGATCAAACTTCGATGTACTCCTCCAATTATGACTCTGAATCGGTAAACCAAATAGATGTCATCGATATTACTACTGAGGAGTGCACTCAAGAGGTTTTAGGTTTCATTGATGATTCTTCGAGTGAAAACCTCACTCAATCTTCTCATCCCATCATTGCTAATTCTTCTCCTTCCCTCACTCCGTTTGAGGGAAGTGACTTCATCTTAGAAGAAATTAAGGCCTTTCTCAAGAGTGATTCGATTCCCGATGGAATTGATAACCAAGAGATTGATCCTGAGAGGGATATTCTCTTACTTGAGAAATTACTAAACGAAGATCCCTTTCCTCTTCCTATTCTACCACAACAACTTCATAAAGAGGAAGTCAAAAATGTTGAGAAAACTGTTGACTTTCCTGTGGTTGAACTTAAGGACTTGCCGCCTCATCTTGAATATACATTACTGGAGGGTGATGATAAATTACCCATCATAATTGCTAAAGATTTAAGTATTGAGGAAAAGGCTGCTTTAATAAAGGTTTTGAAGTCACATAAACAAGCAATTGCTTGGAGACTCTCCGACATCAAGGGCATTGACCCTGAATTTTGTACCCACAAGATTTTAATGGAGGATGACTTCAAACCAGCAGTCCAACAACAAAGAAGGGTGAATCCCAAAATTCATGAGGTCATCAAACAAGAGGTTTTAAAACTTTTTGATGCCGGATTGATTTACCCTATCTCGGACAGTCGTTGGGTTAGCCCAATACACTGCGTTCCAAAAAAGGGTGGCATTACTGTTGTCACAAACGAGGAAAATGAGTTGATTCCAACTCGATTGGTTACGCGTTGGCGTGTCTGTATTGACTATCGCAAGTTAAATGACGCCACCCGCAAAGACCATTTTCCTCCGCCCTTTATAGATCTGATGCTCGAAAGACTAGCGGGGAATGAGTACTATTGCTTCCTCGATGGTTTCTCGGGTTACTTTCAGATTCCCATTGATCCGCAGGATCAAGAGAAGACCACTTTTACGTGACCCTATGGAACTTTTGCTTATAAATGTATGCCATTTGGTTTATGTAATGCTACGGGCACGTTTCAAAGATGTATGATTGCCATATTTTCCGACATGACCGGGAAAACTATGGAGGTCTTTATGGACGATTTTTCGGTCATTGGGGATTCGTTTCAATCATGTCTCTCCCATTTAGACAACATGCTCAAACGTTTTGAAGACACAAGGTTTTGTCTAAATTGGGAGAAGAGTCACTTTATGGTCAAAGAGGGCATTGTCCTCGGCCATAAAATTTCAAAGAATGGGATTGAGGTTGACAAAGCCAAAATTGATGTCATTGCAAAATTACCTCATCCCACTACCTTCAAAGGTATTAGGAGCTTTTTGGGTCATGCCGGTTTCTATCGTAGGTTTATTCAAGATTTTTCCAAGATCGCCCGACCTATGACCCATCTCCTCGAGAAAGATGCTCCTTTTATCTTCTCACCTGAGTGCGTAGAAGCTTTTGAAACTTTAAAGAAAAAGCTTACTGAGGCACCAATTCTTGTTGCCCCCGATTGGGACTTGCCCTTTGAACTTATGTGTGATGCTAGTGACTATGCAATAGGGGCAGTCTTGGGGCAACACAGATCTAAACACTTTCAGCCTACACACTATGCAAGCAAAACAATGACCGAGGCTCAAAGCCATTACACCACCACTGAAAAAGAATTATTAGCTGTGGTGTATGCCTTTGAAAAATTCCGGTCATATTTGATATTGACCAAAAGCATAGTGTATACGGATCACTCAGCTTTGAAGTATCTCTTTGCAAAACAAGATGCAAAGCCGAGACTATTTCGTTGGGTTCTCCTCCTGCAAGAATTTGATATCATAATTCGTGATAAAAAAGGAGCTGAGAACCTTGCTGCTGATCATCTCTCCCAAGATGTCTTCGGAAAGAAGGAAATTAATGAAACCTTCCCTCTCGAGACACTCAATGCGGTTGCCTTTCGTGGAGATTCTATTACCCCATGGTTTGCCGATTTTGCAAACTACCATGCGGGTAAATTTGTTGTGAAAGGGATGTCGTCCCAACAAAAGAACAAATTCTTTAAAGATGTGAAACATTACTTCTGGGACGACCCCTACCTTTTCAAAATCTGTGTGGATCAAGTCATCCGGCGGTGTGTTTATGGTCAAAAAGCCACTGAAATTCTCAAGGCTTGCCATGCTGGTCCCATGGGGGGCCACCACAATCCTAACTACACCACCAAAAAGGTGTTTGACTCCGGTTTCTATTGGCCCACGATTTATAAGGATGCCCAAGAATTGGTCAAATCCTATGATGCTTGTCAACGTCATGGGAATATTTCACAAAAGAATGAAATGCCACAAAATTCAATCCAAGTTTGTGAAATCTTTGACGTATGGGGCATTGACTTTATGGGGCCATTTCCATCATCTCATGGAAATAAGTACATACTCGTGGATGTTGACTATTTGTCAAAATGGGTTGAAGCGAAAGCTTTACCCACAAATGATGCCCGAGTTGTTGTGAAGTTTTTGAAAGCTCTTTTTGCTCGATTTGGAACTCCACGTGCTATAATTAGTGATCGTGGTACGCATTTTTATAATGACAAATTTGATAAAGTCATGCAAAAGTATGGTGTAACTCACCGTCTTTCTACTGCGTACCACCCTCAAACAAGTGGACAAGTAGAAGTTTCCAATCGAGGCATTAAGAGAATATTGGAAAGAACCGTTGGTGAAAATCGTGCATCGTGGTCGGATAAGTTAGATGATGCACTTTGGGCTTTCCGTACAACTTACAAAACACCCATCGGGTGTACGCCTTACAAGCTTGTGTACGAGAAAGCATGCCATCTACCGATCGAGCTTGAGCACAAAGCCTATTGGGCCCTCAAGCATGCAAATTTTGACCTTAAAACTGCAGGTGATCATCAGAAAGTTCAATTGAATGAATTAAATGAACTTCGTGATCAAGCTTACGAGAACTCTTTGATCTACATGGAAAAGACAAAGAAGATTCATGACTCAAAAATCAAGAACCGCGTTTTCAACGTTGGTGATCGAGTCCTTCTTTTCCACTCTAGACTCAAGATCTTCTCAGGAAAGCTCAAAACCCGATGGACTGGTCCATTCACTATCGCAAAGGTTTATTCTTATGGCACCGTCGAGTTATCTCAAAATGACAGTCGAAATTTCAAAGTGAATGGGCATCGTGTAAAACATTACTTTGGAGAGGACATACCATCCATGGTTGTCCCTGATCTCCAAACTTTCCCCAAGGACAATTGAATTCGGGGATCGAGTCAAGCTAGCGACTCGATAAACAAAAACAGTAGCAACAACATGGGTTTTCACCCATGTCTTAGACTTCTTTCTACTTTCTAACACCCTAGTGTGGGGGAGTGGCCGTCCCCTGCAGCTATTTGAAATGTATATATCATTTGAAAAAAAAATGTGTGTGTTGTATGTACATATAAATAAAGTGAAAAATGAAAAATGATATTTCCACAGTTAGCTTATAATATTATCTTTTTATGTTCAAAGAGTCGGCATAATATCCGGGACTTTGAATATTGAGGACAATAGTCAATTCTAAATGTGGGGGGGGGGGGGGAAATTCTAGCGAATTTTATCACATTATATCCTCTAGTATCCCCGTTTTTGGCCCAAAATTTTCAAAATTTTTTCACTTTATTTCAAAATTTTTGTGGTTATCAGTCCGCCATGTCTAAACAACAAAAGGATTGGCTAATCCAGGAGCAAACGGCTCTTGGTAAAGATATCTCAAATCAGTTTATGGCTGACAATTTTCCCAAAATTGTATGGTGTTCAACTCATCATATCCTAAAAAGTAAAAAAAAAGTTGGCTAGCCCGCAAGGTTATGGCTTATGGTAAAGGCATTGGAAAGCCATAATTGGTAATCAACTCACCAAGATGTTGACTATGTGCATCAAGAGTTGGCTAGTCCAGAAGCAAACGGCTTCTGGTAAATACAAATCAAATCCGTTGAAAGCTGGTGGTTTGCTCAAAATCATATGGTTATCGGTGTACCATGGTTCTTACTTGAACTGAAACATTTGGCTACTCCAGAAGTAATGGTTTTGGTAAAGAGATTCAAATCTATTAAGTTTTCTCAAAAGATTGCTAGGGACTAGCAATAGTTTAGTGTGGGGATTGATGAGTGTGTAAATACTCATCATTTTTATCGTATCTGAACTGTCAAAACATCCAAAAACACTCAGAAATACATCAAAATATAGAAATTATTCCAAGAATTGTGTTTTATATGTTTCAGATGCAAAGTGTTTAAAAACAAATGAAAAACGAACAAAGTTTGCATAATTGGCAGTTTCAGTCCCTCAACTTTCAAACATTGTCAAAACTAGTCCCTGAAGGTTTAAAATGAAAGAAAAGTCAACTTCAGTCTTTGGGAAATCAAATTTGTTCAATATTCGTCCCTGGATGAAAGTTTTCACAAAATGGCAACTTATACTTCTCAAGTTTCAAAATTGGCAAAATCAGTCCCTGGGTACTATTCACATATTGCAATTTTAGTACTTTTGATTACTTTTAGGATATTACAAGTTCAACCCTTCATAATTCATAAAATTACACAAATGGTCCCTGGGGTTTAAAATACTGGAAAATTACAGCTATGGTCCTTATATTATTAAGGATTGGCAAGAGAAACCCTTATGACTACTTTTTAAGGATCACCAATTCAGACCCTTAATTTTCGGTATATTACACCTTTGGTCCTTGTGATTTATACTAGCAAAACCAAACGGACACCCCTTTAAGCCAAAATAAAACCCAATCCAAATCCTATCCACCACCCCTTATAACTCCCCAGCCCATTACATATCCAAGCCCAACCAACACCAGGCCCACCTCCCCGTTTTAATACTTCCCAGTCAACCCCAACCTTTGACCCTTCCCTTCCACCTCACACCCCACTCACTGCAACACTCCAAGAAGCTCCATCATCACCCTTACCTTCACCCCTGCAACACTCCTCCAACTCCCCTGGCTAACCAAACAAACGCAACACTCCGAAAATACCACCTCTGGCACCAATTATCTGAAGAATACGCCAAGTTGATTTGGGCGCCAAAAACTTTTAAAGATCAAGGTTGAGTGGTATTGATCCTGTGGTCAAGAAACAAGATGGGAAATGCTCAGAAGGTCTCCTAAACCCTAAATTTAAGCATATATAAAGAAGGAGATGAAGCAAGAATCGTAGTAGTTTTTAGCTTGTTTTTATTTATGATTAAAATCATTGTTAATTTAAATTCCCAGTCAAACTTAGTTGTAATCTATTCCACTTAAGTTAATATAAGCTGTTAAGCTTATTTTTCCAGCCTTGTACCTTTTTCAAGAATGAAAGAATGAAGCAATATTTTCCATTTAAATCCTGTTAATGTTCTGTTGTTATTGAAATGATAGTTTAAGCTCACTTAAGCTCCCATAAAGCTTAGTTAATCTCTTAGAAACCTTTAAATTCAGTCAGTTATAAAAAAGCAAAAATACAAAAAAAAAATAGTTAAAAAAATATCAAAGAAAAAGAAAAAGAAGAAGATGATGAAAAGCAAGGAGCAGAGTGAATCATGGATGGCTCTGGTTTAGAATTCCTTGGGGAATATTAGGTAGAAACTTGTGGTTCCTTGGTTCACAATCATTTGGTAGGAAAGCTTTTTGTAAGGATTTTATTTCTAGTTTTTGCAATTTACTGTAGATTAGCTTAAATCTTCATTATTCTAGTGTTTCTGTGTTTAGTTAGTGTATTTAAGTTGATTTGATGTCATCATATTCTCTTGTGTTCATTTAATCTGTATTGCTCAAGATTTTGGGATTTCACAGTCAAAATAGTATAATAGTGATCCTGGGTGTTTTGTTATAATTTTTGATATTGGTGTGTTCATTTAAGCTTACTCTATCATGTTTTAACCTTAGAAATCAGTTTGAAACATTAGATCACCCATTTGCTCACTAATTTTCACAAAGCTGTTTTAAAAGGGGTGTTTGGATTGAAATGGTTAACTGAGCTATTGAGCTCTGTAGTGTTCAAAACCTGTTTAGCCAACATACTTGGGTGTCATTTAAAAGGTTCAAAGCATAATCTAATACTACATAAGCCAAAAAGTCAGACTTAGCCTTTAAGCTTTGTAACAGTTCACTGTTGGAACTTTGTGATCCCAATTCATCATGATAGCTTTAGAACTTGTTAGTATTGGTAGTTTTAGTCTCTAATTAACATAACACTTCATTTTCAGTAGGTTAGATTCAATTAAAATTCATTTTGGTCAAAGTTCTTCATAAAAGTTAAAAGTCAAAAATTTGCATGTTTCAGAAAAAGTCAGATTTGGCATGAATTTTCATGATTTATGTGTTAAGAGTTAGATCTTGAAACTTTCTGAGATCAAACTTTGCCACCTAGTCTACAAGATCCCACAAACTGCTTATTTTTGTAATTTTTATTGAGTAGTGTGCACTAGCTTATTTGAGGCTGCAGGGAGTGCAACCTCCCCTGCACCAGGTTTTTGTTCAACTCTCATTGGTCATTTGTGACACACCCAGTGGACCCCATGTAACAATTCACATTTTCAGGTTAACTTCTATTTCCGAAAATTTCACTATTCACTTTCACTATTCATTCCCAAAATTTTTATTTCATATTCTCGTAAGTTAAACTATTTTAATGATAATCCGAGAATTTGACACTCGTCTGATCATTTTTGCAAAAATCACGAAACCGTGTCCGATATTTACTTTTAGGTTTAAACGTCATTCCAGCATCCCGATATGTCCATAAAATATTATAAACAATAGAAATATGATTTTCTCTCATTTTAGGCAATTCCAAAAGTTTTGGAATTTTACGTTTTCCAGTTCAGCGTTTTACGCGAATTACGCGTTTTAGACCCGCGTTTCCAGTTTTAGCAGTATTTAAGCAACCCAATAGAACCTACCACTCATTTTATATTTTATTATGGAGTATATTGATAAGTTCTAGCATATTTATAAGTTTCATATTTTTAGGATACCCGATTTTAAGTATCAGGACTTAACGACTTACCGTTAGCAATTACTGTGACCAAAACTCACTCCGTAACTTAGATAAGACCATGACTACTCATCTAGTCACCCTAGATCAGCCTTGGCCGACTTATAGGGGGGGGATTCACCTAATATGTGTCTTGATCTCATGCCTTAAGCTCTAGGATAAAAACAAGTGTCTTTAGGAAGCAAAATTGATAACATCTAGCCTACCAAAGTAACCTCCTCAATGAACCTTCCTAGACACCTTCCTAACCTCCTCATCTTCCTATAAATAGCAAGCTCATTCCTTTCTTTCATCTCCATAAAAACGCCACACCTATAATCCCTAGCACCATGATCCTTTGATCTTCAAACTACAAGTTACACTACAAAGTTCAAGGTCTTAGTATTCTCTACCTAGTTCTTAAGTTTATTTGGTGATTCCATGGATGAATTAGGAGCTACACAAGGTTACTAGGGCTGAAGTTAAATGGTTTTCACAAGGTCTATATCAAGGCTAGCAAGGGTTACAAGAGTTGTGGTGAAGGGTTTGCAAGCATAGGTTTAGTGTCCTAGTTTCATACTTGACTTCCTTTCTTTAGAAAGCCAAAAGTTGTAAGAAATCCTATTACACGTTCTTGCTCAATATCATTTTCATGCTTATTATGTTTCTTTCATACTATATATGGTCTTTGTATTATGTTCATGATGTATAAAAACTAGTAAAACAAGTTATGGTATATATATGTTAACTTACGTTATTTGAACAAGTAAACTAGTGACTTTTATGGAGAACCATGACCAAAATAGTATAACTATGATATTTGAAACTTACTTACTGTTAAAGAGGACTTAACAAGGAAAACATAGCAATTTGAATCACCCAAAACGAGTACACGAGTCAAAAGTTATGGCCATAAGAAGTTAGCGAAACCAAAACGCCGAAACTGCCAATACCCTACTGTTTGCATTCTGACCTCTTTGAAAGTGGCCCTTCTGGTCCGATTCATCAAAAAGTTAAAACACGAAAGTTGTCCGGAACGCCGTTTTCGTTCAGGAATTTTTCTCATTACTTAACAGCCAATTTTTAGACCAAAGTTAGACCAAAGTGATATTTTTTCTCATTACTCGAACCCTGAAAACGCTTTCCGAGTGATATTTTTCTTCAAATTCTTAACAGCCAATTTTTAGACCCAAGTTACTATATAATGATTATAATTAGATGAGACCAAGAGGACTAATGGCCTAAAGCCAAGACCAAAACCATGGCTAAAGCCAAGGTTGAGTCTCAAGACCATGGTAACAAAGACCAAGGTCACGGCAAAGCCACGGCTAAAGACCATATAACTTTTAAAGATCAAAACTTATATATATATATATATATATATATATATATATATATATATATATATATATATATATATTATGAAATACTACAATAGTAGGGAGCCTCATGTGAGGAGTTCATTAAGTAAGCCGTCGAGATGAGTTGTCGATTTACGAAGTAAAGTGTCCTGGCTCCTCGAACGTTTACTCCATGACTTCTGAATTATGTCGGCCCGAACGGTAGTAAGCGATATATAAACTATACATGTTTTATAAACCATTTATATTCAAAGACTTACACTATATACTAAGTACTACATCATGAACTATATGCAAGACATATATAGGCAATTCTTCGTATTCTTAGACGTTACTCAAAACCTAAGTCGCAACGTTCTATTATAGGCTGCTCTTAGAGACTTTCGCAATTCGACTACCACTTTCATTTCTCATTACTTAAGCTTAAGGTGAGTCATAGCCCCTACTTTTTCATACTTGTTTTAACTCTTTGGGGGAGATACATGTTCAACTACTTGCTTACTTGTACAAATATTCAAAGCTTTTATACTTGATCGTGTTATACTTGATTGCATTATACTTGATTTCATACATACATGATTGTGTTATACTTACTGCGTTATACTTGATTGTGAGACTTCCGGTGGCTCCAGATTAAGTTGCTGGATGACCATTGAGACTGCCAGTGGCTCCAGATTAAGTTGCTGGATGACCATTGAGACTGCCAGTGGCTCCAGATTAAGTTGTTGGATGACCATTGAGACATACAACAAACGTGAGGTCTTCGGAGATGAAGTGTAGACTCACGACTAATTGCTTAAATGTTGTGATGAACTTATACATGTCTTAATCATACTATATTGTAGCAGTGGGTTGTAAACATACAGGTTACAAGTCTCTTATGGTGGGACTTGCAACTGAGTGAATTCACGATGCCTTTGCTGTGTGATCATTTTTATAGGCTTTATTTGTTAGACAAACTCTATGAACTCACCAACCATTGTGTTGACACTTTATCATGTTTATCTCAGGTTAGTAAGGCGATAGCTAGTGCGTGGAACTTAGAGTCAAGCTGCATATTCTGAAGACTTACACTTTTTATCATTTACCATTCAAAACATTTTGTATACGTTTATGTATCATACTTTAGAATCTCATGTTTGTAACTTTGAATTCATTAATCGAATGGTAACTTTTCAAAACGTCTCATTTAGAGGTCGTTTTCTATAACTTGTACTTTGTATTATGAAGTAGCACCCCAGTAACACAGTCTTCCACTGCGGTATTTTGGGGGTGTTACAAATTGGTATCAGAGCCTTGGTTATAGAGAACTAGGTTGTATTTCGTACCTAGACTATAACTGCTATATATGTTAAGACTCTCCTCTTTATTTGCCTTACACACACTACATACGCATACGCTTCTTGGTAGTTGTTGGTTTAGTTCCACGCTGTTAGATGATGTGACTTTAGTATTATAAGGAACCCAGAGATTAGCCGAGTCATTAAAAACATGGAGCTCAGTAATAACTAATTATTTAACTTGATCTTATGACAGTTCTTTTTTGATGAGACACAAGATTTGAGTTAAATAATATTATTGCTTAGCTTTAGGGATTTGATGACTTGATTATCTTACTATCGGCCTCAGAAGGCGGATTTTGTGCCAGAAATTCTTAAGTAGGATGTTTTAGAATCTCCTTATTTAAATGGATTGGGACGCCTCTTCATTTAAATAAACAAATTGTAAATCACCGAACCATAAGTTTATTATCCCTTACTTACATAAATTTGGACGCTTCTTTATGTAAGTAATGAGTTATAAATAAGTGGGATTAATTTTATCCGATACGACTCCTTAACCAGAACCATAGACGAATCAGAGTAAACACCACCATTTTAGAGATCCTGAAATCCCAAATTCTCTTAGAGACACCGTAAGTAGTTAACATCAACAGAACTTCGGGACGAAGTTCTCCTTAAAGGGTAGAGACTGTAACAATTCACATTTTCAGGTTAATTGCTATTTCCGAAAATTTCACTATTCATTTTTACTATTTACTTTCACTATTCACTCCCGAAATTTTTATTTCATATTCTCGTAAGTTAAACTATTTTAATGATAATCCGAGAATTTGACACTCGTCTGATCATTTTTGCAAAAATCACGAAACCGTGTCCGAGATTTACTTTTAGGTTTAAACGTCATTCCAGCATCCCAATATGTCCATAAAACATTATAAACAATAGAAATATGATTTTCACTCATTTTAGGCAATTCCAAAAGTTTTGGAATTTTACGTTTTCCAGTTCAGCGTTTTACGCGAATTACGCGTTTTAGACCCGCGTTTCTAGTTTTAGCAGTATTTAAGCAACCAAATAGAACCTACCACTCATTTTATATTTTATTATGGAGTATATTGATAAGTTCTAGCATATTTATAAGTTTCATATTTTTAGGATACCCGATTTTCAGTTTCAGGACTTAACGACTTACCGTTAGCAATTACCGGGACCAAAACTCACTCTGTAACTTAGATAAGACCATGACTACTCATCTAGTCACCCTAGATCAGCCTTGGCCGACTTATAGGGGGGGGGGATTCACCTAATATGTGTCTTGATCTCATGCCTTAAGCTCTAGGATGAAAACAAGTGTCTTTAGGAAGCAAAATTGATAACATCTAGCCTACCAAAGTAACCTCCTCAATGAACCTTCCTAGATACCTTCCTAACCTCCTCATCTTCCTAAAAATAGCAAGCTCATTCCTTCCTTTCATCTCCATAAAAACGCCACACCTATAATCCCTAGCACCATGATCCTTTGATCTTCAAACTACAAGTTACACTACAAAGTTCAAGGTCTTAGTATTCTCTACCTAGTTCTTAAATTTATTTGGTGATTCCATGGATGAATTAGGAGCTACACAAGGTTACTATGGCTGAAGTTAAATGGTTTTCACAAGGTCTATATCAAGGCTAGCAAGGGTTACAAGAGTTGTGGTGAAGGGTTTGCAAGCATAGGTTTAGTGTCCTAGTTTTTGATACTTGACTTCCTTTCTTTAGAAAGCCAAAAGTTGTAAGAAATCCTATTACACTTTCTTGCTCAATATCATTTTCATGCTTATTATGTTTCTTTCATACTATATATGGTCTTTGTATTATGTTCATGATGTATAAAAACTAGTAAAACAAGTTATGGTATATATATGTTAACTTATGTTATTTAAACAAGTAAACTAGTGACTTTTATGGAGAACCACGACAAAAATAGTATAACTATGATATTTGAAACTTACTTACTGTTAAAGAGGACTTAACAAGGAAAACATAGCAATTTGAATCACCCAAAACGAGTACACGAGTCAAAAGTTATGGCCATAAGAAGTTAGCGAAACCAAAACGCCGAAACTGCCAATACCCTACTGTTTGCATTTTGACCTCTTTGAAAGTGGCCCTTCTGGTCCGATTCATCAAAAAGTTAAAACACGAAAGTTGTCCGGAACGCCGTTTTCGTTCAGGAATTTTTCTCATTACTTAACAGCCAATTTTTAGACCAAAGTTAGACCAAAGTGATATTTTTTCTCATTACTCGAACCCTGAAAACGCTTTCCGAGTGATATTTTTCTTCAAATTCTTAACAGCCAATTTTTAGACCAAAGTTACTATATAATGATTATAATTAGATGAGACCAAGAGGTCTAATGAACTAAAGCCAAGACCAAAACCATGGCTAAAGCCAAGGTTGAGTCTCAAGACCATGGTAAGAATGACCAAGGTCACGGCAAAGCCACGGCTAAAGACCATATAACTTTTAAAGATCAAAACTTATATATATATATATATATATATATATATATATATATATATATATATATATATATATATATATATGTTATGAAATACTACAATATTAGGGAGCCTCATGTGAGGAGTTCATTAAGTAAGCCGTCGAGATGAGTTGTGGATTTACGAAGTAAAGTGTCCTGGCTCCTCGAACGTTTACTCCATGACTTCTGAATTATGTCAGCCCGAACGGTAGTAAGCGATATATAAACTATACACGTTTTATAAACCATTTATATTCAAAGACTTACACTATATACTAAGTACTACATCATGAACTATATGCAAGACATATATAGGCAATTCTTCGTATTCTTAGACGTTACTCAAAACCTAAGTCGCAATGTTCTATTATAGGCTGCTCTTAGAGACTTTCGCAATTCGACTACCACTTTCATTTCTCATTACTTAAGCTTAAGGTGAGTCATAGCCCCTACTTTTTCATACTTGTTTTAACTCTTTGGGGGAGATACATGCTCAACTACTTGCTTACTTGTACAAATATTCAAAGCTTTTATACTTGATCGTGTTATACTTGATTGCATTATACTTGATTTCATACATACATGATTGTGTTATACTTACTGCGTTATACTTGATTGTGAGACTTCCGGTGGCTCCAGATTAAGTTGCTGGATGACCATTGAGACTGCCAGTGGCTCCAGATTAAGTTGCTAGATGACCATTGAGACTGCCAGTGGCTCCAGATTAAGTTGTTGGATGACCATCGAGACATACAACAAACGTGAGGTCTTCGGAGATGAAGTGTAGACTCACGACTAATTGCTTAAATGTTGTGATGAACTTATACATGTCTTAATCATACTATATTGTAGCAGTGGGTTGTAAACACACAGGTTACAAGTCTCTTATGGTGGGACTTGCAACTGAGTGAATTCACGATGCCTTTGCTGTGTGATCATTTTTATAGGCTTTATTTCTTAGACAAACTCTATGAACTCACCAACCATTGTGTTGACACTTTAGCATGTTTATCTCAGGTTAGTAAGGCGATAGCTAGTGCGTGGAACTTAGAGTCAAGCTGCATATTCTGAAGACTTACGCTTTTTATCATTTACCATTCAAAACATTTTGTATATATTTATGTATCATACTTTAGAATCTCATGTTTGTAACTTTGAATTTATTAATCGAATGGTAACTTTTCAAAACGTCTCATTTAGAGGTCGTTTTCTATAACTTGTACTTTGTATTATGAAGTAGCACCCCAGTAACACAGTCTTCCGCTGCGGTATTTTGGGGGTGTTACAAATTGGTATCAGAGCCTTGGTTATAGAGAACTAGGTTGCATTTCGTACCTAGACTATAACTGCTATATATGTTAAGACTCTCCTCTTTATTTGCCTTACACACACTACATACGCATACGCTTCTTGGTAGTTGTTGGTTTAGTTCCACACTGTTAGATGATGTGACTTTAGTATTATAAGGAACCCAGAGATTAGCCGAGTCATTAAAAACATGGAGCTCAGTAATAACTAGTTATTTAACTTGATCTTGTGACAGTTCTTTTTTGATGAGACACAAGATTTGAGTTAAATAATATTATTGCTTAGCTTTAGGGATTTGATGACTTGATTATCTTACTATCGGCCTCAGAAGGCGGATTTTGTGCCAGAAATTCTTAAGTAGGATGTTTTAGAATCTCCTTATTTAAATGGATTGGGACGCCTCTTCATTTAAATAAAGAAATTGTAAATCACCGAACCATAAGTTTATGATCCCTTACTTACATAAATTTGGACGCTTCTTTATGTAAGTAATGAGTTATAAATAAGTGGGCTTAATTTTATCCGATACGACTCCTTAACCAGAACCATAGACGAATCAGAGTAAACACCACTATTTTAGAGATCCTGAAATCCTAAATTCTCTTAGAGACACCGTAAGTAGTTAACATCAACAGAACTTCGGGACGAAGTTCTTCTTAAGGGGTAGAGACTGTAACAATTCACATTTTCAGGTTAATTGCTATTTCCGAAAATTTCACTATTCATTTTTACTATTTACTTTCACTATTCACTCCCGAACTTTTTATTTCATATTCTCGTAAGTTAAACTATTTTAATGATAATCCGAGAATTTGACACTCGTCTGATCATTTCTGCAAAAATCACGAAACCGTGTCCGAGATTTACTTTTAGGTTTAAACGTCATTCCAGCATCCCGATATGTCCATAAAACATTATAAACAATAGAAATATGATTTTCTCTCATTTTAGGCAATTCCAAAAGTTTTGGAATTTTACGTTTTCCAGTTCAGCGTTTTACGCGAATTACGCGTTTTAGACCCGCGTTTCTAGTTTTAGCAGCATTTAAGCAACCAAATAGAACCTACCACTCATTTTATATTTTATTATGGAGTATATTGATAAGTTCTAGCATATTTATAAGTTTCAAATTTTTAGGATACCCGATTTTCAGTTTCAGGACTTAACGACTTACCATTAGCAATTACCGGGAAAACTCACTCTGTAACTTAGATAAGACCATGACTACTCATCTAGTCACCCTAGATCAGCCTTGGCCGACTTATAGGGGGGGGGGGATTCACCTAATATGTGTCTTGATCTCATGCCTTAAGCTCTAGGATGAAAACAAGTGTCTTTAGGAAGTAAAATTGATAACATCTAGCCTACCAAAGTAACCTCCTCAATGAACCTTCCTAGATACCTTCCTAATCTCCTCATCTTCCTAAAAATAGCAAGCTCATTCCTTCCTTTCATCTCCATAAAAACGCCACACCTATAATCCCTAGCACCATGATCCTTTGATCTTCAAACTACAAGTTACACTACAAAGTTCAAGGTCTTAGTATTCTCTACCTAGTTCTTAAATTTATTTGGTGATTCCATGGATGAATTAGGAGCTACACAAGGTTACTATGGCTGAAGTTAAATGGTTTTCACAAGGTCTATATCAAGGCTAGCAAGGGTTACAAGAGTTGTGGTGAAGGGTTTGCAAGCATAGGTTTAGTGTCCTAGTTTCATACTTGACTTCCTTTCTTTAGAAAGCCAAAAGTTGTAAGAAATCCTATTACACTTTCTTGCTCAATATCATTTTCATGCTTATTATGTTTCTTTCATACTATATATGGTCTTTGTATTATGTTCATGATGTATAAAAACTAGTAAAACAAGTTATGGTATATATATATTAACTTATGTTATTTAAACAAGTAAACTAGTGACTTTTATGGAGAACCACGACAAAAATAGTATAACTATGATATTTGAAACTTACTTACTGTTAAAGAGGACTTAACAAGGAAAACATAGCAATTTGAATCACCCAAAACGAGTACACGAGTCAAAAGTTATGGCCATAAGAAGTTAGCGAAACCAAAACGCCGAAACTGCCAATACCCTACTGTTTGCATTCTGACCTCTTAGAAAGTGGCCCTTCTGGTCCGATTCATCAAAAAGTTAAAACACGAAAGTTGTCCGGAACGCCGTTTTCGTTCAGGAATTTTTCTCATTACTTAACAGCCAATTTTTAGACCAAAGTGATATTTTTTCTCATTACTCGAACCCTGAAAACGCTTTCCGAGTGATATTTTTCTTCAAATTCTTAACAGCCAATTCTTAGACCAAAGTTACTATATAATGATTATAATTAGATGAGACCAAGAGGTCTAATGACCTAAAGCCATGACCACAACCATGGCTAAATCCAAGGTTGAGTCTCAAGACCATGGTAACAATGACCAAGGTCACGGCAAAGCCACGGCTAAAGACCATATAAACTATACATGTTTTATAAACCATTTATATTCATGATAAGGAAGTATAAACTATACATGAGTTGTGGATTTACAAAGTAAAGTGTCCTGGCTCCTCGAATGTTTACTCCATGACTTCTGAATTATGTCGGCCCGAACGGTAGTATGCGTTATACAAACTATACATGTTTTATAAACCATTTATATTCAAAGACTTACACTATATACTAAGTACTACATCATTAACTATATGCAAGACATATATAGGCAATTCTTCGTATTCTTAGACGTTACTCCATACATACATGATTGGGTTATACTTACTGCGTTATACTTGATTGTGAGACTTCCAGTGGCTCCAGATTAAGTTGCTGGATGACCATTGAGACTGACAGTGGCTCCAGATTAAGTTGTTGGATGACCATTGAGACTGCCAGTGGCTCCAGATTAAGTTGCTGGATGACCATTGAGACTGCCAGTGGCTCCAGATTAAGTTGTTGGATGACCATTGAGACATACAACAAACGTGAGGTCTTCGGAGATGAAGTGTAGACTCACGACTAATTGCTTAAATGTTGTGATGAACTTATACATGTCTTAATCATACTATATTGTGGCAGTGGGTTGTAAACACACAGGTTACAAGTCTCTTATGGCGGGACTTGCAACTGAGTGAATTCACAATGCCTTTGCTGTGTGATCATTTTTATAGGCTTTATTTGTTAGACAAACTCTATGAACTCACCAACCATTGTGTTGACACTTTATCATGTTTATCTCAGGTTAGTAAGGCGATAGCTAGTGCGTGGAACTTAGAGTCAAGCTGCATATTCTGAAGACTTACGCTTTTTATCATTTACCATTCAAAACATTTTGTATACATTTATGTATCATACTTTAGAATCTCATGTTTGTAACTTTGAATTCATTAATCGAATGGTAACTTTTCAAAACGTCTCATTTAGAGGTCGTTTTCTATAACTTGTACTTTGTATTATGAAGTAGCACCCCAGTAACACAGTCTTCCGCTGCGGTATTTTGGGGGTGTTACACCCCACACCTTAGCCTTTGTCTTTTTGATAAGCGAAACAGTCCAACTTCCTAGACCTAGGCTTATCTTGGGTTCTAGCTTATTTGTGCATAGCTTATTAGGACTTTGTTTGTGACCTGTCAGCGCAACCAAAACTGACCCACTCAGATTTGTGCGTAACATCATGGCATCACCCAAGGTTCAAAAATAAGCCATAAGCTCAGCTTATTGGCTTATTTTGATACTGACCTTGTCACCTTGACAGGTCAAGTCTCTTTTTGAACCTCCCTTCACTTCTGTGGACCCCACAGAGGTCCAAAGGGCCCTGCCTTGGCCTGTTATTTGACAATGTGGCCTGTGTGAAACTTGGATTTGATTTTCAGCTTATTAGCTTTTTCTGTCTACTTATTTGCTTGTTTCTGATTATTCCTAATATACCTAGCTTAGTTGTAGCTTACTTGATCTTTTGTCTTCACTGTTTGCCCTTGTGCAAGCTTATTCAAACATAAATAAGTCCTAACAAGCTTAAGGCTCAACTGCCTAAGCAATAAGCTCTCCATTGTGCTTATTTCCGTGTCTCAGCAAAAGTCCCTTTGTAAAAGTTGCTCATTTACTGTAGTTAAGTGAAGTTATAAAACAAAAACAAGAAAAAGACAAAAATAAGGAAAGTGATAGCTTCTATTTAAGCCCTTTGGCTTATTTTTCTGCTTATTTATAAGCATTTGTCATTTTTATATTTTTCTCAGGTTTCTTATAGCTTAAAATAATTTTAAGAATTTTTCCAGATTTTTCTCATTTGATTTAGTACTTTTTATAATTTAATTTAGTTTAAATTAATTAAATAATTAGTTTTAATTAATAATAAATAATTAAAAAGTAGAAAAAATAGGTTTTCTGTTTTAAAATTAGTTTTATATTATTTTAGATTTTTCTAAATTTAATTCTCATTTTTCTAGTTAATTTTCATAATTAATTTTAAATTAGTATAATTTAGTTAACTAAAAAGTAATTAATAATTAGTAATTAATTAATAGTAATTAATTAAATAGTTGTAAAAATAATTTTAATTTTCCAAAAATTTTCTTATAACATTAGGATTGTAAAAATATAATTTTCATATTCGTAGGATTTTATTTGCTCACGTTTCACTTTTTATTTTGCGCGTTCGCGTTTAATTTAAATTCAAACGCTCGTTTTTAGGTTTAACTTACGTTTCTAGGGTATCTGATCATCGGTAATTGTTAGAATAGTGTTTCTAAGTTATTTTCAATCTTAATCTCGTAGTGTAATCATACAAATCAAATTCCTGATCCTCCTGTTAAATCACCCGATCACTTAAAACGTTTTCTAATACAATTGCAAACCTCGCTGGGACATAACGACCCGGGAATACACTGTACTCCTTGGTTAGTTGGTTTTGACGTTTGACTTGGTTGACCATCACCTGGTCAATTTAGTTGACCGTTTAGGACCAATCAGATATACATACTTTTATTACACCCGAGAGATGTGAGTATCTAAACACTATTTGTGAGGTGCTAGTTTATAATTTCTGTGCTTGTTTTGGTTGAAGTGGAACGATTGTTTGTTGTAATAACTTTTATATTAGTGATAAATGACCCCTAGCTTGTATTTTGATTAGAATAAAAGCGCATTTGCTTGAGGACAAGCAAATCTCAAGTGTAAGGGTATTTGATGAGGCAAAGAGTGTTACGCTTTTAGGGGGTCATTTAAGCCCTAAGTCCTGATTATTTGATCAAATAATGCCTCAAATCTTTCCTTTTGTCATTTTACGTACTTTGGAGAAGAAATCTGGAAAATGAAGCATTTTGGACATTTTTGGAGCGAAATGTGAAGAAAATGGCAAAGTCGCCAAATCAAGCTGGAAATCGTACCTGACGGCATCAAGAATTGCATGTGACGGCGTCACGTATTGGCAAAGAGGTAGGTAAAAAGTTACACAAGACGCACCAGAATGTTTTTGGGAGTTAAAGAGTGACGGCGTCACCAAGGCCGTCAAGAGCAAAATCACACGTGACGGTCAAGAGAGGAATTATACATGACGGCGTCAGATCTGGATCTAGGCAATCCGTGGGAAGCATTGGCGGAAAGTTGACGGCGTCAGGATTACAACGTGACACCGTCAGACGTGTATTCTCTATATATAGTTTTCTAATTTTCATTCATTAGGAAGAGAACTTTTGGAGGAACTTTTACCACAAACCCTAGGTCGAATTTTCATCATATTGAAGTGGTTTCAAACCCTTCTTTCATCCATGTTTCAATAAAGATAACTCTTTCAATAATCATTCAATATGTCTATGTATTGTTTGATTCTATCTTATGCTTGTCTTTACTTTAACATGCTAGGCTAGGTTTGTTTGTGTTTGCTTAGATGTAATGAAACTTAGCTATTTATTGTTGGTTGATTGTTTGTTACTAATTGTATTGGATGAATGATATCGATGTTAGGCTGAAGAAAACTGGCAGACTTCCAATTGGTATCATGCTTGAACGTCATAAGAAACATGAATCGGATGTGTACTACGATTTTAATGGTTGTATTTAATGCATGAGTGACTGCTAAGGACGCCATGTTAGGAGCTAGTTGTCAGCTCGACATAGGAAGAGGTAGAAACTTATAGAGTTGGGGAAGATCATACATGGCCCCACGAATGGTATTAAGGAATATAACCCGTCATCCACGCAATTGTAACAAACTATTCAACTAATGAAAGATAGCTAGGGAGTAGTGAAATCTAAGTAAACACGTTTCTCTTATTTTTGTTTTTCTCAACATTTACTTTCTTGTTATTTTATTTTATTGCATTTGTAGTTAATTAGGTTAGTTGACTAATTCCGCCCACTCTTCCAATACCCGAGATTTTTACTTGCTTTCTATAAAACCATAAAAATACAAAAAGAATCATCCTTCATCTCTAGACCAAATTTAATTAAGTTTTGATCGTAACAACACTATTCCCCGGGAGAACGATCAATCACTTGGTACTTGCCACTACACTATACTACATCGGTCAGGTACACTGCCTGGTGGGAATTGCAAGCCTCTTGAGATCCCTTGAGAGGTAAATACTTTTGCGAGGGCGTAATCCCATGCATCAGGATGAAATCATAGAGTCAACATATGTTCAAAAAACTAGAAAACTTGTTGGTTAAGTTGGGTCAGTCGAGTTAAACAATGCATATGATTACTAAACAAACTGATCCGATTTACCATACAAAACAAAATATGGCTCTAGGTAACAAAGTTCCTTGTAATTTCAAGAAAGCTCAGGAAGAACAGAATGCTTTGTATAATGGAAATGTTATATATGCTAAACATGATCCTCCCGTCGTTCGGGATTCAGTGCAAATGATAGACCTTGTTGAAGAGAGCATAACTAAGATGAAACAAAAGAATCTGGATTTGAAACCAATTGATTACAACAAACTAAACAAACTTTCTAGAATTACTTTTGTTCCACAAAAACAACCATCAGTGTTCTCCAAAATCGAGGTTTTCCAAAACTAGTTTCTAAACCAATTGTTGCTTCCAAATCGCTTTCAAACATGGAACAGATGTCTTCAAACAACACTTTTAATACAAGTACTGCCAGAGGATATCTTGATCATCTTAAAACCCGAATTAGGCAACTTCAAATGCTTTTAGAATTTAAATGAGACTTAATGAGAACAATTGGAATTCCACGTTTCAATTACAACTGAAAAGGATTCTTGAAAAAGAATTTGCTCCTCCGATCAACGCCGTTAATGCGAGAGTAATTCATTTTGAACAAGCTTTTTTGAAAGAAACGGCTGACTTTGTCAAGGACCACAAATCCCTGGTAAAGGAAGCTAATGAAAATCTTCAAAACATCAAAATTTTGGAAAATCAAAATGATTCTCTCTTCACAGCCGTTATGACTACTGATATAATGTCCATCATTTTACAATCATATTATGTTGAGGACGATAAAAGACTGCGAGCTGAGACATCTGAAATTGTTTCAAAATATGAAAATGCTCTTGTAAAACATGAAAAAGAAAACATGTCATTTTTTAAACAACTTGATCGAAAATCAGAGGAATGCAAGTATGACAAATTGTCGTATGAGCATGCCTACAAGGACATGAAAGAGAAAAATGATCTTTTGAGAGCTCAGCTTGAAAGTATAAAAGGGAAGGGTGAGGACACTAAGTTTGCAAAACCATCGACTTTGGAGAAACCAAATGTTTCAAAATCAGTTGAAAAACCAAAAATGTGAATTTCTCGGTTTGCTCCAAAAGTCGATGAGATTAAGGATTTGACAAAACCAGTCACTCCACAACCCTTGCCCAATCAAAAGGAAATTGAAAAGATTGTTGAAAAACAAAAACTGGTTGTTGAAAGAAACACAAATGTGCTTACCCTTGGCCCTTCTAGGAATAGTACGCCGAATGTGACCACAAAAACGGTTAAAGTATCTGTTGGTTCTAATGACATGGTCCAAAATCACCATGTAGACGAAGCTAGGAAAAAGGCACAACATCGAAAAGACATATTTTTAAGTGAAAAACCTAGTATGATGAATTCTACAAGATTCCAAAGCACTACTAGTAGTAGTAAACAATTACCTAGAAACAATCAACAAAAGACTAGGAATTGGCATTCATCTAAGAGTAGTTGCACAAAAGAGAATGCTAGGCACGTAGAATGCAACACAAAGAATTCCAAGATCTCTTCGAACAACAAACAATTTCCAAATGACTGTAGTGGCAAAGTTAAAGTTGCTGTGTTAAACAAAAATGTTGAATTTGTCTGTCCTACATGTCAAGAATGTGTTTTTTCAGCAAATCATGATGCATGTATTGTACAATTTGTTAAGAAAGGAAAATCAAGTGTCAAGGAACCATCCACTAAGACGTCTAACCGAAACTAACCCGTTGATAAGCAAAAGGATAAGAAACCTAATAGGTGGACATCTATAGGATATAGTTTTTCAAATACTGAGACTTCCGCTACATCTGATAAGAAAACTACATCTAGATCTTAACTTAGCTGGATTCCTACGGGAAAAGTTTTTAAAAAAGTTTGTCTTAGATGGATTCCCATAGGGAAGATTTTTGATAGTTGCACAAAGACTAACGATTGTGTACATCATCATGATAAGGAAGTAGAAACCACTACAACTGTTGATAGTGAACACCATGAATGTGAGGAAACATGTACTTCTAACAATGTTATTTTTCCAAATTCTTCTTCTGTGGATGCAGCTACTTGTGAAAGTGTTGAGGGTTTATACAACCGTTGTGGAAAAGAAGAACTCTATGAAAACATCGCATGTGGAAATTCTTACTGAATTCAACTTTTAACTCCACTTTTACTTATCTAAACTTAATATTTCTTTCTTCTAATTCTCTTTGTAATTTTTTCTGAAAAACAAAATACAAAATTTGAAAAACCAACAAAAACAAAATAAAAAATAGAAAATTTCAAAAATCCAAAAACAATATAAAATCAAAAAATCAAAAAATATTCTTCTCACGACATGTCTCTCGTATAAATCAATATTTTGTATGTTTCCAGAAATATCATTCAACAATGATACAGATATGTACAGATGCTTGAGCGAGAGTTCTCTAAAATGTTTTTCTAAAACATGTCGTTTCTCAAAATTTTCTTCTCTTATGGATTTCATATACTTCAGTAACCCGGGCATAAATGATGACTTCTGATTATTTTCAAATCAAGGACTCGTCGTTCAAAGATGAAATCATTTTCAAAAGTTCGAGTATAAACAAACGAAAAAGATTTCAAACACAAACCCCTTTTCAAAGAAGATTCTTGAGCACTTTTTCAAGATTTTTCAAAATCTCTCAAATTAAGTGCTCAAAATAACTCCATCTAAACCCTTAATTGAATTTAAAATGTGCTATCATTAAGGGGGAGTATAAAAATAAAAAATGTTCCAATTTCATGCTAAAACAAATTTGTCTATCTCTCTAAAAAGCTATTTCTTAATCAGTTGATATCAAAAATATCACGATATGCTCTTTTTGAGAGGGAGAAGACATGATTAAAATGTGATCAATAATGCTTAAAGATTGTGAATGAATCTCAAAAGAGCTCGACTCAGAAAGTACCAATGAATTGACAAAGCTTAAAATGTTAGTAATCGAAAAGACTTGTCTTGGACGGGTAATAATTTCAAGCTAGTCTAACTAGTGTTGTAAGCGTGTCTCGAATAAGACTTGTCTGAGTAGAATATACCGTATCGAGAGACTTTTTTTGGACTTGACCAGGACAGGTAATAATTTCAAGCTAGTCTAACTAGTGATGTAAGCGTGTCTCGAATCGGTCATGTTCGCTGAAAGTGGATCAATTCAAAAGTGCAAACTCCTCCCGCATGTGCAATTTCTTAAAAATCCATGAGCACATGTGAAGGGGGAGTCCTTCAAAATGAAATCAAAACTCTTAAAGTGTTAACAAAATATGTTTCATTATCATAAACACTTTGAGAAGATTTTCAAATGAATTGTTTTATGGCAACAATAGGATAGTCATGAAGATATTAGGTGACTAAGCTTAGGAAAAACCGTCCAATGATCCGCCAGAGCCGGAGGGATCTACCCAAGGACAATTCCAATAGATTAGAATTAGAAGTCTTTAGGTATGATTGAGAAAAGAAGTAAATGAGAAAGGAGAAAGAAGGGGTTGAAGAATAAAAAAGAAAAGCAAATGAAAGGGTGAAAAGAAATAGCCCTCCATATGTTCAACCTTAGGGTAGAAACCGGGTTCAATTCATATGCTACGGGTTGTTACCAAGGTAACACTGGTATTGAAGACAAAGACGTCATGGACCCAGTGACGCACTACACTAAACCTTCTTAACCACTCAAGTTCTCTCTAAAGAGCTTATTTCATTCTCATTGGGAACCCTGCATAATCTATCAACCGCTCATTACAATCCATGTTGATATTGAAACAGGAGACACCGCTGTAGTCTCTAACTACTAAAATATGCACTTATTGAGTCTAGAGCCCTGAGATTCATCAAAAGATCTCATAAGAACACGGGATACTTCTACACTGGTTCTTCAACATTAAGGACGCTAGATGTAAACTTAAGAGTCCTACGCAGATCTTAGCAATCTGCCAGAACATTTATGAGAGGATTTACTTTTGTGATTCTCAATGATTGAATGGAAATTCCTGCCAGGGTCAACATCAAATAGCCCTGACAGCAGGTGACTTTGGTAACTTCTTGTAGGTTACGCTTAGTGTTCGCGGTGATCCCAAAACGGTCTACAGTCGTGGGGTGATCTTCAGCGACTCACCCAATCGTTGATTTACATAGGTAGATCTTGTAAGCCCTCTCGGGGGTATCCGATTTGGGAACGGCCTTGGTAAGGGTTAGAAGGAGTCTTCACACTATGATGTTGACAATCTCTAATTTCGAGCCTTTAAGTACCGGATGTTTATTACTAACCGTTTTCATGTAGCTACCCATACCTCATTATTATCATCACCACCACACTAGTTTCCACATGCTCATACATACATCTCAAAGTCAAAGAAAAGTTCTCACCAAAGATCAATGCAAAGAAAAGTTCATAGAAAGATTCTACGTTATGTGAAAGAATCTACAAAGTAAAGTGACAAAGGTCAATGCGAAAGAACGGGAACAGCAAATGTATGTATCACAAAGACTAAAGACGTATGAGCATGTTAGAAAGGCGTATAACCAACAATGACAAAGAAGTAACGATAGGCAGATGACACCGTATCACAACCACAACGAAGTACAAAGAACGATGAAAAGTCCTTTATCCAAGATCACAAACCATGACGGAACAAAGACTTAAGACTATTTTACTGTTGGGAACGAAGTTTTACTATTTTATCAAGTCTCGATCATTTGTAATAATATTAGGTTGCTTAGTTACTATTTACTTTCATTTACAATTTGTATTAAGTTTACTAGGCTTAAGTAATGTAACCCATGGGCCTCTAGAGCCCACGAAATGATGAGTGGAAGGAGAGGGTGTGTTGCCCTAGCTCCTTCCCTATAAATAGTAAGCTTAGGCCTCTTTGTAAACTTGGTTGGTTATTTGAAATCTTAAGGAAACTCTTGCACTTATATTTCTCTCATTCTCATAATCACCCAAATCCTTATATCTATCTCATTCTTGCTTGTGTGAAATCAATATGGGTACCTAACAAGTGGTATCAAGAGCCTAACAATGATCTAGGAGTGTTTAGAGTTTGTGTTGTTTCGAATTTTGAAGCTTTTTCACCTTTTTTTTTGGAAAAAAGTTCATTACTTTTATTGTTTTTCTTGGTCTTTAACACTTTTTTGATTACAAACTAGTGTTATAAACCATTTCTAACAAGAAAGTTTCAATCTTTTTGAAGTTTCAAAGCTTAAAAATTCGAATTTGGTTTTTGTACTAGTTTTCTAGAACACAAAAAATTTTCATAAAAATCATCAGGTTTGCAACTTTCTTCAAGTTTTGGTGTTTTTATAACTAGAAGTACAAGAATCTTGGAATACAAACTTAAATTGGGTGTGCTTTTAGCAAATTCAAAATTCTAGCAAACTTTCTAGAACACAAAAATTTTTCATAAAAATCATCAAGTTTGCAACTTTCTTCAAGTTTTGGTGTTTTTCTAACTAGAAGCACAAGAATATTGGAATAAAAACTTCATTTGGGTGTGCTTTTAGCAAATTCAAAATTCTAGCAAACTTTCTAGAACACAAAAAATTTTCATAAAAAATCATCAATTTTGCAACTTTCTTCAAGTTTTGGTGTTTTTAAGCCTAGAAGTACAAGAATCATGGAATACAAACTTCATTTGGGTGAGCTTTTAGCAAATTCAAAATTCTGGCAAACTTTCTAGAACACACTTTGTACCAACTTTCGAGATCACTCCTCGTTGCTCCAGAAGTGTTACCGTTGCTTACTCGATGTTTCCCTTGCTTGTATAAGTGAGAAAACACTTCGGCTCCTGGTATACTCTCTAAATTGTATAATTTAGAAAGTTTTGGTGCTAAGTTTCTAGAACACTGAAAAGTTTCTAAAACACTGAAAAGTTTCTAGAACACTGAAAAGTTTCTAGAACACTGAAAAGTTTCTAAAACATTGAAAAGTTTCTAGAACACTGAAAAGTTTCTAAAACACTGAAAAGTTTCTAGAATATTGAAAAGTTTCTAGAACACTAAAAAATTTCTAAACACACCTCCTATTTCATTGGAACGATCCAAGAATCAACTTTATCACACATCGTTACACAAGTTTCTTTCAAATATCTTCTTACTATCTTTTTGGCGGGAAAATTTGAGTAAAATTTATTTTTTACATGAGACTAAACGTTCAATTTTTATGTGAAATTCAAATTTTGGTTTAACGGTGAAAATTTTGGCCGAAAATTCAAATTTTTAGGCTAAAATTCAAAACTTTTCGGTGAAATTTGGCGGCAAAATTTTTTTAAACTCAAAATTTTCCTGTGAGCTTAGAATAGCATTTTACAGTGATTTTCAAAATTTTGGAACAGAAAATTTTCAAATTAATTTTGGAGGGAAAATCTGAAATCACTATTTCGACCTTGAGTGTGACATTTTTGTTTGATTATTTCAACTACTTCGCAACAATCAAGGGGGAGAGAAATGTCATTTACAATGTCTCAAGTACCTTCTTCCAACAACCTTCCTCACCAATATTTTCATCCGCAATAGTATCATGAACAACAAAGTCACTGCTCCCTCATTCATCATGTTCTGCTCTTTGGCAATGAATCAAGGCCTCCAATGTTGCTACCAGGAACATATACTTATTGGAAACGGAGATTTCTACAATGGCTCACAGATCGTCCTGCTACAGATCTCATGCTTAATTCCATTTAAGATGGTCCATACAAAATGATATTTCTTGCAGACTCAACAACCCTTCCCAACTCAATTTACATGAATATGGACTTTCAAGCCAGTGCTTATGAAATATGGAAATATCTTGAAGCTTTGCATCATACAGAAGAACTTCATCAAATCAGAATGAAGCAAATTCTTGAATCTTGTTTAAGCATGAATCCACTGAAGACCATTCTCCCTGCTTTACCATCTCCAGCTGTTGACCATGGATCCTTAATTTACACTCCAAATGGTCTCTTCTTCATTCCTACAAATGCACCTGAGCATATCTTCATTCCACAGTACCATCCTGCAACACTATATAATCATATGCAATCACTTCTGCAAAATCTTGTGAAGCTTGGAAAAGCATCTACTGATAAAAGCAAATGTATGATGACTTCAACTTACGAATGCTTTAAAACAATGAAAGATACTGATAATGAAGAAGATCTTATCGAACTGAGCATGACATTCTTGGCATATACGGAAAATATTGCAAATGTGGAAGCTCAAGTTTATGATTCAACTTCACTCTCTGACGATAATGTTGAATACAATGCCACACTTAGTCTAATGGAAGTTGAAGGGGGTAATCTCAATGCACTTTTGCAAAGTGTCATGGGAGATATTCCATCTGATGATGAATATGCAGATTTGGAATCCAATACAGCAGATTTGGAAGCCGATACAACAGATGTGATGTTAATGGCATACATGCAGGAATTTCACATGAATTATACCGACCCAGAGTATGATTCTGATGATTCCGAAGATCCATTTGTGAAATTACACAAAGAGAAACGCATGACATCTTTAAGATTACTTTATTCTCACCTTAAGCTTCTCCCAAACAAAGACTTAGCAGAAACTCATTTTGAGTGTGGATTCAAATGGGAATTTCCAAACCTGTTTGGAGAAGAAATTGATATTTTCACTACTTCGATGTTTGACAATTTGAATCAACTTGAAAAGCAACTTGCAACTGAAGAATTTCACGAGACTGAATCCAATGCCGTCTTCAGAGTGCTCAAGAAACAGTTTCAACATTTTATCAATTATGGTTGTGAAGTGGTAAGCGAGTATTTCTTAGAATACACTCGAATCGAGGCTCAAACCTTCAAAGTTATATTGCTCCAACACCTGGATGTTATTGAAAAGTCAATTATTGAAAGAGTACTTCACAGACTAGAGCATGACATAAGGGTTAATAAAAGGAAGTTGCAGATTCAAGAAGAGCAAATTCATAAAGTTGATGCATTGGAAGCTAATTTGGTTGTCATGGAAAGCGATGGGACAAAATCAGAAGAGCAGGATGACAACAACAGATTGGGGAATGATACAGATGCAGACTGTGTAGAGATCAGACCCTTCTATGACTCGGAGCCCAACTTTGACAAAGGACAGATGGATGAGGAAGATGTCATACCCATCTATGACACAGAACCGAACTTTGACAAAGAGCAAATGGATGAGGTACAATCTACTGTTGATCATATGATGCCTGCAAATGAGAAACAACAATCTGAGCAACCTAACTTCAGTAATGAAGGAGAGGTTGACCAGGATGTTGTACAATGTCTTGAAAAACGTTCTGAGTCTGAGTCTTTACATGATAATCTAATGACTGAAACATTAAATCAAACTCTTGAGTCTGAAAACATTCTTCTCAAAAAGACCATTGCCCAGTTTCATAAAGATTTTTCAAAACTAGAGGCACATTGCATCTCACTTGAACTTAAATTGCAAAACGAATCTCTAAATTCGGGCAACAATGGTCAATTTTTGAATGAACAAAGTAAACGTGTGGATACATTAGTTAAAGAAAATGAGCTTTTAAAAGGTCAAATTCAAGCAAAGGTGTTTGCACATGCTGCATTGCAAAACAAATTAAGAAGACTGACTGGCCAGAATGTGGATACTAAGTTTGCAAAACCATCAATCTTGGGGAAACCAACTTCTCAAACAACCAGAAAACGATAAGTTGTTAGACAACCAACTGCATTTAAATCCGAACGACCTAAATTTTCAAAACCTCGGTTTGCCTCCCAAGTTGTTGAGAAAAACAATTTGACAAAACCATTTACTCCACATTCTTGGCCTAAGGAAAATGCATCTGTGTCTGCTAAATCTCAACACGAGATTATGCCTGGCTCATCTAGGATTAGTTCGAAAACATTGTCTAAAACGAGCATTAAAAGTAAAGAGTCTTATGACACATACAACATGTACAAGAACTATGATCTAGAAAAGGCTAGGAAAAAGGCGCTACTTCAAAAGGATGGAATTTTAGGTTCAAAACCTCATGTGATGCCTTCCACTGTAGTACAGAACACTGCTAGTAGTAGCAAACCAAAACCTAGGAGTTCTCAACAAACTAATAGGAATTGGGTAGCATCTAAGAGTAGTTGCATAAATAATCATGATGTATGTGCTTTAAAATATCTTCAAAAAGGAAATTTACTTGAAAAGGCTCAATCGACTAAGACAAATAAACTCGTTGAACCAAAAGTCATAAGTCAGAAACCTAAGAAGTGGATCAATATAGGACATAGGTTTTCTCAACGAAGTGATGCTCCCACATCTCATTTTGCTGCATCTAAAAGGAAAACATCTCCTAGATCTAACATTAGGTGGGTACCCACGGGTAGAATTTTCAAATCGATTGGTCTTAGGTGGATTCCTACAGGAAAGATTTTAGACATTTGCACCAAAATTAATGTGAACTCCACAACATCTACTCCTGAGGCTAGAATGAAAACCATCGGAATTGTCTGTTCAAGTGTCAAGAAGATAATTGACACTACATCTTTATGCTTCTAACATCCGGAACCCAATTACACTTGGGGATCCATGTTCTCTGTTTTGTCTATTCTTTCTTCTTTTCAGATATAACAGGAATGACGTCTGAGCACAACAGCTTAGGACCCGTAACCAACCATTTTTAAAATCACTTAAGTAATGGCTTCTGAGCACAACAGCTTAGGACCCGCATCCAACCATTTAAAAAGTATTTCAGCAATGGCTTCTGAGCAAAACAGCTTAGGACCCGCATTCAACTGTCAAAACTTTCTGGCATCGTCGGTTGAACCATTGTCACTCTCCCGTAAAGAATTGGAAACCCTGTTTGCTCAACTGTTTGATGATTCAATTGAAAACCATCCTCAAGAGGTCTCACCAATTTCTGCTGCACATATTCAACAACCACTGTTGAGAAAGACGGTCCTCCAAGTGAATCTCCAACAACAGCAAGACAAACTGCTTCCAACTCCAGATAATCAGCTGAAGATCTATAACAACAATCAGTACCACAACTTGTAGATTATGATGGAAATACTTTGTTCAATCCATTTGCACCGACTCCAACTGTTCCTAATATAATGGAGTCATTGGACTTTCCATTTGGATCCGTCTGATATGCATACGTTCTACCAACATCACCCTTCGACACATCATTGGACTTAAATGGATTTGGAAAACTAGCTGGACGCAGAAGGCACAGTGATTCGCAACAAATCTTCTTTAGTTACAAAGGGATACAGTCAATGAAGCAGGATTATACATCACTGTCATCAACAGAAGCTTAGTATGTAGCCATGTCTGCTTTCTGTGCTCAAGTCATTTGGATGAGAACTTAGTTCACAGACTACGGCTATGTATTTGACTAGATCTCAATGTACTACGACTCAAAATGTGCTATTGCTATCTCGTGCAACACCATTCATCATTCCAAGGCCATACAAATTGCTCTCCGCTACCATTTCATCAAGGAGCATGTTGATAAGGGTACAATTGAATTGGATTTTGTGGGTACTGAATACCAATTGGCGGACTTGTTTACAAATACATTACCTCCATCAAGGTTTGTTGATTTAGTTCACCAAAATGGTATGTGATGTTTGACTCCAGATGATTTGCAAAATTTTCTTAAAACCTAAGAGAAGTCAAACATCAAACTCTTTTTGTAAATATTTTATCAAAAGGAAAATACAAAAAGTACAAAAAGAATCTTCTTTCTCTTGAACAAACTTCTAATCTTCAAAACTATGTTCCTCCATTATAACAAATTTTGCTTCACATTGTCAAAATCGAACATGTTTTGAGGGGGAGAAATTTTTTCACAAAATCATGAAGTTTGTACACCTAATCATTATTCTTCAGGGATAAAATGTTTCTTCACCATTCGGATTAAAAACTCATTTTCAAAAAACTTCTATAATCTCTCAAATTAAATGTGCACAAAGGTTTCACAAAATAAATGCTAATTCGAGGGGGAGAAAAAAATTTTCTGCAACGATCCCAAATTAATCTAGTTTGGACTTCAAATGGGAAAGTAATTAACCTTTAATGAGTAAAGATTCACAAATGTATTAAACTTAGGTAAAAGGACCTTGCATGAAAAGTAAAACGAGCTCTAATAAATGTTTCCACAAATATTCTCAAAAGTTTCACACGTAATTTAAAACGTCAATGAATCAGACTAAAGATTTTTCTTTTATCTTCGATCTTTTCCACAATTTTAAGTTTCAAATTTCTTTATGGTTGTTGTCTAATCGTTCCCTAAATGGTTCAAATGTTTTCAACGGTCACAAAGGCATAATCAGAAACTAGGGTTTATGTAATTATCGATCGAGGCATTTCCTTTTTTATGTGTTTAGTGTAATTAATTATTTCGTATAGCTTTACAGAACACTAAAGAATGCTCGATTGGTGTGTTTGCTCGATTAGAAACAACATAGGTTTGAAATCATGTGATTTAGGGTTTAAGATGTCGATGTCTTTGTTGCTACTACTAGGGCGTTTGTTTGTACAATATTCTTGCATTTTGATGCTAACATGCGTGCAAAGTCTCAAATCATAACTCCAAACCATGATAATAATTGGGAAATTTCGAGTGAAAGAATGAATTAATTTGTGATCTTATGCGTAAATTTGAGAATTCTGAGCATTTTTCATAGATTTAGAATGAGTTTCTTGATTCATCCGTATACTTGTTTGTGCATGTTGCATTTTCTTTGTGAGAAAATACATGACATCCTATTGAAAGTCAAAACTTCAACAATTTTCAAAATGTTTCTTTTGGAACATATTTTGAGGACAAAGGGTTAAATGTGTCAAAAGGCTAAACTAGGAAAAGGATTCAAAATGGTGAGAAACAAATTTTTTCCTAACTCTACACTCTCGTTTTACACCGGTAAAGCAAGTGTGGAAACCAAAGCAAAGTCGTTCAAAATCTTTCAAATTTTCAAAATCTGGAATGCCTTGGCTACAATAAAGAATGACTCTAATTTGAACATTCCAAATATTAGAAGTTTTCCATTCATCACAAACAACTTTAGATGGAAATCTTCTTCTTCAGATTTTAAAACTCAAAAGAGAGACTCCGAGTCTCAAACAACTTTCAAAAGTAAAAGAGTTTTGAATTTCCATTGATTCAACGAGTTTTATTTCAAAATGTAACAGAGATTTTTCAATCCTCGTTGGAATTCTACATCTTTTAATCAAATTGACACAACCTACAAATGGATTTCAAATTTTGGTAAAAAAAAAAAAAAAAAAAAAGGTTTTCAGTCCTCGAGGTTGTTGTCTAATCTGATATTCAAACATTTTTTGTTGTATAATAATTAATTGTGTTTTCTAAAACCTTTAGCATAACCATTTCATGAATTTTCAAAAGGTATTTCTTAAATACGATTCAATATTCTGCTCAAGAAGACTATCTCTCGAATAAACTTCATTATTTGAGGGGGAGTATTTTGTTAAAAGAAAACAAATTTTGTATTCAAATGACGACTTGTGCACACATTTCAGTGTACAACTCGGTTTTTAAAGAAAGGAAAGTGCCTTGCTAAACCATTTCTTAAAACCAAACGTGCACTTATCCTAAAAACAAGAAGCAAGTTCTCACGCTAAGTTTATCTAAAGCATCTTAATCTTGAGCAAAATTTATTCAAATTTTTTCAAAAGGTTTTTTCAAAACTTTTCAAAATTTTGCTCAATATTTTTCAAATCTATACTCCCCAATTCGCTTCAAAAGTTTAAAATTCTCAAAAAAAAAAAAATATGCGAGTTTTGAGGGGGAGTATTACCAAAACAAAAGGTTTTGCCAAAATCACGCTCAATGGCTTGTGCACACATAACACTGTACAACCCGTTCTTATAAAGAAAGCACCCTGAGGTACGCTTCAGTGCCTCAATCCTGATATAAGGAGCGAAGGCTTATTACTTTTGAGTAGAGTTAATCAAACATTTTCTAATTTTCATAACTCTGCTCAAAAGTCAAGTATTTCACCTCAATAAGAATTCACTTGTTGAGGGGGAGCACTTGAAACAAAATCATCATTCTTGAAATCAAAAGTTCTTGTTGAATTCTCCCCATAAGACTCAAAAGGCATATTTTAATCAAAAGATTGTCAAAAATATCATCTTATATGCTATTTTTTAGGGGGAGAAAAAGTCAATGTGATTAAAATATGAAAGTTCAAAGTTGCTTAAAAGGCAAATCTCATGCGAGCTAGACTCAGATTCACCCAAGAATTGATGAAACATAAAAGTTAACAATCAAAAAGACTTATCCTCGATGGGTAATAACACCAAGTTAGTTATTAGAGCTAGTTGTCACCTAAAAGATAACAATGGAACTCTTTAACTAGCCACATAAGCGTGTCTCGAAAAGGATTTGTCTGAGTAGAAATGTACTGTTTCGAGAAACTTTCTGTGGATTTAACCAGGCCGGGTAATAACTTCAAGCTAGTCTAACTAGTGATGTAAGCGTGTCTCGAATCAGTCTTGTTCACTACAAGTGGATCAATTCAAAAAGTCCTTGCTCCACCCGCATGTGCAAATTTATTAAATACTTGTGAGCACATGTGAATGGGGAGCCCTTCATAAGAAAACACAAAACTCTCAAAGTGTTAAACAAAATGTTTGATAATCACAAACACTTTGAGAGATTTTCAATCAAAGGTTTCATGGCTATTGTCGGATAATCATGGAGTTATAAGGGGATTAAGATAGGAAAAACCGTCCTATGATCCGCCAGAGCCGGAGGGATCTACCCAAGGACATCACCAATAGTTAGAATTAGAAGTCCTTAGGTATGATACGAAAAAAGGAGAAAAGAATGAAAGGGGAAAGAAGGAGTTGAAGAATTAAAAAGAAAAGTAAAGAAAAGGGTGAAAAGAAATAGCCCTCCATATGTTCAACCTTAGGGCAGACTCCAAGTTCAATTCGTATACTACTGGTTGTTACTAATGCGACGCCGGTATTGAAGATAAAGTCATCATGGACCCAGTGACGCAATGCACTAAACCTTCTAGCCACTCAAGTTCTCTTAAAAGAGCTTGTTTCATTCTCACGGGGAACCGGTGTAATCTATCGACTTATCTCTTAGAGATGGTTGATTTTGAAACAGGAGACACCTCCCTAGTCTCCGCATAGGAAACCTAAGTGTGCACTTTTCGAGTCTAGAGCCATGAGATACATCAAAGATCTCTTAGGAACACTTAGTATTTCTACGACTGGTGTTCTACATCAATGGACACCAGCTGTAAATTATCGAGTCCTTCGCAGATCTTAGCAATCTGCCAAGAATGTTTATGAGAGAAGTTACATAAGTATTTCTCAATGATTGAACAGAAATCCTGCCAGGGTCAACATCAAACAGCCCTGATAGCAGGTCACTTTGGTAACTCCTTGCGGGTTACACTTAGTGTTTGCGTTGGTTTCTTAGCGGTCTACAGTCGTGGAGTGATCCCCAGTGACTCACCCAGTCATTGAGCTACTTAGTAGGTATTGTAAGCTCATTCGGGAGTATCTGACATGGGAACGGCCTTGATAAGGGTTGGAAGGAGTCTTCACACTATGCTATTGACGATCTCTAATTCCTTATCTGTTAGTATCAGATGTTTTATTGCTAACTGTTTACCTGCAGGGACACATCTTCTCCATGGCGACGGATTCCACATGCTCATACATGCATCTTGAAGTCATCAAAAGCTCCCTCAAAGATCAAAGCAACACAAAGTTCGAAGAAAGATTCTACGCCAAAAAGAAGAATCTACAAAGTATAAAGACTAAAGATCAAAAGTAAAAAAAGGGAACTACGTGCATGTATAAGTCAGAATTCAAAGTTGTATGAGCATGTTGGAATGGCGGACTACCACCACAGACGCAGAAGTGACGAAAGGTAGACAACTTCATAACTTGATCACTATCACCACAACAATGAACAAAGCACAAAGAACGATGAATGATTCTTATCTCATGATTTTTGAAAGACGTCTAAAGCTATGAAAGTCAAAGATGAAGAAATGATAAAGACGTCAAGAAACCGTGATGACCGACCCTTAGGGGGAGATTGTTGGGAACGAAGTTTTACTATTTTATCAAGTCTCGGTCATTTGTAATAATATTAGGTTGCTTAGTTATTATTTACTTTCATTTACAATTTGTATTAAGTTTACTAGGCTTAAGTAATGTAACCCATGGGCCTCTAAAGCCCATTAAATGATGAGTGGAAGGAGAGGGTGTGTTGCCCTAGCTCCTTCCCTATAAATAGTAAGCTTAGGCCTCTTTGTAAATTAGGTTGGTTATTTGAAATCTTAAGAAAACTCTTGCACTTATATTTCTCTCATTCTCATAATCACCCAAATCCTTATATCTATCTCATTCTTGCTTGTGTGAAATCAATATGGGTACCTAACATTTACAATGACACACAAATTTCAAGGCAACAAAGACAGAAGACCTAATCACGTGGAGCATCATTCGAATGACCACCCCTTAGGGAGAGATTGTTAGCATCAATGAAATATAAATATAAGTGATGGTCATTCTCATATTAGGAACTTTGTCATAGTGTCATTAAGTGTGTAATAGTTTAAGTTATTTGGGCATTGGACTTGGTAATCTAATATGTAAGAGTTATGTTAGTAAGGCTTTTATAATTCTTGTAAACCAAGTCCAAGCCCAAGTCCATTAGAATGCCCATGAGGCCTTTCTCTCTAACTATAAAAGGCACATACCTAGTCATTTGTATGGGTGCTTGTGTGTGTTTCTCTCTCAATAAAAGTTCTATTTCATCTCTCTCTCTCTACAAATTAACGCCACACCTACATAACATCAAGTCACCATCTTTCCATCTTTACTTCATCTTGTGCTATATTGTGTGATAAAGTTGGTATATCTAAGGTCCTACAATATGGCACATCTGACCACATAGACAGAACATTGGCAGAATGTGTCTCCACCACATGAACATTGGATAGAGGGAAAAATTTCCAACTAACAACAGTCCAAGTGTGCTGTCCATCCCAAGCTCTAAAACCTTTTCCAACATAATAATTAGAATCAAACAACACATGGATATCACCCATCAGCAACAAACCAGCACCTTCAGGTTTATGTGATTGAAAATAGTTTTTTACCCAACCATACAAATTGATAAGATCCTGTTTATCCACTAGATGCAGAATCTCACTCAGAAAGGTGAATTGCTTATAAGATCCATCTCTTCTGTGAATATTTTTCTATTGTCCCATAAGATTCTTGGTCAATTACCATTTACATAAAGCATGCCACATAACAAGTTCTGCAGTAGCAGAATCATCATCATCATCAACCTTGATGAAGTCACTGTCCTCAGCTGGCAAATCAAGATGTCTAGAAGGTCTCTTATTTGCTATGCTCTTCTTTCTTTTACCAGGAGTAGAAGAAGGAGATGAAACATTGGAGGTATTCAAAAAAGAACCATGAACTTCTTGTTGTACAGCAGAGGTAACATTAGGTGTAGAGGATGAACCATCAGTAGGCAGACCTTGAGGATCAGTAGAAATCGGTTTGTTAGCATCAGTAGGAACAGATTGTGCATTTTCAGTAGGAATAGATGATTCTTGTGATATCTCCATATGTGTAGATTCCTGAGTTGTTGTAGCTTGAGTTTCAAAAATTTCTTCAGCGGGAATGGATAACTCAGGAAGTAGAACCTCATGAGAAGTAGATGTACCTTGTGGAGTAGAATGAAGATCATCAGCAAAAGTAGATCCATCCTTTGAAGCATTATAAACTGATGTTGGTGCTTCAGTAGAATCCACAACAGGGTGTGAAGCAACCATATCAGCAGCATCCTTAGAAGTATCAGTAGTATCTGCAGACTTCAACCTTTTTGCATCAGGTTCTTCCAAAAGACTTACAAGCCTCTTCAAAGGCTCATTAACCTGAATCCCAGCTTTCCTAAGATTGGAATAAATCCTCTGATACTGTGTAATGAGTATAGCATGTGAGAAACCTTTCACATGACCCATAGTCCAACCTTCTCATATACAACGGAACTCGTATTTTTAACAAAGTTCCTTGATGAGGCGAAAAGTGAACCACTTTTAAGGAGTCATTTAAGCCTGAATTCGTGATTATTCGATCAATTATTGCCCTAAATCGTTACTTTTGTCATTTTAGGTACTTTTGGAGAGAAATTTGGAAAAGGAAGCATTTTGGACGTTTTTGGAGCGTAAAAGCGGCAAAGTCTCAATTTCCTTGCTGGGAACAGTACCAGACGGCGTCAAGATCTTCTACATGACGGCGTCAAGAGTAATAAAAGAGGTAGATTTGGAAAATACACGTGACGATCCGAAGAGCTTTGGTGCATAGGAGATGACGGCGTCACCCAAGGCCGTCATGGTCAAAGTATTAGTGACGGCCCAGAAGAAAATCTCACATGACAGCGTCACAAGTAGATCTAGGCAATACGATTTCATTATGGTGGCGAGTTGACTGCCTCACAACCCAATACATGACGCCGTCACCCTTTAAAATCTATATATAGTTTTCCAAATTTCATTAATTGGTGTGCAACTTTGAGGGAAAAACCCTATGACGAATTTTATAGCTTTTTCAAGGGTTTCAACCCTTTGAATCTTTCATGTTCAATTAGAGATAAGTATTCTTTCAAATCATTCAATATGTCTATTTGTTGCTTGATTATATCTTACGCTTGTCTTCAATTTAACATGCTAGGCTAGATTTCTTTTGTGTTTGCTTAGATGTAGTGAAACCTAGATGTTAATTATGAGTTGATTGTTTGTTTATAGTTGTTATGGATGATTGTATTCGATGTTAGGCTGAAGAAAACTGGCAGACTTCCTTTGGTAACTTGGTTGAACATCTTAAGAAATATGATCGGAGGTGTACTACAATTTTTGGTTGTATTTAATGCGTAGGAGAATTCTAATGATCCCATGTTAGGAGCTTCTAACGGCTCGACATAGGAGTGAAGTAGAATCCTATAGAGTTAGGGAATATTGTACATGGCCCTACGACTAGTATTAAGGAATATTACCCGTCATTCATGCAATTGTAACAAGCTGTCAACCTGTAAAAGATATCTAGGGAGTAATGAAACCTAAATAAACACAACTTTCCTCATCATTGTTTACACCACACTAGTATAATTAGTTTCGTTTTCATTTTTGTTATTTTATTTTTACTGCATTAGTAGTTTATTGGATAAGTTGGCTAGCAACTAATTCCACCCACTCTTCCAAAACCCAAGATTTTACTTGCTTTTATAAAAATATAAAAATGCAAAAAGAATCATCCCTCACCTCTAGACCTAGTTATTAGGCTTTCTAATCCTAGCGACACTATTCGGGAGTTGAACGATCAATCCCCCGTTACTTGTCACTATATTATACTACAACGATCAGGTACACTGCCTGGTGGGGGTTGTAAGCTTCTCGAGATCCCTCGAGAGCTAAAACCTGGTGCGATCCCCACGTATCAAGTTTTTGGCACCGTTGCCGGGGAATAGTTATTGTCTAGG
The DNA here is from genome assembly GCA_030686995.1 of Artemisia argyi. Classification (NCBI taxonomy): domain Eukaryota; kingdom Viridiplantae; phylum Streptophyta; class Magnoliopsida; order Asterales; family Asteraceae; genus Artemisia; species Artemisia argyi. The sequence goes on from CM060702.1 coordinate 130,301,645, forward strand.
TTAGGATTTCTTTTTATTAGGTCTAATTGCTAGATTCCTTTCTAGTAAGATTTTATTTTTATTTTTTAGGTTTTCTTTAGTCTATCTCATTTCTTTGTGTCTTTGTTCGTAACCCTTACCATCCGACATCATGGAAGGTGGTAATATCTTTGAACCCATCAACCCACTACAACAAAACCACCCACAAAACCCACCACTACCAAACCCACCTCCTAGGCCCCAAACTTTAGGAGAGTATTCCCGTCCTAGCCATAAAGGCTATCGAAACACTATTGAGCTCACTCAAGGAGCCAATGTGCCCCCCTTGCGATCCGACACCATCCTGTTGGTGCAAAGCGGATGTGCATTCCATGGACTTCGATCCGAAGATCCTAATCAAATCTCAAGGATTTCCTTAAAATCGTAGATTCCATAGACCTTGATGTTATAACTAGAGAGTCAACCTGATTACGCCTATTCCAATTCTCTCTACGTGATCAAGCTAGTTAATGGCTTGAACGTTTTCCCGCGGGATCTATCACCTCTTGGGATGATCTCACGTCTCGTTTCCTTGCTCAAATTTTCCCACCGGGGAAAACTACGATGCTTAGAAATGATAACTTGATCTTTCAACAACGTCAAGGTGAAACCTTCTATGAAGCATGGACTCATTTCAAGGACTTACTCCAAAAACTCCCTCACCATGGTATAAATCTTTGGCTATTAGTTCAAATATTCTATGACCATGTCGACTTTCACACTAAATGCAAAAATCATCGAGCCGCCGGAGGTAGGTTGCGTGATAAAGACGCCGAGGAATCTTGGGAAATTATCGATGAACTTGCCTTCGACAATCAAGAGTTATGGGAAGTTACTCATGTTATACACTCGGCTATCAATGCAATCTCGACACCTGGAGAAACTAGTCAAATCTCCGAAGAACTCCTGTGCAAACTTGAGACAAAGGTTGACTATCTCATCGAAAAACAAAAGAGACCTTTAAGTCCTAGACGGGCAACAGTCATTTCGGTTTCAAATACGATTCCGACACCGTTGTCTGAGTCACCCTCTAGAGAGAATGTCGAAACCTTTCAAAATTATACTCCACCTTATTCACACCTACTCAAAGCCTTAGCCCAGAATTCGAAGCTCGAATGAGAGAGTACATGGCAACCCATTCTAAGCGGCTTGCTAAATTCGAGGAAGCTGTTTATAAACAAAAGGAGGAGATGCAAGAGAAAATGAAGGAGATGATGAGCCTAGTAGAGGAATACGCAAACCAAAAGAACCCAGAAATGATGTTACTAAGAAAATAAAGCTCTACCCACACTACCCAATTTGTTAGTTATATCAAAATTGTCCACGAGGATAATGAGGAAAAGGAAACCCCTGGTGAACAAACCATTCAGGAACCGCCAAAATCCCAATCACTAGGGTACTACCTAAAACATGATAAAAACGAGAACACCATAACAAATTGGATAAAGGGTGACGGGCGTAACCAATCTTCCAAACAGGTTTCAAAGAAGGATAAAGAGGGGAAAGATGAGTATGATACATTGCCTGGGGGGACCGTTATTCGAGAAGCTACTTATACAAAAAGTGGCTACTAAGCAGATGGCTTGTGGGAACTTTGAGATACCAGCCAGCATTGGGAATTTGCAATATCTGAATGCTTTCGCCGATCAAGGATCGGAAGTAAATCTTATGCCCCTAACTATTTACACCCAACTAACCACAGAAATGCCGGCCACCACCCGTGTTAGGCTGTCCTTCGCTGGTCAATCTTGTGTATACCCTTTGGGGATTGCAGAGGATGTACTGGTTAATGTTGCAGGGTTCATGTGTCCCGTCGATTTCATGATCATCGATGGTAAAGGATATGGGTGCATGCCAATAATCCTTGGAGCACCATTCCTCACCACCGCTAGAGCTGTCATTAGGTATGAACAAAGGGAAATCGAACATAAGTCAGGAAAAAGAAAAATTACCCTTCCTATGACCCCACAATATGTGCAAGAAATCCGGATGAAAAGAAAGCTCGAAAACAACATTGACACATCGCCTAATAAAGTTCAAGAAAAAATTCTTGCATGGGAAACAAGGATCAAAAGCTACAAAGAAACTAAGCCTGAGAGAGGCAAAAGCTGCAATAAAATTCATGTCAAGTTTGAGTGTAGTTAACCGGCAGATAATCATGTACCATTCACAAAAGGAGACCTGGTACTCTTAAGACACTCAGAGATAACAGTACCGCCTGATAAGCCAAGTCCCTGGTGGTATGGACCATTCACAATTGTAAGCATACGCCAAGATGGGATAGCTACCTTGAGCAGTAAAGGAGGAGGGGAGGTGAGTGCGAGTTTCGATCGATTGAAACATCACCACCACGATAGTGAGGATCATAATTATATGGGATACGTCATCTCGAGAGATGAGGTCACGTGATTGCCCATGACCTTGAGTCTAGCTACAAGACTCGTAAAATAAAGATAAGCGCTTCTTGGGAGGTAACCCATGTTTTGTGTGATTTTTATTTGTTTGATTGTTATTTGGTTCCGTATGCATGCTTTATTTTTATTGTTAGTAGATCATGTTTCAAAATAAAATTGTGAAAATGCTTTATTTTGTTGGTTAACTTCGTCTTAACTTCATATAAAGGTATTTTGCAAAAGCTAAGTGTAAGGGGAAACCCCAAATTTGTTTCTAAGAACGAAATTGATCTTGATTCACCACAATATTAAATGAACATGTATTTTTGTAATTGTTTAAGTCAAATGATTGTATCGAGTCATAATAATGTTTTACAGGATTTTCCAGGAAGTAGGACATAAGTTTTTCTAGAAATTTTCCGGAAACTTAACATAAAGATTTCTGCAGGTCACTTCTGACGGTGTCAGGAGTTAACTCCTGACGGCGTCATGTGTAAAATTCTGGAAATTTTGCGAGTTTTGTTTTTCTAGCGGAGTCTTAAAGCTTTTGTTGATTCTTTAGTTCTGTAAACTCCAGGAAATCTGCAAACATTCATTCCACAAGCATTATATCTTAAATTGCTTTCTAGGACTTGTTAGTATATATAGATTGCCGCCGATTTTACGCGAGGATGCGTTGTTTGTTTTCTCAGGTTTAACATGTTATATATGACAAGAAGATGATTTTTATTTCTGGAAGGGAAGCTTTGAATGTTCATTTTCTTGGAGGAAGATCTAACCTTGTTGACACACTATCCACACCGAACAAATCAGGGGAGTATTTGTTTTCATTCTTTTACATGTTTTACTTTTACATCCTTTAATTGAACATTGGGGACAATGTTCATCCTAAGTGTAAGGGGAGGGTAAATGATGATACCTTATAGGATACTATTGCATTTGAGTTTATTTGTTTGATGGTAGGTGTGTAATAAAACTAAAAGAAATACTTGTTAGTGTAATTTTAGCACCAAATTTAAAAATTTTTACAACATTTTGGTGTGAAACTTTAGCCTTAGCAAGCGTCTCATGGATAGGAGTTGTATGACTAGCAAAAAACCGTACCATTCAAAAAAATTTTCCACCCAAATATGCGAGGTTCGCCTTTAGATTAGATAGGAAAAGCATTCATTATTAGTGCTTATGAGTGTACCGGTAGCATTTAGATTCTAGAACTTGCGTTAGTGATGCATCCCGAGACCGCTAGTGAGACTACATTCGTGTAGTAGGATTTATTACATGATAAGAGGCATTAGGATCACCCTTGTGTTAAACCTGTATCATAATTATTTGACAATTTCAGTCATATTACTTGACTAGTAAAGTCAATTAATTTTTCCCGCACCTTAGCGTTGTACTCATTTTCTCACTATCAACGTCTTCAGTGAGTTTTCAACTCCACGGATAATATATCCTAGTAAGGATAGTTTTAGGTAAACTTTTTATATATATATATAGAGGTGGGTTCATGAAAAAAGTCCACTTTGGTAGAAAAGTGAGAAAAGTGTACAAATCAGCCCCTTTTTCCCCTCCTTTTTTTCACACAAACTACGGGGACCTAATTGTATTTTCCTTCATTCTTTAAGGAGGTATCATAAATTCGAACCCTACCCCCCACCCCCACTCCCCCCCCCGCCCCCCCGAAAAAAAAATTCCCGCCAAAAAAAATTTTTTTTTGACCAAAAATTTTCCCGCCAAAAATTTATAACCCTGATGCACTTTTTTTTTAGTGCATGTCAGTTATAACTATGATGCACCAATTTTTATAACTGAGATACACTAAAAAAAAAGGTGCATCAGGGTTATAAATTTTTTGCGGGAAAATTTTTTTGGCAAAAAAAAAAAAAAAAAAAAAATTGGCGGGAAAAAAAAATTTCGGGGGGGGGGGGGTGGGGTGGGGCTATGTTTCAAAACATACCCATGAAGTTTGAGATGTTTCAAATTAAACCCTATAACTTTTTTTCTGACTTTTCTACCAAAGTGGACTTTTCTCTAGAACCTTACCCTATATATATACATATATATATATATATATATATATATATATATATATATATATATATATATATATATATATATATATATTGATGAGGCGAAAAATGAACCGTTTTTAGGGGGTCATTTTAGCCCGGATTCGAATTTATTTGATCGAATATTGCCCTAAATAGTTTCTTTTGTCATTTTAGGTACTTTTGGAGTTAATTCTGGAAAATGAAGCATTTTGGACGTTTTTGGAGCATAAAAGTGAAGAAAACGACAAAATCTTAATTTTCCTTGCTTGGAAACAGTACCTGACGGCGTCACAAGTTTCTTAATGACGGCGTCAAGAGCAATGCAAGAGGTGGAAGTGGATAAAGTCCGTGATGGTCCAGAGAGTTTTGTACTATGGACATGACGGCGTCACCATAGGCCGTCATGGTCCAAATGTTAGTGACGGCCTAGAACAACTTTACACATGACGGCGTCAAAAGTGGATCTAGGCAATCCGATTTCATTATGGACGGCGAGTTGACGGCGTCAGAATTTCCTTCTTGACACCGTCACCCTGCAAAATCTATATATAGTTTTGCAATTTTCATTCATTGGTGTGTAACTTTTAGGGTGAAACTTTGGATAAAAACCCTAGTCCGATTTTCACATCTTTTTCAAGGGTTTTAGCCTTTGAAACCTCATATGTTCAATTGAGATAAGTACTCTTTCAATTCAATCAATATGTCTATGTGTTGCTTGAATATATCTTACACTTGTCTTCAATTTAACATGCTTGGCTAGATCTCTTGTGTGTTTGCTTAGATGTAGTGAAACCTAGATGTTAATTATGGGTTTATTTTTTGTTTATAGTTGTTATGGATGATTGTATTCGATGTTAGGCTTAAGAAAACTGGCAGACTTTCATTGGTAACATGCTTGAACGTCTTAAGAAACATGATTAGAGGTGTACTATGACTTTTGGTTGTATTTAATGTGTAGGAGAATTCTAATGATCCCATGTTAGGAGCTTCTAATGGCTTGACATAGGAGTGAAGTAGGATCCAATATAGTGAGGGAATATTGTACACGACCCTACGACTAGTATTAAGGAATTCGACCCATCATCCGTGCAATTGTAACAAATTATCAACCTGTAAAAGATATCTAGGGAGTAATGAAACCTAAGTAAACACAACTTTCCCTATTATTGTTTACACCACACTAGTTTAATTAGATTTATTTTCATTTATGTCATTTTATTTTGATTGCATTTTTAGTTATTGGGTTAGTTGACAAGCAACTAATTCCGCCCATTATTCCAAAAACCGAGATTTTTATTTGCTTTTATAGAATATAAAAATACAAAAAGATTCATCCCTCACCTCTAGACCTGAGTTGAACGATCAATCCCCCGGTACTTGTCACTATACTATACTACAACGATCAGGTACACTGCCTGGTGAGGGTTGTAAGCTTCTCGAGATCCCTCGAGAGGTAAAGCCTAGTGCGATTCCCACGTATCATATATATATATATATATATATATATATATATATATATATATATATATAAAGAAATAATAGTAATTCACCCTTCTTGTTCTTCTCAATCTCGTCACGCATGATCTTAAGGTGATCATCCTACATTTTAGGGCGAGATGAGTTTAATATAGTGTCATCCACGTATATTTTGAACAATGAGGTAATGTGAATTTTATTTCTTCATGAAAAGTGTGTTATCCACCATTCTCATGGTATACTCATGTTTAAAACATGATATGGTATTAGATATCAACAAGTCTTGGAGATTGTACAACATATGTCTCCTTGTTGATTGAAACCATTTAGACAAGCACTTTTCATGTCCTTTATACTAATATTAGCAAAGATAGTTCTCAAGAAAACTACATTCACAACTCATCACATGGAGAGGGGGTTTTGAGAAAACTTACCTTAGCCTATGATGTTATCCTCATTGTTATGCTTAGAGAGATTAGATGAAGCTTGAATTATCCGTCACCATTCTTGCTACCATTGACTAGATCCTTTGTCGGATTTCAAGTTGATTCTTAAGCATAACTATCTTGTAAGATAAGACTCAAACATTTGGTCCCCAATATCTCATGGGTCCAAAGTTGTTAACGTTGAACATCTCATGCATTTTATGCATTTGGCTTGGATGTTGAAATGGAGGACAAATTCCCCATGGTAGTTAACTTTGTTGTCGAAAGTTGTTGCAAGTGACAGGGTAGTAACTTGGATAACTTTGTCTTCTAAAGTTACCTCCGGTAGAGGAGTTCTATCTCGAGGTTTAGGAGTATTAGTTCTTTTAGGAAGAGGAGGAGGAGTGTTTGATCTACGATCAACTTTACTAGGACCAAGTTTAGGAGATGACACAGGTTTGTAGAACCTTTTTATTTCCTTTATACTAGCTACAAGTATTTGAACACTATTAACTACTATGTGACTTGGTTTGGGACTTAGAGAATTTTTTAGGATTGACCCTGTTTTGACTCTAGCAGATGACGATCAACGGTACAACTAAATTTAGTGGTGCCGTTACCACCTTTAGTGGTGCCGTCACTTCCTAAACTAGTTTCCTCTGATTTTACAAATTTTACTTGTTTAGTTTCACTAGTTGATGCCTCATTTTGGTCAAATCCAAGACCCGCTCCAGCATGTTCACTATACCTAATGTTTTCAAGCATTTCATTAAGTGCCTGTGTTCCTTTTTCATACTTAATGGCTTTGATGGCGTTTTCCTTGAGTTTTTCATTTTCAAATTGAAGATCTATACATGACTTACAACCACCATCTATTTGCTTATTTTTCTCAATTCTTTTAAGTTTATCTCTTAGTTCTAAGACGTATAATTCTAGTTCATGTAGTGTTGATTTTAGAGTTTTGTTCCTAGTTATGATTTTAGTACTTACCTCACATAATTTATTATATTCATCATATAGCATATTATCATCTATTGAAAAATTATCATCACTATAATAGGAAGAGTCAGAATGTACCTCGTTAGAAGCTTGAGCCATGAGACATGTTTCGCCATTAGGCTTTTCCTCTTCTTCTTTACCACTATCACTCCAAGAACCTCCTATAAAGACTCTTTGGTTGTTTGATCTTGGTGGCTTAGGATATTCACCAATAAGATGATTGGAATCTCCACACCTAAAAGACTTCCTATCGCTCATTCCTTTCTTATCATCTTGATATTTAGAGAATGAATTCCTTTCGTCATAGGATTGCCTAGTAGATCTACCTCTTCTTCTAAAGAACTTCTTAATGTTTCTAACTGCTAGTACATAATCTTCGTCCTCACTATCGGAATCCGAATTTTCATCATCACTAGACTCTTTCTTGGCTTTCAATGCTAGAGACATAACTTTCTCACTTACACCCTTGACTATGTTCGAGTCCTTCTTGATTATCATTCCATGAAGTTTCAAGATACCTATTAGTTCATCAAGTGATAGTGTCACCAAGTTCTTTGATTCTTCAATGGAGGTGACCTTTGCTCTCCATTTGGGATGTAAGGCTCTAAGAAACTTCCTAACATAGTTCTTGCTAGAATAACCTTCACCAAGAGCTTTAAAGCTAGTAATAGTAGTATTAAAATCTAGCAAATGCACTATCTATAGTTTCATCTTCCGGAATGGAAAATTGTTCATATTGTTGAACTAAAAGATCAATCTTGTTCTCTTTGACTTAATTATTACCTTGATGTATGACCAAAAAATTTTTCCAAATTTCTTTTGCCATATTACACATAAAAATTCTTTCAAATTCCTTTTTCGTCAAAGCATTATAAATTACCATTTTAGCCTCATCATTTTTGGCTAGTTTTCTTTTAAGATCATCACTTTGTTGATCATAAGGAATAATTTTATCCTTTTTAGTAATAGGATCCTTTTCAGTAGGTTGAAAGTCACCATCGGTAATAACATGCCAAAGATGAACGTCGCTTACGTTATTTTCTGACACTAAGCTAGATGTCGAGTACTAATCTTAGCTAGTACCAATCTACCACGATCCACACTTATCACACGATCCATACACAATCTACACGATCCTCACAAGATCCACACAATCCTCACAATCTACTCTTGATCCACTTGATCAATACTATATCACTCAACACTCAAGGGATCCCCAAGATCTCAACAATATCACAATGATCAACACAATGACTAAGAAACACTAATACACTTGTTGTATATTAAGATACAATCAAATAGACAACTTGTAATGCAAGTGCACTACTCTATGACACCAACACCTTGTATCTTTTTTATACTTTGTGTTCTTCTCTTGACTAGTAGAGGTATGTAGATGATTCTTGGTTGGATGAAAGAATCACTGTTTAAACAAAAGAAAAGTAAATAATGATCAAAGAAGAGTTTAGGTGATTGAAGATATGACCACAGAAAGTTAAGTGGGTGAAAGGATAGCCAAAATCTGGGAAATGAAGTGGAATTTATAGAATCTGAAAATCTGGCCGTTTTAGAGGGACGACACCACTAATTGTCACACGGTACCACTAAATTTAGTGGTACCGTGCTAGATAAACACGCTCCAATTTTTGACTTTAGTGGTGAAATTTTATTTGGTGGAGTTTGGAGCTGGTTCGGGTAAAATATAGTTGTTAGGAATATTTTTGAAATGATTTTCCTAAATAAAATATTTCTTAATAATTTGTAAAATGTATTTTTGAAAAGAAAGTTTTGTCAAGCTAAAAATGCGAAGTTCAAAACACAAATTCACTTCTTTGATCATTTGTCAAGTTGTAAATTTTTTTGTTCACTTGTTTACGTTAATTTTGACGTAAGATGTTTTCACATTTTGTTATCATCAAAACATAGAGATATCGAAAGATGAGTATAACGTTTTTGTACATTATTTGCATCAACATGCTTACAAAATACCAACTGGAACAACTCCATATAAACCAATATACGGTAAACCATGCCACCTACCCTTTGAAATCGAACACCGTGCATAGTAGGCACTTAAAAATGGTAATCTAGATTTAATTACAGCTGATGAAAAACGCATGTTTCAGCTTTATGAATTAGACGAACTACGCCTTCAGGCTTATGAAAACTCTCATCTTTATTAAGCTTGAACAAATGTTCGGCATGATAGAAAATTAAAAATCAGAAAATAATTCAAAAAAGGATATAATGTCCTTCTGTTCCAATCAAAATTCAAAATCAAACAACCGAAACATACAAGCTGTTGGCTTGGATCTTATACGGTTAAACACCAATATCCATATGAATATGTTGAACTGTACGGACTTGAAGATAAAAGTGTTATAGACTTAAGTTGTACCATGTGGAAGAAAGTTTCAACGATAGAAGGGAAGAATCAACCCCCTTCTTCCCAAACAATTAAATCATCCTAATCCCATGAGTCGAGCTATAGACTCTAAAATTAGCGCTTAGCAGGAGGCAACCTATTTCCTTTGTAATTTTTTCTCCACAGTGTCAAACTTAAATGTGGAGGTATGATTAAAAAAATGTAGAAAACCTCAAAAACCAATAATATTTTCCATTTTTGTGTGTTTGTTTGTTTTTATTTTTGAAAATTATTACTATGAAGTAGACGACCACATTTGGGATAGCTTAGTGCTACATGTTGTCTCATATTGCCCGGGAAGTTTCTTTCCCTTTAGTAGTTTTATTTTTCCTATTTTTATTTTTATCCAGTTATAACATTGAGGGCAATGTTCAACTTAAGTATGGGGAGAGTCAAATAGTAAAAACCTTTATCCCTTCAAAAATCAATTATCCAATATAATCTTTGCTTTCTAATAAAAATAAAAATTATATGTTTTTACGTGTTATTAAGGCAAGTTCACTTGGATTGACACTATAGTTTGATACAATTTCATTCACACAAAATGTGAGATAATTCTAAGCCTGTATAAGTGTATATCTTTTGCATTTCCTCCAAAAATATATGAGTGTCCCGATGATCTAAATTATCTCTAGAACTTGCACTTATACATCAATAACAAATGTCGCAGTGAGATTGTATTTTATGCTTTATAGACAATTTTATATGATATTGAGGCAAACTTAGGATTTACACCAAACAGCCATCCTTTGCAAGTTGTAATCTTGTCGACTACACTTGTCACTAGTATATTCAGAAAATAACCCTCTAGCGCTCATTTTTAGTGCTATTGCCACCTAGAACAACATACTAAGCCTCATCCTTTCTCTTTGTTTAAAGCAACTATATATGTTCAAAAAGAATGAAGTTTAATTAATTGTTGTTGTAGTATGAGAAAAGTATAAAAAAAAGTGAAGTTATATAAAATATGAAAGAAAAGAAATGAATTTTGAGAAGTTATATATGTTCAATGTAGAAAAATATTGGCAAAGAAAGAAAAGATGAAAAAGATCTATGAATAATCATTATGATGCTCAGCAGCTTATTGGTGTATCGCTTTATGAACATATCTAAACAAAGAAAATTTTATCCATGCCTTATGCATACCCTTAATCCTTAAGCGAACCCGAAAAGTCCTCATTGATATCATTCTCTGGTGCTTACGCCTTGTCGGAGTTATCTTTGTATTTTGAGCAAGCCTATGGTACCCATTTAGTCGTATCTGTACAAATTGAGTGACTTTAACCCTATTCGAATGAATTGTGTGAATCATTAAAATAATCCTTTGTGAGGTATCTTGGTTACGTGTCAATGCCTTTTTAGCGAATAATAAAATGTTGATAATGTATCTCCATGTTCACAACAAATTAAATTTTCTCGCTTTGATTGCTTAAGGGCAAGCAATAGCTAAGTGTGGAGGTATTTTATAATGCCCTAACTATAGATATTCTCAGGCATAATATTTTATTTTTATGATCACTTAGTGTGAACCTTCAATACTTAATAGCATGAAATGAATGTAGGTTCACTCTCGGATGCTCTGAAGCAAGATACATGAAAAGCACAACCATTTCAAGCAATCGAAGTAAATAAATAAGAAGTCTATTATATTAGTCCTTTATTCCAAGACAAGTGCGCCGGTTTTCCAAGTAATGTGCGCCGCACTTTTTCTCTCGGTCAAGAATGTCTAGAAGTAGTTTTTAATAAAAGTGCACCGGTTTTGTATCTGATGTGGTCGTACTTCCTCTGCATTTACGAAACTTTGGCACCAATAAAATAGCTATGTGCATTGCACTTACATTAGAAGTAAGCCATACTTCGCCTATCGGAAGCCTATAAATAGAGCTCATTTACAAGCATTTGAACTCTCCACTCTACAACCAATTTTCACGAAGTCAAGATAAGAAGTATTACATGATCCTGAGCCAGAAGCAGAAGTGAACGAATCAGACAATGATGTTATATACTTGTTGGTGTCGAACTCTTGGTTACTTGTAACACTTGTATAATCCATTTGATCATTCCAATCCGTATATCTCTTGTTTACTATTTAATCAATTTTGTTGTCATGAACTCATTAGCCATGAGAGGCTAAAACTCTTGTGATTACTTGGATATGTGAATATAATAAAGTGAATTATGATTATGCTTTGATCTTTATCAATTTCAAGTTTATGCTGTGTACTATTGTATCCCTAGTCTTATCACGTTTGTTTATTGAAACTGATTGAATTTAACTTGTTAGGATAGGTCGAAAGAACCAATTTGTTACATGCAATTCTAGAAACTTTTCTGCGTTTCTAGCCTTTGAAAGGAGAAATCCACTTAGGAGAATCGATAATAATCTAGACTAGACATATAATACTATATTGAGAGAAGTCTCTTCGTGGATAAACATAAATCTTGAATTCAACCTAACAAGTTATGAAATTGCTCTTTTGGCGAAAATGGCTAAACTATAAGTTGTGCACTACTCCTATTTTCAAAATAAGATCAAACATACGCATTGCTATTGCATTATCTAATCTATCCAAGCAATCATTCATTTTATCATTTGAATTCTCATTTTACCTTTATCTCTATTTGTTAACTATTCTTTTGTTTACTAATTATTTATACTTAATCCGAACGAACTAAGTCCCTGTGGATACGACCTGGTTTTACCTAAAACTTATACTACCAACGAGGGTTATACTTTACCCATGTGTTTGGTTTATTAAAATCGATGAAACTAGTATTATAAATTTAAAGCTTTCATTCCACATCAATACACCATTGGGATTGTTAGAGGAATTAGTTCCTTTTGGTCTCTATTCACAACGTGCTGAGGCCTTCACAGTATTTCTCATATTTACCCTATTTTTGTGTACAACACTAGCAGTAGAAACTTTTGGCCTACCAGTAGAAACTGCTGCCTTAGTTGTTTTAACTTTATGAACCCATTTTTGGTTGTAAACCAACCTTTTCTCATAAAAGGACCTTTTTCCTGTTTGTGTTGTTTTAACAAAAGTTGTGATTGGTTTTGCACTTGAAATAGGCTGTTTTGGGTAAGCAGATTTAATTGGTCAAGCAGTTGCAAAAGTTTTGATGCCAGACTTTATTGTACTGTTCTGGTAATCATGTTGTTGTTTGCATTAGGGTGAGTATTTCTTTGAAAATTGTTTTCACTCACCCTTGTTTTCCCAAAAACTTCCCTTCTTCCCTGATGGTAGCCACATTTAGCATGTAAGTGATCAAAACTTCCACAGATATGACATGCTTTATTCTTCATTAAAAAATCACTACCAGGTTGTTGAGATTTTAGATTCTTCCAGTTCCTCTGGTTACCCCTAGGAGCTGGTGACCAATTTCTATACATCTCAGCATACTACACTGTTTGTCTAGATTAATTTATTTGTTTTCTAGGTGACATAGTTTCATCTTTAACTACCTTAGGGACTGTTGTTTCCTTTTTAACATTAACAACTTCATCAACTAGAGATGCATCACTAGCACTTTTAAATGCTTCACTCTCTAGTTTAACATGTTCTTCATTAGCACTCTTAACAAATTTAGGGCCATATTAAAAAGTTGGTTCTTGAAATTCCTTTAACCCTGTGTGTGCTATGTCTATGCCTGGAGGTGAAGGAATACCTCTTAGTGGTGAAGGAACTGAGTTATATCCTACACCAGACTAAGCCTTATTGACTACCTGTGCTTGCCAAATTTTATTGATTCCCTCAGACTGATAAGCTAGTGTATCAACAGTTATTTGAACATTTTCATTAAACTTTTTAAGTTTCTCTAAATCTTCTCTAAGGGCCTAATTAACAACAATTTTTTAGTCTAAATCTCTTTTTAGGATAGCAATATCATCATTGTATTTAGACTCATTTGCCCTATAGTGTTCTAGCTGTGCCTCTAAAATAGATATGCCTCTTCTATGATTAGATAGATTATAGTTGGCATTATTTAACTCTGTTCTTTGATTATCATAAAGTTCCTTAAGTCTTTCACATTTTATTAAAGCTTTGCAAGATTTTGAACAACTTGTAATAGATTGTACATCTGAGTCTGAGAAAGCCATTAAGGAAAATTCTGTTGCCACCATTGCTGCTTCTGAAGGTGCTTCCTCTTCATCTGCCATGAAACTCTAATCATAGCTAACACCATCAATAGCCAACATGGCCTTTGGATCTTCCACTAATGGTTCCTTCTTCTTTTCCTGCTTATACCATGTGGACCTGTTATCCTTCTTCCTATGTTTCCTGCACTCTCTAGCAAAATGTCCTAACTTATATACATGCACATATGGGCTATTTGGTTGTTAATCCTAAAATATTGCCTTCTCGAATTATCTTTTCCAAATGTATCAAGCTAACTCAACACACTACTCGTCTATGGTATCAAAATGATGTAAAGACCAAGTTCTAAAGCTTACACAGTACCGTCATACCAAATATTTGGTGGATTTAGGGTAAATAAGGGGAAGCTAAAAGGATAAATCTCACCATAGAAATCAGGGGTTAAATGTGCTCGACTAAGGTCTATTCTAGTTAGGTTAGGAAAAACATGTCAAAATTTTAAAAATTACATAATTTTTCAAAATAAACAAGAAAAATGAGGGCAAATAAGTTCAAGTAATAATTCTACTCCGTCCCCCCACTTGAAATGTACAAAGTCCCTTTTGTACTAAACATGAAATATAGATTAGGTGAAAGTAGAATTAGAGCAAGAACTTCCCTGAAATTTGCTATAATAAGAAAAAAGGATCACGTAGAGAATGCGTGCCTCCATCTTGCCTCCTTGAGCAAACTTCATTTCCCTAAAATCACGACACTACCAACAAGAATAAATCTAAACTTAAAAAGGAAAAACAAAAACAAATAAAACCGTAACTCACTTTCTTAGGAATCATGGTTGCATTTAGCGTATGCAAAAAGCCTTTTAAACCACTTGGTATCCCAAGTGGATGAGTGAAGTCTCGTGAGGATTTAAAGTGAACATACCCACAAAGTTCATTGAATACTAATAAAAGGTTATGGTGTGTAAATTTTAAAATGAAAATTTAATTACAAGATAGGTTACGGGGTAACCCTATTACTAAGTTATGCCGTAATGGATAAAACTTGGGAGTCATTCGATATCGGGGTAGATGGTTATGGCATAACCAAAGATTATTGTTACGCCATAAAGACTGCACGTAATGGGAATTCCAGACTGGTTCCTTCTTCAATGAGCTTTACGCCATTCTGCTAGCTCCATTTCCTGCAAAATGTTAAAACAAACACACCAAACCAAACTAAAAAATTAAAAATGAAAGAAAAAGGATAATTCAGGTCATCTCCCGAAAGAGCACTTTTGTTTTTTAACAAGTCTTTAAGTTAGACTAAAAGCCACGGGTTCTCATTGTTGCCTATGGAATTGACCAACCTCGTGCATCTCTCTCATCAGATTGTGTCTCATCCAGGCAACATTTGTGGCACTACGAAGAAATTCTTTCCGTTTTATTTTTTGTTCTTTGGAAAACCTCTTATCTGGCCCTATATAATATCTTTTTGTTTCAAATGTTTTGGCTACAATCGGCGGGAGTTTCTTGTAGGGCATACCCAAGAGTTTACATCTTCTTTGCTCGTATGCTTCATCATCTGGATCTGTGAACCCGTCATGCCCTTGTAACTCAAGGTAGTCCATGATCCCATATCATCGTCAGTGGACTCTGTCACATTAAACCAATCATCTTCAAGCTTATATTCGATAAGCTCTAGCTTGTATCGATCCTTTTCTTCTCCCTACCTTGTCTTGTATTCACCATATTCCATCCTTTATGTCACTAGGATTCTTGCTATCACTTGGATCCTCTTGTGTTATGCAGCCTTTCCAAATCTTCTCTTTAGTCGCGACATCTACATTTTCATACCTTATTTTTATTCAATTATCAAAACCTAATATATCGAGCCATGGTAGTTCACTTTTTTCATCGACATTTGTCGAGGTCCATAGAAATTCGTCATCCCCAACTCTTACCATGCTACTTCCACCATCACAATCTTCCTTTTATGAGTCACAAGAAGCCCAAAACACCTCTCCATTGGGGCCTTTAGTCCTAATCTTTTCATGCCAATGTTTTTGTTCAATCGTTTCTCTAGCACCGTTGGTTGAGTCATTAGCACGAATCTTTCCATCTTCGTTGTCGTTGAGTAGTTCATTATATGATTCAAGGCTATCATTGGTGATAGGGATTCCACTATCATGGTCTTGGTTCATGTCTGCCCAAATGCTCATCTTAGTACTACGATCAACCTTGCCATATTCAATCCGAATCCAGTCATCAAATGCTATCGTTCCATCTCATGTAAGGTTCCTCCTATCCTTGTCATTGGTGGAAGTCCATAAATTATGGTTACTTCGTAGCCTTACTTGGTCACCCCCACCATCACAAAGACCTTCATTTGGGTTACAAGATGCCCAAAGGTCGTACCATCTTTTATTTTCGACTGGAATTGCCTCGTACCAGTGGTATTTCTTTACAATCTTACTAGGAATTTCATTAGTCTTCTTGGGATGTCGTGCAACAATTCCCATAAGATTTTTGGTTTCGTCATTAGTGAATAATGCACTAATGATCACTTTGAGTTCTTCATTTCCATCGATCAACTCACACTTGGTGTTTGGTATTTCCTCAGCTTCTATACCATAGGTACCATAATTCAGTATTAGAGTTACGGCGAAACTATTCTCTATTGCTTATTCCAGCATTAACATCTTGCAAAACCTCTCTTGACAAGTTAATCCAATTACCATTAAAGTGCCTATATGCCAGGCTATTAGTAAATTTTAGGTCATTTCTCCATACATCCTACTAAATTACACAAACAAGTCTCAATTGGATGACATTTCCCCCCTTCATCCATTTTAAAAATGTGTTCATTCTTATCAACTTTTAGAGAAATGCGTTTATTGAAAACATCAATTATCGCACGAGCTGTAGGAAGGACAGGTCTTCCTAGAATCAATGGTGTGTCTATGTCTTCTTCAATATCGAGAATAACAAAGTCCACTGCAAAAGTGAATTTGTCAATCTTTACTAAAACATTTTCTAAAATGCCCATAGGGGTACTAACAGTCCGGTCATCTATTTCTATGGTCATAAAGATAGGTTTCATAAGTCCTAAATTTAATATTTTACACATAGAAAATGTCATTATGTTAATACTGGCCCCAAGGTTAGCTAAAGCATTCTTAACGCACATGTTATTAATAGAACAGGGAAGAAGAAAACTCCTTGGGTCTTTCTCTTTTGAAGGTAGATGACTCTGAACAACAATTGAACAATGTTCGTTCAATTTGATTTCCTCCCTCACAGTGGTAGGTTCTTCCTCAATCAAGTCCTTGTTCTTAGGAGATGGCTTCAAGTGTGGAAGAAAGTCCATTCCCTCTTCGTCACTATTGTACACATATTCATCCTGCACAGAAAAGTTTGAAAAATGTCACACCTTGCCAAGGCGGAAATGCGAGTGTAACTTCATGGATATCGTCACAACACCTTGTGTCTAAATAGAGAATTTCTACATGCACAAAAGTAGAGCAAAGTACCAACACAAAGTGTCGTAACAATACCCCAAAAGAAAATAAAAAATAGAACTGCAGAACAATACATAAGACCAAACATAGATCATAAACCACTTCCAATGCAACTAAGGTCTCGCCTAAACACATCCTGCTATCTTATCCTTAGAAAGCTCACCTGGAAATGATGCTTAAAAACGTCAACATAATGTTGTTGAAATTCATAAGTTTCAGACACACAATATCACACAAGGCAACCAGTTCACTGTGGTTATAAAATATAGCTGGACAAATAAATATAGTTACCATATAAGCTAACATGTAATCACAAACCAACTAACGCACATAAGGCAACCATTGGGATGAAACGTGCCCACCGGTCCAATTTCCATTTCCACCATTAATTAGTTAGGACGGAATGTGCCCACCAATCCAAGTTTCACCACACATAAATTAGTTAGGACGGAACGTGTCCACCGATCCAATCTTATCATCAATTAGGTCGCATGCATGAGCAATAGGATAAGCATCCCCCCAATTGAATCCCACATTTTAATCACACAGCATGTTGGGATATGAAGATCAAAGTACTTCTGTTGTTCAAAGTACTGCTTATGTCAAAGTGCTGCTCATGGTCAAAGTACTGCTCGTGCATGAAGATTGTTCAAAGTACTTCTAAGATAAAGGACTGATATGCAAAATCGTTTAAGAATTGTTATGTAATATTATTAGAATATTCTAGAATTAGTTCGAGTTAGTTTACTTGTCGTTCAAGTATTGTAAACCGACTTAAGGTTTTCCTTGTACCTATAAAAGGAGCCTTAGGATAGTATTAGACGTACAAGTACATGCACACGATTTCATAGATTAAAGAATACCATATTAGAGAGTTAGAGATTGTTAGTGAAACAGTGTAAGATAAGCAGGTTCAAGTTGGTTTTAATATAATCATTCAAAGTTCTTCTTAGCTTTGTGTTAGTAGATTCCACATACTTTACAAGGTTACATCAATGTTTCATTGTTAGTAGTTTTGAGTTATTCAAGATTGCTAAGACCATTACAAGTTATAGTTAAGTTTGGTAAGAGTATATCGATCCAACAAGTGGTATCAGAGCTTGTGTGGAAACTCTGATTAAGAAGAAACCCTTAAAACCGATTTTACAACAAACCCTAAAAGATGTCGACAGAAGTTGCACCAGTTCCATCCATCACCTCAATCAGAATTCCCATTGTCAAAAAGGGAGAATATGATCTATGGAGTATGAAGATGAGGCAGTACATTGCCATCACAGACCACGCTTTATGGGATGTGATTGTCAATGGTAATGTTGTCATTGATGAACCTGTATCAATTGAAGGACAACCTACACCAGCTAAGCCAACCTTGCCATCAGTTACAAAAAGAAATCAAGATAAGGCTCTCAACATACTGCTTTATGCTATTGCTAATGGTCACCTATTGAAGTTTCATGATGCTAAGGATGCAAAACAACTATAGGCTGCTATTAAGACAAGATTTGCAGGTAATGATGCTTCCAAGAAGATGCATAGAAACCTATTGAAGTAACAGTTTGAAACATTCACTGTTGGTGAAAGAAAAAGCCTTGACTATGCCTATGACAGATATCAAAATCTACTCAGTATGCTAGAGTTATATGGAGCAGAGGCATCTGTTGAAGATGCAAACCTGAAGTTCTTGAGAAGTTTTCCATCTGCATGGCATGTGGTTGCTATTATGATTAGAGGACAACCCGGTTTGGATCCTATGGACTTTTATGATCTCTACAACAATTTAAAGGTTTATGAGCATGAGATGAAGGGTAACAAAGTTTCAAGTTCTCATAACATTGCTTTTGTGTCTTCTGAAAATAGAGGTAGTACTTCCACTAAAAGTATTGCTTACCTTGTCCAAAGTACAGTTAAAGAGAAACAACACCCCTGTACAACCATGGTCACTACTACTTCATCACCATCAAACAACACCAACTCAGATGATGTTCTATGTTCATTCTTTGCTCAGCAAGCCACTCTACCTGTTACATATCAAGAAGATGTTTTACAAATTGATGATGATGCTCTAGAAGAAATTGACATAAGATGGCAGGTTGCCATGATCACTACAAGGATCAAGAAGTTCATGAACAAGACAGGGAGAGGTATTAATTTTAAAGCTAAGCAGGGTATAGCATTTGATAAATCTAAGATTGAATGCTTCGATTGTCAAAAGACTGGTCACTTTGCAAGGGAATTCAAGTTTGCAAAGTATCAGGCAAACAGAATGATTGAAAAACCCAAGGTTGAAGGAAAGGAGGTTCCTATTGCTGAACCAAAGACACAAGCTTTGGTGGCTCAATAAAATCTATCAGAGGTTGACTGGAGTAATGAATTTGATGATGAACCAGTAACCTACTCTATGGTTGCATTGGAAGAGGTTGATTGGAGCACAACTTTTGATGAGGAACCAGGATATGCTGCTTTGGAATCAAGAGATGGTCTAGGAAGCTTTGATTGCAGCATGGAAAGTGAATAAGAACCTGTTCAGCTTGCTATGGTAGCTACTTCACCAAGTTCATCTACCATCTCTGAGGTATGCTCTAAATGTAGTAATTCTTATCAAAAATAGCTTTAAGAATATGAAACTGAAAGAGATAATTATAGAAGGGCTAGGTCTGAGATAGCTTGTTACCAATTGACTTTAGAGTCAATTGAAGCCAAGATAATCACTCATGAAAATAATGAAGTAGCTTGGGCCGAAAAATATGAACAAAAAGATTATCAATTAAAGTTAAGTGAATGGAAGTTAGGATGTAAGGTTTCTGAACTAGAAAAGGTCACTAAAGAAAGAGATGTTAGCAAAACTTGCTAGTTGGAAAGAATCAGGTCTGTAACATCTTAGCTTTGTTGAAAAACAAAGAACAACAAACATTAAAACTGGCCTAGGTTATGATGATAGTAGTTCAGAAGAAATCCCAACTAGGAACAAGGAACTAAGTCTTTCAGAAGAGACCTCAACTAGTGATGAAGAATTCATTAGCTTAGAAGAGAACACATCTAGTGATGAGGAATCACCTTGTACAACACCTCCTGAATTTAAGAAAGACAAGCGATACAATGAAGCTCCTCTACCCACAGGTAGTTTTTAACCACCGAGGACAGATGTTTCTTGTTTTGGAGTAGATAATTTGGAGTTTAGAAAGGAGCTTAAAGGTCAATCTAGTTCTAAGTCCATAATAAAAACTGTTAAGAAAGCTAGGGATAATAACAAGGGTTCAGGGAATGATAAAGTCTTTTCAAAACAAGCAGTACTCCCAAAAACTTCTCAAAGTACTGTTGATTATTCAGCAGTACCTTCAAGGCAATCTTTTCAAAATACTGCTAATTTTAGAAAACCTTTTGGAAGAGGATTTGGGAATATGGGTCCAAAGTTATGTTATGTATGCTATAGTCCTCACCAGTTGATTAAGGACTGTGATTATCACTCATAATACTTAAGCAAATTCCCAAAACCACATCTGCAAACCATAAGCACATGGAGAATAAACCAAGGGAGAATAAACCAGTTTGGAATCACTCAAAAAGAGTTAACCATAGTAATTTCTCAAAAGACTATAGGTACCCTCACCTAGAAAATACCATTTTCCAAACCCTAGTACCTTCAAGAGATACTTTTTAAAGTACTGGTAAACCAGTACCTTCTCAAAGTACTGTTAGGAATTCACCCTACCAAGGTACTGCTAGCACTTCTTCAAAAGTAAGACCAAGGAAGTTCAACTCCTACAAACCTAGAAGGCCTTACACCTCAAAAAGAGTACCTAGCTCAAAGAACCCAACACCAACTGTTAAAACTAAATGGGTTAAGAAAGAAAGTACTAATGGGGAAGAAACAATACTTTTAGAGAATAAGAGTGAAAAAGGCATTGTTGATAAGAATCAACCACAGGTTTTGGAAACAAAGACATTAATTCTTGAAAGTACTTTAAAAAACAGTAGAGATTACATGCTCAAAGAATTTGAGTATGTCACTCCACAAGGGGAACAAAAGTCAGTAATGGCTTGGGTTCCTAAAAGAAACTAACCCTTTTCATCTTTATGCAGGGCAACCAGAAGAGGAACTTATAGATCATATTATCATTGATAGTGGTTGCTCTGGAAGCATGACAGGAGACAAGGAGCCCTTGTCAGATTTTAAGGCTTATTTTGGAGGAAGAGTTGCATTTGGGAATGATCCTGATGGAAGGAGAATCACTGGCAAAGGAACCATCAAGACTGGATCCATTGATTTTGAGAATGTTAGATATGTGAAGGAGCTTAAATTCAATCTTTTGTCAGTATCTCAGATCTTTGACAAGAAATATCATGTGTTATTCCTTGACACAGAATGTCTTATTCTCTCCCCTGAGTTTAAGTTAGATGATAAAAACTTGGTAATGCTGAGAGTACCAAGAACCAATGATGTGTACAGCTTAGATTTGAAGAATATCAACCTACTGAAAGAGCAACATGTTTAGTAGAAAGGGCAACAATGGAAGAAGCACATCAATGGTACCGAAGATTAGGGCATGTAAATTTCAAGAACATAAACACATTAGTCAAACGCAATTTAGTCAGAGGTTTACCTTCTAAAACATACAAGAATGATCACTCATGTCTGGCTTGCACGAAGGGTAAACAACACAAGGCTTCATGTAAAAAGATAGAAGAAAGAACTATTAGAGAGCCTTTGGAATTATTGGATATGGATCTGTTTGGACATGTTTCTGTTGCAAGTTTAAACAAGAAGAAGTACTGTTTGGTTATAACAGATGATTGTAGCAGATTTAGTTGGGTCTTTTACTTGGGATTTAAGGATGAAACCTTTAATTCCATTCATGATCTAATAATAGCACATGAAAATCAGTTCAAACTCAAAGTTAGATCTATTAGATGTGATAATGGGACTGAATTCAAGAATCAGCTTATGGATGAGTTTTGTGCCAAGAAAGGAATAAAGAGGGAGTTTAGCATTGCTAGAACTCCACAACAGAATGGAGTTCCAGAAAGGAAGAATAGAACTTTGATAGAAGCAGCAAGGACAATGCTTGTAGATTCTCAATTACCTGTTCCATTTTGGGCTGAAGCTGTAAGTGCTGCTTGTTATGTGTTGAATAGAGTATCAGTGACAAAACCTCAGATGAAGACACCTTATGAGTTACTTATGGGAAAGAAACCAAACATTAAGTTTATGAAACCTTTTGGATGTTCCCTGGCTATTTTGGATACTGTTGATACTCTGGGAAAGTTTGATGGCAAGTCAGATGAAGGATACTTATTGGGTTATTGTACAAATAGCAAAGGATTTAGAGTGTACAGCAGGGCTACCAAGAAGGTTCAAGAATATCTTCATGTTGAGTTTCTAGAAGATCAAGGAAATCAAAAAGTTAAAGGTCCTGATTGGATGTTTGATCTTGATATTTTGGCCTCATCCAAGAATTATGTGCCTGTTAGAGAAGAAAATCAAGTCGTTCACAATGAAGAAGAATTACAATACATTGTTCATGGAGTCAATATGATATATGAAGATGTTCTTGATGAAGAATCCATTGAAAAGAAGAAAAGTACTTTTGAACCTCAAAGTACTGTTGAACCAGAAAGTACTGTTCAACCAAACTCCATAGTATCTGATGAAGACCAAGCTATCCAAGATGAACTTAATAGGATGCTTCTTCAAGAAACTATTGCAAAATAAGAAGGCTAAAGGCACAAATGACTCTAACAGTACCTTACATCATAGTACTACTGATCCATTTGAAAGTACTTCAAATGTCTTAGATACATCAAATTGGATCAATACTGATGATTTGAATGGTCCAAACATGCCTGCCTTAGAAGATACTGATAATGAGTTAGAGAAAGAAAGCATTTTCTCAGATTCCTATGAAGACCCTGATTTCACAAATTTGGAAGATAATCTTGAAGTTTCACCAACTCCTACATTGAGAATTCATAAAGATCATCCTGTTAGTAAGATTCTTGGACCTTCTACCTCAGGAGTGTACACAAGAACAAAAGCTAAGAATCTCTCTCAGTAACATACTTCTTTACTTAGCTTTGTTTATAAACAAAACAAGGTGAATCACAAGGATCAGCAATTGTGCTTATTTGCTTGCTTTCTGTCTCAAGAGGAACCTAAGACAGTATCTCAAGCATTAGCTAAAGAGAGTTGGATTGCAGCCATGCAAGAAGAACTTTTACAATTTAAACTTCAATAAGTTTGGGTATTATGTGATTTACCTAATGGTAAGAGACTAATCGGTACAAAATGGGTCTTCAGAGTTAAGAGAGATGAAAGAGGGAATGTCATCAAGAATAAAACAAGATTAGTGGCTCACGGCTACAGACAAGAAGAATGGGTAGACTATGATGAAGTGTTTGCTCCAGTGGCAAGAATTGAAGCCATAAGGTTGTTTCTGGATTTTGCATCATATATGGGATTTCCTATATATCAAATGGATGTTAAGAGTGCTTTTCTCTATGGCACTATCACAGAGGAAGTCTATGTGAAATAACCTCCTGGTTTTGAAGATCCTGCACATCTAAACAAAGTCTACAAGGTTATTAAGGCTCTGTATAGCCTCCATCAAGCCCCTAGAGCTTGGTATGAAAGACTCTCCACTTTTCTATTGCAACATGGTTACAGGACAGGTGGCATTGATAAAACTTTGTTTATCAAAAGAGACAAAAAGGATATTATGCTTGTCCAAGTGTATGTGGATGACATTATATTTGGAGCCACAAAACAGTCAATGGTGAAAGAGTTTGAGCAGCTCATGCCACAAGAATTTCAAATGAGTTCCATGGGTGAATTAACATTCTTTTTGGGGATTCAAGTTCAACAATCAAGTAGTGGAATTGTCATTAGTCAAGATAAGTATGTTACAGACATTCTAAAGACGTTTAATTTTACCACTGTCAAGCCAGCCTCCATACCCATTGATGCTAACAAACCATTGGGAAAAGATGAAGATGGAGAAGATGTTGATGTTAAGCTATATAGATCCATGATTGGTTGTCTAATGTATTTGACTGCATCTAGACCTGACATAACTTTTGTTGTGTGTTTATCTTCAAGAAATCAGGTCAACCCCAAAGTTTCACATCTGAATGCAGTCAAGATGATTTTTAGGAATCTCAGGCAACAACCTAAGCTAGGGTTGTGGTATCCTAGGGAGTCTCCTTTTCATTTGGAAGCCTTTTCAGATAGTGATTATGCTGGAGACAATTATGACAGAAGATCAACTACTAGAGGATGCCAGTACCTTGGAAGAAGATTAGTTTCATGGCAATGCAAGAAGCAAACAATTGCAGCAACATCGTCCATAGAAGCAGAATATGTGGCTGCTATAAGTTGTTGTGCCCAAGTGCTTTGGTTGCAAAATCAACTTTTGGACCATAGATTGAATTTCAAGAATACTCCTATCAACATTGATAATGAGAGTACGATTTGTATTCTGAAAAATCCTGTCTATCATTCCAAGACTAAGCATATTCAGATTAGGCATCACTTTATCAGAGATTGTTATGAGCACAGACTCATCAATGTGGTTAAAGTTCACACAGATGATAATGTAGCTGATTTACTCATAAAGGGCTTTGATGTTTCAAGATTTAATTATTTAGTTGTGAGTGTTGGGATGATCAATAATTAAGCTACATTTGAGGGGAGGCATTAATAGCTATTCTTTATTTGAGGGGAGGCTACATTAATCACTAAACAGAAGTGTAACTTTATTCATATTCATCATAAACAGAGTTACATTAAAGACAGAAACATCATCAAAACAACAAAACACAAATCCTAACAACCCACACCCTACACCAGCTACTCCATTGGCCTCTTGCCCTTTCCCTGGTAGTCCTTCTTTGCCTTCTGAGCACTCTTCCTCTTGTTATCAAAGGTTGATTGATTCCTTGGGCAAGCAAGACCTAGCACTTGTTTTGGAGCCTTTTGGAGTCTTGCAGGCTTCTCTGGGCACGCCACTTCATGTTTCTCAATGCTGATTCCAGAGCTTGTGTCAATGCATGTGGTAACTCCTTGGAAAGAGATGGAGCAGGAGCAGGGGTATAAATCTTTTTATTTAGCTTCATGTTTGTTGAGCTTGAAGCACATGGAGGAAAATAGTCACCCCATCCTGAAGATTCTTGTTCTGAGTCAGAATAATAGCTTATCTCTTCATCATATGAATCATATGAAGAGATGTAGATCAGTGGAAAATGGCTCATGATGATTATAGGGTTTGTGATGGTAAAGAAAAGGTTTTGGTGAAGATTTGAGTTGATCCGAGCCCTTTTTATAGGCAAAGCCAATTCCAAGGGATAATTATGAAGGATGTTAACTCTTACCTATTTTGGTAGATTTGGGAAGTAAATATGGAAAGTATTTATTATCTCGGGTTGACTTTTAGAAGATATTTTTTAGTGGCTTGGTTAAAAAGTCAATTTGGTTAGATATTTTGTTGGAAAGTACTTTTAGACAAAGTACTGCTTCATATTTGAATGAAAGTACTGCTCAGTATTATATGGAAAAGTCTTGTTTGGCACTTAGTGGAAAGTACTGTTTTGTCAGAAGTACTGTTCCAACGGTCAAAAAGAGGGGTTAACAACTTTGCACAATATACGGAGGAGATAAATGCCAAAAATGATGATATATGCATTTATTGGGCCAAGATTTTTTGAATATAATCCCTCTTTGTGATTATCTTTTCCATCTTTATCTACCCTCATCATCATTACTGTTCATCCATTCAAACACTACCACATCCATCATCGGTCATCATCCTCTTTCACAAACACAAACAATGGCAAACCGTTCCACCATCAACAAATACAACATGATTGCCAACTTGGATAAGACTCAAAAGAATGTTGATTTCCATGCCATCATTGATTTTCTCACTGGGTCATCAATCAACTGTGCTCTGTTAGTCAATCCTGAAATCATTGGCCCCTGGATTGAAGAGTTTTGGAATACAGCTAGATCTGGTTTGGAAGAAGGTGAAGATGTTATTCAAGCTACAGTTGCAGGGAGACCTATTCGCATCACTGAAGCCACAATAAGGGAATTCTTATTGTTTGATGATGAAGAAGGTACTTGTTAGCCTTGCTATTTTATAAAAGATAACGTCACACATAAAGAAATGGACTAGATATCATACAAATAGTACTTTAGGGACTACTATTGTAATATAGGCAAACTAGTGATGTAATGAGCCTATAAATACCCCTCATGACTCTCCATGAGGGGTGTGGGAAAGTGTGTGTAAGTTTAGTTTCATTTCATATTTAATATAAACCCTTTTCTCCACCTTTCTCTCTCTACTTTCTCTCTGTAAAACCATGTTGTATTTCCATCAACCGCGTCCTCCCGAACGTGTTTCTTGGTCATAACAAGTGGTATCAGAGCTAACCGGGGGCGAATTGTGGTGTTTTTGGGTGAAAAAATCATGTTTTTGGGTGAAAAAATGGATCTGGTACTGTTCATTAGAGGTTCTGTCGAGTTTGGATCAGTTTTTTATCGAGTTAGGAAAGGTACTGTCGAGTTGGAGTTTGATATTTACCGAGTTTGGGTTTAGTTCGAATCTTATCGAGTTAGGATTTTGGACATACCGAGTTTGGATCTTAGTTGGCGAGTTAGCCTGTTTTCCTTATCGATTATCGAGTAAGGATTTTTGTACTCCAACTTAGACGAAACTCTGCCCAAATTTTTAAAACTTACCGAGTTAGAAACTTAATTTCCATCGAGTTATATACTTTCCATCGAGTTTGAAAATTCCCAGCGAGTTAGGATCCAAGGTTTACCGAGTTTGAAAGAAACTGATACATACCGCGTTTGAGAACTTACCGAGGTTACCGAGTTTGGATTTTTTAGAGCTATCGAGTTTGGGAAGTGGTTACCGAGTTAGGTACTTTTCCAAGGTTACCGAGTTAGGGGCAATACCGAGTTAGGAGCTTTATCGAGTTAGAGGTTATCGAGTTAGCCAAAAAAAAAAAAAAAAAAAAAAAAAAAAAAAATTTAGGGGTTGAAAATTTTGGCCCGAAAATTTTGGCCCGAAATTTGAGTAAAATTTATTTTTGAGAAGAGACTAAACGTTCAATTTTTACGCGAGATTTTAATTTTCGGTGAAATTTTGCGTAAAAATTTTTCAAAACTCAAATTTTTCTGGTAACCTTAGAATTGCATTTCATAGTGATTTCCAAATTATGGGCGAGAAAATTTTCCAATTTTATTTTTGGAGGGAAAATACGAAATCACTACGAATCACCCGAAATAGAATTTCAAGCTTCACCAAAACACACCACGTTTTGCTTAAACGATCCTGATCAAGAATCACATTCAAATGACAACGGCTAGTATCAGATTTTTGTGACTACGGTGTTTTTGTACGATATTGCTTATTTGGGTTTAAAGTTCATTTCACGGGCATGTGTACTTATTTATCTCAAAGTCTAGGGGTGGATGGATGCATGACTTTCGGAGATACTTATTTGGTCAAACACTGGTAGAGATAGTGATTAAGACTTGGATTATCTAGTTATACCCGATGTAAGGAGTTACATTGTAGTGCTCACGGGTTATAGCTATCACTTTAAGGAGTTACATTGTAGTACTCAGTGTCGCACGTAGTTGTGGATAGTTCAAGAGGCAGAGATTTCATATACTGTTTGTGGGTTTGAGTATATGGATCAACCTGTGCTTAAAGGAGTTACGTTGTAGTGCTCAGTATAGGTTCTTAGTCACACCTTCGTACAAGATTAAGTCACATATCTATGAGATGTTTACTTCATTCTCAGATTGGTTATATTGGGTTCTCTCCATACAGTGGTCACTTACTAGCTAGTTGGAATTTGAAGAGGTCGCTTAAAGGTTGAAGAGAAGAGAAGAGATTGTAGAATAAAGAGAGTCATATCCTATCAGCATATTCTTACAAATTATGCTTTCATGGTCTATCTATACTGCATCAGAAGTGTAAAGTACAGGTAATTTTGGCATGTACACACAATGGTATGATGATTTCGATACATCGCAACCATCAGGAGGGAGAAGAACATGCCAAAAGAAGTAGTGTTTCATCTCTAGTACGTTGGTTGATCAAGGGAATTGTGCTTACACTAGAACCGAAGAAGTACTAATGGTGTGTACATCAGAGCGTATTACCAACCTTCGGTGCAATACTATATGAGTTATGCTATGATGCTCCTAGAACGACAACCATGGTGCAAACTCATTAGTATCTACCTTATCCGTTGCGAGATGAGAAGAGAGTTGTCAGTTCAGGAGGGAGCAGAAGAATAAGAATAAAGGCTCACTAGTTAGGAGGGAGTAATAACCTAACTAGACCATTACAGTTGAAGTTCAGAGCTACAAAGACCTTTGCCGTCAGTGTCAAAGATCATACGCCGAGATCGTCGGAAGAGAGAACTTCAAGTCTGCCTCAGTATCTAGACTACAGAGACTCTGCGCTTCAACAACATCAACATAGTTTACTATTGTTGTAATTTACATGCTTATGTGTTTATAGGTCTCATTGTATCCATTCATGTGTGACGATATCTTAGAGGGAGATTGTTAGCCTTGCTATTTTATAAAAGATAACGTCACACATAAAGAAATGGACTAGATATCATACAAATAGTACTTTAGGGACTACTATTGTAATATAGGCAAACTAGTGATGTAATGAGCCTATAAATACCCCTCATGACTCTCCATGAGGGGTGTGGGAAAGTGTGTGTAAGTTTAGTTTCATTTCATATTTAATATAAACCCTTTTCTCCACCTTTCTCTCTCTAAAACCATGTTGTATTTCCATCAACCGCGACCTCCCGAACGTGTTTCTTGGTCATAACAGTACTGTTCTTTTTGAAAAACTTGTTTTTTGGGATGAACTCAGAGAGATAGGCTATGAAGGTGCTCTCAATAAACTTTCTTTTCAGAAGGCATTGGTTAGTCCCCGTTCGAAGTACCTTATACATGTTTTGCTTCATTGTCTAAGTCCCAAAAGTACTGCTTGAGATCAATTTGGACATAACATAGCCTCTGCATCAGTTGGGTTAGCTACCAATCAACAATTCAATTTCTCATATATGATTCTTGATGGTATGCTTGGTCACATCAAAGCTGGTTCACCATTTTTGATGTATCCTAGGTTTGTTCAGTTATTTTTAGACAAACAACTTGAGGGTGTTCCAAAACCTCAAGATTTTGTACCTACTGTTGTACTTCCACCCAAGGTGTTTACTTTTATGTCTAACAAGGGTGTTAAGTTTTCTGGGCGCAATACACCTTTGACAGCTCACATATTGGAAGTAGCATAGGCAGTTAGCGATGCAGCTGATGCAGCAAGTGATTCTGCACATTCTGAGCATTCTGCATCAGAACATACTTCAACACCACCTCTTGCATCACCTCAGCAAGTTGCTTCAAGTGAAAGAACTACCTCTTTGTCAGTACCAATTCATGATTCAAGGAAAATATCTGTTTCAAGAGAAAGTACTCCTCAACATCCTGTTTCCAAGGAAAGTACTTCTCTGCAAGGTACAGCTCCTTCTGATACAGAGCACGATAAACCACCATCACCCAATGATTATACTTCCACATATGGGTCTCAAACATCTGAGGGAGATGAGGGATAGTTGGATACTTATGCTTTGACTAGGGAATTCAGAAGAATAAAGAAGGTAGTTGATGCTCAAGCTGCTCAGATCAAGAAGTTACAAGATAAGTTCAAGAGATTTGTTTGGCCACTTGTTAAGCATCACAGAACATGGGTCAAGCAACAGAAGAGAAGTGGTCAGAAATCCAAGAAAGCATCTAAGTCAAAGAAAAAGAAACTTAGGAAGCATTCTACATTCAAATTGGGGAGGAATTTAGAAGAGAATCTGAATGCAGATGATGCTAAACCTAATGAAGTAGATGATCAGATGTTGAATTTTGATGATACACAAGTTTTTGAATATATTTCTCAAGGTACTGCTGAGAGAAAGCTTGATGAGGATGAGCAAATTGTTGCAGAAGAGAATAAAGCACAAAGTACTGATGTTGATATTGAAAGTACTGTTGATCAACATATTGATATTCAAGGTACTGATCCTCAAAGTACTGGTGTGCAAAGTACTTTGGATCAAGGTGATCAAGGTAATGTTGCCTTAAATGTTGATGAAGCTGGACCTTCTACAAGAATTTTTGATGATGAAGCTGGTCCTTCCATTCAGCAAGAAGAGATAAAGGAGCACACAACTAGTGATGATGAGACTATTGCTCAGATTATGCATAATATGTCAAGACCAAGAGGGATAAGTATTCCTGGTGTTCAATAGGCTCAAGTCTCAGAATCTTCTTCTGAATTTGAAGAATTGTATCCTAATATAAAGGGAAAAGGGATCATGAAAGTTTCCAAGAAGAAAAAGAAGAAGTTCACTGTGGCACAGCTAAGAGCTTTTGAAGTAGCTAAGAATGAAGAAGCTGCTAGAAAGTATCAAGCTGATTTGGATGTTGAATACTTAAAGGAATCAAGGAAGCCAGTTGTTGAGACAAGAAGGCCACTGTCTAAAGCTCAAGAAAGAAATTGTATGATAAGTTTTCTGAGAGGCAGAGGATTTAAGAATCTACAAAGGTTAAGATATCCACGGGTGAAAGAACGATATGACAGTGTTCAAGAGTCAATCAAAAGAGAGTTGGATAGTTTTTTTCCTATGGATTCTGAGAAAGAGAAGAAGTTGGAAGATTTAATGAAAGAACAAGCTGAGAAAAGAAAATTAAAAAGGAAGAGAGCAACTCAAGATGATCAGTTATCAAAGAGGCTCAAGATGCTGAGATCAGACATTGTTGATGAACAGAGGAACTATCTTAGAATTGTGGATTTTGAGAATCCGAAGAAGACAGAAAATGCTGTAAAGAAGTCTAAGATATCTTCATTTTATATGGCAGAATCATCTAATGGAGATTATCTCATTTTTCAAAGAGGGGATGAAAGCTTTACAGTATTCAATATGCCTTGGGATATACTGCACAAGATAGATAGAGAAGATCTATACTATTTGTATCTACAAGTGCATGCTTACTTTGAGAATACTAGGCCAGCATGAGTGGGATTGATCTTATTTGGTGATTTAATAACTATCTGGGAGACAAATGAAACAAGTAGTGATGCTCTGTGGAATGATCAAGAGAATTAGGAGATAATAAGATGGAGATTCATTGAGTCATCAGGGGTACACTCACTTGAAATGCAAGATGGAGCTATGATCTATATGCTAGCAAAGCGAAGATATCCTCTCAAAAGAGATCTTATTATCTGAATACTGGATCATGGAATGGAGGTTGAGAATGAGACTTAAGTAGCATTAATGGTGATAGAACTATTCATAAAGTGGACTACTTCAGATGATGATAATGCATAAATACAGGTATGATTTGTTATTGTATATAATTTTTTAATAAAAAGTACTTTATTAAAAGAACTGCAAGACAAACAGTACTTTATCAAAGTACTGCTTGCTGCATAAAACCAGTGAAGTCTTTTTGAATAAAACTTTTTGAAGCATAAGATGATATCAATAAAAGGATTTGTGTGTAATACATGGTAATCAACTCACCATGTTTAACAGACAAGAAAGAGTTTGACTCATCATGAGGGTACGGCTCAGATGTGATAATAAAATCTATTTTTAGTTGACAATTTACTAAAAATTGTATGGTTTTCAACTCACCATATCTGTAAAAGTGAAGAGTTGGCTAGCCCACAAAAAAATGGCTTGTGGTAAAGGCTGTGGAAAATCCATTTATATGGTAATTAGTTCACCATGGTTGTGATAAAAGAACTAACAAGTCCAAAAGCAAACGGCTCTTTGTAAATACTAAGCAAATCCGTTGATAGCTGATGATTTGCTAAAAATCATATGGTTATCAATGTACCATGGTTGTTCTAACCTAAACATTGGCTACTCCAGAGTTAATGGCTTTGGTAAAGAGAAATCAAAATCCATTAAATTTCAATGATTCACCTCTCACAGGA
Organism: Artemisia argyi; assembly: GCA_030686995.1. Lineage (NCBI taxonomy): Eukaryota > Viridiplantae > Streptophyta > Magnoliopsida > Asterales > Asteraceae > Artemisia > Artemisia argyi. The sequence goes on from CM060702.1 coordinate 130,334,069, forward strand.
GTTTACACACCTGGAAGGGATGAGAATAGTATGAAACTCTATGATTTGATGTACACTTTGTCAAAATATTGTTGAGTTGCTGAAAAGATTTGTTGCTGTGAAGATATCATCTGAAGCTGATGAAGAGTACTTTGACACACAAGTCAAATAAGAGTTGGATACTTATGCTTTGACTAGGGAATTCAAAAGAATAAGAAGGTAGTTGATGATCAAGCTGCTCAGATCAAGAAGTTGCAAGTTAAGTTCAAGAGATTGAAGAGATTTGTTTGGCCACTTGTTAAGCATCACAGAATATGGGTCAAGCAACAGAAGAGAAGTGGTCAGAAATCTAAGAAAGCATCTAAGTCAAAGAAGAAGAAACTTAGGAAGCATTCTACATTCAAATTGGGGAGGAATTTAGAAGAGAATCTGAATGCAAATGATGGTAAACCTAATGAAGTAGATGATCAGATGTTGACTTTTGATGATACACAAGTTTTTGAAGATATTTTTCAAGGTACTGCTAAGGGAAAGCTTGATGAGGATGAGCAAATTGTTGCAGAAGAGAATAAAGCACAAAGTACTGATGTTGAAGGTGCTGATATCCAAAGTACTGTTGATCAACATATTGATATTCAAGGTACTGATCCTCAAAGTACTGGTGTACAAAGTACTTTGGATCAAGGTGATCAAGGTAATGTTGCCTTAAATGTTGATGAAGCTGGACCTTCTACAAGAATTTTTGATGTTGAAGCTGTTCTTTCCATTCAGCAAGAAGAGATAAAGTAGCACACAACTAGTGATCATGAGACTATTGCTCAGATTATGCTTAATATGTCAAGACCAAGAGGGATAAGTATTCCTGGTGTTCAATAGGCTCAAGTCTCAGAATCTTCTTCTGAATTTGAAGAATTGTATCATAATGTAAAGGGAAAAGGGATCATGAAAGTTTCCAAGAAGAAGAAGAAGAAGTTCACTCTGGCACAGCTAAGAGCTTTTGAAGTAGCTAAGAATGAAGAAGCTGCTAGAAAGTATCAAGCTGATTTGGATGTTGAATACTTAAAGGAATCAAGGAAGCCAGTTGTAGAGACAAGAAGGCCACTGTCTAAAGCTCAAGAAAGAAATTCTATGATAAGTTTTCTGAGAGGCAGAGGATTTAAGAATCTACAATGGTTAAGATATCCACAGGTGAAAGAACGATATGACAGTGTTCAAGAGTCAATCAAAAGAGAGTTGGATAGTTTTTTGCCTATGGATTCTGAGAAAGAGAAGAGGTTGGAAGATTTAATGAAAGATCAAGCTGAGAAAAGAAAATTAAAAAGGAAGAGAGCAACTCAAGATGATCAGTTATCAAAGAGGCTCAAGATGCCGAGGTCAGACACTGTTGATGAACAGCGGAACTATCTTAGAATTGTGGATTTTGAGAATCCAAAGAAGACAGAAAATGCTGTAAAGAAGTCTGAGATATCTTCATTTTCTTTGGTAGAATCATCTAATGGAGATTATCTCATTTTTCAAAGAGAGGATGAAAGCTTTACAGTATTCAATAAGCCTTGGGATATACTGCACAAGATAGATAGAGAAGATATATACTATTTGTATCTACAAGTGCAGGCTTATTTTGAGAATATTGAGCCAACAGGAGTGGGATTGATCTTATTCGGTAATTTAATAACTATCTGGGAGACAAATGAAACAAGTAGTGATGCTCTGTGGAATGATCAAGAGAATTGGGAGATAATAAGATGGAGATTCATTGAGTCATCTGGGGTACACTCACTTGAAATGCAAGATGGAGCTATGATACATATGCTAGCAAAGAGAATATATCCTCTTGAAAGAGATCTTATGATCAGAATACTGGATCATGGCATGGAGGTTGAGAATGAGACTTAAGTAGCGTTAATGGTGATTGAACTGTTCAAAAAGTGGACTACTTCAGATGATGATATTGCATAAATACTGGTATGATTTGTTATTGTATATAATTTTTGAATAAAAAGTACTTTATTAAAAGAAATGCAAGACAAACAGTACTTTATCAAAGTACTGCTTGCTGCATAAAACCAGTGAAGTCTTTTTGAATAAAACTTTTTGAAGCAAAAGATGATATCAATAAAAGGATTTGTGAGTAATACATGGTGTTAGTACTTGTACTACACAACAAATGGTAATCAACTCACCATGTTTAACAGACAAGAAAGAGTTTGACTCATCATGAGGGTACGGCTCTGATGTGATAATCAAATCCATTTTTAGTTGACAATTTACTAAAAATTGTATGGTTTTCAACTCACCATATCTGTAAAAGTGAAGAGTTGGCTAGCCCACAAGAAAATGGCTTGTGGTAAAGGCTGTGGAAAATCCATTTATATGGTAATTAGTTCACCATGGTTGTGATAAAAGAACTAACAAGTCCAAAACCAAATGGCTCTTGGTAAAGACTAAACAAATCCGTTGATAGCTGATGATTTGCTAAAAATCATACGGTTATCAATGTACCATGGTTGTTCTAACCTAAACATTGGCTACTCCAAAGTTAATGGCTTTGGTAAAGACACATCCAAATAAATTAAATTTCAATGATTCACCTCTCGCAGGAGTTTACACACCTGGAAGTGACGAGAATAGTATGAAACTCTATGATTTGATGTACACTTTGTCAAAATATTGCTGAGTTGCTGAAAAGATTTGTTGCTGTGAAGATATCATCTGAAGCTGATGAAGGGTACTTTGACACACAAGTCAGATACGAGTTGGATACTTATGCTTTGACTAGGGAATTCAGAAGAATACAGAAGGTAGTTGATGATCAAGCTGCTTAGATCAAGAAGTTGCAAGATAAGTTCAAGAGATTGAAGAGATTTGTTTGGCCACTTGTTAAGCATCACAGAATATGGGTCAAGCAACAGAAGAGAAGTGGTCAGAAATCTAAGCAAGCATCTAAGTCAAAGAAGAAGAAACTTAGGAAGCATTCTACATTCAAATTGGGGTGGAATTTAGAAGAGAATCTGAATGCAAATGATGCTAAACCTAATGAAGTAGATGATGAGATGTTGACTTTTGATGATACACAAGTTTTTGAAGATATTTCTCAAGGTACTGCTAAGAGAAAGCTTGATGAGGATGAGAAAATTGTTGCAGAAGAGAATAAAGTACAAAGTACTGATGTTGAAGGTGCTGATATGCAAAGTACTGCTGATCACCATATTGATATTCAACGTACTGATCCTCAAAGTACTGGTGTGCAAAGTACTTTGGATCAAGGTGATCAAGGTAATGCTGCCTTAAATGTTGATGAAGCTGGACCTTATACAAGAATTTTTAATGATGAAGCTGGTCCTTCTATTCAGCAAGAAGAGATAAAGGAGCACACAACTAGTGATGATGAGACTATTGCTCAGATTATCCTTAATATGTCAAGACCAAGAGGAATAAGTATTCCTGGTGTTCAACAGGCTCAAGTCTCATAATCTTCTTCTGAATCTGAAGAATTGTATCCTAATGAAAAGGGAAAAGGGATCATGAAAGTTTCCAAGAAGAAGAAGAAGAAGTTCACTCTGGCACAGCTAAGACCTTTTGAAGTAGCTAAGAATGAAGAAGCTGATAGAAGGTATCAAGCTGATTTGGATATTGAATACTTAAAGGAATTAAGGAAGCGCGTTGTTGAAACAAGAAGGCCACTGTCTAAAGCTCAAGAAAGAAATTCTATGATAAGTTTTCAGAAAGGCATATGATTTAAGAATCTACAAAGGTTAAGATATCGACAGGTGAAAGAACTATATGACAGTGTTCAAGAGTCAATCAAAAGAGAGTTGGATAGTTTTGTGCCTATGGATTTTGAGAAAGAGAAGAAGTTGGAAGATTTAATGAAAGAACAAGCTGAGAAAAGAAAATTAAAAAGGAAGAGAGCAACTCAAGATGATCAGTTATCAAAGAGGCTCAAGATGCTGAGATCAGACACTGTTGATGAACAGAGGAACTATCTTAGAATTGTGGATTTTGAGAATCCAAATAAGACAGAAAATGCTGTAAAGAAGTCTAAGATATCTTCATTTTCTGTGGCAGAATCATCTAATGGAGATTATCTCATTTTACAAAGAGAGGATGAAAGCTTTACAGTATTTAATATGCTATGGGATATACTGCACAAGATAGATAGAGAATATCAATACTATTTGTATCTACAAGTGCAAGCTTACTTTGAGAATACTGAGCCAACAGGAGTGGGATTGATCTTATTGGGTGATTTAATAACCATCTGGGAGACAAATGAAACAAGTAGTGATGCTCTATGGAATGATCAAGAGAATTGGGAGATAATAAGATGGAGATTCTTTGAGTCATCAGGGGTAAACTCACTTGAAATGGAAGATGAAGCTATGATCCATATGCTAGCAGACAGAAGATATCCTCTTGAAAGAGATCTTATGATCAGAATACTGGATCATGGCATGGAGGTTGGGAATGAGACTTAAGTAGCATTAATGGTGATTGAACTGTTCGTAAAGTGAACTACTTCAGATGATGATAATGCATAAATACTGGTATGATTTGTTATTGTATATAATTTTTGAATAAAAAGTACTTTATTAAAGGAACTGCAAGACAAACAGTACTTTATCAAAGAACTGCTTGCTGCATAAAACCAGTGAAGTCTTTTTTAATAAAACTTTTTGAAGCATAAGATGATATCAATAAAAGGATTTGTGAGTAATACATGGTGTTAGTACTTGCACTACACAACAAATGGTAATCAACTCACCATGTTTAACAAACAAGAAAGAGTTTGACTCATCATGAGGGTATGGCTCTGATGTGATAATCAAATCCATTTTTAGTTGACAATTTACTAAAAATTGTATGGTTTTCAACTCACCATATCTGTAAAAGAGAAGAGTCGGCTAGCCCACAAGAAAATGGCTTGTGGTAAAGGCTGTGGAAAATCCATTTATATGGTAATTAGTTCACCATGGTTGTGATAAAAGAACTAACAAGTCAAAAGCAAACGGCTCTTGGTAAAGACTAAACAAATCCGTTGATAGCTGATGATTTGCTAAAAATCATATGGTTATCAATGTACCATGGTTGTTCTAACCTAAACATTGGCTAGTCCAGAGTTAATGGCTTTGGTAAAGATACATCAAAATCCATTAAATTTCAATGATTCACCTCTTCCAGGAGTTTGCACACCTGGAAGTGATGAGAATAGTATGAAACTCTATGATTTGATGTACACTTTGTCAAAATATTGCTGAGTTGCTGAAAAGATTTGTTGCTGTGAAGATATCATCTGAAGCTGATGAAGAGTACTTTGACACACAAGTCAGATAAGAGTTGGATACTTATGCTTTGACTTGGGAATTCAGAAGAATAAAGAAGGTAGTTGATGATCAGGCTGCTCAGATCAAGAAGTTGCAAGATGAGTTCAAGAGATTGAAGAGATTTGTTTGGCCACTTGTTAAGCATCACAGAATATGGGTCAAGCAACAGAAGAGAAGTGGTCAGAAATCTAAGAAAGCATCTAAGTCAAAGAAGAAGAAATTTAGGAAGCATTCTACATTCAAATTAGGGAGGAATTTAGAAGAGAATCTGAATGCAAATGATGCTAAACCTAATGAAGTAGATGATCAGATGTTGACTCTTGATGATACACAAGTTTTTGAAGATATTTCTCAAGGTACTGCTAAGAGAAAGCTTGATGAGGATGAGCAAATTGTTGCGGAAGAGAATAAAGCACAAAGTACCGATGTTGAAGGTGTTGATATTCAAAGTACTGCTGATCAACATATTGATATTCAAGGAACTGATCCTCAAAGTACTGGTGTGCAAAGTACTTTAGATCAAGGTGATCAAGGTAATGCTGCTTTAAATGTTGATGAAGCTGGACCTTCTACAAGAATTTTTGATGATGAAGCTGGTCCTTCCATTCAGCAAGAAGAGATAAAGGAGCACACAACTAGTGATGATGAGTCTATTGCTCAGATTATCCTTAATATGTCAAGACCAAGAGGGATAAGTATTCCTGGTGTTCAACAGGCTCAAGTCTCATAATGAAAAGGGAAAAGGGATCATCAAATTTTCCAAGAAGAAGAAGAAGAAGTTCACTCTGGCACAGCTAAGACCTTTTTAAGTAGCTAAGAATGAAGAAGCTGCTAGAATGTATCAAGCTGATTTGGATATTGAATACTTAAAGGAATTAAGGAAGCGCGTTGTTGAAACAAGAAGTCCACTGTCTAAAGCTCAAGAAAGAAATTCGATGATAAGTTTTCTGAAAGGCAAATGATTTAAGAATCTACAAAGGTTAAGATATCCACAGGTGAAAGAACTATATGACAGTGTTCAAGAGTCAATCAAAAGAGAGTTGGATAGTTTTTTGCCTATGGATTCTGAGAAAGAGAAGAAGTTGGAAGATTTAATGAAATAACAAGCTGAGAAAAGAAAATTGAAAAGGAAGAGAGCAACTCAAGATTGTCAGTTATAAAAGAGGCTCAAGATGCTGAGATCAGACACTGTTGATGAACAGAGGAACTATCTTAGAATTGTGGATTTTGAGAATCCAAAGAAGACAGAAAATGCTGTAAAGAAGTCTAAGATATCTTCATTTTCTGTGGTAGAATTATCTAATGGAGATTATCTCATTTTACAAAGAGAGGATGAAAGCTTTACAGTATTCAATATGCTATGGTATATACTGCACAAGATAGATAGAGAAGATCTATACTATTTGTATCAACAAGTGCAGGCTTACTTTGAGAATACTGAGCCAACAGGAGTGGGATTGATCTTACTGGGTGATTTAATAATTATCTGGGAGACAAATGAAACAAGTAGTGATGCTCTGTGGAATGATCAAGAGAATTAGGAGATAATAAGATGGAGATTCTTTGAGTCATCAGGGGTAAACTCTCTTGAAATGGAAGATGAAGCTATGATCCATATGCTAGCAGAGAGAAGATATCCTCTTGAAAGAGATCTTATGATCAGAATACTGGATCATGGCATGGAGGCTGGGAATGAGACTTAAGTAGCATTAATGGTGATTGAACTGTTCATAAAGTGGACTACTTCAGATGATGATAATGCATAAATACTGGTATGATTTGTTATTGTATATAATTTTTGAATAAAAAGTACTTTATTAAAAGAACTGCAAGACAAACAGTACTTTATCAAAGAACTGCTTGCTGCATAAAACCAGTGAAGTCTTTTTTAATAAAACTTTTTGAAGCATAAGATGATATCAATAAAAGGATTTGTGAGTAATACATGGTATTAGTACTTGCACTACACAGCAAATGGTAATCAACTCACCATGTTCAACAAACAAGAAAGAGTTTGACTCATCATGAGGGTATGGCTCTGATGTGATAATCAAATCCGTTTTTAGTTGACAATTTACTAAAAATTGTATGGTTTTCAACTCACCATATATGTAAAAGTGAAGAGTCGGCTAGCCCACAAGAAAATGGCTTGTGGTAAAGGCTGTGGAAAATCCATTTATATGGTAATTAGTTCACCATGGTTGTGATAAAAGAACTAACAAGTCCAAAAGCAAACGGCTCTTGGTAAAGACTAAACAAATCCATTGATAGCTAATGATTTGCTAAAAATCATATGGTTATCAATGTACCATGGTTGTTCTAACCTAAACATTGGCTACTCCAGAGTTAATGGCTTGGTAAAGAGACATCAAAATCCATTAAATTTCAATGATTCACCTCTCACAGGTGTTTACACACCTGGAAGTGATGAGAATAGTATGAAACTCTATGATTTGATGTACACTTTGTCAAAATATTGCTGAGTTGCTGAAAAGATTTGTTGCTGTGAAGATATCATTTGAAGCTGATGAAGAGTACTTTGACACACAAGTCAGATAAGAGTTAAAGACCCAATTTTCCTTGAAGATAAAGATGTTAAAGATTAAAAGATAACAAAAGAACTTGAAATCAAGCAAGTAGAGCTCAAGTTAGGGGAGGATTGTTGGGATATGAAGATCAAAGTACTTCTAATGTTCAAAGTACTGCTTGTGTCAAATTGTTGCTCATGGTCAAAGTACTGCTCGTGCATGAAGAATGTTCAAAGTACTTCTAAGATAAAGGACTGATATGCAAAATCGTTTACGGATTGTTATGTAATATTATTAGAATATTCTAGAATTAGTTAGAGTTAGTTTACTTGTCGTTCAAGTATTGTAAACCGACTTAAGGTTTTCCTTGTGCCTATAAAAGGAGCCTTAGGATGGTATTAGATGTTCAAGTACATGCATATGATTTCATAGATTAGAGAATACGATATTAGAGAGTTAGGGATTGTTAGTGAATCTGTGTAAGATAAGCAGGTTCAAGTTGGTTTTAATATAATCATTCAAAGTTCTTCTTAGCTTTGTGTTAGTAGATTCCGCATACTTTACAAGGTTATATTAGTGTTTCATTGTTAGTAGTTTTGAGTTATTCAAGATTGCTAAGACCATTACAAGTTATAGTTAAATTTGGTCAGAGTATATCGATCCAACACAGCATTATCATCACACAGCATTAACATCACATATAGCATTCACATGATAACATTTAAAAGTCGAAGCATTTAAACCACACATAATCACAGTAACTCAAAATATTTATCTCACGCATCATTCCCATCCCAAGTTTAAAACAAAGTAAAAGTAAGACTATGAACTCACCTCAAACTTTGCAGCTTCCACAAACACAATCACAAACTCAATCACCATGGATCTCCTAGACTCCATACTAAGCATCACCAAACACTAATACTCACTAAATCCCTTGCACTTATAAAATCAGAAAACACAAAAGTTTAGGGTACATTCGCCCACATGAAATAATAACATTAAAGCTCAATAACTCACACCAAAAATTTACCATCGTATATCATAAGCCTAAAAGCTAATCCTAGAAGGCTATGGTCTAAAAACACACACAAGTACCCTTTGAAAAATCAAACATAAAAACTATCCAGATTTGGATCTGATCGCACACCAAAAAGTTTTGACCAAACTAAAATACTTCCACAACTTTTTATCGAAAATCCTTCGCGTGGGAGTCTAAGTACACATGAAACTCAACTCCTCCTGAAGGGCTAACCTAAATATCATTTTTTCATCCACATCACACTATCAAACGTATGCCCTAATTCTGTCCTGGTTTAACAGCTTTGACACCTTAACTTGGAAAAATCAAAAGACTAACTTCCATACCTCAAAATCGATCATGGCTGGACTCTTTGGAAAGCTCTTTCACTAAACGTCAATTTAGACAAAAAAAAAATGCGTGATCTAACTCATCCCCATCTATTAAATATCTTCGTATCTTTACAGCCTTACAAATCTGTCAAAACCCTAACTAAATAACTAGCATGTTTTATGATCTAATCTCTTCACCAATCTTTATAATATCATCAATTATTGATCCCAATATGTTTTATATCAAAAATTTACAGAACTAATAAACCCTAGAACCATTATAATTAGTATTACATGAATTGCATTAATTAAATAAGCGTAAGTATCAATTTATACCTTGAATCTTTGATTTTTGATTCACTAGAAAAACCCTAACGTTTTCCTGCTTCTCCTCCTCTCATGGTTCGACTGGATATCCTAAAAAGAAGGGCATGGGTCGTTCTCTATGGTTATATGGGTGGGGTGTTGGGCTTGTTTGGGTTTGACTAAGATTCCTTATTGCTAGGAATTGTATTTGGGCTCAAATTAGGTTTTTTTTTTACCCTTATTCCCCTTTCTAGCCGATTTTACTATATACATACACATCTTTTTATTTTATTTTTATTTAATTAAATATTACACATAAAACCTTGCATTTTGTTATTTTATAAAAGCCTATATACCGAAACCTAACGTCTTACGCGATAATTCTTCATTTTAAGACAAACCGGAAAAATTATCATTTTCAAAACAAAGTATCCAAAAATAAAATTTCACACTTTCTATAAATATAATCCACAAAAATAACCTCCACGTAACTTACTAACGCCCAAATACTTGAACGAAGACTTGTTACGCAAAAAAACAAAACACTAAAAACTCCACAATTCATTTTCACACCACAAAGATGATCAAAATGAACTTTTCACAAAATCAACATCACCCACTCACAAAGATAACACCACACCAAGGGATTTAGTGCCAACAGACGTACTTATCACTCATATACCACTCATATATCACTTAGGACACACCAAACAAACGTCAACCGGGTCAAGACTATCAGTTAAACTGACCTACTAAAACCACAGTTGTTACATCATCCCCCACTTAGGGAAATCGCGTCATGAGATTTAACTACTCGAGTCACCAGTAACATCACCAAAAGAAAATTTATGGATATTTAAGCGGAATAATACCACAAAATAAAACCATAAATCGTTAACAATTCTTATGACTATGTAGGATTCTACCACGACCTAAAAATCACAGAGAAAGAACCACAAAATGTGAATCAACTAAATACCCGAATTCCCACGATAGAAAACATTTCGTTACTCCAACGATAAACGAAAATAGATACACTACTCTGATCAATAATACCAATGATCCAACCAACTTCTCACAGGTAGGTACGATAACCCCCAAACCGAATGAAAATCCAAATGGTAACCGCAAGAAGCACCACATATAATGGATACACGTAAAACAAACATTAACTAAAACATTTGCGAACACCCTACATCTACCTTCCACGATCTAAATCCAACTACAAACGATCTACTTCACCAACCACATCAGCAAACAAATTTGGGTACTTAAATTTCATCTGATCCTCACGTTCCCAAGTAAACTCAGGACCACGCATAGAATCCCACCGTACCTTTACTAACGCTATCTTACCACACTTCAAACCCTTAACATCTTGATCCATAATCTCAACAGGTTTCTCGACAAAACAAAGAGTTTTGTCAACCTTACTTTCATCTTGTGGCACATACAGATTAGCATCCGCCAAACACTTCTTTCAATTAGATACGTGAAACATATCATGTACACCACTTAATTCCTCAACTAAATTCAACCGATATGCCATAAATCCAATCCTTTCCGAAATCTCAAACGGTTCTACATATCTCGGTGCTAACTTGCCTTTCTTACCGAAACGCATAACACCTTTCCAAGGAAATACTTTTAACATCACAAAATCACCAACATTAGACTCTAACGTCTTACGACGATTATCCGCATAAATCTTTTGGCGAATATCTCGCTGCCTTAAATCTCTCTCTTTAATCTGAAAACCTTATTCGCAATCTCTAATTCCAGTTCAGGATCAATTAGTTGGCTTGTCCCAACCTCTGACCATAGAACAAGTGATATACATTTCCTTCCTTACAATATTTCAAACGGCACATTCTTAATACTAGAATGATAATTATTGTTATAGGAGAACTCAGCTAAAGATAAATGCATACCTCAGCTCCCTCCAAACTCAAACACACCAATGCTCTCATAATACCATCCAAAGCCTGATTTGTACGCTCACTTAGTCCATTCATTTAAGAACGATAAGTCATACTAATCTTCATGCGCTATCTCAAGGTTCCATAAAAAATTTACCACAAACGCGAAGTAAGTATTTCATCTTGATATAAGCTTATTGACGCGACACTCCACGTGTCTCTACCAACTCATCAAATGTAACGTCTCGCTAACTCCTCCTAAACACAATCTTCAGGTATCTCTGACTCTTGCACCACCCTAATAATCGTTGACATTAACGTTCACCTTCAAGCGTACCAAACACTTGTTAAGGTATTTGTATTCTCCTTCATAATTGCTCCTCAATACACTTCTTGCTAAGGTAATAAGACGTCCTTATGATTCCTTCCAATGAAACCAATAATTGGTCCGCGAAGTACAATCCTCCATCATCATTCCATTCCATTAGCTGATCTAAACCATGTAATCATTCCTCTTACATGTTCTCTTCCTTGAACCTCTCTCTCTAGGCTATCAGTATCATCCTTTTAAATCCAGACTGAATTATCATAATCATTGCTCATAGACATCAATGTTTCACTCGTTCACTCCTGCTCAGCACTCTTACCACGATGTTCTCTCTTCCTTGACGGTAGCGAATCAGACAATCGTAGTCACTGAGAAATTCCACACCCACCTCCTCTTCCACATATATTAACCTCTTATCAAATATATGCTAAAGATTCTTATGATATGTGTAGATAACACTCTCTGCTCCATACAAATATCATCTCCAAGTTCTACTCCCCAACTCTAAGTCATGTATCACATAGTTCCTCTTATGGATCTTCTACTTCCGCGATGCCTACGCAATTTATAAAAAGTTTGAAATGAATCGTCAATAGTACCTGCCCATCCTAAGGACAATCGTCTCTCAGATGGTGTCTTAGGTACTTTCCACTCTTCACTACTTTTATCTAACTAGTGTCCACGAAAACTCGCTATCGTTGACCACATACCTGAAGAACGTACACCTTGAAGCTGAACCTCTCACTTGGATACTTGGCAAACATTCCCTTCTTCTTCAACAAACAAATGATAACCAAATCGACAATCTATCCTAAGGAAACGACGCGAACAATGACCGGTCGATCTAAAACGTATATAAACAAACTCAAAAGAGTTACGAATTACCGACTAGCGTAGTAATCAAATATCAAAATCAAAGCTAGAAAACACAGTGAGAAATTTTCCCAAATAAAAGTAGACGCACATCAAATGTTTATGAAACCCATACAAAGAAAAGATAAAATACATGTACTCATAGAAAATCCATCAGCGTACCACAACGAAAGAAACACTTGAGGAACAAAATACATATCAAATTTGGTAAATGAGAACCATATATAGTTCTTATTCTAGTACCCATCCTTACCCACCAAAAAAAATGAATTTTGTTTTTCACAGGATATATTTTAAACTCAAACAATTTTATATAAGAAAATCATCTTTGACTTAAATTCCATATTAGGCATAGTTTTTATAACACCAAAGGTTAATTATATTAATATAGTATCTCGACTTACTTGTTTAAGATATTTAAATCGTGCTTATTAACACAATAAAATAAGTAGACTTTTATAGCAGAATTTTTATAAATATCTTTGACAATAGACTGATAACCATTTTGTTTTTTTTCCACACCTCATTTCCCATAAAAATATCAGTTTCCAACAAATGACCTTAAAATATCCAAAACGAATTGTAAAATGCCATAAAGACTCTAACACAACCTCTTAATCGAATGCGAAAGACATGGAAGAATCACATAATCAAAATAATCATCAAACGAACTCATACTAGTGAACACTCACACAAATACACTGCAAACCAAGCGAAGAACATAAAGACTCATTCATACAATGAGCAAATTAAGATCATAGAAAAAACATCGACACTAACAGGTCGCAAAACATGTCACGAAATCTAATTGGTGTGCAAATGAGGGATATAATATCCGCACCAACTTGTCACGAACCAACAATACTCGAAAAGTTATATAATATTCCTTAGAGGAATGAATACAAGGAATAACCAAAGAAACGAACCAGTATCTAACAGAAATGAATCCGAATGACCAACACCCATCACGACGTCGAATAGGAAGGATATGGCATCCGTACCAACATGGTACGAATAGGGATGCTTACCAGAGAATTAGGTATGCAGACAGAGATTCTAGCAAATGAATCAACATAAATACCACAACATTAGTACCAACCGAATCGAGGTATCAACATATGATAGGTAGGATGGAATCTTACCACCTACACACCCCAACATATAATGACTGCACAAACGGTTAAGAGAATACTTCTTTAACCATACAGCCATCATCAACATGATATCGCATACCCTCTACCACAACATATAACAAGCAACATCAATCAATGCAATAATGGTCATAAGTCCACGTGTGTGATACCCTTATAATTATGTTCGTGACCATAGTTATAAGCCTATTCCACATGCATATTTACTTCAAAATCACGCATCTCAATGATAATGCACATATACCAAATAGCACCTAATAAACATCACAATCCATGCTATCATACTTGCAATTCCACTGGTTTTGTGACACATGTATAATTATGTTGACCACCATAATTATCTATGCCCCCTTTCACAAGTGTACTCCCTCCTATGACAACACTTCACGCAAACAATCATCTCACATGGAACAATTCCAACAATCACGTAAGCTCTATAATCAAAATCACTTGTATAAGACCGATCCAATATTCAGAAGTAATCGTACTCCATCATGGCTCCAGACGGCAAAAAGGCAATATAAGAATTTCAAAACATGACCCAAAACAAAGACGTCGCATAATGGCTCAAACTCCACTCTCGCACTTGCCTCCCCACTCAAATCAATTTAACTTACTACTCGTAGCAGACTCTAGATCTGAATCCACACCATACCATCCTAACTCCCCTTCATCTTTACTCAACCACCCATTCCTGTTTCCTACATGTTGAGGTAATCGACAACATGCAAAACCATCTCTATTTCTTTCTTCCAATTCAGTATGATTCAAAAGTACATACAAATCACGAGGTTTAGACTAAACCACCTCTCCTTCCTGTAAGAAGTGAGGACACTACCAAGGGTATTTGGTAATGGCTCCATCTCTAGAAGTCACCGTGGTTACAAAGCTTTCTACTTCTTATCCACAAACTTTTTCCATAAACATCCTCTCCTTGTCCGAACATGGATACATGCTATCGAGAACTCGGATTCTGCGGCTAGTCCACTTCATCCTACCACTTCTCTTGATAGCAAAATAATAGCCCAACGAAACTTCTTACGCGAGGGAAGATGACGTACTAAAATCGACATATACAATGCTACGTATAGGGTTTCAATAGGCATCCAGAACTCGATAAAACATCTCATAAACAAAGGAAAAATATACGTATAAAATACCATACTTATACATAGGCCCTAAATGCAACTATATGAGGGAATCCTAGGTTATAGTCTAGGTTCAACCACCTACTTCTATATAACCAAGTCTCTAATACCAATCTGTCACACCTCGCCAAGGTGGAAACGAGAGTGTAACTTCATGGATATCGTCACAACACCTGGTGTCTAAATAGAGAATTTCTACATGCACAAAAGTAGAGCAAAGTACCAACACATAGTGTCGTAACAATACCCCAAAAGAAAATAACAAAATAGAACTCCAAAACAATACATAAGACCAAAGATGGATGATAAACCACTTCCAATGCATCTAAGGTCTCGTCTTAACACATCCTTCTATCTTATCCTTAGAACGCTCACCTGAAAATGATGCTTAAGAACGTCAACATAATGTTGACGAGATTCATAGGTTTAAGACACACAATATCACACAAGGCAACCAGTTCAAAGTGATTATAAATATCGCTGGAAAAATAAATATAGTTACCATATAAGCTAACATGTAATCACAAACCAAATAATGAACATGAGGCAACCATTGGGATAGAACGTGCCCACCGATCCAATTTCCATTTCCACCATTAATTAGTTAGGATGGAACATGCCCACCGACCAAGTTTCACCACAAATAAATTAGTTAGGACAGAACGTGTCCACCGATCGAATCTTATCATCAATTAGGTCACATGCGCAAACAACGGGATAAGCATCCCCCCAATTGAATCCGACATTTTAATTACATAGCATTGTCATCACACAGTTTAACATCACATATAGCATTCACATGATAACATTTAAAAGTCCAAGCATTTAAACCACACATAATCACAGTAACTCAAAATATTTATCACAAGCATCATTCCCATCCCAAGTTTAAAACAAAGTAAAAGTTGGACTATGAACTCACCTCAAACTTTGCACCTTCCATAAAACACAATCACAAATCTATATAACAAAAATTAGAAGCTCAACAACTCACACCAAAAATTTACCATAGTCTTTCATAAGCATGAAAGCTAATCCCAGAAGCCCATGGTCTAAAAACACACACAAGTACCCTTTGAAAAATAAAACATAAAAACTATCCAGATTAGGATCTGATCGTACACCAAAAAGTTTTCACCAAACTAAAGTACTTCCACAACTTTTTATCGCAAATCCTTCGCGTGGGAGTCTAAGTACACATGAAAATCAACTCCTCCAGAAGGAATAACGTAAATCTCACTTTTTCATCCACATCTCACTATCAAACTTATGCTCTAATTCTGTCCCGGTTAACAGCTTTGATACCTTAACTTGGAAAAATCAAAAGATTAACTTTCGAACCTCGAAATCGATCGTGGCCGGACTCATTGGAAAGATCTTTCACTGAGCTTCAATTTAGACTAAAAATTCATGACCTAACTCATCTCCATCTATTAAATATCTTCGTATCTTTATAGCTTTACAAATCTGTCAAAACCCTAACTAAATAACTACCTTGTTTTATGATCTTATCTCTTCACCAATCTTTATAATATTGATTGACTCCAAACGGTCAACCTAAATGGTCCAGGTAAATGGTCAACAAGGTCAAACTGCATAGAGTCAATCCCCGTGGGAATGATGCTATAAAAACGGGTCGTTATGTCCCGACGATGTGTGATGGTATAAAAACGGGTTTGTGATCGGGTGAATTTGAATGGGAAAAGGATAATTGTGTGTAAGTGTTTTAAACTAAGGTTTTATAAAATAACATAACTTAAATAAACTATTTTAATGAAAACGTAAACCTAAATTATTTAAAAACGTCTAAAACCTAAAAGCGCGTACCATTAATTAAAACTATGTGAGCGTACAAAATAAAACGTGAATTCTGTCCTATATAAATCCCACGGATGTGAAATTTAAATTTTTGGAATCCAAATGATAAAATAAAATTATTAGAAAAAGAAAATATTTTTTTTTTGGACTTTTTATTTAATTATTATTAATTAATAACTATTTAAACTTTTTTTTGGAAAGGAATAACTATTTAAACTTAATTAAACTACTTAAACTAATTTAATTATAATAAATACTAAATGGAAAGTTAAAATTATAAAACTTTTTCTATCTACATTAATATAATAGAAACTTTATAAAATTATAAAATTATAAAATTTCCTAAGTACTACTAAATAAGCTATTTTATAATTAATTACTTATTATTTATTTAATACCTAATTAAACTATTTTTATTATTATAAATACTAAACTAATTTATAAAATTATGAAATTTTTTATATAATTACTTTATACTAACAGAAACTTATAAAAAATTTGAAAAGTTCTAATACTTATTAATAAGCAGTTAAAATAAGCAAATAAGCAAAATTAAGCTAAAAGGGGCTAAGACTATATTAAGTATTAGATTTTGTATGCTATAACTGAAAAAGACCCAAGGGCAACTGGCATACAGGTACCACTCTATCACCCTTATAAGGGGGAGGTCTCAAGTTCGACCCCTGCCTCCCCTTTTTGCAATTTCATTTTTTTTTTAATTTTCTTTTTACAAAACTTTTAAACAAGTAAAAATAGCAAACTTTAATAAAAGCAAATTTTCTAAATCCTTGAAATAAGCACTGAATAAGCCATAATGCTTAACAGAAGGATTTTTAGCCAAAAATTGATTTTTAAAGCTAATTAAGGTACAATAAGCTACAAACTATAAACCAAAGCTAAAAATAAGATGAAACCAATTTGATGAACTTAAAATAAGCTAAATCAACAAGCAATACATACTGAATGGAGCAATAAGCTTAAATAAGCAATTCCAAAATGCCAAAGACCAAACATGCCCCAAAAGGCTAAATGTAGGCCACCTTTCAGCTTGTCAAATGAGCTATGGAATCCAAAACATGCCTTGATCCAAAGAGTTGGGCACTTGGCTTCCCAGAAATCCCAAGGACTCAGGCTTATTACCACAAACAAGCTCTACAGGAGCTTGTGAATTATGGGCAGATGAAACACTCCCCTGGTGCAGGGGGAGATCCTTGGTAAACAGGCCAAAACAAGCTCACAATTAAGCACTCTCTAAAATTCCTAAAAATAAACTAAAATATGCATTATAAAGCTGAGCTTCCAAAGATTAAGAATCTACAAAACTCAAAAGCTAACTCCTAAAATTGAGATCAAGAAAATTCCAACTAGAAATGGAAAAACTGACAAGCATGAAATATTTGACTTTTGAGATCTTCCAGTATTTTGACTTTCATGAACTTTGACAGATCCTAGGTTGTTAAATTTGTTGTATTAACCTAAAATGAAACTAGAATTAGCTAGATGAACCATTTTTAAACTTGTAATGAAGATTATGCTACCTAAAATCTACAACAGTTATGCCTAATGAGAAATCAAAGCTAATTTTGATTTTTTGTATTGTAAGTGCATATTTTATGACTAATATAACTCTAATTTAACCTAAGGGAGCTGCTGGTGCAAAAAAAATAGCAGTTAAAGAACAAGATCATGCAAATCTGGCTTGAACCAAACACTCCTGAACCTTAACTACATACTGCAACTTAGGCATTTAAAACTATGAGTGCTGATTTTTAAGCTATAAACAGATTAAACACAATGAATAGACCCTAAATAACCACTAAACTACCATATGTATCAACTAGAACTAGAAGATGCAATCTATGCTAATTGAGGCAGTGGAATCTAAAACTTGAACAATAAATAATTTAAATGAACAATTGAGAGCATAATATCAACAAATCAACTCAAATACACTAGATTACCCTAAAGGAACTCAGATAATCAGACAACTAATTAGCTACATTAACTATGCCAAAAGAAAAATTGGAAATGCTTACAACTTTGATCATGTGGGAACTCAGATAATCAGACAACTAATTAGCTACATTAACTATGCCAAAAGAAAAATTGGAAATGCTTACAACTTTGATCATGTGTGATCACAACTAAGAACAAAGTATACCAACCCTGTCCTAAACCCCCCTTGAGGCTCTAAACCAAGCCTCCAGAATTCAACCTTCCTTCTTGCTTCAATCAACCTCTCCACTGATTTTTGTAATTTTCATGTATTTTTCTTTTTTATTTAGGAATTTTTAAATACGACTGAATAAAAGGCTTAGGAACTTTTAAAAGCTTTCTTGTGAACTTTAATGAGCTTAAATAACCAGTTTACAACAACTTTTAACAACTTAAAAGTGAATTGAGACTTTTATGTAAAAATTGCAAATTTAAAATTTAAATAACAAGATGTGAAATTGAGCTTCAAGCAAGTTAAAATTACACTAGAAATGTTGATTACAACTCTTTTTAACTAATGGTTACAACTAGAAAATGAAATTTAAGCTAATACCATAACTACAACTACACTACAACTACTAAATTAACTAACTGCTCTCTCTGCTTCCATCTTTTCTCTTTTATATTAACCTTTAGGGTTCCAAACAGTGGTCAGAGCATTTCTCATCAATCTTTTCCACCCTTGGATTAGAAATCATAATCCTGGTTGTTGAATTTGTTTTGGCGGGAAACTTGGTTTCGCAAGTTCGGGTAGATTATTGGCAGCAGGGAGTGTAATTTGGAGTGTAGTGGTGGAAAGTTAGTGAGGGGTTGAGTGTTGGCAGTGAAAGGGTGGATAGGTGTGATGATGGTGTTTTAGCTATGGAGGTCACGGGTGTTGAAGGGAGATGAGGGTGAGGTGGCGGTCAAAGGTGTTGACCATGGTATTATTAGTAACTAGGGAGGGAGTTGGGCTTGTGTTTGGGCCACAGGGAAATAGGGTAAGGGTGTTGGGTTTGTTTTGTGTTTGGATTGGGTGGATAATAAAAAGGAGTCCATTTGGTTTATTTAAATAACACAAGGACCATTCATGTAACTTTCTGAAAATTAGGGGGTATTTCTGCCAATCTGCCAAAGTATTATTCCAAGGTTTATTCTTGCGAATTTGTAATCCCACAAGGTCCTTTGTTGTAATTTTCCAAGTTAAAATCACCCGGGGGTCAAAATTGTCATTTTTGAACTTTGAAGGACCAATTTCGCCAATTCATGAAAACTTTATTCCAAGGGTCAAAAATGTCATTTTATAATTCCTAAAGGACTGATGTTGACTTTTCTTCAAAATATCTCTTCCAGGGACCAAAACTGACAAAACTCAAAGTTGAGGGACCAAAATTGTAACTTATTGAAACTTTTCACCCAAGGACCATTTTTGGTAACTTTTGCTTTCAAAGGTCTTGGGTTGACTTTTCTTTCAAAATTAATGCTCAAGGACTGATTTTGTAAAAATGTTGAAAGTTGAGGGACTGAAACTGCCAATTATGCAAACTTTTTTCGTTTTTCATCTGTTTTTAAACATTTTGCATCTGAAACATATAAAACACAATACTGGGATATTTTATGTATTTTGATGCATTTCTGAATGTTTTTAAATGTTTTTCAGTTCAAATTCGACCAAAAATGATGAGTGTTTGAGCACTCATCAATCCCCCACACTAAACTATTGCTAGTCCCTAGCAATATAGAATCTAAAAACAAAATGTTTTTAAAATTTAATGGATTTTATGTCTCTTTACCAAAAGCCATTACTTCTGGAGTAGCCAAATGTTTCAGTTCAAGTAAGAACTATGGTACACTGATAACCATACGATTTTGAGCAAATCATAAGCTGTAAACGGATTTGATTTGTCTTTACCAGAAGCCGTTTGCTTCTGGACTAGCAAACTCTTGATGGAATACAGTCATCATCTTGGTGAGCTGATTACCAATTATGGTTTTCCACTGCCTTTACCACAAGCAATAACCTTGCGGGCTAGCCAACTATTTACTTTTTAGGATATGGTGAGTTGAATACCATACAATTTTGGGCAAATTGTCAGCCATAAACAGATTTGAGATATCTTTACCAAGAGCCATTTGCTCCTAGATTAGCCAGTCCTTATGTCGGTTAGACATGGTGGACTGATAACCATAAAAATTTTGAGATAAAGTGAAAAAATTTTAAAATTTTGGCCAAAAACGGGGGTACTAGATGGTAAAATGTGATCAAATTCGCTAGAATTCCCCCCCCCCCCCCCCACACTTAAAATTGAATATTGTCCTCAATATTAAAAGTCCCGGCTATTATGCCGACTCTTTGAACGTAAAAAGGCAATATTACAAGCTAAATGTGGAAATACCATTTTTCACTTTATTTATATAGACATACATTCATACATTTTTTTTACAGCATGGGCAATTCCCCCACACTTAGGGTGAAAACCCCATATACATGCTACTGTTTTTTTTTACTGAGTTGCTAGCTTGACTCGACCCCGAATTCATTTGTTCTTGGGGAAGCAAGATGTGGAAGAAACAATCTCTATCAGACTTTCATTCAAGATGTTTGGACAAACATTTGAAGCACGTGAAAGTTCCACACCGATGAGATATCGACTCAAAAGAATGATACATGGAAATGCCGGGGTCAAAGATGGTATCTTCACTCCCGAATGAGTGAAGAAGAGAGGAAGTCAATAGGTAGGTGAAGAAAAGAAAGAAAATCATGATGATAATCATGATAAGATCTTCTTCCACGAGATCAGGCTCAGTTGCCTGAATTTAGATTTCAATGGTTAAGCTCATTGGGTTTGAAGATATCCTAGGTAGAGGGGTGGGAATTTGTAAATTCTCTTGACTGAGAACATCTCTCCCAGGGCTATCATACTCTGGAGGAGTCATGATATGAGTGAGTTCACCAGAGAACTCCTCATGAAGAGAATCTTTCACATGATGTGAATATGTGAAATCTTGCTCCATTATGGACTCATCACAATCCTCATCAAAGATTGGATTGTTAGAAATCATAGTGAATTCAGATTCGAATTCAAACAGAGGATTGGTGAAAGATGTTTTGAATGCTTCGGGAACAAAGTGATTAATATTCTCTATTGGACTATTGGGACTAGAACTGAGTGGATGATCATGATAAAGGAGACTTTCAATCTCTCCCAGATCGGCTTCACAATCAAAGAGACCATCGTAACTTCCAGAATGAAGTGGATTGATGTGAGTGAGTTCATCAGTGAAATCCTCAAGAAGAGGATCAGCATCAGAATGTGGAACTGATGCCTCAACATACTCAATGTCTCCATGAAATGTACAATAATCATTGAAATCGGAGAAAGTCTCAAAATGACCGTTTAGATACTCAAGAGGGGAAGGTAAATCACACACATGATCAAAAGTTCCCTGTGACTCTCCTGGGATTGGGACAAGGTTCTCAACACTAGACTTTATGAATTCGTCCGATTCCTTTTCAGGAACAGTGTCAAGATGCTTGTCCCCCATGTTCAGAGAGTGAGTGTGAACTTCAGGTGTGATAACAATAGACTGAGGAAGCTGAGAGGAGCTAGCATTCATGGATTTTACAAGTTCCATTTGATCTTCTGCTAGTAATTTCTCTGTCACATTATTTACTCCCTGATTTTCAATGGATGGAATTACAACAGATGAATCTGATGAATCTTTTTGAATAATAACAATGTTGTGTTCATCATCATCACTGTCATCATCGTCATCATATAGAGCAGCATAGCGAAGATTGGCACGTATTTTAGCTGCTCTTTGCTCAGCAAGTAATTCTTTCATGCTCATTTCGTTTCTAGCATCTCGTTCTTCAGCAAGTAATTATGTCATTGATTTCTCACGAGAATCTTGAAACGATGTAGTGGCCAACCCCTCCTTAAATTCTTTCAATGCTTCTAGAACCTTTAGACAAAGGTCTTGCTGAGTTTCAAGAGGAGTTGCTTGAATCAATTTGTACTGTGGAGGTTGGTCTTGAAATGAATCGTCATAATCGTTACAAGGAAATGGATTCCTTGTTTGACAATCAGAACTGCAGTGAGGACCTCCACAGTATTCACAACAGTAAAACTGATGTGGCTGTGAGTCATATGTGCTGAAGTCATAATTGTTATTAGGAACCTGCTCATAGACAAGCGTGTTTCCTGATTGACAATCAGAACCGTAGTGTGAACCACCACAGTGCTCACAACAGTAAAACTGTTGAGTCTGGTTTGGTGAATTGTATAGATATTGGTCATAACCAAAATTTTGACTATTTTGACAATCAAAACCTTGGTAAGGACCTCCACAATATTCACACGAAAAATTTGGTGTATTTTGATACGAAGCATCATTGTGATTTGGATAATATGATTCTTGCTCGTATAAATGTGATGGGTAGTAGGAAAATTTTGAAGAGTCGTTGAATGAGTTCTGATTAGGATCATAAGAAAATGAATTTCTCGAACCACAAAACAAACAACTTCCGTCTCGAATATCATTACCACATTGTTCACATGTACACCAACGACATGGCAAACCAAAAAGCGGCTCACCACAACCGACACAAGGAATAAAATCCGGAGGTGGGACAAGTGGTGTGCTCTGAGAGCTAGGAATTTCCACCACTTCCGTTATGGTCTCTGGTTTTTATTCTTGATAAACGTGGAGATTAGGCAAGTCGTTCTTTTTAGTCACTGCTCTAAGCTCTGACAATCTTTTAACCGTAAATCGTGAAAGGTTAGGATCAATTCTTGACGATTTAGGAGCAATTGTGAGCTTAGATTTTTGGACAACAGTAGGTTGGACGTATTTAGCACTTCCATCATCAGAGGGAAGTACAGGGTCCTTTGTCACCCCGGTTTCTCGTTCCATTTCCCTCACCGTAGAGGGAATAGGAATCGATGGTCCATCATAATCAACACGACATCTCGACATCTCGACATTTTTGACAAGGCCTGAAGTTTTTCAATGTTGCTCTTAAAGGCCCTTTGTTCAAAGAAATCGTCATCGAGAGATACCATAAGAATCAATTACATGAGAAGTGGAAGAAGTTAGAATCAAAAGGATAAAGGGTAAAGGGATGAAGAATCAAAAAGGGTAGGAGGGTAAAGGTAAAATTTTTTTGTGTTTTTGAAAAACATTTTGTACAAATAAGAAAGAAAATCCTTTTGGGTTTTTGTGTTCGTTGAAAACTGATTTTAAAATGTTTTCGTGAACTGTTTTGTTTTTATATGATAAGAAAATATGAACAAGGATGGTAAATTTACAAAGAAGTGAATTCCAAAATCACTAATCTGCAAAACCGTTTAGAATAACGCGCACAACCTCCCCGGCAGCGGCGCCAAAATTTGATTGACTCCAAACGGTCAACCTAATTGGACCAAGTAAATGGTCAACAAGGTCAAACTGCATAGAGTCAATCTCCATGGAATACAGTGTTTCCCCGTGTCGTTATGTCCCGAGGAGGTGTGATGGTATAAAAACGGGTTTGTGTTCGGGTGAATTTGAATGGGAAAAGAATAATTGTGTGTGAGTGTTTTAAACTAAGGTTTTATAAAATAAAATAATTTAAATAAACTATTTTAATGAAAACGTGAACCTAAATAATTTAAAAACGTCTAAAACCTAAAAGCGCGTACCATTAATTAAAACTATGTGAGCGTACAAAATAAAACGTGAATTCTGTCCTATATAAATCCCACGGATGTGAAATTTATATTTTTGGAATCCAAATGATAAAATAAAATTATTAGAAAAAGAAAATATTTTTTTGGACATTTTATTTAATTATTATTAATTAATAACTATTTAAACTTAATTAAACTACTTAAACTAATTTAATTATAATAAATACTAAATGGAAAGTTAAAATTAGAAAAAATTTTCTATAACTACATTAATATAACAGAAACTTTATAAAATTATAAAATTTCCCAAGTACTACTAAATAAGCTATTTTATAATTAATTACTTATTATTTATTTAATACATAATTAAACTATTTTAATTATTATAAATACTAAACTAATTTATAAAGTTATGAAATTTTTTATATAATTAATTTATACTAGTAGAAAATTATAAAAAATTTGAAAAATTCTAAAACTTATAAATAAGCAGTTAAAATAAGCAAATAAGCAAAATTAAGCTAAAAGAGGCTAAGACTATATTAAGTATTAGATTTTGTTTGCTATAACTGAAAAAAGACCCAATGGGCAATTGGCATACAGGTACCACTCTATCACCCTTATAAGGGGGAGGTCTCAGGTTCGACCCCTGCCTCCCCTTTTTGCAATTTCATTTTTTTTTCAATTTTCTTTTTACAAAACTTTTAAACAAGTAAAAATAGCAAACTTTAATAAAAGCAATTTTTCTAAATCCTTGAAATAAGCACGGAATAAGCCATAAAGCTTAACAGAAGGCTTTTTAGCCAAAAATTGATTTTTATAGCTAATTAAGCTACAATAAGCTACAAACTATAAACCAAAGATAAAAATAAGATGAAACAAATTTGATGAACTTAAAATAAGCTAAATCAACAAGCAATACATACTGAATGGAGCAATAATCTTAAATAAGCAATCCTAAAATGCCAAAGACCAAACAAGCCCCAAAAGGCTAAATGTAGGCCACCTTTCAGCTTATCAAATGAGCTATGGAATCTAAAACATGCCCTGATCCAAAGAGTTGGGTCACTTGGCTTCCCATAAATCCCAAGGACTCAGGATTATTACCATAAACAAGCTCTACAAGAGCTTGTGAATTATGGGCAGATGAAACACTCCCCTGGTGCAGGGGAGATCCTTGGTAAACAGGCCAAAACAAGCTCACAATTAAGCACTCTATAAAATTCCTAAAAATAAACTAAAATATGCATTATAAAGCTGAGCTTCCAAAGATTAAGAATCTACAAAACTCAAAAGCTAACTCCTAAAATTGAGATCAAGAAAATTCCAACTTGAAATGGAAAAACTAACAAGCATGAAATATTTGACTTTTGAGATCTTCCAGTATTTTGACTTTCATGAACTTTGACAGATCCTAGGTTGCTAAATTTGTTGTATTAACCTAAAATGAAACTAGAATTAGCTAGATGAACCATTTTTAAACTTGTAATGAAGATTATGCTACCTAAAATCTACAACAGTTATGCCTAATGAGAAATCAAAGCTAATTTTATTTTTTGTATTGTAAGTGCATATTTTATGACTAATGTAACTCTAATTTGACCTAAGGGAACTGCTGGTGCAAACAAAACAGCAGTTAAACAACAAGATCATGCAAATCTGGCTTGAACCATAACTACATACTGCAACTTAGGCATTTAAAACTATGAGTGCTGATTTTTAAGCTATAAACAGATTAAACACAATGAATAGACCCTAAATAACCACTAAACTACCATATGTATCAACTAGAACTAGAAGATGCAATCTATGCTAATTGAGGTAGTGGAATCTAAAACTTGAACAATAAATAATTTAAATGAACAATTGAGAGCATAATATCAACAAATCAACTCAAATACACTAGATTACCCTAAAGGAACTCAGATAATCAGACAACTAATTAGCTACAGTAACTATGCCAAAAGAAAAATTGGAAATGCTTACAACTGTGATCCTGTGTGATCACAACTAAGAACAAAGTATACCAACCCTGTCCTAAACCTCCCCTGAGGCTCTAAACCAAGCCTCCACAATTCAACCTTCCTTCTTGCTTCAACCAACATCTCCACTGATTTTTGTATTTTTCATGTATTTTTCTTTTTTATTTTGGAATTTTTAAATACGATTGAATAAAAGGCTTAGAAACTTTTAAAAGATTTCTTGTGAACTTTAATGAGCTTAAATAACTAGTTTACAACAATTTTGAACAACTTAAAACTGAATTGAGACTTTTATGTAAAAATTGCAAATTTAAAATTTAAATAACAAGATGTGAAATTGAGCTTCAAGCATGTTAAAATTACACTAGAATGTTGATTACAACTCTTTTTAACTAATGGTTACAACTGGAAAATGAAATTTAAGCTAATACCTTAACTACAACTACACTACAACTACTAAATTAACTAACTACTCTATCTGCTTCCATCTTTTCTCTTTT
Source organism: Artemisia argyi (assembly GCA_030686995.1). Taxonomy (NCBI): domain Eukaryota; kingdom Viridiplantae; phylum Streptophyta; class Magnoliopsida; order Asterales; family Asteraceae; genus Artemisia; species Artemisia argyi. The sequence goes on from CM060702.1 coordinate 130,360,924, forward strand.
ATATTAACCTTTAGGGTTCCAAACAGTGGTCAGAGCATTTCCGATCAATCTTTTCAACCCTTGGATTAGAAATCATAATCCTGGCCGTTTAATTTGTTTTAGCGAGAAACTTGGTTTTGCAAGTTGGGGTAGATTACTGGCAGCAGGGAGTGTAATTTGGAGTGTAAGGGTGAAAAGTTAGTGAGGGGTTGAGTGTTGGCAGTGAAAGGGTGGATAGGTGTGATGATGGTGTTTTAGCTATGGAGGTCACGGGTGTTGAAGGGAGATGAGGGTGAGGTGGTGGTCAAAGGTGTTGACCCTGGTATTATTAGTAACCAGGGTGGGAGTTGGGCTTGTGTTTGGGCCACAGGGAAATGGGGTAAGGGTGTTAGGTTTGTTTTGTGTTTGGATTGGGTGGATAATAAAAAGGAGTCCATTTGGTTTAGTTAAATAACACAAGGACCATTCATGTAACTTTCTGAAAATTAGGGGGTATTTCTGCCAATCTACCAAAGTATTATTCCAAGGGTTATTCTTGCCAAGTTGTAATCCCACAAGGTCCTTTTTATTCCAAGGGTCAGAAATGTCATTTTATAGTTCCTGAAGGACTGATGTTGACTTTTCTTCAAAATATCTATTCCAGGGACCAAAACAGACAAAACTCAAAGTTGAGGGACCAAAATTCTAATCACCCAAGGACCATTTTTGGTAACTTTTGACTTTCAAAGGTCTTGGGTTGACTTTTCTTTCAAAATTAATGCTCAGGGACTGATTTTGTAAAAATGTTGAAAGTTAAGGGACTGAAACTGCCAATTATGCAAACTTTGTTCATTTTTCATCTGTTTTTAAATATTTTGCATCTGAAACATATAAAACACAATCCTGGGATATTTTCTATATTTTGATGCATTTCTGAGTGTTTTTAAATGTTTTGCAGTTAAAATTCGACCAAAAATGATGAGTGTTTGAGCACTCATCAATATCATCAATTATTGATCCCAATATGTTTTATATAAAAAATTTACAGAACTAATAAAAGCTAGAAGCATCATAATTAGTATTACATGAATTGCATTAATTAAATAAGCGTAAGTATCAATTTATACCTTGAATCTTTGATTTTTGCTTCACTAGAAAAACCCTAACTTTTTCCTGCTTCTCCTCCTCTCTTTGTTCGACTGGATATCCCAAAAACAAGGGCATGGGCCGTTCTCTATGGTTATATGGGTGGGGTGTTGGGCTTGTTTGGTTTAGACTAGGATTCCTTATTGCTAGGAATTGTATTTGTGCTCAAATTGGGTTTCCTTTTTCTCCTTCTTCCCCCTTCTAGATGATTTTACTATATACTTACACATCTTTTTATTTTATTTTTATTTAATTAAATATTACTCTTAAAACCTTGCATATTGTTATTTTATAAAAGCCTATACCGAAACCTAACGTCTTACGCGATAATTCTTCATTTTACGACAAACAGGAAAAATTATCATTTTCAAAACAAATTTCCAAAAATAAAATTTCACACTTTCTATAAATATAACCCACAAAAATAACCTCCACGTAACTTACTAATGCCCAAATACTTGAACGAAGACTTGTTATGCAAAACAACAAAACACCAAAAACTCCACAATTCATTTTCGCACCACAAAGATGATCAAAATGAACTTATCACAAATTCAACTTCAACCACTCACAAAGATAACACCACACCAAGGGATTTAGTGCCAACACGCGTACTTATCACTCATATACCACCCATATATCACTTAGGACACACCAAATAAACGTCAACCGAGTCAAGACTATCAGTTAAACTGTAACACCCCAACCCGACAAGGGTAAAAATGTCACAAATTATGGTGTTACATCAGAACAAACAGGCAGATCTTCACTCAGTTCAACACTCATGCCCAGAAAACTATCCTAAAAGCTATCTTGAATACCTGCCGCGGAGAAAAGAAATGCGGCTGAGCTACGAAAGCTCAATGAACGGATATAACAAAAGTAAACTGAAATAAAGGCTAAAGAATAGATATATAATTTGGAAAACACATTTAGGTATAACAGATAATACGGAAATATAATGTGTAAGTTAAGTAAGGAATCTATATAGTCACCTGTATAAACAGAATCAGAATATAACATGAGCTCAGAAACATATCATAATCATATCATAATCACATAAGTTGCACAAGGAGTAGCTAGCTCCATTGTACCGGAAGTGAAAGGAGTACATTGCACATACAACCAGTCACTAAACAGAATCATATCATATCATAACGGAAAACAGATCTAGGATGCATCCATACGCCCCTGAAAATTAGTGCACATTCATATATAACGGAAGGGACGTGGCAGAACATCACTCTACAGCCCTAGAGTCATGCCATAGGTGCATCTATGACACGGACATGGGACCCCCATGCCTAGTGAAGCTCAGGTAACTTAAGGTTCATTAACAAAGGTTCAAAACATAGTTGTCATATCAAAAGGTTTAGATAACAAAGTATTCATATCAAAGGTTCATAACTGAGAGTTCATAGCAAGGGTTCATATCGAAGTTCATATTACAAATGAAACCTTAAGGATAAGGTCAGAATATCCGTACCTCGAACAATAGCAAAGCTGACAGAGATCAAATAACAGAATAGTACTCTTCTTTAGAAATCTACACACGATGTATTATTCATTAATATCTTATTCGATCATTTACTTTTTCATATTCCATATTAGTTTTAGCCTTTTAGGGTTTACATAAATATTTAGGTTAAATATTAATAACTTGTTAATATGGTGTTAGGGCTTAAAGTGTACTTATATTATAGTGTAATATCATATGTTTAAGTTTCTCATATTTACAATTCCAACCCTTTGGTTTTAATAATTTAACAAATTAATCCTTTTAATTAAATAACTTATCATTTAATCCTTATAATATTCATATTTACACATTAAGCCTTTACTTATCATAAATTACACATATTACCCTTCAATATTATATCTATTCAAAAAAGCCCCTAACTTTATAATTTACAAGTTTAACCCCTTAATTTTAATTAATTACAATTCGCATTATATAATTACATAATTTACTATTTAAACCTTTTAGTTGCAAATTTAACACATGACACCCTCATATTATATTTTCTCAATTCCCCCTGATCAAATACATCTTATAAAAATTACCCACAAGTTTATAAAATTATAAAACATACCCTTTTACTTTTAAAATCAAATCGGTTAATACAAAAACTCATGAAACCCTAACCCTAAATTAACCAATCATTACCACATTAATTATTACCTTAAAAACATCATTAATGACCAGGTTCCATACCAAAAACCCTAACCCTAACCCTAGTTTGATTTCTTTTCTTTTATTTTCCTTTTTCCAATTAAACCGATTACAAAAATAATTCCAAACTGAATTTCTAGACTTCGAAAATTGTGAGGATTATTTTTCTAATGTTATATGATGTATAAAGGACCAGAGAAAAATATAAACAAAATCTCAAAAATTCGAATGGCTATTTTCATAATTTATATTCGATTTAGGGTTTTTAAGCTTATATAATTTCGTATGATCATATTAGCTTGCATGAATCAATTCTACTATTTTATACAGATCATATACAATATAAAGAGTGATAGAAAAATACCAGAATGACTTTAGAACGTGTGGATTAAAACAGAAAAATTCTTCTTCTCGGTTAGCTTAAATCCGACACCAATAATATCCCTAGCTAACACGATGAAACCCACAACCTTGGCACTATTTTTCTGATCTTCTTAAGCTTAAATCACGTTTAATGAAAATACTAGAGAGCTCCAGAAATTTTGTATTCGTCTTTGAGGGTTTTTAGAGTTCGTTAATGGTTAAAATCGTTTTTATGGTTTATCAAATTTATAAAACGTGATTTATGGGATATATATACAATATAAGATTTGTTTTAGCTGTATAAATATTAGGATAATTCCTACATAAAATATTACATAAGTTTCCTAATTATTTTAGGATTTATTTCTATTTTAAATAATATTTATATATATAATTAATTAAAAATTCGATTTTTATTGTATTTATACAGAATTTTTATTTTTCTCATGTTTACAAAAATGTCATATTTTACCTTACATATTTTATTTTGATAATATGTGGCCAAATTCTCATTTCTAGGGTTTTATTTAATATTAATTATTATTATTATTACAAAATTTTAAACTCAAGGGCATTTTGGTCATTTGACATCTTTTAGAATTTGAGGTATTACATAAACTGACCTGCTAAAACCACGGTTGTTACAAAAAATATCCAATCACTTCTTTTGAGTACTTGAAAGGGGTATAGAGGGGTTGCTCATCCTTCATGAAAATAGCCTTGTAGGCTCCAGCATTCTTCCTCGTACTCTGTTCTTGGATATCATTTGTTATTAAACCAATCTTGGTTTCGAGACTTCTAAAGGTCTCGTCATGGGTCTTTAGATTTGCTTGTGTCCCTTCATGAGAGCTTCGGAGCCGGTCCTCTCTCTCCTTTTCCCTTTTTGCAGACTCATCTAAGAATTTGCGAATTGATTCTTTGATGGTTGACCTCCTTTCTCCGTAAGGCGCACGACCATAATACCCAGGTGGTCCTACACGATATCTATTGCCATTGTTTATTTGATGAGTCCTATTAGTTTCACCATATTCGACCTCTTCAATCCTTTTGACCTCTTCTTTCAATGGGCAGTTCTTAGCAAGGTGAGCTCTATTACAAGTGTCGCATCCTACTTGTATAGCATGCACATTTTCCTTTAGCTTTTTCATCTCCCAGCCAAGATTTTCAAGTTTGTTAGTTATAATAATTATACCTTCTAAACTTCTGCCCATGCTTCTGCTACTCCCTCTATCATGCCACTTTTGAGAGTGGTGGGCCATATCTTGAATAACTTCAAGAGCTTGAACAGGAGTCATTCTAGGGATCGGCACCTGGGAATCGATCATCTGCCTTGTTCCAATTTTAATACCTTTATAGAATATATTGACCATCTGCTGCTTGTTTAAGTCATGAGTGGGACATCTGTAAAGTAGATCATTATACCTATCCCATGCTTGGTATAATGTCTCTTCAGCCTCCTGTCTAAAATTGTGGATCTCCTCAAATTGTTTTACCATCTTAAAAGGATGGCAATAACGTTGGATGAAAGATTTCTTTCGAAGATTCCACGTGTTGATGGTTCCAGCGGGTAACCTATCAACCCATCTTTTAGCGGCTCAAGTGAGTGTCATCAGAAACACTCAGAGCATGACAACATCATGAGAAATGCATAGAATACTAAAGAGGCTAGTGATGTACAAGAAATGTTCAACATGCTCGTAGGCGTCTTCAGTTTTATTTCCAGAGAAGGATTTTCCGCGCATTCCCTCATTAACTGGGTCTTGATCTCAAATTGGAAATCAGCTCCAATTAGGGGTGTCATATGGGTCGACCCGACCCGACCCGAACCCGATAAGGCCTTATAGGGTCGGGTTGATTCGGGTCCAATATACCTTATCGGGTTATCGGGTCAACCCGATAGCCTTATAGGGTCGGGTTGCGGGTTTTAATTATTTCGTTATCGGGTTATCGGGTTGACCCGATAACCCGATAAGGTATAATAACCCATTAAAAGTTTTATAAATTTTGAACTTGACCCGATAACCCGATAACCCGAACCCGATAACCCGAACCCGATAACCCGAACCCGATAGACCCGATAACCCGATAGACCCGAACCCGATAACCCGATTCCTTATCGGATCGGGTTGCGGGTTAATTTTTATTTGTTGAAAACCCGATAGACCCGACCCGATAGAGGCTTATCGGGTCGGGTTGACCCGAATGACACCCCTAGCTCCAATTACCGGCCTAACAAGACCCGACCCTTGCTCTTCCCGATTCATCGCAAGGTACTCTTCGAGAGTCAACGTATCGATGTCTACAACTGCCATATTACCTGAAACTTAAACAAAATATGAGAAAAACAAAAACAAAAATTTAACAATAATTAAAATCTTAAAAAAATCCTATTATAGTGATAACATTAAATTTACCCTATATTTATATATTAAATTCTCATATTTATTGCCTTATTGCCTCATTTATATTAATATGGTACTTAATTCGTTCATATTTGTATTTCAGGTTAATTGAGGCGTTGGAACGGAAAAGATGCGAGAAAAAGCCAAAAAGGAGAAAAATACAAGACTATGGTATAGTTTAGTTATTGGAGTTACGCCATAGATATTTTATGGCTTAGCCGAATTTCTGCATGAAGAAGACTACGCCGTAGCTATTCATAGGGCTACGGCGTAGATGTGTTAACGAGAGTTCTACGGTCGTAGTTTGTCTTTAGGCTACGCCGTAGTGACCAATTGTGAAGGCTACGGCGTAGCTTAATATTTAGTTACGCCGTAGTTGTGGATATACATGTGGATAATTACGTGATAATGAAGACCTACGGCGTAGATTGTCATGGACCTATGCCGTAGTTAATAACTTGGGTGCGAAGAAGTTTAAGTTCAGGGACTGAAAGCGGCTAATTTTGTATTTATTTCGAGGACTTGAAGTAATTACATAAAGAACGACGGGGGACCAAAGTTGTTTAATTAATATGATGTCTAAATGGCATAAGGACCGAAATTGAAACAAGATGGAAACTCGACGGCTCAAGACAGACAAGACATAAATGATTTTTATATCATTTATTGGTACGAATGGTGGCAGTAATGCAACTAATGAAGAAATATAATTTATGAAGGCAGAGACCAATGGCGCATTATGTTGAAAGTTGAAGGTTGGATGTCTAAAATTTATTAGTAAATATATTAAATGAATTCATTAGAAGAAATCACCTTTTGGTGAATTAAGGGTTCGGTGTATACTGTTGCCGTACAACAAGAAAAAGAGGAGCATCATCAAGAACATTTATCTAGCACCATATATAATTTAACTTCGACACTCAATATTTAATTCAGTTTTATTATTTATCATTATAATTTTGATTCTACTTGTTTGTCGTTGCATTGATGAATATTATGTTTTGTTTAATTATTTTTATCTTTTGATTAACTAATTATTCTGATCATTTAATTAATTAATTATTTAGTGTTTAATAGTTTGACCTTTATTATTCGTTTATTTATTGCTTCATATGCATGTCTTCTTTGCTTATTCGTAGACCTTTTTGTTTTTGTAGTATTGAAGCTCGGTAGTTCCTATTTGTTGGGAGAGTTGACCATAGTATCACCTACCGATTGGATAAGCTTAAGAAATTAGAGGAAACTTAAGTTCCGAACAGCCGTGTTTCGCGAAATCTCAGTCCCGAAAGGCCGGATTTCGCAAGAATAAGACTTTGATTATAGTGGCACTTAATGACTCAACATAGTCTACCGGCGACCTCCGTTAATCACAAAGGGTCAGTACTTTGATATCGAAGTAGGATTCTGTGGGAAATAGGCTAGGCAAATTTAACAGGGATCCTAGTGAGTTTAACCCCCATATATTGCAATAATAAACACAGTATGAGAATTTGAACATTTATCATCCCATTAGTTGTTTGCCATTGAACCACCCCAACTGATCACATTAATTAATTATATATATTTAATCAATTTAATTTTTTATTACATATAATTTATAAATAATTTTATTTACGTGACAATCGTTTTAATAGACAACTAGAAATCAACCGTTCTTGGGACGACCTCGGTCTTACAATCCTCACACTACACGGGACCGGGTACACTGCCCGTTAGTGCATAAGGTGTACCATAGGTAGACGAGAAATTATAAATGTAAAACCTGGTCAGTAAATCTTGTATCATATAGCTCCCCAGAAATGGTGCCAAAAACTTGATGCAGGTTTTACTGACAAGGTTTTAAATTTATAATGTCTCATTTACATATGGTCTACCTTAATGCATTAACGGGCACTGTACCCTGTCATGTGTAGAGTAGTAATTGGTAAAACCGAGGTTGTCCCAAAGGCTATGTGTATGTGGATTTTAATCTAAGTCATGTCACATTTTAAAAGATATTTGAGTTGAAATGATTAATTAAACTTAGAATTAGAAAACTGAAATAAAATTGAAGTTGTAAGCAACGGGGAGAAAGTGTACTAGCCTAGTTGATCATGCTATATTGCTATGACTATGTTTTCTATTAAACTTTTTTATCGCTTCAAGTGGGGCGATGATATTTACTAGACTCCTTTGGTTGATTCGCCTAGCCTATCTCCTAAGAATCCTTTCCGGAACCAAAGTCACGACCCTCTATAAGTAAGCGGATGTACGGTAGACTAGTTTGAGTCATTAAATGCCACTACATGCTAGATGCATCTTTGTGTGGCCCGGCCTCTCAGATCTTAGACCACACATCTAACTTCTTAAGTTTATCCAACCCGAAGGGTGATCCTGTGGTCAATTAGTACATAAGGAATTGGAAGTAGCTATGGTCAATCTTACCAATCCCTTGCAACCATACTACACTAGGGTCCTGTGGTCAATTCTCCTAGTGCATTCTGTACAACCGGTTCTTCAAAACTACCGAAACTAGAGGATCTAACGATGAACTAAGCATGCACACACTAGCTGCAATAATAAAAGTACGAAAACATAAGCAAAACAATATAATAATCATAACTAGGCTAGCTCCAAAGGTGCTTAGCTGATCCTATTATAAAGTACAACCAATTCAATGTTTTGCATGTAGATGGAAGACATGAATTCGAAAATGTAACTAAAACAATAATCACTAAAACTTATGGTTGTTATGGCGTGATCTCTCTCTTGTAAATGCTCCGTATGTTGCGGTAGATCGTCCTTCTAAATGCTCCCTTCGTTCTCTGACTTTTTGTGATGTGGAAGATTTGTCAAATACAGAATTTATGGCTGGTATTTATAGGTCTGACATACCTACGGCATAACCCCAAAAATTGGTTATGCCGCAACTAATGTAATCGTGAAATGATCTTATCCATTAGTAATGTCTATGGCGTAATGGTTGTAACTGGTTATGCCATAGCCTTCTTAGGGTTTCACTTATGTTGTAAACCTCATGTGTGGTTACGCTATAATCTTGTCATAATCATGGATCTTGTATTGTTTCTTAACGACACCGTAACTTCTTAATATGGTTACGGCATATCCATCTTTGCAATGAAATTCTCCTAAGTCTTTAAATTAGTACAGCGTAACCAAAGGCGATAGTTAAGCCGTAATGCTTGATCAACATTAACTTAGTTTTCATGTTTGAATTCTTAGCTATGGCGTAAAGGAGAGTGATAGTTACGCCATAGTTTTCTTCTTAGCATACTTAAATGTGTATCTTTCTGAGCTCTTTTTCCTTTCCGGCCGAAACGTACTCGGCTTCCGTTGTTGAGATAGCAAGAGCCGTTTGCTTCTTAGAGAACCATGAGGTGAGACAATGTCCAACAAAAGTACAAATACCACTTGTACTTTTTCTATCGACATAGTCACCGGCATGATCCGAGTCGGCATACACTATGGTGTCTATTCCCGTTCCTTTGGGATACCATAAACCTAAATGCGTAGTGCCCTTAATATACCTAAAAATCCTTTTAACGGCTTCGAGATGGGTAGTTTTAGGATCTTCTTGAAAACGAGCACATAGACAAACACTAAACATAATGTCGGGTCTACTAGCCGTTAGGTAAAGTAGACTACCAATCATACCTCTATATTTAGTGCTATCTACGGTTCACTTTCCTCATCCTTGGTGAGTTTAGTTTTCGTGGACATGGGAGTTTTGATAGGTTTCGAATCTTCTAGTCCAAATTTCTTAAGCATGTCCTTAATATATTTAGATTGGTTAAAGAAGATACCATATTCTAGTTGTTTGATTTGGAGTCCTAGGAAAAAGTTGAGTTCTCCCATCATACTCATTTCAAACTCGTTATGCATGATTTTTGAGAAATCCACACATAATTCTTGACAAGTTGATCCGAATATAATGTCATCAACATAGATTTGGACTATGATAATATGTGAATCTTTCTTCTTAGTGAAAAGAGTATTATCAACTAATCCCATGGTATACTTATGGTCAACTAAGAATGTTTTAAGTCGATCATACCATGCTTTTGGAGCTTGCTTAAGTCCGTAAAGAGCCTTTTTAAGTTTGTAAACATGATTTGGTTTTTCAAAATCGATGAAGCCCGGTGGTTGAGCAACATACACTTCTTCATTAATGACTCCGTTTAGAAATGCACTTTTGACATCCATTTGAAAAAGTTTAAAATTGTGTGCACATGCATATGCAAGTAAAATTCTAATTGACTCGAGCCTACCAACCGGAGCAAAAGTTTCATCGTAGTCAATGCCTTCTTGTTGGTTATATCCTTGTGCAACTAGCCTAGCTTTGTTTCTAGACACTATTCCATTTTCATCCATTTTATTACGAAATACCCATTTTGTTCCAATTATAGTTTGACTCTTTGGTTGAGGAACTAATGTCCATACATCATTCCTAACAAATTGGTTTAACTCTTCTTGCATTGCAATTACCCAAGAATCATCTTTAATGGCTTCATTAATATTTTTAGGTTCAATGGTTGACACGAAACAAAAGTAGTTGCTTTCATTTTGAACTTTTGACCTTAGTGTTCTTTCGTTAATGTTGCCAATGACACCATCTAATGGGTGACTTTTAGATTCTTTGACATTGACAAATTCTTTGTTAAATGGTTCATCTTCTTTGTCATCACTTAAAATTTCTTGATTTTCTATTGCTTGGCTTTCAACTAAGTCATCATCTACCAAAGGTGATGTTTTAGAGGGAGGTGGACTCTCGTCAAATGTTACGTTCAACGATTCCTCGACTCTTAAGGTTTCTTTGTTCAAAACAATGTATGCTTTACTATTTTGTGAATATCCAAGAAATACACCTTCATAAGACTTTGGGTCAAATTTGGTGAGATAATCCTTGGTGTTAAGAATGAAACATTTACTCCCAAACACTCTAAAGTATCCTGTTAGGTCACCATTTTGTAAACACAAGTATGATTTAGAAAGAAATAAGATGAGAAAAGAGATTGGTTGATTATGAGACAATATGAAAGGTGAAAGTGCAAGAGTTTCCTTAAGATAATCAAATAACCAACCTAGTTTACAAATGACCTAAGGCTTCTATATATAGGGAAGGAGCTAGGGCAACACTCCCTCTCCTTCCTTTCATCATTTCGTGGGCTTTGAGGCCCATGGGTTACATACCTTAAGCCTAGTAAACTTAATACATTTAGTAAATGAAAGTAAATAATAGTTAAGCAACCTAACATTATTACAAATGACCGAGACTTGATAAAATAGTGAAAACTATGATCCCAACAATCTCCCCCTAAGGTTGCTTGACGTCTTCATATTGATCTTTGACTTTCAAAGCTCTAGACGTCTTCTAAATCATTCATCGTTCGTTGTTCTTAGTTGATGTAGTTGTGATCACCTTATTACAAAATGTAATGACTATAAAAGTATGATCCCAACAATCTCCCCCTAAGGGTCGGTCATCACGGTTGCTTGACGTCTTCATCTTAATCTTTGACTTTCAAGGCTTTAGACGTCTTAAAAATCGTTCATTGTTCTTTGATCTTAGTTGATGAGGTGGTGATCATCTTATGAAGTTATCTGCCATGCGTCACTTCTGCGTCTGTGGTGGTCGTCGGCCATTCCAACATGCTCATACATCTTTGAATTCTGACTTATACATGCACGTAGTCCCTTTCTTTCACTTAAGATCTTTAGTCTTTATATTTTGTAGATTCTTCTTTTTTGCGTAGAATCTTTCTTTGAACTTTGTGTTGCTTTGATCTTTGAGGGAGCTTTTGATGACTTTAAGATGCATGTATGAGCATGTGGAATCTGTCACCATGGAGATGATGTAACCCTGCATGTAAACAGTTAGCAATAAAACATCTGGTACTTACAGATAAGGAGCTAGATATCGTCAACAACATAGTGTGAAGACTCCTTCTAACCCTTATCAAGGCCGTTCCCAAGTCAGATACTCCCGAGGGAGCTTACAAGACCTACTAAGTAGCTCAATGACTGGGTGAGTCGCTGGGGATCACTCCACGACTGTAGACCGCTAAGAAACCATCGCAAACACTAAGCGTAACCCGCAAGGAGTTACCGAAGTGACCTGCTGTCAGGGCTATTTGATGTTGACCCTGGCAGGATTTCCGTTCAATCATTGAGAAATACTTTCGTAATCCTCTCATAAACGTTCTAGGCAGATTGCTAAGATCTGCGAAGGACTCGATAGCTTACAACTGATGCCCATTGATGTAGAACACCAGTTGTAGAAATACTAAGTGTTCCTAAGAGATCTTTGATGTATCTCATGGCTCTAGACTCGATAAGTGCTCACTTAGGTTTCCTATACGGAGACTAGGGAGAGGTCTCCTGCTTCAATATCAACTATCTCTAAGAGATAATTCGATAGATTACGCTGGTTCCCCGTGAGAATGAAACAAGCTCTTTTAAGAGAACTTGAGTGGTTAAGAAGGTTTAGTGCATTGCGTCACTGGGTCCATGACGACTTTATCTTCAATACCGGTGTTACCTTAGCAACAACCAGTAGCATATGAGTTGAACCCGGTGTCTGCCCTAAGGTTGAATCACATGGAGGGCTATTTCTTTTCACCCTTTTCATTACATTTCTTTTTAATTCTTCAACCCCTTCTTTCTCCTTTCATTCTTTACTCCTTTTTTTTTCGTATCGTACCTAAGGACTTCTAGTTCTAACTATTGGTGGTGTCCTTGGGTAGATCCCTCCGGTTCTGGCGGATCATAGGACGGTTATTTCCTAACCTTAGTCACCTTATAATTCCATGACTATCCTATAATTGCCATTCAAACCTTTGAAAAGATCTCTCAAAGTGTTTGTGTTTATCAAACATTTTGTTTAACACTTTAGGAGTTTTATGTTTTTATGAAGGGCTCCCCCTGCACATGTGCTCATAAGTTTTTAATAAATTTGCACATGCGGGGAGGAGCAAGCACTTTTGAATTGATCCACTTTCCGTGAACAAGACCGATTCGAGACACGCTTACATCACTAGATAAACTAGCTTGAAGTTATTACCCGGCCTGGTCAATTTCACAGAAAGTTTCTCGAGACGGTACATTTCTACTAAGACTAATCCTTTTCGAGACACGCTTACGTGGTTAGTTAAAGAGATGCATTGTCAGCTTTTAGGTGACAACTAGCTCTAATAACTAACTTGATGTTATTACCCGTCGAGGATAAGTCCTTTCGATATTACTAACTTTAATTGTCTCGTCAATTCCTGGGTCAATACTGAGTCTAGCTCGCACATGATACAACTTTTAAGCTTTGACTTCGTATATTTTAATCACTTAATCATTTTCTCCCCCTCAAAAATAGCATATGAGATGTTGTTTTTGTTAAACTTTTGATTAAAATATGCTTTTTGAGTCTTATGGGGAGATTCACCAAGAACTTTTGATTTAGAACAAAGTATTTTGTTTTGACAAGTGCTCCCCCTCAACAAGTGATTAGGTCTTATTGACGTGAAATACTTGTCCTTTTGAGCAGAATTATGAAAAATCATAAAAGTTTGATTAATTCTACTCAAAAGTAAGAAGCCTTCGCTCCTTATATTTAGGATTGAGGCACTGAAGCGTACCTCAGGGTCCTTTCTTTACAAGTTCGGGTTGTGCACTGTAATGTGTGCACAAGCCATAAAAAACATGATTTTGACAAAGCATTTTGATTTCAAAGTATTCCCCCTCAAAACGAACATGTGTTTTGACATTTTTTAAACTGTGGATCGAATTGGGGAGTAAAGATTTGAAAAATTTTGCTCAAGATTAAGAGAGTTTAAGATAAGCTTTGCATGAGAACTTCTTATTTTCAAGGAAAAATGCACGTTTTGTTGTTTTTAAGAAATGGTTTAGCAAGGCACTTTCCTTTCTTTGAAAACCAAATTGTACACTGAAATGAGTGCACAAGTCGTTGTTTTAATACAAAATTAGTTTTCTTTAAACAAAATACTCCCCCTCAAATAATGAATGTTATTCGAGAGAAAGTCTTCTTGAGCAGAATTTTGAATCGTATTATAAAATACTTTTTGAAAATTCGTGAGACGACTCTGCTCAAGGTTTTAGAAAACACAATCAAGTATTATACAACAAAGAATGCTTGAAATTCAAAACTCTTTTACTTTTGAAAGTTGTTTGAGACTCAGAGTTTCTCTTTTGAGTTTTAAAATCTGAAAAAGATTTCCATCTAGAGTTGAACCTCATGGGTTCTTTTTGAAGATTTGATTTTGTGATGAATGAAAACCTTCCCGTATTTGGGATGTTCAGATCAGAGACATTCTTTTATTGAAGTCAAAGCATTCCAGATTTTGAAAAATTAGAAAGGTTTTGAATGACTTTGCTATGGTCTCCACACTTGCTTTACCGGTGTAAAACGAGAGTGTAGAGTTTGGGAAAAAATTTGTTTCTCACCATTTTGAATCCTTTTACCGGTTTAGCCTTTAAACACATTTTGCTCTTAATCCTCAAACATATGTTTCATAAGAAACGTTTTGCCGAATGTTGAAATTTTGACTTTCAATGGGATGACATGTACTTGCACATAGAGAAAATGCATCAGGCACAAACAAGTATGCGGATGAATCAAAAACTCATTCTAAATCTTCCTAAGTGCTCAGAATTCTCAGATTAACACACAAGATCACAGATTAATTCATTCTTTCACTCGAAATTTTCCAATTATTGTCATGGTTTGGGGTTATGAATTGAGACTTTGCACGCATGTTAGCATCAAAATGCAAGAATATTGTACAAACAAACGCCCTTGTAGTAGCAGCAAAGACATCGACATCTTAAGCCCTAAATCACATGATTTCAAACCTATGTTGGTTCTAATCGAGCAAACACACCAACCGAGCATTCTTTAGTGTTCTTTAAAGCTATATGAAATGATTAATTAGACTAAACACATAAAATAAAATGCCCCGATCGATAATTACTTGAACCTGAGTTTCGGATTATGCCTTTTTGACTGTTGAAAACATTTGAAACATTTAGGGAACGATTAGACAACAAGCATAAAGAAATTTGAAACTCACAATTGTGGATAAAATCGAGAGAAAAAAAATCGTTAGACTGATTCGTTGAGGTTTTAATCATGTGTGCAACTTTTGAGAACATATGTGAAAACATTGATTAGAGCATGTTTTATTTTCCATGCAAGATCCTTTAACCTAAGTTTAAGACATTTGTGAATCTTTACTCATTAACGGTTAATTACTTTTCAATTTGAAGTCCAAACTAGATCAATTTGGGATCGTTGCAGAAAAAAATTCCTTTTCTCCCCCTCGAATTAGCATATATTTTGTGAAACCTTTTTGCACATTTTAATTCGAGAGATCATAGAATTTTTGAAAAAATGAGTTATAATCCGAATGATGAAGAAACGTTTTATCCTTGATGAATAAGAATGAGGTGTACAAACTTCATGATTTTGTGAAAGATTTTCTCCCCCTTAAAACATGTTCCATTTTGACAGTGTAAAGCAAAATTTGTTTTAATGGAGGAACATAGTTTTGAAGATTAGAAGTTTGTACACAGAGAAAAAAGATTCTTTTTGCAGTTTTTTGTATTTACTGTATGATAGAATATTTACAAAAAAAAATTTGATGTTTGACTCTCTTAGTTTTTTAGAAAGTTTTGCAAATCATATGGAATCAAACACCGCATACCAATATGGTGAACTAAATCAACAAACCTTGATGGAGGTAATGTCTTTGTAAACAAGTCCGCCAATTGGTATTCAGTTACCACAAACTCTAATTCAATTGTACCCTTTTTGACATGCTCTTAGATGAAATGGTAGCGGAGAGCAACTTGTTGGGCTTTGGAATGATGAATGGTGTTGCACGAGATAGCAATAGCACACTTTGAGTCGCAGTACATTGAGATCTAGTCAAATACATAGCCGTAGTCCGTGAGCTAAGTTCTCATCCGAATAACTTGAGCACAGAAAGCAGACATGGCTACATACTAAGCTTTTGTTGATGACAGTGATGTACAATCCTGCTTCATTGACTGTATCCCTTTGTAACTAAAGAAGATTTGTTGCGAATCAATGTGCCTTCTGCGTCCAACATGTTTTCCAAATCCATTTAAGTCCAATGATGTGTCGAAGGGTGATGTTGGTAGAACGTATGCATATCAGACGGATCCTAATTGCGAGAAGACGACTCCATTATATCAGGAACAGTTGGAGTCGGTGCAAATGGATTGAAGAAAGTATTTCCATCATAATCTACAGGTTGTGGTACTGATTGTTGTAATGGATCTTCAGCGGATTGTCTGGAGTTGGAAGTGGTTTGTCCTACTGTTGTTGGAGATGTAATTGGAGGACCGTCTTTATCAACAGTTATTGTTGTTTGTTGAGGTGTGTCAGGTACTTGATTATGATCAAGGTGTGCAGCGGAAATTGGTGAGACCTCAGAAGGACGGTTTTCAATCGTATCATCGAACAATGGAACAAACAAGGTTTCCAATTCTTTGCGAGAGAGTTACAATGGTTCAGCAGAAGAATCCGGAAAGTTTAGACGGTTGGATGCGGGTCCTAAGCTGTTGTGCTTAGAAGCCATTGCAGAATTGCTTTTAAACGGTTGGTTGCGGGTCCTAAGCTGTTGTGCTCGGAAACCATTGCCATTAAACTTGGGTCCGAAACTGATTTGTTCCGAAGCCATTCCTGTTGAATCTGCACAGAAAGAAAGAAGAGACAAGAAAACAGAGAACAAGGATCCCCAAGAGTAACTGGGTTCCAGATGCTAGAAGCATAAAGATGTAGTGTCAATTATCTTCTTGACACTCGAACACACAATACCGATGGTTTTTATTCTAGTCTCAGAGGTAGAAGTTGTGGATTTCACATTAGTTTTGGTGCAAATGTCTAAAATCTTTCCTGTAGGAATCCACTTAAGACCAATTGATTTGAAAATTCTACCCGTGGGTACCCACCTAGTGTTAGATCTAGGAGATGTTTTCCTTTTAGATGCAGTTGAATGAAATGTGGGAGCATCACTTCTTTGAGAAAACCTACGTCCTATGTTGATCCACTTCTTAGGTTTTTGACTTATGACTTTTGGTTCAACGGGTTTGTTTGTCTTAGTCGATTGAGCCTTTTCAAGTGAATTTCCTTTTTGAAGATATTTTAAAGCACTAACAACATGATTATTTACGCAACTACTCTTAGAAGCTAGCCAATTCCTATTAGTTTGTTGAGAACTCCTAGGTTTTGGTTTGCTACTACTAGCAGTGTTTTGTACTACAGTGGAAGGCATCGCATGAGGTTTAGAACCTAGAATTCCATCCTTTTGAAGTAGCGCCTTTTTCCTAGCCTTTTCTAGATCATAGTTCTTGTACATGTCATATGTGTCATAAGACTCTTTACTTTTAATGCTTGTTTTAGACAATGTTTTCGAACTAATCCTAGATGAGCCAGGCATAATCACGTGCTGAAATTTAGCAGACACAGATGCATTTTCCTTTGGCCAAGAAGGTGGAGTGACTGGTTTTGTCAAATTGTTATTCTCAACAACTTGGGAGGCAAACCGAGATTTTGAAAATTTAGGTCTTTTAGATTTAAATGCAGTAGGTTGTCTAACCACTGATTGTTTTCTGTTTGTTTGAGAAGGTGGTTTCCCCAAGATTGATGGTTTTGCAAACTTAGTATCCACACTCTGGCCAGTCAGTCTTCTTAATTTGTTTTGTAATGCAGCATGTGCAAACACCTTTTCTTGAATTTGACCTTTTAAAAGCTCATTTTCTTTAATTAATGTATCCACTTGTTTTCTTTGTTCATTCAAAAATTGACCATTGTTGCCCGAGTTTAGAGATTCGTTTTGCATTTGAAGTTCAAGTGAGATGCAATGTGCCTCTAGTTTTGAAAAATTTTTATGACACTGGGCAATGGTCTTTTTGAGAAGAAGGTTTTCAGACTCAAGAGTTTGATTTGATGTTTCAGCCATTAGATTATCATGTAAAGACTCAGACTCAGAACGTTTGTCAAGACATTGTACTACATTCTGGTCAACCTCTCCTACATTACTGAAGTTAGGTTGCTCAGACTGTTGTTTCTCATTTGCAGGCATAATATGATCAACCGTAGATTGTACCTCAGCCATTTGCTCTTTGTCAAAGTTCGGTTCTTTGTCATAGATGGGTATGACATCTTCCTCATCCATCTGTCCTTTGTCAAAGTTGGGCTCTGAGTCACAGAAGGGTCTGATCTCTGCACAATCTGCATCTTTATCATTCCTCAATCTGCTGTTGTCATCCTGCACTTCTGATTCTGTCCCTTTGCATTCCATGGCAACCAAATTATCTTCCAATGTATCAACTTTATGAACTTGCTCTTCTTGAATCTGCAACTTCTGTTCTTTGATAGCACGCATATGAAGTGATCTTTCACTAAGCATAAATTCTAAGCGGTTTAGGCGTGACACAAGTTGATCTCTAAAATCTTCAACCTCCATACTTGTGATGTTCTCTCTCCATACATTGCTTTCATATTTATAGTGTATGAGAGCTTTAAAATGCAATGCCACGAATACTTTGAACTGAGCCTTGAGCGCTCTAAATCCTGCCATGCAATCGCTTCCCTGTTCAATTTGCTTTCCAATTTGAACAATGTTTTCTCGGAGTTTCCTTTGGAAGGTTAGACGATCCATTTCAGTTCCGAAGAATGCATTAAAGGTACCCCCCATAGGAAACCATGCATCTGAGAGAATCTTGCATTGAGTCTTAACTGATTCAAAATGAACTAAGCAATTTTCTGTAGAATTGATGGCTCTTTTCTCAGCTTCAGTCATCTTTCTCTCAAATGGGTCTTTAGAGTCATCAGAAGCATTTGTGTCGTATACTGGTTTAGTATCATCCATGACACCCGAATTATCTTCCAATATTTTAACCTCATTGCCTACATTAACTACATTTGCAGTATTCCCAATAGTCCTTTCAGCATTCCTTCCTTGTCTATCAACTCTTTCACCTTGCACAACAGATTGATTCCTTGTGTTGGAGTATTTGCTGAGGACACGAGCAACAAGTTTGCGTCCTTGATTCAGAATAGCTTCCACTTCATCGTCATCTATTGTGTCATTACTTACATATGGGCCTGAATCATTCAACTGGAGTTCCTGCATGTCTGCCATTAACATCACATCTGTTGTATCGGCTTCCAAATCTGCATATTCATCATCAGATGGAATATCTCCCATGACACTTTGCATTGAGATTACCCCCTTCCACTTCCATTTGACTAAGTGTGGCATTGTATTCAACATCATCGTCAAAGAGTGGAGTTGAATCACAATCTTGATCTTTCACATCTGCAATATTTTCTGTATATGCCAAAAATGCCATGCTTGGTTCGATAAGATCTTCTTCATCATCAGAATCTTTCATTGTGTTTAAGCATTCAGAAGTTGAAGTCATAGCACCATTGCCTTTCTTAGAAGATACTTGACTAAGATTCACTAGATTTTGCAGAAGAGATTGCACATTCTTATGTAGTGTTGCAGGATGGTACTGTGGAATGAAGAAAGGCTCAGGTGCATTCGGAGGATTGAAGAAGAGACCATTTGGTCTGTAAATTAAGGATCCATGGTCAACAGCTGGAGTTGGTGGAGCAGGGAGAATGGTCTTCAGAGGATTCATGCTTAAACAGGATTCAAGAATTTGCTTCATTCTGATGTGATGAAGTTCTTCTGTACGATGCATATCTTCAAGATATTTCCACATTTCATAAGCACTGGCTTGAAAGTCCATATTCATGTAAATTGAATTGGGAAGGGCTAATGTCATGAACCATGCAGCCTGATGGTCAGCATCGTACTGAGCGAGTTCAGTAGCATTCAAGTCTGCAGTAGTTTGTAGCCTCATAATCCCTGTTGAGTCAGCAAGAATTATCTTTTTGTATGGACCTTCTCTAATGGAATTAAGCATAAGATCTGCAGCAGGACGATCTGTGAGCCATTGTAGAAATCTCCGTTTCCAAACAGTATACGTTCCTGGTAGCAACATTGGAGGCCTTGATTCATTGCCAAATAGTAGAACATGACGAATGTGGGAGCTGTGACTTTGTTGTTGATGATACTGATGCTGATGAAGGTAGTTGGAAGAAGGTACAGTTGCTGATGACTGCTGCTGATGAAGGTAGTTGGAAGAAGGTACAGTTGCTGATGACTGCTGCTGATGAAGGTAGTTGGAAGAAGGTACAGTTGCTGATGACTGCTGCTGATGAGAGTAGTTGGAAGAAGGTACAGTTGCTAATGACTGCTGCTGAAGAGAATATTGATGAGGAAGGTAGTTGGAAGAAGGTAATTGAGACATTGTAGATGACATATCTCTCCCCCTTGATTGTTGCGACGTAATCGAAATAATCAAACAAAATGTGACACTTAAGGTCGAAATAGTGATTTCTGGTTTTCCCTCCAAAAATTATTTGAAAAATTTTCTTTCCCAAAATTTGAAAATCACTATGAAATGCAATTATAAGGTTGCAAGAAAAATTTGAGTTTCAAAAATTTTGCCGCCAAATTTCACCGAAAAAATTTGAATTTTGGCCTAAAAATTTGAATTTTGGGCCAAAATTTTCAACGTTATACCAAAATTTAAATTTCGGGTAAAAAATGAACGTTTAGTCTACTGTAGAAAATAAATTTTACTCAAATTTTTTTTTTTTTTTTTTTTTTTTTGAAAATAAGTTAGAAGATAGTAGAAAGAGACTTGTGTGAATGTTGGATCTTGTAGAAGATTGAAATGCACGTTCCTTTGGTAAAGTTCAAAAATCCCTGGGGTAAGTTGGAATCTTACGCGTAATAATGAAACTTATGCGTAGACTTTAAAGTTACGCGTAAAGTATGATCTTATGCGTAAACTTGTGAGTTATGCGTAAGATATAACCTTATGCGTAAGTTTTAAGCTTATGCGTAGGATTCTTATGTGTAAGGTTCACAAACCAAACAAATCTTTCAAACTTATCCAAGCTTGAAAGATATCCGAAGTCGAAGTATTTCACTAACTTATCCAAGCTACGGAAGTACTGAGTCACCGTAGCACGAAGAGAAGACCTTTGAATGAAGTAATGCGTAGGATTCAGAAACTTACGCGTAAGATATAATCTTATGCGTAAGAACTGAACTTCTGCGTAGAAAGTGATACTTATGCGTAGGATTCACAACTTCTGCGTAGAATGGCAACTTAAGTGTAGAATCTCAACTTCTGCGTAGAATCTTACGCGTAGAAAATGGACTTACGCGTAGGAAATGCAACTTAAGCGTAGAAACAGGGTTTTGACCAAAGTTATGCGTAGAAAAGGGGTTTTGACCTTAGTTTTATGCGTAAAACGACCAAAAAGTACTGTAGACACTTGGAGATTGTACTATTCCCGACCAACTTACGCGTAAGATGTACTGTTCATCAGAAAGATCAAAAATTTTGAAGAAAAAAGGCCTAGAAATAAGGTTCTAATGATTAAATAACTTCACCAATACTTAGAAAAACACTAATAATGAAAGATTTAGCACCTTAAAACTCGTTTTCCAATATAAAAGAAGCTATAAAACCTTTAAAAACTATAAGAAAATGTGATAAAAGCCTTAAAAATCTAAACTTTATGCAAAAACTAAGCTTCAAATCACTATATCAACCTTAAAACTTATCCAAGCTTCAAGATTTGAGTGAAAGAAACAAAGAAAAATGCAAAAAGATGATGAAAAACCCCCTTAACACCACGTAAACACCAAGAACAACACTTCAATCTCTATTAGGCGAATGATACCACTTGTTAGGTCACCATTTATGTAAACACAAGTATGATATTGAAAGAAATAAGATGAGAATGAGAGATGGTTGATTATGTGAAAGGAGAGAATAAGGAGAGAATAAGAAAAGAAAGAGTTTGATTAAGAAATCAAATAACCAACCTAGTTTACAAATGACCTAAGGCTTCTATATATAGGGAAGGAGCTAGGGCAACACTCCCTCTCCTTCCTTTCATCATTTCGTGGGCTTTGAGGCCCATGGGTTACATACCTTAAGCCTAGTAAACTTAATACATTTAGTAAATGAAAGTAAATAATAGTTAAGCAACCTAACATTATTACAAATGACCGAGACTTGATAAAATAGTGAAAACTATGATCCCAACATATCCTAATGTAGGCTTTTTACCTTTATAAAGTTCATAAGGAGTTTTATTCAAAAATGGTGTAATTAAGACTCGATTTAAAATGTATGTTGATGTGTCAACGGCATTACACCAAAACTTTTGTAGAATGTTTTGTTCATTAAGCATTGTTCTACTCATCTCTTGCAATGTCCGGTTTTTACGTTCTACTACACCATTAGATTGAGGAGTACGTGGAGCCGAAAAGTTATGAGTTATACCATTATTATCACAAAAGTTTCCAAATTGAAATTCATTATCAAATTCACGACCGTGATCCGTTCTAATAGACACAATATTAGACCCTACTTGATTCTGAATTTTCTTACATAGAATCTCAAATTTATCAAAAGCTTCATTTTTACTTTTCAAAAATTTTGTCCAAGTATATCTTGAGTAATCATCAACTATGACCAAAGTGTAGAAGTTACCTCCATAACTTTGTATAGCGGATGGACCAAATAAATCCATATGCAAAAGTTCTAGACACCTAGATGTAGAAACCAAGTTTTTAGCCTTATGGCTATTATGGACTTGTTTACTGACATTGCAAGCATCACAAAAGTGTTGGTCATATTTCAACTTAGGTAGGTTTCGAACTAAGTCTTTGTAGGAGAGGTTTTGGATTAGTCTCATGTTAGCATGTCCTAAACGTCTATGCCATAAAGTTGAAGATTCATCTAATAAGGTAAGACAAAGTTTGTCTCTAGATGATGGATCCATCTTCATGACATATACATTGTTCTTAAGGACACCTTTGGCTATGGTTATACCATCTTTAAGTATTTTAATTCCGTTTTCACTAAAAAGAACATTATACTTATTACGACAAAGTTGACTAATACTAAGGAGATTAAAACCTAAGTTATCAACATGAGCTACATCATCAATAAAAAGGGAGTCATGAGAGATTGTACCTTTTCCGATGACTTTGCTCTTAGCATTACTACCAAACGTAACATTACCTCCGTCACATTTGTGATAAGAAGTGAAGAGGCTTTTGTTACCCGTCATGTGCCTTGAACAACCACTATCTTTAATCCATTCATCCGGTTCCAAACAAACTTTGAGGCACACCTATTTTATGAAAAACACTCAAACATTTGGTCCCCAATTTCTCATGGGTCCATTTTGGTTAAGCATGCCATTAATTTGTTCCAATTATGAAAATAGAGCATAAGGGTTCCATGGCATGTGGTTTGGAGTTTGGTAATGTCTAGGAGTGTTTTGGTTCCAAACATGTTGGTAGTTTGGTCGAGCGTTGAAGTTGCTCTTTGGAAAGGGGCGTTTGGGAATTGGAGTCTTAGGTCTTGGTTGAGTAGTTTTAGCTCTAAATTCATTTTTACTAAATCCTACTCCAGTTTTAAACACAGGTTTTGTTCCATTTTTGTATGTAACTTTAACAAATTTTGAACGATCCGAAGTGGATGGAGTTACTGCTGCAGCAGACCTGGCGGAACCTTCGGGACCAACGGGCGGAACCCTAAATTGGGTTCCGCCTGATCCGCAGGCTGCTGTAGCAATTTTATTTGTTTCTTGAGCAATCTTTTCTTGTTTCATTTGACCCTTTGAAGTTTCTATTTTCGTAAATCCTAGTCCTGTTTTATCAAAGGGTGACTTTTGAAGTTTCATAATTTCATCCGTACAAGAAATGCTCTTATCGAACTTCTTAAACTTTGTGGTTTGTTTTATTAGATAATTTTGAGTAATTTTGAGTTTCTCAACTTCTAGTTTAAGCTCTTCACATGATTTGCAAGGTGTGTCAATACCTTTACTCTTTTCTAATCTCTTAGCTTTTTCTTTTAACTCATAAACTTCATTTTCTAAAAACTCCTTTTTAGTTTTCAAAAATTTAGTTTTGTTTATGATTTTTAAGCTCAATTCACAAAGTTTGTTATATTCTTTTTGTAAAGTGTCATCATCAATAGAGGAGTAAGATGAGTCGGATAATACCTCATTTGAGTTGTGAGCCATGAGAGCAATATCGTCATTCTTTGGCTCATCGTCATCTCCTTCATAGTCACTCCAAGCACCACCCACAAAAGCTTGTTGAGGTTTTCTCTTGGGTGGTTTTCGACATTCTCCTACAAGATGACTTGTGTCTCCACACCTATAGCATTTTCTTTCAACCTTTCCTTTCCTATCATCACGATCTTTTCGGAAAGTTTTCTTGTCATCTTTAGGTTGCCTTACAAACTTTCCTCTTCTACGAAAGAACTTCTTGAAGTCTCTAACGGCCATAGCATATTCCTCATCATCACTATCCGAAGTAGATTCTTCATCATCAATTGATTGGACTCTAGCTTTCAAGGCAATGGACTTAACTTTTTCTTTCTTGCCTCTAACTAGTTCCGAATCTTTTTCCATTACCATTTCCTGAACTTTGAGGTTTCCAATTAGCTCATCAAGTGACATGCTTGAAAGATCTTTGGATTCTTCAATTGCCGTCACTTTTGCTCTCCACTTCGGATGGAGTGCTCTAAGAAATTTCCTGACAAAGTTCTTACTACAAAAAGATTCGTCAAGTGCTTTAAGTGAAGTAATAATAGTATTAAAGCTAGCAAAAGCATTATCAATAATCTCATCTTCGGAAATAACAAATTGTTCATATTGTTGAACAAGAAGATCAATTTTGTTATCTTTAACTTGTGAGTTTCCTTGATGAGTGACAATTAAAGATTTCCAAATATCTTTGGCGGTTTTACACAAAAAAACTCTTTCATATTCTTTCTTAGGCAAAGCGTTGTAAAGCATCATTTTAGCTTCATTATTTTTACCAATTAATTTCTTTTGATCATCGTCTTTGATGTTAGTAACTACGTTATCACCATCAATAATTATATACCACAAATCTATATCTTTAGATTTCACGTAAGTTTCAAAACGGTTTTTCCAATATATAAAACCATTTGCTTCAAAGAGTGGTGGTCTTTGCATAGATTGCCCTTCTTTGTAATTTTCAAAATCCATGGATCGTTTCAAGTTTTAAAATACAATATATTTTAAAAGCTTGAGTAACGTAGCTCTTGATGCCAATTGTGGAAAACTAGAAGGGGGTTGAATAGTTTACCGATTAAAATATTTTTAACTTGTTAAGTTAGATTTGAAACTTTCCGTTTGATCAAAGATATATACACAAACACAATATATAACATGCAAGTAAATGAAAGAAACGATCAAACCACAACACGAGTATTTATCGTGGTTCGGCTACAAGGACTCTTTTTCATTGCCCTACGTCCACGCCCCGAGTATCCAACTCGAGAGTTACTTTCACTAGTCAACAAGCTCCTTTCACCGGCGGAGAAAACCTTACATGTCGCTTATACTTTTACCGACACAAAGCTAGATGTCGAGTTCTTTACCAAGGGTACAACCACTCCCGTTAGTTCTTTACAAGGGTACAACTACTCCTGATACACTTTGTATTTTGAGGACTAAAATACTAACCGATCACTACTGAAAATACACAATCAAATGAAGTATAAACTACACAAGTCTACACAATGCTAAGCTAACAAGTCTTGCAACGTTGTGTTGAATACTTGTTACTTTTAGTAAGCTCGTGAATCTCTTTGCTACAAAAAGAAACTTCACATATGAAATGTTAAGAGGTTAGATGAAAGAATGAATGTGTGTGTAAAATATAATGTCAAGTGATGAGCCAAAATTCAACTTGTGGCTCAATATTTATAGCCAAACCTTCTGCAGGTCTGGTGGATCAGGCGAACCCCTCAAAAGGGTTCCGCCCGTGTACCTCCAAGGTACCGTCGGGCTTGCAGTTGGTTTTGCAATAAATCTTGCAAACCAAACAAAGTCACATCTCATTACTCTTGCAAACCAAACAATGTCACATCACATAATATCAAGTCAAACACTAAACTTGCAAGCAACATCTAAGTAAGTCAAACACATTTCTTTCCATAAATGTATAATGACAAAACTTGCCATAAATGTGATGTGACAATTCTATTTTTAGAAAATAAGAAGTGTTGTGTTTTATGAAATGTAAAATGTAGCAAAAGTCTAGTTTATGCAAGTCTTTAAAACTAAGATTATGTTTTACTTAGAAACAAAAGTTTACATTTGTCATTAACAAAACTTAGCGAATATCGTAAAATATAAATAACGTTTTTAGGCGATATTTGTATTAACATTATATTTCGACATTTTTTTATTTTTGTTTATCTTATTTTGAACAAATGCAATTATTGGAATGATTTGCATTGTTGGAGACATTTTGTGTGTGTTTGTATTGATATAGCATATCTTTTATGAATGATCGAGAACGAAAAAAATGAATTTTTTAAACACTTTGGTACTCATCGAGAATTACCAAAAATTTTCATACAAGAACTGAACCGAAGAACATGGGACGGTTCTTCCGGTTCTGGTTCGGTTCGGTTCTATTACCATGAACACCTCTAAGTTGTAATATGGTGCCAAGTGCCAACACCCTTCTTTAAATGCTTGAAATGAATTAATCGAATTCATAGATGTTAAATTTAAGGGATAATATATCGAGTGGCAATCAAACTTTCAAGGTTTTTTTTTTATGTAGGCTATCTAATTTAATGAAAGAAACTTATAGGCAATCAAACTATGTATTTTTCTTCGATTACACTAATTCCGGTCAAATTTAATCCTTATAATTATTGAACGTCAAGAATGAACCTAACACTATCTTACTAAACTAATACGAATAAAAAACCAGTCGTGAAATTTAAGTTTTATCCTTCTAAAGCACTTTTTATAATATACATTCACACTTAAATTAAAGATATAATCAATATTTCACATCAAAGTTTTTATTCGTATTTCCTAAATAAGTTAGAGCTTAGTTCCTTACATGTATTTTATAGTTTTCGGCCATAAATTTGGTCAGAATTTGTGAAAACGTTAAAAATTTAGATAGCCTCCGTGTACATTATCCTTAAATTTAATGTCATGCTTTCTTTGGAAGTGATCGATATGTCACATTGAATGCAACGGCAAAAGCAGGTGAACGTACTGGTTGCAAATGTTGGATATCAAGTAATGTATACGCGATGAGTCATTAGTATTGAGACTTTGTGTAATAAGATATTGACAAAAATGTTAGCATAATGAATGTTTGTTTCTTTTTGTTAAAGTAAAGATATAATGAACCAATACTGCCATTCATTTTTTAATTAAAAAATAAAATAAATAATAAATAAATAAATAAATAAAATTTACAATTTTTTTAAAAACGTTAAATATCTTGCAAACCGTTAATTGTTACGCAAAATGAATTATAACATTGCGACGAGAATTAAATCATTTTTTTATATAGGGGCACATATATATACTTTCGATGATTTTTTATTTTATTATTTATTTTTATTTATTTATTTTTTTAGTTACGTTTGGAAAAATCACATGTGATTTTGTCATAAGTAACTGAAAAAAAATCGAAAAATAAGTTCGCTGGAAGTATATCGAATTACCCGACTGCTGAAAGATAAAAAAATACTCGTCGAAATGGTGTATTATGGTGTATTTTTTTTTTCACTTTACGATTTATTATTTGCAAGATATTTTATTTTTAAAAAAGAAACAGAAAGTGGTTTTTTTTAAATTAAAATATAAGTAACTAGGATTGGTTTATTCGGTTTTTAGATAATTTTAGTTATACATTGATCTCAAAATTATTGCATTTTGCTTGAAAGTCCTTTTGTAAGTGAAAAATGGATAATACAACTATACAAATATGCCGTATGTTACATATACTATACTATTCTAGCAAATCGCTTTAAATACTAATAATTTTGTATTTTTTCACATTTGCTGATCGCAACGAGCCTATACACATCGATTTTATAACATAAACCAAAGTTTGTATGTTATAACCTAACGTTTGTAGGTTCTTCATTGCTTTATTTGGACTCCAAAGAACACTTAAATATATAGGGTGCATTTATTTGAAAAATAAATTCTCTTATTTTCTTTGTTTATTTTTATAAGAAAATAAAAAAACAAAAAATTTTCTCCACAAAACACTTAAAAAAAATAAAAAAAAAAAATGCATTTAGTTGATGTTTGTTTTTCTTTTGAAAAAGAGGAAGGATGGTTGTAGGTTGCAAAAAAAAACAAGGAAAACAACTATAATTTTTTTTGTAGCTTTCCTTGTTAAGATAGGAAATAGTAGATTTTGTGTTTTTGGCAAAATATTTTGTTGAAAAATATTGATTTGAATATGATCTCTGTTTCTTTGTTTTGCATAAAACATGTTGTAGAAACAAGATTGTTTTCCTCAAACTAAACGCACCCATATTGTTTTTGTTAGAAAATCTTTTTTTTCCAGGTTAAAAGTTTGTATCCGATAAGAAAAGGGAAAAGGGTAACCAATTAACAATATTCGAACATGATTTATTTATGTATTAGAACGTTAGGGGTTATAACATGTTACACCACGTTTTGTGTGTCACGTGAGCTCCACATTATTATCCCCACTTTTAACACCAACACCCAAAAGCACTTCTCCCTCATAACATTCATTAACATGTTTACGCCACTTTTTTTGAGACCCATCATTTTATTTTATTTTTTATTTTTCAAACAAGCCAAATTTTTATACATTAAATAAAAATACAAATAACATTTAAATAAATTACAAAACTAAAATTATTATAAATAAATAAATAAACTTATTAATTAGACATTTGGACACTATTACCGCCCCATTACTTCCAACCCACTAATAAACGGCCCATATACACTCCCACTAAACAAAATCCAAAAAATAAAAATTAATAAAAAATAAAAAGAGAAAGACTGAAAAAACACAAACACAACCCATTTAAATAAATACTCGTTGATAGGGCAACACCGTTGGAAACGCAAGAAGGGCAGTGTGGTATGCTAGCAACGCCGGTGCAACGTCGGCCCAACGCACGTTGCTGCGTTAGCACACCTAAGGCTCTTATGTTTAAGAATCTTAACTGATACAATGGGAAAAACTTTTAGTTTTCAATTTGAAAAAATTAAACGATTATCGGCGCATGACAACGGCGGTATATAGTATCTGTTTGATTGTGTGTATATTTGTTTTATCTTTTTTTATATATGGGTGTAGTGAGAGTTAAAAATTTTTGTGGGTTAAATTGTAATTAAGTGATTAGATAACTAGACGATTACCGTGCATAGCAACTATTACCAACCCATTAATTCCAACCACTATTACTGACCCATTACTTCCAACCACTAATAAACAGCCCAAATACACTCCCGTTTTAAACCAAAAACCAAAAAAATAAAATAAATTAAAATAAGAAATCCTAAAGAAACAAAAACAAAACAAACCCTATTTTCTTTACAGCAACACCCTACACACACAAAAAACACACAGAGTTAAAAAACACAAACACAAACACAACCCAATTAAATCAAAAATAAAAAGGAAATCAAACTAATACTCGTTGATAGGGCAACATCCTTGGCAACGCCTTTAGAAATTTGCTGGGATTAAAGCTTCTTGATGTTGCTGCTGCTCACCTTTTAGCAAAAGAATTTTCAAATTTGGCATTACGACAAGACGTTTCTCGTTCAACTCAACGTTCTTTTGAAAACACTCTTTTAAACTCCCTTTGAGTGAAAGGTTTTCCATTTCTAAAGACGTTTGTCTATTTTCCAAATTCTCAATTTTTACTTCATTTAGCGCCAATTGTTGTTTGAATGATTCAATTTGATTTTGAAAATATTCCTTTTGAATGTCTGAATTTAAGCAAAGGAGGTCATATTCATCTTCTAGAGATGTGACATATTTCAAATCATTTTGCATTTCAGTTATCAATGCCTCTTTAAAGGTTTTAAATTTATCGTTAAATTTATTCACGGGAGGCTCGATAAATGTTTTTATTTGTTTCTTGACTTCCTTTAAGACATCTATTTCATAAGAATTAGATCTCAAAAGTTCAAGAGTTTGAAACTCTTGCTTCTCACGAATAATATATAACGATCCACTTATTTGATTTTTGAGATGACTAAAAGTTTTTCTTTCTAAACTCTCATATCTGTCTGAATCATATGGTCTGACCGTAGTCTGATCCATATGTTTCTTAACAGTTGTTGATTTTCGTTCAAGAGCATTTTCCTTATTTATCAAACTATAATCGACACTAAAGTGCGAGAAATTGGTTTTCTTTTGATTGACCTTTAAACGTTTTTGGATTTCCTCTTTAGAGATGTCATTTGGAACAAACATGTAATCTTTGAAGGTATTACGTCTCATATAATCAGCATTATACAAGCTTGGTGTTTCACGTTTGACCATGTCAAGATAAGATGGATTAGTGTAACCAAGGCCCTGTTTTAGATCCATGACTGAATCTGGTTTGGGGAGTTACATGTACATAGTCTGAGGACTCTGATTGGTAGTGCGAAGTTTAGTTTCAGCTTTAGTTAATCGTTTAATACAATTAATCGCTGAATATAATTAGCTTTTTCTTCTATAAGTTTTGAAACTTTTTTTTTCAAGATTCTTTTCGGTATTTTCAAAATTTGTAATATTTCTTTTGAAAAGAAAAATCTCATCTTGTAAATCTTGAATTTGACGTTTTAGCACTAATGTCCACTCAGACTGCTCTTCATATAACATGTCCTTGATTTTCTTCTCTAAACAAGCACGTTTATCTTGTTCTAGTTCTTGTTTTACTACATGTGTTAACTCTAGTTGTCTTACTAATGGTACGAATTTGAACATGTATAAATTTATCAAGATCATTATGATCACAAGCATCTGATGTGTGTACCTTGTTGACAAGAATGTCATCATCTTTTGGATCAGTGTCATAGCTCGGAGTAGCTGATGCAAGTTTTACTAACCAAGTCTTATATTTATAAAGTCTCTTTTACCTAAGGTCTACCCTATTTGCACTAACGGATAGTAAATCTGATCGTGTGCAGATTAGTAACAGGTAAAACCGAGGTCGTCCCAAGAGCTATGTGGTGTGGATTTTATCTAATTCTAGGTGTCACATTTTTAAGCCGGTTTTAAAGGTGATTGAGTAATTAAACTAAAAAGCAGAAATGAAATAAAACTGAAATTAAATTGAAGTTGTGAACAGTGGAAGAGAAGTGTACTAGCCTAGCTAATCATCCTAAATCGTTTATGATTATGTTTTCTATTAAACTATTCTAACGCTTCAAGTGGTGAGGACTTGTATCAATAGGTTCATATGGTCAAGTTCCCTAGCTTATCTCCCTAGAATCTTATCGGGAACCAAAGCACTACCCTCTGTCATAAGCTAATGAGGCGAAAAATGAACCACTTTTAAGGGGTCATTTAAGCCCGGAATTGAATTTATTTGATCAAATATTGCCCTAAATCGTTCCTTTTGTGATTTTAGGTACTTTGAGAGTGAAATCTGGAAAAGGAAGAAATTCAGACGTTTTTGGAGCATAAAAGTGAAGAAAACGCCAAAGACTTAATTTTCCAGGCTGGGAACAGTGTGTAACGGCGTCAAGAGCATTTTCCTGATGGCGTCAAGAGTAAAAATCATGACGGTCCAGTACAGAAATGAAGGCGTCACAAGGTAGAGCGTCAAGAGTTAAATGTGTGACAGCCTGGAAAAGTGTATAACATGACGGCGTCAGATGTAGATCAAGGCAGTCCGAGGATTCTTTTGGCGGCGAGATGACGGCGTCACAAGAATGTTCTTGACCCCGTCAGCCTCTATTTTCTATATATAGTTTTCTAATTTTCATTCATTAGAGGAACAAGTTTGGAGAAACCCTAATGCCGAACCATATACGAATTTTACAGCTTTTTCAAGGGTTTTCAGCCCTTGAATGCTTACATGTGCTATTGAGATAAGTGTTCTTTTAATTCAATCAATATGTCTATGTGTTGGTTGTCTATATCTTGTGCTTGTCTTGATTCCACCATGCTAGGCTAGACTTATCTTGTGTTTGCTTAGATCTGATGAAACCTAGATGTTGATTATGTGTTAATTACTTGTTTATGGTTGTATTGGATGAATGATTTCAATGTTAGGCTTAAGAAAACTGGCAGATCTCCAAATGGTAACATGCTTGAACGTCTTAGGAAACATGAACCGATGTGTACTAGGTTTTATTGGTTGTATTTAATGCATGAGTAAATTCTAATGATCCCATGTTAGGAGCTTCTTAGCCGGCTCGACATAGGAGTGAAGTAGGCACTCATAGGATTGGGGAGTTAGGTACGCCACCACATGAATGATATTAAGGAATACAATCCGTCATCCACGCAACTATAACAAGTAATTAACGTGTAAAAGATATCTAGGGAGTAGTGAAATCTAACTAAACACATTTCTCTACTTATTGCTCACAACCTTAGTTTAATTTAGTTTTATTTTCATTTCTAGTATTTTATTTTGATTGCATCTTAGTATTGGGTTAGTTGACTAGCAACTAATTTCGCCCATATCCTTCAAAGCCCGAGATTTTAACTTGCTTTCTAAAAAAATATAAAAATACAAAAATAATCATCCTTCATCTCTAGAACTAGTATTTAGGTTTTCTAATCCTAGCGACACTATTCGTAGCTGAACGATCAATCCCCCAGTACTTGTCATTATACTATACTACATCGATCAGGTACACTGCCTGGTGGGGGTTGTAAGCTTCTCAAGATCCCTTGAGAGGTAAAGCCTGGTGCAATCCCTACGCTTCAAGTTTTTGGCGCCGCAGCCCGGGGAATAGTTATTGTCTAGGTTAGAATCTCTTTTTATTAGGTCTACTTGATAGATTCCTTTCTAGTAAGATTTCATTTTTATTTTTAGGTTTTCTTTAGTCTACCTTATTACTTTGTGTTTTTGTTTGTAACTCTTCACCACCCGACATCATGGACGATGGGAACATCTTTGAACCTGTCATCCCACCACAACAAAACCCACCACTAGAACCTCTTAGGCCCCGAACCTTAGGAGAGTATTCCCGACCTAGTCACCAAGGCTACCGAAACACCATTGAGCTCACCGGAGCCAGTGTGACCCCCTTGCGATCCGACACCGTCCGGTTGGTGCAAAGCGGATGTGCATTCCATGGACTTCGTTCCGAAGATCCAAATCAACATCTTAAGGACTTCCTAAAAATCGTAGACTCTATAGACCTAGATGTTGCAACTAGAGAGACAA
Source organism: Artemisia argyi (assembly GCA_030686995.1). Classification (NCBI taxonomy): domain Eukaryota; kingdom Viridiplantae; phylum Streptophyta; class Magnoliopsida; order Asterales; family Asteraceae; genus Artemisia; species Artemisia argyi. The sequence goes on from CM060702.1 coordinate 130,394,302, forward strand.
CCTGATTACGCCTATTACAATTCTCTCTACGGGATCAAGCTAGTCAATGGCTTGAGTGTTTAACCACGGGATCCATCACCACATGGGATGATCTCACCACTCGTTTCCTTGCTCAATTTTTCCCACCGGGGAGAACTACTAAGCTTAGAAATGACATCTTGATGTTCCAACAACGTCAAAATGAATCTCTTTATGAAGCATGGACTCGTTTCAAGGACTTACTCCAAAAAGTCCCTCATCATGGCATAGATCTTTGGCTCCAAGTCCAAATCTTTTATGACCATATCGATCTCTCCATGAGGAGAGCCATTGACTAATCGGCCAGTGGTAAGCTACGTGATCTAAGTGCGGAACAATCATGGGAACTCATAGAAGATCTTGCTCTCTATGACAACGAAAGTTGGAATGATCCCCGTGATTTAAACAAAATGGTCAAGGCAATATCTTTACCTTCGAACAACTCGAGCACTCCCGACCGTAGGATCATGGAACTTGAGGACCAAGTCAAGTTTCTCATGAAATCCTACGAAGCTCCTAAGCCTTCAAGCCAAGTGAACAAAATCACTTCTTCATGCGAATTATGTAGTGGTCCCCATGACACTCGTGATTGTGTGGAACTCCCCGGAACAACTTTTGCAGACTACGCATCCACGCGTACCGACGAAGCGGGAGATAAGTGGTACACTTTCAAACCCGAGCCAAACCCTTACGGTGATTCCTACAACCCCTCTTGGAAAAATCACCCAAACCTTAGGTGGAAACAAAATCAACCCACTTCTTCCAATCCGCCTAATCGTTACCAACCAAACGGTCCACCCTCCAACCGTACTTTCAACAACAATCCTTCTAACAACTATGGTAGTACCAACAATCTTGAAGGATTGATGTCTAAGTTCATGGCATCTCAAGAAGCTCGCATAGCTAGGTTCGAAACCGAATTCAACCAACAACAAATGGAGATGACCAACAAGATAGACAACTTGTTGAAAGCCCTCAACAACCAACCGTTAACTACACCTAGGAAGGACACTAGGGACACCAATAACGGAATCCAAATTAAGGACCCCTCATCATCTAAACATTTCCACTTTGTCAATGTTGTCACTATTAAGCCAATAGATAAGGAGATAGAAAAAAGTGACAAGGATGAAGTTGGAGTAGAAACCGAAACTAGGGATGAAAGTAGGGAAGTTGAGGTTAATAAGGAAAAGGGATTAGAGGGAGTAGAAACTATAGAGAAGTACTTTCATAAGTTACCCACCAAGGAAGAACGGGAATACCATAAGGATTTATTTGATAGTCCCGAGAGACCATATATCCTTGGCACACCCCTTATCAAAATGGGAGACCCCTCTAACATTAACATACCATGCAATATCGGGCACATGCATATATGGAAAGCTTACATCGATCCTAGATCTCCTGTTAACATCATGACTAGGACTTATTACAATTGGGTGATGAAGAAACAAATTGATTTTAGGATGATGCCCAATAGGAATTTGATAAGTAATTTTGTAAGGAGAGTGAAGGGATTGCATGTGATTATAGGTAATTTCACTTATGAGATCGATTTTATGATAGTGGAAGACACTCGTCCGGTGATTGATGATTGCCTAAGCCAAATAATATTCGGAAAACCATTTGTTGAGGCCACTAGGATGAGTTATGATCCGACTTTAGGGATAGTTAGACTCAAGGAAGAGAATGATGAGATTGCCTACCAAATGCCCTACAAAATTGAGCAATACCGCCTTCTTTCTAATATAGAAAAGGAACACAAGCAAGCGGCTTATTATAGGAATGATGAGGATAGACGTAGAGGAGTTTAGTATGTGAAGAAAAGGATGCTTGGTTTCTACAAAAAATGCTTACAACTAGGTCCGGAATACAAAACTGGCTTAGAAGACGACCTAGAGAGTGGAACCAACGATGAGGTCACGTAGTAACCCATGACCTTGAGTCTAGCTACAAGACTCGTAAATAAAGAAAAGCGCTTTTTGAGAGGCAACCCATGCTTTGTGTGATTTTATTTTGTTTGTTTATTATTTGCTTCCGTATGCATGCTTTGTTTTTATTGTTGGTAGATCATGTTTCTAAACTAAAAAAGTGGAAATACTTTACTTTGTTGTTTTGGCCTAGTCTTAACTCCACCTAAAGGTATTTTTGCAAAAGATAAGTGTAAGGGGAAACCCCAAATATGTTTTTAAGAAACAAACCGATCATGATTCTCCACAATATTAAATGAACATGTATATTCGTATTTGTTAAAGTCAAATGCTTGTATCGAGTCATAATGAAGTTTTGCAGGATTTTCCAGGAAGTAGGACCAAGTTTTTCCAGAAATTTTCCGGAAACTTAACATAAGAATTTCTGCGAGTCACTTCTGACGGCGTCACGTGTAAAATTCTGGAAATTTTACCAGTTTTGTTTTTCTAACGGAGTCTTAAAGTTTTTGCTGAATTATTAAGTTTTATAATCTCCAGGAAATCTGAAAACTTCATTCCACAAGCATTATATCTTACTTTGTTTTCAAGGATTTAGTAACTTATGTAGATTGCCACCGATTTTATGCGAGGTTGTCTTGTTTGTTTTCTCAAGATTTACAAGTTATGTATGACAAGAAGATGATTTATATTCTGAAAGGGAAGCTTTGATTGTTCATTTTCTTGGAGGAAGATCTAACCTGGCCACCTTATTATCCATACCGAGCGAATCAGGGGAGTATTTGATTTCATTCTTTTTATTTTTTCACTTTTACATTCTTTACTTGAACATTGGGGACAATGTTCATCTTAAGTGTAAGGGGAGGGTAAAATGATGATACCTTACAAATACACTTTTGCTTGAGTTTGTTTGTTTAATAGTGGATGTGTAATAAAACTATGAGAAATACTTGTTAGCGCAATTTTAGCGCCAAATTTAAAATTTTTTACGACATTTAGGGGTGAAACTTTAGCCATAGCAAGCGTCTCATGGATAGGAGATTGCATGACTAGCACATAACCGTACTTTCAGAAAAATTTTCCACCCAAATATGTGAGGTTCGCCTTTAGATTTGATAGGAAAAGCATTTACTATTAGTGCTTATGAGTGTACCGGTAGCATTTAGATTCTAGAACTTGCATTAGTGATGCATCCCGAGACCGCTAGTGGGACTACATTCGTGTAGTAGGATTTACTACATGATAAGAGGCATTAGGATCACCCTTGTGTTAAACCCGTATCATAATTGCTTGACCATTTAAGTCATATTACTTGGCTAGTTAAGTCAACTAATTTTTTCCACACCTTAGCGTTGTACTCATTTTTAGTACACGAAACCACTAGTACACCCCTCCAAGCCTATCTTTTCGTTTATAACTTTAAGCATTTTACTTAAAGGAAGAATTTGTTACACCCCACTTAAATGTACACCCAAATCGCCTTAGCCTTCCGTGTATGCGCTCATTTTTAGTGCATTATTGTTATTTGTTAAACCCTAAGTTAACTATCTAATTGATTACATGGTTGCTAAGTCGAGGCATATCCTTGTACATATTGTTTTGGGACGATTGGGACTCATGGGTAAAGTACTTATTTTATGGAGTAATGGGGAAGAACATCATATTATTACCCCCGTATGTGCGTTAATCTTAAAAGTACTCCAAGTGTTTTGATTTTCTTAATTCGAGTCATTAGATTAGTTTATTGTAAAGTATGTAAAAATTCAAGTGTAAGGGGAATTTTCATTCCCTATGATGTATTATTTTGGATGGTAGGGTAAGAGTGTATGCAAAAAAAAAAAAAAAAAAAAAAAAAAAAAAAAAAAGAGAAAGAGAAAGAGAAAGAGAATGAGAAAAAACGTACGGACTACCATCCCTTTTTATTCTATGTTTATTTTATGTTTTTTTGTTATTTTTCATTTATTAGCTTAAGTCGAGTCTAGTCTTAGCTTAGCAACGCCATATTGTACATGTAATTAACCAAGATTGTTAACTCGCCACCAGTAAAGACTGCCTATATCCAACAAAACCGTGTATTTCATATCCCTACACCTAACGTTACAACCCTTTGAAAGACCTCTTTGATAGTTTAGCCTAGGTGCTTACGCCATGTGGTGGAGGTTTGATCCTTTCCCAAGCCTATGGTAATCTATTTTGCTATGACAGGTAGTGAGAGATATTTTCCGTTTCCATATTGTAATTTATACTTTATTACACCCGAGAGATATGAGTATCTAAACACTATTTGTGAGGTGCTAGTGTATGACCTCCGTGCTTGTCTTTGGTCTTTAGTGGAACGGTTATTTGTTGTAATTACTTTTATATTAGTGTTAAATGACCCCTAACTTGTATTTTGACTAGAATAAAAGCGCATTTGCCTGAGGACAAGCAAATCTCAAGTGTAAGGGTATATGATGAGGCGAAAAATGAACCACTTTTAGGGGGTCATTTAAGCCCGTAATGGAATTTATTTGATCAAATATTGCCCTAAATCGTTCCTTTTGTGATTTTAGGTACTTTGGGAGTGAAATATGGAAAAGGAAGCAATTCGGACGTTTTTGGAGCATAAAAGTGAAAAAAACGCCAAAGACTTAATTTTCCAAGCTAGGAACAGTGTGTGACGGCGTCAAGAGCATTTTCCTGACGGCGTCAAGAGTAAAAATCATGACGGCCCAGTATAGAAATGAAGGCGTCACAAGGTAGAGCGTCTAGAGTTAAATGTTTGACGGCCTGGAAAAGTGTATAACATGACGGCGTCAGATGTAGATCAAGGCAGTCCGAGGATTCTTTTGGCGGCGAGATGACGGCGTCACAAGAATGTTCTTGACACCGTCAGCCTCTATTTTCTATATATAGTTTCCTAATTTTCATTCATTAGAGGAACAAGTTTGGAGAAACCGTAAGGCCGAACCATATACGAATTTTACAGCTTTTTCAAGGGTTTTCAGCCCTTGAATGCTTACATGTGCTATTGAGATAAGTGTTCTTTTAATTCAATCAATATGTCTATGTGTTGGTTGTCTATATCTTGTGCTTGTCTTGATTCCACCATGCTAGGCTAGATTTATCTTGTGTTTGCTTAGATCTAATGAAACCTAGATGTTGATTATGTGTTGCTTACTTGTTTATGGTTGTATTGGATGAATAATTTCAATGTTAGGCTTAAAAAAACTGGCAGATCTCCAAATGGTAAGATGCTTGAACGTCTTAGGAAGCATGAACTGATGTGTACTAGGTTTTATTGGTTGTATTTAATGCATGAGTAAATTCTAATGATCCCATGTTAGCAGCTTCTTAGCCGGCTCGACATAGGAGTGAAGTAGGCACTCATAGGATTGGGGAGTTAAGTACGCCACCCAATTAATGGTATTAAGGAATACAATCCGTCATCCACGCAACTATAATTAGTAATTAACGTGTAAAAGATATCTAGGGAGTAGTGAAATCTAAGTAAATACATTTCTCCACTTATTGCTCACAACCTTAGTTTAATTTAGTTTTATTTTCATTTCTAGTATTTTATTTTGATTGCATCTTAGTATTGGGTTAGTAGACTAGCAACTAATTCCGCCCATATCCTTCAAAACCCGAGATTTTTACTTGCTTTCTAAAAAAATATAAAAATATAAAAATAATCATCCTTCATCTCTAGAACTAGTATTTAGGTTTTCTAATCCTAGCGACACTATTCCTAGCTGAACGATCAATCCCCCGGTACTTGTCATTATACTATACTACATCGATCAGGTACACTGCCTGGTGGGGTTGTAAGCTTCTCAAGATCCCTTGAGAGGTAAAGCCTGGTGCAATCCCTACGCATCATAAGACAACGTACGGTAGACTAATTTGAGTCACTAAGTACTACTACATGCTAGATTTATCCTTGTATGGCCCGGCCTCTCGGATCTTAAGCCATACTCTAATTACTTAAGTTTATTAAACCCGAAAAGTGGTCATATGGTCAATTTACACACAAGGTAGTTTGGCTAGTTTTCATCCCAACCATTTCCCTCGCAACCCAACTACGCTAGGGTCTTTGGTCAATTCCTCTAGCATACCAGGTATAACCGGTTCATCAAAACTACCGAAAGTAAAGGACATACAGTAAACTAAGCATGCACACACTAGAAGCATTATGAAAAGTACAAAAACATAATCAAAACAATAAGGGAATCATAACTAGGCTAGCAGCAGAGGTGCTTAGCCGATCCAATTAATAACAACACTCAAATCAATGTTTAAAGTATACATGAATTCGAAATGTGAATTAAAGAATGAAAAGCTAAAACTTATGGTGTTATGATTGTGATCTCTCCCTTGGAATAGCTCCGTATGCTGTTGTAGAATGCCTCTCTAAATGCTCCCTTCGTTCTCTGACTTGTGTGGTGAGTTAAGTTGTGTAAAATGCAGAGATTAGGGCTGGCATTTATAGGTCCGACATGGCTACGACGTAACCCAAAGAGTTGGTTATGCCATAGCTAGTGTAATTATGAAACTATCATATCCTTTAATGTTAGCTACGGCGTAGTTGTGATGTTGGTTACGCCGTAGCTCCTTAGGGTTTCCACTTACACCATAATCTTGAAGTGTTGTTACGCTGTAATCTCACCAAAATCTTGGATCACATACTATTTCTTAACTACGCCGTAACTCCATGAGTAGTTATGGCATTAGTTGGTTACGTTGGAACTCTTGATAAGCGTTCACTAGTCAATCCATATTTTAATTTTCGGCTACGTCGTAGTTGAGAGTGTGAGCTATGCCGTAGTTAGCTTAAGCATACTAAGATTAGTAATATCTTCAAGTACTTTCCAATTTCCGCATCTCTTTAGCTCCTATGCTCGTTTGTAATATGGAAATGAAATATAGAGAAATCAAAGTATATATTCATAAAACAAACAGAAATAACGAGCATATTAGGGGAAATTGACACTTAAATATCAGGTTTATTTGATATCATCAGTAGCATCCTCTTCATGAGCTTCAAAAACATCCACTTTCTCCAAAGAAGCCATGTACACCATGTTTGTTTCCAGCATCTCACCTTTGTCATCTGTATCCACCATGAAATCATTTTCATCAGCATTAAGAATTTTACTATTTTCTTCCATGTCAGCTAACAACATTTTCTGTCTGTAGTAAGCCCTGTTATGCACCTTCCCATTTAAACAATTCTTTGCAAAGTGACCCTGTTGACCACAACCAAAGCATTTTGGTTCTTGATTGTCCTGACCGCCATCATTCTTGTCATTCTTCTAAGCACCTTGTCTTATCACTTCACCTCTTGGTGGAATATCTTGTCTTTTGTTCAATGTTGTGGGTGTAGAAGTAGTTTGAAGATTGTTGTTGGTTGGACGTTTGTAGAAGGACCTTTGAATCTGTTTTCCAAGTAATATCATGTTTTGAACAATCTTAGTGAGTTCAACATTTCCCGAATCTTGATCGGAGTCAATTGCATCATCCACTAGTGAATAATGTGTTTCATTGTTGGAGCTGAAGGAAGATTGATTTTGATGGTATGATGAAACTAAAGCTAGAGTGATGAGGCGAAAAATGATCCGTTTTTAGGGGGTCATTTAAGCCCGAATTCGAATTTATTTGATCAAATATTGCCCTAAATCGTTCCTTTTGTGATTTTAGGTACTTTGGGAGTGAAATTTGGAAAAGGAAGTAATTCGGACGTTTTTGGAGCATAAAAGTGAAGAAAACGCCAAAGTCTTAATTTTCCATGCTGGGAACAGTAGGTGACGGCGTCAAGAGTAATTCCCTGACGGCGTCAAGAGCAGAATTCCATGACGACCCAGTACAGATTTGACAGCGTCACGAAGGTAGGGCGTCAAGAGTAAAAGTCATGACAGCCTGGAAATGATTAAGTCTTGACGGCGTCAAATGTAGATTAAGGCAGTCCGAGAATAGTTTTGGCGGCGAGGTGACGGCGTCACAATGTTTGTCTTGACGCCGTCAGACCCCTTTTCCTATATATAGTTTTCTAATTTTCACATTAGAAAGAGAGAAGTTTTGGAGAAACCCTAAGTACGATTTTGGTGCAACTTTTACAGGTTTTTCAAGGGTTCCAAACCCTTGATACCTTTCATTGTAATTGAGATAAGTGTTCTTTTAATTCAATCAATATGTCTATGTGTTGGTTGTTTATATCTTGTTCTTGTCTTAATTCCATCATGCTAGGCTAGATCTATCTTGTGTTTGCTTAGATCTAATGAAACCTAGATGTTAATTATGTGTTGATTACTTGTTTATACTTTTTTTGGATGAATGATTTATATGTTAGGCTTAAGAAAACTGGCAGATCTCTAATTGGTAACATGCTTGAACGTCTTAAGAAACATGAACCGACGCGCACTAGGTCTTTATTGGTTGTATTTAATGCATGAGCCACTGTTTACAATCCCTATAGTTGTGTTGGGCATGGTGTAGGAGGAGATAAGAGCTCATAGAATTGGGGAGTTATGTGTGCCACCCCATGAATGGTATTAAGTAATAGGATCCGTCATCCATGCAATTATAACAAGTAATTAACGTGTAAAAGATGTCCAGGGAGTAGTGAAATCTAAGTAAACACATTTTCTCCACTTATTGCTCACAACTTTAGTATAATTTAGTTTATTTTCATTTCTAGTTATTTATTTTGATTGCATGTTTAGTATTTGGTTAGTTGATTAGCAACTAATTCCGCCTAAATCCTTCAAACCCGAGATATTTACTTGCTTTCTAAAAAATATAAAAATACAAAAATAATCATCCCTCACCTTTAGAACTAGTATTTAGGCTTTCTATTCCTAGCGACACTATTCCTAAGCTGAACGATCAATCCCCCGGTACTTGTCACTATACTATACTAAAACAATCAGGTACACTGCCTGGTGGTGGTTGTAAGCTTCTCGGGATCCCTCGAGAGGTAAAGCCTGTTGTGATTCCCACGCATCAAGTTTTTGGCGCCGCAGCCCAGGGAATAGTTATTGTCTAGGTTAGAATTTCTTTTTATTAGGTCTACTTGCTAGATTCCTTTCTAGTAAGATTTTATTTTTACTTTTAGGTTCTCTTTAGTCTATCTTATTTCTTTGTGCCTTTATTCGTAACTCTTCACTACCGGCCATCATGGCAAACGACGAATCCTTTAACCTTAAGATCACTAGGAGTCGTAGTTCCACTAGAAACCTGGTCTTGCCTTATGCGGAACCCGAAAGAGAAATGCATAGATTGAGACAATACCACTCAACTTCTGAACCATCTAGCATTGCCATCGATTTTGATGCACCTCTTTCTGAAGAAAATTCAGAAAATCATGTCACAACCCCTAGCTCCCAACCCAACGACGAGATGAGTACCCCCACAACCCCCATTCCTAAGCGCCTTAAGGACTACTCCTCCCCAACCTCTCGTGGCTTCTCAAACGCCATTGTCTACCCAAACGAACACACCAATGAGGTCTTGCATGCGAACGATGTTTGGCTTGTCAAAAATGTGTGTAAGTTTCACGGAATAGATGAGGAAGATCCAATCCAACACATCAAGGACTTCCTGAAAATAGTAGACACCCTCCATACGGATGGGGCTACTAGAGACACATCCCAATTGCGATTCTTTCCTTTCACCTTATATGAAAAAGCCCAAGAATGGTATGACAAACTCCCTTCTGAATCTATTTTCACATGGGAGCAACTCATATCCAAGTTCTATGAGAAGTTCTTTCCACCTGGAAAAACCTCAGCACTTAGAGATAGGATCCTCCATTTCCGGAAGGGGAAGGATGAACCCTTCCATAAATCGTGGACTAGATTCAAAGATTTAATAAGACAAGTTCCCCATCATGGCATTGAGCTTTGGCTCTTGGTCCAAATCTTCTACGATAATATCTCCTCTAACGACCGAAACGGAATTAACCAATCTAGAAAAGGAAGATTGGCCAATCTTAGTGCCGAGGAAGGATGGGATAGGATTGAAGAATATGCTCAAGACCAGGATGACACTTGGGATGAACCTGAGTCGACTGTTAGCATTTCTGAAATCACCTCGGATCGGTTGAGAAAAATTCACAAAAGAGTGGAATACCTAGCTGGATCGCAATTACCTAAACAGCTGTCGAATCCTTACTTGATCTGCGATTACTGTGGGGGCCCACATGAGGTAGAAGAATGCGGAGGAGCAGCCACAACTGAACATGCATGCTTGTCAGGAGGGGACATTTATGCTGATCCCTCCCTTTTGCCTTTTTACCAAAATGACGATTACACCCTTTGGGGAAATCTGGTAAAGAGAAGAGAAAGGGAGGAAGGCCCTGAATTCAAAATCAGGAGCACTTTTGAAGATGACCTTGGTCACTTCACTCAAGAAAAAGGCTTGCAAATGAAAGGTCTTAATGAGCTTTTCGACGAGCAGCAGGAGGATATTGGAGAATTTTCAACAAGCTTAACTCAGCCCTAGATAATCTTGAAACGCCATCAGTAAGCAAAAAAGACCCCATGCTCGCGATAACCACTCGAGCTGGAACAACAACCAAGGACCCTCCTTACCCAAACTCGTCCCCCATCACCCCTGATCCAAACAAACCTGGGGAGGAGGAGGAGGATGTCGGCGGTAATACCCCCGACCAACCGCCCTTGACGACCCCTTCCCCATCAACCCTGCCTAACCAACCTGTGAGAATCCTGTTTCCGTCCCGATTAAGGAACCAGAAAACTGAGAATGATAACAAGAGATTCATGTCTTACCTAAAAGACTCGGTTGTCACCATACCTATCCTTGATGCTTGTTATCACATGCCAAAGTATATCACATACTTTAAAAAACTACTTGCTAACCGGAAGAAACTCGAGGGTCTCATGACCCTGGGGGAAGAATGCTCAGTGGTGACCCACCGAGGGCTACCAAAAAAGGTAGACGATCCGGGCAGCTTCACCCTACCTTGCTCCATAGGACCTCTATCAATAAAAAATGCTCTTGCTGATTTGGGAGTGAGTATCAATCTCATGCCTCACTCTATGTTCCATAAACTAGGATACTCTGGATTGAAGTCTACCCGTATGAACATCTAACTAGCTGATAGATCGGTCAAGTACCCCGTAGGGATATGCGAGAATGTGCTAGTCAAAGTTGGGAAATTCAAATTCCCGGTCGACTTCGTAATCCTGGATATGGAGGAGGATGACTTGGTACCCATCATCTTAGGTAGACCATTTCTTGCTACCGCTCGTGCAGTCATCGATGTCTTCGATGGCAAATTAACCTTACGAGTGGGAGACGATAGCACAACCTTCGACATTAAGGATTCTATGGACCTCTCCCTCGAAGCAGCTGATGAGGCGAAAAATGATCCGTTTTTAGGGGGTCATTTAAGCCCGAATTCGAATTTATTTGATCAAATATTGCCCTAAATCGTTCCTTTTGTGATTTTAGGTACTTTGGGAGTGAAATCTGGAAAAGGAAGCAATTCGGACGTTTTTGAAGCATAAAAGTGAAGAAAATGCCAAAGTCTTAATTTTCCTTGCTGGGAACAGTAGGTGACGGCGTTAAGAGTAGTTCTCTGACGGCGTCAAGAGCAGAAGTCCATGACGACCCAGTACAGATTTGACGGCGTCAGGATGGTAGGGCGTCAAGAGTAAAAAGTCATGACGGCCTGGAAATGATTAAGTCTTGACGGCGTCAAATGTAGATCAAGGCAGTCCAAGAATAGTTTTGGCGGCGAGGTGACGGCGTCACAATGTTGGTCTTGACGCCGTCAGACCCCTTTTCCTATATATAGTTTTCTAATTTTCACATTAAAAAGAGAGAAGTTTTGGAGAAACCCTAAGTACGATTTTGGTGCAACTTTTACAGGTTTTTCAAGGGTTCCAAACCCTTGATACCTTTCATTGTAATTAAGAAAAGTGTTCTTTTAATTCAATCAATATGTCTATGTGTTGGTTGTCTATATCTTGTTCTTATCTTAATTCCATCATGCTAGGCTAGATCTATCTTGTGTTTGCTTAGATCTAATGAAACCTAGATGTTGATTATGTGTTGATTACTTGTTTATTCTTGTCTTGGATGAATGATTTATATGTTAGGCTTAAGAAAACTGGCAGATCTCCACTTGGTAACATGCTTGAACGTCTTAATAAACATGAACCGACGCGCACTAGGTCTTTATTGGTTGTATTTAATGCATGAGCCACTGTTTACAATCCCTATAGTTGTGCTGGGCATGGTGTAGGAGGAGATAAGAGCTCATAGAATTGGGGAGTTATGTGTGCCACCCCATGAATGGTATTAAGGAATACGATCCGTCATCCATGCAATTATAACAAATAATTAACGTGTAAAAGATGTCTAGGGAGTAGTGAAATCTAAGTAAACACATTTTCTCCACTTATTGCTCACAACTTTAGTATAATTTAGTTTATTTTCATTTCTAGTACTTTATTTTGTTTGCATCTTTAGTATTCGGTTAGTTGATTAGCAACTAATTCCGCCCAAATCTTTCAAACCCGAGATTTTTAATTGCTTTCTAAAAAATATAAAAATACAAAAATAATCATCCCTCACCCTTAGAACTAGTATTTAGGCTTTCTAATCCTAGCGACACTATTCCTAGCTGAACAATCAATCCCCTGGTACTTGTCACTATACTATACTACAACGATCAGGTACACTGCCTGTTGGGGGTTGTAAGCTTCTCAAGATCCCTTGAGAGGAAAAGCCTGGTGCGATTCCCACGTATCAGCAGCCAACCGGCTCTATTTTATCAGGGAAGTAGATGAACTCACAGATGTCATTGATAGTTGTGTCGATGAACAGATCGATGAAGGCTGGCTATGGGACGAGAGTTTTCTGCCTTTGCTATAGGTAGAAAAGATGGAGGATGTTAGTGCAGTCTCCTTCTACCCCAGACAAGAGGCAACGGAGCATCTCGAGCTCCGAAAGCCCGAAAATAAGCTCAAACCTTCTATTATCGAACCTCCTGATGTAGATCTTAAAGAGCTTCCTAACCATTTGGAGTATGCCTTCCTTCAGGGAGAGGACCAACTCCCGGTAATCATAAACTCTTCCTTGGAACATGAACAAAAAGGTAAACTCTTAGAGGTCCTAAAAAAATACAAGGGGGTACTCGCATGGAGTGTGGCCGACATTAAGGGGATTGACTCAACTTTTTGCACACATAAGATTCTCATGGAAGAAGATTATAAACCTACCGTGCAACCCCAGAGGCGCGTGAACCCTAACATTAAGGAAGTAGTAAAGAAAGAAGTTATCAAACTTTTGGATGCAGGACTGATTTACCCGATTTCGGATAGCCCATGGGTAAGTCCTGTGCAGGTTGTACCTAAGAAGGGTGGAATGACTGTAGTTAAGAATGACAAGGGTGAGATGGTGCCCCAGAGAACAGTCACTGGATGGCGGGTATGCATCGACTATCGAAAGCTCAATGATGCCACGAGGAAAGATCACTTTCCCTTACCATTCATTGATCAGATGTTAGAGAGATTATCTGGACACGAGTACTATTGCTTCTTCGATGGATTCTCTGGATATTTTCAGATTCCCATAGCACCTGAGGACCAAGAAAAGACCACGTTTACCTGCCCTTATGGAACATTTGCCTACAAAAGGATGGCTTTTGGGCTATGTAATGCCCCCGCCACTTTCCAGCGGTGCATGACCGCAATCTTTCACGAACTCATGGAAGACAGCATGGAAGTGTTCATGGATGACTTTTCGGTCTTCGGGAACTCCTTCGACCGCTGTCTTGCTAATCTAGAAAAGATGCTTAAACGGTGTGAGGAAACTAACTTGGTGCTAAACTGGGAAAAATGTCATTTTATGGTGAAGGAAGGGATTGTGTTAGGACATAAGATCTCAGGGAACGGAATTGAGGTGGACCAAGCTAAGGTTGAAGCTATATCTAAGTTACCATACCCCACAACTGTTAAAGCAATACGCAGTTTCTTGGGGGCATGCCGGGTTTTATCGAAGGTTCATCAAAGACTTCTCGAAAATCGCTCGGCCAATGACCCAACTACTTGTGAAGGATGCTCCGTTTGATTTTTCCCAAGAATGCAAGGATGCATTCGATCTCTTAAAAAAGGAACTCACACAAGCTCCAATCATGATCACACCCAACTGGGAGTTACCATTTGAAATCATGTGTGACGCTAGCGACGTCGCTGTCGGGGCTGTATTAGGCCAACGGCGTGATAAGCTTTTTCAACCCATCTACTATGCGAGCAAAACCATGAATCCCGCTCAAGAAAATTACTCCACCACTGAGAAAGAATTATTAGCCGTGGTGTTTGCGTTCGACAAATTCCGACAATATCTTGTCCTTTCAAAAACAGTCGTCTTCACTGATCACTCGGCTCTTCGATATCTTTTTGCGAAGCAGGATGCTAAGCCACGACTAATTCAGTGGATCCTGTTGCTACAGGAATTCGATGTTGAGATTCGTGATAAGAGAGGGGCAGAAAATCTGGCCGCAGATCATCTATCTCGTCTCGAAAACCCTTTGGATGAGCACGATAGAAGTGAGATTAGGGATTCATTTCCTGACAAACAACTCATGTTAATGAGTGACTCAGAGCCATGGTACGCCGATTTTTCTAACTACCTCGCAAGTAGACTCGTTCCTGAACACCTGACTAAGTACGAAAGGAAGAGGTTCTTTTCTCAGCTAAAATACTACTTTTGGGATGAACCCTTTTTATTCCGAAGGTGTCCTGACCAAATTATAAGGCGTTGTGTTTTGGAAAATGAGGCAGTGAAGATTATGAGGGAATGTCACTCTGGTCCCTCTGGCGGGCATCATGGGATAAACATTACCGCCCGAAAGATTCTCGATGCGGGGTTCTATTGGCCCACAATTTTCCGTGATGTAAAAGAAATGGTGCAGGCGTGCGATGCATGTCAACGAGCCGGAAATATATCACATAGGGATGAAGCACCTCAGAACTTTATACATAAGGCTTATTGGGCGCTTAAGACATGTAACTTAGATTACACAATTGCTGGAACTAATAGGTTCTTGAAATTACACGAGCTTGATGAGCTTAGGTTAGAAGCCTACGAATATTCCATCACATATAAAGAGAGAGCAAAAAGATGGCATGACCAGAGAATTAAGAAACCCAAAGAATTTTCAGAGGGACACAAAGTCCTATTGTACAATTCTCGGTTGAGATTATTTCCGGGAAAACTTAAGTCTAGATGGTATGGACCGTTTACGGTGAAGAATTCATCTAAAACTGGAGCCGTGGTGTTATTAGACGATGAAGGTAGGGAATTTACTGTTAACATACAATGTGTAAAACATTATCAAGAAAATAACAATGAAATGATTAGTGAGGAGGATGTGACGTTTGATGATGAGGACACGTAGTAACCTATGACCTTGAGTCTAGCTACAAGACTCGTAAATAAAGAAAAGCGCTTCTTCGGAGGCAACCCATGTTTTGTGTGATTTTATTTTGTTTGTTTGTTATTTGCTTCCGTATGCATGCTTTATTTTTATTGTTGGTAGATCATGTTTCTCAATTAAATAGTGGAAATACTTTACTTTGTTGTTTTGGCCTAGTCTTAACTCCACCTAAAGTATTTTTGCAAAAGATAAGTGTAAGGGGAAACCCCAAATATGTTTTTAAGAAACAAACCGATCATGATTCTCCACAATATTAAATGAACATGTATATTCGTATTTGTTAGAGTCAAATACTTGTATTGAGTCATAATGAAGTTTTGCAGGAATTTCCAGGAAGTGAGACCAAGTTTTTCCAGAAATTTCCGGAAACTTAACATAAGAATTTCTGCAGGTCACTTTTGACGGCGTCAAGAGTTTACTCTTGACGGCGTCAAGTGTAAAAATCTGGAAATTTCACCAGTTTTGTTTTTCTAACGGAGTCTTATGGTTTTTGTGAATTATTAAGTTTTATAATCTCCAGGAGATCTGTAAACTTCATTCCACAAGCATTATATCTTATCTTGTTTTCTAGGATTTAGTAACTTATATAGGATGCCGCCGATTTTACGCGAGGTTGTCTTGTCTATTTTATCAGGTGTTACAGGTTATGTATGACAAGAAGATGATTTACATTCTGGAAGGGAAGCTTTGATTGTTCATTTTCTTGGAGGAAGATTTAACCTGGCCACCTTATTATCCATACCGAGCGAATCAGGGGGGTATTTGATTTCATTCTCTTTACTTTTTCACTTTTACATTCTTTACTTGAACATTGGGGACAATGTTCATCTTAAGTGTAAGGGGAGGGTAAAAAGATGATACCTTACATATGCACTTTCGCTTGAGTTTGTTTTGTTTAATGGCAGATGTGTAATAAAACTATGAGAAATACTTGTTAGTGCAATTTTAGCGCCAAATTTAAATTTTTTTACAACATTTAGGAGTGAAACTTTAGCCATAGCAAGCGTCTCATGGATAGGAGATTGTATGACTAGCACATAACCGTATATTCAGAAAAATTTTCCTCCCAAATATGTGAGGTTCACCTTTAGATTTGATAGGAAAAACATTTACTATTAGTGCTTATGAGTGTACCGGTAGCATTTAGATTCTAGAACTTGCGTTAGTGATGCATCCCGAAACGGCTAGTGAGACTACATTCATGTGGTAGGACTTACTACATGATAAGAGGCATTAGGATCACCCTTGTTTTAAACCTGTATCATAATTACTTGACCATTTAAGTCATATTACTTGGCTAGTTAAGTCAACTAATTTTTCCCACACCCTTAGCGTTGCACTCATTTTTAGTACACGATACCCCTAGTACACCCCTCTGAGCCTATCTTTTCGTTTCTAACTTTAAGCATCTTACTTAAAGGAAGAATTTGTTACACCCCACTTAAATGTACAACCAAATCGCCTTAGCCTTCCGTGTATGCGCTCATTTTTAGTGCATTATTGTTATTTGTTAAACCCTAAGTTAACTATCTAATTGATTACATGGTTGCTAAGTCGAGTCATATCTTTGTACATATTGTTTTGGGACGATTGGGACTCATGGGTAAGTACTTATTTTATGGAGTAATGGGGAAGAACATCATTTATTACCCCCATATGTACGTTAATCTTAAAAGTGCTCCAAGTGTTTTGATTTTCTTAATTCGAGTCGTTAGAGTAGTTTATTGTAAAGTATGTAAAGATTCAAGTGTAAGGGGAATGTTCATTTCCTATGATGTATTATTTTGGATGGTAGGGTAAGAGTGTATGCAAAAAATAAAAATAAAAATAAAATAAAATAAAATAAAATAAAATAAAATAAAATAAAGAAAAAGAAAAAAAAATAGAAAAAGGAAAAAGAGAAAAAACATACGGACTACCATCCCTTTTTATTCTATGTTCACTTTATGTTTTTGTTATTTTTCATTTAAGTCGAGTCTAGTCTTGGCTTAGCAACACCATATTGTACATGTAATTAACCAAGATTGTTAACTCGCCACCAGTAAAACTTCCTTTATCCAACAAAACCGTGTATTTCATATCCCTACACCTAACGTTACAACCCTTTAGAAGACCTCTTTGATATTTTGTCCTAGGTGCTTACGCCATGTGGTGGAGGTTTGATCCTTTCCCAAGCCTATGGTAATCTATCTTTCTATGACAGGTAGTGAGAGATATCTTCCGTTTTCATATTGTAATTTACACTTTATTACACCCGAGAGATGTGAGTATCTAAACACTATTTGTGAGGTGCTAGTATATGACCTCCGTGCTTGTCTATTGGTCTTTAGTGGAACGATTATTTGTTGTAATTACTTTTATATTAGTGTCAAACGACCCCTAACTTGTCTTTTGAGTAGAATAAAAGCGCATTTGCTTGAGGACAAGCAAATCTCAAGTGTAAGGGTATATGATGAGGCGAAAAATGATCCGTTTTTAGGAGGTCATTTAAGCCCGAATTCGAATTTATTTGATCAAATATTTCCCTAAATCGTTCCTTTTGTGATTTTAGGTACTTTGGGAGTGAAATCTGGAAAAGGAAGCAATTCGGACGTTTTTGGAGCATAAAAGTGAAGAAAACGCCAAAGTCTTAATTATCCATGCTGGGAACAGCAGGTGACGGCGTCAAGAGTAATTCCCTGACGGTGTCAAGAGCAGAATTCCATGACGACCCAGTACAGATTTGACGGCGTCACGAAGGTAGGGCGTCAAGAGTAAAAGTCATGATGGCCTGGAAATGATTAAGTCTTGACGGCGTCAAATGTAGATCAAGGCAGTCCGAGAATAGTTTTGGCGGCGAGGTGATGGCGTCACAATGTTTGTCTTGACGCCGTCAGACCCCTTTTCCTATATATAGTTTTCTAATTTTCACATTAAAAAGAGAGAAGTTTTGGAGAAACCCAAAGTACGATTTTGGTGCAACTTTTACAGGTTTTCAAGGGTTCCAAACCCTTGATACCTTTCATTGTAATTGAGATAAGTGTTCTTTTAATTCAATCAATATGTCTATGTGTTGGTTGTTTATATCTTGTTCTTGTCTTAATTCCATCATGCTAGGCTAGATCTATCTTGTGTTTGCTTAGATCTAATGAAACCTAGATGTTAATTATGTGTTGATTACTTGTTTATACTTGTTTTGGATGAATGATTTATATGTTAGGCTTAAGAAAACTGGCAGATCTCTAATTGGTAACATGCTTGAACGTCTTAAGAAACATGAACCGACGCGCACTAGGTCTTTATTGGTTGTATTTAATGCATGAGCCACTTTTTACAATCCCTATAGTTGTGCTGGGCATGGTGTAGGAGGAGATAAGAGCTCATAGAATTGGGGAGTTAAGTGTGCCACCCCATGAATGGTATTAAGAAATACGATCCGTCATCCATGAAAATATAACAAGTAATTAACATGTAAAAGATGTCTAGGGAGTAGTGAAATCTAAGTAAACACATTTTCTCAACTTATTGCTCACAACTTTAGTATAATTTAGTTTATTTTCATTTCTAGTATTTTATTTTGATTGCATCTTTAGTATTGGGTTAGTTGATTAGCAACTAATTCCGCCCAAATCCTTCAAACCCGAGATATTTACTCGCTTTCTAAAAAATATAAAAATACAAAAATAATCATCCCTCACCTTTAGAACTAGTATTTAGGCTTTCTAATCCTAGCGACACTATTCCTAAGCTGAACGATCAATCCCCCGGTACTTGTCACTATACTATACTACAACGATCAGGTACACTGCCTGGTGGGGGTTGTAAGATTCTCGAGATCCCTCGAGAGGTAAAGCCTGTTGCGATTCCCACGCATCATAGAGGATCAACAATTAGTGGTTGTGTGGAGAGTTGAGCTGAAAGTTCTTTTTCTTTCTCTTTTGTTTTCTGTTCAAGAATGTCATTGATTTCAACCTGATTGTGTTTTAGAAGATGAAACAAATTGTTGATGACTTTAGCTGTTAAGTCTTGATTTTTTCTGATAGCAATGGTGAAACGGCTCCATTCAAGTGGTAGGTTTTTGAGAAACATGGTGTTATGCTCAGTGTTTGATCATTTGAGGTTATGACGGTTCATTTCATTAATAAGTTTTTTGAATCGAATGTATGCATCTTCAAGACTTTCCTCAAGAAGCTGCTTGAAAGACTGATAATTCCATAGAGATAGAGTCTGTTGAGTTTGTGTGCCGACATCTGCACCTTGCATCAATCTTTCCAAAGCTTTCCATAGGTCATGAGCAGTGAGATTGCTGTCAATAACATTGTAGATGTCATTGCTTAAGCCATATTGAACTAAGTTCTTGGCACAAATATCGGCTTCAAATTAAGCAATTTCATTTTGACTTAGATCATCTTCAGTTTGTAGCCGTTAAAGTACCTCATGCTCAGTGTCATCAATCTCTTTTATTACATACGGACCATGTTTGATGGAATTAAACAACAACTTACGTTCTTCGTTGCCCATTAAAACATTCATAAACCTTGAAGACCATTGAACGTTGTTTCCCCTATTCAACACGAGAGGCCTAGCATCACTCCCTGCTGCCAATGCATCTTGAGTTGTAGACATTGTGATAGTGGATCTTGTTATGAGATGTTGTTTTTTGTTTGAGTGTGGTGTTTTAGTTTGTTTAAAGTTGAGATGGTTGATTGTTTGGAGTTTTAAATTGTGATATGTGAATAATTAAAAAGTCCCTTAATAATTTTAATCTTTTAGGGGATTTGGAAATTGATAAAGTCTCTAAGTCAAGATATTGCAACAAAGTCTCGTGAACAGTAACTATCACAGCTTTCTGGTGAAAATTGGGTAGAGTTTTCTATCACAAAATGTGGGTAACAGTAAGTTTTTGAAAGATTAGCTATTGCAGAACTTTGTGATATCACAACAATACAAAAGCTATCGCAGCAATTTCTTGCGATTTGAGCAGAGTTTTCTTTCGTAAAGAGTGGGTAACAGAAAGCTTCGCAAAGCAAGTATCACAACCCTTTCTATCTGAGCCCAAATCAATTGCTATCGCAAACACCTACCGTAGACTAGAATGTCTATCACAGATGTTTCAAAGCCTAGTATCGCCGCCAAAAACCCTTGTAATGTGAACAAAACTGATACGAATAAACCTTAAACCCTATTTTTACAAACAAAAGTACACTTTTTCTAAAACCCTTAAACCACAAAATTCAGCCTAAATCTTCACTAAATACTTAAAAGTTTTGAGTAAAATGATAAAAATACTTTCCTTTTCCACAAATCTGTTATCCTAACATACATTTTACAAGATTAAACACGTTAATGATTAATCTTAATACTACATATGACGTATAATATATTCTGGAGATAGAAAGCTCTAAACTTCAATAACCAAAACTTCTACAACTAATGAAGATTAAAACAACACTACGTGAAACAAAAAATCATATTTGGCTCTTGATACCAATTTTTGTTCCAATAATATCACGTCCGAGAGATAAAGTAGGTGTGAGCACTTTAGAGTAGAGAGAGAAATGAGAGAATAATAAGAAAGTCTCGCATTGATAAAAAGGAGAACACACACACACCATAACCAATGAGGTAGGGGTATTTATACCCAATGTATAGCCAAGCATGCTATCACAGATATACAAGTTATGCGATAGTAACATGCTGTCGCAGGATACAACTTACACAACGTACCCTATACTATTACAAAAGATAAATAGAAGTTCATAACTAATGATTTACAATTTTTGTGTTCCAACAATTTCACCACCTATTTCTCAATCAAAGCTCTAGGCAAGTAGCCATAGAAATTAGGGACGAAATGTGTTTCATTCTAAATTAAGGCTGTCAAACTCGCGAGTTTACACGTAAGATCATACGAGCTTACGTGCACACCAGTCAAAATTGTTTAGGATCGTAGTAGGATCGCATCTAAGGTAGGATCACAAGTAAGATCATAGGATCGCATGTACGATCGTAAGATCGACACGCGATCTGTGTTTACTTTTATTTTAATCTTTTATGTCCATCCCACTTGCTTAGGCAAAAAAAAAAAAAAAAAAAAAAAAAACAAACGTGTGTTTTACTAATGTATAATGAGTAAACCACTATTGTTTTATTTTTAAAATATATTATAGTTTATACACAGTTTTTTCCTTTTCTAAATAGATTATGTTGACATAAATAATGCCCAAAAACAGTGTTAACATTCATCGACATCTCAATGTTTTGATAATCACAAAACGTAAATCCATTGAACTAAAAATTATTTCGCAAACAAGTATTTAGAGATAAATATTTCACTTTACACCCAAATCACTTAAGGTATGGATAAACAAAGTATTTATTGAATTCTATGATCAACGGAACATTTTCTCAATCACTAGAATTTTTATAAAATGTCACAAACATTTTATATCTTTTACAAAATCATTTTTGGAATTAAAAGAATATGTTTAAATCAATATAAATATATGAATTCAAATTTTTAACCACAAAAAGACAAAGCTTGGCAACGTTCAGAATGGGCGGCCCCCTTAATTAACTAGGTGGCACCTTAATTATTAAGGGGACCGACCCCTTAATTAAGGGGACCGGCCACGCTCCTGACCCCTAACTTTGCCTCTAAATACTGGTTCAGTTCACAGAATTTTCGCACCTCTTGCACCCCAAAACTTTCTGATCTAAATCCCCATTTCCATTACCTAAAATCCTTTGATCATATATACATTAATCTTTGTTTCAAAGTGATCCAATCCTCACCTTTTCAAGTGCAAGAGAAGAATACTTCAATCTACCAAGACAAGAAGTATTACAACTTGTTGTGACCTCCACATCCAAGTTGTTAGAGCATCATTCATTATATTTATTTCTTAGTGTAACTAGTTGTGAATATTTGATAGAAGATAGATTAGCAAGTTGTGTTAATATTGTGAAGTAAGATAGTTGTAAAGAAGAAGTAGTGGTGTGATTTAGTAGTGACTAGGTATGAAGAAGTAGTGGTGTGATTTAGTAGTGACTAGGTGTGGAGAAGTTGTGTAGAAGGAGTGAATAAGGTGTGACTAAGTTGTGGTGTGTAAATTGGTGTGTAAGGTTTTCTCCGCCATAAGGGAGCTTGTTGACATAGTGAAGAAAACTCTCGAGTTAGGTGCTCGAGGAGTGGAGTAGGGCAAGGAAGGTATCCTTGTAGCTGAACCACTATAAATCTCTTGTCTCGCGGTTCGATCTTTCCGTCTCTCATTTATTTCATTACCTACATTATTATAGCTTTAGTATTTTATTTTAGTCGTTTATGTTGTGCAAGAATTGAATTCACATAATATTGAATCTACATTTATGAAAGTAAACAAAACGCGTAAACAAACCTTTTATAAAAAATTAAAAAGACGTAAAACAACTGAACCCCCCCCCTTCTTGTTTTCCGCAATTGGCATCAGAGTAAGGTCAAGCGAGATTTTTAAAATATATTGTATTTTAAAACTTGCAACGATCTATGGAATCTAAAAAATATTTAGAAGGGCAATCTATGCAAAGACCACCACTATTTGAAAGTGATGGATTTTTATATTGGGAAAATAGAATCGAAACTTATGTGAAATCTAAAGATCTTGATGTTTGGCATATTATCACATTTAGTGATTTTCCCCCTGTTCAAAATAATTCGGAAACTAAAATGGATGAAATTGTACCTTTTGAAAAACAAAATGATTATTTGAAAAAGAAACTAGCAAAAAATAACGAAGCTAAAATGGTAATTTATAATGCATTACCGCGTAAAGAATATGAAAGAATTTTTATGTGTGAAACAGCAAAAGAAATTTGGGACTCACTACTAATCACTCACCAACGTAATAGTCAAGTCAAAGACAACAAAATTGATCTTCTTGTACAACAATATGAACAATTTATGATTCCGAAAGAAGAATCAATAGATAGTGCTTTTGCAAAATTTAACACTATTATCACAAGTTTAAAAGCACTTGATGTGACTTTTTCTAGTAAGAATTGTGTCAGAAAATTTCTTAGGGCATTACATCTAAAATGGCGAACTAAACTCATGGATATTGAAGAATCAAAGAACTTGATGACGTTATCACTCGATGAGCTTATCGGAAATTTGAAGGTCCATGAAGAAATTATAATAAGAGATTCTGAAACGATCAAAGTCAAGAAAGAACAAACTATATCTCTTGCTCTAAAAGCCAAAAAGGAACTTAGTGACGATGATGATTCATGATGAGAGTGAAGACAAAGAATATGCAATGGCTATAAGAGGATTCAAGAAATTCTTCAAAGGACGATGAAGATTCACTAGATTAGCACGAGACGAAAGAAAGTCATTCCAAAGAAACAAAAGCGATAACTACGGGAAAAGAAAGTGACTTAGATGTGGAAGTCCAAATCATCTCATTGGCGAATGTCTAAAGCCACCGGGTTATGAAATTCAAGGCGCCTTTGTTAGTGGAACATGGAGTGCTAGTGACAAAGAAGAAGCGGAAAAACCAAGAGACGAAAAATGTTTTGTAGCCAAAGTGACCAATGAAATATGCTTAGGAATAGAATTGGAGCCCGACAAATGGATCAAGGATAGCGGATGTTCGAGGAATATAATGGGGAACCACAAGCTATTTTCTACATACAAGGCATACAATGGAGGTAATGTTATTTTTGGTAGTGATTTACGTGGAAAAATCATTGGCAAAGGTACGATCTCTTAAGACTCACTTACTATTGAAAATGCTGAGCATGTATATAATTTAACATATAACTTACTTAGTGTAGGCCAAATATGCGATAATAAATGTATGGTTACCTTTACAGATAGGGATAGCAAAATAGTTAAGAATGGAAAAGTCATAGGTAGAGGAATTAGGAAAGGAGGTATATATGTTATGAAACTAGGAAACAAACTGGAAGATAATATATGCCTAGCAACCCTAGACGAAAACTCCACTGTGTGGTATAGTGTTGACATAAATAATGTGTGAAAATGTTATTTATATCTTTTGATATCTCTATATTTTGACGATCACAAAATGTAAAATCGTCAATCGTATAATTACTACATAAACAAGTATTAAGCTAGTTTATATCATCATATCTAACTTAATCACTTAAGGTATGGATAAACAAGTGCTTAATACATCTAATGATCAAAGGGGTATTTAATTAACTAACACAAAGTTTATTTAATTATATAAACATATTATATATTTTTGAAAAAAAAAACACTTTTGGTAATAAAGAAAAATGTTTTATTCATACAAAATATATGAATTCAAATTTTTAACCAAAATCAGTTAGTTTTTCACCAAATAAACTTTCCCCACTAAAAGACAAAGATTCTGGCCGTTTCAGCTAGGTGGCCCCCTTAAAATTAAGGGGACCGGCCATGCTCCTCTATCAGAATCTTTTGCCTATAAATACCACCTAAACCTGGATTTTTTCCTCACCTTTTACACGAAATTTTCAGATCTATAACTCTCTAAACATCCTCTAAAACCCTTTGATCATTTGTATATTAATCCTTGTTTCAAGTGATTCAATCCCTCATCATCTATTTTCATCCAAAGTGCAAAAGAACAACACTCTTTCTACAATAAAGTTCAAGAAGTGTTGAAGAGTAGTTGTCCATAGTGTATATATATATTCACTTGTGAATATTGTGTTGTGCTTGTGATTAATTGTTTAGAAGATATAGAAGTTGTGTAGAAAATAGAAGTTGATAAGTAGTGAAGTAAGTTAGTTGTGAAGATAGGTGTGAAGTAGAAGATTGGTGTGTAGAATATTGGTGTGAAGAAGTTGTGTAGAAGTAGTGATCAAGTTGTGAAGTTATTGTGGTGTGTAAATTGGTGTGTAAGGTTTTCTCCGCCAAAAGGGAGTTTGTTGACATAGTGAAGAAAACTCTCGAGTAGGTGACTCGGGGAGTGGAGTAGGAACAAGGAAGGTGTCCTTGTAGCCGAACCACTATAAATCCTTGTGTTGTGGTTTGATCTTTCCAACTCTTCTCATGACTCATTTACTTACCTTTACTATATTATCTTTGTTAGTTAGTTATTGTACAATTGTTCATATAGTGCAAGTATTGAGTTCACATAAATAAGAATCGAATCTTTTTTAAACCAACTGGTGTCTATAAATTTAAAAAGACGTAAAACTATTCAACCCCCCCCCCCTTCTAGTTTTCCACAATTGGTATCAGAGCCACGTCTAACAAGATCTTTAAAATATATTGTATTTTAAAACTTGTAACGATTTATGGAATCTGAAAAATATTTAGAAGGGCAATCTATGCAAAGACCACCACTATTTGAAAGTGATGGATTTTTATATTGGAAAAATCGATTCGAAACTTATGTGAAATCAAAAGATCTAGATCTTTGGCATATTATTACCAATGGTGATTTTTTACCTATTCAAAATAACCCTGAAACTAAGAAAGATGAAATCGTACCTTTTGAAAAACAAAATGATGATTTAAAAAGAAAACTTGCTAAAAATAATGAAGCAAAAATGGTTATTTACAATGCGTTACCACGTAAAGAGTACGAAAGGATCTTCATGTGTGAAACCGCAAAAGAAATTTGGAACTCTTCATTAATAACCCACCAAGGTAATAATCAAGTCAAAGATAACAAAATAGATCTACTTGTTCAACAATATGAGCAATTCACGATTCCGGAAGAGGAATCAATTGATAATGCTTTTGCTAGATTTAACACTATCATCACAAGTTTAAAAGCACTTGATGAGAATTTCTCTAGTAAGAGTTTTGTTAGGAAGTTTCTTAGAGCTCTTCACCCAAAATGGCGAGCTAAAGTGACGGCTATTGAAGAATCAAAGAATTTGTCAACACTACAACTTGATGAATTAATTCGTAATTTAAAAGTCTACGAAGCAATAATAAAGAAGGACTCCGAAATGGTTAAAGGAAAAAGAGAGCAAAGCAAGTCAATCGCCTTGAAAGCTAGAAAGGAATCCAACAACGAAGATAGCTCATCTTCCGAAAGCGAAGACGAAGAATATGCCATGGCAGTAAGAGCTTTCAAGAAATTCTTCAAATGGCGAGGAAGATTCGTTAGACAACTACACGACGAAAGGAGAACACCTCAAAAGAATAATGATGACAAGTATAGCAAGAATGAGAGAAAATGTTTCAAGTGTGATGATCCAAATCACCTTATTGGAAAATGTCCAATGATGACAAGAGATCAAGATGAGAAAGAAACAACAAAGGAAGAAAAGTGTCTCATGGCTAAAACGTCAAGTGAGGTACGTTCCGAAACCGAATATTTTAGTGATGAAAATCTATCATTAGATGAAAAAGATTTAGATAGTAAATACAATAGATTATGCAAGCTAGGACAACAAGTAATGGCTAAAAACAAATCACTAAAATACATAAACAACCAATTAGAAAATGAAATACTTGAACTAAAAAATAAAATGCATCAACTTGAAAAAAGCAAAGAAACTTTTGAAGAATGTAAATCATGTCAAGAACTTAGAAGTGAAAACAACAAACTTAAGGAAGAAATTTGTAAACTTGATAAATTTAAAAATAGTAGTAACTCACTTAGTAAAATTATAAGTATTCAAAGAATATCCGGAGACAAAACCAGTCTAGGTTTTAACTCAAACGAAGCCTCAACAAGTGAAGTTAAAAATGTTAAATTTGAAAGTGAACTCAAGGAACTAAAACCTTCAAAATCTAATCCTAAGTATATACTCATAAATTATAAGAAAATACCTCTAGCTAGTAATGAAGAAACAAAACCATTTTATAAACCATCTTTAAAAACCGAAGTAGAATCGTCTAAAACTAAAACAAGATCTAAAACTCCACCACCTAGGAAACCGAATAATTCTTATCCTAGACCTAAAACACCTCAACCAAGAGTAAACCAAAATAGACAAAACTTTAACAATAATCAACAAATGTGGAACTTCAATCCATGGGGAATGTTTCCACCATATATGCACCCAAGTCAAATACAAAACATGTTCGGGACAAATAACTTTGGTCAAATGAGACAATGGGGACCAACGTAAAAATTCTCGCCATTCAAACATGGAAATCTTTGATATCACCTCTTGTTCGGACTATCTCTTGAAGATTTTGAAGTTAAACGCATTGAAGACGTAAGGTACACATTTCCTTTTATTTCCTTGTCAACAAATGCATGCTTAGTTTAGTATCTAGTTTTTATGTGATTTTGATTGGTTCATTATTCCCTCTATTTTTTTCATATATATACTTATCTACTTATACTATATCTAAATAAATATATATATACATATATATACACTTAGATATATCTAGGATCTTATAACCTGGAAAACTCATTTGTTGATTTTCTAGAACTAGAAATTGTTCATTTACGAACCTTTTCTTTTCCCCATTTGCCTTATCAATTTTTTTTTTGACGACAGTCATGCTGATGAAGAGAGATGAGTCGAAAAATCTATGGATGAAACAAACTCCCGGCTTCCGTTGCATACGTCTCCCTCCTATATTCTTGACTTATAAGCCATTACTATATATATATATATATATATATATATATATATATATATATATATATATATATATATATATATATATATATATATATATATATATGTATACTTATGAACCTTCCACAACTTTCTCGTTCACTTGACAACTTGATATATTTCATCCGAAATGATCAAGAAAAGTTTATTGACAATATGTCAAGTAAAAGTGTCAAGTAATTCTTGTTTGTTCCAGAAACCAAATTTTGAAAAATCAAATTTTGGAGGGTGGCCCCCTTAATGTTTAAGGGGACCGGCAGCCAAATGAAGGGCGGCCCCCTTATTGTTTAAGGGGGCCGGCCATCTGATTGATCCAACCCATTTTTCTCCTTATTCCTTTTGCCAAACACTCCACTTTTTCATACTCCCCTTCCCCTGCTTCTGCTATGACGAAAACCAAAACCCAAAAACATCTCAAATCACTTCCAAATCACATAATTCGGGTTAATTTGCAAAGGGCAAATTCATCTAACACAATCACCATTACGTATTGTAAGTTTTTCATAACACATTTCATCTTATTTCATCTTATTTGGTCATACTCATGATTATGCATGTTTTATAAAATTCTTCAATTTCACAATTTCTTTCGAATTAAGTCCTAAAACTCCATAACCAAATGCTTCCCCTAGGATTAGAATGATTAATCAACACTAGAAACTAGTAATTATAAACTATCATGTCGAAATTTTTTGAAAATCTTCATACACTCCTTTTCAAAAATTTTAGTAAACTCATTGTTGAATAATGATTTGAAAACGTGTTAAAACTAATCACATTATACTTTTGTAACTTGTAAAACTTGAAATTACATTTTTTCAACCAAGAAAAATTATATTGGTTCACAATATAGGGGTATTTGGATTATGTCCAAATAATATCGAAACCTAGTCATTATAATTTTTATAAAACTTTGTTATAATCATAAACCAATAAATTGCTAATCGGACTTGTCAAGATATATAATTCATATATATATTGACATAATAGTGGTATAAGTCACTAGTTAAGGAAGCGTTTGGTTTATTACTAAAAATAACATTTTTAAGTAAAAATACAAACCATTTTTTTCAAAAACAAATCACATGCATAAGAAACTCGCAAGAAATAGCTAGTTTTACAATCTAATGTAAATCTAGTAAATTTCATGATATATTAAGATGTTTAAAAGGGCGTTTGGATTTGTCCATAACTACTTATTAAAGATCGTCAAGTATATCTAGAACGAGTTAAAAACAATATTAAGGAACATGGTAATCTACTTCTTAGGATTAGTAACGAAGTATGTTTACGTTCCAACATAAGCCTTAACAATATACATATACTTTTATCTTTCTTTATATTTATTTTGGTCTTTTTGTATTGTTGATGTGTTTAGGTGAAAATGCCAAAAGCAACTACCGAAGATCTTTCTCACACTAAAAACTACATTCCTAAAGTTTCCCAACTCCCTACCACATCTCCTTCCATTGGACTTATATATCGTCAAATTGAAGATAGAAATGTTCATGAAGGACGTGTAGTAGATCTTGCTTTTGCTCAATCCGACTTCATAAATCGCTTGTTTTCAAGCATCAACTTCAATTGTCTTTATGAAATAAATGAACCTATCATTCCTCGCTTCATGATGGATTTCTATAGCCAAGTCACCATCCAAACCAATGATCTTGGTTTCATTACCATCTCTTTCATGATTCAAAATGAATTTATCACCCTAACTCTCGAACAATTTGGTCAAATCCTCCAAATTCCATTTAGAGGTCAAGCCGTTTTCACAAATGAGTGGGACCTCGAATCTCTTAATCGCTATCGACCAACCTTCGGTCCCTATTTCGACGAAATTCCTCATCCCGACGAAATTCGTCAAGTCCTTGGTGTGGAACGTGCCACCACAAACCGAAAAATAAAATCCAAAAATGTTCAAATCTCTCCATACCAACTTCTCCTCAAGGAGTTAAGCCCCCACATGAAGCGTTGGGAAGAACTCATTCGTGAGAATGCGTTTGGTACTGGAGGTCACCGGGACCATCTCTCGGCGTGCCTTGCTCACATGTTGTATTGTATAGCTGTCGAAAAGCCGTACAATTTGGCCTACTTCTTTATCAAACGGATTGAGTGTGCTAGAAAAACTCCCAAAGCCAATCTTCCATATGGAATGTTCCTCACTCGTCTCTATCGTCATATGATCGAGTACTACCCCGATCTTGACAATAGTATCTATGAGTCCATCTACCCCACTTTACGTCCTCTCGCTCTAAAACAGGCTCGACGAACTCGAAGTGACAAGGGTAAATCTTGTCGTCATAGCTTTCATGGATCATCTTCAAGACAAGACGATGACGATGAGGATGAAGACATCCATGATGCTAATACCCCTTCGTTCTCTGAGTTCGTTGACAATTTAGAGAATCTTAACTATCCTGCCTATTCTACCCCATCTCCTAGTGATCAAAACGAAGAAGTGCTTCGTGAACGAACTACCGAAATTGTCACACCCCCAAAATCGGGTCCAGCGGAAGCATACGTGTAGCTGGGGTGTAACTCAATCGATATCACAACACAAGTACAAAAATGGTTTTCACTTTAATCATTTAGAATAAAATCGTTTAATCAAAAATGTTGAATTTACATCGTTAAAAGTAGTGCGGAAGTAGGCCCTTAAAATAGTTTAAAAACGGTCCCCATATAAATAGTCAGAGTCTTCTATGACCATGCCATGCCCTGCCAAAACCTCCAGTAGCGTGCCATTGCTAAAAACCTGAAAATACATGCTAAAGTGTCAACACGAGGTTGGTGAGTTCATAGAGTTGTTTAACAAATAATGCCTATAGAGAAAAGATCGCCCAGCAAAGGCATTGTAAATCCACTCAGTTGCAGGTCCCGCCATAAGAGACTTGCAACCTGTGTGTTTACAACCCACTGCCAAATGTGTTAAAGTCTACGGAAACAAAAGTAATATGTGGACCAATAATCAAAGATAAGTGTAGTTTGACCAATACATTTGGTTATGTGACCAATTCATTCGGTATGTGACCAATTCATTCGGTCGTATTACCCGTACATTCGGTTATGTGACCCGTTCATTTGGTCATGTATGTACATAGTGGAAAAGCCGGTTCATTCGGTTAAGTGTGCATAATAGTGGAAAAATCTTGGGTCCAAAGGTAAAAAGGATTAAGTGTGATGCAATTGAATATACACTACCTTCGAATGAGTAAGAAATTCATAAATGGAGCAAGTAAATGTTTGACTAAGCATGTAGCAAAAAAACCAATTAAATCAAGTATACATTTAGATGGAAACGAGCATGTATTCTCCCCCAAAACCGTTATAGAACAAGTTAAAATAGTAGGGGCTATGACTCACCTGGAGCGATAGCAATGATGACAAGAATGGATACACTGAAAGGAGGCACGATCTCTAACCGCAACCTAATATGAGTAATAACGATCTACCTTAGATCATGACATAATGAAATGAATGCACGTGCACATGATGCCTATACCACTCGTAACTTGGAAATACTAGTTATCGTCATAGTAAAATAGTTTCCATACATAGGAAAAATAAGTCCAAATATAGAAGTATATAACTTGTCGTAGTATATCGTATAAAAATGTTAGTGTTATATTCCTCGTTTTTGAAAACCTTGTAACAATATCTAGAAGTCGCGTCATTTAACCTTTGGCGATACGGGTCTCGATCGATGAGAAAATCGACTCTTATTGTTGTTACTTGAAAGTATTATGTTCAACACTTAGAAAATTTCATTATAGTAAAAGCTGTCAAAATATATCTAGTTTATCGCGTATATAGATGAGGTCGTAGTTTATTCGTTATAAGTCTATTCGACGAACGGCCAATTGATTTGAAAAGCTTGCTAGAAGGTCTTGATTTCATAAAACTACGGCTCGGACTCAAACTGATCCGATCATAAAGAAAAACAGCCGAGAAAGTGGTGTCTCGCAAAGACAGTTTTACGGCAAAATAATAATAGAAAAGCTGATGGAAATTTGTAAAAATCGTCTAAGTTCAAACGCTTGTATCTTTTTCGTTATAAGCTCGTTTTCTACGCTCTTTATATCCCCGGAATCGTGGGATGGCATACTAGTATATTTTTGATAAATCGGGACGGCTAAATCAAATTTTAAGCCTCGAAACAGTCCATGAAAATCGTGGGACAGCAAGGTATTTTTCAGTAAATAGTTTTCGTCGTTAAAATAGAAAATAGTATATCTTTTTCGTCGTAACTCGGATTTTAGTGATTCAAGCGGCCACGGTTTCGTTTTTGAAAGTATTTTCTGAATATCTAACCCAATGTTACCCGGAAACCCCTGAGTTTTCTGAAATTGGCGATTTGGGACAGAACCTATATTTGAAAGTATTTTTCGTTCTTAATATTCGGAAAATCATATCTCCTTCGTTATTAACTCGTTTTTATCCCCGTTTTCGGCCATAGTTTCGTCTCGGAATGTATTTTCTAAATCTTTGGTCAAATATTACCCACAACCTACTGAGTTGGCCACGTTTTCAAAATAAGGACAGCCACTTTTCTATTAGTGCCAAAAAATGAGTTTTCTAGTTTGTAACTTGTCCCAAAACCAATCAAACCACTTTCAATCACCACAAAACTAGTCTAATCCTACCATACACCTTCTTAGGGTGTCATGGGTTCCTAAACATCATAAACCAAGTGGATCTAACAAGGATCTAACTATAATCTACTTCTAGGGTTGTATGTTCAAAAAGTTTATAAAATAAAGTGGTAAAAACTAGTATATGCATGAAATAAAGTATGGAAATCATGTGATACTAGTATATATTAGATGAAAACATGAAAAATAACTTGGTAACTTACTTTGAAAGGTGGTGTGATTAGATGATCAAAACCTTAGGATTCTTAAGTTTATATTGCAAAACCCTTACAAGAATGACTAAATGAACTTGTTAACAACTTGATCTTGGAAAAATTTTGTTCTTGCTCCTTGGTGTTTTCTTGCCGTGCATATGGTAGAGAGAAAGGGAGAATGAGAGCTTTGATATCTAGTGAAAATGAGACTTGTGTGGTAAAATATCTATTAAGTATAATGTGAAAGATTTTGGTCAAGTAAATGATTAGATTTTATGACAAAAGGGAGGGGGGGCTGACGTGAAACAAGGGGAGGGATGGGTTGTGTTGATGGCTACATAATGCTCTTGTCCCCTTGCATAAGTATTAGTTAGTTTATTTGGTGCATTGGTGTTATCGGGTACCGTGTTAACTAAAAATAAATCGTGACGAGGTAAAATAAAATACGACGAAGTTGTAAAAGTTGTAAAATATTATTCCTGGTGAGAAACGAGTATTAGAATAATTATCGGGTTGAAATATTGCAAACCGACTGAGTAATAAGCTCCGACCGTGAAATATAGTAATCGATCTCAAAACACCGGGTAAATTAATAATATAATTTTTATATTATAAGAATGAGTATAAAAATATATTGGGATCATAGTCGGGAGTGTCGGACGTGTTATTCTCGTTATTGATCGCGTGTTAACGTTTATCTAAAATAAACATACGTAAATCGTTACTTATACCAAAAATATTAATTTAATTATCCTACGAGTGGAATAGTATGCAAGTGCCATATGATGATACGTAGACTATTTCTAGTCTGTATGAGATGTCCCAAATGATAATGCATGAATTCGCTCCCGAACCAATATGGTTACGCGAATTTGAATATTCGTAAACTAAATTTACGATGACATGAGTAATGCACGTGAATAGTGGTTTTCTCTCGGAAATGAATAGTGTCAAGTGAATAGTAAAATTTCCGAATGTTTCTCGAAATGTCAAATTGACCTCAAAAACGATGAATAGTGATCGATGAATAGTAAATGGTGAATAGTAACTTGTGAATAGTAAATTGTCAAGGTTTGGAAAATGACCGGAAATTACGAGTTGTGACAGTCTTCCCTTCTAACAGGAACTTCGTCCCGAAGTTCAGTTTTGGTTGGTCTCTGAAGTATATTGGTGAAAAGATGATAATAATTGAGAATTCCAACGAACTTCCACGATAGGAATTCGACTCCGCTTCAACCGTTTGACCTAACGGTCCATGATTTCTATTGGTTATTACCAAGTCTACGTTTGTTCTTGGGTTGGGTTCCTTTCCTAATGGGATCACGAATGACTAATCTGAAAGTCATTTCCTGAGATTTGAATAGGTGAAACATGGTTGTGTAATCCGGTTGTTCTCTAACAAGGCTCAAGTCTGACAGCCACCAGGCCTACTCTGTCTGAAATATTACGTGGTCCAGTGTATATCGGGTTCAACTTTCCCAGTTTTTTGAATGATATCATGCCTTTCCTAGGCAGAACTTTCAACATGATCTGGCTACCAACTTGAAGTTTTAATGGTTTACAACTTATAGAATTTGTAATTGCTTCTTGACTTGTAGGAAATTTCTGGTTATTTCATGAATGCCTACTAGACTAGTGAGTTAGGATTTTCCAATTTCAACTCGTCAATGGATAGGGGCACTTCGACCATAGAGTGCTTTAAATGGTATAGTCTCTAGGCTCGTGTGGTAACTATGGTTATAAAGGAATCTGATTTATGGAAAATGGTTAGTCCAACCATTTCTAGAGTCAATCACACCTGATTTGGGCATATCTCCCTATGTTTAAATCAATCTCAAATTCTGACCATTGGTCTACAAATGATAGGTGGTGTGGTTCCAAAGGGATCTTAATGAAATCGCTAGGAGTTGAGGTGAATTAAATTCCTTTATTAGGAATAATTGAAATGGGTATCATGAATCTTGTTTTGAAAGGCTTACAAGGTTAGGTCCGTCAAGGGTGTTGTTTGAAAATAATAGATTAGTATAAGGTTGTGATTCTTCCGCAGGAATGTCATGAATTAGGGTCTCTCTCCACCTACGGTGCTTAGTCTCCATTACTAAGATTTTCCCCAAGTTATATGTCATCAAATCACAAAATCCTAAAGATATGAGTGAGGTAATCTAGTGATTGATTTTCAAAGTTTGTTTTGAAATTGTGTGTTTTGTTCAAAGACCTTTCCTGACTAAATAAATTTACAACTTTAAGCAAACAGCCTTTTAAGT
This sequence comes from Artemisia argyi, assembly GCA_030686995.1. NCBI lineage: Eukaryota > Viridiplantae > Streptophyta > Magnoliopsida > Asterales > Asteraceae > Artemisia > Artemisia argyi. The sequence continues at coordinate 130,429,375 of CM060702.1, forward strand.
AACACTTTTCTTGATGTTTTAGAATTTAATAGTTATGCAAGATAGAACTATTTTCAACATAAGATGGATATTATGATTTACCAAAAATCGATGTTTAAAATTTCTTAGCATCTAGTAGTTTTGTAAAAGATTAACCAAAAGAAACTTGCTTGTCAAAATAAGTGTCTTAGAAAAGTATTTCTTACAAGATATATGTTTTCCATAACTATAGTTTGGAGAAAAATCCATTTAAAAGTGAAAATATTAAGAGGATAAAATAGTCAGGTATGTATGTCTGCAAAAAGGCATAGGTGTCTAACACGTTCGAATAAAGTCTATTGGTGAGGACATGTTCAATTTATAATCTCGGTTAAAAGGTTGGATTTATCTCTATGGTGTTGCTTAGTGAGCACTCGTATCTGAACGAATCTTACAATTCAGTCAAGCCGATACTTTCCAGATAGTGGAATTGTGGCAATCAGGCCAGTGATAGTGGTTCGAATGGTTTTGTGATATCTTGGGATTTCTTTTGAGTTTTGAATGGTCTTACTGTACCGAGAGATCCTTCTCACAGAAGGTATGGAAAGTCTTTCCTAGGGAGGTCATTGATAATATCCACTTATCAATATTGGTAGTAGTGAGGAACGAGTGACATAGGAATCTATAGAGTGTAAGCTAATTCCTTTTATATATGGGGAAGAGGAATGATAATAATGGTGAGAAGGGAAAAGACTGTGACATCCGCGACATAATGAGATTGTGATGAAAGTAAGTACGCACACATGAACAAAACATTTGGAAAATGAGTTGAGAATTTATTCCAGACAAAATTTTATTATAACCATTCTTAGTGTTTCAAAATTCATTTCTGAGTCGGATATAGGTAGTCAGCCTATGTCCCACTATCCCGGGTTGAATATAGGTGACTAGTCTATATTCCACCGAGGTTCCATGAATTTTGAAATACTCAGCTCAGTTATACTACCAAGACGTACAGAAAGACAAAAGCAAGTGACCAAACTCGAGGTCAAATGATGAAACTATGCAAAGAAGAACATAACGCGGTGACATATACGATACATGAGCATGCTTATATGAAAGACAATGATAGTAATCTACTAGAATAAGTGAATATAATATGCCAGATAATGAGACACAAATCTCATCACCTAAGTCAGCAACAAACCACAAGTGAGGCATCAACTTGGCAGGCAGGCACGTGACGGTCATAGGGTTAAGTTTTTCGTAAAAGTAGCTATAGTCTAGGTTTTAAAAACACTTAGTTCGCTATAGCCAAAGCTCTGATACCAATCTGTCACACCCCCAAAATCGGGTCCAGCGGAAGCATACGTGTAGCTGGGGTGTAACTCAATCGATATCACAACACAAGTACAAAAATGGTTTTCACTTTAATCATTTAGAATAAAATCGTTTAATCAAAAATGTTGAATTTACATCGTTAAAAGTAGTGCGGAAGTAGGCCCTTAAAATAGTTTAAAAACGGTCCCCATATAAATAGTCAGAGTCTTCTATGACCATGCCATGCCCTGCCAAAACCTCCAGTAGCGTGCCATTGCTAAAAACCTGAAAATACATGCTAAAGTGTCAACACGAGGTTGGTGAGTTCATAGAGTTGTTTAACAAATAATGCCTATAGAGAAAAGATCGCCCAGCAAAGGCATTGTAAATCCACTCAGTTGCAGGTCCCGCCATAAGAGACTTGCAACCTGTGTGTTTACAACCCACTGCCAAATGTGTTAAAGTCTACGGAAACAAAAGTAATATGTGGACCAATAATCAAAGATAAGTGTAGTTTGACCAATACATTTGGTTATGTGACCAATTCATTCGGTATGTGACCAATTCATTCGGTCGTATTACCCGTACATTCGGTTATGTGACCCGTTCATTTGGTCATGTATGTACATAGTGGAAAAGCCGGTTCATTCGGTTAAGTGTGCATAATAGTGGAAAAATCTTGGGTCCAAAGGTAAAAAGGATTAAGTGTGATGCAATTGAATATACACTACCTTCGAATGAGTAAGAAATTCATAAATGGAGCAAGTAAATGTTTGACTAAGCATGTAGCAAAAAAACCAATTAAATCAAGTATACATTTAGATGGAAACGAGCATGTATTCTCCCCCAAAACCGTTATAGAACAAGTTAAAATAGTAGGGGCTATGACTCACCTGGAGCGATAGCAATGATGACAAGAATGGATACACTGAAAGGAGGCACGATCTCTAACCGCAACCTAATATGAGTAATAACGATCTACCTTAGATCATGACATAATGAAATGAATGCACGTGCACATGATGCCTATACCACTCGTAACTTGGAAATACTAGTTATCGTCATAGTAAAATAGTTTCCATACATAGGAAAAATAAGTCCAAATATAGAAGTATATAACTTGTCGTAGTATATCGTATAAAAATGTTAGTGTTATATTCCTCGTTTTTGAAAACCTTGTAACAATATCTAGAAGTCGCGTCATTTAACCTTTGGCGATACGGGTCTCGATCGATGAGAAAATCGACTCTTATTGTTGTTACTTGAAAGTATTATGTTCAACACTTAGAAAATTTCATTATAGTAAAAGCTGTCAAAATATATCTAGTTTATCGCGTATATAGATGAGGTCGTAGTTTATTCGTTATAAGTCTATTCGACGAACGGCCAATTGATTTGAAAAGCTTGCTGGAAGGTCTTGATTTCATAAAACTACGGCTCGGACTCAAACTGATCCGATCATAAAGAAAAACAGCCGAGAAAGTGGTGTCTCGCAAAGACAGTTTTACGGCAAAATAATAATAGAAAAGCTGATGGAAATTTGTAAAAATCGTCTAAGTTCAAACGCTTGTATCTTTTTCGTTATAAGCTCGTTTTCTACGCTCTTTATATCCCCGGAATCGTGGGATGGCATACTAACATATTTTTGATAAATCGGGACGGCTAAATCAAATTTTAAGCCTCGAAACAGTCCATGAAAATCGTGGGACAGCAAGGTATTTTTCAGTAAATAGTTTTCGTCGTTAAAATAGAAAATAGTATATCTTTTTCGTCGTAACTCGGATTTTAGTGATTCAAGCGGCCACGGTTTCGTTTTTGAAAGTATTTTCTGAATATCTAACCCAATGTTACCCGGAAACCCCTGAGTTTTCTGAAATTGGCGATTTGGGACAGAACCTATATTTGAAAGTATTTTTCGTTCTTAATATTCGGAAAATCATATCTCCTTCGTTATTAACTCGTTTTTATCCCCGTTTTCGGCCATAGTTTCATCTCGGAATGTATTTTCTAAATCTTTGGTCAAATATTACCCACAACCTACTGAGTTGGCCACGTTTTCAAAATAAGGACAGCCACTTTTCTATTAGTGCCAAAAAATGAGTTTTCTAGTTTGTAACTTGTCCCAAAACCAATCAAACCACTTTCAATCACCACAAAACTAGTCTAATCCTACCATACACCTTCTTAGGGTGTCATGGGTTCCTAAACATCATAAACCAAGTGGATCTAACAAGGATCTAACTATAATCTACTTCTAGGGTTGTATGTTCAAAAAGTTTATAAAATAAAGTGGTAAAAACTAGTATATGCATGAAATAAAGTATGGAAATCATGTGATACTAGTATATATTAGATGAAAACATGAAAAATAACTTGGTAACTTACTTTGAAAGGTGGTGTGATTAGATGATCAAAACCTTAGGATTCTTAAGTTTATATTGCAAAACCCTTACAAGAATGACTAAATGAACTTGTTAACAACTTGATCTTGGAAAAATTTTGTTCTTGCTCCTTGTTGTTTTCTTGCCGTGCATATGGTAGAGAGAAAGGGAGAATGAGAGCTTTGATATCTAGTGAAAATGAGACTTGTGTGGTAAAATATCTATTAAGTATAATGTGAAAGATTTTGGTCAAGTAAATGATTAGATTTTATGACAAAAGGGAGGGGGGGCTGACGTGAAACAAGGGGAGGGATGGATTGTGTTGATGGCTACTTAATGCTCTTGTCCCCTTGCATAAGTATTAGTTAGTTTATTTGGTGCATTGGTGTTATCGGGTACCGTGTTAACTAAAAATAAATCGTGACGAGGTAAAATAAAATACGACGAAGTTGTAAAAGTTGTAAAATATTATTCCTGGTGAGAAACGAGTATTAGAATAATTATCGGGTTGAAATATTGCAAACCGACTGAGTAATAAGCTCCGACCGTGAAATATAGTAATCGATCTCAAAACACCGGGTAAATTAATAATATAATTTTTATATTATAAGAATGAGTATAAAAATATATTGGGATCATAGTCGGGAGTGTCGGACGTGTTATTCTCGTTATTGATCGCGTGTTAACGTTTATCTAAAATAAACATACGTAAATCGTTACTTATACCAAAAATATTAATTTAATTATCCTACGAGTGGAATAGTATGCAAGTGCCATATGATGATACGTAGACTATTTCTAGTCTGTATGAGATGTCCCAAATGATAATGCATGAATTCGCTCCCGAACCAATATGGTTACGCGAATTTGAATATTCGTAAACTAAATAGTGGTTTTCTCTCGGAAATGAATAGTGTCAAGTGAATAGTAAAATTTCTGAATGTTTCTCGAAATGTCAAATTGACCTCAAAAACGATGAATTGTGATCGATGAATAGTAAATGGTGAATAGTAACTTGTGAATAGTAAATTGTCAAGCTTTGGAAAATGACCGGAAATTACGAGTTGTGACAGAAATGCTTAGAAGTCAAAAGAGCTTACATGAAGAAGTTAGAGGTGGTTTCAAATCGATCGGGAAGACTTTGAAGGGTATCTTCGGGAAGAAAAAGAGATGATATGCTTGGATTATGCTTGTTGAACAATATTTAATTTTTATGTCTTGTGTGCTATTTGTCCGAAGTATATTCGGAAGTACTTGTTATTTTCTTGGATAATTGTTTTGTGCACTCGATTAGGTTGTTAACTTGCTTATTTATGTTTTATTTATGCTTATGAATGCACGCTTTAACTCTTAATCTATATATATACATGCATGATTAGCTTATATATGTATATATATATATATATATATATATATATATATATATATATATATATATATATATATATATATATATATATATATATATATATATATATATATATATATATATATATCATGTATGCTTATAATAGACCAAAACAAATGTGAAATGTCCAAATGGTGCTTGCTGCAAATACAAAACAGAACACAACATTTTTCCAGAAAATTTTTTGAAAATTTTTGGTTTCTGGGTCGTCAGATGGGCGGCCCCCTTAAATCATAAGGGCGGCCCCCTTAAAATTAAGGGGACCGGCCTCCATATAAGGGGACCGGCCATCTGAAACAGTTTTTACACTGTTTCCTTTTGCATCTTGTGATCCCTTTTGCTAGTCCCAGCTACCATTTCCCTTAAAAACTAAACTGATTTTGGAATATAACATTACAATTTCAAATTAGTTCCACTTCTAAACATGTTTTCCCACTATATAATCCCCATGCATGTTTAATTCACATTCCATCATCCTCAAACATTCATCAAACATCATCATGTCATCACCAAGAACCACCTATTCAAACAATGCCAAGAAACAAAAACTTGTCATCATTCCAACCAAACAACTCTTCATTTATCTTACAAATGAAGATAACACCACTCCATCTCCACCACCTCAATGTTCATCTCCTAGTGCACCAAATGCACCCTCCAAAACACCTTCAACAAATGGAAACTCTACTTCCTCCATACCATCCACTTCATCCATTAATGACTACATTAACACCCACTTATCTCCTCCACCAATAGTTCAACCATCACAACCTACCAATGAAAACACAACCCTTGCATTAACTCTCTCACTATCACCATTAACACCTCTTGATGCATACTTCTCATCATCCCCTATCAATCCACCAACCTATAACCCCGTCCCATGGAGCTTACTTGAAGCTCATAGTGACACTTTCCTTTGTTGCATCCACAACCGAACAATTGTGTTCGGACTAAGAGATGAAATGCAATACATGTTTTCTCACATTGAAAACTTGTTGCATCCACCACCAACAACAAACTCAACTCCTCCACCACCATCAACAAACACTCCTCCTCCATCACCATCTCCATGTTCACCATTCATTCCTCCCAATTAAACATGCTTGGTGTCTCACAAATAAGATTATGTTAAACCATTTTGGATGGCAAGCTCTAGAGAGGACTCTCATTTTTGAGCTTTGGTTTATTATTTCAATGATGATTGTAAGCCTTTAAAGGCTTTTGTTAGTTGCATTACTTATTTCATTTGTTAAGGTAATGCTTGATGAATTTATTTCACTTGATTTATGATATGGTTATGTTTAGTTTACACTTTTGCATGCTATATACATATATATGTTGCTTGCCACTAAATATTTTTGCAAGATATCCATATCTCGATTCCTTTTGGCCTCAAATCGAGGGGGAGTATACTTCAAGGGGGAGCCTCCATTAACATAGGATAACCTTTTTGATGCTAACAAAAAGGGGGAGAAGTGATATAAACTCACAATAATACTTGAATATATACTAATTTTCGATTAATGAGTTTAAATTTTATAATCATCAAAAAGGGGGAGATTGTTGACATAAATAATGTGTGAAAACGTTATTTATATCTTTCGATATCTCTATACTTTGACGATCACAAAATTTAAAATCGTCAATCGTATAATTACTATGTAAACAAGTATTAAGCTAGTTTATATCACCATATCCAACTTAATCACTTAAGGTATGGATAAACAAGTGCTTAATACATCTAATGATCAAAGGGGTATTTAATTAACTAACACAAAGTTTATTTAATTATATAAACATATTATATATTTTTGAAAAAAAACACTTTTGGTAATAAAGAAAAATGTTTTATTCATACTATATATATGAATTCAAATTTTTAACCAAAATCAGTTAGTTTTTCACCAAATAAACTTTCCCCACTAAAAGACAAAGATTCTGGCCGTTTCAGCTGGGCGGCCCCCTTAATTATAAGGGGCGGTCCCCTTAAAATTATGGGGACCAGCCTTGATTTAAGGGGACCGGCCACGCTCCTCTGTCAGAATCTTTTGCCTATAAATACCACCTTAAACCTAGATATTTTCCTCACCTTTTGCACGAAATTTTCAGATCTATAACTCTCTAAACATCCTCTAAAACCCTTTGATCATTTGTATATTAATCCTTGTTTCAAGTGATTCAATCCCTCATCATCCATTTTCATCCAAAGTGCAAAAGAAGAACACTCTTTCTACAATCAAGTTCAAGAAGTGTTGAAGAGTAGTTGTGCATAGTGTATATATATATTCACTTGTGAATATTGTGTTGTGCTTGTGATTAATTGTTTAGAAGATATAGAAGTTGTGTAGAAAATAGAAGTTGATAAGTAGTGAAGTAAGTTAGTTGTGAGGATAGGTGTGAAGTAGAAGATTGGTGTGTAGAAGATAGGTGTGAAGAAGATTGGTGTGTAGAATATTGGTGTGAAGAAGTTGTGTAGAAGTAGTGATCAAGTTGTGAAGTTATTGTGGTGTGTTAATTTGGTGTGTAAGGTTTTCTCTGCCAAAAGGGAGTTTGTTGACATAGTGAAGAAAACTCTCGAGTAGGTGACTCGGGGAGTGGAGTAGGAACAAGGAAGGTGTCCTTGTAGCCGAACCACTATAAATCCTTGTGTTGTGGTTTGATCTTTCCAACTCTTCTCATTACTCATTTACTTACCTTTACTATATTATCTTTGTTAGTTAGTTATTGTACAATTGTTCATATAGTGCAAGTATTGAGTTCACATAAACAAGAATCAAATCTTTTTTAAACAAACTTCTGTCTATAAATTTAAAAAGACGTAAAACTATTCAACCCCCCTTTCTAGTTTTCCACACATAGGATAGGACATGCAAACATGCAACAAATAGAATCTTTAGCATCTAAGGAATTAGTTAGAAACTTGCCAAACCTAAGATATGACAAACACTTTTGTGATGCTTGTAAAATTGGAAAACAAGCTCATGCAAGTCACAAAGCTAAGAATATAGTATCCACTACTAGGTGCCTAGAATTATTACATATGGATCTATTTGGCCCATCCGCTGTGCGGAACTATGGAGGAAACTATTATACCCTAGTAATAGTAGATGACTATTCACGATACACATGAACTAGATTTCTAAGTGACAAAACTCAAGCCTTTGAAAAATTTGAAATATTTAGTAAAATGATTCAAAATAAATTAGGATACACAATAGTATCTATTAGGACGGACCATGGTAGGGAATTTGATAACGAAGTACAATTCGGAAAATATTGTGATTTAAATGGAATATCTCACAATTTCTCCGCTCCTCGTACTCCTCAATCAAATGGCGTAGGAGAAAGAAAGAATAGGCCACTACAAGAAATGAGTAGAACAATGTTAAATGAACAATCCATCCCACAAAAAGTTTGGTGTCATGCCATAGATACATCGACATATATAATTAATAGAGTATCAATTAGGTGAAATTTAGGAAAAACTACTTATGAGTTGCTAAGAGGTAGAAAACCTAACTTAAGCTACTTTAGGGTATTCGGAAGTAAATGTTATATTTTAAACACTAGAGATTACCTTACTAAGTTCGACCCAAAATCATACAAAGGAATATTTTTAGGTTACTCGCAAAATAGTAAAGCATATATAATACTTAACAAACACACTATGAAGGTAGAAGAATCAATAAATGTAACATTTGATGAAAGACCACCACCTCCTAAAACATTACCTTTAGAAGATGATGACTTAGTTGAAGATGAAGCTATTGAGGTTAGTAAAACAAAACCCCTAGGAAATGATAATGAAATTATAGACTTAGAAGATCACGAAGTAGTAAATATTAAGGAATCTAAATCACATCCATTAGATAATATAATAGGAAATCTTAATCAAAGAACCCTTAGGTCACAATCCCAAGATAAAAATAATTTCTTTTTTTCCTCTCAGCAATTGAACCTAAGAATATTAATGAAGCATTAAAAGATGAAAGTTGGGTTATGGCTGTGCAAGAAGAATTAAATCAATTTAAGGCTAATGACGTTTGGGAATTATTCCCAATCCTATGAACATGACCATCATAGGAACTAAGTGGGTATATAGAAATAAATTAGATGAAAATTTAATAGTAACTAGAAACAAAGCTAGATTAGTTGCCCAAGGTTATAATCAACAAGAAGGAATTGATTATGACGAAACTTACGCCCCCGTAGCTAGATTAGAATCTATTAGAATACTACTTGCCTATGCATGCGCCCTAGACTTTAAGTTATTCCAAATGGACATGAAAAGTGCATTCCTCAACGGTTTTATCAATGAGGAGGTTTATGTGGCACAACCTCTAGGATTCATTGACTTCGCAAAACCTGATTATGTTTATAAACTAAAGAAAGCTTTATATGGACTCAAACAAGCTCCTAAGGCTTGGTATGATCGATTAAAAGCATATCTTATTAAACATAATTATTCCATGGGAATGGTAGATAACACTCTTTTCTCTAAAAAGAAAGACACAAATCTCATCATTGTTCAAATATATGTTGACGACATTATATTTGGAACGACTTGTCAAGAAATGTGTGATGAATTTTCCAAAATCACGCATGATGAGTTCGAGATGAGTATCATGGGTGAACTAAACTTTTTCATAGGATTACAAATAAAACAATTAGAAGATGGAATATTCATTAACCAATCTAAGTACATTAAGGAAATGCTTAAGAAATTTGGCGTAGAAGACTCAAAACCCATGAAAACTCCTATGTCTACGAAAGTGAAACTCACAAAAGATGATGAAGGTGAGTCCATGGATAACACTAAGTATAGAGGAATGATAGGGAGTTTACTATACTTAACGGCAAGTAGACCCGATATCATGTTTAGTGTTTGCCTTAGTGCCCGCTTTCAAGAGGATCCTAAAACCTCTCACCTAGAAGCGGTTAAGCGTATCTTCTGATACATTAAAGGCACTATACACTTAGGATTGTGGTACCCTAAGGGATCTGGCATTGAAACCATCGTCTATGCAGATTCGGATCATGCGGGAGACTACATAGATAGAAAAAGCACTAACGGTATTTTCACGTTTATGGGATGTTGTCTAACATCTTGGTTTTCGAAGAAGAAAATAGCTCTTGCTATTTCTACCACCGAAGTCGAATATGTAAGCGCTAGAAAGGCATGTCAACAAGCACTATGGATGAAACAAGCTCTCGTAGACTATGGCATTAGGTTAGAAAATGCTCCTATTATGTGTGATAACAAAGGTGCGATAGATTTAAGTAAAAATCCGGTTCAACACTCTAGGACTAAACATATAGAAAAGGTTGCATCGGAAGATAACATTGCGGATATATTCACTAAACCCCTTAAGCGAGAACTATTTAACCACTTGCGTTTAGGATTAGGAATGATGGAACAAATTGACTAAATTTTATTGCATTTGTACTACATATTCATTGCATAAGATTTATTTTTCTTCCACCTCTTCAAATCTGAGTCATGGAATCTATTTTGCACAAAATTAAAGATTAGGAAACCTCATCTTATTGCATAAACACTCTTATAAACCCAATCGAATTTTCTTTAAAACTATTCTCACATCTAGGAAACATATGAAAACCATTTTTCTTGCATTGTTGAATAATGCCAAAAACATTTTCTAAAATCATGCATAAAATCTCACATGAATTGTCAAAATATATATTTAATATATACCATTGACATTCATGAATTGAGCAAAACTCGAATCAAGGAATTTTTGGATTGTTTTTTAGGAAGTTTTCTTATTTGCATTTACGAGTCGAAACAATCACAACTCCACATTTGTTGCATATAGGCACACACTAGGGCAAAGTTACAAACAATGTTGTCATTTTTGTTCCATCACTAGTTTCTCACTCACTAGTTGCCTTTGCCCTTGATCTAAGATAGTTCAGCTAGGTAGAATTGATTGCCCTTGTCTTCACTTGCTCCCTCCAGGTAATTATTGATTGCTTAATTGTTCTATTACTTAAGTGTTTTTGCATGCATGCTATATTTTGTATAGATTAGATGCTAAATTGCCTCAAAGAGTTGAACTTGCTTTAATCCAAACCCAAAAACACAACCTTTCTGCAAATTTTCTTCCAAAAACCCAATTCTGAAAACCACCAGATGGGCGGCCCCCTTAATTATGTAAAGCAGCCCCCTTAATTATTAAGGAGACCGGCCCATAATTAAGGGGACCGGCCATCTGATGGTCGGGTTTTATATAATATTTTCTGCTTTTTAGCCCATTTCATCCTACACTTCCTAAAATTCACAAACATATTTTGTCCTAATCTCCCAAACAAACCTTATCCATCCACAATCACACAAATCTCACACTATAAATACCCCATTCTTCAAACTCTCCATTCATCTCATCATGACCTCTCCAAACAAACCAAAACCAAAAGCCTCAAGCCCCCTCATCTTTTTGAAAAAAGCCGCTAGTAAGGATGACGGAAAAACCCGTTTGGCGAAGAAAATGCCCTCGAAACAAATCCATCATAACCAATGAAGTTAGAAATCAATCAACACCTCCAACTACTTACTTCCCAAACTTTACACCAAACCCACAAGGACATTCCTTTGATCCACTTTATAAACCATACAACATTGGCCAAACATCCACCTTCATGTCAAACAACACATCTCAACCTCCAACCATCTATAATGATCCCTACAAGTTTGAGCAACCATCAAACTACACTTCCAGCAATTTCAATTCCAACTACACAACCCCAATTCATCCATATCAACAAAATGACTCTCTCCACATTGCCACAGAAAAACAAAAGTTTCGTGAAGAAATAAACCAAATTCATGATCTAAGTGATCTCCTTGCTATGCATCTTGCACAACAGAACAAAGGGCAACCTCCATCATCACCCTATGCAAATTGCTTACGCCACTCTCTCAACTTGGATCAAGTTACAAACCACACTCATTTTTGCCCTTGTTGTATCAAAAACAAATCCTCTACTTGAGTGAAGATATCGCTTGGATCTAGTATCTTCTCACTCGTCCTCATCTAATACCACCCTTGACACGATACAACATCGTGAGATCCATCTCTTCCGCTCCATACCCTACCCCATATCCTTCTCCATCAAACAACTAAGCATTATGCTTATGCTCCCCTCAACCAAATAAACTACTCAACCTTGGGTTGTAAGCAAGTCCAAGAGCTCTCTTTGGCAATTTAGGACTATTTTGTTTCTTTTAGTTTATTGTTCTATAATCAATATGCTTCTAGAATATTAAAATGTTGTAATGATGTTCATTTTAATGATCATCTTATATGATTGAATGATGTAGACATTCATGTTTTATTTCTTGCCTAGCTCAGCTCTCTTTGGCAATTTAGGACTATTTTGTTTCTTTTAGTTTGTTGTTCTATAATCAATATGCTTCTAACATATTAAAATGTTGTAATGATGTTCATTTTAATGATCATCTTATATGATTGAATGATGTAGACATTCATGTTTTATTTCTTGCCTTGCTCATATATATATATATATATATATATATATATATATATATATATATATATATATATATATATATATATATATATATATATATATATATATATATATATACACATATGTCTTGTTCCCTTCACATATTTTTTTGCCAAGCATTACATAGCTCGTTTCCTTGATGCTCTCGAATGAGGGGGAGCACACATCAAGGGGGAGTTTTTCTATCCGTCTAACTTCTTCTATGAAGATAGTCGGCATAACCTTTTTGATTCTACAAAAAGGGGGAGAAGTGAATATAAACTCTAATACTTGTCTAAAAATTAATTTTTAGATTTAATGAGTTTAAGGTTTTGTAATCATAAAAAAGGGGGAGATTGTTGACATAAATAATGCCCAAAAACATTGTTAACATTCATCGACATCTCTATGTTTTGATAATCACAAAACATAAATCCATTGAACTAAAAATTATGTCGTAAACAAGTATTTAGAGCTAAATATTTCACCTTACATCCAAATCACTTAAGGTGTGGATAAACAAAGTATTTATTGAATTCTATGATCAAAGGAACAATTTCTCAATTACTAGAGTTTTTATAAAATGTCACAAACATTTTATATCTTTTACAAAATCATTTTTGGAATTAAAAGAATATGTTTAGATCATTATAAATATATGAATTCACATTTATAACAAAAAATGGCAAATTTAATCCAGAAAAACCTTCCCCACAAAAAGACAAAACTGGGCAATGTTCAGAATGGGTGGCCCCCTTGATTAACTCGGCGACCCCCTTAATTATTAAGGGGACCGGCCCCTTAATTAACATAACTTTCTCACCTTTTGCACCCTAAAACTTTCTGATCTAAATCCCCATTTCCATTACCTAAAATCCTTTGATCATAGGGGCAATTGCATATATACCCACTAAAACTTGCATATTTGCATATATACCCAAAACATGCTTAATTTGCATTGTACATCATGCATTGAAAACTTGTATCTTGGGGAAATATGCAAGTTTTTTAGTTTAGTCGGTATATATGCAATTATCCCTTTATCATATATACATTAATCTTTGTTTCAAAGTGATCCAAGCCTCACCTTTTCAAGTGAAAGAGAAGAATACTTCAATCTACCAAGACAAGAAGTATTACAACTTGTTGTGACCTCCACATCCAAGTTGTTAGAGCATTATTCATTATATCTATTTCTTAGTGTAACTAGTTGTGAATATTTGATAGAAGATAGGTTAGCAAGTTGTGTTGATATTAAAGTAAGATAGTTGTAAAGAAGAAGTAGTGGTGTGATTTAGTAGTGACTAGGTATTAAGAAGTAGTGGTGTGATTTAGTAGTGACCAGATGTGAAGAAGTAGTGGTGTGATTTAGTAGTGACTAGGTGTGGAGAAGTTGTGTAGAAGATGTGAATAAGGTGTGACTAAGTTGTGGTGTGTAAATTGATGTGTAAGGTTTTCTCCACCATAAGGGAGGTTGTAGACATAGTGAAGAAAACTATCGAGTTAGGTGCTCGGGGAGTGGAGTAGGGCAAGGAAGGTGTCCTTGTAGCCGAACCACTATAAATCTCTTGTCTCGCGGTTCGATCTTTCCGTCTCTCACTTATTTCATTATCTGCATTATTATAGCTTTAGTATTTTATTTTAGTAGTTTATGTTTTGTAATACTTGAATTCACATAATATCAAATCTAAGTTTATGAAAGTAAACAAAACGTGTAAACAAACCTTTTATAACAAATTAAAAAAGACATAAAACTATTCAACCCCCCCCCTTCTAGTTTTCCACAGATTATAGTCTAAAAGTATTCAATAGTTTAATTTACTTTACTTCACTGGGATTACACTTATCAAATGGTATGTTTTTAAATGCCACTTATGAAGCATTTGTTTTCTTGAAATCATGTTGATGACTTGTATATTTTGAGACATTTAGGACCTATATTATGTAATATTATTCCATAAAATCGTTAATGTAACAATTGAAACTTGACTTTTTTGTCTTTTACTATTACTTTGGTGTTTGAAATTTGAAATTTGAACTTTGTAATATATATATATATATATATATATATATATATATATATATATATATATATATATATATGTTAGCTTTCGTAGCCCGCCCGATGGGTGGGCATGACTTGTAATTTTACGTTTTAATTTAATTATGTACGTACATTAGTGATCTTTTATAGTTATTTGTTATGTATTCACCCAACGTGTGGACATGACTTGTATTTTGAATTTAATGTTGTAAGTATACTAGTGATTTTTTATAGTTAATTTTTATGTATTTGTCATTATTAATAAGTGATGACTTGTAATTTTACGTTTCATTTTAATCATGTACTTATATTGATTGGTCCCAAAGCAGTCAGATATTATTGACCAAGGTCAACAAGTCAAGGACAACCTCGTTCCAATACTCCGGTGATAGTATAGTGTTTTCCCGGGTCGTTAAAGTCCCAGCGAGATTCAAATGATGTTGTTTGAAATCGTTTATGAGTGAGTGGCACTGAGGACAGTAGCCCAGATGATGTGGAATTGAATTTGCTACTGTTATTTCGGTATTTGTACACAGATATGATATTCACAAAAATCAGATATACACAGATATTCACAAAAATCTAATTTAAATTAATTAATAATTATAAGTATTACAAATTAAACTAAAAATTTGCAAAAATGATTTCTAAACTTAAATTAGAACTTGAAGAAAGTATAAAAAATAAAAATAAATATTTTTGTCTTTTTATGGGCTTTTTATTAATTAAAAACTATTTAACTTAATTAAACTAATTAAATTAATTTAAATTACAATTAATACTAAATTAACTTAGAAAATTATGAGAAAATTTATAAAATTACTTAACCATCACAGGAATCCTACAAAATTATAAAAATCTCTAAAAATTATATTTAAGACTATTCTACTAATAAATTACCTTTTAATTAACTTAAGTCTAATTTAAATAATTAAAATAAGAAAAATGTAAAATGAACAGTAGAAACTAAAAATTTATTTTCTAAAAGTCTATTATACTATATTAGAGCTAGGAAAAATATAAAAACTAGGTTTAGCTTTATAAAAACTAAATACGCTATTTAATACTTAATATTAATTAATAATTAATAAAATTAAAATTAAATCTAATAAATACTAAATGACAGAATAAAAATCTAGAAAAATTACCGAATTTAGTTTAATATAAGAGGTAATTAATAAAAATATAAAAATACTAAATACTTAATAAAAATCTAAAAATGAAAATTAAAATTAAATAGAATTAAATAGAAACTATCACTTGAGATTACTTTGGATTTTCTGGATTTTTCTTTTCCAAACTTGATTTATACCTAAAAACAACTACTTTTTGTGAAAACAACTTTTTTGTAAATGAAAATTAAGCACTATGGAAAGAAATAAGCTAAACAGTTGACCATAGTTGACTTTTTAAGCAAATAAGCTCAATTGAGCTTGAGTGGGACCCACTGATTCGTGAAAAAACACAATATCAATATTATAGTATAGATGTAAGCTCAAGAAATCCGCAAAGAAATACGGATAATCCGAGGTCGTATTCCGTGTGAAGGGTGAATGGAATTCCGAATTCCCGAATCGTGAAACGTGTCGTGAAAACGGTAAAAAGTGATTTGATGAGATTATACTAATGAAATAGTAAATGAAGCACAAATAATCAACTAAGCACGTAAATCAAGTAAACAAACTTAAAACGTAACGTAGAATCGAAAACGTAAAATAAACGTAACCGTACGAAATAAAACGCGACTTTTAATCTACGCTACTCCTACGGACTTGGAAATAATTTCTAAAAGTTAAAAATGATAAAAGAAAATTTTAAGAAAAAGAAAAATATTTTTTTGACTTTTTATGGACTTATTATGAATTAAAAACTAATTTAACTAATTAAAAATTAAAAGAAAATGAAAATAAAGTGAGAAAAATAAAAATTAAATATTGAAAATTATAAAATAACTAAAAAGTAATTTTAAAACTAAAAACTAATTTTTTTGGCTTTTTATATAATTTTTGGAAATTAAAAAGTATTAAATCTAATTAAAAATTCAAAAGAAATTCAAATTAAATGAGAAAAATACAAAATAAATTTCTAAAATTCAAAAATAACTAAAAATAATTTTCTAATATTTTTTTGAATTTTTTTGGGGTTTTTCTGATTTTTTTTGAATTTTTGGTAATTAAAAAGTAATTAAAAATGATTAAAATTGAAAATTAAATAAGAAAAATAGCAAATGAGCTTGGAAAAATCTGAAAATTTCAGGAAAATTCTAAAATATTATTCTAAACTTATGAAAAATTTGAAAAGTTAAAAATAAGCTGTGGAAATGAAATAAGCTAAGAAACTGCTTAAATGGAGTGCTTATTTATAAGCACTGTTGACCAAACCTTGACCAGACTTTATCTAAATGTTTTTAAGACTAAAATGAGCTTGATGGAACAATAATGAACTCAAAATGAACCCAGAAACATAGACAGTGAGCAAATAAGGTTCAATAATCTCAAGAGTATAAGCAATAAGCAACGCAGAAATATCAACAAGCAAATACTCAACTGGAACAACAACTATAAGCTATGTTAAGCTCAAATGAACCAATAAACTTAAGTTATGATCAAGCTAAGGCACTAGCAGCCCTCTATGTGAAAACAGACTCTAGGCTCAAATCTCCTAGTTGCGGCTAAATTTTAAGCAGTCCTAAAAAAGCTTATTAGGATTTAAGTGGGATAAAACTTTAGCCTATACTGCTGAGAATCCAGAAAATCAAACAAACCCAAATTTGAAACCTAAATGAACCCTAAGAATTACCCTAGATCAGATACTCATGAAACAGGTATGTAGAACTCTTTTGACTTTGCAGTTGCAACTTAATTTTGACCAATCCCAACTTGAGCAGCTTGATTCTATCCCTAGGTGTGTAATAATGATGTTTAAACTTTAGAAACACAACAGCAAACTCAGAATGAAATCAGTTATCCAATAGCAGGTTCAAACTTTCACATATACAGACACGAATAAAGATGTAATGCAAATTTGACTAAATATCTAATTACCAACTATTTTTATAGTTCAAACCTCTTATATAAACCTAATTGATAATGTTTAAACCATCAATACCCTGTTACACACAATCAAAACTATCCAACAGCTCTATCCCAAACACCCCTGAATCAACTGTTAACACTAATCTAAGCAACTAGAAACGAGCAAATGATGCAACAGTGATAGATACAGATGTAATATCTAACTGAGAACTAAATCAATAAGTAGCTACAATAACTAACAGTAGGTAAGTAAAAGTGCAGGTCTAATGTTATCAAATAGTAAAAATATTCAAAATGAAAAATAACAAACTATAAAACAATCATGAAAACAAACTAAATCAGTTATATAAGCAACTATATGAGCAGAAATATGAAATTACTAGATAAATACTACATAAACAAACTCATAGCAGTCCAAATTAAAAATTAAAGAAAACGTACCACTCCTCTCAGCCAAACAGAGAGGTCTCCCTCACAGCCTGTCTTTAGACAGGCCAAAAGCTCCTTTTTGACTGTCTCTAAACTCCAATAAGCTTCAGCTTATACAATAAGCTGATATTGATTTTTTTTTTTTTTTTTTTTTTTTTTTTTTTTAAGATAAAACAGGAATTTAAAATAGAAACAAAAACTGAATTAATCTAAAAGATACGAATAATAAACTGAAAATAAGGATTAAGACAATAAGATGAAAATAAAGACTGAATTATATTAAGATGAAAATTGAGTACAAGGCTTTTGAAATAGAAATTACAATAAAAACTTTTAAACAGAAATCTAACAATTACTTCCAAAAAAAACTCCCCCTAAACACTGAATAGAGGGGGGTATTTATAGCCTGAGATGAGGTGTTTGTTGAAGCTGCCAAGTCACTAATCCGCGTGATGGTGTGTTTGTTTTGATCCCTCATGAGCCATTAGATCACGTTCCAGATACTTCCATTCAATGTGCGCCCTTGGATTGATTGATGTGATGTGACCGATCCTCGTGATGTTACCTCACTGGTCCACGTGTCTCTGCTATACCCTGACATTCCCTGACACCTTCTAGAAGCTAATTATTGGGTAATAATTACTTAACTTGGGGTAATTTTGGTGTGTGGGGTTTTTAGGGTTCCATGTACAGTAAAACGTTTCTGGGTAATTGGGGGTAAAAGGGCGGGGATTGGTATTTTGGGGAAAATTGTTTGTTTTATTAATTGTTTTCGTTGACCGGGTTATTAAGGGGTTGACTGGGGTGTATAACTGGACCGGGTACAAGGCTAAAGGGGAGATGGGCTTTGTGGGATTTTGGTTGATGGGCTAAGGGTGTGTTGGGTAGGATTATGTTTTGGATCCGGTTATTTAAAAAGGTTTAGGATTAGTTTTATTTTTAGGACCAAATATGTAATATTGCACACCATAGGGACCAAAGCTGTAATTTGCTCAAAGTACTTCCCAAGGGTATTTGTTGCCATTCTAAGATTCATGGAGGACCATTTGATGATTTTTCTTCAAATTATTTTTGAGAGACCATTTATGCCAAACTCTGAAAGTTGAGGGACTAATGTTGTAATTTCTTCAAACTTTCACCAGGGACTAAACTTGGAAAATGATGAATCTCTGAGGACTCCTATTGACAATTTGAACTTTCTTTGATCATTTTGCTTCCCCGGCTCCGGCTTTTGACACTTTCCATTCTCGTGCTCGTTTTTGTCGGTTTTTGCTGTGTTTTTGTTCATTTTTCTCATATCCGTACCTGCACATACACAAATACAAAAACATGCATTCTCTTGGCATTTTTGGTTAGTATTCGGTATTTTTGGTCTGAATTAAGGTCTAAAAAGGATGAGTGAATAAGCACTCATCAAAATCCCCCAGACTAAGGTATTGCCGTGCCCTCACGCAATGTCATCACCTCACGCTTAAAAGATAAATAATTTTCAAAACCTCTCTTTACTGACGTTGTAAAGTAGCAATGATGTTCAAGAGAGATAGTAAAATCATTTATTCTCAAAAACGCTCCGTTCTCCGATTTTCATGAATAACAACTACTACTACTATTTTTGTACTTTTTCATTTTTATATAGGTGACAGTTTACTTTGACTTTCATTATCAATTCTTATCTGTTGATAATTTTCAGGGTCTACGAGTAGAAACACTTCTCACAGAGAAGAGACCGTACGGATAAAAATCGTCATCCTTGATTTTTCACAAGCTCCCAAACTAAGCATAAAATCGAGATCATTGTTTATCAGAAGTTAGATGCTAACACTGCCCACAAAAGTTACTTGTGTATTACCTCTTGTCCCCAGGTCTTAAGTTGTATCTAAAGATTTTAATTTGTGAGAAATGAATTGCTTCATATTTTCTCGTTTTGATATTTGTTAGTCCGATAAGAGCACAAAATTTGAACGCTAAGTAGTTTCCAAACTTTCCCTCGAAAACCCCTGCATACAGAAATCGGGTCCACATGAAGGTCTCTGATTTAACACGATTTGTGGAGGCCCCCTTTTTATTTACGACCGAGACATACCATGTTTGATACCCGAAACGGAAGCTTTTTATTAGGGAAACCCCCAGACTCGAAGCTTGGCATTTTTGCATAATCATAAGCACTTTAATAATACTTTTGTCCTTAGTCCTTTATTCTTTTACAGTCAACGGTTTATGAGCCGCCAAGATGTAAGAGCTTTATTATGACTTTGGATTTCTATCCGCTGCTTTTTTATAGCTTTGGATTCCTCTGCCTTTTTATTTGGCTTTGGACTATTATTATTGATATTCATAACTATATGCCAAACCCCGAGTCCTACGGCCTTTACTAAGATCACAACATCGGCTGCGAACCGGCAAGATGCAATAGTCTATTTCACCGTAACACTGGCAGTACCTCAATGTGTACCAAACCCCCATATGCAGAAATTTTGTTGGGAACGAGAAAAAACTAAGTATTGCCCAAACCGTATACCCTTAATTAATCCTAGACATCTATTTATATATTGGTGACGTTGCTGATGGGAACAAGGAGGCCACAAGTACCTCTCGTGGGTTTTTTAAATCCCAGTAATGCGATCCGTGTATAGCACGAAACTTCTAAATAAACTCTATCATTCCTCGATCTCCGCAAATTTAAAATCCCAAGTAATGAGATCCGCAGATGCTTAGCCATAATCTTATGATTATTTTGGTTAAGGGAGACAAGCTAGGGCTCAACACGCCCGGTCAAGTCGGAACATTTATTTCTACTCTCGCCGGTAGGAAAGTCAAAACAAGGTGTCAAAACTTATTATTCATATCATATATATATATATATATATATATATATATATATATATATATATATATATATATATATATATATATATATATTTTGCATAATAAAGCGGTGACAAAAATCAAAATTTTTGGTGGAAAACGGAGTTGCGTAAGTTAACAGCTCAGACGATGGTACAGGTCAAATCGAATCGAAGATTCACCCCCCCCCCCCCAGACTAAAGTGAAACATTGTCCTCAATGTTTTAAGGGGAAAGGTAATCCTACGTAAAATCTAAGGCCGTTTATTAAGTATGCCAAGAGATAAACGTTAGTCGATAAGATTTTGGATATGGTGAATTTCCGAAAGAGCAGCAAAGGATGAGACTCGAGTGGAGAGAACGACAAACCACGAGCACGAGAGTCCTCAAACTTCGGGGAAATTCCTGAACATTCAAAAACAATAACCACGAAAACACAAGATTGGAAAGGGTCGCCCCCCTCACGTCACGTTATTAAAGAAAATAGAAAATTAAGAAGATAAAAATGGATAAGCATGGGGTGCCTCCCACGAAGCGCTTGTTTTTGTTCACCGAGTCACATGAGCTTGACTCGATCCCCGAATTTAATCTTCCTTGGGGAGAGCAAATGGAAAATAATCTTCATCGGGCTTTCATTCAAAATATTTTGAAAAACATAAGACTTAATTGAAAGTTCCATCCCGAAGAGATAACCACTGGTATTTTAATGTTTAGAAACGATACCCGGATCAAATACAACATCCTCACTCCCCACGGAGTGAAGGATAAGAGAAACCACACCAAACATTACAAATGGCAAGAACGTTATGATAACAATCTTGAAAAACTCCTCATCTTCAAAAGAAAACTTCATAATTGTGGAATTATGAATCTTACCATTTAAACTCATTTTAAAATCTTTTCCGGGCGGGAGGGTTGGGTGGGTAAAATATCAAGCACAGGAACATTATGATCATAAGTCTCATCCACCACTCCAAAATTATCTTCATTCGTATCGGTTTCAAAAACTACATCGGGTGGTTTCGCCGGTGGACGAGAAAAAAGTAAATCGAAGATAGATGAATCAGCATTGGTAAGTACATCATTATTATGAATATCTTCAAGAACATTTCTTCGAAGGCCATTATCGTCATTCTCAATACCCGGTGGTATCAAGTCATCCGTAGCAAGAAATCGATCAACATCCTCTAAAAGAGGGTCACGTGACGGATTATCGGAAATAAGCACAAAATCAATTTCAAAATTAAAACGCTCATAATCCGGAAGAGAGAAAGCATGAATAGTGGGATTGCCACTACTCGTCTCTTGAAATCGAAAAATTTCAAGCTCGGGTAAGAAATCACTATCCTTAACGGGGATAGGAGAAAAAGATGTCGGAGGATCTTTCAACGCCTCGATTTTAGAAATGAGAAGATAAACTTTGGATAATTTTTCACGAAGAGCTTCATCTTGTATTTCCGCATCATAATCTTCATTATTGTCATTGATATCTCCACAAGAATCTTCATCACTCGTAGTATACTCATTGTGAGAATCGGAATAACTTTCAACTTCATCAAAATCTTCATTGTTAATCAGAGGGAGAGAAGTTAACGGTTCTTCATTCAATAATTCCTCAAGGATACGAATATCTCCCTCAGGATCAAAATTAGCATTGTCAACCATTGTCGGAATGGAATCATTAGCAAGACAAGCTTCGATCTCGTCTAAAACGACATCACTCCTCTCAACCGTTGTGAAAGAAGGATAAGAAGCATCAGAAACGATTTCAGAATCACCATTAGAAATTTCCCCGGACTCACTTGGGATTGGGACGAGGTTCTCAACACTAGACTTATTGAATTCGTCTGATTCCGTTGCCGGAATAGCGTTTAGATGCTCGTCCCCCATTGTTAGAGAGTCATCGGGTTCTACGGGAGAAACATCAGAAGTTTTGTTAGGATTAAGAACGATTGTAATCGTGGAATCATCATCGTCGTCGTCGTCGACATACAACACTCACAAAATTTAGATTTTCGTTCTTCGGCAAAAAGTTCTTCCATCGATTTCGCCTGAGGCTCGGAAGTATGCGTATAACGATTAGCCACCAATTCTTTTAACTTCTCGATCATGGATTTAATTTCACAAATATTATTAGCAAAATCGGAAGTTTGTGGGGGTTGGTTAAAACATTGAGAATCGTAACATAAATTCGGCTCATAAAAATTTTCAAACGATCCCCCACAATTTTCAAAATTTGATGAATCACCATTAAAATACGGTACTTGCTCATAAGAGTTTTGAAAAGGATGATTGAAATCATTTTGAGGATAATTATCAAAACTCGTATCACAAGCGTAAGATGTTTCAGCACTCGGGGCATAACATATACAATTCGTGTATCCACATTGATTACAAAAACATTGCCCACACGGTAATCCCTCGTCGGATGGATTTCCACAATTAAAGCAAGTGAACGGAGACGGCGGTGGTGTTGGATCGTAATCGGAAACGTTTTGAAAATTTGTGTTTCGAACATACTCGGGAGTATTACAAAACAAACAAACTCCATCGTGAATATTATTACCACATTGTTCGCACATACACCAAACACATGAACCTCCAAAGAACGGTTCACCACATTTAAAACAAATCGGATCCATAAGTGAGAAAGTGAAAGAATTATCGGTTTAGAGGGTTAAAGAAGAAGAATCAAATGATAAGAGGATAAGAAGATTATTTTTGGTTTTTAAATATCATAAAATCAAATAAAAATGAAAGAAAAATCAAAATGGAAAAGGAAAATCTTTTTGTATTTTTGTTTTTTATAAAGCAAAATTCAAAAACTTAAACTTTTGTTTTTTTTCTTTTTCTAACGTTACGTTAATCGTAAACCGTTTCCCTTAATCTACTCGCGACGGAACGGGAGAGAAGAATGGATCTCTCTTCAGCTTGCAATTTAATGTCAAAGCTTCCGTATTTTCCGCTTATTCGGTCGTAGAATTAAAGTAATCCGATTAGCAACTAATTTCACGTGTAGTTATATTGAGAAGCTTATTTGGTTTACAACGCTCTACCTTTCGGTCGAGACGAGGCTGTAACTTTATTATTATTTTTTTGTATTTTTGAAAACACTTTAGGAAAAGTGTTTTTGATTTTTTTAATTTTTTTTGGTTTTTATAGAAAAATATGTACAAGGAAGGTTTTCAAAACACAATTTCGAAAAACGAAAACGAAAAATTCACTTCAACCTTCCCCGGCAGCGGCGCCAAAAATTGATTCGTGAAAAAACACAATATCAATATTATAGTATAGATGTAAGCTCAAGAAATCCGCAAAGAAATACGGATAATCCGAGGTCGTATTCCGTGTGAAGGGTGAATGGAATTCCGAATTCCCGAATCGTGAAACGTGTCGTGAAAACGGTAAAAAGTGATTTGATGAGATTATACTAATGAAATAGTAAATGAAGCACAAATAATCAACTAAGCACGTAAATCAAGTAAACAAACTTAAAACGTAACGTAGAATCGAAAACGTAAAATAAACGTAACCGTACGAAATAAAACGCGACTTTTAATCTACGTTACTCCTAAGGACTTGGAAATAATTTCTAAAAGTTAAAAATGATAAAAGAAAATTTTAAGAAAAAGAAAAATATTTTTTTGACTTTTTATGGATTTATTATGAATTAAAAACTAATTTAACTAATTAAAAATTAAAAGAAAATGAAAATAAAGTGAGAAAAATAAAAATTAAATATTGAAAATTATAAAATAATTAAAAAGTAATTTTAAAACTAAAAACTAATTTTTTTGGCTTTTTAAATAATTTTTGGAAATTAAAAAGTATTAAATCTAATTAAAAATTCAAAAGAAATTCAAATTAAATGAGAAAAATACAAAATAAATTTCTAAAATTCAAAAATAACTAAAAATAATTTTCTAATATTTTTTTGAATTTTTCTGGGGTTTTTCTGATTTTTTTTGAATTTTTGGTAATTAAAAAGTAATTAAAAATGATTAAAATTGAAAATTAAATAAGAAAAATAGCAAATGAGCTTGGAAAAATCTGAAAATTTCAGGAAAATTCTAAAATATTATTCTAAACTTATGAAAAATTTGAAAAGTTAAAAATAAGCTGTGGAAATGAAATAAGCTAAGAAACTGCTTAAATGGAGTGCTTATTTATAAGCACTGTTGACCAAACCTTGACCAGACTTTATCTAAATGTTTTTAAGACTAAAATGAGCTTGATGGAACAATAATGAACTCAAAATGAACCCAGAAACATAGACAGTGAGCAAATAAGGTTCAATAATCTCAAGAGTATAAGCAATAAGCAACGCAGAAATATCAACAAGCAAATACTCAACTGGAACAACAACTATAAGCTATGTTAAGCTCAAATGAACCAATAAACTTAAGTTATGATCAAGCTAAGGCACTAGCAGCCCTCTATGTGAAAACAGACTCTAGGCTCAAATCTCCTAGTTGCGGCTAAATTTTAAGCAGTCCTAAAAAAGCTTATTAGGATTTAAGTGGGATAAAACTTTAGCCTATACTGCTGAGAATCCAGAAAATCAAACAAACCCAAATTTGAAACCTAAATGAACCCTAAGAATTACCCTAGATCAGATACTCATGAAACAGGTATGTAGAACTCTTTTGACTTTGCAGTTGCAACTTAATTTTGACCAATCCCAACTTGAGCAGCTTGATTCTATCCCTAGGTGTGTAATAATGATGTTTAAACTTTAGAAACACAACAGCAAACTCAGAATGAAATCAGTTATCCAATAGCAGGTTCAAACTTTCACATATACAGACACGAATAAAGATGTAATGCAAATTTGACTAAATATCTAATTACCAACTATTTTTATAGTTCAAACCTCTTATATAAACCTAATTGATAATGTTTAAACCATCAATACCCTGTTACACACAATCAAAACTATCCAACAGCTCTATCCCAAACACCCCTGAATCAACTGTTAACACTAATCTAAGCAACTAGAAACGAGCAAATGATGCAACAGTGATAGATACAGATGTAATATCTAACTGAGAACTAAATCAATAAGTAGCTACAATAACTAACAGTAGGTAAGTAAAAGTGCAGGTCTAATGTTATCAAATAGTAAAAATATTCAAAATGAAAAATAACAAACTATGAAACAATCATGAAAACAAACTAAATCAGTTATATAAGCAACTATATGAGCAGAAATATGAAATTACTAGATAAATACTACATAAACAAACTCATAGCAGTCCAAATTAAAAATTAAAGAAAACGTACCACTCCTCTCAGCCAAACAGAGAGGTCTCCCTCACAGCCTGTCTTTAGACAGGCCAAAAGCTCCCTTTTGACTGTCTCTAAACTCCAATAAGCTTCAGCTTATACAATAAGCTGATATTGATTTTTTTTTTTTTTTTTTTTTTTTTTTTTTTTTTTAAGATAAAACAGGAATTTAAAATAGAAACAAAAACTGAATTAATCTAAAAGATACGAATAATAAACTGAAAATAAGGATTAAGACAATAAGATGAAAATAAAGACTGAATTATATTAAGATGAAAATTGAGTACAAGGCTTTTGAAATAGAAATTACAATAAAAACTTTTAAACAGAAATCTAACAATTACTTCCAAAAATAACTCCCCCTAAACACTGAATAGAGGGGGGTATTTATAGCCTGAGATGAGGTGTTTGTTGAAGCTGCCAAGTCACTAATCCGCGTGATGGTGTGTTTGTTTTGATCCCTCATGAACCATTAGATCACGTTCCAGATACTTCCATTCAATGTGCGCCCTTGGATTGATTGATGTGATGTGACCGATCCTCGTGATGTTACCTCACTGGTCCACGTGTCTCTGCTATACCCTGACATTCCCTGACACCTTCTAGAAGCTAATTATTGGGTAATAATTACTTAACTTGGGGTAATTTTGGTGTGTGGGGTTTTTAGGGTTCCATGTACAGTAAAACGTTTCTGGGTAATTGGGGGTAAAAGGGCAGGGATTGGTATTTTGGGGAAAATTGTTTGTTTTATTAATTGTTTTCGTTGACCGGGTTATTAAGGGGTTGACTGGGATGTATAACTGGACCGGGTACAAGGCTAAAGGGGAGATGGGCTTTGTGGGATTTTGGTTGATGGGCTAAGGGTGTGTTGGGTAGGATTATGTTTTGGATCCGGTTATTTAAAAAGGTTTAGGATTAGTTTTATTTTTAGGACCAAATATGTAATATTGCACACCATAGGGACCAAAGCTGTAATTTGCTCAAATTACTTCCCAAGGGTATTTGTTGCCATTCTAAGATTCATGGAGGACCATTTGATGATTTTTCTTCAAATTATTTTTGAGAGACCATTTATGCCAAACTCTGAAAGTTGAGGGACTAATGTTGTAATTTCTTCAAACTTTCACCAGGGACTAAACTTGGAAAATGATGAATCTCTGAGGACTCCTATTGACAATTTGAACTTTCTTTGATCATTTTGCTTCCCCGGCTCCGGCTTTTGACACTTTCCATTCTCGTGCTCGTTTTTGTCGGTTTTTGCTGTGTTTTTGTTCATTTTTCTCATATCCATACCTGCACATACACAAATACAAAAACATGCATTCTCTTGGCATTTTTGGTTAGTATTCGGTATTTTTGGTCTGAATTAAGGTCTAAAAAGGATGAGTGAATAAGCACTCATCACCCACTATGGTGAAAACTGGTTAAAACTAGTTGAGTGTGCATGTGTGAGCAAGAAAAAGCAAATATGGACCACTGAATAAGCAAATAAGCCACACGTAAGCACTTCCAAAATCCAATTCCAACTCAGAAAAGGGACAAGGTTTGGGGTTGATTCCAAGTGGGGTCCACTGGGTATTAGGTCAAACCATGGGTCAAAATATCAAGCCTGGTAGGAGGGGGGTTGGGAGAACCAAAAACTAGGGTGTGGGAACCATTGTGGTGGCCACAAACCACCACCAAAGTGGTAGTTGTGGACTGATGTACTGCTGCAGCAGGGGGTTCACCTCCCCTGCAACCTACTTTGGGGTGATGGTGGGCCCCACAGAAAAATGGAAAAAATGCAAGCTATGTGGGATTCCAAATATGAGCTGGGGGCTATCACTAGGAACAAGTTTCACATTCTACATCATCACACAAAAATCATAAAAATTCTTGGAACTTTTGCAAAAATCTGAAAAAACATGCACATTTGACTTTTCTTATAAACTAACACTTTGACTTTTTCCAACTTTTGCTGATCACAGATGATTGAAAAAGTTATATTAAGCTACACTAAGGACAAATTATACTAAAACTTAAGATTATGCATTGATGTGGTGTTTTGTGGGTCGCAAATACCCAACAGTGAATTGTTGGGGGGGGGGGGGTCTTTGATTTTTTGACTATCGATCACAAATTGACAGAGTTAGAACCCTAATTCACCTATTATAACATAATGCAAAATTTCTAAGTAGTAAACAACAACAAAATCAAGCTCATCAGTGGTGTTAACCACTGATCCAAACACCCCCTTTAGAAACTGAAAATGGATTCTTTCAAAACAGATGGGTAAGTTATCCTATGAGACTGACTCCTAACCATTAGTTGTGATTAAAGAACCTTAATTAACCACAGAAACTTAAGCTTAGACTACAAATACCTAATGATTAAAAATAATATTAATAAGACTGTTAACTTTGAAAAGTTGAGCACAAGCAAATTGGATGATCAAGCAAGACAATTTTAACAATATTATGACTAATTGATACTAAATAAGCATAATGAAGCAAACTTAGACAGAGATGAGTACTTATTTGGTAGGAATGCAAAATGTGAGAGTTTGGCTTACAAAGTGGTTCTTGTGCACAGGATCGTAACCAAGGAACATTTGAACCACCTAACACCTCCCTGAGGTACTACAACCTAGAAAATCCAATATCACCAGTGCTCCTTTGCTTCTCTTGTCATCAACTCTGAATTTTTATTTATTTTCTTGGAATTTTTAAGAATTTCTAAAATATAATACTAAACTGGTTTTTATGATATTTAAACTTTTGAAAACTTAAATTTGAGCTTAGATAAACTAAATAAAACAGTTGGAACAACAATTAACAAGATTTAATTGAAATTGTCAATTTCAATTAAATATGCTAATTATGAATTTAATTGTCAATACTTGAAACTAAAGATGATAACACATTTTTATTACACTAGTGAACTGAATACAACAGGTTTTGATTAAAATAACAACTGAAATTAAAGATTACATTGCCTACGATTACACTAAAACTAAAACTACTCTAATTATTCTTCTTCCCTGCTCCTTCTTCTCTTTTATACACCCAAGTGTATCTTGTGGGTCCCACTGGACAAATCCCACCAAGTTGCTTGTCTTTTGGATCACCTATGGCCTCTCATCATTTTTGGCGGGAAAAGACCTAAATTGCAATTTGCTCTGTGAAAAGCCCTAGGGGGGAGTGGGATGTGA
Organism: Artemisia argyi; assembly: GCA_030686995.1. NCBI lineage: Eukaryota > Viridiplantae > Streptophyta > Magnoliopsida > Asterales > Asteraceae > Artemisia > Artemisia argyi. The sequence continues at coordinate 130,458,802 of CM060702.1, forward strand.
TTGGAGTTTGGGGAAGTGTGATTGAAGGATAAGGGTGGTGGTAGATAGGTGCAAGTGGTGCAAGGTGGGGGGGGGGAACCAGGGGGTTTGGTTCAGTGGTGAGGGTGGTATTGGGAGGGAAGCTGGGTTTGACTGGGGGGTTGACCCGGTTTTATTTTACAAAGGGTGGATTGGGCTGGGTGGTGTATGGGCTTGGATATTGGATTGGGTAAATTTATTTAAGGTTTATGGTTTAAAATAGTTTAGGGTCCGGTTGGTTTAATTGTAGACAAGGACCAAAATTGTAATTTGGTGAATTTTGAAGGTTTGAATTTGTGATTTTTCCAAAGTTGAACAAGGGACCAAACTTGCCATATCTCAATAGTACAAGGTCCTATTTGTATTTTTTTTTTCATTTTAATATATCCAGGGACCTTTTCTATAATTCATGAAACCTCAGGGACCAATTATGTAAATTCACCAAACTTCACACCAAGGACCTTTCCTGCAAAAGATTAGTAGCACAAGGACCAAAATTGATTTTCTCAAAGTTTTTACATCCTAGGGACCATTTATTGTCAATTTCCAAAGTTCAGGGACTAAACTGACTTTTTGTGAAACTTTGCACCAAAGGACTAAATATGTAACTTTTTGATTTAAAAAAAAAAAAAAACTTTTGGTGACTTTTTCAAGTTTTTAGAACAACCAGGGACTAGATTTGACAATTTTTGAAAGTTGAGGGACTGAAATTGCCAATTTTGCAAACTTTGTGCATTTTTCATTTGTTTTTGATATTTTTGCATTTGAAACATGTAAAACACTTTCCTGGGATATTTTCACTAATTCGATTCAATATTGAGTGTTTTTAGATGTTTTGGCAGCTCAGAAAAGGTAAAAATGATGAGTATTTGCACACTCATCAATCCCCCACACTAAACTATTGCTAGTCTCTAGCAATCTTTTGAGAAAAACTTAATGGATTTGAAAACCTCTTTACTAAAAGCCATCACTTCTGGAGTAGCCAGGTGTGAGAACTGTGGTACACCTGATAACCGTGTGATTTTGAGCAAACCACCAGCTGTCAACGGATTTGATTAGTATTTACCAAAAGCCGTTTGCTTCTGGACTAGCCAACTCTTGATGGAATAGTCAACATCTTGGTGAGCTGATTACCAATTATGGATTTTCCACTGCCTTTACCACAAGCCATAATCTTGCGGGCTAGCCAACTCATTTGCTTATGAGGATATGGGGAGTTGAGGAACCATACAATTTTTAGCAAATTGTAAGCCATCAACGGGTTTGAGATGTCTTTACCAAGAGCCGTTTGCTCCTGGACTAGCCAATCCATTTGTCATTAAGACTTTGGCGGACTGATTACCACAAAAATTTTGAACTTTAGTGAAAAATTTTTGAAAATTTTGGTCAAAAACGGGGGTATAAGATGGTAAAATGTGATAAAATTCGCTAGAATAGTGAAATACCCCCCCCCCCCCACACTTAGCATGAATATTGTCCTCAATATTCAAAGTCCCGGCTATTATGCCGACTCCTGGAACGTAAAAGGGCAACATTACAAGCTAAGCGTGGAAACACCATTTTGTATTTTCACTTTTGGAATCATAGGATGGGGGACTCCCCCACACTTAGGGTGAAAACCCTATAAGCATGCTACTGTTTTTGTTTACCGAGTCGCCAGCTTGACTCGACCCCGAATTCATTAGTCCTTGGGGAAGCACGATGAGAAAGAAACAATCTCCATCGGACTTTCATTCAAGATGTTTGGATAAACATTTGAAGCACGTGAAAGTTCCACACCGATGAGATATAATCCCGGCTGAAAATAGTGGTAAATGAAAATGCCGGGATAAAAGATAGTGTCTTCATTCCCGAAGGAGTGAAGAACAAGAGAAGTCACCCTGTAGGTGAAGAAAAGGAAGAAAACCAAGATGAAAATCATTATAGGATTTTCTTCCTCGAGAGCAGGCTCCGTAGCCTGATTTTGGATTTCAAAGGTTTAGCTCGTAAACATCCCGGGAAGGTGGGTGGGAATTTGTAAATTCTCATGATTGAGTGCATCTCCCCGGCAGCGGCGCCAAATTTTGATTGGTCCCAAAGCAGTCAGATATTATTGACCAAGGTCAACAAGTCAAAGACAGCCTCGTTCCAATACTCCGGTGATAGTATAGTGTTTTCCCGGGTCGTTAAAGTCCCAACGAGATTGAAATGGTGTTGTTTGAAATCGTTTATGAGTGAGTGGCACTGAGGACAGTAGCCCAGATGATGTGGAATTTAATTTGCTACTATTATTTTGGTATTTGTACACAGATATGATTTTCACAAAAATCAGATATACAGGGATATGAACAAATTCACAATTAAGTTCACGTAACGGACTGGAAAAGTGGGTTTTTGATAATTAACAAACTACAGGGGGTGCTTTTGAACTTTTTGAAACTTAAAAATTAAGAAGAAATTTTAAATTGAAAATGAAATTATCAAAGTGATTATTTTAATATTTAAATTTTATTTGATTAATTAAACTATTTAAAATCTAATTTAAATTAACTAATAATTATAAGTATCACAAATTAAACTAAAAATTTGCAAAAATGACTTCTAAACTTAAATTAGAACTTGAAGAAAGTATAAAAAATAAAAATAAATATTTCTGTCTTTTTATGGGTTTTTTATTAATTAAAAACTATTTAACTTAATTAAACTAATTTAAATTACAATTAATACTAAATTAACTTAGAAAATTATGAGAAAATTTATAAAATTACTTAACCATAACAGGAATCCTACAAAATTATAAAAACCTCTAAAAATTATATTTAAGACTATTCTATTAATTAATTACCTTTTAATTAACTTAAGTCTAATTTAAAGAATTAAAATAAGAAAAATGGAAAATGAATAGTAGAAACTAAAAATTTGTTTTCTAAAAGTCTATTATACTATATTAGAGCTAGGAAAAATATAAAAACTAGGTTTAGCTTTATAAAAACTAAATATGCTATTTAATACTTAATATTAATTAATAATTAATAAAACTAAAATTAAATCTAATACATACTAAATTACAGAATAAAAATCTAGAAAAATTACTGAATTTACTTTAATATAAGAGGTAATTAATAAAAATATAAAAATACTAAATACTTAATAAAAATCTAAAAATGAAAATTAAAATTAAATAGAATTAAATAGAAACTAGCACTTGAGATTACTTTGGATTTTCTGGATTATTCTTTTCCAAACTTTATTTATACCTAAAAACAACTACTTTTTGTGAAAACAACTTTTTTGTAAATGAAAATTAAGCACTATGGAAAGAAATAAGCTAAACAGTTGACCATAGTTGACTTTTTAAGCAAATAAGCTCAATTGAGCTTGAGTGGGACCCACTATGGTGAAAACTGGTTCAAACTAGTTGAGTGTACATGTGTGAGCAAGAAAAAGCAAATATGGACCACTGAATAAGCAAATAAGCCACACATAAGCACTTCCAAAATCCAATTCCAACTCAGAAAAGGGACAAGGTTTGGGGTTGATTCCAAATGGGGTCCACTGGGTATTAGGTCAAACCATGGGTCAAAATATCAAGCCTGGTAGGAGTGGGGTTGGGAGAACCAAAAACTAGGGTGTGGGAACCACTGTGGTGGCCACAAACCACCACCAAAGTGGTGGTTGTGGATTGATGTACTGCTGCAGCAGGGGGTTCACCTCCCCTGCAACCTACTTTGGGATGATGGTGGGCCCCACAGAAAAATGGTAAAAATGCAAGCTATGTGGGATTCCAAATATGAGTTGGGGGGCTATGACTAGGAACAAGTTTCACATTCTACATCATCACACAAAAATCCTAAAAATTCTTGGAACTTTTGCAAAAATCTGAAAAAACATGCACATTTGACTTTTCTTATAAACTAACACTTTGACTGAGTTAGAACCCTAATTCACCTATTGTAACATAATGCAAAATTTCTAAGTAGTAAACAACAACAAAATCAAGCTCATCAGTGGTGTTAACCACTGATCCAAACACCCCCTTTAGAAACTGAAAATGGATTCTTTCAAAACAGATGGGTAAGTTATCCTATGAGACTGACTCCTAACCATTAGTTGTGATTAAAGAACCTTAATTAACCACAGAAACTTAAGCTTAGACTACAAATACCTAATGATAAAAAATAATACTAATAAGACAGTTAACTTTGAAAAGTTGAGCACAAGCAAATTGGATGATCAAGCAAGACAATTTTAACAATATTATGACTCATTGATACTAAATAAGCATAATGAAGCAAACTTAGACAGAGATGAGTACTTATTTAGTAGGAATGCAAAATTTGAGAGTTTGGCTTACAAAGTGGTTCTTGTGCACAGGACCGTAACCAAGGAACATTTGAACCACCTAACACCTCCCTGAGGTACTACAACCCAGAAAATCCAACATCACCAGTTCTCCTTTGCTTCTCTTGTCATCAACTCTGAATTTTTATTTATTTTCTTATTTTCTTGGAATTTTTAAGAATTTCTAAAATATAATACTAAACTGGTTTTTATGATATTTAAACTTTTGAAAACTTAAATTTGAGCTTAGATAAACTAAATAAAACAGTTGGAACAACAATTAACAAGATTTAATTGAAATTGTCAATTTCAATTAAATATGCTAATTATGAATTTAATTGACAATACTTGAAACTAAAGATGATAACACATTTTTATTACACTAGTGAACTGAATACAACAGGTTTTGATTAAAATTACAACTGAATTTAAAGATTACATTACCTACGATTACACTTAAACTAAAACTACTCTAATTATTCTTCTTCCCTGCTCCTTCTTCTCTTTTATACACCCAAGTGTATCTTGTGGGTCCCACTGGACAAATCCCACCAAGTTGCTTGTATTTTGGATCACCTATGGCCTCTCATCATTTTTGGCGGGAAAAGACCTAAATTGCAATTTGCTCTGTGAAAAGCCCTAAGGGGAGGGGGGGGGGGTGGGGTGTGATTGGAGTTTGGGGAAGTGTGATTGAAGGATAAGGGAGGTGGTAGATAGGTGCAAGTGGTGCAAGGGGGGGGGGGGGGGAAACCAGGGTGGTTTGGTTCAGTAGTGAGGGTGGTATTGGGAGGGAAGCTGGGTTTGACTGGGGGGTTGACCAAGGTCAATGGTTGACCTGATTTTATTTTACAAATGGTGGATTGGGCTGGGTGGTGTATGGGCTTGGATATTGGATTGGGTAAATTTATTTAAGGTTTATGGTTTAAAATAGTTTAGGGTCCGGTTGGTTTAATTGTAGACAAGGACCAAAATTGTAATTTGGTGAATTTTGAAGGTTTGAATTTGTGATTTTTCCAAAGTTGATCAAGGGACCAAACTTGCCATATCTCAATAGTACAAGGTCCTATTTGTAATTTTTTTTCATTTTAATATATCCAGGGACCTTTTCTGTAATTCATGAAACCTCAGGGACCAATTATGTAAATTCACCAAACTTCACACTAAGGACCATTCCTGCAAAAGATTAGTAGCACAAGGACCAAAATTGATTTTCTCAAAGTTTTTACATCCCATGGACCATTTATTGTCAATTTCCAAAGTTCAGGGACTAAACTTGACTTTTTGTGAAACTTTGCACCAAAGGCCTAAATATGTAACTTTTTGATTTAAAAAAAAACTTTTGGTGACTTTTTCAAGTTTTTAGAACAACCAGGGACTAGATTTGACAATTTTTTAAAGTTGAGGGACTGGAACTGCCAATTTTGCAAACTTTGTGCATTTTTCATCTGTTTTTGATATTTTTGCATTTGAAACATGTAAAACTCTTTCCTGGGATATTTTCACTATTTTGATTCAATATTGAGTGTTTTTAGATGTTTTGGCAGCTCAGAAAAAGTAAAAATGATGAGTATTTGCACACTCATCATATATACTTATTTTTAATGTATTCATCCGACATGTTTAAATGCGACAATAGGATATGTGGTACTTAATTTTTTACTTATTTTTAATCATGTCACTCCGAGTGGTTAAAAGCAATTAATTGGTTGAATAAGTATGTAATTTTATAATGCACGTTATGTTTGATAAAATGTTGAATTTTAAGTTAAATATTTGGAGATATAATGACTTGTTGCATATAAATATTTCTTATTTTAGTTTTTACGCTTGGCAAGTATCATGCTACTTTTGTTGAGGTACTTATCGTATAATCTAAAATTTATATGAAGATCGAACAACAGATCATTTGTGTCAATAGTAGCACCGTAGTCTTAATTTTGTACATTGTTTTGTTGTATCAAGTTGCAGCTAAAAGAAGAGTATGCATTCTAATCAATGTTCAACACCTGAGTGTTACATGCATGTGTTCTCATCCTAATTTTGTATTCCCTCTTTCTCTTTTTAGTTATTAGTCTCTCAAACATCTTACTTTGACCGGTTCTATTGACTACATGCTTTTCATCAAACTCAAATCAAATTGGGAGCTAATAGCCTTAACAACTTTGTATCTCGGTAATTTCCAACTGGATGAGGAAAACAGTAAGATTTTCTCCAACTGTCCGAATTTGAAAAATCTCACCTTAAAGACTTGCATGAAAACCCGAAGGAGTCGGTTATATTCTTGCACCATAAACCTGTGTATATTATGAACGCAACCCTCCATGATCAAGTTTTCAAATGAGATAGTGTGTTAAGGAAATACACTAACGTGGACCCTTTAAGGTAATCAGGGACAAAGGGATAACTGTTTGCCCATAAGCAAAACTCATTACCTATTGATTGGCTCCAAACAGTCAACCTAAATTGACCAAAGGATGGTCAACAAAGTCAAACTACCTAGAGTCAATCTCCGTGGAAGTATAGGGGTTTCCCCGGGTCATTATGTCCCGACGAGGTGTGATGGGACGAAAACGGGTTTGTGATTTGGTGAATTTGAACAGAAAGGGGTTGTGAATGATTACACTACTGATTTGTACAAAGAAATAGCTTAAATAAGCTATAATAACAATATTGTAAACTTAGAAAACCAAGAAACGTTTTAAACTTAAAAACGTGTACGTTCAGATTAAATTTACGCGAACGTACAAAATAAAAAGTGAAATATGAAATCTGAAAACCCTCAGGAGGTGAAAATGACTTTTTTACAAACCTAAGGATGAAAGAAAATTGTTAGAAAAAGAAAATTAATTTTTAAACTATTTAATTATTTATTATTAATTAATTACTAATTAATACTAATTATTAATATTTAAATAACTTAAATACAATATAATATTATTTTAATGCTAAATAACTAAAAACAAATTTTAAAATTAAAAATATGTCTTTTTGTCTTTTTGTAGATTTTATATTAATTAATTACTAATTTATATTTAATTACCAAATTAAACTAAACAAAATTATTAAAAATACTAAAAAGACTTAGATAATTATAGAAAAATTATATGTTTTTAGACTATTTTACTAATTATTAAACTAAATATTAATTAATTGATAATTAAACTAATTAAATTTAAAAAATAGAAAATGAACAGTAGAAATTCTAGAAAAATTCCTAAAATTATTTTATAACATATAAAAGCTAGGAAAAATACAAAAACTAGGTATTACTTTATAAAAACTAATTTTGCTATTTAATACTTAATTATTAATTAATTATTAATAAAACTAATATTAAATCTAATAAATAATAAATGACAATATAAAAATTTGGAAAAATTTCTAAAAATATTTTAAGATAAAATGAAATTAAGAAAATATAAAAATGCAAGTTACTTAATAAAAATCTAAAAAGGAAAATTAAAAAGATAAATTAAATTAAATAGAAACTATCACTTATTTTTAAATTTGATTTTTCTGGTTTTTCTTTTACAAACCTATTAAACTACTGAAAATAATGGACTTTTGTGAAGGTGACTATTTTGAAATTCACAAATAAGCTCAGAATGAGCTTATGTGTTTGACAGTGAACAACAAAAGCTCAAAAGGGATTCTAAACTATGAACAAGCTATAAATAAGCCAACTCTATGAACCAAGGACAATTTAAGCTACAATGTAATGATGGAAACTGAAATGAGCAGAAACAAGTGAATAAGTTGGAAAGCAAATTAAGCAAATCCAAAAGATTGCAAACCAAACAGGTCCAAGGGACAGATTTCAGGCCAGATCTGAGCTTATCAAATAAGCTAGGAAGCCTGGAATAAGCTATGAACTAGCAAGCTAGTATGGTGGGCATTCCAAAAATCCATATTGTAGGTCTTGGGGTCCACAGATTAGCTTAGGAGGGGGCTTGTAAAAAGGGTGCCTAAACTGAGGTGGTGGTGCAAGGGAGGTGCCTCCCCCTGCAGGTGTATTTCGAGGGTTGTGGAGTTGGGGGGTTAGGAGTTGTGAAAGTTTCAAGGCCTAATATCTAACACAAAATTCAAAACAAATCCTAGAATTTTTGAGATTTTCTGCCTATGGTCAAATTTTGACTTTTTATATTAACTTGAACTTTGACTATAATGAACTTTATGATGAATCTTACAAACTAATTAAGTTGTATTAGGATGAAATGGAACCAAAATAAGCTGAGTGATCAAGTTCTACAACTAAATGGTGATTATGACATCCTAAAAACTAAACAGTTGAATACAATTGAAGATAGAAGGTACTTTTGGCTTTTCTCCAAAAACACCCTGGTTTTTATGAACTCATACAACTATAGTGACCTAGTATGAGTGATATTGGCCAATGGTTACCTCTGAAACAATCCCTAACACAGGTTACACCCTAAAACCAAATAGTCCTTTATCTAACTTAAAATGAGTAACTAGGGCTTTATGTGAGCAATTAAGCTTATAATGATGAAATAGCAACTCTCCTATTCTAAATTACGTATAAACATCAAAAGAACATAAAAAACTAACAGTGAACAGTGTTTAATAAGAAAAAATTAGAAACAAGCTTACATTTGATCAGGACTGAGCATCAAGCAACCAAGGACCTAATGTGCTGCTTAAATGTCTCCCATAAGACTCCACAACCCTGAGATTACAAAAAGGCCAGGGTTCATTGCTCCCTAAACCTTCCACAGGGAACTTTTTTTTTTAACTTTTTTTTTTTTTTTTTTTTTTTTTTTGCTTTTCTTGGTATTTTTAGGAATTTAAGTAAACTGAGCCAGAATTGGATAAAAACTCTTTGAGATCTTTAAAAACCTTAGTGATGAGCTTAACTGAGCTCAATTTAACAGCCAACTACACTTTCCAATTGCTTTTATCTAAAATGATAATTTTACTTGAAAATTACAAATACTGAATTCAGAGAAAACACTTGAAATTGATAGTTCACAAATATTACAATTACTACTTTAAACTAAAAATACATGTTAGAAACTAATTTGATCCACTTAATTTTGAGAATTACATAAATACGAATTTTTAAAACTAAACTATAACTACACTAGTTTAACTACTGCCTCCCCTTCATTCTTTCTTGACTTTTATAAACCTTGCAGGCTTTCTCTCCCCTTCCCACCTCAATTATGAACCGTTGGATTGGTAAATTTGATCATGGCCGTTGTAATTGATTTTGGCGGGAAATGATATTTTGGCTTGTTTAGTGGGACTGGTAAGGGTATTAAATGAGGAGAGGGGGGGGGGTTGGTTTGGCATGTGAGAGTATTGATGATGGTTAGTGGTGTTGGTGAAAAGGTGAGGGAGCAGGGGGAACAAGGAGGAGGGAAATACGGGGAAGGGTGATGGATCTAAACACCTTGAACTTGTGTTAGATTGATACTTTGAGTTATATCACTAAGTATGCGGAATCTACTTAGTAACAATTAGAAGTTTGATTGTGAGTAAGACAGTTGTATATGAATAAGAACAATGTATGTAAACAAACTATTAGCTCCAATAATATTAATGATAATAATACGAGTGATCTTGATATCACTAGGGTTACACCTTGAAGCTCTAGAAACGAATATCAAACCTTTAACCTAGGATCTCCTTTTATAGCACAAGGAGTCCTCTTCTACAAGATAAGTATAATGCTAATAGAATAAGATATACACAAGATCTATTCTATATTTATCTAAACACGTTTCCTAACAGTTATCTAATAAGCAGTGGTAATATATGTTCTTGCAGTGGTAATGAGTTTCCACTGCAAGTACAATCTTCTGCAGTTGTAACATCTTCACTTAGCCGTGGTAACTGTTAGTATAATTCCCAACAATCTTCCCCTAACTTATGATTAATACATAAATCAATAAGTTTCTTCAAGTATTCAGTAAACATGAGGATATGGGAATTCTTCCAAACACTTATCTTCTTCTTCTTAACTCTTTATCAGCTCTCACACTTTGATCATAAATCCTTTGTAGCAAATCATCTATGACTTCAGTTTTTTCCTAGCACCTAAGCTTAACTGTTCTCATCACATCCAATACTCCAGCTCTCAATGGATATTCTTTTTCAGCCAGTATAAAGACATCAACTCCATCTTGAGTAGAAATATGATGCACAAAACTTGAATCATAGAATTTCCACAAGGTTCTTTGATCATGAGCTTCAAATCTCCAATATCTATCACTTGGGTAAGGTTCGTATAATCTTCTGAAGTGAACCCATAACTCCATAGCCTTGACATCAACAAGTTCATCCTTTTTAAACTGATCTTGAACAATCCTCCACAAAGTATCCAAGTCTTCTCTATCATAATATCTAACAATGTCTTCAAAATCTCTGCAAATGCTTGTGACACTTCCAGTTCTGATGATCTTCCAAGCTACACCAAAACTATCAGAAAAGATCTCCCAACCAACAACTGGATATTTTGCTTGTAGAGGTTCAATATTAAGTACATCAGTCTCTATAAACAACATGTTTGTAACTTGCTCTTCTGTCAACTTGCTAGGACCCTCTTCTACTTGAGATGATTCTTGAGTCTTCTTCTTCTTTGCATCTTTTGATCCAAGACTCACTCCAGACCTTTTTGTCTTCATAACAATAGGTTCTTGATCCATTGGAATGAATTTACTATCTTGTCTTTTGATTCTGTAGTAAATACCTTCAATTTGATCATGTGACATTCCTTTGAATTGACCCATCTTCATATTACCAACATGGTAACAAAAAGTCTTCATCTCAGCAATGATCTGTGCCTTTGTAAGCTTTCTTGGCTTCTTTTGACCTTTTCTAGCATCCCCAATGATTTCATCAAGAGCCTACTGATTCTTTATTAGAATGAAATCTTTAAGTTGAGCAGACTTTTGGTCTTCATTCAAGGTTGTATTTGCAATAAGTTCAATGGCCTTCTTTCTGATTATTTGATCATTGTTACTCAAATAGTCAATCTCTTCTTCTGCAGGCACATAAGTGAATAATGGAGGTTTCTCATGTATGATAGTTGGTGAGACACTTGAAATTGGTTCTGCCATAACAGCTTCAAGTTTATCTAACCTCTTTGTTTCCATAAAATTAGCAACTTCATCTTCCTCTAGCTTTCTTTTTCTTTCAATCTCTGCTGCTTGCTGTTGCTCTGCCAATCTAGCATCAAAATTAATTTGAGCTTGTTCTTTCTTAGAAACCTTTCTAGTAAGCTCTTGTTCTGAACCAGTCATAATAGCTTTTCCTTTGATTGATCTTATTCTGGCAGCTTCTTCCTCTGCAGTGGTAATTTCTTGAATAGCAGTGGGAACTTGTTCACTTGTAGTGGTAATTGGTTGATCAGTGGGAACTTGTTCTGCTTCAGTGGAAATTGGTTGAGCAGATCCAACTAAATCATCAAAATTAAAACAAGCATCAGCATCCATATCTTCAAAATCGAATTTCCTCCCCTCAGTTTCAGCTACATCATCTTTTGCTTGAGCATTATCAGAATCAGTGAGCTCAACAAACTCATTTTCAAAATTTTTACTCCTCCCCTTAAGCTCTTCATCTATTTTCCTCCCCTGTTTGGAAGAATCTCCCAAAGCTTTAGTAGAACTGGCAGAAAACTCATCCTGAGGTGAAGATGATGAAGATAACACAACTTTAGATCTTTTCTTCTTGAGATTCTCAACTTCATTCTGCAATCTTTCAATCTCAGCCTTCAATTGATTCAGCTCTGTGGCATATTGTTCTTTGGTCTGTGCCAGATCTTTCTCCAGAGCTTGAATCTGCTTGACTAGCTTGGTACAAATTTCCATCAATTCAGATAGTGGCACACTGCCTTCATCACTTCTAACTGTGTAACCTGCTGGGAGAGGTGAATCATGATGCATTGATTCAGGCTCTTCCCTAGTTAGACTAGGATGAAGCCTTGAACCACCACTGCTTGTTCCTAAACTAAAGGGTTCAGCAACATGCAATGTTGAGATGAGAGAAGTTGGCTGTTTATACCTTCTCTCATAAGTGTGAGTAACAGCAGGGGTATGGTGAATTGGTGGAACAACAATATTGGGTGTGTTATGGGATACAACTGGGATGGTTGCATCTTCACCCTGTACTTGAGCAATTTTAGCAAGCATTTGAGGTCAAAGTGGATGAACCTCCCCATTCCAAAGATCTGAAGCCTTACACATGTTTTGAAAAACTTTTGGCTTAAGAGTGGAAGGTTCATAAATTCTATTGTGAGGGTGCAGTTGAAACTCATTTAACACTGCTTGCACAAACCTTGGATACATCAAAAATTTATATTGACTCTTTACATTGCCTTTTATATTATTGAAAATAAACTTTGAAAAATTGAAAGTCCTATCAGTTGCCAAACAAACCAAAGGATAAGCCATGGTTGATGCAAATTGTTCATAAGATGTTTTCTTAGGACTTAGGCAATGTAAAAGAGTTTGAATTAAAAATCTCCAATGGGGACAAAAACATCCTTTTCTAAAAGTAACTTTTTTTTCAGATGTATCATACCCCATTAAAGCAATATTAGTGAAAATTTCTGAATTAGGTAATGTGGTGATACCATTGAGATCATCCAATTGGAGAATTCTCCTCAAGGATGACTCAGTAACATCAATAGTTACCCCATCAACTGTGGCTCTTAGAGCATCCACAGATTCTTGTGTGTCTCCCTGTTCAAGAGTTATGGACTCCACAGTGTTCTAGAACTGTTTGATATGAGAGACATAGATTGTGGGATTAATAGTTAAGGCATACCTTATGTGAGTTGTGTTTAGAAAATCCACAATCTAATGAAAAGCAGGGCCACTCTTCTTGTTTGACTTTTGTAAGTAGGCCACTTGGTTGTGCACCTCGAAAAATTTTAGAATCGCCATGATATTTGTGAAAAAGAGAATAAAAGTGTTAGTAATGAAGATAGAAAGCAAGCCATATGATGATCAATTTATACTAATAGGGTTTGAGGAGGTTGCGCAATGTGAATTATCTTTAGAAATAATTATCTTTGGAAAAAGAATAATATATAATAAGTAAGTAGATAATTCACAAAAGATTTTACCCTATTAATAAGGAAAGACAGTTATTTTTACAACGGCTAGTAAAAAATGGATTACTGACACAACAGTTGTAACGGCTAGTTCATCAGTGGAAAAATAACTCTTGCAATGGTAACTAATGAACTACCAGTGGTAAAATTTTCACAACATATAAAAAAGCAGTGGTAAATAAAACATTAAAATTTGCTGCTCTTATCATAGTTTTTAGCAAACTATCAGCTATCAACGGATTTGATATGTCTTTACCATAAGCCGTTTGCTATGGACTAGCCAACTCTTGATCACTTGGATGTATGGTGAGTTGATAACCTAGTTTTTGTTAAACTATCAACCATAAACGGATTTGATACGTCTTTACCAGTAGCCATTTGCTCTGGACTAGTTGATTCTTATGTGGATTAGACCTGGTGAATCAATAACCATTTGTTGTGTATCTATGATACACACCTTATTACTCCAATGACTCCAATAATATGTGTTGTATGCTGCAAACCAAAGTAACTTTCAACTTAACCCATAATTATTAACCCAAAGTAACTTTTTAACCAAGTTACTATTCACAAAAATATCTTCCAAAAGTCAACCCGATAATAACCAAATTTACTCCTCCAACCTACCAAAACAGGGAAGAGTAAATATTCTTCATTAATTAGAATTCGACCTTGACTTTGCTTATAAAAGGGGGCTCAAAACTTTTATCTCTCATCAACAAACAACTTCAATAACACAAACCCTAAGCATCATCATGAGTTGGTTTCCTTTAATCTACATCTCTTCTGATGACTCTTCAGATGAGGAAATCAGTTATTGTTCAAACTCAGAGGATCTTTCAACAGGATGGAGTGATTACTTCCCACCAAGTGCAACCACTTCCACAGCTTCCAACAAGCCAACCAAAAAGACTGAAGCTTCTCTTGCTCCATCTTTGGAGTTCTATTCTAGTTCTTCCTCTGATGATGATAATGATCCAACCTTTGATCTTTCCAAAGAACTTCCAAAGGCCCTCACCACAGCATTGACAACTTCTATAAACAACATGAAGTGGCCAGCTGTTGAAAAGCCTACTCAAGCACCAAGGCCTCCCAAGCAAGTTCTGGGACTTGCTTGTCAAAGGAAACAACTTTCTTTTGATGACAAGAGAAAGAAGACTTCCAAGGGCAAGCATCAGTATGAAGGAAAAGGAAAGAAACCTATGGAGTAGGTGTTAGGTTGTAGGTTCATGTCTTGTGTGATGGTTTTCTGTTTTGGTGACAATGTTTACATGATGGTTGTAATGTACTCTTCTTATAATTAATAAAAGTGCTTCTTTCTTCTTGCTTTTATCACCAAACTTGCCACTGTTGTATGATTATTTCCACTGTGCTCTTGATAACTCTGCATACAAATTAGTAGAAAACCATACATATAATACACACAATACTAGTACCAAAAAACTATCCTGCAACACTGAAAAGTATTAGACATCAAAGATTTATGGATTTAGCATTCCATAACACTAACAACTTGAATAAGCTTTTCTCAAAACAATCTCTAATAAAATGATGTCTAATTTCAATATGTTTAGTTTTAATGTGTTGCACAGGATTTTTAATAATGCATATGGTACTACTATTGTCTATATAGATAATGGTGTTCATGAAATTGTACCCATAATCTAATAATTGATTCTGAAGCCAAAGGATCTGAGCACAACAACTAGCAGCTGCAACATCTTCTGCTTCAGTGGTTGAAGTAGCAACCATAGTTTGCTTCTTGCACTGCCATGACACCAATCTACATCCAAGAAATTGACATCCTCCAGTAGTTGATCTTCTAAACAAACTTGCACCAGCATAGTCACTATCTGAGTATGTGATCAATTCCATTGGAGAATCTCTTGGATACCATAATCCTAGATTAGGATAAGTCTTCAAGTACCTAAAAATCTTTTCCACTGCTGTCATATGTGATGTCTTTGGAGTCACTTGAAATCTTGCACAAGCACATACAGCAAACATAATGTCTGGCCTTGATGAAGTAAGATACATCAAAGAACCAATCATAGATCTGTAAGTGTGAACATCAACATTAGCACCACTAGCATTCTTCAACAATAGGTGAGTGGTCTTGTCAGCAGGGGTATTTGAAGATTTTGCATCAGTAAACTTGAACTTCTTGATAATCTCAGCCACATATTTGTCTTGACTGATAAATATGCCTTCCTTACTCTGTTGTACTTGCAGCCCCAAAAAGAAGGTAAGTTCTCCCATAGAACTCATTTGAAATTCATCTTTCATCAGCTTCTCAAACTCTTTGCACATCTCTTGTTTAGTAGACCCAAAGATAATATCATCAACATATACTTGAACAAGTAGAATATCACCTTTGTCTTTCTTGATGAACAAAGTTTGGTCAATCTTGCCTCTATGAAACCCATTATTCAATAAATAAGTAGCTAAGGTTTCATACCACTTCCTTGGAGCCTGATGTAAGCCATAAAGAGCCTTAACCACTTTATATACTTTATTTGGGTGTTGAGGATCTTCAAAGCCTGGAGGTTGAGAGATATATACCTCCTCATCAATAGTTCCATACAGAAAGGCACTCTTAACATCCATTTGATAGACTGTAAAGCCCATAAATGATGCATAGGCTAGAAACAATCTAATAGCCTCAATCCTTGCAACAGGAGTAAACACTTCTTCATAATCAATACCCTCCTCTTGAGTGTATCCTTGAGCAACCAATCTAGCTTTGTTCCTGATTACAATACCTCTTTCATCTTTCTTGTTTCTGAAAACCCATTTAGTACCAATGACCTTCATACCATCAGGCAAGTCACAAAGAACCCAAACCTTTTGAAGTTTAAACTGCAGCAACTCTTCTTGCATAGCTTCAACCCAACTAGATTCTCCTAGAGCCATATACACATTCTTAGGCTCAACCTATGAGAGAAAACAGAAAAACAAACACTCATTCTTCTTACTATGTTTCTTGGACTCATATACTTCACTTATGAACCCATGAATATCATCTTTCTTTGTCTGTCTTCTTGTCTTCACACCTGATTGAAGTTCACCAATAACATTATTAAGTGGATGCACTTTGTGAATTGAAGACTGTGATGTGCTAGGAATATCATATGTTGTAGGCATGTTTGAGATCTCTACATCATCACTTGGTGATTCCTGAGAAGTATGTTCCACATTTGGGCTGACAGTGGAAACTTCTGGTGTAGCAGTGGGAATGGAGTTATCACTGCTAGTAGGAATATCTTTATTTACATCAAAATTCATACCATCTGCATCACTTGTCTTTTCAGAATTATCAACAAAGTCCCAAAGTGGCATAACAATTTGATCATCATCATCTTTACAAGCTTCATCTTCATGAATGAATTCTTCTGAATCTTCAAGATCTTTGTCACCAGTGCTTGAAGTGAGAGGAACATAATTCATTGTATTTGATAATGTTTCAAGATCAAATAGCCAATCTGGTCCTGAACCTGCCATGTTTGCTTTATTTTCAAGAAACTGAACATGCAAGTTCTCTTCAATCTTCTGTGTTCTTAAGTTATATACTCTAAAAGCCTTGCTAACCACAGAGTATCCAACAAAGAAGCCTTCATCAGACTTTTCTTCAAATTTACCCAGATAATCAATGGTATTGAGAATAGTAACATGACCCCCAAATGGCCTCATAAACTGCAAAGTATGAGGCCTTCCTATGAACAACTCATAAGGTGTCTTGTTCTTTGTTTTGACCACTAAAACTCTGTTTTGAATGTAACAAGCAGTGTTAACTGCTTCAGCCCAAAAAGTCACTGGAAGCTTTGAATCAGCTAACATGGTTCTAGTAGCCTCAATTAATGTTCTGTTTCTTCTTTCTGCAACTCCATTTTGTTGAGGAGTTCTTGCAACACTAAATTCTCTTTTAATACCTTTGTCTATGCAAAAATCCTCCATAACTTTATTCTTGAACTCTGTCCCATTGTCACACCTGATGATCTTTATTTTCTTTTCATATTGATTTTCAACTTCAGTGATGAATGTCTTAAGGATGCCAGTGGTTTCATCCTTAGTTCTTAAAAAGAAAACCCATGTGAATCTACTAAAATCATCAGTCACAACAAGACAATACTTCTTCAAATTTAAGCTGCTCACAGAAGTAGGACCAAACAAGTCCATATGCAGCATAAAGAGTGGATGATCAATAGAATTGAATGCTTTGGTCTTGCATGAAGCTCTGTGTTGCTTTCCTTTGAGACAGGCAACACAAGTTTGGTCATTTTCAAATCTTTTCTCTGGTAGACCTCTGACAAGTCCATCTTTCACTATCTTGTTGATGGTCTTGAAGTTGACATGACCAATTCTTCTATGCCAAAGCATTGATTCATCCAAAGTGGCTTTAGCAAGCAAGCAAGTAACATCATTATTAGCCACTATGTTCTTCATGTCAATGCTATATAGGTTACCTTTTCTAGGGATTTTAAGCAAAATGTCACTTTCATCAGGAAGCTTATAATCCTTAGATAAGATATAGCATTCATCTTTTGTGAATAGAACTCTATGCTTCTTGTCACACATCTGTGACACACTAAAGAGGTTTTACTTGAGTTCTTTCACATACTGCACATCTTCAAAATCAATGTCTCCAGCCTTGATTGTTCCTTTGCCAGAAACTTTGCCACCAATTCCTCCTCCAAAGCTGACAAATTGTCCATCATAAGGTTGAAAATCTGAAAGATAGGACTTATTTCCAGTCATGTGCCTAGAACATCCACTGTCTGAGTGTCCTTGATCATTAGTAGTCTTTGAATGTCCCTGCACACAAAATAAAGGAATTAGTTCCTTTTGGGGACCCAAGCCATAAATGACTTGGATCTGCCTCGTGTATCAATATAATTATATCTATCAAAGGTCATTGATACACCATGTAGATTGTTTGAGGTGATGGTTCCTTTTGGTTTCCATTCCCAACGTGCTGAGGCCTTAACAGCATTTCCCATATTTACCCTTTTCTTGTTAACAGGCCCACCAGTGGTAACCTTTGGCCTTGCAGTGGTAACTGCTGTCTTAGCAGTGGAAACTGCTTGTTTTGAAACTTTGGGTACCCACTTCTGATTATTGTTAACTTTCTTTTCAAAATTGGTCTTTTTCCCTGTTTGAGTAGATTTAACAAAAGTAGTAACAGGGGGCTTAGGGTAAACTCTGTTTTTATCTCTGGCAGTTGCAACTGCTGGTCTAGCAGTGGAAATTGGTTTAATGCCAGAATGATGCATAACAGACCTGGGAAACATCTTGCTAAGTGGATTTGGGTGAGTTAAGTTATTAGCGTTTTGTCCATTCACCCTAGTATTCCCAAACACTTCCCTTCTTCCCAAGTGGTAGGTACAGCTATAAGACAAATGGTCAAAGCTACCACATATATGGCAGGGTTTGTTATTGAACACAAAATCACTACCAAATTGCCTAGATTTAACATGATTCCAACTCTTCATATTACCCCTAGGAGTTGGTGACCTACTTCTGTACATCTCTGCATATCTAGTAGTAGGCCTAGTGAAATTAGGTTGTGACCTAGGCTTCTCTTTGACTACATCATGAATACTTCTTTTAACCTCCACTTTAACATTCTCAGGAACACTGGGTTTAGACTCAACATTTAAATTTTCATCTTTAGGAGATGAGTGACTAGCACTATCAAATATATCAACCTCAACCTGAACCTTTTCAATTTCAACTGGTTTAACAAACTTTGGTCCATAGGTCATAGGTAGTTCCTGGAATTCCTCTGATCCAGTATGAGCTAAGTCAATGCCAGGAGGTGATGGAACACCTCTTAGAGGTGGTGGAACTGTTTTGTATCTAATTCCTGATTTGTCTTTGCTCACAACTTGGGCTTCCCAAATTTTGTCAATACACTTGGATTGATGATCAAGTGTTTGCTTAGTTATCGTTATATTCTCACTAGCCATCTTAACCTTTTCTAGTTCTTCTCTAAGAACCTTATTAACAACAATCCGATAATCTAAGTCTCATCTTAATACTGCAATATCATCATTGAACTTAGATTCATTTGCCCTATAATGCTCTAATTGAGTTTCTAAAACTCCTAGGCCTCTTTTATGATTTGCTAAGTTATAATTAGTATGAGTTAACTCTAGGAATTGTTCATTAAATTGTGCTTTAATTTTCTCATACTCTTTTAAGGCCTTACAAGATTTAGAACAAGCATTATCAATTTATACCTCAGAGTCAGAAAAAGCCATTAGAGCAAGCTCAGTAGCAACCATTGCAGACTCTAAATCATCTTCCTCATCCTTAGTCATAAAGCTCCAATCAAAGCTCACTCCATCAATAGCCAATAGCCCCTTTGGCTCATCAGTAGTAGGTTCTTTCTTCTTGTCCTGCTTATACCAAGTTGACCTGTTGTCAGATTTCCTTGGCTTCCTGCACTCCCTGGCAAAGTGCCCCTTCTTATGATAATTATAGCACTCCACCTTCTTTTTGTCAAAACCTACTGTTTCATTGCCACTGATGTCGATTTTTCTTCCAGTCTTTTTCCAAAACTTCTTTGTCCTTAAGCTTAGTAATGCCACTTGCCATTTGATGTCCATCTCCTCCATATCATCCTCATCAATTTGATCCAAATCCTCATGATTGAGAATTGAACCACCCACTTGACTTGATATAAAGGCATAAAAAGTAGTGTCACTAAGTACTGCAATCTGTCTCTTTGAGCTACCAGTGGAAACACTTCCACTACCAGTGGAAACAACAATGTTAGCACTTCCATCATCACTATCACTTTCTTCATCTGAACTATCATCAAGAGATGATGATATGAGTGCTACACTTCCTGAACTTGAGCTTATTTTGCCAGCTTTCTTCAATCTTTGTTCAATAACCTTGAAGTTATTGTACAAATCATTAAGTTTCATGGTCTCCAATTTTGGCTTATCTTCCCACACAACAACATTGGTTCCAAACTCAGAGGGTAAGCTTCTTAAGAACTTTAGATTATGGTCTTCCCTTTCCACCTCAATCCCAAAAACAATGAGTTGAGTAACAATCTTTTGTAGCCTTGTGAAGATGCTATCAAGAGATTCATTACTTGTTGAACCAAAGTTTTCATAAGTCTGCTTCAGCAAGGTCTTTTGAGTCTTCTTGGTGGAATCATTACCACCAAAAACATCACAGATCTCATCAAAAAGAGTCTTTGCAGTCTTGTACTTGCTGAATGCTAGAACTTGACCTCTGGGAAGTGTCATCAGCAACAAACCTCTGGCCTTCAGATCATTCTTCAGCTGAAGTCTTTCATCATTAGTAAGAGGTCCAGTGTTGACCATAATTACTTCCTTGCCACCAATCATCTCTAAAGTAGAACATGGTTTGAAAGAATTTCCAACCATAATGATCTCCCAAAGTGTGTAGTCTTGGACCATAAAGAATTGTTCGATCATCAGCCTCCACATCTCAAAGTCATTCAACTTAAGCTTTGGAAGCTTAGCCGCAATGTTTGAGTTACTGGTTTCTGTCTCCATTGATTCTTTTGAGTGAACTAAAGTCTTCTAAATCAAAGTATCAAAGCCTGGCTCTGATACCACTTGATGGATCTAAACACCTGAACTTGTGTTAGATTGATACTTTGAGTTATATCACTAAGTATGCGGAATCTACTTAGTAACACTTAGAAGTTTGATTGAGAGTAAGACAGTTGTATATGAATAAGAACAATGTATGTAAACAAACTATTAGCTCCAATATTATTAATGATAATAATACGAGTGATCTTGATATCACTAGGGTTACACCTTGAAGCTCTAGAAACGTATATCAAACCTTTAACCTAGGATCTCCTTTTATAGCACAAGGAGTCCTCTTCTACAAGATAAGTATAATGCTAACAGAATAAGATATACACAAGATCTATTCTATATTTATCTAAACACGTTTCCTAACAGTTATCTAATAAGCAGTGGTAATCTATGTTCTTGCAGTGGTAATGAGTTTCCACTGCAAGTACAATCTTTTGCAGTTGTAACATCTTCACTTAGCCGTGGTAACTTTTAGTATAATTCCCGACAAAGGGGAAGGGTGAACAGGGTGTTTGACCCTAGGTTTGACCGGGTTTGATATTTAAAAGGGAGTGCGCTAGCTTGCTTTGGGGCCAAGGGGTTTTGGTGGATCAGGATTGAGTTGGGTTTGGATTATGGTTTATGATATTAATGGGTAAGGTTCATTTGGTTAAGTATAATTTCACAAGGACCAATTTGTAATTTCTGAAAAGTTGAGGGGTGGAAAATGTAATTGTTCCAAAGTTACTCCAAGGGTGTAATTTACCAATTGTGAATAGTACAAGGACAACATATGAAAACTTCCAAAATTAGATCTCCGGGGACCATTTATGCCAAAATTGAAAGTTGAGGGGTCAAATTTTATTTTCTTCAAACTTTCCACCCAAGTACCATTCTTGCCAACTTATGATTTCCCAAGGACCAAAAAATGATTTTTCTTCCAAAAATGTCCCACCAGGGACCAAATCTGCCAATTTTGCATGTACAGGGACCAAAATTGTAAATTCTTAAAACTTTTCAGATTATTCACCAAAGGACTAAATATGACAACTTATGATTTCAAAAGGACCTTTGGTGACTTTTCTTTTAAAATAAGTGCCCAGGGACTATTTTTGCCAATTTTTGAAAGTTGGGGGACTGAAACTGCCAATTATGCAATCTTTATACGTTTTTCACCTGTTTTTACTCATTTTGCATCTAAAACATATAAAACACAATTTTTGGATATTTTCAGTATTTTGATGCATTTTTGAGTGTTTCTAAATGTTTTTGCAGTTCAGATTGACCAAAAATGATGAGTGTTTGAGCACTCATCAATCCCCCACACTAAACTTTTGCTAGTCCCTAGCAATCTTTTGAGAAAACTTAATGGATTTGAATCTCTTTATCAAAAGCCATTACTTCTGGAGTAGCCAAATGTTTCAGTTCAAGTAAGAACCATGGTACACCGATAACCATGTGATTTTGAGCAAACCACCAGCTGTAAACGGATTTGATTTGTCTTTACAAGAAGCCGTTTGCTTTTGGACTAGCCAAATCTTGATGGACATAGTCAACATCTTGGTGAACTGATTACCAATTATGGTTTTCCACTGCCTTTACCACAAGACATAATCTTGCGGGCTAGCCAACTCTTTACTTTTTAGAATATGGTGAGTTCAGTACCATACAATTTTGGGCAAATTGTCAGCAATCAACGGATTTGATATATCTTTACCAAGAGCCGTTTGCTCCTGGATTAGTCAATCTGTTTGTCGTTTTGACATGGCAGACTGATAACCACAAATATTTTGAAACTCAAGTGAATTTTTTTTAAAATTTTGGTCAAAAACGGGGGTACTAGAAGGTAAAATGTGATCAAATTCACTAGAATTCCCCCCCCCCCCCCACTTAGAATTGAATATTGTCCTCAATATTCAAAGTCCCGGCTATTATGTCGACTCTTTGAACGTAAAAGGGCAACATTACAAGGTAAATGTGGAAACACCATTTTTCACTTTATTTTATTTATTATATATACATGGTAACAACAGGAAGGGTACTCCCCCACACTTAGGGTGAAAACCCCATATACATGCTACTGTTTTTGATTACCGAGTCGCTAGCTTGACTCGACCCCGAATTCATTTGTTCTTGGGGAAACATGATGTAGAAGGGACAATCTCTATCAGACTTTCATTCAAGAGGTTTGGACAAACATTTGAAGCACGTGAAAGTTCCACACCGATGAGATAAGTACCCGCTTTAAATAGTATAAACTATAAGCGGTGATGCCGGGGTCAAAGATAATGTCTTCATTCCCGAAGGAGTGCAGGACAGGAGAAGTCACCCAGTAGGTGAAGAAAGTGAGAAAGATCTTAATAACAATCAAGACTAACTCATCATCATCAGAAAGAGAATTCATGATTGGTATAGCATGAATCTCATCATTCAAGCTCATACGATCTAGACATATTAAGGGAGGGAGGGTTGGGATTTTGATATCAAGCAAATTCTCAAGGTTGAGAATATTTCCCTCCGGAACACAAAGATCATCTTTGTCTAGATCAAAGTAAAAGTTATCATACTCCGGTGGAGATATGATATGAGTGAGTTCACGGGAGAACTCCTCAAAGGTGAATAAATCATATTCGGGGAGAGAAATTTGAGATTGAGAAGTGGTGCTGCCACTAATATTCTCTCCCATATGATCAAAAGTAAAGGCTTCAGACTCTGGAATAGGATCATCGGAGAAAATGTCACTATCCTTAATGGGGATAGGAGATGAAATAGGTTTCTCTTTGAAAGCCTCGATTTTTGAAATGAGGAGATTGACATTCAATAATGTTGCACGAAGTGCTTCATCCTTGATTTCAGTGTCAATCTCATCATTCTCTTATTCTAAGCTAACTAGCTCAGAAGGTAATTCTTCCATAAAAACGATGTCTCCACAAGATAACGAATCGTCATCAGTAGTATCGGAGAACATCTCAACATGATCAGCCGGGAAGACAAGAGGCGGAGGGATATCACACAAATGATCAAGAATTCCCTGTGACTCTCTTGGGATTGGGACAAGGTTCTCAACACTAGACTTTATGAATTCGTCCAATTCCTTTTCAGGAACAGTGTCAAGATTCTCGTCCCCCATGCTCAAAGAGTGAGTGGGAACCTCGGGTGTGATAACAGTAGATTGAGATGGAATCTCAACTGATGGAATTTCATCTGATGAATCTGATGAATCTTTATAAAATTCAAGGATATCAAGGGTATCTTCATCATCACTGTCATCAGAAATGAAACAGAATCGAGAGCTAGATCGCTGCTTTTTCTTTTGCAATTGATTCCCTAATAGATTTTTCAATGGCAATTTGAGAATTTATTTTAGCAGCCTGTTCTTCAGCTAACAATTCTTCCATTGATTTTTGGTTTGGATTATCTGGGGTATGTTTCATTCCTTTCAAATCTTTCACTAAATGCGAAAGATCAAGGAGAAGACTATGAGGAATTGGCTGAGGTGGAGGTTCGTCATGATACGATGTGTCAAAATTGTTACAAGGAAATGGATTCCTTGTTTGACAATCAGAGCTGAAGTGTGGACCTCCACAGTAATCGCAACAGTAAAACTGATGTGGCTGTGGGTTGTATGTGCTAGAGTCATAATCGTTATCAGGAAACTACTCATAGACAAGCGTGTTTCTTGATTAACAATCAAAACTGTAGTGTGAACCACCACAGTACTCACAACAGTAAAACTGCTGAGTCTCATGGTGTGGTAGCTGACGGAATAACTCAGTCGTGTCATGGTAAGAATAGGGATCTTGGTTATAGACAGACCCGTTTCCTGACTCTACCATGCCACAACTGGGGCAATTACCACCATTAGGAGGATTACCACACCATTGACAAATCTGAAGGTGTGAATGAGACATAGAAAGAATCAAAAGGTTTGGGAGGGTAAGCAATGAAGAATCAAAAGGGTAGGAGGGTAAAGATGAATATTTTTGGATTTTTTGAAAAACATTTTATATACAAATAAGAAAGAAAATCTTTTTGGGTTTTGTGTTCGTTGAAAACTGATTTTTAAAATGTTTTCGTGAACCTTTTGTTTTTATATGATAATGATAAGGAAATATGAACAAGGATGGGTAAATATACAATGAGTGTATGTCCCGATTCACTAATACGCAAAACCGTTTAGAATAACGCGCATAACCTCCCCAGCAGCGACGCCAAAATTTGATTGACTCCAAACAGTCAATCTAAATTGACCAAAGGATGGTTAACAAATTCAAACTAACTAGAGTCAATCTCCGTGGAAGTATAGGGGTTTCCCCGGGTCGTTATGTCCCGACGAGGTGTGATGGTACGAAAACAGGTTTAGGATCGGGTGAATTTGGACAGAAAGGGGTTGTGAACGATTACACTACTGATTTGTACAAAGAAATAGCTTAAATAAGCTATAATAACAATATTGTTAACTTAGAAAACCCAGAAACGTTTTAAATTTAAAAACATGTACGTTCAGATTAAATTTACGCGAACGTACAAAATAAAAAGTGAAATCTGAAATCTGAAAACCCTCAGGGGGTGAAAATGACTTTTTTACAAACCTAAGGATAAAAGAAAATTTTTAGAAAAAGAAAATTAATTTTTACACTATTTAATTATTTATTATTAATTAATTACTAATTATTAATATTTAAATAAATTAAATACAATATAATATTATTTTAATTCTAGAAAAATGAAAATTAACTTTCTAAAATTATAAAATAACTAAAAAGAAATTTTAAAATTAAAAATATGTCTTTTTGTAGATTTTATATTAATTAATTACTAATTTATATTAAATTACCTAATTAAATTAAACAAAATTATTAAAAATACTAAAAAGAGTTAGATAATTATAGAAAAATTTATAAATCTAATTAACCATCACAGGAATCCTAAAAATTATAAAAAGTTTGTTTTATATGTTTTTAGACTATTTTACTAATTATTAAACTAAATATTAATTAATTACTAATTAAACTAATTAAATTTAGAAAATAGAAAATGAACAGTAGAAATTCTAGAAAAATTCCTAAAATTATTTTATAACCTATAAAAGCTAGGAAAAATGTAAAAACTAGGTATTACTTTATAAAAACTAATTTTTCTATTTAATACTTAATTATTAATTAATTATTAATAAAAGTAATATTAAATCTAATAAATACTAAATGACAATATAAAAATTTGGAAAATTTTCTAAAAATACTTTAAGATAAAGGAAATTAAGAAAAATATAAAAATGCAAGTTACTTAATAAAAATCTAAAAAGGAAAATTAAAAAGATAAATTAAATTAAATAGAAACTATCACTTATTTTTAAATTTGATTTTTCTGGTTTTTCTTTTACAAACCTATTAAACTACTGAAAATAATGGACTTTTGTGAAGGTGACTATTTTGAAATTAACAAATAAGCTCAGAATGAGCTTATGTGTTTGACAGTGAACAACAAAAGCTCAAAAGGGATTCTAAACTATGAACAAGCTATAAATAACCCAACTCTTTGAACCAAGGACAATTTAAGCTACAATGTAATGATAGAAACTGAAATGAGCAGAAACAAGTGAATAAGCTAACTGGAATAAGCTGGAAAGAAAATGAAGCAAATCCAAAAGATTGCAAACCAAACAGGTCCAAGGGACAGATTTCTGGCCAGATCTGATCTTATCAAATAAGCTAGGAAGCCTGGAATAAGCTATGAACTTGCAAGCTAGGATGGTGGGCATTCCAAAAATCCATATTGAAGGTCTTGGGGTCCACAGATTAGCTTAGGAGGGGGCTTGTAAAACGGGTGCCTAAACTGAGGTAGTGGTGCAGGGGAGGTGCCTCCCCCTGCAGGTGTGTTTGGAGGGTTGTGGGCCCCACAAAAAAAATCACAAAAATGAAATAACACTAGGACACCAAAGACTAGCTGGGGGGTTAGGAGTTGTGAAAGTGTCAAGGCCTAATATCTAACACAAAATTCAAAACAAATCTTGGAATTTTTGAGATTTTCTGCCTATGGTCAAATTTTGACTTTTTATATTAACTTGAACTTTGACTATAATGAACTTTATGATGAATCTTAAAAACTAATTAAGTTGTATTCGGATGAAATGGAACCAAAATAAGCTGAGTGATCAAGTTCTACAACTAAATGGTGATTATGACATCCTAAAAACTAAATAGTTGAATACAATTGAAGATAGAATGTACTTTTTACTTTTCTCCAAAAACACCCTGGTTTTTATGAACTCATTCAACTCTAGTGACCTAGTATGAGTGATATTGGCCAATGGTTACCTCTGAAACAATCCCTAACACAGGTTACACCCTAAAACCAAACAGTCCTTTATCTAACTTAAAATGGGTAACTAGGGCTTTATGTGAGCAGTTAACCTTACAATGATGAAATAGCAATTCTATTATTCTAAATAACCAATAAACATCAAAAGAACATAAAAAACTAGCAGTGAACAGTGTTTAATAAGAAAAAATTAGAAACAAGCTTACATTTGATCAGGACTGAGCATCAAGCAACCAAGGACCCAATGTGCTGCTTAAATGTCTCTCATAAGACTCCACAACCCTGAGATTAAAAAAAGGCCAGGGTTCATTGCTCCCTAAACCTTCCACAGGGAACTTTTATTTTTTATATTTTTTTGCTTTTCTTGGTATTTTTAGGAATTTAAGTAAACTGAGCCAAATTGGATAAAAACTCTTTGAGATCTTCAAAAACCTTAGTGATGAGCTTAACTGAGCTCAATTTAACAGCCAACCACACTTTCCAATAGCTTTTATCTAAAATGATAATTTTACTTAAAAATTACAAATACTGAATTCAGGGAAAACACTTGAAATTGATAGTTCACAAATAATACAATTACTACTTTAAACTAAAAATACACATTAGAAACTAATTTCATCCACTTAATTTTGAGAATTACATAAATACGAATTTTTAAAACTAAACTATAACTACACTAGTTTAACTACAGCCTCCCCTTCATTCTTTCTTGACTTTTATAAACCTTGCAGGCTGTCTCTATCCTTCCCACCACAATTATGAACCGTTGGATTGGTAAATTTGATCATGGCCGTTGAAATTGATTTTGGAGGGAAATGATATTTTGGCAGGTTTAGTGGGACTGGTAAGGGTATTAAATGAGGAGAGGGGGGTGGTTTGGCAGGTGAGAGTATTGATGATTGTTGGTGGTGTTGGTGAAAAGGTGAGGGAGCAGGGGGAACAAGAAGGAGGGAAATACGGGGAAGGGGAAGGGTGAACAGGGTGTTTGACCCTGGGTTTGACCGGGTTTGATATTTAAAAGGGAGTGGGCCGGCTTGTTTTTGGGCCAAGGGGTTTTGGTGGATCAGGATTGAGTTGGGTTTGGATTATGGTTTATGATATTAAAAGGTATGGTTCATTTGGTTAAGTATAATTTCACAAGGACCAATTTGTAATTTCTAAAAATTTGAGGGGTGGAAAATGTAATTGTTCCAAAGTCACTCCAAGGGTGTAGTTTACCAATTGTGAATAGTACAAGGACCACATATGAAAACTTCCAAAATTAGATGTCCGGGGACCATTTATGCCAAAATTGAAAGTTGAGGGGTCAAAATTGTATTTTCTTCAAACTTATGATTTCCCAAGGACCAAAAAAAATGATTTTTCTTCCAAAAATGTCCCATCAGGGACCAAATCTACCAATTTTGAAAGTACAAGGACCAAAATTGTTAATTCTCAAAACTTTTTAGATTTTTCACTAAAGGACTAAATATGACAACTTATGATTTCAAAAGGACCTTTGGTGACTTTTCTTTTAAAATAAGTGCCCAGGGACTATTTTTGCCAATTTTTGAAAGTTGGGGGACTAAAACTGCCAATTATGCAATCTTTGTATGTTTTTCATCTGTTTTTACTCATTTTGCGTCTAAAACATATAAAACACAATTTTTGGATATTTTCAGTTTTTTGATGCATTTTTGAGTGTTTTTAAATGTTTTTGCAGTTTAGATTGACAAAAAAAGATGAGTGTTTGAGCACTCATTACCTGTGTTTAAGAAAAGATTATTAAAACTTCTTAGAATATTCATTATAACCAACTTTCACAGGATACATAGTTATATAGAATATGTGCTTTACATTTCATGATGCCAATGATGATGATGAAATTCATGTTTGACAAAAGTTAGAATAATGTTATACCGTTTCTTGAAATCTAAAGTTAAATAAGTTAACCATTTGTGCAATCAAGAAATACATAAATTCGCATTTACCCTATTTTCGTGTTCTTTGTCAACACACATAAACTTTATGTAGCAGCTACCTTACTTCTCAGCTTTTTCTTGCCTAAACCTGCATAACCTTTTCCAACACCTAAAACATCAAATATCATATTTAACTATGTGAAACAGTTTGAACCCTTTAAACAACCAAACTTTTTCGACACGTGATCAAAGTTAACCAACGGTATAGATTGTCTAAAGTCCAAGATACATAGTAGCTTTGTTACTTTGTTCATACAATCATACAACATAGAAAATAACTCAAGAAGAAAAGTACCATACAAGTTTTATTATCACATTATCAATAGATGGTTCCGACATTGTTAATACCTAAGCTTCAAACTATAATTAATTGCAATCTGAACCGAATTCATTATTAGTCTACCTAAAAGTCAATCACTTAGCACTCACCCAACTGTTGTTTTAATGCACATTGAAACACTATTTTGGTGGTCATGTTTATAGCAGTTGGTTATCCAGTTCTAAGTATCTAATGTCACATAACAGCTTTCAAACATACCTCTCTTGACCCACAAGAAGTTCACTCCACTTTCCTTCAAACTATTGAACATTTCATCCATCTGCGTACTTGAAATAGAAAGATAATTTCCCAATGAAATGTAGAGTATTGAATTTGGAGGCTTGGAGTTTAGCCATGAGAAGTAATTGTGTTCACTTATCGGAAGAGTTGGTTTGGGATGGATGTTGCATATGTTTGGGCCAACAGTGTATACTGGTATTTGAAATTTGTATTTGATGGCGTCAATGGCTTCGGGTTCTAGCTCATAGACTGTGGCTAATATTAAAGATTGTGCTTTTTATTTCTCACATCGACAAGATCAGGTAAGATGTCGTGGAGTGCCTCCTCAACCACTGGAAAGTCTTTAACTTTCATTGGCGATAAACCATGTATATACAATCGATGCATTCTTCACCTCTTTCTTTTTTATACATGACATGAAAAGTGACTAACAATATAGGAAAGATAGTACTCTTTTTATGTTTAATTTATGGGGGTGTGTGCCTACTCTTACTAAAAATAGCTTATCGTGTTTTAGATACAAACCTTCTAAGGTGTGTTATCAAAACACATTTTTAACCCTTCAAAAAGCTAATAAGTACTTTTTTAGTTAGTGTTTGAATAAACTCAAACTTATCATAAACACGGGCCAATAATAGCGTAAATAAGCCTAGCCAAACACCCCTTTATTTATTTTATACAGTAGTAAATAAACATTTAGCAGTGTGAAATATGATGAGTATATGCACCTGATAAATCTACATAGATATATCTGTGTTTCTGAAGCAGTTCTACATGATACCACATAGTAAACATTGAAGCAATAAAAAACTTAACAATAACAATTAAGCGCTTAAATTTCTAGTGCTTATATATCTTTCTATAAATATTATATCGTACATTTCGTATAAATATATGGTTAACTTCATAAACCAAGTGTACTAAAAAATATCCGGTATGGGATTATAGCGATTGAATTTGTACTGCTTACATATTTTTCAAAAAGTGACCAAGAGACTTGTGATATTTGAACAATAATTGTAGATTTACCGATCAGAATACCATCAACCTAAATTGATTGCACTATTCAAGTTTTATGTCAATAAAGATCTGAATCTTTTAGTTCATGCAGACTAACATTATAGTAATAGTGGAACAACATTTAAAATTATTATTTTTGTGATTATACTAAAAAGACTTACTTTGGTGGTGTAAGGAAGTATGCTACGGAGTTTAGCCAGATGATTATTCAATCTTTCTTTGAGCAGCCATTTTGCCCATGTCTGCTTGTAGCCCAAACAGTATAGACCCTGGCTAAACCAGTGTCTTGGATATTCGGCTCAAATGATGATCTGATTGGAAATTTCTAAAGCTTTAATGTGTAACAAAGCTGGATAATGTAAAACATATAGAAAGAATACCTTGGAAAAGTACTTATGGGATGCTCAGTGCAATGGAAAATAGTTGCAAGAGCATCATTAACGTTCCCGAACATTCCTTTTTAATAGCCTGCGATAATGTATAACAAATAAACCGATGGAAGGTCATAATTTTGACACATTTACTAATGAACATATCAATTTGGTTTGTTTTAAAACTCTAGCAGGTCAAAAGAGTAATTTAAAAAAATTTGTTAACTAAAATCTTGTAAAATGGGTCAAAAGTGATCCAAATGTATTTTTTTTGTTCATACCACTTACCAATTTTTCTGCATTCAAATAATTATACTAGTTATGCAACCATGTAGATTTTGTAGTCATATTTAAAGCACTAATATGTTAGTACAGGAAAAAGTTGTACTGTTAGCAATGAAATCCAACTCACACTTGGCATTGCAATTTGTCTATCAAGCTGTAAAAAATTAATTAGGAAAGCAATGAGACTGTACTGCAGCACCAATTTTATGGCTGCTGCCATTTGTGATCAAGTACATTCCTCTCCACCGTTGCACCTATGGTCGAAGGTTGTGACACATCTTTCTTGATCCTCTGTAGCATCCTATTTCACCTTCTTTCATCTCTATGAGAGTCATTGATCCATTCACATTGTTTGTTCATAGCCTTTTTAAGACCAATCTGAGAAGGTCAGAAAATATATCCACATGGGGTAGCAAGGGCCAATGAGGAGTGGAAGGTTAGTGAGGGCCGTCTTACCTATTTGGTTGTTACCGCTCACAGTAACATTCTTTTCACACGAAACAACCATCAAAAACTCATTGACACTTTTGACTATCAAATAGTGACACTTTTATTGTCCCATTTTGATTTTAAGGGGTGTTTAGATGTAAATTCCAAACTTTATTAATCCATCTAAAAGTTTGAATGAAAACCGTACCATATCCAAGCAGCAGATGGTTTTCATTTCATTCAAACTTTTGACTATCAAAGTAGCAGATGGTTTACCTTATTGCTTGTTTAGTCTATTGTCCCATTTTCAGTACCAACCATCTCCATCTATATTCAAAATAAAAAAATAAAAGAAATAATTATGTATGTATGAATGAATGGAATTGAAAATAAATTGAAATAGAAACCTGATTGAACCCGTGTTTTTAAATGACTTTGATTTAAATGACTTCTGGAATATTGGGACTATTGGTTGTTTTTGCTAAATGACTTGTGAATATACCAATGTACTAATTGAGGCAAAAGCAGTCAACTAAAGTCAACCACGGATGTGGTCAATATAGTCAAACTCCTTAGGCTCAATGCTCCGGGTAATATAGGGTTTCCCCGGGTCGTTATGTCCCAACGAGGTGTGGATTGTATTTAAACGGGTCTGTGATCGGGTGAATTTGGACAGAAAGGGGTTTATGTTTGATTAAACTACTGATTTGTACAAAGAAATAACTTAAATAAGTTATGTGAGTGATTACGTGAAGACTAGATACTTAGAAACGATTGAAATCTAAAAACGCGTACGTTCAGTTTAAAGTTACATGAACGTACAAAATAAAACGCGAGTTTTGGTAAAATAAAATACTTACAAAGATGAAAATCACATTTTTACAATCCTAATAATAAAGTAAACTTTTTGGAAAATTAAAATTAATTTTTACACTATTTAATTAATTATTATTAATTAATTACTATTTTCTAATTACTTATTAATTATTTAAATTAACCTACATCACAACTAATTATTAAGTTACACTAAAAATATGAAAAATAAATTTGGAAAAATCTAAAATATTATAAAACTAATTTTCAAACTGAAAATATAATTTTCCTACTTTTTTAATAATTACTATTAATTAAAAACTAAATATTAATGAATTTAAACTATTTTAAATTAATAAAAATTGAAAATGAACAGTAAAAATTATAAGAAAATTCCTAAAATTATTTTACAACTTATAAAAGCTAGGAAAAATATAAAAACTAGGGTTTACTTTATAAAAACTAATTATGCTATTTAAAACTTAAATATTAATTAATTACTAATAAAACTAATATTAAATCTAATAAATACCAAATGATAATATAAAAATCTGATAAAATTACTAAAAATACTTTAAGGTAAAAGGAATTTAAGAAAAATATAAAAATACAAAGTGCTTAATAAAAATCTAAAAAGAAAAATTAAAAAGATAAATCAAATTAAATAGAAACTATCACTTATAATTAAAATTGGTTTTTCTGGCTTTTTCTTTTACAAATCTATTTTATACCTAAAAAAATTAAACTTTTGTAAAAACAACTTTTTTATATCTTAAAAATAAGCCCAACGCAAGCTATAAGGCATGACAGTTGACTATTGTTGACCAAATAAGAAAATAAGCTCAAATGAGCTTAAGTGGGACCCACTATGGTTGATTCTGGTACAAATAAGTTGTGTGGACATGTTTAAGCTAAATTATGCAATTGTGGTCCACTAAATAAGCAAATAAGCTTCAATAAGCCATTACTCAAGGGTGGACTGAAACAGAAATGGGACAGAGTTTTGGGGTTAATTCAGGTGGGTCCCAGAGGTCATAAGCTCAAGTGAATGCTCAATCAAGCAAGGTGGCCAGGGGGGGTTGAAAGGACCAAAAGTGGGGTAGTGGGACCCACTGTGGTGGCCAGAGTGAACCAACAAAGGTGGTGGTGTGGCTGTGTGGTCTGATGTAGCAGGGGAGTCACATCCCCTGCATCCTTGTTTGAAGGGAAATTTGATCCACAATAAAAAAATAAAAAAAATGTAAAAATTGCAGGAAACTCAAATTTAGTTGGTAGACTTTAAACACAAGAAATTTCACATCCTAGATCCAAGCACAAAAATCACATAAAATCTTGCAAGAAATGGGTTTTCTGCCTAAGGGTCACTTTGACTTTTTTAGATAAACTTGAATTTTGACTTTTGTGAACTTCTGATGAATCTTACAAACTAATTAAGTTATATTAAGATGAAATGAAACCAAAACAAGCTAAGTGACCAATTTCCAAACTAAAAAGGTGGGTATGACACCCTAAACACTAAACAGTGAACAAATCAAGGGACTTGGGGTGAGTTTTGACTTTCAACCCAATCACAACTGGTTTTTATGGATTAAGAGTCCTAATAAGGCCTAAGGTAATATGTAAGACCAAAAAATAACAACTGAAACACAGGGTTCAATGGTGAGAACTACTAACCCAAACACCCCTATTCAAGACTGAAAATTGGATTTTACCAAGTAAAGCACTGATTTATCCTAGGCTAGCAAATCACAAAGGCATATTATGACATGATGAGCTTAAATGAACAGATAAACATAAACAAGAACAACAATTACCTAATATTACTATTATTTAGGCAGTCAAAATGGTGAAAGTGAGCACAATTAAAACTAATGATCCAACAAATGATTTTAAGCACTTATATGACCTAAATGTACTAAATAAGCATAAAAAAACACACAAAGCTAAGTAGTGATAAGCTAGGAGACAGTGAATGATAAAAATTTTAGAATTGACTTACAAAACCCTTCAAAGCTTCACATTGAGAAACAAGGTCAAGTGATAATGCTAATAGCTTACCAATAAGCTGCTAAGCCATTTCCATCCATAATGTACAATATTCCTTGCTCCTTCTTCTTCACACACTGATTTTTATTTTTAAACCTATTTATTGAGTATTTTTGAGATTTTTGTTAAACTTGAACTAAGACTGATTTTAATGATCCAAAGACCTTAAACACTCATAAGTGGAACTGAATTGAGATGAAATGAACAATAAACAACAACAATTAACACTTATCAGTGAAGTTGTCAATTTCACCAGATAAATGCTAAATACAAATTCTGTGGAAATTACTTGTAATTAAAGGTAAATAAGGTTCAAAATTACACTAAGGAAACTGAGTACAACAATATTTGAATGAAAATTATGACTGAAACTAAAACTATACTACCTACGAAAATAAAGATATACTAAGCTTCACTAATAATCTTCATTCCTCCTTCTCTTCTCTTTTTCTATAACTTTTTAGCACTGAGGAAGCTTTCTCACACTTTCCCACCTCTATTCTGAGCTGTTGGATGTTTATCTTTTGATCTTAACCGTTTATCCATTTTTGGTGGGAAAAGGGAGTTTGGCAGTTTGGTGGGGTTTGGTGAGGAGGTTGGGGGGTAATTAATGAGTAGGGGACATGAGGAGTGGTGTAGGTGAGTTTGGTGAAGAAAATAGGGGAGGAGGGGGAGGCAAAGTTCCCGGGTAATTAGGGTGGTGATGGTGGTGATTAGTGGGAGGGAAAAGGGAGGTTAGGGGTGTTGGGTTTGACCTGGTCAAACGACCAGGGTAATATTAAAATAGGAGTGGGGTTGGGTTGGATGTTGTTGGGCCAGGGAAGTGGTATGGGCTTGGGGATTGGATTAGTTTTATGTTTGGATTGGGTGGAAAATACAAAGGGTCCGTTTGGTATTTAACAGGCAAAACACAAGGACTAAAATTGTAATTTCTGAAAATTGAGGGTGTGTTGTGGCAATCTTCCAAACTCTTCCTAAGGACTAAAATTGCCAAGCTTTGAATTCCCATGGGTCATAAATGCCATTTTTCAACTTTTGAAATTCCCGGGGACCATTTATGTCAATTTTCAAACTCCAGGGACCAAACATGTAATTTTGCTAAACTTGCCACCCAAGGATCATTCCTGCCAAAGATTATTAAAACAAGGACCAAAATTGATTTTTCTTTCAAAAATATCCCACCAGGGACCAAATCTGCCAAAATCTGAAAGTACAGGGACTGAACTTGTAATTTTCCAAAACTGTTGAGATTTTTCACCAAAGGACTAAATATGACAATTTATGATTTCAAAAGGACCTTTGGTGATTTTTCTTTTAAAATATGTGCTCAGGGACTATTTTTGCCAATTCTTGAAAGTTGGGGGACTGAAACTGCCAATTTTGCAAACTTTGTATGTTTTTCATCTGTTTTTACTCATTTTGCATCAGAAACATATAAAACACAATTTTGAATATTTTTAGCATTTTGATGCATTTCTGAGTGTTTTTGTATGTTTTGCAGTTCAGATTTGACCAAAAATGATGAAAGTTTGAGCACTCATCAATCCCCCACACTAAACTATTGCTAGTCCCTAGCAATAAAATGTTTTGAAAACTTAATGGATTTTAAACTCTTTACCAAAAGCCATCACTTCTGGAGTAGCCAGATGTATCGATTCAAGTAAGAATTATGGTCCACCTGATAACCATGTGATTTTGAGGAAACCACCAGCTGTCAACGGATTTGATTAGTCTTTACCAAAAGCCATTTGCTTCTGGACTAGCCAACTCTTGATGGACAAAGTCAACATCTTGGTGAGCTGATTACCAATTATGGTTTTTCCACTGCCTTTACCACAAGCCATAATCTTGTGGGCTAGCCAACTCATTCACTTTTTAGGATATGGCGAGTTGAGATACCATACAATTTTGGGCAAATTGCAAGCCATCAACGGATTTGATATATCTTTACCAAGAGCCGTTTGCTCCTGGATTAGCCAATCCTTTTGTCGTTTAGACATGGCGGACTGATAACCACAAAAAATTTGAAACTTTAGTGAAATTTTTTTTTAAATTCTTGAAATTTTGGCCAAAAATGGGGGTACTAGATAGTAAAATGTGATAAAATTCGCTAGAATACCCCCCACACTTAGAATGAAAATTGTCCTCAATATTCAAAGCCCCGTCTATTATGCCGAATCTTTGAACGTAAAAGGGCAACATTACAAGCTAAATGTGGAAAACACCAGTTTTTTTCACTTTATTTGTAACCACAGTAGGGGTAACTCCCCCACACTTAGGGTGAAAACCCTATAAGCATGCTACTATTTTTGTTTACCGAGTCGCTAGCTTGACTCGACCACGAATTCATTGGTTCTTGGGGAAGCATGATGTGTAAGAAGCAATCTCAATCGGACTTTCATTCAAGATGTTTGGACAAACATTTGAAGCACGTGAAAGTTCCACACCGATGAGATATATAGACCCTAGGTTAAAATAGTATAAACTATAAGCGGTGATGCCGGGGTCAAAGATAATATATTCAATCCCGAAGGAATGAAGAACAGGAGAAGTCACCCTGTAGGTGAAGAAAGGAAGAAAGATCTTGATGACAATCAAGATTGACTCATCATAATCAGAAAGAGAATCCATAATTGGTGTATCATGAATCTCATCATTTCAGCTCGTATGATCTAGACATATTATGGGTGGGAGGGTTGGGATTTTGATATCAATCAAATTCTCAAGGTTAAGAATATTTCCCTCCGGAACACAAAGATCAACTTTGTCTAGATCAAAGTAAAAGTTATCATACTCCGGTGGAGATATGATATGAGTGAGTTCACCGGAGAACTCCTTAAAGGTGAATGAATCATATTCGGGGAGAGAAATTTGAGAATGAGAATTGGTAGTGCCACTAATCTTCTCTCCCATATGATCAAAGGTAAAGGCTTCAAACTCCGGAATAGGATCATCGGAGAAAATGTCACTATCCTTTATGGGGATAGGAGATGAAATAGGTTTCATATTGAAAGCCTCGATTTTAGAAATGAGGAGATCGACATTCAATAATGTTGCACGAAGTGCTTCATCCTTGATTTCAGTGTCAATCTCATCATTCTCTTCTTCTAAGCTAACTAGCTTAGAAGGTAATTCTTCCATAAAAACGATGTCTCCACAAGATAACGAATCGTTATCCGTAGAATCGGAGAACGTCTCAACATGATCAGTTGGGAAGAATAGAGGAGGAGGGATATCACACAAATGATCAAGAATTCCCTGTGACTCTCTTGGGATTGAGACAAGGTTCTCAACACTAGACTTTATGAATTCGTCCGATTCCCTTTTAGGAACAGTGTCAAGATGCTCGTCCCCCATGATCGAAGAGTGGGTGGGAACCTCGGGTGTGATAACAGTAGGTTGAGATGGAATCTCAACTGATGGTATCTCATCTGATGAATCTTTATAAAATTCAAGGATATCAAGTGTATCTTCATCATCACTGTCATCAGGAATGAAACAAAATCGAGAGCTAGATCTGGCTGCTTTTTCTTTTGCAATTGATTCCCTAATAGATCTTTCATAAGCATCTTGGGAATTTATTTTAGCAGCCTGTTCTTCAGCTAACAATTCTTCCATCGATTTTTGGTTTGGATTATCTGGGGTATGTGTTATTCCTTTCAAATCTTTCACTAAATCCAAAAGATCAAGTAGAAGACTTTGAGGAATTGGCTGAGGTGGAGGTTCGTCATAATACGATGTGTCAAAACTTTTACAAGGAAATGGATTCCTCGTTTGACAATCAGAGTTGAAGTGTGGACCTCCACAGTAATCACAACAGTAAAACTGATGTGGCTGTGGGATGTATGTGCTAGAGTCATAATCGTTATCAGGAAACTGCTCATAGACAAGCGTGTTTCCCGATTGACAATCAGAACTGTAGTGTGAACCACCACAGTACTCACAACAGTAGAACTGCTGAGTCTCATGGTGTGGTAACTGATGGAATAAATCAGTCATGTCATGGTAGGAATAGGGATCTTGGTTATAGACAGACTCGTTTCCCGACTCTACCATGGCACAACTGGGGCAATTGCCACCATTATGAGGATTACCACACCATTGACAAATCAGAAAGTGTGGATGAGACATAGAAAGAATCAAAAGGTTTGGGAGGGTAAGGAATGAAGAATCAAAAGGGTAGGAGGGTAAAGATGAATATTTTTGGATTTTTGGAAAGACATTTTATATACAAATAAAAAGGAAAATCTTTTTGAGTTTTTTTTTTTTTTTTTTTTTTTTTTTTTTTTTTTTTTTTTTTGTGTGTTCATTGAAAACTGATTTTAAAATGTTTTCGGGAACAGTTTTGTTTTTATAATAAGAAAATATGAACAAAGGATGGTAAATTTACAAATAAGTGAATTCCAAAATCACTAATCAGTAAACCGTTTTTAGAAAAACGCGCACAACCTCCCCGGCAGCGGCGCCAAATTTTGATTTAGGCAAAAGCAGTCAATTAAAGTCAACCACGGATGTGGTCAATATAGTCAAACTCCTTAGGCTCAATGCTCCGGGTAATATAGGGTTTCCCCGGGTCGTTATGTCCCGACAAGGTGTGGATTGTATTCAAACGGGTCTGTGATCGGGTGAATTTGGACAGAAAGGGGTTTATGTTTGACTAAACTATTGATTTGTACAAAGAAATAACTTTAATAAGTTATGTGAGTGATTACGTGAAGACTAGATACTTAGAAACGATTGAAATCTAAAAACGCGTACGTTCAGTTTAAAGTTACGTGAACGTACAAAATAAAACGCGAGTTTTGGTAAAATAAAATACTTACATAGATGAAAATCTCATTTTTACAATCCTAATAATAAAGTAAACTTTTTGGAAAATTAAAATTAATTTTTACACTATTTAATTAATTATTATTAATTAATTACTATTTTCTAATTACTTATTAATTATTTAAATTAACCTATATCACAACTAATTATGAAATTACACTAAAAATATGAAAAATAAATTTGGAAAAATCTAAAATATTATAAAACTAATTTTCAAACTGAAAATATATTTTTCCTACTTTTTTAATAATTACTATTAATTAAAACTAATTATTAATGAATTTAAACTCTTTTAAATTAATAAAAATTGAAAATTAACAGTAAAAATTATAAGAAAATTCCTAAAA
Organism: Artemisia argyi; assembly: GCA_030686995.1. Lineage (NCBI taxonomy): Eukaryota > Viridiplantae > Streptophyta > Magnoliopsida > Asterales > Asteraceae > Artemisia > Artemisia argyi. Next base: position 130,498,769 of record CM060702.1, read on the forward strand.
TTATTTTACAACTTATAAAAGCTAGGAAAAATATAAAAACTAGGGTTTACTTTATAAAAACTAATTATGCTATTTAAAACTTAAATATTAATTAATTACTATTAAAACTAATATTAAATCTAATAAATACCAAATGATAGTATAAAAATCTGATAAAATTACTAAAATTACTTTAAGGTAAAAGGAATTTAAGAAAAATATAAAAATACAAAGTGCTTAATAAAAATATAAAAAGAAGAATTAAAAAGATAAATCAAATTAAATAGAAACTATCACTTATAATTAAAATTGGTTTTTCTGGCTTTTTCTTTTACAAATCTATTTTATACCTAAAAACATTAAACTTTTGTAAAAACAACTTTTTTATATCTTAAAAATAAGCCCAATGCAAGCTATAAGGCATAACAGTTGACTATTGTTGACCAAATAAGAAAATAAGCTCAAATGAGCTTAAGTGGGACCCACTATGGTTGATTCTGGTTCAAATGAGTTGTGTGGACATGTTTAAGCAAAATTATGCAATTGTGGTCCACTGAATAAGCAAATAAGCTTCAATAAGCCATTACTCAAGGGTGGACTGAAACAGAAATGAGACAGAGTTTTGGGGTTAATTCAGGTGGGTCCCAGAGGTCATAAGATCAAGTGAATGCTCAATCAAGCTAGGTGGCCAGGGGGGGGTTGAAAGGACCAAAAGTGTGGAAGTGGGACCCACTGTGGTGGACAGAGTGAACCACCAAAGGTGGTGGTGTGGCTGTGTGGTCTGATGCAGTAGGGGAGTCACTTCCCCTGCAGCCTTGTTTGAAGGGAAATTTGATCCACAATAAAAAATCACAAAAATGTAAAAATTGCAGGAAACTCAAGTTCAGTTGGTAGACTTTACACACAAGAAATTTCACATCCTAGATCCAAGCACAAAAATCACATAAAATCTTGCAAGAAATGGGTTTTCTGCCTAAGGATCACTTTGACTTTTTTAGATAAACTTGAATTTTGACTTTTGTGAACTTCTAATGAATCTTACAAACTAGTTAAGTTATATTAAGATGAAATGAAACCAAAACAAGCTAAGTGACCAATTTCCAAACCAAAAAGGTGGGTATGACACCCTAAACACTAAATAGTGAACAAATCAAGGGACTTCGGGTGAGTTTTGACTTTCAAACAAATCACAACTGGTTTTTATGGCTTAAGAGTCCTAATAAGGCCTAAGGTAATATGTAAGACCCAAAATTAACAACTGAAACACAGGGTTCAATGGTGAGAACCACTAATCCAAACACCCCTATTCAAGACTGAAAATTGGATTTTACCAAGTAAAGCACTGATTTATCCTAGGCTAGCAGATCACAAAGGCATATTATGACATGATGAGCTTAAATGAACAGATAAACATCAACAAGAACAACAATTACCTAATATTACTATTATACTAATTTAGGCAGTCAAAATGGTGAAAGTGAGCACAATTAAAACTAATGATCCAACAAATGATTTTAAGCACTTATATGACCTAAATGTACTAAATAAGCATAAAAAAACACACAAAGCTAAGTAGTGATAAGCTAGGAGACAGTGAATGATAAAAATTTGAGAATTGACTTACAAAACCCTTCAAAGCTTCACACTGAGAAACAAGGTCAAGTGATAATGCTAATAGCTTACCAATAAGCTGCTAAGCCATTTCCATCCATAATGTACAATATTCCTTGCTCCTTCTTCCTCACACACTGATTTCTATTTTTAAACCTATTTATTGAGTATTTTTGAGATTTTTGTTAAACTTGAACTAAGACTGATTTTAATGATCTAAAGACCTTAAACACTCATAAGTGGAACTGAATTGAGATGAAATGAACAATAAACAACAACAATTAACACTTATCAGTGAAGTTGTCAATTTCACTAGATAAATGCTAAATACAAATTCTGTGGAAATTACTTGTAATTAAAGGTAAATAAGGTTCAAAATTACACTAAGGAAACTGAGTACAACAATATTTGAATGAAAATTATGACTGAAACTAAAACTATACTACCTACGAAAATAAAGATATACTAAGCTTCACTAATAATCTTCATTCCCCCTTCTCTTCTCTTTTTCTATAACTTTTTAGCACTGAGGAAGCTTTCTCACACTTTCCCACCTCTATTCTGAGCTGTTTGATGTTTATCTTTCGATCTTAGCCATTTATCCATTTTTGGCGGGAAAAGGGAGTTTGGCAGTTTGGTGGGGTTTGGTGAGGAGGTTGGGGTAATTAATGAGGAGGGGGAATGAGGAGTGGTGTAGGTGAGTTTGGTGAAGAAAATAGGGTAGGAGGGGGAGGCAAAGTTCCCTGGTAATTAGGGTGGTGATGGTGGTGATTAGTGGGAGGGAAAAGGGAGGTTAGGGGTGTTGGGTTTGACCTGGTCAAACGACCAGGGTAATATTAAAATAGGAGTGGGGTTGGGTTGGATGTTGTTGGGCCAGGGAAGTGGTATGGGCTTGGGGATTGGATTAGTTTTATGTTTGGATTGGGTGGAAAATACAAAGGGTCCGTTTGGTATTTAATAGGCAAAACACAAGGACTAAAATTGTAATTTCTGAAAATTGAGGGTGTGTTGTGGCAATCTTCCAAACTCTTCCTAAGGACTAAAATTGCCAAGCTTTGAATTCCCATGGGTCATAAATGCCATTTTTCAACTTTTGAAATTCCCGGGGACCATTTATGTCAATTTTCAAACTCCAGGGACCAAACATGTAATTTTGCTAAACTTGCCACCCAAGGATCATTCCTGCCAAAGATTATTAAAACAAGGATCAAAATTGATTTTTCTTTCAAAAATATCCCACCAGGGACCAAATCTGCCAAAATCTGAAAGTACAGGGACTGAACTTGTAATTTTCCAAAACTTTTGAGATTTTTCACCAAAGGACTAAATATGACAATTTATGATTTCAAAAGGACCTTTGGTGATTTTTCTTTTAAAATATGTGCTCAGGGACTATTTTTGCCAATTCTTGAAAGTTGGGGGACTGAAACTGCCAATTTTGCAAACTTTGTATGTTTTTCATCAGTTTTTACTCATTTTGCATCAGAAACATATAAAACACAATTTTGAATATTTTTAGCATTTTGATGCATTTCTGAGTGTTTTCGTATGTTTTGCAGTTCAGATTTGACCAAAAATGATGAAAGTTTGAGCACTCATCAATCCCCCACACTAAACTATTGCTAGTCCCTAGCAATAAAATGTTTTGAAAACTTAATGGATTTTAAACTCTTTACCAAAAGCCATCACTTCTGGAGTAGCCAGATGTATCGATTCAAGTAAGAATTATGGTCCACCTGATAACCATGTGATTTTGAGGAAACCACCAGCTGTCAACGGATTTGATTAGTCTTTACCAAAAGCCATTTGCTTCTGGACTAGCCAACTCTTGATGGACAAAGTCAACATCTTGGTGAGCTGATTACCAATTATGGTTTTTCCACTGCCTTTACCACAAGCCATAATCTTGTGGGCTAGCCAACTCATTCACTTTTTAGGATATGGCGAGTTGAGATACCATACAATTTTGGGCAAATTGCAAGCCATCAACGGATTTGATATCTTTTCCAAGAGCCGTTTGCTCCTGGATTAGCCAATGCTTTTGTCGTTTAGACATGGCGGACTGATAACCACAAAAAATTTGAAACTTTAGTGAAATTTTTTTTTAAATTCTTGAAATTTTGGCCAAAAATGGGGGTACTAGATAGTAAAATGTGATAAAATTCGCTAGAATACCCCCCACACTTAGAATGAAAATTGTCCTCAATATTCAAAGCCCCGTCTATTATGCCGAATCTTTGAACGTAAAAGGGCAACATTACAAGCTAAATATGGAAAACACCAGTTTTTTTCACTTTATTTGTAACCACAGTAGGGGTAACTCCCCCACACTTAGGGTGAAAACCCTATAAGCATGCTACTGTTTTTGTTTACCGAGTCGCTAGCTTGACTCGACCATTAATTCATTGGTTCTTGGGGAAGCATGATGTGTAAGAAGCAATCTCAATCGGACTTTCATTCAAGATGTTTGGACAAACATTTGAAGCACGTGAAAGTTCCACACCGATGAGATATATAGACCCTAGGTTAAAATAGTATAAACTATAAGCGGTGATGCCGGGGTCAAAGATAATATATTCAATCCCGAAGGAATGAAGAACAGGAGAAGTCACCCTGTAGGTGAAGAAAGGAAGAAAGATCTTGATGACAATCAAGATTGACTCATCATAATCAGAAAGAGAATCCATAATTGGTGTATCATGAATCTCATCATTTCAGCTCGTATGATCTAGACATATTATGGGTGGGAGGGTTGGGATTTTGATATCAATCAAATTCTCAAGGTTAAGAATATTTCCCTCCGGAACACAAAGATCAACTTTGTCTAGATCAAAGTAAAAGTTATCATACTCCGGTGGAGATATGATATGAGTGAGTTCACCGGAGAACTCCTTAAAGGTGAATAAATCATATTCGGGGAGAGAAATTTGAGAATGAGAATTGGTAGTGCCACTAATCTTCTCTCCCATATGATCAAAGGTAAAGGCTTCAAACTCCGGAATAGGATCATCGGAGAAAATGTCACTATCCTTTATGGGGATAGGAGATGAAATAGGTTTCATATTGAAAGCCTCGATTTTAGAAATGAGGAGATCGACATTCAATAATGTTGCACGAAGTGCTTCATCCTTGATTTCAGTGTCAATCTCATCATTCTCTTCTTCTAAGCTAACTAGCTTAGAAGGTAATTCTTCCATAAAAACGATGTCTCCACAAGATAACGAATCGTTATCAGTAGAATCGGAGAACGTCTCAACATGATCAGTTGGGAAGAATAGAGGAGGAGGGATATCACACAAATGATCAAGAATTCCCTGTGACTCTCTTGGGATTGAGACAAGGTTCTCAACACTAGACTTTATGAATTCGTCCGATTCCCTTTTAGGAACAGTGTCAAGATGCTCGTCCCCCATGATCGAAGAGTGGGTGGGAACCTCGGGTGTGATAACAGTAGGTTGAGATGGAATCTCAACTGATGGTATCTCATCTGATGAATCTTTATAAAATTCAAGGATATCAAGTGTATCTTCATCATCACTGTCATCAGGAATGAAACAAAATCGAGAGCTAGATCTGGCTGCTTTTTCTTTTGCAATTGATTCCCTAATAGATCTTTCATAAGCATCTTGGGAATTTATTTTAGCAGCCTGTTCTTCAGCTAACAATTCTTCCATCGATTTTTGGTTTGGATTATCTGGGGTATGTGTTATTCCTTTCAAATCTTTCACTAAATCCAAAAGATCAAGTAGAAGACTTTGAGGAATTGGCTGAGGTGGAGGTTCGTCATAATACGATGTGTCAAAACTTTTACAAGGAAATGGATTCCTCGTTTGACAATCGGAGTTGAAGTGTGGACCTCCACAGTAATCACAACAGTAAAACTGATGTGGCTGTGGGATGTATGTGCTAGAGTCATAATCGTTATCAGGAAACTGCTCATAGACAAGCGTGTTTCCCGATTGACAATCAGAACTGTAGTGTGAACCACCACAGTACTCACAACAGTAGAACTGCTGAGTCTCATGGTGTGGTAACTGATGGAATAAATCAGTCATGTCATGGTAGGAATAGGGATCTTGGTTATAGACAGACTCGTTTCCCGACTCTACCATGGCACAACTGGGGCAATTGCCACCATTATGAGGATTACCACACCATTGACAAATCAGAAAGTGTGGATGAGACATAGAAAGAATCAAAAGGTTTTGGAGGGTAAGGAATGAAGAATCAAAAGGGTAGGAGGGTAAAGATGAATATTTTTGGATTTTTGGAAAGACATTTTATATACAAATAAAAAGGAAAATCTTTTTGAGTTTTTTTTTTTTTTTTTTTTTTTTTTTTTTTTTTTTTTTTTTTTGTGTGTGTTCATTGAAAACTGATTTTAAAATGTTTTCGGGAACAGTTTTGTTTTTATAATAAGAAAATATGAACAAAGGATGGTAAATTTACAAATAAGTGAATTCCAAAATCACTAATCAGTAAACCGTTTTTAGAAAAACGCGCACAACCTCCCCGGCAGCGGCGCCAAATTTTGATTTAGGCAAAAGCAGTCAATTAAAGTCAACCACGGATGTGGTCAATATAGTCAAACTCCTTAGGCTCAATGCTCCGGGTAATATAGGGTTTCCCCGGGTCGTTATGTCCCGACAAGGTGTGGATTGTATTCAAACGGGTCTGTGATCGGGTGAATTTGGACAGAAAGGGGTTTATGTTTGACTAAACTATTGATTTGTACAAAGAAATAACTTTAATAAGTTATGTGAGTGATTACGTGAAGACTAGATACTTAGAAACGATTGAAATCTAAAAACGCGTACGTTCAGTTTAAAGTTACGTGAACGTACAAAATAAAACGCGAGTTTTGGTAAAATAAAATACTTACATAGATGAAAATCTCATTTTTACAATCCTAATAATAAAGTAAACTTTTTGGAAAATTAAAATTAATTTTTACACTATTTAATTAATTATTATTAATTAATTACTATTTTCTAATTACTTATTAATTATTTAAATTAACCTATATCACAACTAATTATGAAATTACACTAAAAATATGAAAAATAAATTTGGAAAAATCTAAAATATTATAAAACTAATTTTCAAACTGAAAATATATTTTTCCTACTTTTTTAATAATTACTATTAATTAAAACTAATTATTAATGAATTTAAACTCTTTTAAATTAATAAAAATTGAAAATTAACAGTAAAAATTATAAGAAAATTCCTAAAATTATTTTACAACTTATAAAAGCTAGGAAAAATATAAAAACTAGGGTTTACTTTATAAAAACTAATTATGCTATTTAAAACTTAAATATTAATTAATTACTATTAAAACTAATATTAAATCTAATAAATACCAAATGATAGTATAAAAATCTGATAAAATTACTAAAATTACTTTAAGGTAAAAGGAATTTAAGAAAAATATAAAAATACAAAGTGCTTAATAAAAATATAAAAAGAAGAATTAAAAAGATAAATCAAATTAAATAGAAACTATCACTTATAATTAAAATTGGTTTTTCTGGCTTTTTCTTTTACAAATCTATTTTATACCTAAAAACATTAAACTTTTGTAAAAACAACTTTTTTATATCTTAAAAATAAGCCCAATGCAAGCTATAAGGCATAACAGTTGACTATTGTTGACCAAATAAGAAAATAAGCTCAAATGAGCTTAAGTGGGACCCACTATGGTTGATTCTGGTTCAAATGAGTTGTGTGGACATGTTTAAGCAAAATTATGCAATTGTGGTCCACTGAATAAGCAAATAAGCTTCAATAAGCCATTACTCAAGGGTGGACTGAAACAGAAATGAGACAGAGTTTTGGGGTTAATTCAGGTGGGTCCCAGAGGTCATAAGATCAAGTGAATGCTCAATCAAGCTAGGTGGCCAGGGGGGGGTTGAAAGGACCAAAAGTGTGGAAGTGGGACCCACTGTGGTGGACAGAGTGAACCACCAAAGGTGGTGGTGTGGCTGTGTGGTCTGATGCAGTAGGGGAGTCACTTCCCCTGCAGCCTTGTTTGAAGGGAAATTTGATCCACAATAAAAAATCACAAAAATGTAAAAATTGCAGGAAACTCAAGTTCAGTTGGTAGACTTTACACACAAGAAATTTCACATCCTAGATCCAAGCACAAAAATCACATAAAATCTTGCAAGAAATGGGTTTTCTGCCTAAGGATCACTTTGACTTTTTTAGATAAACTTGAATTTTGACTTTTGTGAACTTCTAATGAATCTTACAAACTAGTTAAGTTATATTAAGATGAAATGAAACCAAAACAAGCTAAGTGACCAATTTCCAAACCAAAAAGGTGGGTATGACACCCTAAACACTAAATAGTGAACAAATCAAGGGACTTCGGGTGAGTTTTGACTTTCAAACAAATCACAACTGGTTTTTATGGCTTAAGAGTCCTAATAAGGCCTAAGGTAATATGTAAGACCCAAAATTAACAACTGAAACACAGGGTTCAATGGTGAGAACCACTAATCCAAACACCCCTATTCAAGACTGAAAATTGGATTTTACCAAGTAAAGCACTGATTTATCCTAGGCTAGCAGATCACAAAGGCATATTATGACATGATGAGCTTAAATGAACAGATAAACATCAACAAGAACAACAATTACCTAATATTACTATTATACTAATTTAGGCAGTCAAAATGGTGAAAGTGAGCACAATTAAAACTAATGATCCAACAAATGATTTTAAGCACTTATATGACCTAAATGTACTAAATAAGCATAAAAAAACACACAAAGCTAAGTAGTGATAAGCTAGGAGACAGTGAATGATAAAAATTTGAGAATTGACTTACAAAACCCTTCAAAGCTTCACACTGAGAAACAAGGTCAAGTGATAATGCTAATAGCTTACCAATAAGCTGCTAAGCCATTTCCATCCATAATGTACAATATTCCTTGCTCCTTCTTCCTCACACACTGATTTCTATTTTTAAACCTATTTATTGAGTATTTTTGAGATTTTTGTTAAACTTGAACTAAGACTGATTTTAATGATCTAAAGACCTTAAACACTCATAAGTGGAACTGAATTGAGATGAAATGAACAATAAACAACAACAATTAACACTTATCAGTGAAGTTGTCAATTTCACTAGATAAATGCTAAATACAAATTCTGTGGAAATTACTTGTAATTAAAGGTAAATAAGGTTCAAAATTACACTAAGGAAACTGAGTACAACAATATTTGAATGAAAATTATGACTGAAACTAAAACTATACTACCTACGAAAATAAAGATATACTAAGCTTCACTAATAATCTTCATTCCCCCTTCTCTTCTCTTTTTCTATAACTTTTTAGCACTGAGGAAGCTTTCTCACACTTTCCCACCTCTATTCTGAGCTGTTTGATGTTTATCTTTCGATCTTAGCCATTTATCCATTTTTGGCGGGAAAAGGGAGTTTGGCAGTTTGGTGGGGTTTGGTGAGGAGGTTGGGGTAATTAATGAGGAGGGGGAATGAGGAGTGGTGTAGGTGAGTTTGGTGAAGAAAATAGGGTAGGAGGGGGAGGCAAAGTTCCCTGGTAATTAGGGTGGTGATGGTGGTGATTAGTGGGAGGGAAAAGGGAGGTTAGGGGTGTTGGGTTTGACCTGGTCAAACGACCAGGGTAATATTAAAATAGGAGTGGGGTTGGGTTGGATGTTGTTGGGCCAGGGAAGTGGTATGGGCTTGGGGATTGGATTAGTTTTATGTTTGGATTGGGTGGAAAATACATAGGGTCCGTTTGGTATTTAATAGGCAAAACACAAGGACTAAAATTGTAATTTCTGAAAATTGAGGGTGTGTTGTGGCAATCTTCCAAACTCTTCCTAAGGACTAAAATTGCCCAGCTTTGAATTCCCATGGGTCATAAATGCCATTTTTCAACTTTTGAAATTCCCGGGGACCATTTATGTCAATTTTCAAACTCCAGGGACCAAACATGTAATTTTGCTAAACTTGCCACCCAAGGATCATTCCTGCCAAAGATTATTAAAACAAGGACCAAAATTGATTTTTCTTTCAAAAATATCCCACCAGGGACCAAATCTGCCAAAATCTGAAAGTACAGGGACTGAACTTGTAATTTTCCAAAACTTTTGAGATTTTTCACCAAAGGACTAAATATGACAATTTATGATTTCAAAAGGACCTTTGGTGATTTTTCTTTTAAAATATGTGCTCAGGGACTATTTTTGCCAATTCTTGAAAGTTGGGGGACTGAAACTGCCAATTTTGCAAACTTTGTATGTTTTTCATCAGTTTTTACTCATTTTGCATCAGAAACATATAAAACACAATTTTGAATATTTTTAGCATTTTGATGCATTTCTGAGTGTTTTCGTATGTTTTGCAGTTCAGATTTGACCAAAAATGATGAAAGTTTGAGCACTCATCAATCCCCCACACTAAACTATTGCTAGTCCCTAGCAATAAAATGTTTTGAAAACTTAATGGATTTTAAACTCTTTACCAAAAGCCATCACTTCTGGAGTAGCCAGATGTATCGATTCAAGTAAGAATTATGGTCCACCTGATAACCATGTGATTTTGAGGAAACCACCAGCTGTCAACGGATTTGATTAGTCTTTACCAAAAGCCATTTGCTTCTGGACTAGCCAACTCTTGATGGACAAAGTCAACATCTTGGTGAGCTGATTACCAATTATGGTTTTTCCACTGCCTTTACCACAAGCCATAATCTTGTGGGCTAGCCAACTCATTCACTTTTTAGGATATGGCGAGTTGAGATACCATACAATTTTGGGCAAATTGCAAGCCATCAACGGATTTGATATCTTTACCAAGAGCCGTTTGCTCCTGGATTAGCCAATCCTTTTGTCGTTTAGACATGGCGGACTGATAACCACAAAAAATTTGAAACTTTAGTGATTTTTTTTTTTAAATTCTTGAAATTTTGGCCAAAAATGGGGGTACTAGATAGTAAAATGTGATAAAATTCGCTAGAATACCCCCCAAACTTAGAATGAAAATTGTCCTCAATATTCAAAGCCCCGTCTATTATGCCGAATCTTTGAACGTAAACGGGCAACATTACAAGCTAAATGTGGAAAACACCAGTTTTTTTCACTTTATTTGTAACCACAGTAGGGGTAACTCCCCCACACTTAGGGTGAAAACCCTATAAGCATGCTACTGTTTTTGTTTACCGAGTCGCTAGCTTGACTCGACCACGAATTCATTGGTTCTTGGGGAAGCATGATGTGTAAGAAGCAATCTCAATCGGACTTTCATTCAAGATGTTTGGACAAACATTTGAAGCACGTGAAAGTTCCACACCGATGAGATATATAGACCCTAGGTTAAAATAGTATAAACTATAAGCGGTGATGCCGGGGTCAAAGATAATATATTCAATCCCGAAGGAATGAAGAACAGGAGAAGTCACCCTGTAGGTGAAGAAAGGAAGAAAGATCTTGATGACAATCAAGATTGACTCATCATAATCAGAAAGAGAATCCATAATTGGTGTATCATGAATCTCATCATTTCAGCTCGTATGATCTAGACATATTATGGGTGGGAGGGTTGGGATTTTGATATCAATCAAATTCTCAAGGTTAAGAATATTTCCCTCCGGAACACAAAGATCAACTTTGTCTAGATCAAAGTAAAAGTTATCATACTCCGGTGGAGATATGATATGAGTGAGTTCACCGGAGAACTCCTTAAAGGTGAATGAATCATATTCGGGGAGAGAAATTTGAGAATGAGAATTGGTAGTGCCACTAATCTTCTCTCCCATATGATCAAAGGTAAAGGCTTCAAACTCCGGAATAGGATCATCGGAGAAAATGTCACTATCCTTTATGGGGATAGGAGATGAAATAGGTTTCATATTGAAAGCCTCGATTTTAGAAATGAGGAGATCGACATTCAATAATGTTGCACGAAGTGCTTCATCCTTGATTTCAGTGTCAATCTCATCATTCTCTTCTTCTAAGCTAACTAGCTTAGAAGGTAATTCTTCCATAAAAACGATGTCTCCACAAGATAACGAATCGTTATCAGTAGAATCGGAGAACGTCTCAACATGATCAGTTGGGAAGAATAGAGGAGGAGGGATATCACACAAATGATCAAGAATTCCCTGTGACTCTCTTGGGATTGAGACAAGGTTCTCAACACTAGACTTTATGAATTCGTCCGATTCCCTTTTAGGAACAGTGTCAAGATGCTCGTCCCCCATGATCGAAGAGTGGGTGGGAACCTCGGGTGTGATAACAGTAGGTTGAGATGGAATCTCAACTGATGGTATCTCATCTGATGAATCTTTATAAAATTCAAGGATATCAAGTGTATCTTCATCATCACTGTCATCAGGAATGAAACAAAATTGAGAGCTAGATCTGGCTGCTTTTTCTTTTGCAATTGATTCCCTAATGGATCTTTCATAAGCATTTTGGGAATTTATTTTAGCAGCCTGTTCTTCAGCTAACAATTCTTCCATCGATTTTTGGTTTGGATTATCTGGGGTATGTGTTATTCCTTTCAAATCTTTCACTAAATCCAAAAGATCAAGTAGAAGACTTTGAGGAATTGGCTGAGGTGGAGGTTCGTCATAATACGATGTGTCAAAACTTTTACAAGGAAATGGATTCCTCGTTTGACAATCGGAGTTGAAGTGTGGACCTCCACAGTAATCACAACAGTAAAACTGATGTGGCTGTGGGATGTATGTGCTAGAGTCATAATCGTTATCAGGAAACTGCTCATAGACAAGCGTGTTTCCCGATTGACAATCAGAACTGTAGTGTGAACCACCACAGTACTCACAACAGTAGAACTGCTGAGTCTCATGGTGTGGTAACTGATGGAATAAATCAGTCATGTCATGGTAGGAATAGGGATCTTGGTTATAGACAGACTCGTTTCCCGACTCTACCATGGCACAACTGGGGCAATTGCCACCATTATGAGGATTACCACACCATTGACAAATCAGAAAGTGTGGATGAGACATAGAAAGAATCAAAAGGTTTGGGAGGGTAAGGAATGAAGAATCAAAAGGGTAGGAGGGTAAAGATGAATATTTTTGGATTTTTGGAAAGACATTTTATATACAAATAAAAAGGAAAATCTTTTTGAGTTTTTTTTTTTTTTTTTTTTTTTTTTTTTTTTTTTTTTTTTTTGTGTGTGTTCATTGAAAACTGATTTTAAAATGTTTTCGGGAACAGTTTTGTTTTTATAATAAGAAAATATGAACAAAGGATGGTAAATTTACAAATAAGTGAATTCCAAAATCACTAATCAGTAAACCGTTTTTAGAAAAACGCGCACAACCTCCCCGGCAGCGGCGCCAAATTTTGATTTAGGCAAAAGCAGTCAATTAAAGTCAACCACGGATGTGGTCAATATAGTCAAACTCCTTAGGCTCAATGCTCCGGGTAATATAGGGTTTCCCCGGGTCGTTATGTCCCGACAAGGTGTGGATTGTATTCAAACGGGTCTGTGATCGGGTGAATTTGGACAGAAAGGGGTTTATGTTTGACTAAACTATTGATTTGTACAAAGAAATAACTTTAATAAGTTATGTGAGTGATTACGTGAAGACTAGATACTTAGAAACGATTGAAATCTAAAAACGCGTACGTTCAGTTTAAAGTTACGTGAACGTACAAAATAAAACGCGAGTTTTGGTAAAATAAAATACTTACATAGATGAAAATCTCATTTTTACAATCCTAATAATAAAGTAAACTTTTTGGAAAATTAAAATTAATTTTTACACTATTTAATTAATTATTATTAATTAATTACTATTTTCTAATTACTTATTAATTATTTAAATTAACCTATATCACAACTAATTATGAAATTACACTAAAAATATGAAAAATAAATTTGGAAAAATCTAAAATATTATAAAACTAATTTTCAAACTGAAAATATATTTTTCCTACTTTTTTAATAATTACTATTAATTAAAACTAATTATTAATGAATTTAAACTCTTTTAAATTAATAAAAATTGAAAATTAACAGTAAAAATTATAAGAAAATTCCTAAAATTATTTTACAACTTATAAAAGCTAGGAAAAATATAAAAACTAGGGTTTACTTTATAAAAACTAATTATGCTATTTAAAACTTAAATATTAATTAATTACTATTAAAACTAATATTAAATCTAATAAATACCAAATGATAGTATAAAAATCTGATAAAATTACTAAAATTACTTTAAGGTAAAAGGAATTTAAGAAAAATATAAAAATACAAAGTGCTTAATAAAAATATAAAAAGAAGAATTAAAAAGATAAATCAAATTAAATAGAAACTATCACTTATAATTAAAATTGGTTTTTCTGGCTTTTTCTTTTACAAATCTATTTTATACCTAAAAACATTAAACTTTTGTAAAAACAACTTTTTAATATCTTAAAAATAAGCCCAATGCAAGCTATAAGGCATAACAGTTGACTATTGTTGACCAAATAAGAAAATAAGCTCAAATGAGCTTAAGTGGGACCCACTATGGTTGATTCTGGTTCAAATGAGTTGTGTGGACATGTTTAAGCAAAATTATGCAATTGTGGTCCACTGAATAAGCAAATAAGCTTCAATAAGCCATTACTCAAGGGTGGACTGAAACAGAAATGAGACAGAGTTTTGGGGTTAATTCAGGTGGGTCCCAGAGGTCATAAGATCAAGTGAATGCTCAATCAAGCTAGGTGGCCAGGGGGGGGGGGGGTTGAAAGGACCAAAAGTGTGGAAGTGGGACCCACTGTGGTGGACAGAGTGAACCACCAAAGGTGGTGGTGTGGCTGTGTGGTCTGATGCAGCAGGGGAGTCACTTCCCCTGCAGCCTTGTTTGAAGGGAAATTTGATCCACAATAAAAAATCACAAAAATGTAAAAATTGCAGGAAACTCAAGTTCAGTTGGTAGACTTTACACACAAGAAATTTCACATCCTAGATCCAAGCACAAAAATCACATAAAATCTTGCAAGAAATGGGTTTTCTGCCTAAGGATCACTTTGACTTTTTTAGATAAACTTGAATTTTGACTTTTGTGAACTTCTAATGAATCTTACAAACTAGTTAAGTTATATTAAGATGAAATGAAACCAAAACAAGCTAAGTGACCAATTTCCAAACCAAAAAGGTGGGTATGACACCCTAAACACTAAATAGTGAACAAATCAAGGGACTTCGGGTGAGTTTTGACTTTCAAACAAATCACAACTGGTTTTTATGTCTTAAGAGTCCTAATAAGGCCTAAGGTAATATGTAAGACCCAAAATTAACAACTGAAACACAGGGTTCAATGGTGAGAACCACTAATCCAAACACCCCTATTCAAGACTGAAAATTGGATTTTACCAAGTAAAGCACTGATTTATCCTAGGCTAGCAGATCACAAAGGCATATTATGAGATGATGAGCTTAAATGAACAGATAAACATCAACAAGAACAACAATTACCTAATATTACTATTATACTAATTTAGGCAGTCAAAATGGTGAAAGTGAGCACAATTAAAACTAATGATCCAACAAATGATTTTAAGCACTTATATGACCTAAATGTACTAAATAAGCATAAAAAAACACACAAAGCTAAGTAGTGATAAGCTAGGAGACAGTGAATGATAAAAATTTGAGAATTGACTTACAAAACCCTTCAAAGCTTCACACTGAGAAACAAGGTCAAGTGATAATGCTAATAGCTTACCAATAAGCTGCTAAGCCATTTCCATCCATAATGTACAATATTCCTTGCTCCTTCTTCCTCACACACTGATTTCTATTTTTAAACCTATTTATTGAGTATTTTTGAGATTTTTGTTAAACTTGAACTAAGACTGATTTTAATGATCTAAAGACCTTAAACACTCATAAGTGGAACTGAATTGAGATGAAATGAACAATAAACAACAACAATTAACACTTATCAGTGAAGTTGTCAATTTCACTAGATAAATGCTAAATACAAATTCTGTGGAAATTACTTGTAATTAAAGGTAAATAAGGTTCAAAATTACACTAAGGAAACTGAGTACAACAATATTTGAATGAAAATTATGACTGAAACTAAAACTATACTATCTACGAAAATAAAGATATACTAAGCTTCACTAATAATCTTCATTCCCCCTTCTCTTCTCTTTTTCTATAACTTTTTAGCACTGAGGAAGCTTTCTCACACTTTCCCACCTCTATTCTGAGCTGTTTGATGTTTATCTTTCGATCTTAGCCATTTATCCATTTTTGGCGGGAAAAGGGAGTTTGGCAGTTTGGTGGGGTTTGGTGAGGAGGTTGGGGTAATTAATGAGGAGGGGGAATGAGGAGTGGTGTAGGTGAGTTTGGTGAAGAAAATAGGGTAGGAGGGGGAGGCAAAGTTCCCTGGTAATTAGGGTGGTGATGGTGGTGATTAGTGGGAGGGAAAAGGGAGGTTAGGGGTGTTGGGTTTGACCTGGTCAAACGACCAGGGTAATATTAAAATAGGAGTGGGGTTGGGTTGGATGTTGTTGGGCCAGGGAAGTGGTATGGGCTTGGGGATTGGATTAGTTTTATGTTTGGATTGGGTGGAAAATACATAGGGTCCGTTTGGTATTTAATAGGCAAAACACAAGGACTAAAATTGTAATTTCTGAAAATTGAGGGTGTGTTGTGGCAATCTTCCAAACTCTTCCTAAGGACTAAAATTGCCAAGCTTTGAATTCCCATGGGTCATAAATCCCATTTTTCAACTTTTGAAATTCCCGGGGACCATTTATGTCAATTTTCAAACTCCAGGGACCAAACATGTAATTTTGCTAAACTTGCCACCCAAGGATCATTCCTGCCAAAGATTATTAAAACAAGGACCAAAATTGATTTTTCTTTCAAAAATATCCCACCAGGGACCAAATCTGCCAAAATCTGAAAGTACAGGGACTGAACTTGTAATTTTCCAAAACTTTTGAGATTTTTCACCAAAGGACTAAATATGACAATTTATGATTTCAAAAGGACCTTTGGTGATTTTTCTTTTAAAATATGTGCTCAGGGACTATTTTTGCCAATTCTTGAAAGTTGGGGGACTGAAACTGCCAATTTTGCAAACTTTGTATGTTTTTCATCAGTTTTTACTCATTTTGCATCAGAAACATATAAAACACAATTTTGAATATTTTTAGCATTTTGATGCATTTCTGAGTGTTTTCGTATGTTTTGCAGTTCAGATTTGACCAAAAATGATGAAAGTTTGAGCACTCATCAATCCCCCACACTAAACTATTGCTAGTCCCTAGCAATAAAATGTTTTGAAAACTTAATGGATTTTAAACTCTTTACCAAAAGCCATCACTTCTGGAGTAGCCAGATGTATCGATTCAAGTAAGAATTATGGTCCACCTGATAACCATGTGATTTTGAGGAAACCACCAGCTGTCAACGGATTTGATTAGTCTTTACCAAAAGCCATTTGCTTCTGGACTAGCCAACTCTTGATGGACAAAGTCAACATCTTGGTGAGCTGATTACCAATTATGGTTTTTCCACTGCCTTTACCACAAGCCATAATCTTGTGGGCTAGCCAACTCATTCACTTTTTAGGATATGGCGAGTTGAGATACCATACAATTTTGGGCAAATTGCAAGCCATCAACGGATTTGATATCTTTACCAAGAGCCGTTTGCTCCTGGATTAGCCAATCCTTTTGTCGTTTAGACATGGCGGACTGATAACCACAAAAAATTTGAAACTTTAGTGAATTTTTTTTTTTAATTCTTGAAATTTTGGCCAAAAATGGGGGTACTAGATAGTAAAATGTGATAAAATTCGCTAGAATACCCCCCACACTTAGAATGAAAATTGTCCTCAATATTCAAAGCCCCGTCTATTATGCCGAATCTTTGAACGTAAACGGGCAACATTACAAGCTAAATGTGGAAAACACCAGTTTTTTTCACTTTATTTGTAACCACAGTAGGGGTAACTCCCCCACACTTAGGGTGAAAACCCTATAAGCATGCTACTGTTTTTGTTTACCGAGTCGCTAGCTTGACTCGACCACGAATTCATTGGTTCTTGGGGAAGCATGATGTGTAAGAAGCAATCTCAATCGGACTTTCATTCAAGATGTTTGGACAAACATTTGAAGCACGTGAAAGTTCCACACCGATGAGATATATAGACCCTAGGTTAAAATAGTATAAACTATAAGCGGTGATGCCGGGGTCAAAGATAATATATTCAATCCCGAAGGAATGAAGAACAGGAGAAGTCACCCTGTAGGTGAAGAAAGGAAGAAAGATCTTGATGACAATCAAGATTGACTCATCATAATCAGAAAGAGAATCCATAATTGGTGTATCATGAATCTCATCATTTCAGCTCGTATGATCTAGACATATTATGGGTGGGAGGGTTGGGATTTTGATATCAATCAAATTCTCAAGGTTAAGAATATTTCCCTCCGGAACACAAAGATCAACTTTGTCTAGATCAAAGTAAAAGTTATCATACTCCGGTGGAGATATGATATGAGTGAGTTCACCGGAGAACTCCTTAAAGGTGAATGAATCATATTCGGGGAGAGAAATTTGAGAATGAGAATTGGTAGTGCCACTAATCTTCTCTCCCATATGATCAAAGGTAAAGGCTTCAAACTCCGGAATAGGATCATCGGAGAAAATGTCACTATCCTTTATGGGGATAGGAGATGAAATAGGTTTCATATTGAAAGCCTCGATTTTAGAAATGAGGAGATCGACATTCAATAATGTTGCACGAAGTGCTTCATCCTTGATTTCAGTGTCAATCTCATCATTCTCTTCTTCTAAGCTAACTAGCTTAGAAGGTAATTCTTCCATAAAAACGATGTCTCCACAAGATAACGAATCGTTATCAGTAGAATCGGAGAACGTCTCAACATGATCAGTTGGGAAGAATAGAGGAGGAGGGATATCACACAAATGATCAAGAATTCCCTGTGACTCTCTTGGGATTGAGACAAGGTTCTCAACACTAGACTTTATGAATTCGTCCGATTCCCTTTTAGGAACAGTGTCAAGATGCTCGTCCCCCATGATCGAAGAGTGGGTGGGAACCTCGGGTGTGATAACAGTAGGTTGAGATGGAATCTCAACTGATGGTATCTCATCTGATGAATCTTTATAAAATTCAAGGATATCAAGTGCATCTTCATCATCACTGTCATCAGGAATGAAACAAAATTGAGAGCTAGATCTGGCTGCTTTTTCTTTTGCAATTGATTCCCTAATGGATCTTTCATAAGCATCTTGGGAATTTATTTTAGCAGCCTGTTCTTCAGCTAACAATTCTTCCATCGATTTTTGGTTTGGATTATCTGGGGTATGTGTTATTCCTTTCAAATCTTTCACTAAATCCAAAAGATCAAGTAGAAGACTTTGAGGAATTGGCTGAGGTGGAGGTTCGTCATAATACGATGTGTCAAAACTTTTACAAGGAAATGGATTCCTCGTTTGACAATCGGAGTTGAAGTGTGGACCTCCACAGTAATCACAACAGTAAAACTGATGTGGCTGTGGGATGTATGTGCTAGAGTCATAATCGTTATCAGGAAACTGCTCATAGACAAGCGTGTTTCCCGATTGACAATCAGAACTGTAGTGTGAACCACCACAGTACTCACAACAGTAGAACTGTTGAGTCTCATGGTGTGGTAACTGATGGAATAAATCAGTCATGTCATGGTAGGAATAGGGATCTTGGTTATAGACAGACTCGTTTCCCGACTCTACCATGGCACAACTGGGGCAATTGCCACCATTATGAGGATTACCACACCATTGACAAATCAGAAAGTGTGGATGAGACATAGAAAGAATCAAAAGGTTTGGGAGGGTAAGGAATGAAGAATCAAAAGGGTAGGAGGGTAAAGATGAATATTTTTGGATTTTTGGAAAGACATTTTATATACAAATAAAAAGGAAAATCTTTTTGAGTTTTTTTTTTTTTTTTTTTTTTTTTTTTTTTTTTTTTTTTTTTGTGTGTGTTCATTGAAAACTGATTTTAAAATGTTTTCGGGAACAGTTTTGTTTTTATAATAAGAAAATATGAACAAAGGATGGTAAATTTACAAATAAGTGAATTCCAAAATCACTAATCAGTAAACCGTTTTTAGAAAAACGCGCACAACCTCCCCGGCAGCGGCGCCAAATTTTGATTTAGGCAAAAGCAGTCAATTAAAGTCAACCACGGATGTGGTCAATATAGTCAAACTCCTTAGGCTCAATGCTCCGGGTAATATAGGGTTTCCCCGGGTCGTTATGTCCCGACAAGGTGTGGATTGTATTCAAACGGGTCTGTGATCGGGTGAATTTGGACAGAAAGGGGTTTATGTTTGACTAAACTATTGATTTGTACAAAGAAATAACTTTAATAAGTTATGTGAGTGATTACGTGAAGACTAGATACTTAGAAACGATTGAAATCTAAAAACGCGTACGTTCAGTTTAAAGTTACGTGAACGTACAAAATAAAACGCGAGTTTTGGTAAAATAAAATACTTACATAGATGAAAATCTCATTTTTACAATCCTAATAATAAAGTAAACTTTTTGGAAAATTAAAATTAATTTTTACACTATTTAATTAATTATTATTAATTAATTACTATTTTCTAATTACTTATTAATTATTTAAATTAACCTATATCACAACTAATTATGAAATTACACTAAAAATATGAAAAATAAATTTGGAAAAATCTAAAATATTATAAAACTAATTTTCAAACTGAAAATATATTTTTCCTACTTTTTTAATAATTACTATTAATTAAAACTAATTATTAATGAATTTAAACTCTTTTAAATTAATAAAAATTGAAAATTAACAGTAAAAATTATAAGAAAATTCCTAAAATTATTTTACAACTTATAAAAGCTAGGAAAAATATAAAAACTAGGGTTTACTTTATAAAAACTAATTATGCTATTTAAAACTTAAATATTAATTAATTACTATTAAAACTAATATTAAATCTAATAAATACCAAATGATAGTATAAAAATCTGATAAAATTACTAAAATTACTTTAAGGTAAAAGGAATTTAAGAAAAATATAAAAATACAAAGTGCTTAATAAAAATATAAAAAGAAGAATTAAAAAGATAAATCAAATTAAATAGAAACTATCACTTATAATTAAAATTGGTTTTTCTGGCTTTTTCTTTTACAAATCTATTTTATACCTAAAAACATTAAACTTTTGTAAAAACAACTTTTTAATATCTTAAAAATAAGCCCAATGCAAGCTATAAGGCATAACAGTTGACTATTGTTGACCAAATAAGAAAATAAGCTCAAATGAGCTTAAGTGGGACCCACTATGGTTGATTCTGGTTCAAATGAGTTGTGTGGACATGTTTAAGCAAAATTATGCAATTGTGGTCCACTGAATAAGCAAATAAGCTTCAATAAGCCATTACTCAAGGGTGGACTGAAACAGAAATGAGACAGAGTTTTGGGGTTAATTCAGGTGGGTCCCAGAGGTCATAAGATCAAGTGAATGCTCAATCAAGCTAGGTGGCCAGGGGGGGGGTTGAAAGGACCAAAAGTGTGGAAGTGGGACCCACTGTGGTGGACAGAGTGAACCACCAAAGGTGGTGGTGTGGCTGTGTGGTCTGATGCAGCAGGGGAGTCACTTCCCCTGCAGCCTTGTTTGAAGGGAAATTTGATCCACAATAAAAAATCACAAAAATGTAAAAATTGCAGGAAACTCAAGTTCAGTTGGTAGACTTTACACACAAGAAATTTCACATCCTAGATCCAAGCACAAAAATCACATAAAATCTTGCAAGAAATGGGTTTTCTGCCTAAGGATCACTTTGACTTTTTTAGATAAACTTGAATTTTGACTTTTGTGAACTTCTAATGAATCTTACAAACTAGTTAAGTTATATTAAGATGAAATGAAACCAAAACAAGCTAAGTGACCAATTTCCAAACCAAAAAGGTGGGTATGACACCCTAAACACTAAATAGTGAACAAATCAAGGGACTTCGGGTGAGTTTTGACTTTCAAACAAATCACAACTGGTTTTTATGGCTTAAGAGTCCTAATAAGGCCTAAGCTAATATGTAAGACCCAAAATTAACAACTGAAACACAGGGTTCAATGGTGAGAACCACTAATCCAAACACCCCTATTCAAGACTGAAAATTGGATTTTACCAAGTAAAGCACTGATTTATCCTAGGCTAGCAGATCACAAAGGCATATTATGACATGATGAGCTTAAATGAACAGATAAACATCAACAAGAACAACAATTACCTAATATTACTATTATACTAATTTAGGCAGTCAAAATGGTGAAAGTGAGCACAATTAAAACTAATGATCCAACAAATGATTTTAAGCACTTATATGACCTAAATGTACTAAATAAGCATAAAAAAACACACAAAGCTAAGTAGTGATAAGCTAGGAGACAGTGAATGATAAAAATTTGAGAATTGACTTACAAAACCCTTCAAAGCTTCACACTGAGAAACAAGGTCAAGTGATAATGCTAATAGCTTACCAATAAGCTGCTAAGCCATTTCCATCCATAATGTACAATATTCCTTGATCCTTCTTCCTCACACACTGATTTCTATTTTTAAACCTATTTATTGAGTATTTTTGAGATTTTTGTTAAACTTGAACTAAGACTGATTTTAATGATCTAAAGACCTTAAACACTCATAAGTGGAACTGAATTGAGATGAAATGAACAATAAACAACAACAATTAACACTTATCAGTGAAGTTGTCAATTTCACTAGATAAATGCTAAATACAAATTCTGTGGAAATTACTTGTAATTAAAGGTAAATAAGGTTCAAAATTACACTAAGGAAACTGAGTACAACAATATTTGAATGAAAATTATGACTGAAACTAAAACTATACTACCTACGAAAATAAAGATATACTAAGCTTCACTAATAATCTTCATTCCCCCTTCTCTTCTCTTTTTCTATAACTTTTTAGCACTGAGGAAGCTTTCTCACACTTTCCCACCTCTATTCTGAGCTGTTTGATGTTTATCTTTCGATCTTAGTCATTTATCCATTTTTGGCGGGAAAAGGGAGTTTGGCAGTTTGGTGGGGTTTGGTGAGGAGGTTGGGGTAATTAATGAGGAGGGGGAATGAGGAGTGGTGTAGGTGAGTTTGGTGAAGAAAATAGGGTAGGAGGGGGAGGCAAAGTTCCCTGGTAATTAGGGTGGTGATGGTGGTGATTAGTGGGAGGAAAAAGGGAGGTTAGGGGTGTTGGGTTTGACCTGGCCAAACGACCAGAGTAATATTAAAATGGGAGTGGGGTTGGGTTGGATGTTTTTGGGCCAGGGAAGTGGTATGGGCTTGGGGACTGGATTAGTTTTATGTTTGGATTGGGTGGAAAATACAAAGGGTCCGTTTGATATTTAATAGGCAAAACACAAGGACTAAAATTGTAATTTCTGAAAATTGAGGGTGTGTTGTGGTATTCTTCCAAACTCTTCCTAAGGACTAAAATTGCCAAGCTTTGAATTCCCATGGGTCATAAATGCCATTTTCAACTTTTGAAATTCCCGGGGACCATTTATGTCAATTTTCAAACTCTAGGGACCAAACATGTAATTTCACTAAACTTGCCACCCAAGGATCATTCCTGCCAAAGATTATTAGCACAAGGACCAAAATTGATTTTTCTTTCAAAAATATCCCACCAGGGACCAAATCTGCCAAAATCTGAAAGTACAGGGACTGAACTTGTAATTTTCCAAAACTTTTGAGATTTTTCACCAAAGGACTAAATATGACAATTTATGATTTCAAAAGGACCTTTGGTGATTTTTCTTTTAAAATATGTGCTCAGGGACTATTTTTGCCAATTCTTGAAAGTTGGGGGACTGAAACTGCCAATTTTGCAAACTTTGTATGTTTTTCATCTGTTTTTACTCATTTTGCATTAGAAACACATAAAACACAATTTTGGAATATTTTTAGCATTTTGATGCATTTCTGAGTGTTTTTGTATGTTTTGCAGTTCAGATTTGACAAAAAATGATGAGTGTTTGAGCACTCATCAGTATACATTCTACTGTAAGATAAATGACTTCTTGATATACTGATGTGTCACGTATCTCATTTTCTATTTCCATGATTGCATAGCCCATTATATAAGCCAAAACAAACACCTCATAGAAGCTCATGCAAACACAGAAAAAACCGTTAATGGGTCAACCCAACTTGACCCACAGTATATTAAGCTCTTTGTTTTTTACATTATTTTAGCCTATTTAGATATCTTTGTTTCACCGAAACAAAGCAACAAATTTTTTATGGAATTTCAAATCATCCCGGTTTTGCCCAAATGCATAACACACATAATAGTTAAAGAACTTTCAATGTATAAAGAAAGGTGGAGATATATACAGAATCCAGTACATGCTTAATGGCATACACATCTCTTATGAACCGCCTTATTGCAGACACATCTAGAGATGTCTCCTGTTATAAGAGGTTCTGTAACAATTCGCATTTTCAGGTTAACTTCTATTCCCGAAAATTTTAATATTCATTTTACTATTCACTTTCACTATTCACTCCTGAAATTTTTATTTCATATTCTCGTATGTTAAACTATTTTAATGATAATCCGAGAGTTTGACACTCGTCGGATCATTTTTACAAAAATCACGAAACCGTGTCCGAGATTTAGTTTTAGGTTTAAACGTCATTCCAGCATCCCGATATGTCCATAAAACACTATCAACAATAGAAATATGATTTTCTCTCATTTTACGACAATTCCAAAAGTTTTGGAATTCTACGTTTTCCAGTTCAGCGTTTTATGCGAATTACGCGTTTTAGACCTGCGTTTCCAGTTTTAACAGCGTTTAAGCAACCCGATAGAACTTATCACTCATTAAATATGTTGATATAAATAACTGACTAAAAACATTATTCATATCTTTCGATATCTCTATGTTTTGATAATCACAAAACTTAAACTCATCAAACCAAATATTATGACGTACACAAGTATTTAGTGGTAAATAATCACTTTCACCAACTAATCACTTAAGGTATGAATAAACAAAGTGTTTAGTGCAATTTATGATCAAAGGGGTATTTAATCAACTAATACAAAGTTAATTTAAATTATATAAACATATTATATATTTTTGAAAAACACTTTTAGTAATAAAGAAAAATGTTTTAATCATACTAAATATATGATTTCAAATTTTTAACCAAAATCAGTTAGTTTTTCACCAAATAAACTTTCCCCACTAAAAGACAAAGATTCTGGCCGTTTCAGCTGGGCGGCCCCCTTAATTATAAGGGGTGGTCCCCTTAAAATTAAGGGGACCGGCCATGATTTAAGGGGACCGGCCACGCTCCTCTGTCAGAATCTGTTGCCTATAAATACCACCTTAAATCTGGATTTTTTCCTCACCTTTTTGCACAAAAACTTTCTGATTCAAATCTCCATTTCAATCCTAAAAATCCTTTGATCATACAATTCATAAGCCTTTGTTTCCAAGTGATCCAAAGCCTCATTCTTTCAAGTGCAAAGAGAAGAATACTCCTACTTATCAAGATTAGGAGTATTACAACTTAGTATCATCTTGCTATCTAAGTTGTTTATTTAGTTCATCTTGTATATCAATTTCTTTCTTGTGAACATTATGTATACATTGGTTAGATAGATTTAGATATAGGATCTAGATCTATTGAAGGTGTGAAGTTGTACTAGTAGTGAAGAAGTAGAGGAGGATAGGATTTGTGTTAGAAGAAATAAGTTGTAAGTGTATATTGAAGTGGAGATAGTTGTGAAGACAAAGAAGTTGAAGCTTTGAAGTTGAAAAGACCTTGAAGCCTAGAAGTTGTGAAGTAGTACATATCTTGGGGTAGTGGATAGGACTTAGTAGTGAAGGTGTGAAGAAACAAGTGGCGTGAAGAAAAAGAGTTAGGAAGTATTAAGTTGTGAAGAAGCTAGGAGCAAAGTAGAAAGTTGTGAAGAAATTTGAAGTGTAGAAGATTGGTGTGTAGAAGATAGGTGTGAAGAAGATTGGTGTGAAGAAGTTGTGTTGAAGTCGTGATTGTGGTGTGACATTGTTGTGGTGTGCTAATTGGTGTGTAAGGTTTTCTCCGCCATAAAGGAGGTTTTTGATCTAGTGAAGAAAACTCTCGAGTAGGTGACTCAGGGAGTGGAGTAGGGCAAGGAAGGTGTCCTTGTAGCCGAACCACTATAAATCCTTTGTCTCTCGGTTTGATCTTTCCATCTCTCACTTTTTAATTACACACTTACTAGTATTCCATACATAATTATTATTGCTTGTGTTGTGCACATATTGATTTCACATAAAGATCAAACTAAAACTCATTCATAATATTAGTCTTTCAAAAACAAACCAAGTACACAAACTTATATTAAAAAACTTATACATATATATATGCTTATATATGATATACGAAATTATAAACTCTTTCCCAACATTAAACTTAAGTAGTGTATATACAAAATCGTAAATACACTAGTATTGCCATTCTCGCATTAAAGAGTTTTGAAATTGTGCATTATACATAAGTGGTGTTTATACGAAATCGTAAATAAACTTGTATCTATATTTCCGCATTAAAGATTTGAAACTTTCATCTAAACTTTAGAAGCTAACTTTTACAAAACTAATAAAATGAAAAAGGCGTAAAACTATTCAACCCCCCCTTCTAGTTTTCCACAATTGGTATCAAGAGCCACGTCTAGCAAGATTTTTAAAATATATTGTATTTTAAAACTTGTAACGATCTATGGAATTTGAAAAATATCTAGAAGAGGAATTTACGCAAAAACCACCATTATTTGAAAATGATCATTTTCTTGAATGGAAGACTAAATTTGAAAATTATGTGAAATCAATAGATCTTGATCTTTGGCATATCATTTCAATTGGTGATCTTAAAACAACCAAAATGGATTTTGAAAATCAATATAATAATCTTCAAACTAATTTTGATAAAAACACTAAAGCCAAATTACTTATTCTCAAAACTCTACCAAAAGTTAAATATGAAAGATTAATTCGTTGTAAAACGGCAAATGATATTTGGGAATGCTTTTTAAAGAATCACCAAGAGAAATGTAAAACCAAAGATGATAAACTTGATAGTGCACAAGAAATAGCCAATCTAGTAAATTTAGTAAATAAATATTTAGTTGAATTAAACACATGTACTACTAGTTCAAATGTGATCATTGAAGGTATCTACAACGAAGAATACATGAGCCAAATCCGAAAAAAGAGCGTGAATAAATCATGGTGCAACAAGTGCAAAGAAAACGTTGATAATATGGCTTATGAGAATATTCAAACAAATGAGAACACAAGTATTGATGGCAAGAACTACATGTTTCTAGATCCAAGTGAAGCTACAAACAAAACATGGAACGACATGGAAAATGGAATTGATCACTGTATAGCATGTCAAGAATGTACAACTACAAAGAAGGTACAATCCAAAACTAAACATTTTTGCTATGATCAATTTATATTAGAATTTTTAAAAATGGAAAACAACTTCAAACATTTTTGCAACAATGACTCAAAAATTATTTTTAAGAACGAATTTTCAACATCCGCTGAAAATAACTTTGAAAAAGAAACCATTTTCGAAGATAAAATGTCTAGACTTGAAAGTAATATTGAAATCGATCTTGAATGTAAAAAATGTTGAGACTACAAACATGAAATTAAAATGGAAAATGAAAAAGCAAAAACATTGGCAAAATTCGAAAATAGTTCTAAATTTTTAAAATATCTTCTCGACATTCAAAAGCCATTTTATGATAAAACCGGGTTAGGATTTATCGTAAATGATCCTTCAACAAATGTATCAAAACAAATAAAATTTGTTAAATCTAGTGAATAAATTTAGGACAAATACTATTAACATTCATTACTTATTATTCTAGTCAAGAAAATCATTGTTTGTTAATTAAAACAAACTATTGATGAATTCTTGTACTTATCAACGACATCCCATCATGTGCATTCAAATGCAATGGATGTTCTCATCTAACCAACTAGGACCCATGAGAATCTGGGTACCAAGCTGTTTATCATGTTTATGTAATTATCAAATGAAGAGTCTATTACGTGTTGATTTACTCATCTCGCTCTATTACCTTTGATGGATATTGGTTTCTATCACGTTGTTTCACATTCTGCAAATGTTTTGCCTATGACGTTGTTGCGGGAATATTCTTGTCTCGGCTTTTTGCTCTTCACTCTTGGAGTATTGGATATTACTTGGCTACTACGACTTGCTGTGGACTAACTCTTATGATTTCTTCTATCACCGTCATGCCCACTCTTTTTGAAAAGCTGGACCTGAGATAAGTTTTTCTTTTCAAAAACTTGTCAATGTTACATTATATTTTATATTGTTTTAATTAGTATGTGAATGCGATTTAACTGATAAATTGCCATGCTTTTAGATTATCAACACTAATATATGCATGTATGATATTAGCATTATTAACCTTCTTGTTGTTTAGTCTATTATCACTTTTCTTAATCTTCTATGATCTATAGTAGAACCCTTCCACTTAAGCTATATGATCTTACTAGTTGCATAAATAGATGCATTATAATTGATATTTGTTTGCAACTTGATATTATGATGTTCTTTGTATACATATATACATATATATATATATACATAGGTCTATCTTGTATCCATGAACCATTTACCTTGCTCCTTCCTATTCCATTGCATTTAGATCATAAGTATCTTTAATTTCACTTTAATATCTTTAGGTGTCATTAAGGATGATTATGTGTGACAATGGGCTTAAGTGATTCTCTTGAACCATGACAAGCTTCCATTTCAAATCATTCACTTGCAACTTCTTGATTATCATGATCAAAACATCATGTTTAAATCTTCTCTCTTTTTGAATGAAATTTTTTTTTAACTAAAACTTCTTTCATAACCATTACTTTAATCAAAAAGAAGATTGAAATTTTCTTTTTGTCTTGTTTTTCTTCACATTATGAAACAAAATTCAATCTACGTTATTGTAATGCACACTTGAATTTACTTTAAAACATTGTTGAATAAAACTAAAAACGTTTTGCTTAAAACACATTCAACTTTCTCACATGTGTCATACACCTCTATTGGAAATGACATTCACAATTTAATCAAATTACTTCATGAGAATCATGACTTGCCCATATGGATCTTGTTTGTAACAAGTCTTGAAGTCCATATAATTATATCCACCTATTTGTTACTTGTTAACAATCATCAATATGTTTGCTCTAGGCTAAATGTTATTATTTTCATATAGTTGCACATGTAGCTTATTTGCCTTATTGCCTCCTTAATTGCATATCTTAATTGATAAATAAATAGATAGCATGATTATTAGAAATTTATTGCTTATTTCAATTATTTCTATATCACTCTCTACATTCATGAATAGTATGCCCTATATTGCCTCAAAGAGTTGAACTTACTTGAATCCAAATCCAAAAACACAACTTTTTTGAAAATTTTCTGCCAAAAACCCATTTCTGGCATTCTGGAAATCACCAGATGGGCGGCCCCCTTAATGATTAAGGGGACCGGTCATCTGATGGTCGGGGATACTGTTTTCTTTATCACTTTTTGACCCACTTCAGCCTATACTTCCCAAAATTCACAAACATATTTTGTCCCATGTTATCCCTCAAAATTTACCTTCCTAAACCACATTTCTCATACACTATAAATACCCTCTTCCCATCATTAATGCCATCACACCCAAACATGTCATCTCCCAACAACCAAAAACCTAAGATTTCAAGAACCGCAAGTATCTCCGTCAAACCCGTTTGGAGGAGGAAACTTGATTCTTGTCATAACTCAAGTGATGCTGTTCCAAGTCAACCAACTACTAAACCTCAAACCCACAAAATTGATTCATCTTACAACCTATCACCCACTCATTCCCTCATTCATGCTTCTTCTTATGATGAGCATGCTCAATCCCAAAACATCAATCCCAATCTTTCAATCAATACTTCACACGTTGCTCATTCAACAAATACATCACCCACTCATGAAGAACCTCTCCCACACATTTCATGTTTTCATGACTATCCAAGCTCGACCATGTCTCCACCACCAAGAGTACCACCACCACATCATACAACTTCACATGCCACTCCCATGTTGCATGTTCAAACTTTCACCCAAGACAACTATCAAACTCCACTACCATCACCTTCCTCCGAACACTTGAAGTTCGTTGAGGAGCTAAAAGAGGCACATGAGCTTAGTGCTCTTTTAGCATTACATCTTTCTCAACGCAATTTGGATCCACCACAATCAAACTCACCATCATCACCACATAACAAAAACCAAATTGAGAAGCATGTCAACAATTGCCCTTGTTGCATCTTCCTTCAACAACAAACCATTGCATTGAATGAGCACTTCACTTGGATTGAGTATCTTCTTACAAGATCTCAACAAACATCATCACTTGAACAACATCAAAACTCTAAACCAACAAACCCAACTTCAATTCCACCACCTCCAAGCTCCACATCTCCAAACTCACCAACATCCATGCAACCAAAAGTTTACCTCCACTAAACCACCAAGCATTTTATATGCTTATGTTTCTCATTTTCAAATAAGACTCCTCAACCATTTTGGGATTCAAGAAAGTTTGGTGACACTCCTTGTTGGCACATTAGGATGTTATACTTTGTTTGTAATTCTAATTTTATGGCCTTTGTAACAATGATTATGGGTTGACAGAATCATTTTCTATTATTGAATGATTTAATATATGTTTCGAATTATCCTTGCCATGCTTACTAGTTGTTGATGTTATGATATATGTGTTTGCTTGTGCCATGCTTGTGCTTCTAATATTTTTCTTGCAAGAATTCCATTACTCGAACCCTTGGTGCCCTCAAACGAGGGGGAGCATACATCAAGGGGGAGTTTTCTACCCGTTTAAACTTCTCTCACGAAGCTTACTCGGCCTAACCTTTTTGATTCTACAAAAAGGGGGAGAAGTGAATGTAAACTTACTAAATACTTGTCTAAAAATTAATTTTTGGATTTATTAAGTTTAAGTTTTGTAATCATCAAAAAGGGGGAGATTGTTGATATAAATAATTGACTAAAAACATTATTCATATCTTTCGATATCTCTATGTTTTGATAATCACAAAACTTAAACTCATCAAACCAAATATTATGACGTAAACAAGTATTTAGTGGTAAATAATCACTTTCACCAACTAATCACTTAAGGTATGAATAAACAAAGTGTTTAGTGCAATTTATGATCAAAGGGGTATTTAATCAACTAATACAAAGTTTATTTAAATTATATAAACATATTATATATTTTTGAAAAACACTTTTGGTAATAAAGAAAAATGTTTTAATCATACTAAATATATGATTTCAAATTTTTAACCAAAATCAGTTAGTTTTTCACCAAATAAACTTTTCCCGCTAAAAGACAAAGATTCTGGCCGTTTCAGCTGGGCGGCCCCCTTAATTATAATGGGCGGTCCCCTTAAAATTAAGGGGACCGACCATGATTTAAGGGGACCGGCCACACTCCTCTGTCAGAATCTGTTGCCTATAAATACCACCATAAACCTGGATTTTTTCCTCACCTTTTTGCACAAAAACTTTCTGATTCAAATCTCCATTTCAATCCTAAAAATCCTTTGATCATACAATTCTTAAGCCTTTGTTTCCAAGTGATCCAAAGCCTCATTCTTTCAAGTGCAAAGAGAAGAATACTCCTACTTATCAAGATTAGGAGTATTACAACTTAGTATCATCTTGCTATCTAAGTTGTTTATTTAGTTCATCTTGTATATCAATTTCTTTCTTGTGAACATTGTGTATACATTGGTTAGATAGATTTAGATATAGGATCTAGATCTATTGAAGGTGTGAAGTTGTACTAGTAGTGAAGAAGTAGAGGTGGATAGGATTTGTGTTAGAAGAAATAAGTTGTAAGTGTATATTGAAGTGGAGATAGTTGTGAAGACAAAGAAGTTGAAGCTTTGAAGTTGAGAAGACCTTGAAGCCTAGAAGTTGTGAAGTAGTACATATCTTGGGGTAGTGGATAGGACTTAGTAGTGAAGGTGTGAAGAAACAAGTGGCGTGAAGAAAAAGAGTTAGGAAGTATTAAGTTGTGAAGAAGCTAGGAGCAAAGTAGAAAGTTGTGAAGAAATTTGAAGTGTAGAAGATTGGTGTGTAGAAGATAGGTGTGAAGAAGATTGGTGTGAAGAAGTTGTGTTGAAGTCGTGATTGTGGTGTGACATTGTGGTGGTGTGCTAATTGGTGTGTAAGGTTTTCTCCGCCATAAAGGAGGATTTTGATCTAGTGAAGAAAACTCTCGAGTAGGTGACTCGGGGAGTGGAGTAGGGCAAGGAAGGTGTCCTTGTAGCCGAAACACTATAAATCCTTTGTATCTCGGTTTGATCTTTCCATCTCTCACTTTTTAATTACATACTTACTAGCATTCCATACATAATTATTATTGCTTGTGTTGTGCACATATTGATTTCACATAAAGATCAAACTAAAACTCATTCATAATATTAGTCTTTCAAAAACAAACCAAGTACACAAACTTATATTAAAACACTTATACATATATATATGCTTATATATGATATACGAAATTATAAACTCTTTCCCAACATTAAACTTAAGTTTTGTTTATACAAAATCGTAAATACACTAGTATCGCCATTCTCGCATTAAAGAGTTTTGAAATTGTGCATTATACATAAGCGGTGTTTATACAAAATCGTAAATAAACTTGTATCTATATTTCCGCATTAAAGATTTGAAACTTTCATCTAAACTTTAGAAGCTAACTTTTACAAAACTAATAAAACAAAAAAGGCGTAAAATTATTCAACCCCCCCTTCTAGTTTTCCACAAAATATGATAAGATAGCTTATATTAATAAGTTCTAACATATTTATTAGTTTCATATTTTTTGGATACCCGATTTTAAGCTTCATGACTTAACAACTTACGGTTTGCAATTAACGGGACCAAAACTCACTCCGTAAATTAGATAATACCAAGTTTATGCATCTAGTCATCCCTTATCCCATTTGAACGTGTATTATGGTGTATCACAAGCCTTGTTGGCTTGTGATAAGCCTTGTTCACTTAGGATGGTTACATGTGTTTACTTAGCTAGCTAAACTTACCAAACTTCTTCACTAAGCTTCCTAAATATCTAATACTTGCACCTCCACAATTTCAGCCCTATGTGGCATTTCTCATGACTCACATGGGCATATGGCACGCTTAGGATTGATCTTGGATGGATTGGTTACACATATGTTAACTTAATGCCTAAGTATTGCTTAATCTTGCAACACATACACACGCTTAGCTAGCAAATAAGATGAGTCACTCTTTTTACACCTCCTCAAAGGTCTATATAAGCCCTCCCCTCCCTTTTGGTCGTTCATACCATCACAAACACAAACACATTCATGATTTTCTCTCTACTTCAAGTATTATTCAAGAATACAAGTTCCATATCAATTCCAAAGCTCTTGTAAAGCTTTGATTGATCCAAAGTCCTTGTTTCTTCCATCCTTTGGTGATCTTCCATCCACACAAGAAGTGTCTTGTAGAGACTTCAAGTGCCTTCGCAAGTAGTCACAAGTTGGTGTCAAGAGCTTGAAGAAGTTGGAAGCTAGAGAAGGTTGTTCAATCAAAGTCCTTTCCTTACTAGTTACTTACCTTTCTTTTAGAAAGCCTAAAGTTGTAAGTAAACCCTAATATACTTTCTTGTTAAATATCATTTTCATGCTATTTATATTTCATTCGTACTATATATTGTCTTGTTATTATGTTCATGATGTATAAAAATTGGTAAAACAAGTTATGGTATATATATGTTAACTTATATTAAGTAAACAAGAAAACTAGTGACCTTCATGGAGAAATCTGACCAAAATGGTATAATCAATATATTTAACAATTACATATTATAGTAGAGGACTTAACAAGGAAAATATAGCAATTTGAATCACCTAAAACGAGTACACGAGTCAAAAGTTATGGCCAAAAGAAGTTAGCGAAACCAAAACGCCGAAACTGCCTAAAACAACCTGTTAACGGTCTGACCATTTTGAAAGTGGCCCTTCTGTTCTGTGTCATCAAAAAGTTAAAACATGAAAGTTGTCCAGAACAACGTTTTCGTTCAGGATCAAAGAAGCTCGAGCCTTGAAAACTCTTTACGAGTGATATTTTCTTCAAATTCTTAACAGCCCCTTTTTAAGACCAAATAACCATGTAATGGTTATGGTTAAATGAAACCAAGAGGTCTAAATGACCTAAAGCCAAGACCACAACCATGGCTAAGGCCAAGGATGAGTCTCAATACCATGGTAGCAATGACCAAAGCCACGGCAAGGCCATGGCTAAAGACCTTATGGCTTTCTAAGTCGAAAACATAAACTAAAGAGTTAATGGCAACATAAACATCCAATTTGGATCTACTCCATCAAAATAACCATGAGACTTTACAAGTAATATTCATACTAGACTCAAGAAAATCATTGTAATAACAATCTTCATTTAAAATAAACTTTAATAAGTTTATTCAATTATTTGGACATGTAACATTTCGGATCAAAAAACTTATATATTTTTATCAAATACTACAACATTAGGGAGCTTCATGTGAGGTGTTTCATATGGGTAAACGGATCGACGAGTTGCTGGATTTACGAATTAAAGTGTCCTAGCTCCTCAAACGTTTACTACGTGGCCTCT
This sequence comes from Artemisia argyi, assembly GCA_030686995.1. Taxonomy (NCBI): domain Eukaryota; kingdom Viridiplantae; phylum Streptophyta; class Magnoliopsida; order Asterales; family Asteraceae; genus Artemisia; species Artemisia argyi. The sequence goes on from CM060702.1 coordinate 130,533,202, forward strand.
GAATTATGTCGGTCCGAACGGTAGTAAGCGATATACAAACTATACATGTTTCATAAACCATTTTTATTCAAAGACTTACACAACATACTCAGTACTACATCATGGACTAAATGCAAGACATATATAGGCAATTCATCATATCCTTTGATATTACTCCAATCCTAAGTCGCAACATTCTATTATAGGTTGCTCCAAGAGAGTTTCGCGATTCGACCAACATTTTCATTACTTACTATATAACTTAAGGTGAGTTCGTAGCCCCACTTTCTATTGTTTAACTATTTTACAAACCCATGGGGGGATACATGCTATTATTTTTCTACTCGAACACAATGCTTTCTACTGTATGCTTACCCGACTAAGTTTTATTGTCACTAAGTAACGATTGCCATGTTCGAAGTCCCTATATCATGAACCATTAGTTACTAGCTATAGTGAGCGCCAATATTGTGAATAGATCTATTGGGATTGACGAATCCCATTTGTGTTGAACAACTACGAGTTCAAACAAATGCACTATATTTGAGATTTAGAGGCATAATGGCAATATTACCTTGGTAGGGATTCTATAATGCTAATTTTTGGTTCGATGTTAATGCTTTGTTTGCATGAGCTTAGTGCAATAATAACATTTTTGTTTTCTAACTATGAGTGTGAGTCTATAGCTCACACTACGATTATTGTGTTCAACGATTTAACTACAAACTCTACGAATTCCACTCAACCTTTGTGTTGACTATTTTAAACATGTATTTCAGGTCCATAATGAATGAGGCTAGCACGGAGGAGCACGGATATTCAAGAAGGCTATAAATTTTATTATCATTCAAAAACTCATTTAATGTAAATTGTAAACATGGAACCATCGGGGACCTCATTTTGTAATCTTTGATATTAATATAATTTGAATGATAAATCCTTTAAAACGACTCAATTAGAGTTCGTTTTCTATTATTGTGACTATTGTCCCGTCAAGTAACACCCAGTTTGAATTCCGCTGCATCACTGAATTGTGGGTGTTACAGATTGGCACCAGAGCCATAGTTATAGAGAAACGGGTCTAATTGAGACCTAAACTATAACCTCAATTACAAGCAAAAACATTTTTATAGCCTTCCGATCTTCGTGCCTTCCATCCTCCAGACAATTATGGACTTATTATGCATGTTATGCTATATTAACATATTAGTATATCGATATATATATGCTTGTCATATTTTGAGCACTCCCCATAAAAGTTAGAATTGTTTTAACATTGCAATTCTTCTCATAGAAATCATGTGAGCACCCACTTCTCCCGATTATGTTCCCACTCTACATAATAACTTCCAAGTCTTACCACCCTCACCCGAGTTCGGATTTGACTTCGTAAATGCCTTCGCTTCTGATGACGAAGAAGAACCTTTCGAAGATTTAACAAACAAAGAAGAGAAGGAACCAATGCCAACTATTTTTGCGCCGAAGACTTCTAATTATTTTAAACAGAATTAGGTTGAGGCAGACTCCGAGGAGGATGATGAGTATGAATATGTACTAGCGCCATTATCACCACCACTATCACTATCCTTTTATATCCCTACATGTGATGAGTTGGATCACTCATTATGGATCGTATCACAACCATCATCGATCCAACAAGAAAGTCAGAATGGACAATACAACCTCTCAAACTTCATCGACTCGTACCTTCATGACACACTAAACCAAGAAGTTGCCAATCAATCAGAGCTGCTAGGACCTTCTAACCCGCAATAGACTAATGTGATGATACTAGTTATCTTTTGTACTAATAAACTAAATAGACTCGGTTAGTAAACTCTGTAGAATCCATGTAATAGCTAGCAGTAGTTGTAAAATGTTGTAATTACTAAACTGAAAGTATCAGTTAGTAGATTTTGAAGAAACTTGTGATAATTTTCAATCTTGTAATCAATCAACGTTTTATGAATAAAACTCTTGCTTTATGCTATCATGTGTTATGATTCAAACCTCCAACGTAATTATTCTATCATTTCCCATAAAAAATCATGCTTATTTCACAACTCTCTACTCATGACGTATCTTTTATATAATAGAATCATGGCGCCAATGAAGAAAACATAACACCATTATCAAAAACCCTCTTATCATATCTCTCATGTCTTCTTTACCCAGTTTCATCTCAAACCACTAAAACTCATCAAACCAAAATGAAGAACACAAGCCTCGTTCATCTTTTCACCATCATTATCTTCACAACCATTGCAACCACAAGCTCATTAACAGATCTTGATGCACTTTTAAGGCTCAAATCATCCTTAGTTACACCACAAGCACCCTCATCAACTTTACAAGATTTAATACCATCTAAAACTTTTAAGAAACACAATACTACGTGACTAAATCAAACATTACATTATCGGTCCTAAATTATACATAGCCTGATCACCTATGTCTAATTTAAGAGGGATCATGTTATGCTTGGAGCAGTCACCTGCATGTTTTCTTAGAAACAAACTTCTCACCTATAATCTTAAAACAAATTTCGTATGAGTATAGGAAATCCATAAGTATTCACATAATAGAGTACGACAATTAATCACTGTTACTCTACCTTTCCCACATAAAAGTAAACCTCATCCTACGCCATACACTGAACGACAAATCAAACTACATCACTGGTAATTCCAGACTCTAGTCCTCATAAGTAACCACACCTTTTCATCGACACCTCTCCAACATATAACACACATAGAACTTCGGGACGAAGTTCCCTTAAGGGGTAGAAACTGTAACAATTCGCATTTTCAGGTTAACTTCTATTCCCGAAAATTTTTCTATTCATTTTTACTATTCACTTTCACTATTCACTATTCACTCCCAAAATTTTTATTTCATATTCTCGTATGTTAAACTATTTCAATGATAATCCGAGAGTTTGACACTCGTCGGATCATTTCTACAAAAATCACGAAACCGTGTCCGAGATTTACTTTTAGGTTTAAACGTCATTCCAGCATCCCGATATGTCCATAAAACACTATAAACAATAGAAATATGATTTTCTCTCATTTTACGACAATTCCAAAAGTTTTGGAATTTTACGTTTTTCAGTTCAGCGTTTTACGCGAATTACGCGTTTTAGACCCGCGTTTCCAGTTTTAACAGCGTTTAAGCAACCCGATAGAACTTATCACTAATTAAATATGCTAAGATAGGTTATATTAATAAGTTCTAACATATTTATCAGTTTCATATTTTTAGGATACCCGATTTTAAGTTTCATGACTTAACGACTTACGGTTTGCAATTAACGGGACCAAAACTCACTCCGTAAATTAGATAATACCAAGTTTATGCATCTAGTCATCCCTTATCCCATTTGAACGTGTATTATGGTTTGTCACAAGCCTTGTTGGCTTGTGATAAGCCTTGTTCACTTAGGATGGTTACATGTGTTTACTTAGCTAGCTAAACTTACCAAACTTCTTCACTAAGCTTCCTAAATATCTAATACTTGCACCTCCACAATTTCAGCCCTATGTGGCATTTCTCATGACTCACATGGGCATATGGCACGCTTAGGATTGATCTTGGATGGATTGGTTACACATATGTTAACTTAATGCCTAAGTATTGCTTAATCTTGCAACACATACACACGCTTAGCTAGCAAATAAGATGAGTCACTCTTTTTACACCTCCTCAAAGGTCTATATAAGCCCTCCCCTCCCTTTTGGTCGTTCATACCATCACAAACACAAACACATTCATGATTTTCTCTCTACTTCAAGTATTATTCAAGAATACAAGTTCCATATCAATTCCAAAGCTCTTGTAAAGCTTTGATTGATCCAAAGTCCTTGTTTCTTCCATCCTTTGGTGATCTTCCATCCACACAAGAAGTGTCTTGTAGAGACTTCAAGTGCCTTCGCAAGTAGTCACAAGTTGGTGTCAAGAGCTTGAAGAAGTTGGAAGCTAGAGAAGGTTGTTCAATCAAAGTCCTTTCCTTACTAGTTACTTATCTTTCTTTTAGAAAGCCTAAAGTTGTAAGCAAACCCTTATATAATTTCTTGTTAAATATCATTTTCATGCTATTTATATTTCATTCATACTATATATTGTCTTGTTATTATGTTCATGATGTATAAAAATTGGTAAAACTAGTTATGGTATATATATGTTAACTTATATTAAGTAAACACGAAAACTAGTGACTTTCATGGAGAAATATGACCAAAATGGTATAATCAAGATATTGAACAATTACATATTCTAGTAGAGGACTTAAAAAGGAAAACATAGAAATTTGAATCACCTAAAACGAGTACACGAGTCAAAAGTTATGGCCAAAAGAAGTTAGCGAAACCAAAACGCCGAAACTGCCTAAAACAACCTGTTAACAATCTGACCATTTTGAAATTGGCCTTTCTGGTCCATTTCATCAAAAAGTTAAAACACAAAAGTTGTCCAGAACGACGTTTTCGTTTTACACCGAAGTAGCTCGAGTCTTGAAAACGCTTTACGAGTGATATTTTCTTCAAATTCTTAGCAGCCCCTTTTTAAGACCAAATAACCATGTAATGGTTATGGTTAAATGAAACCAAGAGGTCTAAATGACCTAAAGCCAAGACTACAACTATGGCTAAGGCCAAGGATGAGTCTCAAGACCATGTTAGCAATGACCAAAGCCACGGCAAGGCCACGGCTAAAGACCTTATGGCTTTCTAAGTCGAAAACATAAACTAAAGAGTTAATGGCAACATAAACATCCAATTTGGATCTACTCCATCAAAATAATCATGAGACTTTACAAGTAATATTCATACTAGACTCAAGAAACTCATTGTAATAACAATCTTCATTTAAAATAAACTTTAATAAGTTTATTCAATTATTTGGACATGTAACTTTTCGGATCAAAAAACATATATATTTTTATCAAATACTACAACACTAGGGAGCTTCATGTGAGGGGTTTCATTTGGGTAAACGGATCGACGAGTTGTTGGATTTACGAATTAAAGTGTCCTAGCTCCTTGAACGTTTACTGCATGGCCTCTGAATTATGTCGGCCCGAACGGTAGTAAGCGATATACAAAATATACATGTTTCATAAACCATTTTTATTCAAAGACTTACACTACATACTAAGTACTACATCATGGACTAAATGCAAGACATATATAGGCAATTCATCATATCCTTTGATATTACTCCAATCCTAAGTCGCAACATTCTATTATAGGTTGCTCCTAGAGACTTTCACGTTTCGACCATCATTTTCACTACTTACTACATAACTTAAGGTGAGTTCGTAGCCCCACTTTCTATTGTTTAACTATTTTACAAACCCATGGGGGGGATACATGCTATTATTTTTCTACTCGAACACAATGCTTTCTACTGTATGCTTACCCGACTATGTTTTATTGTCTTGCCATGTTCGAAGTCCCTATATCATGAACCATTAGTCACTAGCTATAGTGAGCACGAATACTGTGAATAGATCTATTGGGATTGACGAATCCCATTTGTGTTGAACAACTACGAGTTCAAACCAATGCACTATATTTGAGATTTAAAGGTATAATGGCAATATTACCTTGGTAGGGCTTCTATAATGCCAATTTTTTAGTTCGATGTTAATGCTTTGGTTGCGTGAGCTTAGTGCAATAATAACGGTTTTGTTTTCTAACTATGAGTGTGAGTCTATAGCTCACACTATGATTATTGTGTTCAACGATTTAACTACAAACTCTACGAACTCCACTCAACCTTTGTGTTGACTGTTTTAAACATGTATTTCAGGTCCATAAAAATGAATGAGGCTGGCACGGAGGAGCACGGATATTCAAGAAGGCTATAAATTTTATTATCATTCAAAAACTCATTTAATGTAAATTGTAAATATGGAACCATCTGGAACCTCATTTTGTAATCTCTGATATTTATATAATTTGAATGATAAATCCTTTAAAACGACTCAATTAGAGTTCGTTTTCTATTATTGTGACTATTGTCCCGTCGAGTAACACCCAGTTTGAATTCCGCTGCATCACTGAATTGGGGGTGTTACAGGTTCTAATGCTAATTTGGTTATGTCAACTTCGAAACAACAAAGACACTATCTCTTAGAGACCGCCTTATAGCAGCTAATTATCATATGTAGCTTATTCATAATTAGTATTGGAGATATAAACATAGTAAGATTTTTATCTGATGCTTTATATATCTCTTAAAATGATCGGCCGCATGACCAAACCTTTTTTCTCTAGGACCATTTTGTTTTGTTGCTAATTTTAGGTCCGTAAATCAATTTGAAAACACACACCTAAACACCCTTATCTTAATCACGTTCATCCTAATCTTTATCAGCATGTAATCTCTATCAACAAAAAAATTTGAATCATATTTCTTGAAGCATATTTAACGAAACAACAAACCTGCATTTTGATCAAAGCTTAAGACCACCTGCAAGATAAGAGTTGTATAACGCAATTAGATTCGTGATCATTTTGAATCATTGAACCTTTATTATCCTTGGAAAAAATATGTCAAAGGTAACATGTTTTCCAAAATGATCTACAGAACGACTATTCACCAAATCAAAAGATCTTTAATGATTTTGTAACGATCAACACATAAACTTATACTATATCTTTCCGAATAATGTCTTTCCCACTCCAGGCGGTCCACAATGCATAATACCACCCGTAGAATATACAACATAACATCTCAATAATGAAAAAGACATCCTTTTAAGGTTCTAAATGTCTATACATACTCATGAAATAGGAACCACGTATAAACACATAAAGTGACAGTTTCTAAACACCATAAACTAAACATGGAAGTCAAAATACAATGGCTGCTAATTTAATACTTGCAAGATGTACCTCAAAATTTTACTCCTCACCTACGGTAAATTTTTCCCTGTGTAAAAAGCTTGACAATCTCCTCTAGTTCAAGACGTAATTTTTTATGCTCAGCCACGTCTGTGAACTTCACATCCTCAAATACAGATCCCTACATTTATAAATGACAAAATCCTAAATATATAAATTTATAAGTGAACATCAATACACAAAAATCTGAAAAAATTATTTAACTGCCGCATTTTAACAAAGACTTAACTGACATATAAAAACTAACAAAATAAATCACTTCAGATGTAGCGCGCAAACTTACCAGACATCCGATATTAGAACCACATATAGTGATGGATGATAATAGATTAATGAAGTCTCTTTGTATGTATTTCTTCAACTCCAAGATATACGTATAGAATGGTTATTGTGTGAGTATGTGTGTAGTGACAATCTAATTTCATTAACATGGACCCAACTTACCTGAAGTTGTCATCCAGGAAGAAGGAATTACTGGCAGCATTGTTTGAGTCCTCTCTTTCTTCCTAAACGACAAATATTGATAATGTCACAATGAATTTCATCATTTATAACCTTAAGTGCCTGCAACGACAATCACTTGGGTAAGAACTTCACATGTAGCAGATAGTTTACAAAGTACTAAATAGTAAATAATCATGTAATAAACATGCGTACCTGAGGTGCAAGAATACTTCTTGACAAAAGCTTGATCAAATCCCTGGATTTTATTATAATATAGGGAGCATACGTCTTTTCAGTAGTGGAAACGGTTATAGATCCTTTAACCTAAACATTCACAAGTACACAATAACAAAACTAAGCAAAAATAAATACTAATTAACAGATTCACAAAGAATAATGTTTTGATTACGAACCAAATCCATGTAAGCATTAATTCTACGAAGAAAGTAATAACTTACATAAAGAACAAAAAGAGCCACATTAGTAAAAGAGCCATAATACATTTTCATAAATCTATTTAGTAGCATAACAATCAAACTACTGAGAGTAATAAAAGTCTCCTTGTAGAGTTAAATAAACAAATGTTCAACTTACTTCGGTGGACAGAAAACTTCTCCCACGTACCGCCATGCCCTTCGGTTGCAACTAAGTAAGATTAAATAGGTCAAATAATTAGATTGGTGTTGTAAAATAAACCACAACATGCATCATATTTCTGAGAAAAAGGTACGATATGACTGATATTAGGATTTTGTGTAATAAAAGTAGATACTTACCTTGATTCAACATCAACGCTTGCTTTCAAACCTATGATGAAGAAAACACAAAAATCCATAAACCGATTATTAAAGGTATGAGGAAAAAGGATATTAGAGTTTTTGAGGAAAAGTATATTATGAATGAGGTGTGATTATTTTTACGTATATCTAATTTGATTAGGGTTACCTAAGTTGTAGGGATTTTCCTACTTATCTGTTTCATAGGTTTATGGATATGGAGTTGCAAGATATAACTCAAAACATGCATTGGTATAGTGGCTATCATGTTTATTGATATTTCTACCTCCCTAGGTTCGATCCTTGAAGTGGTAAAATTTTTTAAAATTTCCGAATTTTAGTGTTAAAAAAAATCTTGAGGTGGCATATTCTTCAAATGCCTCCTGTTATATATATATATATATATATATATATATATATATATATATATATATATATATATATATATATATATATATATATATATATATATTTTTCTTGAGTTCTCTTTTTATTTTTTTTAAGAAAACTTCCTTGTTCTTAGTTTTACAAATGTAAGTAGCCTATACACCAGGTCATTTTTATTACAAGGATTAGTTCTATATCCCTTGTTTCTTGTTACTTATACTTCTCATCTTACATCTATTTCTTCTACTTATCTTTAACATTTTTCTTGTAGGTTTCAAACTTAATTTTCTTACTTGACGCCCTCATCAATGGGGAGCAACCGTCAAGGGGGAGCATTGCATACTTCTTAATCTACATCATTTCTAAAAAACAAGTTAATTTTCGTTCGACACTCTTTTTGTTTCGAAAAAAAGGGGGAGAAAAGAGTAAAATTTGCCAATTTAAAACCTACAAGTTTTATTGTTTTTCCTCAAAATAATTTTATGTTTTGTCATCAACAAAAAGTGGGAGATTGTTTTACGATCTTTCTATGTTTTTTCGATAACAAAAGTAAAATCATTTTGAACAAGATAAATAAAATACATAATGTTTTAAGCCAATAAGTTTTTCTAACTTACTTTGTCAAAATTACTAAATACATTTTCATAAAATAACTAAGTAAAAATATATAACTTGACTTAGATTATCCATGGCCCAAAACCAAGTCAATAACCCATGACCCATGACCCATAACCCATGTGCATTAATGTCTTTGACATCATGCATGACATCACATTAGGTAACACCCATGACCCTTGACCCAAAGTCCATAACCCATGACCTAAAGTCCATAACCCATGACCCAAGATGTCTTTGACATAATTCATGACATCACTTGACCCATGGACATTGATCTATAACCTAAAACCTCGAATTGTAACCCATAACCTGACCTGGTACTACCAGATAATCAGTTCCTTTGGAATACACTGGCCGAATCCCTTTGACAAGTGATCCGACGGAACCGGGTGAACATTGTACTATTTTACCTAAAAATAGTGAGCCATTTCTCTCTTGTTTCTCACCCCTCTCTAAACTCAGATCTAAAGATCATTCTTGTAGCTATTCCTTTTCTTTTGTGTTCTCTAGGTTCTTGTTACAAGACGAGATCATACTTTCTTACTAACGAGCCATCTCTCTTCTCAAAGTTGCTCGGACCTCTCATCAACTCAAGATCATCAAGTTGCTTCTTTTAGTTGATACTTTTAGTTGATGCCTCTAATTGTAATCTCTAAATTTGTTGTGTTAGTTGTATTATTGTATTGGTTTGGTCTGCCGTGCTAAGGACTCGGTATTTAGCTTTATACCGGAAAAAGTGTAAGCGACGTTGTAAAGGTTTCTCCGCCGGTGAAGGAGCTTGTTGACATAGTGTTTACGAACTCTCGAGTAGTTGACTCGGGAAGTAGAGTAGGGCAAGGGAGGTGTCCTTGTAGCCGAACCACTATAAACAATTATGTCACACTTTTTTCCTTTATCTCTTTACCTTTATGTATTCATTTCATTACTAGAATTGTGCATTATCCATATCTCAATATCTAAAGGTTTAACATACTTTCAATCTAATGTTTTAATAAACAAAATTTAAATCGATAAAAACTATTCAACCCCCTTCTAGTTTTATCCATCAACCATTAGCTTAGCAACCTCAACCACTTTACCAACATCAATCTCAGCACTTTTAACTGACTTAGCAACATCAACATTCTCTTCAACAACTTCAGCAGTATTAACTTCTGTGTCTTCAACAACAAATTGAACCCATTCATCCATAACCATCTTCTCATCCCATTCTTGATCCTCCCTTGCTTTCTCCACATCATTCCTCCCATGTTTGGGAACATCCTCCCTGATACGTGGGAATCGCACCAGGCTTTACCTCTCAAGGGATCTTGAGAAGCTTACAACCTCCACCAGGCAGTGTACCTGATCGTTGTAGTATAGTATAGTGACAAGTAACGAGGATTGATCGTTCAGCTAGGAATACTGTCACTAGGATTAGAAAACCTAATTACTAGTGCTAAAGATGACGGAAGATTATTTTTGTAATTTTATATTTTTATGAAAGCAAAGTAAAATCTCGAGTTTGAAGGATTTGGGCGGAATTAGTTGCTAGTCAACTAACCCAATACTAAAGATGCAATCAAAATAAAATACTAGAAATGAAAATAAATCTAAATTATACTAAGGTTGTGAGCAATATGTGGAGAAAATGTGTTTACTTAGATTTCACTATTCCTTAGACATCTTTTACACGTTAATTACTTGTTATAGTTGCGTGGATGACGGATTGTATTCCTTAATACCATTCAGGGGGTGGCGCACTTACTTCCCCAATCCTATGAGTGCCTACTTCACTCCTATGTCGAGCCGTTAAAAACTCCTAACATGGGATCATTAGAATTTACTCATGCATTAAATACAACCAATAAAACCTAGTGCACATCGGTTCATGTTCCCTAAGACGTTCAAGCATGTTACCATTTGGAGATCTGCCAGTTTTCTTAATCCTAACATCGAAATCATTCATCCAATACAACCATAAACAAGTAATCAACACATAATTAACATCTAGGTTTCATTAGATCTAAGCAAACACAAGATAGATCTAGCCTAGCATGGTGGAATCAAGACAAGAACAAGATATAGACAACCAACACATAGACATATTGATTAAATTAAAAAAATACATATCTCAATTACACTTGTAAGATTTCAAGGGCTGAAAACCCTTGAAAAACCTGTGAAAATCGTATTAGGTTCAGCCTTAGGGTTTCTCCAAAACATCCTCTCTTAATGTGTAAAAATTAGAAAACTATATATAGGAAATAGGGTCTGACGGCGTCAAGAACAAATTTGTGACGCCGTCATCTCGCCGCCAAAATACTTCTCGGACTGCCTTGATCTACTTCTGACGCCGTAAAGTGTTGTGTGTTTCCAGGCCGTCATGCATTTTACTCTTGGCGCCCTACCTTGTGACGCCGTCAATTCTGTACTGGGTCGTCATGGAAAGTCATGGAAATTACTCTTGACGCCGTCAAGATTTTCTTCTTGACGCCGTTACCTACTATTCCCAGCTTGGAAAATTGAGACTTTGCCGTTTTCTTCACTTTTATGCTCCAAAAACGTCCAAAATGCCTTCTTTTCCCGATTTCACTTCCAAAGTACCTAAAATCACAAAAGGAACAATTTAGGGCAATATTTGATCAAATAAATTCAATTCCGGGCTTAAATGACACTCTAAAAGTGGTTCATTTTTCGCCTCATCATATACCCTTACACTTGAGATTTGCTTGTCCTCAAGCAAATGCGCTTTTATTCTAGTCAAAATACAAGTTAGGGGTCATTTAACACTAACATAAAAGTAATTACAACAAATAATCATTCCACTAAAGACCAATAGACAAGCACGGAGGTCATACACAAGCACCTCACAAATAGTGTTTAGATACTCACATCTCTCGGGTGTAATAAAGTATAAATTACAATATGGAAACAAAAGATATCTCTCACTACCTGTCATAGCAAAATAGATTACCATAGGCTTGGGAAAGGATCAAACCTCCACCACATGGCGTAAGCACCTAGGATAAACTATCAAAGAGGTCTTTTAAAGGGTTGTAACGTTAGGTGTAGGGATATGAAATACACGGTTTTATTGGATAAAAGCAGTCTTTACTGGTGGCGAGTTAACAATCTTGGTTAATTACATGTACAATATGTTTTTTCTCTTTTCTTTTTCTATTTTTTTTTTTTTTCATACACTCTTACCCTACCATCCGAAATAATACATCATAGGGGATGAACATTCCCCTTACACTTGAATCTTTACATACTTTACAATAAACTATTCTAATGACTCGAATTAAGAAAATCAAAACACTTGGAGTACTTTTAAGATTAACGTACATATGGGGGTAATAAATGATGTTCTTCCCCATTACTCCATAAAATAAGTACTTACCCATGAGTCCCAATCGTCACAAAACAATATGTACAAGGATATGACTCGACTTACCAACCATGTAATCAATTAGATAGTTAACTTAGGGTTTAACAAATAACAATAATGCACAAAAGATGAGCGCGTACACGGAAGGCTAATGCGATTTGGGTGTATATTTAAGTGGGGTGTAACAAATTCTTCCTTTAAGTAAGATGCTTAAAGTTAGAAACGAAAAGATAGGCTCGGAGGGGTGTACTAGGGGTTTCGTGTACTAAAAATGAGTACAACGCTAATGGTGTGGGAAAAATCAATTGACTTAAGTAGTCAAGTAATATGACTTAAATGGTCAAGAAATTATAATACGGGTTTAACACAAGGGTGATCCTAATGCCTCTTATCATGTAGTAAATCCTACCACACGAATGTAGTCTCACTAGCGGTCTCGGGATGCATCACTAACGCAAGTTTTAGAATCTAAATGCTACCGGTACACTCATAAGCACTAATAGTAAATGCTTTTCCTAGCAAATCTAAAGGCGAACCTCACATATTTGGGTGGAAAATTTTTCTGAATATATGGTTATGTGCTAGTCATACAATCTCCTATCCATGAGACGCTTGCTATGGCTCAAGTTTCACTCCTAAATGTTGTAAAAAATTTTAAATTAGGCGCTAAAATTGCACTAACAAGTGTTCCTCATAGTTTTATTACACATCTACCATTAAACAAAGCAAACTCAAGCGAAAGTGTATTTTTAAGGTATCATCATTTTACCCTCCCCTTACACTTAAGATGAACATTGTCCCGAATGTTCAAGTAAAGAATGTAAAAGTGAAAAGTAAAACAAATGAAATCAAATACTCCCCTGATTCGCTCGGTATAGATAATAATGTGGCAAGGTTAAATCTTCCTCCAAGAAAATGAACAATCAAAGCTTCCCTTCCAGAATATAAATCATCTTCTTGTCATACATAACCTATAAATCCTGAGAAATAGACAAGACAACCTCGCATAAAATCAGCGGCATCCTATATAAGTTACTAAATCCTAGAAAACAAAGTAAGATATAATGCTTGTGGAATGAAGTTTGCAGATCTCCTGGAGATTATAAAACTTAATAATTCTCAAAAACCATAAGACTCCGTTAGAAAAACAAAACAGGTAAAATTTCCAAATTTTTATGCCCGTGACGCCGTCAAGAGTTAACTCGTGACGCTGTCAGGATTGACCTGCAGAAATTCTTATGTTAAGTTTCTGGAAAAACTTGGTCCTACTTCCTGGAAAATCCTGCAAAACTTCATTATGACTCAATACAAGCATTTGACTCTAACAAATACGAATATACATGTTCATTTACTATTGTGGAGAATCATGATCGGTTTGTTTCTTAAAAACATATTTGGGGTTTCCCCTTACACTTATCTTTTGCAAAAATACTTTTAGGTGGAGTTAAGACTAGGCCAAAACAACAAAGTAAAGTATTTCCACATTTAAATTGGGAAACATGATCTACCAACAATAAAAATAAAGCATGCATACCGAAGCAAATAACAAACAAACAAAATAAAATCACACAAAGCATGGGTTGCCTCCCAAGAAGCGTTTTTCTTTATTTACGAGTCTTGTAGCTAGACTCAAGGTCATGGGTTACTACGTGACCTCATCATTGGTTTCACTCTCCAATTGTAAATATTCTTTATAGAAACCAATCACCTTTTTCTCAATCGCCCCCATAATCCTTTGGGCAAATTCCTTATCGACTTTATACCTTGGTCCTAAAGCTAAGCAATCCTTATAGAAAAGACTCCTCTTTTCCCATACATAATCCATGCCCTTTTTCTTATCCTCCTCATCGATATCCTCAAAAGCACCAACGTTGTCCTTATCAAATCGGGATATAAAGCGAAACTCTTTCATTCTATTAGGCATCCTATAAGTGATCCTATCGGTGTTACTAGCAAATCGGATTGTCCCTTCTATCTCATCATATTCTAACTTAGACTCCTCATTAAACGGTTTACCAAACACGACATTGGACAATCGACAATCAATAACATTAGCAAGATCTTCGACAATCATAAAGTCGGTGATAAAAGTGAAATTCCCAACAAAGACATGTAAACCTTTAACTCTCCCAACAAAGTTACAAACTCCACCGGGGTATTTTGGATCTTTTCTAGGTTCAAGTCTTGCATTCACTATATCATTATAAACATTTGAGGACATAATGTTGATTGGGGATTTAAAATCAATATAAGCATTGTTAACGTGTCTATACCCAATCATACATGGTATCTTAGCATTCTTAGGATCGCCTCTCTTTATCTTAGGTTCGATTGTAGTGAAAGGAGATCGCGGGTTATCAATAAGATTATTATAATATGCAATCTCCTCCTTAGTGGGATATAGATTAAAGTAGTCATTAAGCTTCGGATCTATTTCCCCCTCTTCTAGTCCCTCATCAACATTTACAAAGTCATAAGGCCCTAGGTCCTCATTCGAATACAAGGCGGTCGCTAGGTCACTAAATGCATGTTCGAGCTCCACCTTAATCAACCTATTAAGCTCTCTAAGTTCCCTAATCTCACTCTCAATTTGTTCACGTAGCACGGCCACTTCTCTAGGGGAAAGGGGTGGATTCGCGTTTTCCATAATGGTCAACGGAATAGTCAATGAATTAAATTTACTAACACAGGCACAAAGAAAAAGATAGACTAAAGAAACCTAAAAATGAAAATAAAATCTTACTATAAAGGAATCTAGCAAGTAGACCTAATAAAAAGAAATTCTAACCTAGACAATAACTATTCCCCGGCAGCGGCGCCAAAAACTTGATACGTGGGAATCGCACCAGGCTTTACCTCTTAAGGGATCTTGAGAAGCTTACAACCCCCACCAGGCAGTGTACCTGATCGTTGTAGTATAGTATAGTGACAAGTACCGGGGGATTGATCATTCAGCTAGGAATAGTGTCGCTAGGATTAGAAAACCTAATTACTAGTGCTAAAGATGACGGAAGATTATTTTTGTATTTTTATATTTTTATGAAAGCAAAGTAGAATCTCGGGTTTGAAGGATTTGGGCGGAATTAGTTGCTAATCAACTAACCCAATACTAAAGATGCAATCAAAATAAAATACTAGAAATGAAAATAAATCTAAATTATAATAAGGTTGTGAGCAATATGTGGAGAAAATGTGTTTACTTAGATTTCACTACTCCTTAGACATCTTTTACACGTTAATTACTTGTTATAGTTGAGTGGATGACGGATTGTATTCCTTAATACCATTCAGGGGGTGGCGCACTTACTTCCCCAATCCTATGAGTGCCTACTTCACTCCTATGTCGAGCCGTTAAAAACTCCTAACATGGGATCATTAGAATTTACTCATGCATTAAATACAACCAATAAAACCTAGTGCACATCGGTTCATGTTCCCTAAGACGTTCAAGCATGTTACCATTTGGAGATCTGCCAGTTTTCTTAAGCCTAACATCGAAATCATGCATCCAATACAACCATAAACAAGTAATCAACACATAATTAACATCTAGGTTTCATTAGATCTAAGCAAACACAAGATAGATCTAGCCTAGCATGGTGGAATCAAGACAAGAACAAGATATAGACAACCAACACATAGACATATTGATTGAATTAAAAAAATACTTATGTCAATTACACATGTAAGGTTTCAAGGGCTGAAAACCCTTGAAAAACCTGTGAAAAATCGTATTAGGTTCGGCCTTAGGGTTTCTCCAAAACTTCCTCTCTTAATGTGTAAAAATTAGAAAACTATATATAGGAAATAGGGTCTGAAGGCGTCAAGAACAAATTTGTGACGCCGTCATCTCGCCGCCAAAATACTTCTCGGACTGCCTTGATCTACTTCTGACGCCATCAAGTGTTGTGTGTTTCCAGGCCATCATGCATTTTACTCTTGACGCCCTACCTTGTGACGCCATCAATTCTGTATTGGGTCGTCATGGAAAGTCATGGAAATTACTCTTGACGCCGTCACCTACTGTTCCCAGCTTGGAAAATTGAGACTTTGCCGTTTTCTTCACTTTTTTGCTCCAAAAACGTCCAAAATGCCTTCTTTTCCAGATTTCACTCCCAAAGTACCTAAAATCACAAAAGGAACGATTTAGGGCAATATTTGATCAAATGAATTCAATTTCGGGCTTAAATGACCCCCTAAAAGTGGTTCATTTTTCGCCTCATCACTCCCCCAAACTTTCAGCATCATTAGAAGAGCATTCAACTCTTGAAGTAGTACCCACCTTGTATAATCTTTTGAGCTTATGTGTTCTTGACCTTTTCTTTCCTTCAAGCTTAGCTACCCTCTTCTTCAAACATGTAATTTCACCTTGTTGAGAATTAACTATCTTTGTCAGATCAAGAACCTATTGTTTTAAAGTGGTACAAGTGTCCATCAATTCCTTTATTAGTGGCATACTACCCTCGTCACTTCGGATTGTGTTACCTATCCCAAGAGGTGAATAATTGGGTATGTTAGACTCAATCTCAAACCTAGTTTGAGCATCTGAGCCCCATTGGTTTCTTGGCGCCTGGGAATTCCATCACCTGAACTAGTTCCTTGGGAACTTGATTCATTAGATGTTACCTTGGTTTGGGTCTTAGTGATGTTACTAGTGGCTTGCTCTGTATCTAAGCTAGTAGCAGTAGTGGCAGTCCTTACCAACCTATCATTTTTCTTCTCATATCCCATCAGTTCAAGGTTTTCAAAAATTGTAGAATTTGAGAGACACTCAATACTGTTTTTATTATCTGCTAGTCGAAGAGATCTTCTAACGGACATTTCAGTAATGAGTATATCTTTGCCATCTACAACATCCGTAATTTGTACTTCACCATTGAGTATTATGACATTAGCAGTAGACCAAAACTTTTCAATGTGTGAAATATATATAGTAGGATTCACAGTTAATGCATACCTTATAGGGTTTGCATTTAAGAAATTAATTATCTATTCAAATCCTTTATACTCTTTTGGTTTTGACAAGAAGGCAACAATGTTGTGGGTATCGGCAAATTTTAAAGATGATATTGTGAGTGAGTTGTAGTTGATGTTAGGTTTTTTCAAATTGATGATAAAAAGAGAGTTAGGGTTTGTTGTTGAGAGAATTATGTGCGCATGAATTCAGTTAAGTGAATGATTTGGGGATTTAAACCCTTAATCGAATAAGTTACAAAACAGTCTCTTGAATAAGCAAAGCAGCAGTAGTATCCTCAGTAGCACTAAGTATGCCTAGCAACATTAACTTAAGCCTAGCAGTAGTAACTTTGAGGCACTAGCAGTAACTCCAACTCCACACCAATCTAACACTTTGCTTTTGTTTTTCCTGCAAAAAGTTAGTCCAAACACCAAACAAATACAAGCAATAATAATATTCATAATGATGACAACACGATTAGACTTAACAGTTTTAAGTATAACCAACAGCACAAACAAACAGCATTAAGTATAACTAGCAGTACATATTACACTTAACGAAAAAAAAACAGTTTATGACTTGAATAACATTACTAATCAATATAAAATTCTACAAAAACATAAAGAGATTGAAACTTTAAAGATTTAGCATTCCAATACTAGCAATCAAATATTGAAATCTACTTAAATCAAAAAATTTTGTAAGCAAATCTGCAACATTCTTGTCAGTAAGAATTTTCACCATTTGGATCAATTTCTTTTCATTGCAATCTCTAACAAAATGATGCTTGATCTCAATATGCTTTGTTTTTTTTTGATGAAAAACAAGATTATTAATGTCACAACTCGTAAATTCTGGTCATTTCCCGAACTTTCACATTTACTATTCATCGGTTACTATTTACAGAACACTATTCATCATTTTACTATCCATCATTTTCGGAGTCAGTTTGTGATTCTGAGAAGCGTTCAAAATTTTTACTATTCATAAAACACTATTCACCCACGGAGAAAATTTGTCATTTATGCGTGAGTTGCTTCATTTCTGTATACGTACGGTTATCTACCTAATAAACGTTATCCTATAAACTATTACTTTGAATAATTAATCCGACAATCCCAACTATGGTCCTAACACATTTTTACATTCATTATAATGATATAAAAGTTATATTATTAATTTACCCGACGTTTTGGATTTATCAATTTAACATAACGTTAAAAGCTTATAACTACGACGATTTACGTAATTATGATTTTAATGCATGAACAATATACCCGATACTACTAAATTAAAAACTACTCATCCTAAATATCTAAAAATAATATCTAGATACTTATACTTGGCATTGAAATTACAATCATACCCTTTTGTTGAAATTACCAAAATGCCCTTGAACTATATATACAAATCACTAGCTAAAATTCACAATGTTTTGCTTCCTTCCTTTTTCTTGGCTCACGGCAACAACAACAAACAAGAAGAATTCATCAACTTTTGAAGATTCAAGCAAATATACATTCCTAGTTTACTTCTCTTTATAGTTTTGAAATAAAAACTATGAAGTTATTAAGCATCTTGATCTTTTTAACCTCATCATCCAACTAGTAAGTTTTAAGTAAACTTTATAATCTTTTTATACTTTCATTTGATCCATAACATGATGTATTTTCAAGATTTATTAGTAAACATGCTCATATACTTATGTATTTATACCACTTTTACAAGTATTTTAAGTTTTATGAGATTTTAATAACCTATGATCATCCCTTGAAATCCTACCATGTTTTATGAAGTTTAGGTCCCCATGACACCCTAAGAAGGTGTATGGTAGTTTAAGGGTTGTATTGAAGTTGTTTGGAAGGTTTTTGTACAAGTTAGTGACTAGGAAACCAAGTTTTGAACAATAAAAATACCTACTGTCCCATTTTGTAAAACGTGGGAAACTCAGGGTCTAGGGTGTAACTTTGGACCAAAGATTTAGAAAATACATTCCGAGACGAAACTATGGCTGAAAATGGGGATAAAAACGAGTTAATAACGAAGGAGATATGATTTTTCAAAGTTTAACGACGAAAACTATATTTTTCAGAAAATAGTTTGCTGTTTAACAGTTTTCATGGACTGTTTCGAGA
This sequence comes from Artemisia argyi, assembly GCA_030686995.1. NCBI lineage: Eukaryota > Viridiplantae > Streptophyta > Magnoliopsida > Asterales > Asteraceae > Artemisia > Artemisia argyi. The sequence continues at coordinate 130,552,776 of CM060702.1, forward strand.
CATAAAACTTGATCTAGCCGTCCCGACTTATCAAAAATATGTTAATATGCCATCCCACGATTCCGGGGATATAAAGAACGTAGAAAACAAGCTTATAACGAAAAAGATACAAGCGTTTGAAATCAGACGAAACATATACACTTTTGACAGCTTTTGCTATAATAGAAATTACTAAGTGTTAAACACTATATTTTCAAGTAGCAACAATGAAGGTTGATTTTCTCATCGAGCAAGACCCGTATGGTCAAAAGTTAAAAGAGATGACATCTAGATATGGTTACAAGGTTTTCAAAAACGTCAAGTTTGATCACTAACACTCAACGTACAACATTTCACGACTAGTTTTGCGAGGCCATTTGGTCATATTTATAAGTTATAAAAAGTTTCATTTTACGTCGAAAACCTTATATTTGCCGATAGAACACCAAACGAGAATCGTGGAGAACCGTTTCAACCTATTTACATGGGAAGTGTTTATTAACTTAACGAGACGTCAAAATATATTTTTTCGACGATAAACGTTATTTTCAAAACTAACGAGTGGTATTGATAACATACGTATTCGCATGTGTAGCATCATTTCATTTCTTACATTAGACTATATCATTCATATTAGGTTGCGGTTAGAGATCGTGCCTCATTTATGTGTATCCACTTTTGTCATCATAGCTATTGCACCAGGTGAGTCATAGCCCCTACTCTTTTTATACTTGTTTTAACTCTTTGGGGGAGATACATGCTCAACTACTTGCTTACTTGTACAGATACTCAAAACATTTATACTTGATTACATTTATACTTGATTTCATTTATACTTGATAACACTTATACTTGATTGCATTATACTTGATTTCATACATACATGATTGATACATGCACAAATACTTACTTGATACTTGAAACATTTAAACTTTTATACTTTGGGAAATGGCACCCAGAAATCTTTTATACTTTGGGAAATGGCACCCAGTAATCATACATACATGATTGTGAAACTTCCAGTGGCTCCAAATTAAGTTGTTGGATGACCATTGAGACATACATACAAACGTGAGGTCTTCGGAGATGAAGTGTAGACTCACGACTAATTGCTTAACTGTTGTGATGAACTTATACATGTTTTACTCATACTATATATGTTAGCAGTGGGTTGTGAACACACAGGTTACAAGTCTCTTATGGCGGGACTTGCAACTGAGTGGATTTACGATGCCTTTGCTGGGAAATCTTCATTCATATGCATAACATTCTTTTTTCACAAGACTCTATGAACTCACCAACCTCGTGTTGACATTTTAGCATGTATTTTCAGGTATTAAGCAATGGCACGCTACTGGAGGTTTTGGCAGGGCATGGCATGGTCATAGAAGACTCTGATTATTCATTTGGGGACTGTTTTAAACTATTTTAAGGGCCTACTTCCGCACTACTTTGACCAATGTAAATTCAACATTTTGATTAAACTATTTTATTCTAAATGATTCAAGTGAAAACCATTTTTGAACTTGTGTTGTAATACCAACTGAGTTACACCCCAGTTACATGTATGCTTCCGCTGGACCCGATTTTTGGGGTGTGACAATTAATTATGCACATAGTACTATTATTGTCAATAAATATTTTGGTATTCATAAAATTGTACCCATAATCAAGTAATTAGTTCTGAATCCAAAGCACTTGTCCAGAACAACTTGAAGCAATCACATATTGAGCTTCTGTTGTGGAACTTGCAACCATAATTTGTTTCTTGCACTGCCATGAGATCAATCTACATCTAAGAAATTGACAACCTCATGTTATAGATTTCCTATCTGTTGGAACACGAAAAGTGTAAATCATAAGTATAGGCACTTCTATTTATCTTTTGGAATAGTTTAGGGTATGTTGTGTACGTTGTGTTACCTGTGATAGCATATATCTATCGAAACACTTGTATAGTTGCGATAGTATGCTTGGGTATTGTATCGGTATAAATACCCCCTACCTCATGGGTTATGAGGTGTGTATTTCTCTCATTATCAATGCTAGACTTCTTTACTTTCTCTCGTTTCTCTCTCTTATCTAAAGTATCCACACCCACTTTATCTCACTAAGATTATTAAGTAGACGTGATATTATTGGAACAATAATTGGTATCAAGAGCAAAATATGATTCATTGTTTCATATAGTTGTGTTTTAGTATTGTTTTAATCTTCATTAGTAGTAAAAGTTTTGGTTTTATATAATTTAAGAACTTTCTCTCTAGAATATCTTAACCTTCATGCGAAGTATAAAGATTACACTTAAACGTGTTTAGTCTGATAAAAATGTGTTATGATAACATATTTATGGAAAAGGAAAGAGATTTTTTCATTCCATACAAAATTTTTGTGAATTTAGTGAAGATTTAGGCTGAAAAAATTATGGTTTAACGGTTTTTTAAAAAGTGTACTTTTTCGTAAAAATAGGGTTTATCATTTTGTTCCTATATTTTTGCTCGCATAAGTGAGGGTTTTGGTGCGACACTTGGCTTAGAAACAGTTGCGATAGCTACTTTTGTTTGCTATAGGTGACTGCGATAGTAGTTGGTTTGAGTTACGATAACAGTTAATTAGGTTGCGATAGTAATTGTTGTGATATTTGCTTTGCGAAGCTTTTGGTTACCCACTGTTTACGAAAGAAAACTCTGCCGAAGTTGCAAGAAATTGTTGTGATAGTTCGTGTATTGTTGTGATAGCACATGTTTTGCGACATGTGATTTTCCGAGACTTAAGAGTGTGTTTGTTTCATTAAGATGTTTTAAGTCTAAATCTGACTACCACATTTTACCAGTAAGAGGTGGCTAGAAAGTTTGAATCTGAATAAAATAATGTTGTTTGTTTTTGTATGATTGTCCGAATGATTTTAAGTTCTCATTTCTGCAATTTATTTAAGTAACTTATGTAAAATATTAAACAAGATTTTTTTATCATAAATATAACATAGTTAATAAATCATCAAATATATTATTTTAACACGAGTCTTCAATCTCTTATCGAGTAAGAGGCAGTAAGACAAGTCCCTCACCACTTACTGAGTAAGATATTATCTGTCTAACTAGGTCTGACTCAAAAGAAAAAAACAAACAAGAAAAACGTCTGGCCACTTCTTACTGGAAAGAGTAAGAGGGCTAGTAAGACTTTTTAAAAAAAACAAACACACCCTTACTGTTACCCATGTTTTTGCGAAAGAAAACTCTGCCGAATTTCCTCCAAAAAGTTGCGATAGTTACTGTTCACCAGACTTTTTGTGATACCTTGACGTAGAGAGTTTAATCATTTACATATCACAACTTAAAATTCTAAACACTCAACCATCTCAACTTAAAACAACCTAAAACACCACTTTCAAACATAAACAACATCTCATATAAAAGATCCACCATCACGATGTCTACTACTCAAGATGTATTGGCAGCAGGGAGTGATGCAAGGCCTCCCATGTTGTACCGAGGAAACTATGTAATGGTCTTCAAGGTTTATGAATGTTTTCATGGGCTACAAAGAACATAAGCTGTTGATTAACTCCATCAAACATGCTCCATATGTTATGGAAGAGATTGACGACCCTGATTACTAGGGACAGAAATGGCTACAAACGGGAGATGATTTAAGTCAAAATCAACTTGCTTAATTTGAAGCTGATATCCGTGCCAAGGATTTAATTCTATATGTGTTAAGCAATGACATATACAATGCCATTGATAGCAATCTTACTGCTCATGACTTATGGAGAGCTTTGGAATGATTGATGCAAGGTGCAGATATTAGCATACAAACACAACAGACTCTAGCTCTATTGAATATCAGTCTTTCAAGCAGTAACTGAGGAGATTCTTGAAGATGCATACATTCGGTTCAACAAGCTTATCAATGAAATGAACCGTCATAACCTCAAAAGATCAAAAATTGAACACAACACTATGTTTCTCATAAACCTACAACCTGAATGGAGACATTTCACCATTGCTATCAGACAAAATCAAGACCTAACCGCTAAAGACATCAACAACTTGTTTGATCTTCTGAAACACAATCATGTTGAAGTCAATGACATTCTTGAACAACGACACACACTACTCACCAGTTAATGATGCTATTGACTCCAATCAAGACCAAGCAAATGTTGAACTCACAAAAATTGTTCAAAATCTAGCATTACTTTGAAAACAGATTCAAAGATCTTTCTACAAACGTCCAACCAACTACAATATTCGAACAACTTGTGCACGTAGTGCACTGAACAAGAGACAAGATATCCCACCAAGAGGTAAAGTTATAAGGCAATGTTCTTAGAAGAATGAAGCTGGTAAGGATAATCAAGAATCAAAATGCTTTTGCTGTGGTCAACAGGGTCAGTTTGCAAAGAGTTGTCCAAATGGAAAATGCATAACATGGCTTACTACAGACAGAATATTTTGTTAGCTGACATGGAAGAAAAAGGTAAACTGCTTACTTCTGATGAAAATGATTTTATGGTGGATACGGATGACGAAGGTGAGATATTGGAAACAAATATGGTGTACATAGCTTCTTTTGAGAAAGTGGATGCTCTGGAAGCTCAAGAAGAGGATGCAACTCCAAGCTATGACACTGATGCTAAAGAATATGACACTCTTGTCAACAAGGAACACACATCAGATGCTTGTGATAATGATGATCTTGATGAATTCATACATGGTCACATTCATACCCATTAGTAAGACAACTGAAGTTAACATACGTAGTGAAAAGTCTACAAGTTCTACACCTAAGTTATCTACTAATAGTAACGATTGCAATCACGTATCAACAAGTCTAGATCATGTTGATTATGCTTCAAAACTATGCCACTATTCAATCTCAAATTCAAATTATGCTAACTTGATAAAACTTGAACAAGATAAAAGTGCTTCTTTAGAAAAGAAAAACAAGGATATGTTATATGAAAAGCAATCTAAGCGACCACTAGTGCTTAAACATCAAATTTTAGATTTACAAAATGAGATTTTTCTTTTCAAAAGAAATATTTCCAATTTTGAAAACACCAAAAAGAATCTTGAAATATTTCCAGTTTTGAAACTAAACTTCGCACTACCAATCAAACTCCTTAGACTATGTACATGTTCCTTACAAAACTAGATTCAGTCATGGATCTAAAACAGGGTCTTTGTTACACTAAACCATCTTATCTTGATATGGTTAACCGTCAAACACCAAGTTTGTATAATGTTGATTACATGAGACGTGATACCTTGAAAGATTACGTGTTTGTTCCTAATGACATCTCTAAAGAGGAAATCTAAAAAAGTTTAAAGGTTAATTAAAAGAAAACCAATTTCTCTTACTTAAGTGCCCATTATGGTTTGATTTATATGGAAAATGCTCTTTTACGAAAACCAACTACTTATGAAGATGTTGATCCCGTACCAGATACCCCTCCAATAATACATATTCAACAAGAACCCTCATCAAACAACACCACTCCAACCTCCAACATAAATGTTGATGATCAAATAATTACCAATGCATCGTCTAAAGAGGAACCATTCATTAATCCATTTGCGACTCCCGAACTTGAGGTCGGAGGACCCTCTGAGACTCAAATCAATGATTCTTCAAACACGCAACAGCTTTACCTACCACATCCGCACAGAAGAAGATGGACTCACGATCACCCTATACAATAAATAGTTGGAAATCCTTCTAAGACAGTTCAACCAAGAAGCTCGTCAACAGATTTCTGTTTCTACAAGTCATTCCTAAGTAGGATTGAACTTGTCAACGTCAAAGTAGCACTTGCAGATCGTGACTGGATTGTCACAATGCAAGTAGAAATAAACGAATTTACGTGCCATAGCGTCTGGCGAAGAGTTCCACGTCCTCTAGGAAAACTCATAATTGCTTTGAAATGGATTCTGAAAAATAAGCATGATGAAGATGGTGATGTAATCAGAAACAAGGCTCATCTTGTTGCCAAAGTTTATGTAGAAACTAGTAGGAGGGGGGGGGAGGTTGAATAGTTTCACCGTTTTTAATTACGATTTAGAAAATTTCCTTTTACAAGTTTGTTTTATAAAAACTTTTTGATCCTATCTTTATGTGATATCAACACAACAACTAATAAACATAATAATAAGCAAGGTTGCAAAAATTGCGAATCGGTAGTCGGGTGGTCGACCACCTTGTAGCTTGTAATCAGTCTAGGCGGGATTCATCAGTGATTAATCGGATTGGTATTACTAAAAAATTTTAGTTATTTTCAGCAAGTTTAGTGCATTTTCGGTGAGTTTTAGGTATTTCTGGCAAGATATTTTCTAAAAGAAAACTTGTAATAGACTTAAATAGTTACTATAAGAGATCAAAATAAGTTTACAGTGAGTTTTGGGTACTTTCGGCAAGATTTATAGGTTTTCGGCAAGTTTGACCACAATTAACCACCGTTGGTCGCCGTTGACCACGGTTGACCTATTTGTTTGACCCAGCTACATAAATCGGAAAAGTCGGTGGCCTTGTAGCACCTAATCGGAGATTAATCAGCCTTGTAGACCTTTTTTTGCAATACTGATAATAAGTAAGTAAGAAAGATAAGGGAAGAAATGATCAAATCGGGACACGGAGATTTATAGTGGTTCAACTATGAAGCTCTCTCTTTTCCCTGCTCCACTACTCGAGTCTCACACTCGAGAGTTTCACAAACACTATATCAACACGCTCCCTTATGGCAGAACAAACCTTACACAACCTTACACCAAGTTTAATGACACTAAGCGGAATGTCGAGTCCTAATCCTAGCTTGAACCAATCTACGCCAAAGCCCACGTAGCTACACACCTCGCATTAACACGATGGCACAAAACAAAACAACACAAAATTTGGAACTTGCACTCAAGTCCAATTACTTACAAGAATCAAGAGATAAGAATGGAGGTTTAGAAGAGATCCTTAACTACGGCTTGAGAGGTGAAGGACTTTTCTTCAACACTTCATTTCTTGACGTCTACGAGTGTTCTTCTCTTGCACTTTAGAGGAAGTATGGATTTGATCACTTGTAAACAACTTAGAACTTGTTAATGTGATCAAATAAGATTATTTGGAATGATTTTGGAGTATAGAAAATTTTAGTGCATGAGAGGTGTTTTTCTTAAAGGGAACAGTGATGTATTTGTAAGCATCAGGAGGAGCGTGGGCGGTCCCTTAAATATGTGATGGTCGTTTATCACTAAGGGACTGTCAGTCCATTTAAGGGACCGTCCCGACAGACGTTCCTCTTTTTGTCCTAATGTGGTGAAAATTTATCTAGTGAAAAATTCTTGTTGGTTTTGAGCAGAAATATGGCTGTTGCATATTTTAAATTTGAATTCATTTTCTTAATAAAACATTTCTGTTAATTATACAAAAATACTTTTGAAAAGATATTTTGTCACATGAACATGTAATGTTTTGATGAAAAATAAGTCCTTTGACCACATATACAAGTTGGTAGATATTTATATATACCTTAAGTGATGTTGAAGCAAAAAACGAGTTTTCTTGATTAAAAACTTAATAGTCATAGTTTTACATAACGTATACAATCAAGAAGAAGGAATCGAATTTGATGAATCATTTACACCAGTTGCTAGGTGATGAGGCGAAAAATGAACGACTTTTAGGGGGTCATTTAAGCCCGGAATTGAATTTATTTGATCAAATATTTCCCTAAATCGTTCCTTTTGTGATTTTAGGTACTTTGGGAGTGAAATCTGGAAAAGGAAGCAATTCGGACGTTTTTGGAGCATAAAAGTGAAGAAAACGCCAAAGTCTTAATTTTCCTTGCTGGGAACAGTAGGTGACGGCATCAAGAAGTAATTTCTGACGGTGTCAAGAGTAATTTCCATGACGACCCAGTACAGATTTGACGGCGTCACAAGAGTAAAACTCATGACGGCCTGGAAATGTATAACACATGACGGCGTCAAAAGTAGATCAAAGCAGTCCGAGAATTATTTTGGCGGCGAGGTGACGGCGTCACAAGCTTGGTCTTGACGCCGTCAGACCCTATTTCCTATATATAGTTTTCTAATTTTCACACATTAAAGAGAGAAGTTTTGGAGAAACCCTTAGTGTGTCGAAGCTTTCGACACACTAGCCGATTTAGGGTCAAGCCTCAACTTGATTCCCTTATCCTTATTCACTGCTCTTAAGCTAGGAAAGTTAGAGGAAACGGAGGTATTGATAGGGCTAGCGGATGGGAGTATTGCCCACCCGGTTGGAATGATTAAGGATGTAGTTGTTCACGTAGGAAAGTTAACTATATTAGCGGATTTTCACGTCCTAGACATGGTTAGTGACACTACATGCCCATTATTGGTAGGAAGAGGATTTTTAGCAACCGCTAGCACCATGATAGATTGTAAGGAGTCTAAGATAGCGGTAGGTGAAGGTGATACTTGGTCGGTGTACGATGTAAAGAAGCATAGTTATGATTGTGATGATGAACCGACACCGCATTGGGTAGAGATGAATAGGAGACCATCTAGATATGGACCTTGGATAGAAAGGAACTTTATAGGACCTCAATGCCCATTTTATCTAGAGAAAGATTTCGTTGAAAAGACACATTCAGTAGAACAACTCATAGCTAGAGATGAAGAGCTAGACCCCTTTGAGGACCCCTTAGTCTTTAGGAAGATGATTGAGTTCTTAAGCGTAATGCCTATTAACATAGAGATGAATAAGTGGAAAAGAGAGGGAGACAAGTGCAAATGGAGATGGGACAAGCCACCTAAAGAAGGTGACGGATCATGGCATATGAGGATGACTTTGTATGATCCGGATGGAGAAAAGTTTGAAAGGTCATACCATACTAAGGAAACTGATAGGAAGTTGAAACCTAAGTTTGATCCCAAGGATGTCCTCAATGAGGAACTCACCCGTATCACGTAGTAACCCATGACCTTGAGTCTAGCTACAAGACTCGTAAATAAAGAAAAGCGCTTCTTGGGAGGTAACCCATGTTTTGTGTGATTTTATTTTGTTTGTTTGTTATTTGCTTCCGTATGCATGCTTTATTTTTATTGTTGGTTGATCATGTTTCTAAATTAAATAGTGGAAATACTTTACTTTGTTGTTTTGGCCTAGTCTTAACTCCACCTAAAAGTATTTTTGCAAAAGATAAGTGTAAGGGGAAACCCCAAATATGTTTTTAAGAAACAAACCGATCATGATTCTCCACAATATTAAATGAACATGTGTATTCGTATTTGTTAGAGTCAAAATCTTGTATTGAGTCATAATGAAGTTTTGCAGGATTTTCCAGGAAGTAGGACCAAGTTTTTCCAGAAATTTCCCGGAAACTTAACATAAGAATTTCTGCAGGTCATTTCTGTCGGCGTCACGAGTTAACTCTTGACGGCGTCACGTGTAAAAAATCTGGAAATTTTATCGGTTTTGTTTTTCTAACGGAGTCTTATGGTTTTTGTGAATTATTAAGTTTTATAATCTCTAGGAGATCTACAAACTTCATTCCACAAGCATTATATCTTACCTTGTTTTCTAGAATTTAGTAACTTATATAGGATGCCGCCGATTTTACACGAGGTTGTTTTGTCTATTTTTTCAGGATTTACAGGTTATGTTTGACAAGAAGATGATTTACATTCTGGATGGGAAGCTTTGATTGTTCATTTTCTTGGAGGAAGATCTAACCTGGCCACCTTATTATCCATACCGAGCGAATCAGGGGAGTATTTGATTTCATTCTTTTTACTTTTTAACTTTTACATTCTTTACTTGAACATTGGGGACAATGTTCATCTTAAGTGTAAGGGGAGGGTAAAAAGATGATACCTTACAAATACACTTTCACTTGAGTTTGTTTTGTTTGATGGTAGATGTGTAATAAAACTATGAGAAATACTTGTTAGTGCAATTTTAGCGCCAAATTTAAAATTTCTTACAACATTTAGGAGTGAAACTTTAGCACATAACCGTATCATTCAGAAAAATTTTCCACCCAAATATGTGAGGTTCTCCTTTAGATTTGACAGGAAAAACATTACTATTAGTGCTTATGAGTGTACCGGTAGCATTTAGATTCTAGAACTTGCGTTAGTGATGCATCCCGAGACCGCTAGTGAGACTACATTCGTGTAGTAGGATTTACTACATGATAAGAGGCATTAGGATCACCCTTGTGTTAAACCCGTATCATAATTACTTGACCATTTAAGTCGTATTACTTGGCTAGTTAAGTCAACTAATTTTTCCCACACCCTTAGCGCTGTACTCATTTTTAGTACACGAAACCCCTAGTACACCCCTCCGAGCCTATCTTTTCGTTTCTAACTTTAAGCATTTTACTTAAAGGAAGAATTTGTTACACCCCACTTAAATGTACAACCAAATCGCCTTAGCCTTCCATGTATGCACTCATCTTTAGTGCATTATTGTTATTTGTTAAACCCTAAGTTAACTTTCTAATTGATTACATGGTTGCTAAGCCGAGTCATATCCTTGTACATATTGTTTTGGGACGATTGGGACTCATGGGTAAGTACTTATTTTGTGGAGTAATGGGGAAGAACATCATTTATTACCCCCGTATGTACGTTAATCTTAAAAGTGCTCCAAGTGTTTTGATTATCTTAATTCGAGTAATTAGATTAGTTTATTGTAAAGTATGTAAAAATTCAAGTGTAAGGGGAATGTTCATTCCCTATGATGTATTATTTTGGATGGTAGGGTAAGAGTGTATGCAAAAAAAAAAAAAAAAAAAAAAAAAAAAAAAAAATCGAAAAAATCAAGAAAAAGAAAAGAAAAAAATAGAAAAAGAAAAAGAGAAAAAACATACGGACTACCATCCCTATTCATTCTATGTTTATTTTATGTTTTTGTTATTTTTCAATTATTAGCTTAAGTCGAGTCAAGTCTTGGCTTAGCAACGCCACATTATACTTGTAATTAATCAAGATTGTTAACTCGCCACCAGTAAAACTTCCTTTATCCAACAAAACCGTGTATTTCATATCCCTACACCTAACGTTACAACCCTTTAAAAGACCTCTTTAATAGTTTATCCTAGGTGCTTACGCCATGTGGTGGAGGTTTGATCATTTCCCAAGCCTATGGTAATCTATTTTGCTATGACAGGTAGTGAGAGATATATTCCGTTTCCATATTGTAATTTATACTTTATTACACCCGAGAGATGTGAGTATCTAAACACTATTTGTGAGGTGATAGTGTATGACCTCCGTGCTTGTCTATTGGTCTTTAGTGGAACGATTATTTGTTGTAATTACTTTTATATTAGTGTTAAATGACCCCTAACTTGTATTTTGAGTAGAATAAAAGCGCATTTGCTTGGGGACAAGCAAATCTCAAGTGAAAGGGTATATGATGAGGCGAAAAATGAACCACTTTTAGGGGGTCATTTAAGCCCGGAATTGAATTTATTTGATCAAATATTGCCCTAAATCGTTCCTTTTGTGATTATAGGTACTTTGGGAGTGAAATCTGGAAAAGGAAGCAATTTGGACGTTTTTGGAGCATAAAAGTGAAGAAAACGCCAAAGTCTTAATTTTCCTTGCTGGGAACAGTAGGTGACGGCGTCAAGAAGTAATTTTTGACGGCGTCAAGAGTAATTTCCATGACGACCCAGTACAGATTTGATGGCTTCACAAGAATGGGCGTCAAGAGTAAAATTCATGACGGCCTGGAAATGTATAACACATGACGGCATCAAAAGTAGATCAAGGCAGTCCGAGAATTATTTTGGCGGTGAGGTGACGGCGTCACAAGCTTGGTCTTGACGCCGTCAGACCCTATTTCCTATATATAGTTTTCTAATTTTCACACATTAAAGAGAGAAGTTTTGGAGAAACCCTAAGTACGAACTTGGTGCGAATTTTACAGGTTTTTCAAGGGTTCTAAGCCCTTGATACCTTTCATGTGTAATTGAGATAAGTATTCTTTTAATTCAATCAATATGTCTATGTGTTGGTTGTCTATATCTTGTTCTTGTCTTAATTCCATCATGCTAGGCTAGATCTATCTTGTGTTTGCTTAGATCTAATGAAACCTAGATGTTAATTATGTGTTGATTACTTGTTTATAATTGTATTCGATGAATGAATTCGATGTTAGGCTTAAGAAAACTGGCAGACTTCCAATTGGTAACATGCTTGAACGTCTTAGGAAACATGAACTGATGTGCACTAGGTTTTATTGGTTGTATTTAATGCATGAGCCACTGTTTATAATCCCTATGGTTGTGCTGGGCATGGTATAGGAGGAGATGAGAGCTCATAGGATTGGGGAGTTAAATGCGCCACCCCATGAATGGTATTAAGGAATACAATCCGTCATTAATGCAACTACAACAAGTAATTAACGTGTAAAAGATGTCTAGGGAGTAGTGAAATCTAAGTAAACACATTTTCTCCATTTATTGCTCACAGCCTTAATTAATTCAGTTTATTTTCATTTCTAGTATTTTATTTTGATTGCATCTTTAGTATTGGGTTAGTTGAATAGCAACTAATTCCGCCCAAATCCTTCAAACCCGAGATTTTTATTTGCTTTCTAAAAAATATAAAAATACAAAAATAATCATCCCTCGCCTTTAGAACTAGTATTTAGGTTTTTCTAATCCTAGCGACACTATTCCTAGCTGAACGATCAATCCCCCGGTACTTGTCACTATACTATACTACAACGATCAGGTACACTGCCTGGTGGGGGTTGTAAGCTTCTCAAGATCCCTTGAGAGGTAAAGCCTGGTGCGATTCCCATGTATCACTAGGATCGAAGCAATACGCTTATTCTTGGCTTATGCATCTCATAAATCTTTCACCGAGTACCAAATGGACATGAAAATGGCCTTTTTGTATGGGGAGTTAAAATAAGAGGTGTATGAGTCAACTAGAAGGCTTTGTTGATACAGATCATCTGGATGATGTCTATATTCTCGACAAAGCCGTCTACGGACTCAAGCAAGTACTATGTACATGGTAAAAAGTGTTGTCAGAATATCTACTCAAACACAAATTCGTTAAAGGTTCAATTTACTCAAGGGGGAGTTTTGCTAAAAAGAATCAAAATAGTTTTGAACCCTTCCCCAGTGCAGAACTCTTGCATGCCTAGGTCAAAATAAAAAGGTCAAAATGTAAAAAACGGGTCAAGAACCCTCCTAGGGACATGAGACAGAAAATACACAAGCCTTAGATATCACAAACTCTCCTCTCTCTCTCTCTCTCTCTCTCTCTCTCTCTCTCTCTCTCTCTCTCCTAACACCCAATAACTCGTATCGCAAAACTCATGCCATTTCAAGATTTTCTTGCCCATTAAAAGTATCTCGTGCAAAAAGTAAGACTACAAATCTTGTTAAATAATGGTTTTACATTGTTTTTTGAATTACAGCCTTTTGTTTTCGTCATATTGATCAAAATTTCTTAATTAAGGTTGCGTTTTATTTTGCACATAGATCACTATTGAGTTTACGACGTAGAGTAAATTGCTTAAATTCTTGTGGTTAGATGACTGGGATAGGATGTTTTGGTCATGCTTATGAAAGAAAACGGGAACATAAAGGATTTGATTTGTGGCAAAATGGACCAATTTTGGGAAGAAGATGAATTGTTAGGGCCGCGACATCAATACTGGTATAATGCGAGACTTTAGGATAGAGCCAAAAAATAGCATTTAATACTAATTTGAATTTTGCGAGACTTTGGCTGCGATAGCAGTTGTACAACTTGTATCGCAGTTGATTTCCTTGCGATAGCAACTTTCCTAAATGTGAAGTGATAGCTGGCTATCACAGCTTTTCTTTGCGATAGTCCTTTAAGAAATTTGTTGCGCTAGAAATTTTCTATCACAACATTGGTTTGCGATACATGTTTTATCTTGTTTGCGACAGTTGACTATGTTTGACCATGTTTGCAATACCAAATCCTGCGATAGCAGATTTTGCAAAACTTTTGTTACCCACCTTTTCTGAATGTTACTTTGCCCAAATTTTTTAAAATCTTTGCAAAACTTTTATAAGTTTAATACTTATATTAAGTTTAACAAAGATTTTAACAAATTTTGACAAAGTAACTATCATAATCAAACATACCTTTTCATGAAAAAGTCATCACTTGTACAAACTTCAATGTTTTTTTGGAAAATACTTCTTAAAAACTCAAAATTTCAACAACGAGCTAATTTTTTTTAAGAAGATTCTCAAATTTTAAAAAATGATTTCAACAAGAAGAACAACTCTCATATAAAGAAGAAATTTAAAATTTTGAGACATAAAAATGCATATGTTTAGTTTCATAATAATTAGACTATGATTGTATCACTATATTGCCTTAAAATAGTTAGTGATGCATAAAGAAACTTAAGGTAAGAACATAGATAAGAAAAAGGATGTGAAAGCTACAGACTGCAGAGAGTTAATTAGAGATAGTAGACTATTCTATTATTGCACCTTTATGAACACTTTGTGTATGTGAATAAATGGATTTGACGGATAATTTACAAAAATGTTCTTGGTTGCTAATGCTATGAATTTTCATGTTTAAAACAATTCATGCATCCTTGTAACAATTTTAACTCTAATCTATTTTTAACAAAATGGTTTTGAGATAACTCGACATTGTCTTAACTAAGGATATCTCATCTTCAAGGTGGTTATTAGGGCTAGTTGTCAATTAAAAACTGATAATTTATCCCTTTAGCTACGCAACGTAATAGAGTATTCAAGGTTTTGATATGTTTTAGGAAATCTCACTCTTATACAACAAATGCTCTTTTGAGACGTATTGTATTTGACATTAACTTAAAACTTCTCATCTTCAAGATAGTTATTAGGAATAGTTATCACCTAAAAGCTGATAATTGACCCCTTTAACTAGGCAATGTAATAGAGAGTTTAAAGTTTTGCCATTTCTCAAGCAATCTCACGCTCGTGCAATCAAATTATCTTTGTAAGTTTTTTATCTCTAAAAACAAAGTATCTAGTATGCGCTAGATTACTTACGTTTGATACAAATGTTGATACTTTTTCCCAAAATCTCATAAAGCTTAGATAAACGTAAATTTTAGTGCATGAGCAATATAAAATATCATTATACCTATACCTAAAAAGCTTTTGAAAAAGTGTGACCACAAATAAACTTTTGGTGAGGAAAAATAAAAATAGAAAGAGAGAATTAAATCGCATGTGAAAAGAAAAGAGCATGCGCTTATGCTATAAAAGTAAGAAAGCATAAGAAAAGAAAAGGAAAGGAAATATGCTCGAAAAAGAAATGCCAAAGCATATAAAAACAGACATAGTGAAATTAATACATTTAAACTTTATCTATATACTTATCAAGTTTATATCTTTTCAGAATCATAATCACAAATGGCTCAAGAACAAGTTCATGATCAACAACAAAACATTCAAAAGGAAATTCCAGCTATACAGATACTGATGAGACGAAAAGTGTACCACTTTTGGGGGGTCATTTAAGGCCAAAGTCGAGATTATTTGATCAAATATTGCCCTAAATCGTTCCTTTTGTCATTTTAGGTACTTTTGAGAGGAAATTTACAAAAGAAATCATTTTGGACGTTTTTTGGAGCGAAAAGGTGAAGAAAACAAAAAACTCTCAAAATCATGCTGAAAATTGTACCTGACGGCATCACAGATTGCTAGTGACGGCGTCAAGACTTGACAAAGAGGTGGATACATCAAATTACACGTGACGCACCAGAGAGGTTTTTGAGGATTTGTACATGACGGCGTCACCAAGGCCATCAAGAGTAAATTGCACATGACGGCCAAGACCAAGTTTGTACAAGACGATGTCAGAAGTCGATCTAGGAAATACGAGTATTATTTTGGCGACGTGTTGATGGGGTCAGACCCTACTCTTGACGTCGTCAGATTGTAAAATCTATATATACTTTTCTAGTTTTCATTCATTGTGTGCAACTTTGAAAGGAGAAAACCCTAGACAAATTTTACTGCAATTTTGAGGGTTTCAAACCCTTGTTTCATCCATGCTTAATTAAAGATAAGTCTTTCAACAAGTCATTCAATATGTCTATGTGTTGTTTGATTATATCTTATGCTTGTCTTCTCTTTAACATTCTCTCTCATTATTGTTTTTGCCACAATTAGTTTAAGTTTATTTTATTTTATTTTGATTGCATCTTTAGTTATTTGGGTTAGTTGATTAGCAACTAATTCCGCCTACTCCTTCAAAACCCGAGATTTTTACTTGCTTTTCATAAAATACAAAAATACAAAAAGAATCATCCCTCATCTCTAGACCTAGTTTAATTGAGTTTTAACCCTAGCGAACACTATTCTTTGAGTTGAATGATCAATCCCCCGGTACTTGTCACTATACTATACTACAACGGTCGGGTACACTACCTGGTGGGGATTGCAAGCTTCTCAAGATCCCTTGAGAGGTAAAACCTTTTGCCAGGGTGCAATTCCACGCATCAAGTTTTTGGCCCCGCAGCCCGGGGAATAGTTATTGTCTAGGTTGAAATTTCTTTTTATTAGGTCTACTTACTAGATTCCTGTCTAGTAAGATTTTTGTTTTATTTTTACAGATCTTCTTTAGTCTATCTTTTCTTTGTGTGTTTGTTCGTACAATCCTCATTAATTATTCCGTTGGCCACTATGGATAACGTGAATCCACCCCTTTCACCTAGCGAGGTTGCTTTGTTGCTTGAACAAATTGAGAATGAGATTAGGGAATTTAGAGAACTCAATAGATTGGTTGATATTGAGATTGATTATGCGCTTAATGACCTAGCAATAGTCGTGGACTTAGATAAGGAACTAGAACCCATTTAGATGATGATTATGTCAATTTATATCCCACTAAGGAGGAAATCGCTTATTATAACAATCTTATTGATAATCCTCGGCCTCCTTTTGTTAAGATTGACCCTAAGATTAAGATAGGTGACCCTAAGAATGTGAAGATACCATGTATGATTGGGTATAAATGCATTGATCAAGCCTACATCGATTTCGAATCCCCAATCAACGTTATGTCTTCAAGTGTTTATAATGATATAGTAAAAACAAGACTCGTACCTAGGAAAGATCCCAAATACCCCGGTGGGGTTTGTAATTTTTTCGGGAGAATCAAAGGTCTACATGTCTTTGTTGGGAACTTTACTTATATTGTTGACTTTATGGTTGTTGAAGACTAGGCCAATGTTATAGATTGTTGCTTATCCCATGTTGTATTAGGTAAGCCATTTATTGAGAAGTCTAAGTTAAAACACGATCAAATAGAAGGAACGGTCCAATTTTCTAATGGAATAGATAGGATCACCTATAGGATGCCTAATAAAATGAAGGAATTTTGTTATGTGCCTCAACTTGATATTGATAACATTAGTGCAATCGAGGACATTAACGAAGAAGATAAGAATAAAGGAATGAATTTTGTTTGGGAGAAGAGGAGCCTTTACTATAAGAATTGTTTAACCCTTGGGACTAAGTATAAAGTTGACATGGAAATAGTTCAAAGGTTAAGAGAATCAATTGAAAAGTGGGAAAGGAAAACGTAGCCCATGACCTTAAGTATAGCTACAAGATTCGTAAATAAAGAAAAGCGCTTCTTAGGAGGCAACCCAAGTTTGTTTTATTTTTTTTGTTTGATTGTTTGTTTATTTGATTTTATTTGCTTCCGTATGCGTGCTTTATTTTTATTATTTGTGGATCATGTTTCATAATAAATTGTGAAAATGCTTTACCTTGTTGTTTGTCTTAACTTCATAAAACGGTATTTCATAAAAAGATAAGTGTAAGGGAAATCCAAATTTGTTTTTAAGAACGGAATTGAACATGAATCACAACAATATTAAATGAACATGTATATTAGTATTTGTTTGAGTCAAATGCTTGTATCGAGTCATAATGATGTTTTGAAGGATTTCCAGGAATTAAGGCGTGAGTTTTTCCAGAAATTTTCTGAAAACTTAACATGAGATTTCTGTCAGAGCACTCTGAAGACGTCAGGATCATAACCTGACGGTGTCAGGTGTAAAAATTCTGAAATTTTTTGCGAGTTTTGTTTTTCTAACGGAGTCTTAAAGTTTTTGTTAATTCTTTAGTTTTATAAACTCCAAGAAATCTGCAAACATTCATTCCACAAGCATTATATCATTAGATATATAGATTGCCGCCGATTTTACGTGAGGTTTGCCATGATTGTTTTCTCAGGTTTAACAGGTTATATTGGACAAGAAGATGATTTATATTTCTGGAGGGAAGCTTTCAATGTTCATTTTCTTGGAGGAGGATTTAACCATGTTATCCATTTATCCACACCGAACGAATCAGGGGAGTATTTGTTTCATTCTTTTACCTTCATTAATTTTACATCCTTTTTATTGAACATTGGGGACAATGTTCAGCCTAAGTGTAAGGGGAGGGTAAATGATGATACCTTAGAGAATGCAATTGCACTTGAGTTTGTCTATTCAATATTAGGCGTGTAATAAAATTAAGAGAAATATTTGTTAGGGTTTAGCCCCAAATTTAAATTTTTTTACAACATTTCGGAGTGAAGCTTTAGTCTTAATGAGCGTCTCATGGATAGGAGTTGTATGACTAGCAGAAAAACCGTACCACTCAAAAAAAATTTCCACCCAAATATACGAGGTTCGCCTTTAGATTTGTTAGGAAAAGCATTCATTATTAGTGCTTATAAGTGTACCAGTAGTACTCAGATTCTAGAACTTGCGTTAGTGATGCATCCCGAGACCGCTACTGAGACTACATTCGTATAGTTAGGATTTACTACATGATAAGAAGCATTAGGATCACCCTTGTGTTAAACCCATATTATAATTACTTGACCAATGATGTCATAATTACTTGACTAGTAAAGTCAATTAAGTTTTCCCACACCTTTAGGATGTACTCATTTTTAGTACATGATACCCCTAGTACACCCCTCCGAGCCTATCTTTTCATTTCTAACTTTAAGCGTTTTACTCAAAGGAAGAATTTATTTACAATCCACCCCAAATGTGCAACCAAATCGCCTTAGCCTTCAGTGTATGCACTCATCTTTAGTGCATTATTGTTATTTGTTTAAACCCTTAGTTAATTGTCAAATTGATTACATGGTTGCTTAGTCGAGTCATATCTTGTACATATTGTTTTGGGACGATTGGGACTCATGGGTAAAGTACTAGTGTTATGGAGTATTGGGGAAGAACATCATTTATTACCCTCATATGTGCGTTAATCTTAAAAAGTACACCAAGTGTTTTGATAATCTTAATTCGAGTCATTAGAATAGTTAATTGTAAATTATGTAAAAGTTCAATTGTAAGGGGAATGCAAATTCCCTATGATGTAATATTTTGGATGGTAGGGTAAAAGTGTAAGAAAAAAATTGAAAAATCAAGAAAAAGAAAAAAAAAATAGAAAAAGAAAAAGAAAAACATACGGACTACCATCCCATTTCCTTTCATGTATATTTTATGTTTTGATTAGCATAAGTCGAGTCGAGTCTTGGCTTAGCAACGCCACATTGTACATGTAATTGTAACCACCGGTAAATTTCCACTTGTATTAATATTCTAACGAGAGAATACTTATCCATTTTCCACGTATAATTTTTTTTTTCGTTAAGATTAAACATTATCAGTTTATATTAGCACCACAACCAACTAATGTGACGTAACTCGCACCTTGATAAAATGATCACACGTAGACCAACACCAACTTACTTATGTTTATTTCACATAAACATCCTTACATGTCAAGTATACAACATTACAACAACACACTTGCTACTTTACGTTAATTCGTTAACGTACGCTCACATTAAACGTTTTCTACCCATTAAGGTTTCCGCTAAACCCTAAAACTAATGTAATGCTAATATTAAGTATCAAAACCATGAAACTCTAAAGTATAATACTCTCTAGTACAATGTACAAGATATCGAAGCACAAAAATCCTAATTTAACTTTAACTCCCGATATAAACTCTAACTTCATAAATCTATGATTTCATGTGAGAAAATCACAAACCCTAGCTATTAGTAACATCTTTTATTCAAAACATAAGGGTACAAGTCTTTCAAGCTCAGGTACAAGTCAGTAATGCATAGGAGTATAATAATGACATAAACACATTATAAACCTCAGTGTATCTACTCTAAAGCACATAAAACAAGGTCCTTATGCACCAAAACTTAAACTTAATATTTTTACAACATTTAAACTAAAATGTACAAGTCTCTAAACTTAATGTACAACTATCTTATGCATAAAGACCTAGAAACCCTACAAATCCTTACTTTAACCTAACTAAAACAAACCAAAACCTATGTAAACCTAATCAAAACCATAGAAATATGTTTTCTACATTTATAAACCTTAAGTACAACTCACTCTAGCCCATGGTACAAACCCTATTAGCATAAATCAATTTCTTTTGTTTTCTACACTATGTCAACCTAAAACCTAAACCTAAACAAACCCTAGTTTGTTTTTAACTACACTTCACTTGAACTAAACCCTAACCAAAGGTAACTATACTTCCTAGCCTAAGTACAATACACTAAAGCCTATGTACAACCCACCTAAAGCACCATTCGATCCAACACCAACTATGTAGTTCGATTAGAACTAGAAACCAAACTAGCATTGTACCATGAGATCAAGCTTCTCTTAGAAGCCATAAACCTTCACCCTACACTTGTCATATCTATTTTCAAACCTAGGTCAAAAATTTCAAGCTTATCATGTGCATAAGCTTTCCATAAGCTTCTATGGATTGAACCTAGACCATTTTGGTCATGTAATCCCCGACAAAATCTGTACTAAGCTTCCTTGTGTCCACAAAACTCATAACAAGCCCTAACAAGTGGCCATGGTGCATTTATTGAACCCTAGCCAAGCTTTCTATAAATAGCGAGGCCCCTCCTCCTCTCTTTCTCCATCCCTCACTCAAAACAGCAACCCACTCACTCACTCATACACCTACTGATCTTAGAAGTGTCTTAGAAGAGTTAGGATCAAGTGGATTAGGAGCTTGAAGCTTGGGAAGCTTTGGTTCTTGTTGAAGCTCAATATAGTCGAACCTTTCCACCATCAATTTCCGTAAGTCCTAGCCTTTCTAATCTCTTTAGCTCATGATAATACTTCATTTTAATAAGCTTAAATCAAATATTAAGCCAACACAAACATATCTTTTCTTCTTTTCTTTTTTTCTGTTTTGGTCGAGCAAACAAACACCCTCTATTGTTCTTCTTGTTGATATTTTAAGAACACTAGACTATAGGACACTCACATATTGTTGAAGAGAATATTTTTTAAAGAACGTAGCAATTTGAATCATCAAAAATGATTAAACGAGTCAAAAGTTATAGCAAATTGAAGTTGAATAAAAACTAAAAAAAGTTTCTGTTACAGCAAAGTAAATCATGCGGAACGAGGCCTTTCTGCTCCGTTTCGTCAAAAACTTAAATCATGAAAGTTGTCCGGAACGACGTTTTCTTCAAAAACTCAGGGTCACGGGTCCTAAAAACGTACCACAAGGGCTGGGCACTAGGACCTGTTTTCTGTTTAAGTTATAAAAACAGCCCCAATCGACCCTTTTTGTCTAATTATTTCGACTAGTAAACGAGCTCTTTAAATTTCGAAACCTGGAGAATTTGAAGACCTCATGGCATAGATTAACCTGGAACAAACACTTTTCATTTTTGTTGAAAGGCCACGTTTTTATCGAGCTATACTTTTGGCCTATTACTTGCTAAAAATAACTAAAAGACTTAGTTTAACTTACTAAAAATAAGTTTCAAACGCCCAACTTCAGAGATTTATTGTGACTTAACTATAACAAATCACGACCTCTAGTTTGAACCTATAGATAGACCATGTGACAAACTATTGAAAAGATTGAAAACGTAGTAAAAACATTTCAATGCCTCGCCTTTATTCACCCTTGAATTTGGCCTTGTCGAGTACTATATAAACATATATTTTTAATTATTTTGAACTAATAAGCTGGAAATATAAGCTGATAAGCTACGTAAAACATATTTGTAAACTTATTTTAACATATGTATAAGAGTCGTAGAAAGTCGTGCCTTTTTCCTAAGGTAAAAGTGTGTTTTCGTATAAAAAGGACTTCGGGTGAAAGGTTATTTTTGCATGAAGGGTATTTTATGACAAAACTCTAAACTAATTTTATGAGTCGGACTTAAAATGAAATAAACTTAAGGTCAAATGGTAGAAAGTGTTATATTGGAAAGTTCAAGGTGGAAATTGTCATTTCACTATAGTAGAAGGGGGTAAACTGTCATTTCACCAAACTTCAGGATATAAATTGTAATTTTATAAAACTTGAAGGATATAAATTGTAATTTTATAAAACTTAAAGGGTATAAGTTGTAAATATATAAAACTTGGGGGTATGAATTATCATTTAATGATAGTTCAGGGGTAAATGTTGTCAATATCTAAAACTTCAGGGTAAAAAGTGTAATATTTTATTTTATTACGAGAATATAATTATAACACTGAGATAACTCGGGAATTAATATAAAACCTTTATGAGACATGTCGGTACCAATTAACAAAACATAAATAAATCTTAATCATCAACTAATTTTTGAAGAGACTTCATGTTGTCTCACTCAAACATTTAATCCTTTCAAAATACGAATACTTAAACTCACAAATACTTGACATCATTCCCTAGGTTACGTGTCGGAGCATTTTATTCGATAAACATCATTTGTTTTCTATCCAGATTACTTTATCACCAAGGTGAGTTCATAGTCCCACTACTTTTATACGTTTTTCAAAACTTGTGGGGAGATACATGCTACAAACCAAACACAAGTATTTTTCTGTATGCTATCCTGATTTGGTATTGCCTAAGTTAGCTTTGTTGCCACTAAAAGACCCTCATATCATGAATCATTAATCACTTACGAGTGAACGCGAATATAGTGAATAGATCTATTGGCAGTTGACGCCCCATTTGTGTTGCTGGATAAGTGACCAAATGCATTATATTTGAAAACTAAATAGGAAGTTGGCAAGCTCCTACTCGAGGGCATTATTACTTGCATTATTATTATAATGTTAGTAACTTACATTATAGTTCATTACTATGATGTCCCACTGTTAAGGTTTGCGTGTCATGAGACTTAGGGCAATACGCTGTGCTGCAATACTATTATTTTGCAACTATTTAACTTGTGTTCAAACTACTACTTACTTATAAACGCTATGGATTCACTCAACCTTTGTGTTGACGCTTTTAGCATGTTTATCTCAGGTCCATAATGAATGAGGATGGCACGGAGGGGCACAGATACTTCTTGAAGGCTAAAATCTAATTATCATTCGAAAATTATTTAACAAACTGTAAAACTACTGAGACCTCATTTTGTAAACTCTGATAATTGAATAATAAATATTTCAAAATGGCTAATTTAGAGACCGTTTTCTATTATTATAACTGTTGTGCCGTCGAGTAACACCCAGCTTTCATTTCGCTGCATTTCCCAAAACTGGGGGTGTTACAGATTGGTATCAGAGCTATAGTTATAGAGAAACGGGTCTAATTTAGACCTGAACTATAACCACTTTTTCACAAAAAAATTTTATAGCCTTTCGCTCTCTGTGCCTTCCATCCTCTAGACGATTATGTGACTTCTAGGTAATTTATGCTACACAACCATATTAGTATATTGATATATACACACACACGACATACTTCTGATCACTTTATACGAATAAACATATCTGCATATGCCTATTCTAAGGCATTACGAATCAATCATATTTCCCCAGCATGTATCTACTTCTACATTTTGCAACTCACGAAACCTTCCTAAGACATTGTGCTTTGCACAATTCTTACCCTATTTGAATTAAAATATATTCCCCAACTATTTTGAAACCTACTTATCTTGTACTCCCAGAAAACATAACTCATCGATTAATTACGAATGTTGAGTCAGAAATTCTTAAGTAGGATGATTTACAATTTATTTATTTAAATGAATTGGGACGCCTTTTTATTTAAATAAAGAAATTATGAATCGCCGAACCATAAGTTTATATTTCTTTATTTACATTGTTTGGGACGCCTCTCTATGTAAGTAATGAATTATAAACAAGTGGGCTTATTTGTATCTGAAATGACATGAGTATGAACTAAAGGATCACCAGAATCCATAAAACGTAATTTTTAGAACCCACGGATATTAATACATAACGACATAATTAGCATTGGTAATGCTAATATTATGAAGAACACTAAGGCATAAAATCGCCAATTGGTTTATCTACCAAGCTAGTAAAGAACACAACTACACCTACGAGAACGAGAACTACGACCGGATATAACCTTTGAATATTTTGTACAATAAACAAATTATCAACGCAAAACATGGTTTTATACATAAAACAACCAAATCTTATTACACATTCACTAAAGATTACATAGAAAATTTATTTCAACGCTCCTACCACGATACTGTCTATTACTTCCAAACCTCATCGATACCAATTGCTTGAACCAAGAGTGGTATAAGAAACGCTAAAATCCCAGCCAAGAATACAAAATCTTCTTCTGGAACGTAGGTCATGTAGATAGAAGTAATAACAACGTACACGATCGCAATAATGGTAATAATGTGCGGCATTTTGAAAATTTAATGAGAGAAATTTGGGTGATAGAGAAATGAGAATTGAAATGGAGTATTTATAAGTTAAAAACTAGCCGTTGGAATACTATTCACGACCGTTGGGATCACTGTTCATAAACGTTTGAAAATTTTAAAAATTTTTACTAAGGAACAAAGTGGTTCATTATATACAAAATGTTAAATTCAACAACTTTCTCTACATTGTTAAAAAAATTCATTGCTTAAAACAACTTTTGTTTCGCGTATTTTATACAATCATGATATGTAAAATAACAATCTTCATTTAAAATAAAGTTTTCTTACGTTTATATGACATTCGGAATAATGTTTACACCTGTAATTCTAAATTATAGGTTTCATAAATTAAATAATTCGTCCTCATCATTTCAACACCTAACACAGACTGAATCTCGGGACGAGATTCCATTAAGGGGGTGAGACTGTAACCACCAGTAAATTTCCACTTGTATTAATATTCTAACGAGAGAATACTTATCCATTTTCCACGTATAATTTTTTTTTCGTTAAGATTAAACATTATCAGTTTATATTATCACCACAACCAACTAATGTGACGTAACTCGCACCTTGATAAAATGATCACACATAGACCAACACCAACTTACTTATGTTTATTTCACATAAACATCCTTACATGTCAAGTATACAACATTACAACAACACACTTGCCACTTTACGTTAATTCGTTAACGTACGCTCACATTAAACGTTTTCTACCCATTAGGGTTTCCGCTAAACCCTAAAACTAATGTAATGCTAATATTAAGTATCAAAACCATGAAACTCTAAAGTATAATACTCTCTAGTACAATGTACAAGATATCGAAGCACAAAAATCCTAATTTAACTTTAACTCCCGATATAAACTCTAACTTCATAAATCTATGATTTCGTGTGAGAAAATCACAAACCCTAACTATTAGTAACATCTTTTATTCAAAACATAAGGGTACAAGTCTTTCAAGCTCAGGTACAAGTCAGTAATGCATAGGAGTATAATAATGACTTAAACACATTCTAAACCTCAGTGTATCTACTCTAAACAACATAAAACAAGGTCCTTATGCACCAAAACTTAAACTTAATATTTTTACAACATTTAAACTAAAATGTACAAGTCTCTAAACCTAATGTACAACTACCTTATGCATAAAGACCTAGAAACCCTACAAATCCTTACTTTAACTTAACTAAAACAAACCAAAACCTATGTAAACCTAATCAAAACCATAGAAATATGTTTTCTACATTTATAAACCTTAAGTACAACTCACTCTAGCCCATGGTACAAACCCTATTAGCACAAATCAATTTCTTTTGTTTTCTACACTATGTCAACCTAAAACCTAAACCCAAACAAACCCTAGTTTGTTTTTAACTACACTTCACTTGAACTAAACCCTAACCAAAGGTAACTATACTTCCTAGCCTAAGTACAATACACTAAAGCCTATGTACAACCCACCTAAAGCATCATTCGATCCAACACCAAATATGTAGTTCGATTAGAACTAGAAACCAAACTAGCATTGTACAATGAGATCAAGCTTCTCTTAGAAGCCATAAACCTTCACCCTACACTTGTCATATCTATTTTCAAACCTAGGTCAAAAATTTCAAGCTTATCATGTGCATAAGCTTTCCATAAGCTTCTATGGATTGAACCTAGACCATTTTGGTCATGTAATCCCCAACAAAGTCTGTACTAAGCTTCCTTGTGTCCACAAAACTCATAACAAGCCCTAACAAGTGGCCATGGTGCATTTATTAAACCCTAGCCAAGCTCTCTATAAATAGCGAGGCCCCTCCTCCTCTCTTTCTCCATCCCACACTCAAAACGGCAACCCACTCACTCACTCATACACCTACTGATCTTAGAAGTGTCTTAGAAGAGTTAGGATCAAGTGGATTAGGAGCTTGAAGCTTGGGAAGCTTTGGTTCTTGTTGAAGCTCAATATAGTCGAACCTTTCCACCATCAATTTCCGTAAGTCCTAGCCTTTCTAATCTCTTTAGCTCATGATAATACTGCATTTTAATAAGCTTAAATCAAATATTAAGCCAACACAAACATATCTTTTCTTCTTTTCTTTTTTTCTGTTTTGGTCGAGCAAACAAACACCCTCTATTGTTCTTCCTGTTGATATTTTAAGAACACTAGACTATAGGACACTCACATATTGTTGAAGAGAATATTTTTTAAAGAACATAGCAATTTGAATCATCAAAAATGATTAAACGAGTCAAAAGTTATAGCAAATTGAAGTTGAATAAAAATTATAAAAAGTTTCTGTTACAGCAAAGTAAATCATGCGGAACGAGGCCTTTCTGCTCCGTTTCGTCAAAAACTTAAAGCACGAAAGTTGTCCGGAACGACGTTTTCTTCAAAAACTCAGGAGCACGGGTCCTAAAAACGTACCACAAGGGCTGGCCACTAGGACCTGTTTTCTGTTTAAGTTATAAAAACAGCCCCAATCGACCCTTTTTGTCTAATTATTTCGACTAGTAAACGAGCTCTTTAAATTTCGAAACCTGGAGAATTTGAAGACCTCATGGCATAGATTAACCTGGAACAAACACTTTTCATTTTTGTTGAAAGGCCACGTTTTTATCGAGCTATACTTTTGGCCTATTACTTGCTAAAAATAACTAAAAGACTTAGTTTAACTTACTAAAAATAAGTTTCAAACGCCCAACTTCAGAGATTTATTGTGACTTAACTATAACAAATCACGACCTCTAGTTTGAACCTATAGATAGACCATGTGACAAACTATTGAAAAGATTGAAAACGTAGTAAAAACATTTCAATGCCTCGCCTTTATTCACCCTTGAATTTGGCCTTGTCGAGTACTATATAAACATATATTTTTAATTATTTTGAACTAATAAGCTGGAAATATAAGCTGATAAGCTACGTAAAACATATTTGTAAACTTATTTTAACATATGTATAAGAGTCGTAGAAAGTTGTGCCTTTTTCCTAAGCTAAAAGTGCGTTTTCATATAAAAAGGACTTCGGGTGAAAGGTTATTTTTGCCTGAAGGGTATTTTATGACAAAACTCTAAACTAATTTTATGAGTCGGACTTAAAATGAAATAAACTTAAGGTCAAATGGTAGAAAGTGTTATATTGGAAAGTTCAAGGTGGAAATTGTCATTTCACTATAGTAGAAGGGGGTAAACTGTCATTTCACCAAACTTCAGGATATAAATTGTAATTTTATAAAACTTGAAGGATATAAATTGTAATTTTATAAAACTTGAAGGGTATAAGTTGTAAATATATAAAACTTGGGGGTATGAATTATCATTTAATGATAGTTCAGGGGTAAATGTTGTCAATATCTAAAACTTTAGGGTAAAGAGTGTAATATTTTATTTTATTACGAGAATATAATTATAACACTGAGATAACTCGGGAATTAATATAAAACCTTTATGAGACATGTCGGTACCAATTAACAAAACATAAATAAATCTTAATCATCAACTAATTTTTGAAGAGACTTCATGTTGTCTCACTCAAACATTTAATCCTTTCAAAATACGAATACTTAAACTCACAAATACTTGACATCATTCCATAGGTTACATGTCGGAGCATTTTATTCGATAAACATCATTTGTTTTCCATCCAGATTACTTTATCACCAAGGTGAGTTCATAGTCCCACTACTTTTATACGTTTTTCAAAACTTGTGGGGAGATACATGCTACAAACCGAACACAAGTATTTTTCTGTATGCTATCCTGATTTGGTATTGCCTAAGTTAGCTTTGTTGCCACTAAAAGACCCTCATATCATGAACCATTAATCACTTACGAGTGAATGCGAATATAGTGAATAGATCTATTGGCAGTTGACGCCCCATTTGTGTTGCTGGATAAGTGACCAAATGCATTATATTTGAAAACTAAATAGGAAGTTGGCAAGCTCCTACTCGAGGGCATTATTACTTGCATTATTATTATAATGTTAGTAACTTACATTATAGTTCATTACTATGATGTCCCACTGTTAAGGTTTGCGTGTCATGAGACTTAGGGCAATACGCTGTGCTGCAATACTATTATTTTGCAACTATTTAACTTGTGTTCAAACTACTACTTATTTATAAACGCTATGGATTCACTCAACCTTTGTGTTGACGCTTTTAGCATGTTTATCTCAGGTCCATAATGAATGAGGATGGCACGGAGGGGCACAGATACTTCTTGAAGGCTAAAATCTAATTATCATTCGAAAATTATTTAACAAACTGTAAAACTACTGAGACCTCATTTTGTAAACTCTGATAATTGAATAATAAATATTTCAAAACGGCTAATTTAGAGACCGTTTTCTATTATTATAACTGTTGTGCCGTCGAGTAACACCCAGCTTTCATTTCGCTGCATTTCCCAAAACTGGGGGTGTTACAGTAATTGACCAAGATGATTAACTCACCACCAGTAAATATTGCCTCTATCCAACAAAACCGTGTTTACCATATCCCTACACCTCACGTTATAACCCTTAAAAAGACCTCTTTAATAGTTTATCCTAGGTACTTACGCCAAGTGGTGGAGGTTTGATCCTTTCCCAAGCCTATGGTAATCTATTTGCTATGACAGGTAGTGAGAGATGATTTCTATTTCCATATCGTGATATATACTTTATTACACCCGAGAGATGTGAGTATCTAAACACTATTTGTGAGGTGCTAGTGTATAATTTCCGTGCTAGTTTTTGGTTGAAGTGGAATGATTATTTGTTGCAATTACTTTTATATTAGTGTTAAATGACCCCTAACTTGTATTTTGATTAGAATAAAAGGGCATTTGCTTGAGGATAACCAAATCTCAAGTGTAAGGGTATTTGATGAGACGAAAGTGTACCGGTTTTGGGGGGTCATTTAAGGCCAAAGTCGAGATTATTTGATCAAATATTGCCCTAAATCGTTCCTTTTGTCATTTTAGGTACTTTTGAGAGGAAATTTACAAAAGGAAACATTTCGGACGTTTTTGGAGCGAAAAACTGAAGAAAACGACAAAGTCTCAAAATCATGCTGAAAATTGTACCTGACGGCGTCACAGATTGCTAGTGACAGTGTCAAGACTTGACAAAGAGGTGGATAAATCCAATTACACGTGACGCGCCAGAGAGGTTTTGAGGATTTGTACATGATGGCGTCACCAAGGCCATCAATAGTAAATTGCACGTGACGGCCAAGACCAGGTTTGTACATGACGACATCAGAAGTGTATCTAGGCAATATGAGTATTATCTTGGCGGCGAGTTGACAGCGTCAGACCTTACTCTTGATGCCGTCAGATTGTAAAATCTATATATACTTTTCTAGTTTTCATTCATTGTGTGCAACTTTGAAGGGAGAAAACCCTAGACGAATTTTACTCCAATTTTGAGGGTTTTAAACCCTTGTTTCATCCATTCTTAATTGAAGATAAGTCTTTCAACAAATCATTCAATATGTCTATGTGTTGTTTGATTATATCTTATGCTTGTCTTTTCTTTAACATGCTAGGCTAGGTTTTCTTTATGTTTGCTTAGATGTAATGAAACTTAGATATTGACTATTGGTTGGTTGTTTGTATATAATTGTTGTGGATGAATGAATTCGATGTTAGGCTTAAGAAAACTGGCAGACTTCCAATTGGTAACTTTCTTGAACGTCTTAAGAAACATGATCGGAGGTTTACTACGATATATTGGTTATATTTAATGCATAGATAACTACTAATGAGGCCGTGTTAGGAGCTAGTAGTCGGCTCGAAATTGGAAGAGGTAGAAGCTTATAGAGTTCAGGAAGATCGTACACGGCCCTACGAATGGTATTAAGGAATATAACCCGTCATCCATGCAATTGTAACAAACTAATCAATCGAGATTTTTACTTGCTTTTCATAAAATAGAAAAATACAAAAAGAATCAACCCTCATCTCTAGACCTAGTTTAATTGATTTTTAACCCTAGCAAACACTATTCTTTGAGTTGAACGATCAATCCCCCGGTACTTGTCACTATACTATACTACAACGGTCAGGTACACTGCCTGGTGGGGATTGCAAGCTTCTCAAGATCCCTAGAGAGGTAAACCTTTTTTGAGGGTGCAATTCCACGCATCAGATCCCAACAAATGAAGAACTTGTACCTGCAGCCGAATTTCTCAGAATTGGTGAATGTAATCATCAATTCATCCTCACCTCATTTGAATGTGATCACCTCATTATTTCTGAAATCCGACAACATCATCCTAGCTATCCCGCACTCTCATCATCAGACTCCACTACTCCCATGATATACGTAATTCTCGCGTTATGTTGTGTTCTGGAAAAAGTCAAGCCCGACACCATTCAAAGCACAATAGAAGCACAACAAATCACCCTAACGTTAGACGATCTTTGTATAGCACTGGATCTTCCTGTTTCAATTTTTGGAAGTCTTCAGCTTTTGAAGAACCACCAACAGTTGATCAGCTCAAGGAATTCTTCATTGAGCTTGGTTACGACAAAGACATTGAAGGTCCAGACACATTCAAAAGATTGTCTGCAATCAAGTGGAAGTATCTTCCCGTGAGATGGACTATGCTCTTCTCTATTGTAAACTGGTATATAACGGGTAAAGAAACGATAATGGATAGAGGCACTACAACACTATATCAAGTCATGTATGGTATAGTGAAGCAGCTTCACATTAACTATGCATAGATGATCTGAACGGATGTTGTAGATCATATACGAAAGTCAGGGAAAAATAAGAACGTCTACATTCCTTTTTTCTAATACTTTAAGTTGATGATTGCCCAATTCATGAGGCAACATCAAAATATCTCACAAAGACAAGAAGATCAAATGGTAAGGGAACCGTATATGCACAGCACAAGTGGTGATTCTATTGTCACTACCAAAGCGCTAATGTTGATGCCACAGAGTTTGCTGGATCTTGCGGAAAAGGAATCAGATGCATATAAGGTGTATATGGAGTTACTTAACGATCATATAGAAAGCTCAAAACCGAGCGGCCCTACTCCGGGAGTGCATAGGGTTAATGCAGAGTTAATGCAAGGATTGCGGCCTAATAAAAGGTTTTACTTCTCAAGGGATCTTGAGAAGCTTTGCAATCCTTCAGGCAGTGTACCTTATCGTTGTAGTGTAGTATAGGTATGTTCGGGGGTTGATCGTTCTCTAGGGGAATAGTGTCGTTAGGTTGAACTGTATATCAATTTAAGCCTAAGAGTGAGGGATGATTCATTTTGTATTTTTATATTTTATGAATCAATTAAAATCTCGGTTTGAAGGAGTCGGTGGAATTAGTTTCTTGTCAACTAACCCAAAACTAATAATTAAACTAATGAAAAAAATTAAATAACAAGAAAATAAAAGTGGTGGACTTCTTATAATGAGACAAACAAGTATTTCTCTTAGTTTTATTACACATTTACTAACAGAACAAATATCAAGTGGAGTTATAGTTTCTAAGGTATCCCAAATTACCGTCCCTATACTTAAACCAAACATTGTCCCCAATGTTCCTAAAAAGTATAAAAGTAAAGATAAAAGAGAATGAAAGAAATTAATACTCCTCTGATTCGCTCGGAATGAACGACGTGGAAACATGGTTAATCTTCCTCCAAGAAAAGGAACATGAAATGCTTTACTCCAGAAATATAAAATTAACTTCTTGTCCAACATAACATGTAAACAACTAACAAAACAAACACAAAAACCTAGCACAAAATCGGCGGTAAAATCTACATGGCATATTAAATCCTAGAAAACAATGTAAGATATAATGCTAGCAAAATAAACGTCTACAGGTTCCTGGAATTTTAAAATTAAAGATCTTTCAAAATTATAAGATTTCCTGCATAAAAACAAAACCTGGAAAATTTTACAGATACAGTACCTGACGTCGTCAGGTTGTAATGCCTGACGCCGTCAGGCATGATCTGATAGAATTTTTTTATAGTTTGTTTCTGCAAAATTTCTAGAAAAATCTAAGTTTTAACATCTGGAAATTCTGTAGAACATTCATTGTGATTCGATACAAGCATTTGACTCAAACAAACATACTAATATATATGCTAAATTAATCTTTGTTATTATTAATGTCGAATCCTCTCTTAAAAACAAATATGATTTTCCCTACACTTATCTTTTTGCAAAATACCTTTATATGTGATTAAGGTGAAATAAAATATGAAACAAAATATGTAAGACATGAATAATAAACAATTAGAGACTGAGAATATATATGAAATCAAATAAAAACAAACAAACAAGCAAACAATTAAAGAGCTTGGGTTGCCTCCCAATAAGCACTTTTGTTTATTAACGAGTCTTGTAGCTAGACTTAAAGCCGCGTCTACATTTTCTTATTCTTTCTCTCAATTGCCTCCCCAATCCTCTTAACAAATTCCATATCGACTCTATATCTAGGTCTAAGGGTTAGACAATCCTTATAGAAAAGGCTCCTCTTTTCTCACCCATATTCCATGTCCTTTTTCCTATCCTCTTCATTAATATCCTCGAATTCATTAATGTTATCTTTGTTTAATTAGGGCAAATAATGAAATTCCTTCATCCTATGAGGCATCCTATATGTGATTTTATCGATTTCATTAGAAAATTGGATCGTGCCCTCTAACTGATGATATGTTAACTTGGATTCCTTAACAAACGGCTTACCAAATACAACATGAGATAAGCGACAATCTATAACACCTGCTACCTCTTCTAAGATCAAGAAATCAACAATATAAGTAAAGTTTCCAATAGAGATGTGTAGACCCTTAACTCTTCTAAGACAATTACAAATACTGCGGGGATATATGGGATCTTTCCTAGGCCCAAGTCGCGTATTCATTATATCATTATAAACAGCTAAAGACATAATGTTGATTGGGGATTCTAGGTCAATGTAAGCTTAATCAATATACTTATACCCAATCATACATGGTATTTTCACATTCCGAGGGCTACCCTTCTTTATCTTAGTATCGATCTTAACAAAGGTGGTCGAGGGTTATCAATTAAGTTACTATGGTAGGCTATTTCCTCATTGGTAGGGTATAGATTGTAATAATCGTCACCTAACCCCTCGTCCTCACTTTCCTCCATAACTTCAACAACCGTGAAATTATCAAGCCCTAACCCCTCATTTGAGTACATAGCATTTTCCAGGTCATTAATTGCATTATCAAGCTCACTATCAATCAACCTATTAAGCTCCCTAAGTTCCCTAATTTCTCTCTCAATTTAGGCACGCAACGAGATTATTGCGTTAGGTGAAATGGATGGATTCATGTTTTCCATAGTAGCAAACGGAATAGTTAATGAAAATTTACTGTTGATATAAATAATGCCTTAAAACGTTATTAACATATATCGATATCTCTATGTTTTGATAATCAGAAAACGTAAACTCATTGAACTACAAATTATGACGTAAACAAGTATTTCGTCATTTATATTCACTTTAGCATCCATATCACTTAAGGTATGAATAAACAAAGTGTCTAATGCATTTTATGATCAAAGGAATTTTTATTTTTACAAACCTTACATTTTATTAAAGTGGGACAAACATTTTTAAACTTATACAAAACATTTTTGTATTTATAAGAAATGTTTTATTCAAAATAAATATTTTGAATTCAAATTTCAACCCAAAAAACGGCTACATTCTTCAGGAAAAACCTGCCCCACAAAAAGACAAAAAATCTGAAGAAAAAATATTTTTTCTTAGGCGGCCCCCTTAATTATACTAGGCGGTCCCCTTAATTACTAAGGGGACCGGTACCCAATTAAGGGGACCGGCCACGCTCCCAAACAGTATTTTTCTCCCTATAAATACTGGTTCATCCCACAGAATTTTCTCACCTTTCGCACGAAAATTTTCAGTCCCAATCCCTTCAAAACATCCTTCTAAATCCTTTGATCATAAGATTATAAGTCTTTGTTTCAAGTGATCCAATCCTTCACCACTCAAAGTGCAAGAGAAGAAACCTCCCTATCATAAAGCCAAAGATATATTAAGATCTAGTTAGTGTTTATGTAATGTTGTGAGTTATGTATATGTAATAAGTAGATCAAGATGATCTTACTTAGTAGTGAGTTTATGAGTGAGTAAGAACTAGTGGGAAGAAGTAGTAGTGTGGAGAAGTCATGAAGTTGTGAAGAAGTAGATGTGTGAAGATGTAGTGGAGTATAGAAGAAGTTGTGGAGTAGTGAAGATGTCGTGAAGTCGTGAAGCCATGAAGAAGTCGTGAAGTCGTGTAGAAGTTGTGTAGTGATCGAAGTAGTGTTGTGAGATTGGTTCTAGCTACTATTAGAACTTGACATTTAGCTTAGTGTCGTCAAATGGTGTAAGCAAAAGTTGTGTACGGTTTTCTCCGCCAAAAGGGAGCTTGTTTAGTTGTGAAGAAAACTCTCGAGTACGTGACTCGGGGAGTGGAGTAGGGCAAGGAAGGTGTCCTTGTAGCCGAACCACTATAAATAATCGTGTCCGGTTTGCATTTCCTTTCTCTTATCTCTTTTCATTTATTCTTGCATTTATCGCTTTACATCTATGATTGCCTACATGTCTTAGTTGTTGCTTATATAGTTGTGATGATTGATTGTGTTGTACATAGAAGTTAATATTGTGATTGTGTGTATAATTATATGATATGGTCAAATAGATTATTATTCACACTTCTCATATTAAGTTTAACTTGATAGATAATTTGATACAAAACGTTTTAAGATTTTAAAAGGAAAACGTATTCACATAAAAGACCGACCAAAGCTCCATTCATTAAACTAAGCTTTTTCCAAAAGCTTACGTATATAATTGATCATATTGATTATATGGTGTTTTCATACTAAACTCTAATTAAAGGTTTTCCAAACAAACAATTGAATAAATTCGAATCAACATTTTGAAACAAAGTTTTTATAAAATAAAAAAAAGGGGAAAATTATTCAACCCTCCCCCCCTTCTAGTTTTCCAAAATTGGTACCAGAGCCACGTCGCTCAAATTTTCAAAACAAATGGTTTTAAAAATTGAGTACGATCCATGTATCAAATTACCCATTAAGGAGGATTAAATATGAAAAGTGTTTTGTTGATTAACTTGTATTAGTTTTGATGATATATACACTAATTATACTAGCTCGAAATAATATTATGCTTAAAATAAGTGTTATATGTTCGGTATCAAAATCAGAAAGTTACACACCTTTCCGAAAAGTCAGAAAACAATTTTTTACAAAAAAATTAAATTTTGACTACCAGATGGGTGGCCCCCTTAATTGTCTGGGCGGCCCCCTTAAATACTGGGCGGTCCCCTTAATTATTTAAGGGGTCCGCCTGTCTGTTCGACAGTTTTTCGAAAACTTTGAAAAATCATAAAAAATTAACCGTAACAACGTAGAAGTTATGTCACCCGGCGTTTTAAAGGTAATTGAGTCTACATTCATTTAAAAATACTTACAAGTAACCATTACAAACTTAAATAAGTAAGAAAGTCAAAATACTGTACGGTGGTCAAAAATTTGTGTTTCGTTTTAACGTAAAACTTTTGTTTTACCTTTTCCTTCAAGTCGGACATTCCTAGTTGATATACTTTTGAAAAATTAAGTATTTATGTTTTCAAAATATTGATCTTAATTAAATTATAGAATGGGGAGGAAACTATTTTATTTTCAAATAAATTCGAGCTAAGTAAACATTGGTGTATATAATACACAAAACGAAGACAAGTGTTTTATGTGTTATGTGAACTTCTTTGTGATTTTGTTTTCTTAATTGAATATATTAAATGATTGTTGCTATTTGAAGTTTAGCTATGTGTATATCTATGCATATGTGCCCTATTAGTTTATAGCTAGTTTTCCGATTTATACTTAACTAGATTTCTTGCGTTAGGATTGTTATAATATGCTTGCATTGGATATAGGTATAGATGGCTTAATGTTACTCAAACATCTTGTAAATGAGTTCAATCTAGTCACCTAAACATTTCAAACAATTTAATCTATTCTTCACAACACTTAAATATTTTCTACAAATTAGCTTGTTTTACCTTAAGATGTTTAATAAGAGAAATTGAATCATTGTAAAACATTAATAGTTATATAAAAGAAAAAGTATTTTCAAAATCTAAGTGTGTTCATAATAAATAAAAATGAAGAGTCTTTCACAAAAACAAAACATATAACAATCATGAAACAATAAGTCAACTTTCAATCATTCACTAATAAATAATCTTAGGATTAATGGAACACACTATCAAAATGTTTATTTATTTCAAATGAGTGTCCATGAGGGTCAAGAAAGATCTTGATATTATATCAATTCATTATTCAAATTATGGTTGATATATTCATCTAATCTAATTGACGTGTTTTTTAGTGTGGACAAGAAATTGGATTGCTATTTGTTTAGTTTCAATATTATATCAAATTACAACAAAAGATATAGTCTTGAATCTACATACTCAATCACACTAGATTGATATGAGAATAGTTACATCCTTTGTAGATGAAAAGAGTATGCATTGGATCATAACTCACACTTGTGTTGATAATGTTATATTGAATCTACTTGTCCAATAATTGTGTTCCAAATATTAGAATAACATTTTAAACACATTCATAAAATATACAATGAAGTAGGATTGACGACTTGGATGTTTCGTCCGAAATATTCAAGCAATTTACATTGCAATGGAATGGATAAATGTGTCATATCCGAAAAACCAAACATGAGCAAACTAACATATGTAAACTTTGCTCACACTACTTAAAATTATCACTTCAAGATAAAATACATATTTAAGAATAACATTTGTTTAAAAATATATTAATGTCTAGTTTTGATATCATTTGAGAATCACAAACTCATTTAAGATAAATAATCTTAATGCGATTCATTTCACAAGAGATGCTAAGGTGCACTCTTAAGTCTAGCACAGTTATTAAATCAAGTAATGTGTCATCAAAACCAAACAACCGGTAAATCATGAAGAAAGGATTAAATTTTTTTGTCTACTCTTATCTAAACATTCAACACGTCTCTATTAGGATCGTGAATAAAATATATCATCTAGATTTACCTTCATAAAAATATGATGTTTGAGTCACATTAAGCCAAGTATTAGTGAATCAAGCAAACTTCATATTTAATAATCTTCGATAGGTAAATTTTGGAACTCGATTTCTTCTAAAAAGAGAATGACTACTGGAGAATCTATTGACTAGAAATTCAATTTAACCTAACGGTTGAATTGCTTCTATGTGAGAAGTTGGGTGTGTGTAACCCGTAAAAATGGTCGTGTTTAGCCTGAATTGAGCACCACTAGTAATAGTCTCATACTCATTCTCCAACTTGATTAAATTGCTCTTCCTATATATACCTAACGCTAGTTTACTTTTATGAACTTTGCTTCTCATTAGATTCTTTCATTCCTATATTTATGGCATTAAGTTAGATAAGCGTGCGAAAACAAAGGAACTATAGATGTTAGGTTATACCCCATTCAACACTCTCGCATCTAACATATAAATTATCGTCTTCATTTCCTTTAGGATCATAGGATATGTAGAAACGATAGCATGAGATAATAATAGGCTTAACCAACCCTCTTGAGCATGAGATCTTTAATAAACATTTTTTTTTTTAATATTTGATTCATGATATTTGTTGTCAAAAATCTAATATCTCTAAAAATATGCAAAAACCTCACATTTTGGAAAATAGTTTTTCAAATAACTATCCCACTTTTAAATAACAAGTTTTCACTATCAATATCCACAATTTTGTTTTGATCAAAACTAAAGATTGGGAAAATATTCTTTACCATTTATTCACACATTTTGAAGTAAAAACCCAATCTATTTTATTCAAATAACTCTCACATCTAAGTGAAAACTTACTTTCAAACATTGTTGAATAATGCTAAAAACGTCTCTTTTAAAATCATGCATGGTGATCTCATATTTGTCATCTATATTTATATAAATGACACTTATAAGTGAACTAAATCAAATCAAGATTACCATGGTTTGTTCATTAAGACTTTGTTTGTAACAAGTCTAGAAATCCATGCTATCATAACCACCCACTTATTGCACATTGATACACATTAGGATTAATCCTCCTAGTTATGTAGTTATGAAATACTTGATGTTGCTTATTGTTTCCTAGCACTTATATTTTACTTTCTTGATGAGTATGTTTGCATGCTAGATGAAATAGCTTGTTTACTTAATCTCTTTGATTAACATGCTTTGGCTACTTAATTGCCTACATAATTAGCATATGCTTAATTGCCTCAAAGAGTTGGACTTGTTTGAAACCAAAAACACAACCTTTCTGCAATTCACTACCAAAAACCCTTTTCTGGAAATCTGGGAATCACCAGATGGGCGGCCCCCTTAAATCATAAGGTGGCCCCCTTAATTATTAAGGGGACCGGCCTCCAATTAAGGGGACTGGCCATCTGATGGTCAAAGGTGTTGTCTCCTTTTTCTACTTTTCAGCCCATTTCATCCTACACTTCCCAAAATTCATAAACTTATTTTATCCTAAACCTTCTATCAAAATTTATACATCCTTAATCCCACCAATCCTACATTATAAACACTCTCATTTCTCTCAACCTTTATTTACCCATATCCTTCTACATTACACTCAAACCTCATAATCTTTTCACAACTCAAGCGATGTTGTTCATAATCAACCAACACCTAAACCTCACTCTCACACAAATGATCCATTTAACAACAAATCATCCATTCGTGCTTCCACCAATACTCCTTCTTATGATGAGCATGCACAATCCCAAAACAATAATCCCAACCTCATTACCAACACTTTACATGTTGTTCATTCAACAAAAACACCATCCATTCATGAAGCATCTTTTCCACCCATATCATGTTTTCATGATTACCCAAGCTCAAACATGTCTACACCACCAAGAGTATCACCACCACATCCTACAACTTCACATGTCATTCCTATGTTGCATGTTCAAACCCTCACCCAAGACAACTATCATGCTCCATGACTCCTCCCAAACCAACCAGTCAACCGTTTGCAGCTGATAGGCCCACCTGGGAGAAAGTGAAAGTTAATATTGACCGTGGAAGTACAGGAAAATCCCCGGGTCGTTAAGTACCAACGAGATTGAAATTGTATTTGTAAACGATTAGGAAAGTGAGTGGTACTGAGGACAGTAACAAAGATGATTTGAGGGTTGATTATACAACTGATTGCTTGATATTTGGATAATATGAAAATATATAAACAATAACAGAGATACAAATAAAAGCACAAATAAGAAAATCAGATAACAGACAGAGACAAGTGGTATTTAACAAGTTACAAACTACAGGGGGTAAAAGTGAAACTTTTGAAAACTTAATATTAAAGAAAATGGAAAATGAAATTGAAATTATGAAAATGATAATTATAATATTTAATTACTATTTAATTAATAAAACTAATTAAAATCTAATTTAAAACTTAATTTAAATTAACTAAAAATTACAACTATTACAAATTAACCTAAAAACTTAAATAAATAATTTCTAAACCTTAATAAAAACTTGAAGAAAGTATAAAAAATG
The DNA here is from genome assembly GCA_030686995.1 of Artemisia argyi. Taxonomy (NCBI): domain Eukaryota; kingdom Viridiplantae; phylum Streptophyta; class Magnoliopsida; order Asterales; family Asteraceae; genus Artemisia; species Artemisia argyi. The sequence continues at coordinate 130,593,093 of CM060702.1, forward strand.
AAAACAAATATTTTTGTCTTTTTATGAGTATTTTATTAATTAAAAACTATTTAATTTAATTAATCTAATTAAACTATTTTAAATTACTATTAATACTAAATTACCTTAGAAAATTATGAAAAAATTTATGAAACTATTTAATCACTACAGGAATACTAAAAAATTATAAAAAGTTGCTAAAAAATATATTTAAGCTAATTGACTAATTAATTACCTATTAATTATTTTAAAGCTAATTTAATTAATTTAAATAAGAAAATTAGAAAATGGACAGTGGAAATTATGAAACTATTTTCTAAAAGTCTTAACTACTTTATAAAACTTAGGAAAAATACAAAATTCTACTTTTGTTAATTAAAATTAAAGAAATCTATTTAATTACTAATATTACCTATTTAATTATTTAAACTAATTTTAAATCTAATAAATAGTAAACTGCTTAGGAAAATTCTAAGAAAATTATTTTAACTACTTTAAGGTACTAAGTAATTTATAAAATTATAAAATTGGACAAGTGCTTATTAATAAGCTGAGATGAAAATTAAATAGATAATTTCTATTAAATAGAAGATATCACTATTTTTATGTTTGCTTTTTCTGGTTTTTCTTTTATAAAACTACTTAAATACTTAAATAATGAAACTTTAACAAAGACAACTACTTTGGAAATCAAGAATAAGCACTATAAGTGCTTATTTGCTTATACAGTTGACTAAGGTTGACCAAACTAAGAAATAAGCTAAGTTGAGGTTATGTGGGGTCCACTATGGTGAAATCTGGTTTACCTAAGTTACTTATACCTATTTAAGCTAGATGTGGTGAGATAAGCTCCTAGGATAAGCTGGGAAGCTAAAATAAGCAATTGCTTATTCGGTTTCTGACTCAGAAATGGGACAGAGTTTAGGGATAAGTCCAGGTGGGGTCCACTGATCTAGAGGTCAAACTAAGGGTCAAGTATTGAACCTGGGTAGGAGGGGGGTTGTCTAAACTAATTTTGAACCACTGGGGTCCACTGATGTGGGCTGCAGCCACCACTAAAGTTGGTGGTGTGGTGGTGGTAAGCTGGTGCAGGGGAGTATTTATTCCCTGCAGTTGTGTTCCAAGTTTTGTGGGGTCCACAAGAGTAAAAGGGGGTTCAAACTAAACCTAGGGGTTCAAAGATGGGTTGTTAAGCTACAAATTAAACCAAGAAGCTAGGCTTTTGGCTCACTAATAAGCTCTGTGTGAGCCTTTGAAATGGTGGTCATACACTGAGTGCTCAGTATAGCTTTTTGAAACAGGCTACAAACTAGGGTCCTAAAAGCTATAGTCCATTAAGCTAAAACTCAAACTAATCCTAAATATGAAAGGGTGGACTGATAAGCTACAAATTAAGATAAGGGTTGGGGTGTGGGGTCCACTAATGAGCACACAAGAGGTCTTGGTGTTTTACTTAAAACCTGTGCACAGGGCAATGTCTTTGCCCTGCAGGGTACTTTCAGCTCTTGCACAAGCTTGAAAAAAAATCTTAAAAATCAAATAAGTTTATATTCCTAGAGTTTAGGTGGTAGATTATAAGCACAAGAAATTTCCAACTCTAAATTAGCTTCCTAAATTCTAGAAAAATCTCCCAAGTTTTGAGAAATCTGAGAACAACACAATTTGACTTTTTAAGATTTTAAACTAAGTTGACTAAAATGACTTTCTAACTTGATTTTCTGAATGATTATGTTATAATAAGCTATAATAAGACTAAAATAAACTAAATCACTAACTTATGAGTGGACTTGATGAGTTTTGGACTCAAATATCACCACAGTTAACTGTGGTGATGAATTGAGTATGATTTTGACTTTTATCCAAATGAGACTTGAGTATTTTTGTTTTTCTGAGCTAATGTTACAACATATGACTTAAAACAAGCAAAAACAACAACTTAAATCACTTTGAACTTAGATGAATAACCTGATCCAAACACACCTTTAACTAGACTGATTTGAGATTTAAGTAGCTAAGGGCTATAAGAGCTTATTCTACTGATCCAACATGACTTATTATGTTATGTTAATTATATTTAAAAACTTAGAAACAAGTTTAAACCACAGATACACAAGAACACAAGATAAGCTATGTTGACTGTTTGATTTTGATTTATGAGTAACTATGAATTCCAACCAACAAGATACTATTTTTATGTTATATTATTACTATTTAAGACTGAATAAGCATAAAACAACTGAAAAAGCAAGCAATAAGCAAAGCAACAGTTCAAAGACAGAAATGAGAATTTTGATAACTTATAATAAGCTTTCCTGCTCAAACCATGAACCAAGAACAATCTTAAAGAATCTCCACAGATTCACTAACCCAAGGCCTTCCAAAATTAACCCTGCTCCATTAGTTATCACCAATAGCTTATCAGTTTGACTTTTGTTGATTTTTTTGGTATTTTTGAGTTTTTATTACTAAACTGCTTTTAAAGGTTTCTAATAGCTTTTATAAACTATCTAGGAGCTTAAGTGAGCTTAGGAATCCAATACACTTAATAATAACAACAGTTGAGCTTTTGAAATTTAAGAAAATTAAACTAAAATTGCATAAGATTGAACATTCACAGAAACTTGAAATTTATTACTTAGAAAGAGTTACAATACACTGAAAATACTTAGAACACTGCTTAGAAGCTTAGGTTTACACTAGAAATTGGAAATTGATTTAAACGACATACACTTTTTAAAATTAAAAACTAGATACTTGACTCCTCTGCTTCTCTTCCTTTTATAAGCTCAAATTAGGGTTTCTTGGATGACTTGGAGCTTTTCCCACTTCAATCTTGGCCCTTAATTTCTCTGAATCAATCCTGACCTTCAAATCTTCTTTTTGGCGCCAAAAGTCTCCAAGTTAACTTGGAGCCAACGTTCTGCAATTAAAGAATTGTGGATTGTTGTGGAGGTGGCAGGAGACAATTAAGATAGTTTTTATGCAAGTTGGGGCTGCATGGAAGAAAACAGAGGACAAAATGATGGTTTGGAGGTAAAAGATGTATGGAATGCATTAAATGAGGTGTGGGTTTGCTGTGAGGTGGAAAGGAGGGTTTAGGGGAGTAGGGGGTGAGGTGGAGAGGTGAGGTGGTGGTGGTGAAACCACCTGGTCTCAGGTTTACAGTGGTGAGGGTGGAGGTGCTACAGTGGTAGTGGTTTTGGGCGGGGGTTGACTTAGTTTGACCCGGTTTTAATTATAAGGGTGTTGGGCTAAGGGTGGACTGGGCTTAGGGTAAGGGTGGGTTGTTTTGTGTTTTGGATTGGGTTTGGTTTGTGGATTTGTTAAATAAAAGGGTCCGGATGGTTATGGTATTTAACAAGGACCAACTTTGTAATTTTGGCAAAGTTAAAGGCTGATTTTGCCACTCTTCCAAAGTATTTCCAAGGGACCAAACCTGCCATAAAACCATAAAACAAAGACAAAAGATGTATTTTTTCATTTTAAAAATCCCAGGGACCTTTTCTGCAAATTCCTCAAACCTCAAGGACCATTTATGTAAATTTGGATTTTTTAGGGATTAAAGATATAATTTCTCAAAATGTTATCATAAGGACCAATTTTGTCATTTTAGAATAGTACAAGGTTTATTTTATTAATTTCCCATTTTTAAACCTTAAGGACTAATTTTGATAATTTTCAAACTTGAGGGACTAAAGTTGTCATTTTGTAATTTTTTAACTTTAAAGGACTTAACTTGACAACTTATGAATCCCTAAGGACCTTTGATGATATTTTTCATGTTTTGATTTACCAGGGACTAGTTTTGACAAATCTTGAAAATTGAGGGAGTGAAACTACCAATTATGCAAACTTTGTACGTTTTTCATTTATTTTTGCATATTTTGTATTTGAAACATATAAAACACACTTCTAAGATATTTTAAGTATTATGATGCATATTTGAGTGTTTTTGTATGTTTTGGCAGCTCAGATTGGTATAAAATGATGAGTATTTAGACACTCATCAATCCCCTACACTAAACTATTGCTAGTCCCTAGCAATCTATTTGAGAAAAAATTAATGGATTTTTACTCTTTACCAAAAGCCATCACTTCGGGAGTAGCCAGGTGTAAGAACTGTGGCACACCTGATAACCGTGTGATTTTTAGCAAACCACCAGCTGTCAACGGATTTGATTTGTCTTTACCAAAAGCCGTTTGCTTCTGGACTAGCCAACTCTTGATGGAATAGTCAACATCTTGGTGAGCTGATTACCAATTATGGTTTTTCCACGGCCTTTACCACAAGCCATAATCTTGCAGGCTAGCCAACTCATTCGCTTTATAGGATATGGGGAGCTGAGGAACCATACAATTTTTGGCAAATTGCAAGCCATCAACGGTTTTGAGATGTCTTTACCAAGAGTCGTTTGCTCCTGGACTAGCCAATCCTGTTGTGGGTTAGACATGGAGGATTGATACCATTATTTGCATTTCTAAGTGTGAAAAAACTGATAATTTTGATCAAATGGGGGTTCTTGATGGAACATGTGTTTTGCATTCGTGAGAACGCTCCCCCACACTTAGAACTGAATATTGCCCTCAATATTCACAGTACTTGGTGTCCCACCAAGACTTAGAACGTAAGGAGGCAATACTATTAACCTTTTTATTTTACTCTAATTACATACAAACTCACTTTTTTTCTTTTTATTTGTCTTATGCCATTTTTTTTTTTTTATAAATATTTTACATATGTACAACATGTGGTTCGTATCCCCCACACTAGGGTGTTAGAAAGGGATGAGAAGACAAAAATATGGGTGACGACCCATATTGCTATTGTTTTTGATTACCGAGTCGCTAGCTTGACTCGACCTCGAATTGATTTGTCCATGAGGTAGCTTGTTTTTGATTCCCGAGTCTCTAGCTTGACTCGACCCCGAATTAAAATTGTCCTTGGGGAAACTTGTTTTTGTTAACCGAGTCGCTAGCTTGACTCGACCCCGAATTTATTGGTCCATGGGGTAAGTTTGGAGATCCGGGACAACCATTGGTTGTATGTCTCCTCCAAAATAGTGTTTTAACCGATGACCATTTACTTTAAAATTGGGACCGTCGGGTTGCAATAACTCAACAGTTCCATATGGGTATACTTTGGTTATAGTAAATAGTCCAGACCAATGGGTTTTTAGTTTTCCCGAGAAAATTTTTAACCTTGAATTGAAAAGAAAAACTCTTTCACCAACGTTGAAAACGCGGTTCTTGATTTTAGAGTCATGTATCTTCTTAGTCTTTTCTTTATAGATTAAAGAATTTTCGTAAGCTTGATCACGTAATTCATTTAGTTCATTTAGTTGAACTTTACAGTGATCACCCGCTGTCTGAAGGTCGAAATTTGCATGTTTTAAGGCCCAATAGGCCTTATGTTCTAATTCGATCGGAAGATGACATGCTTTCTCGTACACTAGCTTATATGGAGTACACCCGATGGGTGTTTTGTAAGCAGTGCGGAAAGCCCATAATGCATCGTCCAGCTTATCCGACCAAGAGGCACGGTTTTCACCAACCGTCCTCTCGATAATTCTCTTAATACCCCGATTTGAGACTTCCACCTGCCCACTTGTTTGGGGGTTGTATGCTGTAGAAAGACGGTAAGTTACACCATATTTCAGCATTACTCTCGCAAATTGTTCATTGCAAAAGTGAGTACCACGATCACTGATAATGGCACGAGGAGTCCCGAATCTGGCAAAGAGAGACTTTAAAAATTTAACAACCACTCGGGCATCATTGGTGGGTAAGGCTTTTGCCTCAACCCATTTTGACAGATAGTCGACAGCCACGAGTATATACTTATTCCCTCGTGAAGACGAGAATGGCCCCATAAAATCAATGCCCCACATATCAAATATTTCACAGACTTGGATGGCGTTTTGTGGCATCTCATTCTTTTTAGAAATATTCCCGTGACGCTGACAAGCCTCACAGGTTTTGATAAGTTCATGGGCGTCTTTATAGATCGTGGGCCAAAAGAATCCTGAATCAAACACCTTTTTTGCGGTGTAGTTTGGGTTATGATGTCCCCCCGTGGGTCCATCATGACAAGTTTTAAGAATTTCCATGGCTTCTTGGCCATGGACACACCGTCGGATGACTTGATCCGCACATATTTTGAACAAGTATGGGTCGTCCCAGAAGTAATGTTTTACATCTTTAAAGAATTTTCTTTTCTGTTGGGACGACATCCCTTTCACAACGAAATTTCCCACACGGTAATTTGCAAAGTCGGCAAACCATGGGGTATTGGAATCATCCCGGGTAGAGATTAGATTTAGAGTCTCCAGAGGAAAAGTTTCATTTATTTCTTTTCTCTCGAGAATATCCTGATGAGGATTTTCTAACCGGGACAAGTGATCAGCAGTAAGGTTCTCTGCTCCTTTTTTATCTCTTATGAGAATATCGAATTCCTGGAGGAGCAGGAACCAACGGAGTAGTCTTGGCTTTGCATCCTGTTTAGTGAACAGGTATTTCAAAGCCGAATGATCCGTATACACCACGCTTTTGTTTAAGATTAAGTAAGACCGAAATTTTTCAAAGGCATATACCACAGCTAATAATTCTTTTTCTGTGGTGGTATAGTGTGTTTGAGCCTCATTCATGGTCTTACTTGCGTAGTGTATTGGCTGGAAATGTTTGGTTTTGCGTTGCCCCAGAACTGCACCAATAGCATAATCGCTAGCATCGCACACAAGTTCAAAGGGTAAGTCGCAGTCGGGGGCAACAAGGATTGGTGCCTCAGTAAGCCTTTTCTTTAAAATTTCAAAAGCTTCGATGCACTCTTGTGAGAAGATAAAAGGAGCATCCTTTTCAAGAAGATGAGTCATGGGCCGGGCTATTTTGGAGAAATCTTGTATGAATCTCCGATAGAACCCGGCATGGCCTAGAAAACTCCTTATACCTTTAACAGTGGTGGGATGAGGCAGTTTAGCAATAACATCAATTTTGGCCTTGTCGACCTCAATCCCACTTTTTGAAATTTTATGGCCGAGGACAATGCCCTCCTTAACCATAAAGTGGCTCTTCTCCCAGTTTAGACAAAGATTAGTGTTTTCACAACGTTGAAGCATTTTTTCTAAATGGGAGAGGCATGAGTTGAAGGAATTCCCGATGACTGAAAAGTCATCCATGAATACCTCCATGGTTTTTCCAATCATGTCATGGAAAATAGCCATCATGCACCTCTGGAAAGTGCCTGGAGCATTGCATAACCCAAAAGGCATGCGGCGATAGGCAAATGTCCCGTAAGGGCATGTGAAGGTAGTTTTATCTTGATCCTTTGGATCAATGGGAATTTGGAAGTAACCCGAGAAGCCGTCGAGGAAACAATAATACTCGTTTCCCGCTAGTCTTTCGAGCATTTGGTCCATAAAGGGCCGAGGAAAATGGTCTTTGCAGGTGGATTCGTTAAGCTTTCTGTAATCAATACATACTCGCCACCTAGTAACCAAACGAGTTGGTATCAACTCGTTATCCTCATTTGTGATAACCGTAATGCCACCCTTCTTTGGAACACAATGAATTGGGCTAACCCAAGGACTATCAGATATAGGGTAAATCAATCCCGCATCAAGAAGTTTGATAACTTCAGCTTTTATAACTTCGTGGATTTTTGGATTTACCCTTCTTTGATGTTGCACGGTAGGTTTAAAGTCCTCTTCCATTAGGATTTTGTGTGTACAAAAATCCGGGTTTATACCCTTTATGTCTGAGAGCTTCCAAGCAATTGCTTGCTTGTGGGACTTTAAAACCTTAAGCAGCACAGTTTTCTCCTCATCCTTTAAGTCTTTTGCAATAATGACCGGTAACTTATCGTTACCTTCCAAGAATGCATATTCTAGATGAGGAGGCAGGTCCTTAAGTTCAATCTCGGGGAAGTCATCATTTTTCTCAACATATTTGACTTCCACCTTATGAAGTTGTGGAGGTAGAACAGGAATGGGAGAAGGATCTTTGTTCAATAGCTTCTCAAGGAGAAGTATATCCCCCTCCGGGTCAATCTCTTGGTTATCAATTCCTTCGGGAACTGAATCACTTTGGAGAAAGGCCTCTAATTCCTCAAGGAGAAAATCACTTCCCTCAAACGGAGTGAGGGAAGGAGAAGAATTAGCGATTATGGGATCAGAAGAAGTAGTGGGATTGCCACTTGGAAAATTATCAGCGAATCCAAGGAATCTTGAGCATACTCCTCGGAGGCAATGTCAATGACATCAATTCGGTTGACCGAATCAGCATTATAATTCGAGGAGTATCTCGAGGTTTGATCAAGGTTGAATGTTATCGCCTCATTGCCAACTCGTAACGTGATTTCCTCATCAAAAACATCGATTAATGCACGTCCCGTTCTTAAGAATCCCCTCCCAAGAATGAGAGGAACTCTTGGATCTGCATCGAAATCAACAACGACAAAGTCTGCCGAAAAATTGAACTGTCCCACTCTCACAAATACGTCCTCGGCAATACCGAGGGGACGTGAAATTGAACGGTCTGCAAGCTCGAGAGTCATGCATGTGGGACTAAGTGCCTGAAGAGAGAGCCTTTTCCAAACTGAGTGAGGCATTAAGTTAATGCTTGCACCAAGATTGGCCAAGGCAAAACATTCAACCATCCCAGGAAAAATACATGGTATTAGGAATCTCCCGGGGTCTCCTAGCTTTTCGGGAAGCTTTTTCAATAGAACCGCAGAGCAGTTCTCATTGAGTGGAGTTCGTGCCATTTCAAACATTTTTTCTTTATTGCTCAACAGGTTTTTGATTGTCGATGTGAATTTGGGCATTAAAAGAAGAGCATCCGCGAAACTAATATCGAAGTGTAGTTCTTGGAAAATCTGAAAGAATTTTTCCTTCTGATGATTAGCTTTGTCACGGAGCTTTTGGTCTTGCAATCGTGAGGGATATGGAATTGTTGTTTTTGGGTTGGCTTTTGGATTTTCAACAGGACCTTCGGTAGTTTCAAACACGACTCTTTTAGGAGGAGTCGGGACCGGGATAACTGGAGGAGGGATGTCATTGGTACCTCCGTTATTATTAGGAAGTACCGTATCCGTAGTATCCTCGGTTTCACATTCCTCTACAGGGATAGGAGATGAGGTAGAGGGAGCTGTAGGTCCTTGGTAAGAAACTCCACTTCTTGTGGTGATCGCCTTTACATCGCCTCTTGGATTAGCGATCGTGTTGCTAGGTAAAGTTGTACCTGAGCCCGAGGGTCGATCATTTAAAGACTTCTGCAAATTAGACATTTGATTAATCATCATTTTGTTCATTTCTTCTTAGGATTTCATAAACTGTTTTAATAATTCCTCATGTGATGGTCCAGTTGGAACAATGGCTTGATTTTGGTTTGGAAAATTTTGAGCCCTATTGTTCTGGAAATTCCCATGTTGCTGATTGTTATTACCCTGGAAGTGGTTTTGTTGTTGAAAATTACCCTGTGGGTAATTGTTCTGACCTGGATTACGGTTATAGTTCCCCTGGTTTTGATTTTGGTTAAACTGATTTTGACTAGAGATGAAATTCTCTTGGTTGTTATAACCTTGGTTCATTCGGTTCTGGTTCTGATTCTGGTTAAAATTCTGGTTCCTGTTTTGAGGCTGATTAAACCCTGGTGGTCCGATATAGTTATTAGATCGATAGCTCAAAAGGTTTTGATCCCCTTGCGGTTGGTAAGAATTACCTCCCGTGTTATAGGAACCTTGAGCTACAGACACGTTTTCACGAGAAAAGCCACCGGAAGCTGGGCAATCTGTGTACATATGTGGACCACCGCAAGTTTCACAACTTGGGTTAACAGTTTTGACTTGATTAGGATTATTCTGATGGATACGCAAAACTGCTGTAGACAAATCATCCAGCCTTTTAGCTAGGATTGATATTTCATTGCTTGCCGGAGTGTCTGACTTAAATGAGTCGTTCCTCTCAGCAGAGGAGTCCCAAAAATTATGATGGGCAGTCATGTTTTCGATTAAGTCATAGCACTCTTCAGGGGTCCTTTTCATAAAGGTGCCCCCAGCAGCAGCATTGATGGTGTCACGATGACGGAGTGTCAAACCATTATAAAAGGTGTCAATAATGGTGACAAGAAGCATATTATGATTAGGACACCGATCAATAGCAAGTTTGTAGCGTTCCCATGCCTCAAATAAGGACTCTTCGGGAAGCTGTCTGAAGTTGCTAATATCATTCCTCAGCTTTGTGACCATAGATGGTGGAAAGTATTTGGCCATAAATTTAGTGATCATCTCATCAAAAGTGTGGATCGAATTCTTTGGAAGTCGATCAAACCAGGAAGTCGCATGATGAGCGAGAGAATAGGGGAACAAGTATAAACGTAGGCCGTCATCGGTGACGCCATTTTGTTTCATGCTTTGGGTGACAGTTAAAAATTTGTCGAGATGCCTGTTGGCATCTTCACCCGGTAATCCGTGGAACTGGCACGTATTCTGGATCTGTTGTATCATGTGGTGTTTTAATCCAAAATCCGTGGCTCCAATAGTGAGTGGTGCAATTGGTCCACCCCTCCCGTGCATGGTAGGTTGACACAGTTCCTCCATAGTTCGGGTGTCAGGAACTGGCTCCTCCTTGGGAGGGATTGGGGGCTCGTCGTTCATTTTTATTGTGTGTTTTTCAACAGTACGTAACTCGGGTACGTTTTTCTTCTTTTTATTCTTTGTTTGTGAACGAGTGCGCATGCACAAAAATTATTTTTCAACACAAGATCGAGGCAAAACTACAGTGAACTTAAACCCAATAATCACAAATGAACAGCTCCTTTAAAAAAGGTACACTATTCAAAAGGATACAATGGTAAGTTTTAAATCTTAGGTTTGGGAACTTATTATGTTCACACCCCCAGTTGGTAGGTGTTCTGCCTTGGTTTGCGGTGGTAAACTTTTATGTAATTATATTCACAGTAAAATGTTTTTGGCTTTTCGTGTATGGGTGAAAAAAAACTTGGACAATATTTTTGAAACTGATTCGTTAACCGCAATCGTTCCTTTAAGATTACTCGCAGGCTGGCGGGAGGAAATAAATGGATCCCTCTTAAGTTCGCAATTTAATGTCAGAACTTACCTTAAACCAACTGTATAGGTTGTAATCGTAAAGATACGAAGTAATTTAACTTCACAGTTTGTTTTGTTGTTTATGATTTGTTTGGTGTTGTTAACACTTCAGGAGAAATGTTAATGAACGTTTTCAGATATGATTTTGATTTTCTTAAAAATTTACAAAGTGGTGATATTTGTACAGGAGGGTTTTTGAAAACCACTAAACTTTTACCGTTTTGAAATACGCAACAACCTCCCCGGCAACGGCGCCAAATTTTGACTCCTCCCAAACCAACCAGTCAACCGTGTGCAGCTGATAGGCCAACCTGGGATAAAGTGCAAGTTAATATTGACCGTGGAAGTACAGGAAAATCCCTGGGTCGTTAAGTCCTAACGAGATTGAAATTGTATTTGTAAACGATTAGGAAAGTGAGTGGTACTGAGGACAGTAACAAAGATGATTTGAGGGTTGATTATACTACTGATTGCTTGATATTTGGATAATATGAAAATATATAAACAATAACAGAGATACAAATAAAAGCACAAATAAGAAAATCAGATAAAAGACAGAGACAAGTGGTATTTAACAAGTTACAAACTACAGGGGGTAAAAGTGAAACTTTTGAAAACTTAATATTAAAGAAAATGGAAAATGAAATTGAAATTATGAAAATGATTATTATAATATTTAATTACTATTTAATTAATAAAACTAATTAAAATCTAATTTAAAACTTAATTTAAATTAACTAAAAATTGCAACTATTACAAATTAACCTAAAAACTTAAATAAATAATTTCTAAACCTCAATAAGAACTTGAAGAAAGTATAAAAAATGAAAACAAATATTTTTGTCTTTTTATGAGTATTTTATTAATTAAAAACTATTTAATTTAATTAATCTAATTAAACTATTTTAAATTACTATTAATACTAAATTACCTTAGAAAATTATGAAAAAATTTATAAAACTATTTAATAACTACAGGAATACTACAAAATTATAAAAAGTTGCTAAAAATTATATTTAAGCTAATTGACTAATTAATTACCTATTAATTATTTTAAAGCTAATTTAATTAATTTAAATAAGAAAATTAGAAAATGGACAGTGGAAATTATGAAACTATTTTCTAAAAGTCTTAACTACTTTATAAAACTTAGGAAAAATACAAAATTCTACTTTTGTTAATTAAAATTAAAGAATTCTATTTAATTACTAATATTACCTATTTAATTATTTAAACTAGTTTTAAATCTAATAAATTGTAAACTGCTTAGGAAAATTCTAAGAAAATTATTTTAACTACTTTAAGGTACTAAGTAATTTATAAAATTATAAAATTGGACAAGTGCTTATTAATAAGCTGAGATGAAAATTAAATAGATAATTTCTATTAAATAGAAGCTATCACTATTTTTATGTTTGCTTTTTCTGGTTTTTCTTTTATAAAACTACTTAAATACTTAAATAATGAAACTTTAACAAAGACAACTACTTTGAAATCAAGAATAAGCTCTATAAGTGCTTATTTGCTTATACAGTTGACTAAGGTTGACCAAACTAAGAAATAAGCTAAGTTGAGGTTATGTGGGGTCCACTATGGTGAAATATTGTTTACCTAAGTTACTTATACCTATTTAAGCTAGATGTGGTGAGATAAGCTCCTAGGATAAGCTGGGAAGCTAAAATAAGCAATTGCTTATTTGGTTTCTGACTCAGAAATGGGACAGAGTTTAGGGATAAGTCCAGGTGGGGTCCACTGATCTAGAGGTCAAACTAAGGGTCAAGTATTGAACCTGGGTAGGAGGGGGGTTGTCTAAACTAATTTTGAACCACTGGGGTCCACTGATGTGGGCTGCAGCCACCACTAAAGTTGGTGGTGTGGTGGTGGTAAGCTGGTGCAGGGGAGTACTTATTCCCTGCAGTTGTGTTCCAAGGTTTGTGGGGTCCACAAGAGTAAAAGGGGGTTCAAACTAAACCTAGGGGTTCAAATATGGGTTGTTAAGCTACAAATTAAACCAAGAAGCTAGGATTTTGGCTCACTAATAAGCTCTGTGTGAGCCTTTGAAATGGTGGTCATACACTGAGTGCTCAGTATAGCTTTTTGAAACAGGCTACAAACTAGGGTCCTAAAAGCTATAGTCCAATAAGCTAAAACTTAAACTAATCCTAAATATGAAAGGGTGGACTGATAAGCTACAAATTAAGCTAAGGGTTGGGGTGTGGGGTCCACTAATGAGCACACAAGAGGTCTTGGTGTTTTACTTAAAACCTGTGCACAGGGCAATGTCTTTGCCCTGCAGGGTACTTTCAGCTCTTGCACAAGCTTGAGAAAAAATCTTAAAAATCAAATAAGTTTATATTCCTAGATTTTAGGTGGTAGATTATAAGCACAAGAAATTTCAAACTCTAAATTAGCTTCCTAAATTCTAGAAAAATCTCCTAAGTTTTGAGAAATCTGAGAACAACACAATTTGACTTTTTAAGATTTTAAACTAAGTTGACTAAAATGACTTTCTAACTTGATTTTCTAAATGATTATGTTATAATAAGCTATAATAAGACTAAAATAAACTAAATCACTAACTTATGAGTGGACTTGATGAGTTTTGGACTCAAATATCACCACAGTTAATTGTGGTGATGAATTGAGTATGATTTTGACTTTTATCCAAATGAGACTTGAGTATTTTTGTTTTTCTGAGCTAATGTTACAACATATGACTTAAAACAAGCAAAAACAACAACTTAAATCACTTTGAACTTAGATGAATAACCTGATCCAAACATACCTTTAACTAGACTGATTTGAGATTTAAGTAGCTAAGGGCTATAAAAGCTTATTCTACTGATCCAACATGACTTATTATGTTATGTTAATTATATTTAAGCACTTAGAAACAAGTTTAAACCACATATACACAAGAACACAAGATAAGCTATGTTGACTGTTTGATTTTGATTTATGAGTAACTATGAATTCCAACCAACAAGATACTATTTTTATGTTATATTATTACTATTTAAGACTGAATAAGCATAAAACAACTGAAAAAGCAAGCAATAAGCAAAGCAACAGTTCAAAGACAGAAATGAGAATTTTGATAACTTATAATAAGCTTTCCTGCTCAAACCATGAACCAAGAACAATCTTAAAGAATCTCCACAGATTCACTAACCCAAGGCCTTCCAAAATTAACCCTGCTCCATTAGTTATCACCAATAGCTTATCAGTTTGACTTTTGTTGATTTTTTTGGTATTTTTGAGTTTTTATTACTAAACTGCTTTTAAAGGTTTCTAATAGCTTTTATAAACTATCTAGGAGCTTAAGTGAGCTTAGGAATCCAATACACTTAATAATAACAACAGTTGAGCTTTTGAAATTTAAGAAAATTAAACTAAAATTGCATAAGATTGAACATTCACAGAAACTTGAAATTTATTACTTAGAAAGAGTTACAATAGACTGAAAATACTTAGAACACTGCTTAGAAGCTTAGGTTTACACTAGAAATTGGAAATTGATTTAAACGACATACACTTTTTAAAATTAAAAACTAGATACTTGACTCCTCTGCTTCTCTTCCTTTTATAAGCTCAAATTAGGGTTTCTTGGATGACTTGGAGCTTTTCCCACTTCAATCTTGGCCCTTAATTTCTCTGAATCAATCCTGACCTTCAAATCTTCTTTTTGGCGCCAAAAGTCTCCAAGTTAACTTGGAGCCAACGTTCTGCAATTAAAGAATTGTGGATTGTTGTGGAGGTGGCAGGAGACAATTAAGATAGTTTTTATGCAAGTTGGGGCTGCATGGAAGAAAACAGAGGTCAAAATGATGGTTTGGAGGTAAAAGATGTATGGAATGCATTAAATGAGGTGTGGGTTTGCTGTGAGGTGGAAAGGAGGGTTTAGGGGAGTAGGGGGTGAGGTGGAGAGGTGAGGTGGTGGTGGTGAAACCACCTGGTCTCAGGTTTACAGTGGTGAGGGTGGAGGTGCTACAGTGGTAGTGGTTTTGGGCGGGGGTTGACTTAGTTTGACCCGGTTTTAATTATAAGGGTGTTGGGCTAAGGGTGGACTGGGCTTAGGGTAAGGGTGGGTTGTTTTGTGTTTTGGATTGGGTTTGGTTTGTGGATTTGTTAAATAAAAGGGTCCGGATGGTTATGGTATTTAACAAGGACCAACTTTGTAATTTTGGCAAAGTTAAAGGCTGATTTTGCCACTCTTCCAAAGTATTCCCAAGGGACCAAACCTGCCATAAAACCATAAAACAAAGACAAAAGATGTATTTTTTCATTTTAAAAATCCCAGGGACCTTTTCTGCAAATTCCTCAAACTCCAAGGAACATTTATGTAAATTTGGATTTTTTAGGGATTAAAGATATAATTTCTCAAAATGTTATCATAAGGACCAATTTTGTCATTTTAAAATAGTACAAGGTTTATTTTATTAATTTCCCATTTTTAAACGTTAAGGACTAATTTTGACAATTTTCAAACTTGAGGGACTAAAATTGTCATTTTGTAATTTTTTAACTTTAACGGACTTAACTTGACAAGTTATGAATCCCTAAGGACCTTTGATGATATTTTTCATGTTTTGATTTACCAAGGACTAGTTTTGACAAATCTTGAAAATTGAGGGACTGAAACTGCCAATTATGCAAACTTTGTACATTTTTCATTTGTTTTTGCATATTTTGTATTTGAAACATATAAAACACACTTCTAAGATATTTTAAGTATTATGATGCATATTTGAGTGTTTTTGTATGTTTTAGCAGCTCAGATTGGTATAAAATGATGAGTATTTAGACACTCATCACTCCACCACCATCACCTTCCTCCGAACACTTAATGTTCGTTGAGGCACTAAAAGAATCCCATGAGCTTAGTGCTCTTTTAGCCTTACATCTTGCTCAACGCAATTTGGATCCACCTTCATCTAGATCACCCTCATCGCCACACAACATAAATCAACTTGAGAAGCATGTCAACAATTGACCTTGTTGCATCTTTCTCCTAAAAACCATTGCATTCAATGAACACTTCACTTGGATTGAATATCTTCTCACTAGATCACATCCAATACCCTCACTTGAACAACATCCAAAACCTTAATCAACCTCTTCCGCTACAAACTATCCACAACCAAATTCTCCAACATTCATGACCCAAACATATACCTCTATTAATCCAACAACCTCACCCTAACTACACCATCCCCATTCCAAACACTCCATCATCAACAATCTAAGCATACTATATGCTTATGATTTTCACTTCCAAATACGAATCAACCAACCTTTTGTTACAAGCATGTCTGATGGCTCTCTTTGGCAAATTAGGATCTTTAAAATAATCTCTTTGAATTAATTGTTATGTATCCTTAATATTTGTTTGCTATGCTTGTTATTTGTATATTGCATATTCTTCTATATATGCTTCTGCTTCTAATATTTTTTTTTTGCGATAATTCCGTATCTCGATTCCTTGGTGCCCTTGAACGAGGGGGAGCACACATCAAGGGGGAGCTTTCTACCCGTCTAACTTCATTCATGAAGCTAGTCGGCATAATCTTTTTGATTCTACAAAAAGGGGGAGAAGTGAATATAAATTCACTAAGTACTTGTCTAAAAATTAATTTTTAGATCTAATGAGTTTAGGTTTTGTAATCATCAAAAAGGGGGAGATTGTTGATATAAATAATGCCTTAAAACGTTATTAACATATATCGATATCTCTATGTTTTGATAATCACAAAACGTAAACTCATTGAAATACAAATTATGACGTAAACAAGTATTTCGTCATTTATATTCACTTTAGCATCCATATCACTTAAGGTATGAATAAACAAAGTGTCCAATGCATTTTATGATCAAAGGAATTTTTATTTTTACAAACCTTACATTTTATTAAAGTGGGACAAACATTTTTAAACTTATACGAAACATTTTTGTATTTAGAAGAAATGTTTTATTCAAAATAAATATTTTGAATTCAAATTTCAACCCAAAAAACGGCTAAATTCTTCAGGAAAAACTTCCCCCACAAAAAGACAAAAAATCTGAAGAAAAAATATTTTTTCTTAGGCGGCCCCCTTAATTATACTAGGCGGTCGCCTTAATTATTAAGGGGACCGGCACCCAATTAAGGGGACCGGCCACGCTCCCAAACAGTATTTTTCTCCTTATAAATACTAGTTCATCCCACAGAATTTTCTCACCTTTTGCACGAAAATTTTCAGTCCTAATCCCTTCAAAACATCCTTCTAAATCCTTTGATCATAAGATTATAAGTCTTTGTTTCAAGTGATCCAATCCTTCACCACTCAAAGTGCAAGAGAAGAAACCTCCCTATCATAAAGCCAAAGATATATTAAGATCTAGTTAGTGTTTATGTAATGTTGTGAGTTATGTATATGTAATAAGTAGATCAAGATGATCTTAGTTAGTAGTGAGTTTATGAGTGAGTAAGAAGTAGTGGGAAGAAGTAGTAGTGTGGAGAAGTCATGAAGTTGTGAAGAAGTAGATGTGTGAAGATGCAGTGGAGTATAGAAGAAGTTGTGGAGTAGTGAAGAAGTCATGAAGCCGTGAAGCCATGAAGAAGTCGTGAAGTCGTGAAGAAGTTGTGTAGTGATCGAAGTAGTGTTGTGAGATTCGTTCTAGCTACTATTAGAACTCGACATTTAGCTTAGTGTCGTCAAATGGTGTAAGCAAAAGTTGTGTACGGTTTTTGTTGGGTCTGAAACTGCTGCTGAGTGAAACTGCTGCTAGTGGTAATGATTCTGCTGCTGATGTCAAAGTGCTGCTGTAGTTAAATACTGCTGACAGAATCTACTGCTGATGAGATAAGGATGTATACGGTTTAGATAAATATAGAATAGATTGTGTAAATATTATATTTATCTAGAATATTCTTATCGTGTAGAGAAATGTATTGTAAACCTAGTAGGATTCCTTAGTCTATAAAAGGAGGATCCTAGGGTTAGTTTATAAACGTATTATTATTAACTTCAAGGTTGTAAAACCCTAGCATTGTTGAGTGCTCGTATTAATAATATTGAAGTGTTGAAAGAGAATCATTATTCTTCTTAAGTTAAGCTTTTACATTCCGCATATTAGTTTAAGTGTTTAATCAAGTTAACTTCTATACAAGATCGTTTAAGCTCAACTGGGATCAACAAGTGGTATCAGAGCTTGTGATCTAGAAGTTATTATCAAGAAGTTGTTTCTTAAGAGTTTGTTGTTCCAAAATCCACTGCTAAGATGGGTGATGAAACTCATATGGTGACTGCTTCAAGGGTACCCATGCTGAATCCTTCTGAGTATGAGCTTTGGAAGAGAAGGATCAGACAGTACATTCGCATGATTGACTTCAACATGTGGAATGTGATTGTTAATGGTGATTCTGTACCTGAGAAGAGTGCTGATGGGAAGGAGATACCAATTAAGTCTGCTGAAGCCAACACAATAAAGAAGATGGAAATCAAGGCACATAGTATTCTCTTAATGGGAATACCTAATGAATTCCAAATGGACTTTGATGACTGTGAATCTGGAAAAGAATTGATTGATGTTGTTGAATTCAGATTTGGAGGGAATGATGCTACTAAGAAATCAAGGAAGAACATGCTGAAGCATCAGTTTTAGAATTTTACTTCTGAAAGTGGAGAGAAGATAATTGGCACATACAACAGGCTAAACCAACTGGTTAGCCATCTAAAGCTTGTTGGCTATGTGGTTCCACAAGAAGATGTAAACCTAAAGTTTCTTAGAAGTCTTGCACCTGAATGGAGTATGCACACAGTTGTGTGGAGGAATAAGCCTGATTTTGAAACTATGAAGTTGGAGAGTCTCTACAACAATTTAAGAGTGTATGAATCAGAACTATCTACCTCCTCTACTTCATCTTCTGGTACTCAAAATCTTGCCTTTGTATCCTCTAAAGGAAAAGGATCACAAGAATCTCACTCTGCTGTTCATTCTACTGCTAATGGAGTATCTGCTGCTGATGGATCTGCCGCTAGTTCAAATGATAAGATCTCTACCAGTGATATTGCTTTGTGTGCATTCTTGGCTAAGCTCACAACTACTATAAGGTCACATGTCATTAATCAAGATCTGGATTATATTGATCCTGATGATCTTGAAGAAATTGATCTTAAATGGCAAATGGCTATGTTGACCTTGAGGGAAAGAAAGTTTTTGAAGAAGACAGGAAAAGAAGTCAAGTATAAAGCTAAGGACAGTCCAGGCTTTGACAAATCAAAGATAGAGTGCTATAATTGCAACAGGAAGGGACATTTTGCCAGAGAGTGTAGAGCTCCAAAGAAGAATGTTGATGCTACAAAGAAGGTTACTGAAGAATCAAAGACTGCACTGGTATCTTGTGATGGACTGGGAGATTATGATTGGAGTGATATGGCTGAAGAAGAACCAAATTTCTCTTTGGTAGTTGTTGCTCAACCCAAGGTGCAGAACTTTGCACTTATGGCCTATGGTTCATCATCAGGATCTGACTCTGAGGTATCAAATGATTCAGACTTATCTATGTGTTCTTTTAAATCTTGTGCTGACACTATAGAAGAACTTAAGTCTAGGAATGAGAGTTTAAATAGAGAAATTGAACATCTAAAACTTGATAACTTAGGTTACAAAGTAGGTATTCAAAATGTTGAAAGGAGGTTATAATATCTCAAAGAGTGTGAGAAGGAATATGTAGATCAACTTAATCTCAGAGATATATAATTTTTTTAAGAAAAATAGTGAAGTAGAAGTTCTTAAAAATAAGTTAGAAGAAGCAGAAAAAGAAAAAGAGGAAGCTCTTGCTGAAAAAGATAAACATGTAGTAAGAGTACAAAAACAACAATATGCTTCTGATTTGGTTCATAAATCTATAGAGAATAACTTGATGAGAAAAGGTAGTGGAATTGGGTATAATGAAGTGGCTCCTCCAGCCAAAAGTGCTTTTGCTCCACCAGGAAAAGAACTATCATTCATTAGTGAGCTAAATATTGAAAAACCTGTAGGTGAATGTAGCACAAGTGTTAATGAAACACCTAAGGTTGAGGCTAGAAAATTTTCTAAAGCTCCTATTATAGAAGATTGGTATTCTGATAGTGATAGTGATGAGGAACAGGTTAAACAAGAACAAAGTGTGAAAAAGGAAGAAATTCCTACAAAGTTTAAACCTAAAATTGAACAGGTTAAGTTTGTCAAACCTGTGTTAGGAAATAACTTCTCTAGGAAAATGGTAGAGTACAATGAGGTACCTAGAGAACAGATGGAAAGGTTCAATAATAAGCCTAGGGGTAACCAGAGAAACTTCAACAACCTAGTTTCACACAGATTAGGTAATCAGTTTCAATTACAAAAGAAGGCTTGTTATAAATGTGGTAGCTTTGACCACTTGATTGTTAGATGTCCTGAACACCAAAAGCCTGTTTGGAATCAATACATGAGGGTGAATCACAAATATGTAACTAAACAAACTCACCTACATCCTAATAGAAACATGGTTCCAAGAGCTGTTTTATTGAGATCTGGTGCAACTAGATCTATTTATGCTGCTAAAACAAATGGTGTTTTCAAAACCACAACTGGTTCTTCTACTGGCTCTACTGCTAGTAAGCATTCTGCTGCTAGTATGCACTCTGCTGCTAGTAAGCATCCTGCTGCAAGTACAAAACTCTCTACTTCTGGGCCAAAAGTTTTAACAAATACAGTTGTTGGTAATCACTTTTATGCTGTTAAGGCCTCAGCTTGCTGGACTTGGAAACCAAAAACTATTGGTTCAAATTCTGTTTCCAAGAATAGTAGTGCATCAAGTGATTTAAAGAAATTTGATTATGTTGATGCACAGGGCAGATCCAAGTCAGTAATGGCTTGGGTCGTCAAGAGGAACTAATGTCTCTACTTTTCATGTGCAGGTCAATCTACTGGATGAGCTTAAGGATATGGTTATTGTTGACAATGGATGTTCTGGATACATGACAGGAGATAAGTCTCAACTTGAAGACTTTGAGGCTTTTGATGGTGGTTATGTTGCTTTTGGGAATGATCTAAAAGGTGGAAAGATTGTTGGCAGAGGAACTCTAAAAACTAGAAATTTGGACTTTGAGAAAGTGTTTCTTGTGAAAGGAATTAAGTTTAACCTCTTTAGTGTCTCTCAAATATGTGACAAAAAGAACTTTGTTCTTTTTACAGACACTGAGTGTATGATCCTTTCTCCTGACTATCAGTTGCCAGATGACAAATCTATGCTTTTGAAGGTCCCTAGAAATGAGAATATATACAGTGACCATATTAAGAACATTGTTCCTAAGAGGGCTTTGACTTATCTAATTGCAAAGGCCACTGTTGATGAGTCCAAATTATGGCATAGGAGATTGGGACATCTGAACTACAAGACCATGAACAAATTGGTAAAAGGAAATCTGGTCAGAGGAATGCCTACAAAGACTTTTGAAAATTGTGAAACTTGTGTTGCCTGTCAAAAGGGTAAACAACACAGAGTTTCATTCAAGTCCAAGACTGTGAACACAAATACTGAGCCTTTACATCTACTGCACATGGACTTATTTGGGCCTGTATTTGTAAAAAGCTTGAACAAGAAGTCATATTGTCTTGTTGTCACTAATGACTTTAGCAGGTTTACTTGGGTATTCTTTCTAGACACTAAAGATGAAACTCCAGAAATACTCAAGGCATCTATTACAAGAGTTGAAAACCTGTACAATCACAAGGTGAAGATAATCAGATGTGACAATGGTACTGAGTTCAAGAGCAGTGTGATGAATCAATTCTGTGTGGGGAAAGGAATTCTTAGACAGTATAGTGTAGCAAGAACTCCACAACAGAATGGTGTTGCTAAAAGAAGAAACATGACACTTATTGAGGCTGCAAGAACAATGTTATCTGATTCAAAACTACCTATTCCTTTTTGGGCTGAAGCTGTGAACACTGCATGCTTTATGCAGAACAGAAGTAAGGTAGTCAAGCCTCATAATAAGACTCCATATGAGTTATTTCATGGAAAGAAGCCACTGATTGATTTTCTCAAACCATTTGGATGTCCTGTTACAATTTTGAACACTAAGGATCAGCTAGGCAAATTTGATGAAAAAGCTGATGAAGGAAATTTGGTTGGTTACTCTGTGATTAGTAAAGCTTTCAGAGTATATAACAAGAGAACCAAAAATGTAGAGGAGAATTTGCATATTAAGTTTTCTGAGAACTCGTCCAATCCTGAAGGAAAAGGACCAGAATGGCTGTTTAATGTGGATATGCTTACCAAAATAATGAACTATGTACCAGTTATTGCCAGTGTTGATAAACCACAAGAAGAATTCATTTTGGTTGAGAAACTAAAGGTTGGTCCTACCTTACTACCCTTTCAGACTGATCCAGGTCATAAAGAAGATGTTGTTACTCAAGAAAAACCTAAGGAAACTGAAGCAGGTATTGAAATACCTATTGAAGCAGAAAAAGAAACTAATGGGGTTCCCAAAGTAGTTGTTAATGTCTCTCCTACAAAACCAGAAGACTCTGCTGCTGACTCATCAGACTCTACTGCTAGGCCAAAAGATACAACTACTGCTCCACCACATTCTGCTTCCAAGCCTACTAACTCTACTGCTACTTCAATGTTTCCTAATTTAGACTCTCAGGGTAGACCTATTGCTGATTCTATCTATCCTGATGATCCAAATATGCCTCCTCTTGAGAATATTTATTATGACACAGATGATGATGCACTTGATGGTCAGTTATTTGGAGCTGCTGCAGATTTCACTAATTTGGAACTCAATATTCCTGTTAGTCCTACAACTACCACAAGAGTACATAAGGATCATCCCAAAGATCAAATCTTAAGTGATCCACAATCATCTATTCAAACCAGGCAGATGACTAAAGCACTGAAAGATCTTCAACATCAAAGTTTCTTTGCCAGATCTCTACATCAAAGAAATAGTCATAAAGATCTTCAGAATTGCCTGTTTGCATGTTTTCTTTCTCAAATTGAACCAAAAAACACTTACAAAGCCTTACAAGAAGCAAGTTGGGTGGAAGCAATGCAAGATGAGCTTCTACAATTTAAGCTGCAAGAAGTTTGGACTTTGGTTGAACTGCCAAATGGAAAAAGAGTGATTGGCACCAAATGGATTTTCAGATGCAAAAGAGATGAGAGAGGAATTGTCATAAGGAACAAGGCAAGGTTAGTAGCACAGGGATACACACAACAAGAAGGCCTTGATTATGATGAGGTATTTGCTCCAGTGGCAAGAATAGAAGCAATTAGAATATTCTTGGCTTATGCTTCATACAAAGACTTTGTAGTGTATCAAATGGATGTGAAGAGTGCTTTTCTGTATGGGACCATTACAGAAGAGGTTTATGTGTCTCAACCACCAGGCTTTGAAGACCCTGATCATCCTGACAAAGTTTACAAGGTAAATAGAGCAATGTATGGCTTACATCAGGCTCCAAGAGCTTGGTATGACACTTTGTCAACATACTTGCTAGAATCTGGGTTTAGTAGAGGAAAGATTGATAAAACTCTGTTTCTCAAAAGACAAAAGGATGACATTCTGCTGGTTCAAATCTATGTTGATGATATCATCTTTGGGTCTACAAACAAAGCTATGTGTGTTAGTTTTGAGAAGCTTATGAAGGACAAGTTTGCTATGAGTTCAATGGGAGAACTCACCTTCTTCTTAGGTCTGCAAGTTACACAGAAATAAAATGGTATATTTATCAGTCAGGATAAGTATGTCAATGATATTTTGAAGAAATTTGGTTTTGAAGATGCTAAACCTGCCAAGACTACCATGGAAACCAATAAATCATTGCTGAAGGATGAATATAGAAAGGAAGTGGATATACACTTGTACAGGTCTATGATTGGCTCATTGATGTATCATACAGCATCAAGGCCTGATATCATGTTTGCTGTGTGTGCCTGTGCAAGATTTCAAGTGTGTCCCAAGGAATCACATCTCAATGCAGTGAAGAGAATTTTTAGATATCTGAGGCATCAACCAAAATTGGGCCTTTGGTATCCTAAGGATTCACCATTTGATTTGGTCTCCTATTCAGATAGTGACTATGCTGGAGCTTCTTTGGATAGAAAGTCTACAACAGGGGGTTGTCAATTTCTAGGAAGCAGATTGGTGTCATGGCAATGCAAGAAGCAAACAGTGGTGGCAAATTCTACAACTGAAGCTGAGTATGTGGCTGATTCAAGTTGTTGTGGACAAGTTCTATGGATGCAGAATCAATTATTGGATTATGGGTACAATTTCATGAATACCAAAATTCATATTGATAACAACAGCACACTTTGCATAATTAAAAACCCTGTTTTTCATTCTAAAACAAAACATATTGAGATAAGACATCACTTTATCAGGGACTGCTATGAAAAGAAGTTGATTCAAATTGTTAAAGTTCATACTGATAACAATGTTGTTGATCTTCTCACTAAACACTTTGATGTGGGGAGGTTTCAATTTTTAATTGCAAACATTGGTATGATAAATCTTTGAAAAACTTATCTCTTTGTTTTGTACAAGTTTGTAAAGGAATTGTGCTGCTTGTTACTCTGCTGCTTATGTTTGTGATGGAATGTACTATGCTGCTATTTCTAACTCTACTGCTAGTGCATATATTTGTTTGTTTTGTGGTGTTTGGTCTAATATTGTGCAGGAATAAGTCTAAATGATGATTTGCAATTACAATATTATGACAACAAAAGAAGAACATCTGTCATTCATCATTCATCAAGTTCAGAAGTTTATACATCAAAAGAGAAGTTCTAAAACTACTTCTGAAACCACAACAGAGTGCAACAATCTAAGATGAAATTAAAACCTACAAGTACTACTTCCTAGGGCATGGAAGGCCAAGTACAATTCTTCTTTCCTTTGG
Organism: Artemisia argyi; assembly: GCA_030686995.1. Lineage (NCBI taxonomy): Eukaryota > Viridiplantae > Streptophyta > Magnoliopsida > Asterales > Asteraceae > Artemisia > Artemisia argyi. The sequence continues at coordinate 130,618,096 of CM060702.1, forward strand.
AAGAGGAGAGTTTGTCTTCCTTGTCTTCTTTGCCTTGGTGGACTTCTTTGGTCGTGGCCTTGATGACTGAGGCCTCTCAGGAGTGGAAGGTGGTTCATTTGGAGGCTCATCCTCATCTGATGAAGTATAGATGAAAGGGGAAAAAAGCTCCCTTGGAGATGGTTGCCTGACAGGGATCCAAGCTGTGTCTTCTGATGACTCTGAAGACGATGGATATTTTGGGGACATCACAGCTTTACCCCTATAAGTGCTTGGGGTTTGATTCAAACTGAGGAGATCTTTAAAGACAGGGAGATCATGCTTTCTCTTCTTCGCTTGCTCCTTGGTTATACAACCATTATAAGGAGGACGAAAGGGAGGCACATAAGTTTCAAAAGGGGTTTCATCTTCAGATGATGAATCGGAAGAGATATTGATGATTTCGGGTGTTGATTTCATGATTGTTTGATTTGATTTGGGTTAATTGAAGGTTTGATTTGGTTGATTGGCGTTTTGATTGCGATTAGGGTCTGATTGTGATAAATTAGGGAAAAGATTTAGTTCGTTTTTATAGGGATTACGGAATATCATTGCATTAAATGCTGAGGATTCTTGACTTTTTGACCAAGCTTATTTTGTCAACTCTGTTGCTGGATTTTTCACTCTGCTGCTAGTTATATAACTCTGCTGCTAGTGTTATTGTGCTGCTATGGTTGAAAGTGTGAGGGTGGTATGTGTAACTTCTTCAATCAGTTTAAAACCTAATTGTTCTTACTAATTGGTTTTCTTATATTTCAAATAGAAGTTATCACAAACCCTAACACTCCATTTCTCTCAAAATCAATTATCCCCAATTTCCCTAAACCCTAACTCATGGATTGCTTTCGTACCTGGGCAAAGCAACACAACAGTGTGGTCGTTTTGGATGCTGAATCAGTTAATGAAGAATTCACAGACATGGTCAAATTTTTGAATGCTACTTCTCTTTGGTATGCACTCACTGTGAATCCTACTATATTTGCTTCCCACATCAAATAGTTTTCGCTTACCGCTAAAATCAAAACTATGAATGGGGAAAAACATGTTAGTGCCTTAGTAGATGGGCAAAAGGTTCGTGTATCTGAATCATTAATAAGAGAAACCCTTTTCTTAGATGATGAAACAGAGACCACTTGCCTGGCCAATTCTGCTATTTTTGCTGGGTTAAAAGATTTGGGATATGAGGGGAATCATACAAATTTAAAATAACAAAAATCTCTCCTCTGTCCTCAATACAAGTTTTTGATACATCTTCTTCTTCATTGTTTGAGTCCTAAAACTTCTGGATGGCATGAGTTTAGTACTACTATTTCTTCTGCAATGGTATGCCTAAGCAAAGGTAAACCATTCAATTTTTCAAAAATGATTTTGGAAGGGATGTTTCAATGTATCAAAGAGTCTGGTTCATATTTGCTTTATCCAAGGTTTATACAACTCTTTGTTCAAAAACAACTTACAAAGTTTAGAGGCCATGTTGCTACTTATGATGCTCCAAAATTGGTTTCTAAAACTTTTACTTTCTTGGTTAAACATGGAAAAGGTTTTCCAGGCACAAATACAAATCTTACACCTTTTATGGTGCAACTTGTGCAAAATAATCAGGGTGAAGGATCAGGAAATCCCACTGACTCCCATCACACACCCAATTTTAGTGCATCTGCTACACAACCTAAAATACTCTATACCTGTAGGAACACTAAAAAGAACATTGATCTACCTCAGGATAGTGTTAGTATGGCTGTACCAGATGAGGCTGTCCTAGGTGATGAAGAGGATATGATGGCAAGGGCTGTCACTACTGCTTCTAGCTTAGCAGCAGAGCAGGATAGTGATAACATCATTAAGACCCAAACCAAGGCAACATCTAGAGATGATGATTCTTCTTAATCAAATTCTCAGGATGGTAACCCTAGCCAAATTGCAAATACAGGGGGTTCAGCTGATCAAACTAGGTTTGATACTGAGTTTATGTCCCAAGATTCACCTCTCGGACCAGGTTACATAGGTCGAAGTGATGAGGACAGGCCAGTGACCAATGAATTGACGGAAAATCTTGTACATGATGACAATGTCCATGATTCACCTCTCGGACCAGGTAATACAGGTCGAAGTGATGACTATTATGCAACTCATTCAGGAATTGACGGTTACTTGTGCCAACTTGGGGGTGAAATGTACTACACTGGAGGACAAAGTTCTTAATCTTTCATCTGTTGTTGCTGATCAGGACAAGACTATTATCAAATTGCAAAAACAGATTAAGAACTTTCAGAAATCAAGATCTTCAACCTCTTTGAAAAGATTGAAGAAAGTGGGCACTTCTCAGGTTGTTAGTTCTCCTGATGCTTCTACTCACTTGGAAGAGGATGCTTCCAAACAGGGGAGGAATGAAGAGGCAATGGGTTAAGGGGAGGCAAATTTGGAAAAGGCTGATAGTGCTCTGGGTTTGAATGATGGAATGGTTTCAGGGGAGGTTCCAGTGATTGGTGATATGGATGTTGAAAGTCCTTAGGATGCTGGAGATTTTGTGGTTGCTGATAAATCAGGGAATGAGGTTGTTATGGAAGAGGTGATTGCTACACAAGAGAAGGTGGTAGAACAACTTACAACTTTGGAGCCTGAGCAATTAGTGAAGGCAACAGGGTTGATGGGTGAAACATTGATGAAGTTGGTAGACAAAAATCTTGACTCTGCTGCTCAAGATTCTGCTGCTAAAGAATCTACTGCTAAGGATCTTACTAACTCTGCTGCTAGTGGATCTGCTGATGCACAAGACTCTGCTGCTGGGTCAGGAGACAATGCTGCTGCTGAAGCCATGGTATTGTTGAGCAAGAAGACTACACCAGTATCAACTCCTTCACTACCACAACAAACTACAACAACAATCAAATCATCAGCACCTAGAAAACTTGAAAAAGGGATAGTTATTAAAGAATCTGCTGCTCAACAAAAGAAGGTTATTTCTTCATCTTCTACTGATAAAGGCAAGGGCAAGCAAGTTGAAAAGGAAAGGATTATGTATAAGGGGATTGATTTCACTGATGTACCTTTTGATTCTTGGCCTAAGGCATTACAAGTTGAACATGATACAGCTGCTGCACTTAGAGAACAAGAGTTGATTAATATGGAAGAACAACAGTTAGCTGAGAAAGAGGCTGAAGGATTAAAGAGGTATGAAGAATGGATAAGTGAGAAGATCAGAATGGCTGCTGATATTGAACTCAATAAGCTGATCAAGATTGAAGAAAATGAAGTTCCAACTTTTAATGTGCAATCTTGGTACAGTGAGTTTACTACAAAGAAGAGAAAAGAAAATGCTACTGCTAGAAGAAAGATAAAGATATTTAAAGGTCCAACTGTTAAACAACAAAGAAAAGAATGTGAAAGGTATCTAAACAATATGGCTGGATGGACATTGGTACAGTTGAAAGCTTATTCTGACAAAGAAGTTTTTGACTTATATCAACAAGCTAGGAGGAGAACAGATACATTTTATGCTATGGGATGTGCTGAGGATTTGGAACAAATTGCTCAGACGAACAAGAAGTTGGTACCTGAAAAAGTAGCTGAAGCAGAGCATATTCAAGAAGCTGATGTTGTTAAACAGCTTGATATTGATGCAGCAAATACTATTTCTTCTGTGCAAGGTGGTAAAAGAAAAGGCGTTATTCATAAGTCATTTGCAAAGAATAAGAGAAAGATTGGAGAAGGAAGCAGTTCTATGTCTGAAGGAGATAAGCTTAAACATGGTCTTGATCACATTCCTTCTGAGCATCAAAAAGAACAATTGAAGGGTTACACTATGGTTGGCAAGATGGAAGATCCTGAAGTACTTGATGCCAAACCATTAGGAGTCAAATATCCTATTATCAAAGTAACTACAGGATATGATACTAACATTGGAGCATTTCATGATGTCCAGAGATCTGATGGTAAGACTCACAGGTTTCTTAGATTTCAATAGATATTACACTACTTTGATAGAGAGGATGTTGAAGACTTGTGGAAGTTATACAAGGCAAAGTTTGGAGCTGAGAAGTTTGATGGTAAAAAGTATGAGATAGATAAAATTGATCATATCATAACTTCTTCTGATAATGTTATGTGGAGAGCTCTTAAACTTATGTTTGAACCTTCAAAGGATGATTCTGAATGGACAGAGATAGTAGAATACAAAGTAAGAAAATGGAGACTCTTTCAAGATTCTGGAGTTCATGTGTTAGATATTGGACCAATTACTTTGTATATGCTAGCTGAAATGGATTATCCGGTGGTAAGATACTGGAATATTGTTAATCAGATGGTTAATGGTGATAAATCACTTAAGTTGCAGAAAGACTATGATTCTGATGATCAAGCATTCAATTTGCTGTCAAAGTATAAGAAGATATTTTATCAACTGAATGCACAAGAGTTGAAGTGTTTGGAAGCATCCTCCTAGTGATTAATTGTGCTTTGAAGAAACTTAATTATTTAGAAATAAATAATAAGTTTAGGGGAGGATTGTTGGGTCTGAAACTGCTGCTGAGTGAAACTGCTGCTAGTGGTAATGATTCTGCTGCTGATGTCAAAGTGCTGCTGAAGTTAAATACTGCTGACAGAATCTACTGCTGATGGGATAAGGATGTATACGGTTTAGATAAATATAGAATAGATTGTGTAAATATTGTATTTATCTAGAATATTCTTATCGTGTAGAGAAATGTATTGTAAACCTAGTAGGATTCCTTAGTCTATAAAAGGAGGATCCTAGGGTTAGTTTATAAACGTATTATTATTCACTTCAAGGTTGTAAAACCCTAGCATTGTTGAGTGCTCGTATTAATAATATTGAAGTGTTGAAAGAGAATCATTATTCTTCTTAAGTTAAGCTTTTACATTCCGCATATTAGCTTAAGTGTTTAATCAAGTTAACTTCTATACAAGATCGTTTAAGCTCAACTGGATTTAATAGTTTTCTCCGCCAAAAGGGAGCTTGTTTAGTTGTGAAGAAAACTCTCGAGTACGTGACTCGGGGAGTGGAGTAGGGCAAGGAAGGTGTCCTTGTAGCCGAACCACTCTAAATAATCGTGTCCGGTTTGTATTTCCTTTCTCTTATCTCTTTTCATTTATTCTTGCATTTATTGCTTTACATCTATGATTGCCTACATGTCTTAGTTGTTGCTTATATAGTTGTGATGATTGATTGTGTTGTACATAGAAGTTAATATTGTGATTGTGTGTATAATTATATGATATGGTCAAATAGATTATTATTCACACTTCTCATATTAAGTTTAACTTGATAGATAATTTGATACAAAACGTTTTAAGATTTTAAAAGAAAAACGTATTCACATAAAGACCGACCAAAGCTCCATTCATTAAACTAAGCTTTTTCCAAAAGCTTACGTATATAATTGATCATATTGATTATATGGTGTTTTCATACTAAACTCTAATTAAAGGTTTTCCAAACAAACAATTGAATAAATTTGAATCAACATTTTGAAACAAAGTTTTTATAAAATAAAAAAGAGGGGAAAACTATTCAACCCCCCCCCCCCCCCCTTCTAGTTTTCCACATTTATGAACAAAAAAAAAAGATAGACTAAAGAAATCTATGAAAAAGAAAATAAAAATCTCACTTGATAGGAATCTAGTGAGTAGACCTAAATGAAATGGAGATCAAACATAAGCAATAACTATTCATGGCAGTGGCGCCAAAAACATGATGCGAGGATTACGGCCTAACAAAAGGTTTTACTTCTCAAAGGATCTTGAGAAGCTTTGCAATCCTCTAGCCAGTGTACCTAGTCGTTGTAGTGTAACATAGGTATGTCCAGGGGATTGATCGTTCTCTAGGAGAATAGTGTCGTTAGGTTGAAGTGTATTTCAATTTAAACCTAAGAGTGAGGGATGATTCTTTTTGTATTTTTATATTTTATGAAACCAATTTAAATCTCGGTTTGAAGGAGTCGGCGAAATCAGTTGCTAGTCAACTAACTCGAAACTAATAATTAAACTAATGACAAAAATTAAAAAACAAGAAAATAAAAGTGGTGGACTTCTTATAATGAGACAAACGTGTTTACTTAGATATAATTACTCTCTAGCTATCTTTTGTTTATTCGTTGAAGGTCACAATGCAGTTGTTTTAGTTGAAGCATTGTATTCCTAAATACCAGTCGTGGGGGTGTGCGACCTTCCCCAACTCTATGAATATTAATTTCTCCTATGACTGCACATTAAGCGCCCTATCATAGAATCACTAACATCTATTCATGCATTAAATACAACGAGAAAAACCGTATTGCACACACGATTACGTTTTTAAGTCGTTCAAGCTTGTTACACAATGGAGGTCCGCCAGTTTTCTTAACCTAACGCGAATCAATCAACTAAACAATAGAAAACTCATCAATAATCAATAACTAGGTTTCATTAGATCTAAGAAAACACTAATAAACTTAAGCTAACATGTTAAAAAGAAGAAAAGATAAACAAATAATCAAACAACACACAGGCATATTGAATTTTTAAAAGAGAACTTAACTTCAATTGAACATGGAAGAAAAGAGGGTATGAAAACCCTAAAAATCCTGTGAAATTCGTACTAGGGTTTTCGTGTCCAAAGTTTCACACTAATGAATGAAAAATCAAAAAAGTATATATAGATTTACAAGGCTGACGGCGTCAGGTTATAACTTCTGACGCTGTGGACTGCCGCGATTAGGGTTTCTTCTTGTGCAAGTCGACCTTCGGACGTTGTCACTATTTAAGCTCTGACGCCATCAGGTAGGATTCTGACGCCATCACTCACTAATTCTTACAGGCCGTCTCTTATTAAGTTAACACTAGATGGCATACATGTAATTACACCTGACGCCGTCAGGTGTAAAACCTTCAAAATTTCTCTAGAGCGTCGTGTGTAAGTTTTCCAAGCTCCATTATCTTCAAGTGACGCCTTCAGGTGAAATTCCTGACATGTTTTCCACGAATTTGCTGTTTTCTTCACTTTTTAGCCCAAAAACGTAAAAAAATGCTCCAAATTCTAGAAATCACGTCCTAAGTACCTAAAATGAGAAAAGAAACGATTTGAGGCAATATTTGATCAAATAAACACGATTTAAGGCTTAAATGACCCCTTAAAATTGTATCAAATAAATCCTTATCAAGAAACTAGTACCATAGTACGATCCTCTAAGGCTAGAAGAAAGATAACTGCAAGGAAATGAACAAAACCGGGAAGTAAGCTTAGGCAGTTGAAAAATGAATATGAAGATGAGAAAGATGAAAGGGACACACTCATCGAGCCGTAAATTGATGAGCCTAAGAAAACAAATGAAGGTGAAGATGATGTGGGGAAGGATAATGATGCAGGATTTACTGACCTGGTTTTAAATTTATAATTTTCTCGTCTACCTATGGCCTACCTTATGCACTAACAGGCAGTGTACCCAGTCGCATGTAGTGAGGGAATGATAAGACTGAGGTCGTCCCAAGAACAGTTGATTTCTAATTGTCTAATTAAAATGAATTGTCACGAATAATAAGGGTTTAATAGGTTGATTAATAATAATGGATTAAATTGACTAATTATATATAATTATTATAAGTGATCAATTGGGGTGGTTCTTAAGGCAAACAACCAATGGGTATGATAATTATTATGATCTAATTCTTAAAGAGTATTAACTTACGCATTAAATCGTGGTAAAAGGCGGAGACTCCTATGGTCAATTTGTCTACCCTATGATCCTATACTCCTCACCAAGGTAATTATTAGTAACCAAGGATCATTTGGTAATCTATTCCCAGTCATTAAAGTAACGGCGTTTACAATTGTTTCATTTGGGGATACAAGTCGATAGACTCAGATGGTCAAATCGTCTAATCCTATCTTACACCTTGCCCTATTCCTATAACCTACATTATAAGAGTTCGCTGGTTGGCCTTGGCCTATGTCACAACTCGTAATTTCAGGTCCTTTTTCAAACGTCGAAATTTCATTATTCATTTTGGAAGTTACTATTCATAATTTATTATTCACCGATCACTATTCCTTATTTTACTATTCATCGTTTTCGGAGTTAGTTTGAGATTCCGAGAAGTGTTCGAAAATTTTACTATTAATATGACACTATTAATTCCCGGAAGGAAATCACTATTCAGTATTGTGGTTCATCATTTCGTAAATCTAGTTTACGGGTATTCAAATTCGTGTAACCAATTAGGTTTAGCTGCGAATTTATGCATCATCAGTAGGGATACGTCATATAGACTAGAGTAGTCTACATATCATCAGTAACATCATCAGCACTTTAGGCCCTACACGGATATGCATTATTTTGATTTACGTATGCTAAATTTGTAATTAACGTTACCACTCTATTTTTACTATGAACGTATACCCAATACTCCCGATTACGATCCTAATATATTTTCATACTCGTTATAATAATATAAAAAATTATATTATTAATTTACCTGGTGTTTTGAAACCAATTGCTATATTTTCCGGTAAACGACTATAATTATGTCGAATCACCATATCTCAACCCGATAAATATTTTAATACCCGATTCTCATCAGGAAAGTAATTTCATAATTTTTACAACGTCGTCACATTTTATTTGGTACAGTTAAACTTTATTTCTAGCAAACTCGGTACCCCGGTATCACCTAAAACTAATAATATCTAACATTTTCTACCAAAATCTCTTACACAATCTAGCAACCCCTTGAATTGCCGCCCCCCCCCCCCCCCCCTTTCCTTAAAATGTGGATCTTATCTCATGAAATATCTACACCTAAAATTCTAACACTTCGTTTTATATCAACAACTAGCAAAAAGTTCCTTTTTCTCTCCTCTCCATGTGTATGATCGGCCAAGAACACAACCATAAGAAGAATCCATAAATTTTTGAAGTTCAAGTGTTTAATCAAGTCCTAGTTATGATCTAGTTAGGGTTTTGTGGTAAAAACCCTAGGTTATTATACATTTTCTCATGAAATCACTCCAATATTGCAAGTAAGCTTCAAAAATATCTTTGTGATCCTTTCATACTTTCATTTACTTTATATGTTTATGTATTTTCAAGATATACTAGTTGGTAATGCAACTTACTTATGTTTTAGATACCACTTTGCACATAAACTATCTTTAACACTAGATCTATAAATTTCACTAGTAATCTCATGAGATCCACCAAGGTTGTTGATGTTTAGGACCCCATGATACCCTAAGAAGGTGTATGGTAGGATAGAGTATTTGTGGAGTTGATTTGAGATAGTTTGGTTAAGTTTTGAACAAGCCTTGAACTAGAAAAGTTGATTTTCCAAACTATATATAAGGTTCTGTCCATTTTTGTAAAATATGGAAAACTCAGGGGTTTCCGGGTAACATTGGGTTAAAGAATCAGAAAATACTTTCAAAAACGAAGCTATGGGCAAAAGAACGGATTAAAACGAGTTTATAACGAAGGAGATATGATTTTTGCAAGTTTAACGACGAAAACTATTTTCTGAAAATGTATTTGCTGTTGGACGAATTTCGACGGACAAAAAGAGGTGTTAGACGTAATCTATAGGAGCCGACCTACTGAAAATATATTAGTATATATTAATACGATTCCGGGGATATAAAGAACGTAGAAAACGAGCTTATAACGACCAAGATATACATGTTTGAAACCCGACAAAACTTATAATAAATTGACCGCTTTTGGTTATAAAAGTTGCTAAGTGTTGAAAACTATATTTTTCAAGTAACAACATTGAAAGCCGTATTTCTTAACCGCAGAGACCCGTATGGTCAAAAGTTAAATGACACGACATTTAGATATGGTTACAAGGTTTTCAAAAACATCGACTTTCATCACTAACACTTAACGTACAATATTTCGCGACTAGTTTTGTGAGGCTATTTTGGACATATTTTCTAGGTATGAAAAGTGTCATTTTACGACGAAAACATTATATTTACCGATAGAATACCAAACGAGGATCGTGGAATACCGTTTTAACCTAATTACATGAAAAGTGGTTATTAACTTAATGAGACGTCTAAAATGTATTTTTTCGACAATAAACGTTATTTTCAAGTTTCACGAGTGGTATCGATAACATACGTAATTGCATGTGTAACATCATTTCATTTCTTACATTAGACCATATCATTCATATTAGGTTGCAGTTAGAGATCGTGCCTCATTTTCAGTGTATCCACTTTTGTCATCGTAGCTATCGCTCCAGGTGAGTCATAGCCCCTACTTTTTCAATTGTTTTGGTAAACTCTTTGGGGGAGAATACATGCTCGTTTTACTTAAACGCATTACTCGCTTTACATGGTTGATTACCCGTATTTCATTGGTATGTTTGATTTCCTGTATTTCATGGATATCTTTGATTACCTGTATTTCATTGGTATGTTTGATTACCTGCATTTCATGGGATTTGTCATCCTTGTTTATATGACCTCATGGTCACCAATTGTTCAAATATGTCAAATGTAATATTGTGGTTTCCCCACTTGGCTATGATGTCAAACATATTGTGGTTTCCCCACTTGACTGTGATGTCAAACGTAATATTGTAGGTTTCTCCATTGACTGATTTATCATATGACCTCATTGTAATATTGTGGTTTCCCCACTTGGCTGTGATGTCAAACGTAATACTGCGGTTTCCCCACTTGGCTGTGATGTCAAACGTATTGTGGTTTCCCCACTTGGCTGTGATGTCAAACGTAATATTGTGGTTTCCCCACTTGACTGTGATGTCAAACGTAATATTGCTGTTTTCCCTACTCGAATGATTTATCTATATGGCGACAATGTCAAAATTGTTTATATAGCGGTATTGCTACAATTATATTTGAATCTAGATACAAGTATTACTTTTGTTCACATAACTAAATCATATTTGGCAGTGGGTCGTAAACACACAGGTTACAAGTCTTTTATTGCGGGACTTGGAACTAAGTGTATTTACGATGCCTTTGCTGGGAAATCTTCATTCATATGCATTACATTCTTTTTCACAAGACTCTATGAACTCACCAACCTCGTGTTGACACTTTAGCATGTATTTTTAGGTATTAAACAATGGCATGCTATAGGAGGTTTTGGCAGGGCATGGCATGGTCATAGAAGGCTCTGATTATTCACTTGGGGACCATTTTAAACTATTTTAAGGGCCTACTTCCACACTACTTTTAACAATGTAAAGTCAACACTTTTGGTTAAACGATTTTATTCTAAATGATTGAAATGAAAACCATTTTGTACTTGTGTTGTGGTGCCAATTGAGTTACACCCCATCTACATGTATGCTTCCGCTGGACCCGATTTTGGGGGTGTGATAGATTGGCATCAAAGCTTTGGCTATAGCGAACTAAGTGTTTTTAAAACCTAGACTATAGCTACCTTCATGAAAACTTAACCCTATGACCGTCACGTGCCTGCCTGCCAAGCTAAAGCCTCATTTGTGGTTAGTTGCTGACATAGGTGATGAGATTTGTGTCTCATTATCTGGTATATTATATTCATTTATTATAGTTGATTACTATAATTGTCTTTCATATGAGCATGTTCACGTATCATATATGTCATCATGTTATGTTTTTCCTTGCATAGTTTCATCATTCGACCTCGAGTTTGGTCACTTGCCTTAGTCTTTCAGAACGTCTTGGTATTTGTGAAGGACATAGTATTAGTATAACTGAGCTAAGTATTTCAAAATTCATGGAACCTCGGTGGAATATAGACTGGTCATTTATATTCAACCCGGGATAGTGAGATATAGGCTGGCCACCTATGTCTGACTCAGAGATGAATTTTGCAACACTGAGAATGGTTATAATAAGATTTTTTCTAGATTGAATTCTCAACTCAATTTCCAAATGTTTCATTCATGTGTGTGTATACCCTCGTTGTCAGAACATTCATACCCTTCATCACGTCGTGAACCATCGATTGGAAGCACGTCAACTGGTCATTTCATTTCATGAATCTTCACCTTTATGCACGATACACTTATATCACAGTATTTTCTTTTACCACAATATCATTATGTCACAGTTGTCACAATCTTTTCCCTTCTCACCATCACTATCATTTCCTTTCCCCATCCCCATATATATAAGGAATTAGGTGACACTCTATAGAATCCTATGTCACTCATCCCTCACTACTCCCAATATTGATAAGTGGATATTATCAATGACCCCCCCCCCACTAGGAAAGACTTTCCATACCATTTATAAGGAGGATCCCTCGGTACATTATAACCATTTAAAACTAAACAGAAATCTAAAGATATTACAAAACTATTCGAACCACTATCACTGGCCTGATCACCAAAATTCTATAATCTAGAAAGTATTGGCTTGACTGAATTATAAGATTCATTTAGATTTGAGTGCTCACTAAGCAACACTATAGAGATAGATCCAACCTTCTATCCAAGACTATAGAACCATCAATTAAACATGACCTAGCCAATAGACATTATTCAAACATGTTAGACACCTATGCATTTGTGCAGGCATACATACCTGGCTATTTTATCCTTTTAATACTTTCACTTTTAAATGGATTTTTCTCCAAACTACAGTTATACAAAACATATATCTTGTAAGAAATACTTTTCTGAGGCACTTATTTTGACAAGCAAACTTCCTTTTGGTTAATCTTTTACAAAACTATTGAATGTTAGGAAATTTTAAACATCGATCTTTGGTAAACCATATTATCCACCTTATGTTGAAAACTGTCCTATCTTGCATAACTATTAAATTTTGAAACATCAAGAAAAATGTTACTTAGAAAGCCTTTTGCTTAAAATTGTAAATTCATTTATTCAGGGAAGGTTTATGAACAAAACACACAAACTCAAAACAAACTTTGAAAATCAATCACTATATTACATCACTTATACATTTAGGATTTTGTGATTCGATGACATAGAGCTAGGGGAAAATCTTAGTAATGGAGACTAAGCATCGTAGATGGAGAAAGACTCAATTCATGACATCCTGCGGAGGATCACAACCTTATCATAATCTATTATTTTCAACAACACCCTTTTGACGGACTTAACCTTGTAAGATTTTTCCACAAGATTCACGATACCTATTCCAACTATTCCTAATGGAGGAATTCGATTCACCTCAAACTTCTGGCAGATTTCATTAAGATTCCTTTGAATCCACACCACCTATCATCTTTAGACCAATGGTCAGAATTAGAGAATGATTCAAACATAGGGAGATATGCCCAAATCGGGTGTGATTGATTCTTGAAATGGTTGGGCTGACCATTTGCTATAAATTGGATTCACTTACAACAGTAGATATCACACGATCCCAAGGACAACATCATTGAGACACAATTCACAAACATGAAGAGATAAACCCGAGATACATTGGACCATTCAATATTTCAGACAGAATGAGCCTAGTGGCCTACAGACTTGAGCTTCCATTAGAGTTCAGTAGTTTACACGATAAATATCATCATCTTTTCACCAATACCACTCTAAAGACCAACACAAACTGAACTTCGAGACGAAGTTCCTGTTAGAGGGGAAGACTGTCACAACTCGTAATTTCAGGTCCTTTTTCAAACATCGAAATTTCATTATTCATTTTGGAAGTTACTATTCATCATTTACTATTCACCGATCACTATTCATCATTTTACTATTCATCGTTTTCGGAGTTAGTTTGTGATTCCGAGAAGCGTTCGAAAATTTTACTATTCATATGACACTATTCATTCCCGAAAGGAAATCACTATTCACTATTGTCGTTCATCATTTCGTAAATCTAGTTTATGGGTATTCAAATTCGAGTAACCAGTTAGGTTTAGCTGCGAATTTATGCATCATCATTAGGAATACGTCATATAGACTAGAGTAGTCTACATATCATCAGTAACATCATCAGCACATTAGGCCCTACACGGATATGCATTATCTTGATTTACGTATGCTAAATTTGTAATTAACGTTACCTCTCTCTTTTTACTACGAACGTATACCCAATACTCCCGATTACGATCCTAATATATTTTCATACTCTTTATAATAATATAAAAAATTATATTATTAATTTACCCGGTGTTTTAAAACCAATTGCTATATTTTCCGGTAAACGACTATAATTACGTCGAGTCACGATAACTCAACCCGATAAATATTTTAATACCCGATTCTCATCACAAATTCACAATTAAACTCAGTTGAGCTCACTGAGCAACCCTGAGCCAAACACCCTTTAATGTGACTTATATGAAGATTTTCAAAACAGCTAGTTGATTTAGACTCCAACTCAGTTTCCAAATTCTATAAAATCATTAAACTACAGCTTCTGAACATGAATCAACCACAATAACATCAGGATACCATGATTTGACAATTATGATGATATAACTGTGAGATTTTGAGATTTTTAGCAACAAGGAAATCTGATTAACAAGCTATCTATATTATGCTATATATTGAATAACTAACACCAAATAAACTCAAAAGCACACAGATAAGAAAGATTAAGCTAAGCTACAGTAGGATACTAAAAATTAAAGAACAAGCTTACAAAGTGCATTCCAACTTATGCTTATGAACCAAGAACCATGAACCTTTTCCTAACATCCCCCATGGGATTCTAACCCAAGGCCTTCCATTTTACACCTTGCTCCAGCTGTGAATTCCAAGAACACTTGATTTTGACTTTAGTTGACCTTTTTTGTATTTTGAATTTTTTTATTTCTAAACTGTTTTAAGTTATTACTAATAGCTTCAATAAGCTACTTAGGAGCTTATATGTACCTAGGAGTCCAATACAAACTACTAAAACAACAATTGATGCAATACAAGATATTGAAATAGAATTAAAATTGCATACGATGTAATAATAAAAGAAACTTGAACTTTATAATTGAAATGAAGTCACAATACAATAAAAAGAAGGTTACCACTGCTTAAGAGCTTGGGTGTACCTTAGAATTGAAAATTGAAATTAAACGACATACTTAAAACTAAAATTAACTAACTAATCTTCCTTGTGCTTCCCCCTCTATTTATAGCTCCCAATTAGGGTTCCCCTGAGCACTCTGAGGAAATCCCACCATGTCTTGATCAATTTGGTCCACTAATGAGTTTACACGTGGATTTGGCGCCAAAACTAATTTCTTCAAATTGTCTCTGACAGCGTGTATGGGGGGTGAGCATTAATTGTGGAGGTGAGGGGTAGGTGTAGGGGGGTGGGATGGTGATGATTGAGGTGCAAGTGGGGGGTGGTGGCCTGCAAAACCATGGTGGTTTTGGTCTGAGTGGTGGTGGTGGTTTGGGAGGGAAAGGATAACTGAGGTGGTTTTGGTGTTTTGACCGGGGTCAACCAAGGGGTCGGGTCAAAGATGGGAATGGACTTGGGCTAAGGGTGGGTTGTTTTGTCTTGGGCCCAAATGTGTATTAAGTGGATTTGGTTTTTAGCTTATTTATTTGGATCCGGATTTGGTTTTTGTTTAGGAATTAATCACAAGGACTTAAAATGTAATTATGGGAAAGTTAAGGGTTGGGTTTTGGCATTTTCTAATTTTGTTTCCAAGGGTATAACATGCCAAGGATGAATAGTGTGAGGTTTTATTTTAAATTTTTCACTTTTAAAAACCCTAGGGACTAAATCTGCCAAACCTTGTAATTCCAGGGACCAATCATGAAACTTTTCCCAAAATTCACATAAGGACCAAACCTGCATTTAAACATTAGTACAAGGACCACAAGTATTATTTTAAACCTCAGGGACCAAATCTGCCAATTTCACAAACTCCAGGGACCTGTTTTGCCTAATTTGGATTTTGAGGGGTAAAAGTGAAATTTTCTCAAACTTTATCACCCCAAGGACTTATTTTGATAAATTTTGACTTTTCTTTGCCTTGGGTTGACTTTTCTTTCATTTTAAACTTCCAGGGACTAGTTTTGCAAATTTATGAAACTTGAGGGACTGAAACTGCCAATTATGCAAACTTTGTACGTTTTTCATTTGTTTTTGCATATTTTGTGTTTGAAACATATAAAACACACCTCTAAGATATTTTAAGTCTTTTGATACATATTTGGGTGTTTTTGTATGTTTTGGCAGCTCAGATTGGTATAAAATGATGAGTATTTACACACTCATCAATCACATATTCCAAATATTCTTTATTGTCAAGTCACAAATCCTAAATGCATAAGCGATGTTGTAGGGAAATTGGTTCTGGAAATTTGCCTCGCGATTGTGAGTTTTGGTTGAAATCTTTTTCTGAATAAACGAATTTAGAAAATGGAGCAAATGATTTACTAAGTAATATTTTTCCTGATGATTCAAAATTTTAGTAGTTACGAAATAGAAAAATGATTTCAAACATGTTGTGATTAAGACTGCTTACCAAAGTTTGATGTCTATGTATATTTCTCATTGTACAATAGTGTTGCTAAAGATTGACCAAAAAGGATCGTACTTGTTCAGAATAGGAATGTCAGAAATCATTTTTTTTCCACAAGGTATGTGATTTATGTAAGCGCATAAACTTTATTTAAAAGTGAAAACACTAACAAGGATAAAATGGTAGAATAGGAAATGTTCGCTTAAATGCATAGGTGTCTAACATTTAGTTCTTGAGGTTGGATAATGCCTATTGGTGGTTATCAGGCATAACTACAAGCATTGGTATTTAGACTAACTTAAGTCCTGAAATAGTTTATCGTTGTAATTGGCAAGGCGAACGTATCACTTGATGTTGTGTCGATGAATGTCTATTCTGTTTTCCCATGTAGATGAGGAGATATGTTCTGGTTTGATCCCTTTCTTGGTATGAAGGTGAGGTTATCTGAAATTTCTAGAGACATAATGCCTTAGAGGAATTTACATCGATATTCTTGATTCAAACAATTGTCCTTTGTGAAAACTTACTGCAGGAAAGTTTATGTATGGATGAGGCCATGTTTAAATGAAATGCTCTACAGTCACAATTAGCAGCTTGGTTTATTTCTATTGTGTTGTCCTACGGACATTTATATTGAGTTCCATCCTGTAGCTCAGTCTAGCTAGTACATTTAAATGATAGAATTTGACAACTAAGTCAGAGATGGTGATTCGGATGGTCTCGCAGTATCTTAGAATTTGTTGTTGAGTTATGAATTCTCTCACTATATACTTCTAGTCCTAGTTAGTAGTTCTGAAATCCTTTCATTGCTTTTCTTGTATTGAGGAATCCTGCATGTAATTGATATGGAAAGTCTCTCCTAGGGAAGTCAATGGGAAACTCCAACTTAATGGCTAAGTGGGTGACAGGTGGGGTAAGTATCCAGGGATAGTTCGGCAAAAGGGATGTTTATGGAAGAGTTCCTTTGTTTACAAAACTTTTAAATGAAGATTGTTATTAACAATCCTTTGAAAAGGTAATTATTTCCTTCATGGCATAATCCTTCCTGAATTTTACATAGGTGATCAGGCTATGTACAATTGAGGACTAATGATGCGATGTTAGATTTCGTCAAAATATCATAACTTTTCTCAAATGTTTTAGATGGTGTTCAACGCATTGTTATTAAAATGGTATCCTGATGTTTCCTTTCAAGTAACATGAAAATTGCCTCGCGTGATAATAGTAAATACTTGGTGTAATGACAGAAAAATCAATTTATAGGATGATAATAAAATAGCTTACTTCAAAAAAAATTATGTAAAACAATTTCCCCATATGATAGTAAAATAGCTTGAATGATGTATTGGATACGTGGGTGAATCTTGTCGAATGGTAATAGTCTACTAATTCATCAAAAACAAAATCAGCCTAATCCCTGATAAGACAATGCTAAAATGTTGCGAAACGATTGAAGTTTGAGCAATTGGGATAGAAAATGGAGTAAACGATAAAGGATAGATACTACATTGGATAGAAAAGTGCTTAATACCACTAGGTTATGTCATCGTACCAACGGTAAGTACAGAAGGAAAGATACAACCCTAAAGGGCTCGAACTACGGTTTATATATTGAAACAAAGCTCCTCCTACTGAAGCATTGTTGTTATCCTTGATGTTGCTAATATCCTGACGGTTCTCTTTCAACAGCTCACGCTATTCCTCGAGTGATTCAGTCTTGATTCCAAGTTCCTGATTTTCCTTGTTCCTTAGCTCCGGGCAGCCATTCTTGAAATGCCCTAAGTTTCCACATTTGAAGCAACTCCCTGGGTCTTCTGATTTGTGAGTTTCCTACAGTCTTCAGTCCAATGACCCCGCTTCTTGCACACTCCACACATTTTACTGCAATGACCTCGGTGATGTTGATTACACAAGTTGCAGTAAGGTAACTTTCCAGTATACCCTCTCTTTGTGTACGGTTCTGCAGCAAAGGCTCTATTCACTTCTTGTCCTTTGGGTGATTGTTGAGCAGCATTACAACCTAAATTGTTGTTCCACTTCCTTTTATTGTCACTATTGTTTCCGGATGTCTCGGCGTGAACTATGAGTTCCTTTGCTTCGATCACCATTTTGATAGCTTCAGACATGGTATCGGGTTCCCATGCAATGACCAACATACGAATTCCATTTGAGAGTCCCCCGATGTACCTTTCAATTTTCTTGCTTTCCGGTTCATCCATTGCAGAACCTAGTCGTGTTAATTCATAAAAATGAGTAGTGTACTCATCAACATCATTTCCTACCATGGTAAAGTTTAGTGTTTCCTGTTCCTTTGCTCGTAATTCATTTCCTACACAAAATGTTATACCCATCATCCTTCTTAGTTTCTCCCAAGAGTGTGAGTAGGCAGCATCAACTCCCACCATCTTAATATGTTTGGTCCACCATTCCTGGGCATGATCCAGAAAAGTGCATGTGGCGAACTTAACCTTGTCTTCCTTACGACAGTCGCCACATTGAAATATTGTTTCTATTTCTTCGAACTATTTGAGAAATTCCTTTGTGTCTCTAGTTCCGCTAAAAGGAGGGAGGATAGCACCCCATAAATTCCACGTGAGTAAGTTCCTTAGTGAGGGCGGTGGATATGTTCTTGGCAATGACTTGTCCAACAGCAGCTTGCGTCATGCTTGGAGTGGTTTGCTTAAATCTCTCTTCATCAAATCATAAGAGACCATGAGAATATATAGTTAATCAAAGTCATCATATTCACAATACATGAATATAATACATGAAAATTTCGGTCTACGTGAACCGATATCACAAATAGCACAACCATTTCTTACATAGTAGAGTTACACTTGATATATTTGTTTGTACAACAATCAAAAGACAACAAGTTCTTTAGACTATGTCCCACACCTTCTGTGGCTAGGATAATAGTAAAAGCTAGTGAGGATATAAGTCTGGTCTAGGGACTTCCTGGTGTCCCTTTGTGTGAAATCAGGTTTGTGGCATCATAAGGTCGAGATAGTCCTGAAGTGATGTCTGAAGTTGTGCATCTATCAAATCTTAGATAATGTAGGTTCTGAACCATTCCTGAAGAATCTGTAGAAGTTCCTGTTGAGTCTGTGATATTGGTATTATCTACTAGGTGTTATCTAGTTCATGGCAAGTGGGAATGGAAAAGGAAAATGACAATGATGGTACTAGTGAATGGAATACTACCCTCTTTCGCGCTACCTCGCGACATCTAAGAGGTAAAACTAAAGTACGCACTATAGGACGACCAATAGTGTAATAAGTAGCTGACGGTGGTGGTAGTACCTGAGTAGCGAGTGCTCTACTAGTGATGGAAAGAAACATATTATCTTCCTTGCAATAAACATCCTAATAAGTCCATTAAGATTAAGTCTGAATACTCTACCAAAAGGCATTCTATGTATGGGCTAAATGATAGGAAAACCCTGTTCCTATGGCAAATCAATAGTGCTAATGGTTGTGTAAGTGCAACTGGTGGTATAATGGTAGTGGAAGATGACAAGGCATCTTCAATGTCGGAATCTGATAAAAGGATGTCAGGGTGAGTATCTGAAGACATGTCACTTGTGAACCAGGTCAATAAAATGATATATATATATATACAAATATGAGTATAAATAACTCGCACAGGGTATGCATGAAACAACATCTATCATGATTATGCACTTATGATGAAATGATGAGATGCTATGCTGATGTGGTTATAGTCTAGGGTCCAAGATACATCCTAGTTCGCTATAACCTTAGCTCTGATGCCAATATGTCACACCCCCAATTTAACTGACTTGCAAAGGAATGGAATACCTGGGGTTGTCTGTCATAGCATCACAGTTACAGTTACATTGAACGACCTAAAGTGTCGTTTGGAAAATACTTCGTTTGATCATTGAAATAATCCAGAGTTTACAATATGAGGTCCCCAAAAGGTGTTGCATGTTTATGAAAACAAGTCCTACTAGATCAAACGTTTACATAAGTGCATGAAATAATGGTGAGACGCGTCGACTCCGCGACTCCATAAAGGTCCAAATGCATGTCACATGAGCTACCTTAATAACCTGAAATACATTGCTAAAACGTCAACACGAATGTTGGTGAATTCCATAGGTTTATAAAATGTAATGATGTACGGCCACCACAAGTATAAGTGCAAGATAAAAATCAAGTAAAATAGTACAATAGACCTTAAGCTCATGACCCCGAAGCTATGACTGATGAAATTATATGCCCCTCCCGAATGTTTTACCAGAACACTCCCAAAATGTCAAAATGAAATGCATCCGCTTACTGTTGATAATAACTACCACGGATGGAGGCGTCACCCTCGATAGATCTATCCACTCACTCTCGCTTAATCGGCAAATTAACGGTCCATGATAATAAATAGGGGACTCTAACAGGTTGGTAAGGCAACTTAAGCAATGTACATATGTTTTGGTACTTGGGCTCGTACAAAAATGGTTGATGCAATGTATTCCCCCGTGGGATTTGAAATATAAATATTAAATTGAAAACGGGGCTATGAAAACTCACCTGATATGATGGTACCATGAACATGTAATGAGCTGAAAAACAAGGCGCGCACACTAACCGCAACCTAATATGAATGATGAACGATCTACTTTAGATCATGAAATGATGTTATGAATGTCCATGCACATGTTTCCTATACCACTCTACTCTTTGGAAAAATACTTGTTGTTATCAAAAATATATATTTTCCAAGACTTAGGAAAATAAGGAAACTAGAAAAATAAAACTAGTTGAAATGTATATATATCTATATAGCGTATGTATCAATGTTAGTGTTGAAATCCTCGGTTTGAAATCCTTGAAATAACGACTTGTAGTAATGAAAATATACTTGTATTCACTAATACTTCATTAGTTATGAATTTGGGTACTTGGTATTATTTCTAGAAATCTAGAGTTACTACGTAGTGTTAATATTATTTTTCCAAAAGCTGTCAAAAATAATATAAGTTTTGCCGATATTGAAACGTGAATATCTTTGTCGTTATAAGTCCGTTTTACTTGTTCTTTATATCCACGGTTACGTCTTAGTATGTAGTAATGTATTTTGGAAAGCTTGGCTCCTCCGGGTTACGTCTAAAGCCTCTTTTTGTCTGACGAAAAACGTCCAACAGCATGTATTTTCAGAAAATATACTTTTCGTCAATAAACTTGCAAAAATCATAACTTCTTCGTTATAAACTCTTTTTAATCCGTTCTTTCGCCTACGAATTCGTTTTTGAAAGTATTTTCTAAAAATTTTGCCAAAGTTTCCTTTATGTTTATTGATTTTCCTGGATTTACAAAAATGGGAAAGAATGTTTATATACTTGTTACAAATCCATTTTTCATGTTCAAAACTAGTTTCTACTTCAACCAAATCTCTTGCAAACACCACAAAGCTATACTAATCCTACCATACACCTTCTTAGGGTGCCATGGGTTCCTAATCACTACTAATCATGTTAATTTAACAAAGGAACACCTAAATCAAAAATCTAGGGTTTGTATGTTCAAAAAGTTAACAAAAATAATGTGGTATAACTAACTTGTACATGAAATTAAGCATGAAAACCATAAGATACAAGTGTTAATTAGATGAAATCATGAAAATAAAGTTGATAACTCACTTTGAAATAATAGGTGATTAGATGATGAGAAACCTTGTGTTACTTGTGTTTTTGTTGTAAGATTCTTGATTAGGATGACAAATGGAACAACTTTGTAGCTTTAACTCTTGAAAAATGATCACTTGATCTTGGTCCTTTGGTTTGGTCATGGGTTTGAAGATAGAAAGAGATGAGATGAGTAACTTTGATCCAAAATTTTATTATGTGTTATGAAAAAGGTGTTTGTAGATATTTAGGTAGAAATATATATTAAGTTAATGCATAGTTAAAGCTTAAGGTTAAAATTGTTAGTCATGTGGTCTTGGGATGGTCTTGTGGCCGGTTTTCAAAGGAGCAAGGGGTAGCCAAATCAGTTTTGAGTTGCTTAGGATAAGTTAGTGTAATATTAGTTGTAGTTTAGTGTAAGTATTAGTTTTAATCGGGTACCGGGTTTGCTAGAAATAAATATTAATGAAGTTAACCGGGACTTAATAAAGTCATAAAAATGTTAAAAATGTGTTGGGTACAAGTACTGAGTGTTCGGGTGATTATTGTTTAGTTTTTACGAAAACCGTCGTAATATTTATAAACTTACATTATAAATAAAATAAATTTCCAAAATACTGGGTAAATGAATATAATAACTTTTATGATGATAAAATGGATATAAAAATATGTCAGGACCATTGTGGGAATATTTAGATATATTCGTCGTGTTTATAAATCGGGTGTTAACGTTTATTATAAATAATTATAAGAAAAACGTTAAATGTATCAAATATGTAAATTTGAAAATCCTAAGAGTGGTATAACATGTAAATGACATACTCATGATATGCAGACTATCTCTAGTCCGTATGAAATGTCCTTACTGATAATGCATGAATTCGCACCTGAACCAATACGGTTACGCGAATTTAAATACCCGTAAACTAAATTTACGATGAAATGAATAATGCACGTGAATGATGAAATTTCTTCCGGAATGAATAGTGTTCAATGAATAGTAAAATTTCTGAGTGCTTCTCTGAATGTCAAACTGACACCAAAAATGATGAATAGTGTTTTGATGAATAGTGTTTTCCCAAAGTTTGGGAAATGACCATAAATGGTGAGTTGTGACGTAAATAAACTAACTACGAGCTAACTTAATGCTATTACAATAATCATGTGACCGAGACTTTTACAGGAATATTTGTATTCCTAACAATCTCCCCCTAAGTGAGGTCACCTTTGAAATTAAGCTCTTTGGTCTTTAAGCATTCTTACGTCTCTGTAGCTCGTAGGATCTGATTCTTCACTTTACTTCACACTTTGTACTTCAAGCAAGTGTACTTGTGATTAGAATTCCTTTGTGATATATGATCTATGAGCTTCCTTTGAGATCATCAGCCAAAGTAAATCTCCAAGCTCATCCATAGTTGTATTGCCTTCATGTGATGTAGTGACTAAGGACCATCATGCTCACACCCTTCTGTATCTGGAGACGTTGCATTGGAGTTGTGGATCAGGAGACTTTTTCATCTGAGTTGCGGAAACTTTGTTGGTAGTCTCTCAACATTTGTTGTAGCAAATCTCTCATCTTCATTGATAGTGTGGAGGATGTGTGAGCATGAGGTATGGATTGACCCGATTCAGCTGGAAACTGATGCCATCAACGCCATCTTTATATGTGTCCCTGAAATAAAACAGTTAGCAATAAAGATAGAGAACGAACATGGCTTTGTCAGTCGTTCTGCGAGGACAGACTACCCTCCGATTTTGGGAAAACCGACCTGTGATCAGGTAGAGTCTCTTTTAAAGAAGACTCTCCTTGACAGGAATTTCCAGCTTGTAGTTATGAATTTTCCAAAGAATCCACTTTGGAATCTTCATACTTAGCATGTTCTCATACCGGAACGTCTCAAAGCAGACAGCACGATAGAGTGAATCGGTGAATAGAAATTCACGGATTGATGAGAAATAGATTTATAGAAATCACTCGCGTGTCCTATGATAATCATTTTTGAGACACGACGAGAGTTTTATACTTTGAATCACATTTCCATCAAAAATACTTTTGTTTGAAATATTGTACACAATCAATGTGCTCGAAAAATTAGTTTGTGAGCACATTGAACGGTTTTAGCAAAAGTATCCGTCAATCCATATCCTGGAACAAGTTTGATTCAAAGTTGAATCGCGCCATTGTTGTTTTCCAGTTGTTACTTGATCATTGAACCAAGATGGATCTCACATGTAACCTACCAAGAGCTTGAGTGATGTTCGCTCTAGAAGGATTTCCATCCTCATTGTTAATATTTACATATCACTCGGATGTTCTGGCAATACCACAAGGATAATGCGTAGGACTCGAAATATTTTATCTTATTTTCCACATTGTGTGAAACAATAAGCATATTTGGAATGTGTCCTATCGAGATTTATGGATGATCTCTTTGGCTCTAGACTCAATAGTGCATTTTGATCCGCTCCTGGAGACTGGGGAGGCGTCTCTTGTTTAGGTATCAACATAGCTCGCAATGAGCGGTCGATACACTGCACAGGGTTCCCCGTGAGAATGAAACAAGTTCTTTTAAGAGAACTTGAGTGGTTAGGAAGTTTAGTGCAGTGCGTCACTGGGTCCATGACGTCTTGTCTTCAATACTAGTGTTACCTTAGTAACCACTCGTAGATTATGAATTGAACCCGGTTTCTGCCCTAATGGTTGAATATTTGGAGGGCTATTTCTTTTCACCCTTTCTCATTTCATTTCTTTTTAATTCTTCAACCCCTTCAGTGCTTACCGAGACTTCACCACTAGAACCTTGTTGGGTTTGTTCCAGTCCTAGCTCTATCTCAGTCCGCACTCTTCCCTTTCTCACTTTACTCCTTTTTTTTCAATCATTCCTAATGACTTCTAATCTATCTATGGATTGTCCCTGGGAAGATCCTTCCGGTTCTGGTGGATCATGGGAACTTATACCTAACCTTAACCGTCCTTATAACTCCATGCATAAAGATAAATGGTCGGTCTTAGGTATTACTTCCACAAACGCCTTTACTCCCCCTCAATATGTGCATCGATATACGAAAGAGTTTAGCACATATGTGGGAGCCTATTATTGAGTCCAAAAGATCACGTTTGATATCAGATTTCATATTTAAATCACATTCTCTCCCCCGATCAAAAATTTCAAATCTTTTGAGATTTTTGATCTCAATTGATTTAAATAAGTTAGAAAGCTTTTAGGAGAGAAATGCGGTCAATTTTAATATTTTCTGATAAAAGGAACTTTTTATGCTCCCCCTCAATTTGTGAGGGAGGTTGTTATGTGTCAGATTCGATGAGTTTCCAAAAGATTTGAAGTTTTAACGAAAACTCTTTGAAAATGTACTCATTCTGACACATAACCATCACAAATTGTTTTGTTGCAAGGTTTTTGTACAAAGTGTGGAGAGTTTTGATGATACATAAAATTTTGAGAAATCACTCTCCCCCTTAATTAATGACGGATGTTAAAAAATATTTTCATAAAATATTAAATTCATTGATTGAGTGAAAATTTTATCAAACTTTTAAGTTGAATTTGATTTTCAATCAAAATCTCATGGTACCACCAAGTTTTGCACAAATACTCTCCGGAAAAATCATAGAAGGGAAAGTATTTGGCGATAAAAAGAAGACTTCTCTTCTTTATCAAGAAATAATGCACTAAAACGTACATTAGATCGAGGGTGCATGAATATAAAGTAATTCACGCTCGGATGAACGGCACCCTTTGCTAGGAACAACCGTCTTTTTGGCGACATGTTTTCCTCATTTTTGAAAACCGGGTTGCTATCTGAAGTAATAGCAAGCCATATTTTTTAAGTCCGGGTTGCAGCCGGAAATGACTACAAGCCATAATTTTAAGTCCGGGTTACAGCCTGAAATGACTGTAAGCCATAATATTGAAGAATATTTTGAGATACGACATGTTTTAGAGAGAGAGAGAAAAAAAAAACTTTATTTGAAACCGAAAAACTCTTGCTCAAGCATATGTATGATTCCGTGTCATTATTGAATGACATTTCTAGAAACGTACATAATATTGATTACACAAGAGACATGTCGTGAGAAGAATATTTTTGGATTTTTGTGAGATTTTTCAAATTTTTTTATGGATATATATATGTACAGATATATATATATATATATATATATATATATATATATATATATATATATATATATATGTACAGATATATTTATATATATATATATATATATATATATATATATATATATATATATATATATATATATATATAAGTATATATACAATATATAGGATATGATATACGAATGGGAATAGTAAGAGTTATAAGGATACAAGAAGAAAGCCACAAACTTAATACAGTACAGGTTACAAAACAATCACCACATCCAAAATACATGTATGAAACTGAATCCCACCACTAAGCACATCATTCAGTGCGTTGTAGAAGGCGGTAGTCTCCAGCTCGAACTCTGCCACCCACGTAGCACTCCAAACTACGGAAGATTCTTCGCAACTTCAATCTCTTGCGGATACCAGCTAAAAATCTCTTGTTCTGTGTTATGTCATTGTTAGTCCAGTGGTTGGTATAACGTCTAGATCCATGGTCATAGACATGGTATTCTTTAACTCTGAAGTCCAAAGCCTCTTCAACCATTTGTAAAGTACCGTCGCTGAACTTGTGTATTTCATTGAAGCGCAGAACCATAGGAACGTTGTATTTGTCACGAAATACTACAGCCAGAGGAGATTCTATGACTGTAAAGTCAGCAACACATTCCAGACTATTCTTTTACAAATGGTTGAAGATTGATAGCTTTCGATGCCAAGCTGGAAGTCTTCTACCCGTTTTCTAGTGACGATACCCCTGATCCAGTGAAGTACGGAAAACACAAGAGACTTCTTTTCTCGAGATGGTAGATGATGCAGCTTTCCTTGAAGATGGAGCAGATACAAATCTTCGAAATCATTAGGGCGTAGGTGTTTGAAGTCACCTTCGGATATGATGTAGTCCTTGAAGTCAGCTCGACGGAGTGTTACACTCTAAAGGTAGTCATATCCATGGATGGGATGAATCTGTATCTTAACCACACTGATGATCTGAAGTGGTGATCGAACAGACTTTCGGTCACCTTGAGCTTGAAAACGATCAATGTAAAATTGCTGCTTCTTCAGCCACCAGTGAGAAATACCCAGATATGCAGAGATGTCGTAGTCACATTCTTGAGCACTCCACATGCTATCAGGGACAAGCTGTTCCAACCCGATATCTGAATAGAGGGCAGCTTTCATCTTGGTGATGGACAAGGCCGACTTGCATTGTCTACTCCCAAGCTTAAGATATTCGAGGTCTTTGTTGAAGAAAAATTCTGCTTGGATAGTAACATTTCCAGGAGTTCCACCCAAAGGAAGTGGATTGTTGTAGTTATACTTCATGATGCCTTCATCCACAATGTCGTTGAACATTTTGTGGCACTCTTCCATATGGATTGTAGATGATTAACATCCTGATGAAATGCTTTGACAATATTGAATGCCGAACCTTCCAGGTCTTTCTGAGTAAGCCTTGACAGACCACGCTTCTTACAGAACCATGTGATGAATGTCCCCATATAACCAGTTTGTGAAAGTAGAGAGTCTTCGGATGGAGGGACGAAACTGGTGATGATGGCATTGATCCAGTTGTTGTCATTCGTTGGCTGATCAGAGGAAGGAATTGTCCAGTCAGGTTCAAGTGATTGTGATTGCTTGTCATCGGGTTTCCACCATGTCTCTTTGTCAGCCTTAGTTAAGAGAACAGGAGGTGGATCATTGAAGTTACTTCTGGTGAATGATTTCCACCACTGTCTTCCAGGGATATGAGTCGTAGAGGCATCATCTTCATCGTCATTGGAAGAATCAGAATATTGAGGAACGATAGATGCTTCATTGAAGACAAGATCATCATTGACTTGAGATGCAATAGAAGTTGCACCAACGTCAATGGTAGTCCAAGCAGCATACTTAGCTTGTTTGGCCTGTTTGGAAGGTGCTGACTTGGATGACTTGTCCGTTTGTCATTTGTGAGATGGTGATGAGGTGGGTTGTGATGCTCTACTTGGAGCATGGGACCCACCAGGCAGAGAAGGAGTGCCTGATGGACCAGATGCCCCAGCAGGTGGTGGAGGTGGAGGTGGTTGAGGAGGTGATCCAGATGGTGACCTGGGATGACCCTGACGCCTCTGTTTTCTTTTTCTTTCAATTTCCATGTCTCTGGCATGTTCCTCAGTGTCATCTTGTTTTATGGAGGCCTCTAATGCTTCATACAGTTTGACATGAGCATCATGTCCTGTATGGTGACCCCGTTGATACATGTTGTTCTGCAGGATTACCTTCATATCATTGATGGGTAGGTCTTTGAATCTGGATCTGAGGGGAGCTTCAAGAGCAATGCTGACCGCTTCAGCTACTTGTTCGTTGATAGAATGAGATACTTGTTGTTCAAGATCAAGATGCTCCAACTTGTAAAATCTGCTGCCGTGATTAGTAATCGTTTTTGGCATATCAAGATTCACTAAATTTTGAATTACTGAGGCATGCTTATCCAACTTCTCATGGATGGTGAGGTTGTCTTGAACAATATCAATTGTGATGCCAGCTAATGTATTCAGATCTGGTATCTTCTCAGTAGTAGCAGGAGTGGTAGATTCAGTCAGTTTCTCTTGAGTTGTAGCAGCTTGTGGGGTGTCAGTGTTGTTAGGAGCTGCAGTAGGAATTGGTACAGACCTAGTAGGGATGGTGGAATTGTCTTGCTCAATAGGCACGTCAACCATCGACACAACTTCTCCTCGCTCATCTCCATACTAGTTACCATCAGCATTATCCGGCTTATCCTCGAGGAATTGATCTCCAAAAGTATCAAGATTCTTATATGATGCTGATAGATCGGGATAAGCAGTGGATACAAATTCGTCATCAAGTGGGTCAATTGGTGTTACAGACTCAATAGCTTTATCATGCACATGTTGGTTACTGGTGACATCTTGTGTTGTCAAGTTGGAGTCATCACCCTTGAGAGCTGAGCTGGTATCAGTCTCCGATCCGCTTGTGTTAACAGGTTGCCCAATACATGGTGATGAAGCTTTGTCAGGGGACACTTTGGCAGATGAGGATGTTGGTGAGCGTCTTTTGAGGATGTACTTAGAGTTGGTCGATTTGGAGGCTGGAGAGGATATTTTCAACAGCGTGTGTGCAGCCAATTCTTCTTTGGCAACATCCTTGCCTTTTCCTTCCACATGTTGTTGTTGTGTTGTCTTGTCTGACACAGGCTCTCTGATGCTGACACCACTGACTGGAGGCACAGGTGGCATGTACACATCCTTGAGGCTTTCAGTAGTTGCCATTCGAACCATTTCTTCTTCTGTGAGAGGCAACTGTGTGGTGCTAGGTGCTACTTGAGGATCATCAACACTTGGTGGGATATTCTTGGTGCTAGTCCTTTTTCCCCCTGTGGTGTGCTTCACACGTTTAGTACCTTCAGAAGACGCACCTGAGGTTGTTACACCCTTGCGTTTCTTGGATGTGGTTCTTTTAGACTTAGTGGATAGGGAGGGCTCATTAGTAGATGCTTCCCGACTTGTCTTAAGAAGTTTAAGATATTCCTCATAATACGGTGCAGTGAGTATATCACGAGTGAGTAGAGCAGTGGGAATGTCCATACCGAAGATTATCTCGCTCGTACTCTTTGCATCATACTTGAGGAACCCAACTGGATGCTCATCTGTGGGTTGATGAAGAGGAGATTCCTCTCTAGGGTGGAATTTGAGAGATCGTTGAAAACTTAGTATGATCAACTTAGTGAAGCAAATGCTTGGAATCAGAAGCTTGGCTGATCTTTTCTTACCATCTTTGTTTGCTTCAATATTTTCCTTATCGACCAAGAAAGAATGAATGGACTGACTAAATTCCTCTCAGATCCGTTCAGCAAAGTTGATGTTCTTACCATTAACAATGCCCCAGAGAATTTGTAGAGATGGAGCTCTAAGTCTTTCATACCCCGATGTTTTGCCCGTCAGACACAAGTTGATAAGGCTTGCAATGGATCTCCATGGTTGATAGAGGTCATGGGTGATAACCGTGGAAAGTGTAGATACTTGAGTGGGATACCCAAGTTCATTGACGAAGTCAATAAGGGTAGCGGGATTAGGTGGGGGAGTTTATTCAACATTGTTACCCGTTGGCAATATCTGCAGTGCGCTACCAAGAGTTTCCATTGTGATGTTCACCCAATGTTCATCCAGCTGACACTTGTATGTGTTGGTGGCTCTATCATGGCAGATAGTGTTCCAGAACTGCTGAATATAGATGGATGGGATTGAGGAGGATGCGGTGAAGGCATTGAAGAAAGTGGTGTTTTTCAGTATGTCCAGGGCCATTCTGAATATGGGATGATTCTGAGGTCTATCTGTCTTAACATAGCAGTTGCTCTTTCTAATTGCAACCCACTTGTTGAAAGGAAGAATGTCGTTGTCAGAACGAACAGGTGGAGCTAATGGTCCTTTGATAACAGGTTCTGCCATAATAACTGCATTTGACACAGATCACCAAAGAAACCAAAAACATGTGACAGTGAGTGTTAGTAACAAGTGAAACCATAGCACCACATGGCAAGGAGATATTATCTGGACCAAGAACCATGAGATAACAATGATAGGTTCTCATGAAGGGTATCATACATCACATAGAATTACAATTAATGCGGACATGACAGAGGGTCATAAGGTCATACCAAGCAGGGCATAGACAATTAGACAACAATTCACTAACATACATGCAGTGCACAACAAGTTATAGTGAACATAGATTGACATAATTGTAGTGAACCAGAAACTCAATGCCCGACAATAGCAGGTAAGACAAACTGCAAAGAAAATGAGTTAAAAGAACACTCAGCAAGAGCTAACCGCAGGATCATATAACCTCAGGATAGGATATTCGCAAAATAAGAGACCCACAACTCGATTTAATCGCAAAGTGATTAAACCTCCAGGTGAGATAACCGCAAAGCGAGTTAACCGCAACCAGTCAAAATAAACGCAATCAATTGAGTTACAAGACATGGTAGACGCATAGCAAGTCAAACGCAAGCTCAGTTAACCGCAAAGTTAATTAACCGCAGTCACAGTCATAATTAAACGCAACCAATTGAATCGCAAAACGAGATAACCTCAGATCAAATTAATCGCAACCAATTTAATCACAAGATATGGTAAACGCTCAGCAAGTTAAACGCAAGCTCAGTTAACCGCAAAGTAAATTAACCGCAGTCATAGTCATAATTAAACGCAACCAATTGAATCGCAAAATGAGATAACCTCAGAACAAATTAAACGCAACCAATTTAATCACATTAACTGCAATCAAGAACTTATGCTAGCCGCAATCAAGAACCTACGCCAACCGCAATCAAGAACCTATGCCAACCGCAGTCAAGAATTCACTACACACACCTTCATATTCCATCAGATCATACTATGACAACCCTAGATGACTATAAGATCAATCAAACCTAAGTACACCCATTATCAACACAACAAATCAAGACCCTACCCGACACCTAAGGTACATCAATAGGTATATCAATTCTAAACGCAACGCTAATCAAGCCAAAATCTCACACTCTCAACAAAGAATATCACAAATTAACAGATAACAAAATGCAGTAAGGAACAAGCATGATCTAACCTATTGGCTAAACGCAATCACACGAGATATCAAACAAAGCGTGTCCCCACCTAAAATAATGCAACTTGTGAGTACATGTAATCATAGAAGGATATAACATATGTGTAGAGAGATACACTTAACGTACCAAGAAATAAACAACATGGAAATCAATCAAGTCCAATCGCAAAGAAATATGTTCAGTTATCGAGGTAATGTGAGTAAATAGCAAGATGTGTTGAGGTTAACTCTTAAACGCAAGAATAAGCCCATATATATATGATGGGATAAACTTAGCTATAATGACATAATCAGTCCTCGTACTTCACTACCTCAATTTAGACAATATTACATGCGTACAAGATTGGCCCCTGAAGTTATGAGTGATACACAAGTGATGAGAAGGTCTTTAGGATGCACAGATAATACCATGAGGCCAGATATGAGAAACAACATACTACCTAAAGCAGCACATAGCAATAAGAGCAAATATATAGACACAATGTGCAGAAAGAAAATATACACAGAAAGGTAGCATGAAAATAGAATAAGTGTAGAGCAAACAATACATATATATATATATATATATATATATATATACAAACTACTGACATAAAGGAAACACTGCGAATAAATCAGTAGGTGAAAAGTGAAAAACGAGTCCTGAAAAGAATTTGTCAGGAGTCCACATGATATCATCTCACATGTGAGTAGACCTGTCTCCAGACGTGGGGGATGTCTGTGTCATTGGTTGCCACACACAGGTTTTATTGGACCTGTTGTGTAAACCCTTTGAAGAACCAGTGTCTATGGTACACAAATGTGACCATTTGTGACCATTCATCACGAATGTCCTTCCAGTTGGTACCCATATCCAAGAAGATCTAAGCCTGTATGGTATTTCATGCATAGTGACATTCTTGTGGTGAGTGGTTGGATGGTCAGATTTCCTTGGTCTATGTTCAAAGGTATTACAGGTTTATGACCATTTGATTTATGAATTTTAGGTTTTGTGCTCACAAACTTAATCAAAGCACGTTTTTTATGTACTTGAGAGAAACATTGAGTTTTCGAGAATTTAATTCTTTCCGAAATAAAGGCATTTGGTTGTCTAATGGTAGTATGATTACCAACAGTTTTCAAGACTGGTTTTCCCAAGATAGACGGTTTTGAAAGATTAAGGCTCATTTGACTCTTTGAAACATAACTTGGCACGATGTGCACACTAGGAATTTTAGGACATAAATTCAGACTTTGAGCAATGAGATCAATGTGTTTAGTAAACTGTGGAGTAGTCAGATTGATGTTATTAGCATTTATTTCTGTGATTGACTCACATAGTTCTTTACATTTTACTTTCAGAGTCTCATTTTCCATACGTAACTTAGCCATTTTGCATTTAGTTTCATGAGTATCGTGTTTCCATTTGGCATCATTACGTTGCTCATACATCTTGATCTGATTTTTAAGGTTATTGATAGTGGAGTCCTTGTCTTGCAGCTGAGTTTTCAGATTGTTTATCATAAAATATTCATTAAGATCAGGCAATTCCGGATTTAAACACGGTTTGCAGTTTTGAAGACATTCGTCTTTACGTTGTATTTCAATTTCAAGTTCAATACAATGTTTTTGTAATTGTGAGAACCTTTTTTGAAGTTGATTAAATGTCTCTTTTTCAACCATGTTCTGGTCCATTGTCTTAGAAAACTCAACTTTGAGGCAAGGATTTTCATCAAACAGATCATTTTTGAAGACATCATACAGATCATTTTCTCCCCCTTTATAACATATATTTGTTGAATCAGAGGAGATTAACAAACTATCAGTCTTTTTCAACAGATTTGTGTTATAACAAGGATTAATTTGATCTGTATGGTGACATGCATTAGATGGTGTATTGTGTTGATCAATTGATGATACCTCATTGCTTGAGTCCGGTGTGAGTATCTTCTCCATATCCTGGGTCACCAACTTGTCAGAGGAGACAATCATATCATCTTCTGAATCCATGCGTTCAGTGTTGATAGACTTAGCATCCACTGTTAAACCCAACCCCAAACAATCACTTGATTGTCCACCATGTGTCTCAGCCTTGGCATCAAACACTGGTTCATGTTTTGGCAGTCTCTCGATGTACTCTTTAACCTTATCCAAGTTTCGACGTAGCTTATCTCTATAGGTGTCAACATCTATATTTGTGTGGTCAGTAAAGCACTTCATAGTCATCTGACTGTCGTAATCATAGATCATGGAGGATTTTGAGTTAAAGAAGCTATGCAGTTGTTTGCTAAGCACACATAGGGCAGCTGAGGATCCCTCATTAGTTGTTTCTTTTCGGTCCAATTGTTGACGTAATTGATCCAAATTCAAGATCATGATGTTTGTGAATGTTTGAATATCTTGACCGAAAAGAGTTATGAATGCACGTTCAAATCCCATTATGAATCCATTGCCCTCTAGCAGCACAGAAAGATGTGACTGAAGTGTTTGAAAGCATTCAATGTGACAATCTCTTGTCAATTCAAGCAATTTGCTTGACTGAGGAGTCGCATTCCCATTAGGGTCCGAGCATGATTGTACACTTGAGTCAACATACGATACTGGTCCCTTCATTTGTAGATGAATCATACCACTAGATGAAATGCCACTACACAGGATATAGTTACTAACCCAAACAAGTAGCAAAAATGTGAATAATCGCAGGACTGAGATTACCACATATGAGAACCAAACTAAACTCAGGTGGGTTAGTAGAAATCAAGGAGCAAATCACAAGTTAGGAGATAACCGCAACCAAGGAGATAACCGCAGAGGGGAGCCAACCGCAAAATACCCAAACCGCAAGATAGGCAAACCACAAGGAGCTAACCGCAGAATACTAAATCGCAAAAATCTAACCACAAAGAGGTAACCACAATAAGCTAACCGCAGACTACTTAACCGCAAGAGCTAATCACAGTATACAAAAATCCAAATCTGTCAATTTCCTTGCGATTTGTTTGTATTCCCAAAATAGTAATCGCAGTCAAACTAACCACAAATATCATAAACTAACCGCAAACAAGCAATGAAATAGTAGACTTAATCGTAGCAATGAAATACGCCCAAAACCTAATCCAAACTTCAAATAGATTAAAGATATGGTATAACAAACTGAAACACAATGTTCTACTAACACCTATGATCATAAAAGTACATCACTAACATGTTTAACAACACTAGAAAGATCAAACCAAGATGTTTTACAAGAAAGTTACTCCAAACTCACAAAACTACACAAAACCACATCAAATCTGATTCTACAAGGCCCTAAGATGAAACCTTGGCTCTTGATACCCATTGTAGAATACTAACTATGTTGGAAACATGATTCCTTGTGGTTTGTGTGTGACGTTGGAATTAAAAGAAATAGAGGGAGAGTGGAACCTTGAGAGAAAAGAGAATGTTAGATTGAGATTAAGTGAAGGTCCAACCCTCTCCACAAGTGGAGAGGGGTATTTATACTCACAACATAAACGCCCACACCCGGGCTATAGATCAGGCTTACAGTGGGTGAAGACCCGTCCTTCTTCCATGGTGTTACTTACACTAATTGTCACAACTCGTAAATTCTGGTCTTTTCCCGAACTTTCAACATTTACTATTCATCGGTTACTATTCATCGATCACTATTCATCATTTTACTATTCATCATTTTTGAGGTCAGTTTGATATTCTGAGAAGCGTTTTAAAATTTTACTATTCATAAAACACTATTCACCTCCGGAGAAAATTTGTCATTTATGCGTGAGTTGCGTCATTTCTGTATACGTACGGTTATTTACCTAATAAACGTTATCTTATGAACTATTATTTTGAATAATTGATCCGATAATCCCAACTATGGTCCTAACACATTTTTATACTCATAATAATAATATAAAAATTATATTATTAATTTACCCGGTGTTTTCAAATCAACTGTTACGTTTTCCGGTCAAAGCTTATAACTCCGTCGGTTTGCGTTATTTCAACCCGATCATTATTTTAACACCCGATTCTCATCAGGAATAATATTTTACAACTTTTACAACTTTATTTTGTCCCGAATAACTTTGATAAAATTTATTTCTAGCAAACTCGGTACCCGATTATAACTAAAACAAACTAATACTTACACCAAAACTACACTAATTCCTAATTAAATCAAGAGACAATGCCTCCCCTTTTCCCTCCTTTGTGAACCGCCCCCCCCCCCCCCCCCCTCCTAGCTTCTCATGTGCAACTTCACCAACCTAACCATAAATGCTTACCAAACTCTTGTCTAAACACCTAATAATATCTAAATATCATCCCATTTTTCATTTCTCCTTTCAAAACAACTAGCAATATTTCCTCTCTTTCTCTTCTTGGTGTGTTCGGCCACAACAACAAACAAGAAGCAATCTTCATTAATTTCTCAAGATCAAGTCATTATCTTGTCCTTATAGTTATCCTTGTTGGGGTTTTGCAATAAAAACTCAAGGTTTCTTAGGTTTTACTCATCCAAGCTCTATAATCTTTCTATGTAAGTTGTCAAACTCTTGTTCATAATTTCTTCATGTTATTTTTATCATCATATGATTTCCATTCAAGATCTACATGCATATGTTAGTTATACCACTCATTTATATATATATATCTAACTTTTGAACTCTAGAAATGGATTATAGTTAGATCCTTGTTAGATCCACTTGATTTATGATGTTTAGGAACCCATGACACCCTAAGAAGGTGTATGGTAAGATTAGAATAGATTTGTGGTGATTGAAAGTGGTTTGGTTGGATTAGAAACTAGTTTGGAACATTAGAAATGGATTTTAAACATATATACAAACCTACTGTCCTTAAAATGAAAACGTGGCAAAGTCAGTGGGTTTGGGGTAACTTTTGACCAAATATTTAGAAAATACATTCCGAGACGGAACTATGGCCGAAAACGGGGATGAAAACGAGTTAATAACGAAGGATATATGATTTTCCGAATTTAACGACGAAAACTAGTTTTCTGAAAA
The DNA here is from genome assembly GCA_030686995.1 of Artemisia argyi. Lineage (NCBI taxonomy): Eukaryota > Viridiplantae > Streptophyta > Magnoliopsida > Asterales > Asteraceae > Artemisia > Artemisia argyi. The sequence goes on from CM060702.1 coordinate 130,654,917, forward strand.
ACTGCATGCTGTTGGACGATTTTCGTTGGACAAATAGAGGCGTTAAACGTAACCTAGTGGAGCCGAGCTATCGAAAATATATTAGTATATACTAAAACGAATCCGTGGATATAAAGAACGAGTAAAATGAGCTTAAAACGACCAAGTTATACATGTTTTAAAATCGTCAAAACTATATATATATATAGTCACTACTAGAAAATAATATAACTACGTACTAAATAATATATTTTCTAGATTTCTTATTCAAGGAGTTTATTTTTAACTAACGAAATACGTACGACCCAAGGTTTATTTATGCGACTACTAGACGATATCTTAAGGTTTTCAAAACGAGGAATATAACACTAACGTTTTTATATACGATATATTACGACATGTTTTGTAATTCTAGTTGGACTTATTTTTCTTAAGTATGGAAAATACTTTACTTTGACAATAACAATTATTTCCAAGTTACGAGTGGTATAGGTATCATGTGCATGTGCATTCATTACATCCTTTCATGATCTAAGTAGATCACTATCATTCATATTAGGTTGCGGTTAGAGATCGAACCTCATTTCTGTGTATCCACTTTTGTCAGCGTAGCTATCGCACCAGGTGAGTCATAGCCCCACTTTTACTCTTTATACTTGTTTTAACTCTTTGGGGGAGATACATGCTCAACTACTTGCTTACTAGTATAAATACTCAAAACATACTTTCTTGATACTCAAAACATTTATTCTTGATTGTTTTATACTTGATTTCATACATACGTGATTGTGATATACTTAATTGTGTTATACTAAACTGTGATGTGTATTCTTGAGCTACTGAGACTTCCAATGGCCCCAGATTAAGTTGCTGGGCACAACCATGGAGACTTATATACTTCCAATGGCCCCAGATTAAGTTGCTGGGCACAACCATGGAGACTTATATATTTCCACTGGCCCCAGATTAAGTTGCTGGGCACAACCATGGAAATATACATACAAACGTGAGGTCTTCGGAGATGAAGTATAGACTCACGACTAATTGCCTAACTGTTGTGATAAACTTATATATGTTTTGCTCATACTATATATTGTAGCAGTGGGTTGTAAACACACAGGTTACAAGGCTCTTATGGCGGGACTTGTAACTGAGTGGATTTACGATGCCTTTGCTGGGAAACCTTCATACATATGCATAAACTTTATTTGTTAAACAAACTCTATGAACTCACCAACCTCGTGTTGACACTTTAGCATGTATTTTCAGGTTTTAACCTATGGCACGCTATAGGAGGTTTTGGCAGAGCATGGCATGGTCATAGAAGACTCTGATTATTGATATAGGGACCGTTCTAAACTATTTTAAGGGCCTATTTCCGCACTACTTTTAACGATGTAAATTCAACATTTTTGATTAAACGATTTTATTCTAAATGATTAAAGTGAAAACCATTTTTGAACTTGTGTTGTAATACCAATTGAGTTACACCCCAGCTACACGTATGCTTCCGCTGGACCCGATTTTGGGGGTGTGACAGACTGGTATCAGAGCTATAGCTATAGCGAACTAAGTATTTTTAAAACCTAGACTATAGCTACTTTTACTAAAAACTTAACCCTATGACCGTCACGTGCCTGCCTGCCAAGCTGAAGCCTCATTGTGGTTTGTTGCTGACTTAGGTGATGAGATTTGTGTCTCATTATATGGTATATTATGTTCATTTATTCTAATTGATTTCTATAATTGTCTTTCATATAAGCATGTTCACGTATCATATATGTCACCCTGTTATGTTTCTCCTTGCATAGTTTCATCATTTGGTCACCTGCCTTAGTCTTTCTGAACGTCTTGGTATTTGTGAAGGACATAGTATTAGTATAACTGAGCTGAGTATTTCAAAATTCATGGAACCTCGGTGGAATATAGACTAGTCACCTATATTCAACCCGGGAAAGTGGGACATAGGCTGACTACCTATATCCGACTCAGAAATGAATTTTGCAACACTGAGAATGGTTATAATAAAATTCTGTCTGGATTGAATCCTCAACTCAATTTCCAAATGTTTCATTATGTGTGTGTATACCCTCGTTGTCAGAACGCTTATACTTTTCATCACCTCGTCAACCGCCGCCTGGAAACACGTCAACTAGTCATTTCATCTCATGAATCTTCACCATTATAACACTTCGGAGACCAACGTTAACTGAACTTCGGGACGAAGTTCCCTTAAGGGGTAGAGATTGTCACAACTCGTAAATTCTGGTCTTTTCCCGAACTTTCAACATTTACTATTCATCGGTTACTATTCATCGATCACTATTCATCATTTTACTATTCATCATTTTTTAGGTCAGTTTGATATTCTGAGAAGCGTTTTAAAATTTTACTATTCATAAAACACTATTCACCTCCGGAGAAAATTTGTCATTTATGCGTGAGTTGCGTCATTTCTGTATACGTACGGTTATTTACCTAATAAACGTTATCTTATGAACTATTATTTTGAATAATTGATCCGATAATCCCAACTATGGTCCTAACACATTTTTATACTCATAATAATAATATAAAAATTATATTATTAATTTACCCGGTGTTTTCAAATCAACTGTTACGTTTTCCGGTCAAAGCTTATAACTCCGTCGGTTTGCGTTATTTCAACCCGATCATTATTTTAACACCCGATTCTCATCAGGAATAATATTTTACAACTTTTACAACTTTATTTTGTCCCGAATAACTTTGATAAAATTTATTTCTAGCAAACTCGGTACCCGATTATAACTAAAACAAACTAATACTTACACCAAAACTACACTAATTCCTAATTAAATCAAGAGACAATGCCTCCCCTTTTCCCTCCTTTGTGAACCGGCCCCCCCCCCCCTCCTAGCTTCTCATGTGCAACTTCACCAACCTAACCATAAATGCTTACCAAACTCTTGTCTAAACACCTAATAATATCTAAATATCATCCCATTTTTCATTTCTACTTTCAAAACAACAAGCAATATTTCCTCTCTTTCTCTTCTTGGTGTGTTCGGCCACAACAACAAACAAGAAGCAATCTTCATTAATTTCTCAAGATCAAGTCATTATCTTGTCCTTATAGTTATCCTTGTTGGGGTTTTGCAATAAAAACTCAAGGTTTCTTAGGTTTTACTCATCCAAGCTCTATAATCTTTCTATGTAAGTTGTCAAATTCTTGTTCATAATTTCTTCATGTTATTTTTATCATCATATGATTTCCATTCAAGATCTACATGCATATGTTAGTTATACCACTCATTTATATATATATCTAACTTTTGAACTCTAGAAATGGATTATAGTTAGATCCTTGTTAGATCCACTTGATTTATGATGTTTAGGAACCCATGACACCCTAAGAAGGTGTATGGTAAGATTAGAATAGATTTGTGGTGATTGAAAGTGGTTTGGTTGGATTAGAAACTAGTTTGGAACATTAGAAATGGATTTTAAACATATATACAAACCTACTGTAACACCCCCAATTCATGGATGCAGCGGAATTCGAACTGGGTGTTACTCGACGGCACAATAGACACAATAATAGAAAACGAACTCCAATTGAGTCGTTTTAAAAGATTTATCATTCAAATTGTATAAATATCAGAGATTACAAAATGAGGTCCCAGATGGTTCCATGTTTACAAATTAAATGAGTTTTGAATGATAATAAAATTTATAGCCCTCTTGAGTATCCGTGTCCTTCCGTGCCATCCTTGATCGTCATGAACCTGAAATACATGCTTGAGAGGTCAACACAAAGGTTGAGTGATATTCATAGAGTTTGTTAAATCGATTGAACACAATATGTTGGTAGTGTGAGTTATAGGCTCACACCAATGTTTGGAAAACAAAATCGTTATTTATTTCACTAAGCTTATGACACCATAACGTTAACGTGTACCAATATCAATCGGCGGTTTATCCCGGTAGGTACTTTGCTAACATACCTAAATCTCAAATATTAATGCATTTGTTTGCACTTAGTCAAAACAAATGGGATTCGTCAATCCCAATAGGCCTATTATTAATATTCGCGCTCACTATTGCTAGTGACTAAATGGTTCATAATAAAGGATCTCGGTTTAGCAAGGTTGGTACTTAGTGATAATAAAACATCGTCGTGAAGCATACATTAGAAAGCATTGTGTTCGAGTAGAAAATAATAGCATGTATTCCCCCCATGGGTTTGTAAAACAATTAAGTAATCGAAAGTGGGGCTATGAACTCACCTTAAGTAAGATAGCAAGTAATGAATGCAACGGTTGAATCGTGAAGGTTTCTACGGGCAACCTATAATCGAATGTCGCGACTTAGGATCGGAGTAAAGAATATGAAGTAGTGCCTATATATATATCTTGCATTTAGTCCATGATGTGGTATGATGTATATTGTAAGTCTTTGAAAGTAATGATTCATGAAACATGTATGTTTGGTATATCGTTTACTACCGTTCGGGCCGACATAATTCAGAAGTCATGTTAGTAAGCGTTCGAGGAGCCAGGACACTTTAACTCGTAAATCCACAACTCAACTCGACGGCTTACATAATGAACTCCTCACATGAGGCTCCCTACTATTGTAGTAGTTGATGAAATATATAGATATAAGTTTTGATCCGAAAAGTTACATGTCCGATATTTGAATAAACTTAGGAAAGTTTATTTGTACATGAAGATTGTTATTAGGGGTAGTTTCATAAGTCTTGAATGACCATTTTCTCTTGGTAAAATCTCATGGTTTCCTTTAGATGAAGTAGATCCAAATTGTATGTTCAAGTTATCGCCAACTTCTCTAATTCATGTATTTGCCTTGGTAAGCTTGTATGGTCATTTCGTCATGGCCTAGCCATGACCTTTGGTCATTGTTCCATGGTCTTGAGACTCAACCTTGGCTCTAGTCATGTTTGTGGTCTTGATTTAGGTCATAAGACCCCTTTGGTCTTCATAAACCATAACTTATATGTAATGAATTTGGTCTAAAAATGGGCTGTTAAGATTTTGAAGAATTTTATCACTCGGAAAGCGTTTTTAGGGCTCGAGCTTCTTTGTTCCTAAACGAAAACGTCGTTTCGGACAACTTTCGTGTTTTAACTTTTTGATGAATCGGACCAGAAGTGGGACTTTCAAAACCCAAATTTGATCAGGAAGCTATTTGGCAGTTTTGCCGGAAATCTTGGTAATTTCAAATCGCCATAACTTTTGACTCGTATACTCGTTTTGGGTGGTTCAAATTGCTATGGTTTCCTTGTTAAGTCCTCTACTGTAATATGTAATGATCCAACATCATATTTTTACCATTTTGATCAGGTCTTACCAAGAAAGTCACTAGTTTACTTGTTTTAGTAACTTGTTGTAACAATCAATAACAATAACTTGTTTTGATCATTTTTATACATCATGGACATAACTACAAGACATAATATAGCAAGAATAACATGTAAATAACATGAACATGATTATTTAACAAGAATCAAGTTAGGGTTTGGCTCACAACTTTTGGCTTTCAAAGATGAAAGGAAGTTAACATGTAAGGATAGGACATTGATAGACTTGCTTCAACCCTTTTTCACTCCATGCAATATTTCTACCCTTGGTATTCTTGAAAGATGGATGATGAAGGTTTAGGTGAATTGAGTGGATTTAAACTCAAGAGAAAATCACCAAGTATATAAGGTTATGGAAGTGTTTGATGAATGATAACCTAACTAGAGTTTCTACCTTGAAGAATCACTTGAACCTTGCAAGAAATTGGAAGAGAATGAGCTAAAGATGAGAGGATGGGAGTGTGAGGTGTGGCGTTTGAATGAAGGGGAGGGGGCTATTTATATGGCCTTGAGGAGGTTAGGAAACAACTAGGAAATGACCAAAACTTGGTCACCAAGTTCAACACTTGTAATGATCTAAGGATCAATGGTCAAGATCAAGCCACAAGTGTGAAAACCCCCCCTATGGCGGTTCATATGGCCTTGGAGAGCAAGGGTGGACTTTTCTTTGTATTATCCAAGATACTTGGTTAGTTTTGACTCCGGGAAATGCCAATCGTAAATGATTAAGCCTCAAAACGTATAACCGGGTATCGTAAAATTATGGAATTTGAAAGTATTGTTAAACATGTCCATATAGTCCATAATAAAATATAAAATGAGTGGTAGGATCTATCGGGTGCCAAAACCCTGCTAAAAACTGGAAACACGGGTCTAAAACGCGTAATTCGCGTAAAACGCTGAATATTGCGTAAAATTGAGAAAAGTAAAATGTTACTTTTCTAATGTTATAAAAATGATTTAAAATGACTTATAATGTCTAGACTGGGCTCAGTCTAGTGTCGGTTGGTATTAAATGTCTTTTAGACATCAAACCGTAAGCCTAAAAAATCACGAAATGACTTATAACATCAAGGGATCATTTTTGGTCAATGGAGGAGGGAAAGAATATGTTGACTTTTTCTAATAAGTTGAAAACTCAAAAAGTCTTAGAAACGCGTTTTGTGGTCTCACGGTTAATCGCCCAAATGGTTAAGCGTGCTCATGCGAGAGTAGTACAGGCATGGGTGACCTGCTGGGAAGTTTTTGGTCATATTTTTCTCAGTCACGATTAATTCTCAAATAAATCATGAGTGTGTAAAATATTTTACTGATGTGGGGTCACCTGACGGGGTTGAATTTCGTTGTGCGTAGAATTTCTGATTGACGTTTTACCCTAAAACGTGTAATTCCGTGTAATTCCTTAATAACTTTCACGAAAATGAGCTTATGAAAGTTAAACTTTTAATTTGCCATGGAAATGATTTATCACTCGATAAAATCAAATACAAATCAACTTTCGGGAAAGTTTCGGGAAAAAAATGAATAGTAAAAGTGAATAGTGAAATTTTCCGGGAATGGTAATTAACCTGAAATTGTGAATTGTTACACCTACTGTCCTTAAAATGAAAACGTGGCAAAGTCAGTGGGTTTGGGGTAACTTTTGACCAAATATTTAGAAAATACATTCCGAGACGGAACTATGGCCGAAAACGGGGATGAAAACGAGTTAATAACGAAGGAGATATGATTTTCCGAATTTAACGACGAAAACTAGTTTTCTGAAAAACTGCATGCTGTTGGACGATTTTCGTTGGACAAATAGAGGCGTTAAACGTAACCTAGTGGAGCCGAGCTATCGAAAATATATTAGTATATACTAAAACGAATCCGTGGATATAAAGAACGAGTAAAATGAGCTTAAAACGACCAAGTTATACATGTTTTAAAATCGTCAAAACTATATATATATATATATAGTCACTACTAGAAAATAATATAACTACGTACTAAATAATATATTTTCTAGATTTCTTATTCAAGGAGTTTATTTTTAACTAACGAATACGTACGACCCAAGGTTTATTTATGCGACTACTAGACGATATCTTAAGGTTTTCAAAACGAGGAATATAACACTAACGTTTTTATATATGATATATTACGACAAGTTTTGTAATTCTAGTTGGACTTATTTTTCTTAAGTATGGAAAATACTTTACTTTGACAATAACAATTATTTCCAAGTTACGAGTGGTATAGGTATCATGTGCATGTGCATTCATTACATCCTTTCATGATCTAAGTAGATCACTATCATTCATATTAGGTTGCGGTTAGAGATCGAACCTCATTTCTGTATATCCACTTTTGTCATCGTAGCTATCGCACCAGGTGAGTCATAGCCCCACTTTTACTCTTTATACTTGTTTTAACTCTTTGGGGGAGATACATGCTCAACTACTTGCTTACTAGTATAAATACTCAAAACATACTTTCTTGATACTCAAAACATTTATTCTTGATTGTTTTATACTTGATTTCATACATACGTGATTGTGATATACTTAACTGTGTTATACTAAACTGTGATGTGTATTCTTGAGCTACTGAGACTTCCAATGGCCCCAGATTAAGTTGCTGGGCACAACCATGGAGACTTATATACTTCCAGTGGCCCCAGATTAAGTTGCTGGGCACAACCATGGAGACTTATATATTTCCACTGGCCCCAGATTAAGTTGCTGGGCACAACCATGGAAATATACATACAAACGTGAGGTCTTCGGAGATGAAGTGTAGACTCACGACTAATTGCCTAACTGTTGTGATAAACTTATATATGTTTTGCTCATACTATATATTGTAGCAGTGGGTTGTAAACACACAGGTTACAAGGCTCTTATGGCAGGACTTGTAACTGAGTGGATTTACGATGCCTTTGCTGGGAAACCTTCATTCATATGCATAAACTTTATTTGTTAAACAAACTCTATGAACTCACCAACCTCGTGTTGACACTTTAGCATGTATTTTCAGGTTTTAACCTATGGCACGCTATAGGAGGTTTTGGCAGGGCATGGCATGGTCATAGAAGACTCTGATTATTGATATGGGGACCGTTCTAAACTATTTTAAGGGCCTATTTCTGCACTACTTTTAACGATGTAAATTCAACATTTTTGATTAAACGATTTTATTCTAAATGATTAAAGTGAAAACCATTTTTGAACTTGTGTTGTAATACCAATTGAGTTACACCCCAGCTACACGTATGCTTCCGCTGGACCCGATTTTGGGGGTGTGACACTAATACTAACTAACTAATAAATAAACTAACTACGAGCTAACTTAATGCTATTACAATAATTAGGTGACCGAGACTTTTACAGGAATATTTGTATTCCTAACAGGAAAGATCAGGGGTTTCCAGGTAACATTGGGTTAAAGAATCATAAAATGCTTTCAAAAACGAAGCTATGGGCGAAAGAACGGATTAAAACGAGTTTATAACGAAGGAGATATGATTTTTGCAAGTTTAACGACGAAAACTATTTTCTGAAAATGTATTTGCTGTTGGACGATTTTCGACGGACAAAAAGAGGCATTAGACTTAATCTATAGGAGCCGGCCTACTGAAAATATATTAGTATATATTAATACGATTCCGGGGATATAAATAACGTAGAAAACGAGCTTATAACGACCAAGATATACATGTTTGAAACCCGACAAAACTTATAATAAATTGACAGCTTTTGGTTATAAAAGTTGCTAAGTGTTGAAAACTATATTTTTCAGGTAACGACATTGAAAGCCGTATTTCTTAACCGCCGAGACCCGTAGGGTCAAAAGTTAAATGACACGACATTTAGATATGGTTACAAGGTTTTCAAAAACATCGACTTTCATCACTAACACTTAATGTACAATATTTCTCGACTAGTTTTGCGAGGCTATTTTGGTCATATTTTCTAGGTATGAAAAGTGTCATTTTACGACGAAAACATTATATTTACCGATAGAATACCAAACGAGGATCGTGGAGTACCGTTTCAACCTAATTACATGAAAAGTGGTTATTAACTTAATGAGACGTCTAAAATGTATTTTTTCGACGATAAACGTTATTTTCAAGTTTCACGAGTGGTATCGATAACATACGTAATTGCATGTGTAACATCATTTCATTTCTTACATTAGACCATATCATTCATATTAGGTTGCGGTTAGAGATCGTGCCTCATTTTCAGTGTATCCACTTTTGTCATCGTAGCTATCGCTCCAGGTGAGTCATAGCCCCTACTTTTTCAATTGTTTAGGTAAACTCTTTGGGGGAGAATACATGCTCGTTTTATTTAAACCCATTACTCGCTTTACATGGTTGATTACCCGTATTTCATTAGTATGTTTGATTTCCTGTATTTCATGGATATGTTTGATTACCTGTATTTCATTGGTATGTTTGATTACCTGCATTTCATGGGATTTGTCATCCTTGTTTATATGACCTCATGGTCACCAATTGTTCAAATATGTCAAATGTAATATTGTGGTTTCCCCACTTGGCTGTGATGTCAAACGTATTGTGGTTTCCCCACTTGACTGTGATGTCAAACGTAATATTGCAGGTTTCTCCACTTGACTGATTTATCATATGACCTCATTGTAATATTGTGGTTTCCCCACTTGGCTGTGATGTCAAACGTAATATTGTGGTTTCCCCCCTTGGCTGTGATGTCAAATGTATTGTGGTTTCCCCACTTGGCTGTGATGTCAAACGTAATATTGTGGTTTCCCCACTTGACTGTGATGTCACACGTAATATTGTTGTTTTCCCTACTCGACTGATTTATCTATATGGCGACATTGTCAAAATTGTTTATATAGCGGTATTGCTACAATTATCTTTGAATCTAGATACAAGTATTACTTTTGTTCACATAACTAAATCATATTTGGCAGTGGGTCGTAAACACACAGGTTACAAGTCTTTTATGGCGGGATGTTGGGAATTACAGATTTGATAATTACAAAACCCACGAGAAGAATGAAGAAAGAAGAAACAATGAGGATCTAAGATGAAATATTTAGTTAGCTTTCATAGTAAGCTTTCATAATAAGCTAGGTTTTTTATGTAAACCCTAGCCTCTCTATTATATAAAGGGGGGCAGGGTGTTGGTTATTAGTATCCTTTCACAGCTAGTCTCTCCAATGAGAGTCTAGAAACGCATAGAGCGTTAGTAGTAGTAGTAGTTGTAGTAGTTTATTTTATTTATAACAAAGAAAACCTTATTGTTACTATATCCTAGATAGGGCTTAAACGATCTTTCACAATTGGCATCAGAGCACAGGGGGCTTGATATCTAGGGTTTATAAGGTTTTCAATGTCAATAAAGAGCAGTTGTGAAGAAGAAGCAGACTTGAAGTCGATTGAAGTAGCTGTAATGAAGGTTCGATGATTTGATAAAAGTTTCTGAGGTAATTGTTAAGTTTTTAAGGTATGGGATCATTCTTTTGCTACCTCGTACATATTAAATTGCATATCAGGTCAGTAATTGTGGTTTATCGATAGTAGCATGATGAGAATATTATTAAACAGTTTTAATGGTGGTCGGTGATTGATGTGTGGTGCAAGTGAATCAGTACATTTCAGTATATTAATGAATTGATTCGGTGATATCTTTTGAAAAAATACGAGATTATTATCAGTATTTTAAATGGAGTATTATATTGTTTGAGGACTCAATCGGTCATTCGGTTGGTAATTTCATGTAAGGGTTACTTCACAATAATTTAAACCTCGTACAATTAATGCTTTTAAAGATCATTGATTATCTTTGTCGACTTTTGCAAGGACTTAAAACTGATTTTCTAGTGGGTCGGTGAGATTGCTATCAATATTCGCTAGGGGAAAATTACCAAAATAGATCAGTCGCTCAAAGCACATTCCTTAAATAGATGTTTTTAAATCACTTTCCTCCGGCGGATCAGGGCAACTTGACGACTGAGCAACCTTCATATATGTGCGACACGTTGCGAATTTTTTATTAATATAGTACAGAATCTAGAAACTTTTTGAAATCTATAGTACAGAATCTAGAATCTTTTTGGAATATTCTAGAATCTTTTTGGACACGTGTCGCGTTTATATTGAGTTGCTTAATTTTTTAAGTTGCCCGATCTAATTTTGAAAAGTGAAATTTGAAAGTCTAAAAAGTGACTAGTCAAAAAGTCAACGATTTATTTTGGTAATTATCCCATTCGCTAAAGGTTATTAAAAGTTCATTGTTTGCATTCAATTCTATGATAACCTCATACTACTATTATTCAATGTTATTAATTGAAAGTTATCATTGGAGCATTATATTCTTCATCATGGGTTGAGATTTTATAATTGAGATTATATGGTGTTGGAAGTTAGCATGTTACCATGATACTGATAGTGGCCCACGGAGATTAATGTTTGTATTATGCGTGGTTTTAAAGTAGCATTTATTGGTTTTTCACAAGGTAATGCAATTGCTTAAGGTTAATTAGTTTATCGTGGTGTGTATGATGGCTGCTATCAATTCTTATGAATTGTAGTTTTCAACCTCGTACAAATTTAAGGAATGGGTCAACGTTCGATTATTTTAATGGTGCAGCGAGTTATCCGAGGTCAAAGAGCTGGTTTTAGTATGAATTATTTTATTGAGAGATTCGCTGCTACTGCTTGTTGTTTATGATATACGAGTTTCTGTGATTGGTGATTATTAAACGGTGGATGTGTCGTGGTCTGTTTGTGGGGCTCGATGTATTGAATATTGTTGCTGCTGTTGATTGTACGAGTGGTATGTGGGACGGTAATGCAGTGGTATTGTCGTTTATTGGTACAGTGAGATTCAGTTAGTTTTGTGATTGGTTCATTTATACTACTCGATGCTTTTGTATTGCTGCTGTTCATGTTAATTCTGCTGATACGCTTATTTTATTTCTGCTGATGACTGCTCATTCCTCCTGATTGGTTCCTACTGATGGGTTCCTGCTGATACATACGATGGTTCTTGCTGACTTCTTTATAGTTCCTGCTGACTTGTTGTATACTTTTTCTTTTGGTCGGTTTTGGTTCCTACTAGTCATGTGAGATTACTAATGGTTAAAGAGGACGGAGTTATCAACCATCATTATTTTGTTGAGAAGATTACTAGGCGAAGACATTTGATTATCGCTTGTTTGATGTTGTGATTGATTTTCCCAAGTATTGTGTTCTTATCATATCTTAAAGGGATCAGCAGCTTTTTAAGATAACTTGTTTGGTTTGTATGGTAACGAAGACTTGACGACTCTAGTGAAGGGGTATGATATATCTTATTGTCCTTAATGCGTACATTTGCTATCACTTGAAGGAGTTACGTTATTTGTGCTCAGTGTCTCATTGGATAAGTCAATAGGAAGTTTGTCAAGAGGCCGTCACGTGATTAGTGCAAGACATAAGATGCAAGGTTGGGAGATTCCATTTCTTCATCAAATCAGTTATAGTTGATTTTCTTCATCAATGATCACTCCATGAAACCTACTAGATTAAAGAGATGGCAAGTATACTTTTAAGGGGAAGCTTATTGATAATATACTTGATCATCTTCCTGTTGTTCGATACTGCTACTCGTTCCTGCTGCTTTCATTCATTCCTGCTGCTCGTTACTGCTGCTCGGTTACTGCTTATTAGTTAAAAAAAAAAAAAAAAAAAAAAAAAAAAATATATTAGTTGGTTTCTACATGCATCACTTGAGGGGAAGCGTCTACGAGTTGCACAAGACCCCTATTAGATGATTACAAAAAGGGGAAGAATAGTTATGATGTGCAACTTAGCTTATTTGTGATGACATTGTTTCTTCATGGAGATTGTTTTGTAATATCAAATAGGGGAAGATTCTTGGGAATTACAAATTTGATAATTACAAAACCCACGAGAAGAATGAAGAAAGAAGAAACAATGAGGACCTAAGATGAAATATTTAGTTAGCTTTCATAGTAAGCTAGGTTTTTATGTAAACCCTAGCCTCTCTATTATATAAAGGGAGGCAGGGTGTTGGTTATTAGTATCCTTTCATAGCTAGTCTCTCCAATGAGAGTCTAGAAACGCATAGAGCGTTAGTAGTATTAGTAGTTGTTAATACAAATATCGCCTAAAAACGTTATTTATATTTTACGATCTTTGCTAAGTTTTGTTAACGACAAAATGTAAGCTTTAGTTTCTAAGTAAAACATAATCTTAGTTTTAAAGACTTGCATAAACTAGACTTTTGCTACATTTTACATTTCATAAAACACAACACTTTTTATTTCTTAAAATAGAATTGTCACATCACATTTATGGCAAGTTTTGTCAATATACATTTATGAAAAGAAAATGTGTTTGACTTACTATGTGGTTGCTTGCAAGTTTGGTGTTTGACTAAATGTAATGAGATGTGACATTGTTTGGTTTACAAGGTGTAATGAGATGTGTCTTTGTTTGGTTTGCAAGATTTATTGCAAAACCAACTGCAAGCCCGGCGGAACCCTGGGGGTACACGGGCGGAACCCATCTGAGGGTTCCGCCGTATCTGCCAGGCCTGCAGAAGGCTTTGCAATAAATACCAAGCCACAAGTTGATTTTTGGCTTATCACTCTACATCATATTTACACACATTCGTTCATTCTCTCATCTAACCCTTTAACATTTCATATGTGAAGTTTCTTTTTGTAGCAAAGAGATTCACGAGCTCATTAAAAGTAACAAGTATTCAACACAACGTTGCAAGACTTGTAAGCTTAGCATTGTGTAGACTTGTGTAGTTTACACTTCATTTGATTGTGTATTTTTCAGTAGTGATCGATTAGTATTTTAGTCCTCAAAATACAAAGTGTATCGGGAGTAGTTGTACCCTTGTAAAAGAACTAACGGGAGTGGTTGTACCCTTGGTAAAGAACTCGACATCTAGCTTAGTGTCAGTAAAAGTATAAGCGACGTGTAAGGTTTTCTCTGCCGGTGAAAGGAGCTTGTTGACTAGTGAAAGAAACTCTCGAGTTGGATACTCGGGGCGTGGACGTAGGGCGTGGAAAAAGAGTCCTTGTAGCCGAACCACGATAAATATTTGTGTTGTGGTTTGATCGTTTCTTTCATTTACTTGCATGTTATATATTGTGTTTGTGTATATATCTTTGATCAAACGAAAAGTTTCAAAGCTAACTAAACAAGCGAAAAAGATTTTAAACTGTAAACTATTCAACCCCCCTTCTAGTTTTCCACAATTGGCATCAAGAACTACGTTACTCAAGCTTTTAAAATATATTGTGTTTTAAAACTGGAAACGATCCATGGATTTTGAAAATTACAAAGAAGGGCAATCTATGCAAAGACCACCACTTTTTGAAGCAAATGGTTTTATATATTGGAAAAACCGTTTTGAAACTTACGTGAAATCTAAAGATATAAATTTATGGTATATAATCATTGATGGTGATAACGTAATTACTAACATTAAAGATGATCATCAAAAGAAATTGGTTGGTAAAAATAATGAAGCTAAAATGATGCTTTACAATGCTTTGCCTAAGAAAGAATATGAAAGAGTCTTTATGTGTAAAACCGCCAAAGATATTTGGCAATCTTTAATTGTCACTCATCAAGGAAACTCACAAGTTAAAGATAACAAAATTGATCTTCTTGTTCAACAATATGAACAATTTGTTATTTCCGAAGATGAGATTATTGATAATGGTTTTGCTAGGTTTAACACTATTATTACTTCACTTAAAGCACTTGATGAATCTTTTTTTAGTAAGAACTTTGTCAGGAAATTTCTTAGAGCACTCCATCCGAAGTGGAGAGCAAAAGTGACGGAAATTGAAGAATCCAAAAATCTTTCAAGCATGTCACTTGATGAGCTAATTGGAAACCTCAAAGTTCATGAAATGCTAATGGAAAAAGATTCGGAACTAGTTAGAGGCAAGAAAGAAAAAGTTAAGTCCATTGCCTTGAAAGCCAGAGTCCAATCAAGTGATGATGAAGAATCTACTTCGGATAGTGATGATGAGGAATATGCTATGGCCGTTAGAGACTTCAAGAAGTTCTTTCGTAGAAGAGGGAAGTTTGTAAGGCAACCTAAAGATGACAAGAAAACTTTCCGAAAAGATCGTGACGATAGAAAAGGAAAGGTTGAAAGAAAATGCTATAGGTGCGGAGACACAAGTCATCTTGTAGGAGAATGTCCAAAACCACCCAAGAGCAAACCTCAACAAGCTTTTGTGGGTGGTGCTTGGAGTGACTATGAAGGAGATGACGATGAGCCAAAGAATGATGATATTGCTCTCATGGCTCACAACTCAAATGAGGTATTCTCCGACTCATCTTACTCCTCTATCGATGATGACACTTTACAAAAAGAATATAACAAACTTTGTGAATTGAGTTTAAAAATCATAAACAAAAACAAATTTTTGAAAACTAAAAAGGAGTTTTTAGAAAATGAAGTTTATGAGTTAAAAGAAAAAGCTAAGAGATTAGAAAAGATTAAAGGTATTGACACATCTTGCAAATCATGTGAAGAGCTTAAACTAGAAGTTGAGAAACTTAAAATTACTCCAAATGATCTAATAAAACATACCACAAAGTTTAAGAAGTTCGATAACAGCATTTCTTGTGCGGATGAAATTATGAAACTTCAAAAGTCACCCTTTGATAAAACAGGACTAGGATTCACGAAAATAGAAACTTCAAAGGGACAAATGAAACAAGAAAAGATTGCACAAGAAACTAACAAAAATGCCTCAGCAGCCTGCGGATCAGACGGAACCCAATCCAGGGTTCCGCCCGTTGGACCTGAAGATTCCGCCAGGTCTGCTGCAGCAGTAACTCCAACCACAGCGGATCGTTCAAAATTTGTTAAAGTTACGTATAAAAATGGAACAAAACCATCTTTTAAAACTGGAGTAGGACTTAGTAAAAATGAATTTAGAGCTAAGACTACTCAACCAAGACCTAAGACTCCAATTCCCAAACGCCCCTTTCGAAAGAGCAACTTCAACGCTCGACCAAACTACCAACATGTTTGGAACCAAAACACTCCTAGACATTACCAAACTTCAAATTACATGTCATGGAACCCTTATGTTCTATTTTCATAATTGGAACAAGTTAATGATATGCTTAACCAAAATGGACCCATGAGAAATTGGGGACCAAATGTTTGAGTGTTTTTCATATAATAGTTGTGCCTCAAAGTTTGTTTGGAACCGGATGAATGGATTAAAGATAACGGTTGTTCAAGGCACATGACGGGTAACAAAAGCCTCTTCACTACTTATCACAAATGTGACGGAGGTAATGTTACGTTTGGTAGTAAAGCTAAGAGCAAAATCATCGGAAAAGGTACAATCTCTCATGACTCCCTTTTTATAGATGATGTAGCTCATGTTGATAACTTAGGTTTTAATCTCCTTAGCATTAGTCAACTCTGTCGTAATCAGTATAATGTCCTTTTTAGTGAAAACGGAAGTAAAATACTTAAAGATGGTATAACCATAGCCAAAGGTGTCCTTAAGAACAACGTATACGTCATGAAGATGGATCCAACATCTAGAGACAAACTTTGTCTTACCTCATTAGATGAATCTTCAACTTTATGGCATAGACGTTTAGGACACGCTAACATGAGACTAATCCAAAACCTCTCCTCCAAAGACTTAGTTCAAAACCTACCAAAGTTGAAATATGACCAACACTTTTGTGATGCTTGCAAAGTCGGTAAACAAGTCCATAATAGCCATAAGGCTAAAAACTTGCTTTCTACATCTAGGTGTCTAGAACTCTTGCATATGGATTTATTTGGTTCATCCGCTATACAAAGTTATGGAGGTAACTTCTACACTTTGGTCATAGTTGATGATTACTCAAGATATACTTGGACAAAATTTTTGAAAAGTAAAAATGAATCTTTTGATAAATTTGAGATTCTAAGTAAGAAAATTCAAAATCAAGTAGGGTCTAATATTGTGTCTATTAGAACGGATCACGGTCGTGAATTTGATAATGAATTTCAATTTGGAAACTTTTGTGATATTAATGGTATAACTCATAACTTTTTGGCTCCATGTACTCCTCAATCTAATGGTGTAGTAGAACGTAAAAACCGGACATTGCAAGAGATGAGTAGAACAATGCTTAATGAACAAAACATTCCACAAAAGTTTTGGTGTAATGCCGTTGACACATCAACGTACATTTTAAATCAAGTCTTAGTTAGACCATTTTTGAATAAAACTCCTTATGAACTATATAAAGGTAAAAAGCCTATATTAGGATACTTTAGAGTGTTTGGGAGTAAATGGTTCATTCTTAACGCCAAGGATTATCTCACCAAATTTGACCCAAAGTCTTATGAAGGTGTATTTCTTAGATATTCACAAAATAGTAAAGCTTACATTATTTTGAACAAAGAAACCTTAAGAGTCGAGGAATCGTTCAACGTAACTTTGACGAGAGTCCACCTCCCTCTAAGACATCACCTTTGGTAGATGATGACTTAGTTGAAAGCCAAGCAATAAAAAGTCAAGAAATTTTAAGTGATGAAAAGGAAGATGAACTATTAAACAAAGAACTTGTCAATGTCAAAGAATCTAAAAGTCATCCATTAGATGGTGTCATTGGCAACATTAACGAAAGAACACTAAGGTCAAAAGTTCAAAATGAAAGCAACTACTTTTGTTTCGTGTCAACCATTGAAGCTAAAAATATTAATGAAGCCATTAAAGATGAGTCTTGGGTAATTACAATGCAAGAAGAGTTAAACCAATTTGTTAGGAATGATGTATGGACATTAGTTCCTCAACCAAAGAGTCAAACTATAATTGGAACAAAATGGGTATTTCGTAATAAAATGGATGAAAATGGAATTGTGTCTAGAAACAAAGCTAGGCTAGTTGCACAAGGATATAACCAACAAGAAGGCATTGACTACGATGAAACTTTTGCTCCGGTTGCTAGGCTCGAGTCAATTAGAATCTTACTTGCATATGCATGTGCACACAATTTTAAACTCTTTCAAATGGACGTCAAAAGTGCATTTCTAAACGGAGTCATAAATGAAGAAGTGTATGTTGCTCAACCATCGGGCTTCATCGATTTTGAAAAACCAAATCATGTTTACAAACTTAAAAAGGCTCTTTATGGACTTAAGCAAGCTCCAAAAGCATGGTATGATCGACTTAAAACCTTCCTAGTTGACCATAAGTATACCATGGGTTTAGTTGATAATACTCTCTTCACTAAGAAGAAAGATTCACATATTATCATAGTCCAAATCTATGTTGATGACATTATATTCGGATCAACTTGTCAAGAATTATGTGTGGATTTCTGAAAAATCATGCATGACGAGTTTGAAATGAGTATGATGGGAGAACTAAACTTTTTCTTAGGACTCCAAATTAAACAACTAGAAGATGGTATATTCTTTAACCAATCTAAATATATTAAGGACATGCTTAAGAAATTTGGATTAGAAGATTCGAAACCAATCAAAACTCCCATGTCCACGGAAACTAAACTCACCAAGGATGAGGAAAGTGAATCCGTAGATAGCACTAAATATAGAGGTATGATTGGTAGTCTACTTTACCTAACGGCTAGTAGACCCGACATTATGTTTAGTATTTGTCTATGTGCTCGTTTTCAAAAAGATCCTAAGACTACCCATCTCGAAGCCGTTAAAAGGATTTTTAGGTATATTAAGGGCACTACACATTTAGGTTTATGGTATCCCAAAGTAACGGGAATAGACACCATAGTGTATGCTGACTCGGATCATGCCGGTGACTATGTCGATAGAAAAAGTACAAGTGGTATTTGTACTTTTGTTGGACATTGTCTCACCTCATGGTTCTCTAAGAAGCAAACGGCTCTTGCTATCTCAACAATGGAAGCCGAGTACGTTTCGGCCGGAAAGGCATGTCAACAAGCTCTTTGAATGAAGCAAGCTCTTGTCGACTACAGAATTAAACTTAACGACATCACAATTCTTTGTGACAACAAAGGTGCCATTGATCTTATCAAAAACCCGGTTCAACATGCTCGTACCAAACATATTGAAATCTGTCATCATTTCCTTCGTGACAACGTTCAAAAAGGAAATATCTCAATTGAGAAAGTTTCTTCCGAAGACAACATAGCCGACATTCTCACAAAACCTCTTAAACGTGAACCTTTTAACCTTCTTAGGCTAGGCTTAGGACTCATGGAACCTACATTGTAGTTCTGGACATTAGACAAAAATCACAAAAATCAAAACAAATCCATAACTCTTTTTTTCAGCAGGGTCGGCGGAACCCTCAGACACAACGGACGGAACCCATTTCAGGGGTCCGCCGTGTCCGCCGACCTGCAGAATCAATTTTTTGTTTATATTAAACCAAACACCCATTATCTTATACCACCACTTCCAAACTGCTACTATTCACTTTACCATCCATCCATACCTACGATTTTCTGGTCTTCCTTTCACTCACATTGCAAATCAATAATCATTGTAAGTATTCTAAACTTGATTACAATCCTGATCTGAGTCTAGGAATTCTATTTTTGCAAAAAAACAAAAACTTGGGGTTATGCATTAAACTTGAGAAACTTGATTGACACTAAACCACCAACTTATATTGACCAAGGAATGGTCAATAAAGTCAAATAGCCTAGATCAATGCTCCGTGGAAGTATAAGGTTTCCCCGGGTCGTTAAATCCCGTTGAGGTGTGAAATGTAACTTTAGCGTGCTTTGTGATCGGGTGTTTATTCACAGAAAGGGTTTATGATCAGAATTATTTGGAGATTATTAACAAATATAGCTTAGGAAAGCTACGTGATTGATTACGGGAATTTGGATTACAAGGATTTGAGCTAAAACCTAAAAACGTACGTTTTAATTAAAAACGTATACAGACGAACAAAACAAAAAGTACAACTGAGGGACGGAAAGGGTTACAAGTGTAAAATTAATATTTTTACAATCCTAATAATTAAAGAAAATTTTAAGAAAAATAAAAACTATTTTTACACTATTTAATTAATTATTATTAATTAATTACTAATTATCTATTTATTACTAATTAAACTAATTAGAATTATTAAAAATACTAAAAAGGCTTAGAAAATTATGAAAATTTTTACAAATCTAATTAACCATTACAGGAATCCTAAAAAATTATAAAAAGTTTATTTTATGTATTTTTAAACTAATTTGCTAATTATTAATCTAATTACCTATTAATTTCTAATTAAACTAATTATATTATAAAAAATAGAAAATGAGTAATATAAATTCTGGAAAAATTTGTAAAAATGTTTTAACTTAAATAAAAGCTAGAAAAATTATAAAAACTAGGTTATACTTTATAAAATCTAATTATGCTATTTAATTACTTAATATTAATTAAAACTAAATTAAACTCAAATTAATTATAAAAACCACTAAAAGACAAAATAAAAATCTGGAAAAATTTATAAAATTACTTTAACCTAAAATAGAATTTCTAAAAATATAAAAATGATATATTGCTTATAAATAATCTAAAAAGAAAATTAAAAAGATAAATCCTATTAAATAGAAGCTATCATTATAATTAAAGTTGATTTTTTTTTTGGTTTTTTATTTTTCCAAACTGATTAACTACTTAAAACAAAAACTTTTGCTAAAAACACTTTTTATATAACCCAAGAAATAAGCACTTAGAGTGCTTATTGATCCCACAGTTGACTTTTGTTGACTGTGGAAGGTATTTAGCTCAAATGAAGGAAGGTGGGGTCCACAATGATGAAATACGGTTACTCTGAGTTAAATGAACTTAGTTAAGCAAGTTTGGCACAAATAATAAGCTTCAATAAGCTACAAACCTCAAATAAGTTGTTGCTTATCACAAGTCTAAGACAGATTTGGGACAGATTTTTGGCACAAAATTAAGTGGGGTCCACAAGCCTAGGGGTCAAACAAAGGGTCAAAAGGTCAACCCTGGTAGGAGGGGGGTTGAGAGGACCAACTAATGGGGTGTGGGACCCACTGGGCTAACCACAATGGACCACCCAAGTGGGGTGGTGAGACTGAGCTGCTGAGACAGGGCAATATCCTTGCCCTGCAGCCTTTTTCCAAGGGCAATTTAGTCCAAATGGAAAATCACAAAATTATAAACATTGTGGAAATCTAAAGTCCAGCTAGTAGAGATTACACAACACAAGTTTCAGACCTCAAATCTCATCACAAAATTCTTGAAAATTCACTCAACTTTTGGCAAAAATTTGAAATAGCAGTTTTGACTTTTTAAGGAAAACTATGAACTTTGACTTATATGAACTTTTGGTGCTTCTAAGTTACTAGAAATGATGTTATACACTAATTATGAACTGAATGATGCTATAAAACTTACTTATGCAAAGATTTGAATGACCATGGATCATAAAATCCTAACAGTTAACACAATATTTGAGATGAAACATGATTTTGACTTTCTACTTTAAAACTGACCAAACCAATTGTCAAACTGATTCTATTTGGACCTAAGTGAGATTCTTGAACAAAGTAATACCACAATTAGAAACAGATACATACCAAATCAGCTTGAACCAAACACCCTCTAATGCAAATTGTTTTAAAGTTTTCACAGATCTTGGGTAAATTAAACCATTAGACTGATTTTTAAAGTTGTAAAATGATATAATGGTATTGGATAAACAAAGAAACAACCTCAATAACAACAGCAGGCAAGGATTCAACCTAATCCACAATGGCAGTCAATTATTCAAATTTGAGATCAAGTAATACAAGTGAACAAGCCATTACCTAAAAGCTACAAACTACTAGCTATAACATAAGAAGCATTATACCACAAATAATCACAAGAGAAACAGTTTTACAACATTAAACTAAGAATCAAAAATATGCAAATTTTATGAAGAAACTTGAATCAATTTTTACCAAATTTCACTCCAGCATGAACAGGAGTGACTCACTAGGCTTGCCTATCTTTAGGATAGGCAGAGGTCTTCCATTAGCCACCTCAACTTATCCAGAGCTCCATGAATGCCCCTCCTTTGACCTGCATTGACCTGTTATAAATTGATACAATTTTTTGTACTATTCTGATTTTATGGTCTCTAAAAGCTATAACAAGCTTATGGGAGCTTAAGTAATCCTAAATAAGTCCAAGTGTTAGCTTATTCAATCATTTGAGCTTTGTTGAAAAATTAAAACTTGCACAGACTGAGATAAGAAGATGAACTGAATTAGATTACTTGAAAATGATTCAATTACATACAAAGAAATATTACAATGCTTAAAAGCTTCTTGATTACACTAGAACTAAAAAAAACGACATGAAAATTCTCTAAATTATCTAACTCCTCTTCACTGCTCCATATCTTCCCTTTTATAGCCTTCAACTATGGTTTTGGGAACCCTCTGATCAATTCCCACCACCAATTTGAGCCAATGGATGATGCATTTTTAATCTTGGCCGTTCATTAGTTTTGGCGCCAATTTTGCTTTTGGAGTTTTCTTGGATATAATTGATGCCAGGGGTGTATTTTTGGACTGATATTGTTGTTTGGTTAGGCAAGGGGGAAGGTTGGAGTGTGCAGGTGGTGAAGGAGTAGGGGTGATGATGGGGAAGCTTGGCATGTAGCAGAGAGTCAGTGGTGATGTGGAGATGGTGGGGGTCAACGAGGGTCAAAGTTGGGGAGTAGTATTATTTAAAACGGATAAGGGGGGTGGGCTGGTTTGTGATGGGCTTGGGGGGGTCAGGTTTGGGCTTGGATTGGATTGGGGTGTGTTATGGATTAGGGAGTAGTAATAAAGCATGGTCCGTTTGGTTTTGTAGAAATTTAACACAAGGACCATATGTGTAATTTGCTGAAACATGAGGGGCTGAACCTACCATTTTCCAAATTATAATCCCAAGGGTCATTCTTGCCATACTTCAATGATACAAGGGTCTTTGAATTTTATTTTCCACTTTTAAAATTCCCAGGGACCAAATGTGACAAGTTGCCAAACTTCGGGGACCAAACATGTAATTTACACAAATATTTTACCCAAGGACCATTTTTTTGACACATTTTGATTTTCCAAGGATAAAAATGATTTTTTCTTTCAAAAATATCCCACCAGGGACCAAATCTGCCAAATACTGAAACTCCGGGGACCTTTTATTGCAATTTTGGATTTTGAGGGGTAAAAGTGTAATTTTCTCAAACTTTTCCACCCAAGGACTTATTTTGATAATTTTTGACTTTTCTTTGCCTTGGGTTGACTTTTCTTTTATT
Source organism: Artemisia argyi (assembly GCA_030686995.1). NCBI lineage: Eukaryota > Viridiplantae > Streptophyta > Magnoliopsida > Asterales > Asteraceae > Artemisia > Artemisia argyi. The sequence continues at coordinate 130,678,564 of CM060702.1, forward strand.
TTAAACTTCCAGGGACTAGTTTTGCCAAATTTTGAAACTTGAGGGACTGAAACTGCCAATTGTGCAAACTTTGTTCGTTTTTCATTTGTTTTTAAACATTTTGCATCTAAAACATATAAAACACACTTTTGGGATAAATTGTGTATTTTGATGCGTTTTTGGGTGTTTTTGGATGTTTTGGCAGTCCAGATACGATAAAAATGATGAGTGTTTGAGCACTCATCAAAACTCATGCATAAAATTAGGTGTTTAACAAAACTAATCATGTTCCCCATAGTTAGGAATTGCATTCTTACTTAGTGTAAACATGTTTGCTAAAACACCCCATGTCAAATCTTTCCAAAAATTTCTCACAAATAGGACAAATATTTTTTCATCTCACATTGAGAATACAAAATCAAAACGTTATGTTTAAAACACAACTTGCATAATGTCTCTTGAATGCTAAAGGGAATACATAACCAATATGTATTTTCGGGTACATTCAAACGAAGCTACATTGAACTAGGAGCGTTTGGGTTATCTTTTGTTTTATAACAAAACTTGCATTTTAAAACGTTTTTGAAGCATCAAAATGAGTCAAGATAACCGCACCTCCACATTGTTTTCATATAGGCACACACTAGAACATCCACATTATAATAAGTAGTTTACTTAAACTAAAATGTGAAATTTTGTTGTTCTAGGAATCATCATGCCCCCTCTAACCCACTACGATCACAAGGACACCATTAGGTACCTACCAAAACACCACTAAACCAACTTTGAGTGTCTTTTGAACATCGACAAGCCTATTTGTCCTAGGTTCATTTTGGAATTCTATGCATCCGCCGTCCTCTCCACGGATGATTATGGTCAAATGTCTATCAATTTTAGGGTTAGTGGTCATCAATACTCCTTCACTCTTGAGGAGTTTGCTCAAATCCTAGGTGTCCCAAACCGTGGTACTTGCATCTATTCTGACTTGCACTCCCTCTCAACTCTTGACAACCTCCATGACCGCATCCATCCATATGACACACCTCTTGTGTCAAAAGATGTACTCCGTGACCACCTCTTTGTTAGGACAACCAACACTAGGAGAACCCGTTCGGGAAATGAGGTCGATAAGGACCCATATGGAATGGAAATGAATGAACTCAAGCCCCAATTCAAGAAATGTGAGGAAGTCCTTAGAGCAAATGTCATTAGCACCATAGGAAACCGAGACCATATCAACCTTTACCTTTGCTACATGCTCTACTCTTTGTCCGTTAGGCAACCCTTCAATCTTGCCTACTACATGGCCAAGAGAATGGCCGATGATGCGTAGGGATTGCACCAGGCTTTACCTCTCAAGGGATCTTGAGAAGCTTACAACCCCCACCAGGCAGTGTACCTGATCGTTGTAGTATAGTATAGTGACAAGTACCGGGGGATTGATCGTTCAGCTAGGAATAGTGTCGCTAGGATTAGAAAACCTAAATACTAGTTCTAGAGATGGTGGATGATTATTTTTGTATTTTTATATTTTTTAGAAAGCAAGTAAAAATCTCGGGTTTGAAGGATTTGGGCGGAATTAGTTGCTAGTCAACTAACCCAATACTAAAGATGCAATCAAAATAAAATACTAGAAATTAAAATAAACTAAATTAAACTAAGGTTGTGAGCAAAAAGTGGAGAAATTGTGTTTACTTAGATTTCACTACTCCCTAGATAACTTTTACACGTTAATTACTTGTTATAGTTGCGTGGATGACGGATTGTATTCCTTAATACCATTCATGGGGTGGCGCACTTAATTCCCCAATCCTATGAGTGCCTACTTCACTCCTATGTCAAGCCGGCAAAGAAGCTCCTAACATGGGATCATTAGAATTTACTCATGCATTAAATACAACCAATAAAACCTAGTGCATGTCAGTTCATGTTTCCTAAGACGTTCAAGCATGTTACCATTTGGAGATCTGCCAGTTTTCTTAAGCCTAACATCGAAATCATTCATCCAATACAACCATAAACAAGAAATCAACACATAATCAACATCTAGGTTTCATTAGATCTAAGCAAACACAAGATAGATCTAGCCTAGCATGGTGGAATTAAGACAAGCACAAGATATAGACAACCAACACATAGACATATTGATTGAATTAGAAGAACACTTATCTCAATTACACATGAAAGGGTTCAAGGGCTGAAAACCCTTGAAAAACCAGTAAAATTCGTAATAGGTTCGGCCTTAGGGTTTCTCCAAAACTTCTCTCTTTTATGAATGAAAATTAGAAAACTATATATAGAAAACTGAGGCTGACGGCGTCAAGACCAAATAGGTGACGCCGTCATCTTGCCGCCAAAATACTTCTCGGACTGCCTTGATCTACATCTGACGCCGTCATGTGTTAAGGTCTTCCAGGCCGTCACGTGTTTTACTCTTGACGCTCTACTTGTGACGCCTTCACGTTTGCACTGGGTCGTCATGCAATTTACTCTTGATGCCGTTAGGGTGTTGCTCTTGACACCGTCACCTACTGTTCCCAGCAAGGAAAATTAAGACTTTGGCGTTTCCTTCACTTTTATGCTACAAAAACGTCCGAATTGCTTCCTTTTCCAGATTTCACTCCCAAAGTACCTAAAATCACAAAAGGAACGATTTAGGGAAATATTTGATCAAATAAATTCAATTCCGGGCTTAAATGACCCCCTAAAAGTGGTTCATTTTTCGCCTCATCATATACCCTTACACTTGAGATTTGCTTGTCCTCAAGCAAATGCGCTTTTATTCTAATCAAAATACAAGTTAGGGGTCATTTAACACTAATATAAAAGTAATTACAACAAATAATCGTTCCACTAAAGACCAAAGACAAGCACGGAGGTCATATACTAGCACCTCACAAATAGTGTTTAGATACTCACATCTCTCGGGTGTAATAATCTATAAATTACAGTATTGAAACAGAAGATATCTCTCACTACCTGTCATAGCAAAATAGATTACCATAGGCTTGGGAAAGGATCAAACCTCTACCACATGGCGTAAGCACCTAGGATAAACTATCAAAGAGGTCTTTTAAAGGGTTGTAACGTTAGGTGTAGGGATATGAAATACACGGTTTTGTTGGATAAAGGCAGTCTTTACTGGTGGCGAGTTAACAATCTTGGTTAATTACATGTACAATATGGCGTTGCTAAGCCAAGACTAGACTCGACTTAAGCTAATAAATGAAAAATAACAAAAACATAAAATGAACATAGAATAAAAAGGTATGGTAGTCCGTATGTTTTTTCTCTTTTCCTTTTTCTATTTTTTTTCTTTTTCTTGTTTTTTCGATTTTTTTTTTTTTTTTTTTTGCATACACTTTTAACCTACCATCCAAAATAATACATCATAGGGAATGGAAATTCTCCTTACACTTGAATTTTTACATACTTTACAATAAACTAATCTAATGACTCGAATTAAGAAAATCAAAACACTTGGAGCACTTTTAAGATTAACGTACACATGGGGGTAATAAATGATGTTCTTCCCCATTACTCCATAAAATAAGTACTTTACCCATGAGTCCCAATCGTCCCAAAATAATATGTACAAGAATATGACTCGACTTAGCAACCATGTAATCAATTAGATAGTTAACTTAGGGTTTAACAAATAACAATAATGCACTAAAAATGAGCGCATACACGGAAGGCTAAAGCGATTTGGGTGTACATTTAAGTGGGGTGTAACAAATTCTTCCTTTAAGTAAAATTCTTAAAGTTAGAAACGAAAAGATAGGCTCGGAGGGGTGTACTAGGGGTTTCGTGTACTAAAAATGAGTACAACGCTAAGGTGTGGGAAAAATTAATTGACTTAACTAGCCAAGTAATATGACTTAAATGGTCAAGAAATTATGATACGGGTTTAACACAAGGGTGATCCTAATGCCTCTTATCATGTAGTAAATCCTACTACACGAATGTAGTCTCGCTAGCGGTCTCGGGATGCCTCACTAACGCAAGTTCTAGAATCTAAATGCTACCGGTACACTCATAAGAACTAATAATAAATGCTTTTCCTATCAAATCTAAAGGCGAACCTCACATATTTGGGTGGAAAATTTTTCTAAAAGTACGGTTATGTGCTAGTCATACAATCTCCTATCCATGAGACGCTTGCTATGGCTAAAGTTTCACTCCTAAATGTTGTAAAAAAATTTAAATTTGGCGCTAAAATTGCACTAACAAGTATTTCTCATAGTTTTATTACACATCTACCATTAAACAAAACAAACTCAAGCGAAAGTGTACATTTAAGGTATCATCATTTCACCCTCCCCTTACACTTAAGATGAACATTGTCCCCAATGTTCAAGTAAATAATGTAAAAGTGAAAAAGTAAAAAGAATGAAATCATCTTCGCTCGGTATGGATAATAAGGTGGCCAGGTTAAATCTTCCTCCAAGAAAATGAACAATCAAAGCTTCCCTTCCAGAAAAATAAATCATCTTCTTGTCATACAGAACCTGTAAATCCTGAGAAAACAAACAAAGCAACCTCGCATAAAATCGGCGGCAATCTATATAAGTTACTAAATCCTAGAAAACAAAGTAAGATATAATGCTTGTGGAATGAAGTTTGCAGATTTCCTGGAGATTATAAGTTACACGTGACGCCGTCAAGAGTAATCTCATGACGCCGTCAGAAGTGACCTGCAGAAATTCTTATGTTAAGTTCCCGGAAAATTTCTGGAAAAACTTGGTCCTACTTCCTGGAAAATCCTGCAAAACTTCATTATGACTCAATACAAGCATTTGACTCTAACAAATACGAATATACATGTTCACTTAATATTGTGGAGAATTATGATCGGTTTGTTTCTTAAAAACATATTTGGGGTTTTCCCTTACACTTATCTTTTGCAAAAATACTTTTAGGTGGAGTTAAGACTAGGCCAAAACAACAAAGTAAAGTATTTCCACTATTTAATTGAGAAACATGATCTACCAACAATAAAAATAAAGCATGCATACGGAAGCAAATAACAAACAAATAACATAAAATCACACAAAGCATGGGTTGCCTCCTAAGAAGCGCTTTTCTTTATTTACGAGTCTTGTAGCTAGACTCAAGGTCATGGGTTACTACGTGACCTCATCGTTGGTTTCACTCTCTAGGTCATCTTCTAAACCAGTTTTGTATTCCGGACCTAGTTGCAAGCATTCTTTGTAGAAACCAAGCATCCTATTTTTCACATACTCTACTCCTCTACGTCTATCCTCATCATTCCTATAATAAGCCGCTTGCTTGTGTTCCTTTTCTAAATTAGAGAGGAGGCGGTATTGCTCAAACTTATAGGGCATTTGGTAGGCAACCTCATCATTATCTTCCTTGAATCTAACTATCCCTAGAGTTGGATCATGACTCATGCTAGTGGCCTCAACAAATGGTTTTCCAAATATTATTTGGCTTAGGCAAGCATCTATCACCGGACGAGTGTCTTCTACTATCATAAAATCGATCTCATAAGTGAGATTGCCTATAATCACATGTAATCCCTTTACTCTCCCTACAAAATTACTTATCATCCTAAAATCAAGTTGTTTCTTCATCACCCAATTGTAATAAGTCCTAGTCATGATGTTAACGGGAGATCTAAGATCGATGTAAGCTTTCCATATGTGCATGTGCCCGATATTGCATGGTATGTTAATGTTAGAGGGGTCTCCCATTTTGATAAGGGGTGTGCCAAGGATATATGGTCTCTCGGGACTATCGAATAAATCCTTATGGTATTCCCGTTCTTCCTTGGTGGGCAAATTATCAAAGTATTTCACTATAGTTTCTACTTCCTCTAACTCCTTTCCCTTATTAACCTCAACCTCCCTACTTTCATCCCTACTCTCGATTTCTACTCCAACTTCATCCTTGTCACTTTCTTCTATCTCCTTATCTATTGGCTTAATGGTGACAACATTGACAAAGTGGACATGTTTAGATGATGAGGGTTCCTTAATTTGGATTCCGTTATTAGTGTCCCCAGTGTCCTTCCTAGGTGTAGTTAACGCTTGGTTGTTGAGGGCTTTCAACAAGTTGTCAATCTTGTTGGTCATCTCCGTTTGTTGTTGGTTGAATTCGGTTTCAAACCTAGCTATGCGAGCTTCTTGAGATGCCATGAACTTTGACATCAATCCTTCAAGATTGTTGGTACTACCATAGTTGTTAGAAGGATTGTTGTTGAAAGTACGGTTGGAGGGTGGACCGTTTGGTTGGTAACGATTAGGCGGATTGGAAGAATTGGGTTGATTTTGTTTCCACCTAAGGTTTGGGTGATTTTTCCAAGAGGGGTTGTATGAATCACCGTAAGGGTTTGGCGCGGGCTTGAAAGTGTACCACTTATCTCCCGCTTCGTCGGTACGCGTGGATGCGTAGTCCGCAAAAGCTGTTCCGGGGAGTTCCACACAATCACGAGTGTCATGGGGACCACTACATAATTCGCATGAAGAAGTGATTTTGTTCACTTGGCTTGAAGGCTTAGGAGCTTCGTAGGATTTCATGAGAAACTTGACTTGGTCCTCAAGTTCCATGATCCTACGGTCGAGAGTGCTAGAGTTATTCGAAGGCAAAGATATTGCCTTGACCGTTTTGTTCAAATCACGGGGATCATTCCAACTTTCGTTGTCATAGAGAGCAAGATCTTCTATGAGTTCCAATGATTGTTCCGCACTTAGATCACGTAGCTTACCACCGGCCGATTGGTCAATGGCTCGCCTCGTGGAGAGATCGATATGGTCATAAAAGATTTGGACTTGGAGCCAAAGATCTATGCCATGATGAGGGACTTTTTGGAGTAAGTACTTGAAATGAGTCCATGCTTCATAAAGAGATTCATTTTGACGTTGTTGGAACATCAGGATGTCATTTCTAAGCTTAGTAGTTCTCCCCGGTGGGAAAATTTGAGCAAGGAAACGAGTGGTGAGATCATCCCATGTGGTGATGGATCCCGCGGGTAAACGCTCAAGCCATTGACTAGCTTGATCCCGTAGAGAGAATTGGAATAGGCGTAATCGGGTTGTCTCTCTAGTTTCAACATCTAGGTCTATGGAATCTACGATTTTTAGGAAGTCCTTAAGATGTTGGTTTGGATCTTTGGAACGAAGTCCATGGAATGCACATCCGCTTTGCACCAACCGGATGGTGTCGGATCGCAAGGGAGTCACATTGGCTCCGGTGAGCTCAATGGTGTTTCGGTAGCCTTGGTGGCTAGGTCGGGAATACTCTCCTAAGGTTCGGGGCCTAAGAGGTTCTAGTGGTGGGTTTTGTTGTGGTGGGATGACGGGTTCAAAGATGTTTCCATCATCCATGATGTCGGGTGGTGAAGAGTTACGAACAAAAACACAAAGAAATAAGATAGACTAAAGAAAACCTAAAAATAAAAATAAAATCTTACTTGAAAGGAGTCTAGCAAGTAGACCTAATAAAAAGAGATTCTAACTTAGACAATAACTATTCCCCGGGCTGCGGCGCCAAAAACTTGATGCGTAGGGATTGCACCAGGCTTTACCTCTCAAGGGATCTTGAGAAGCTTACAACCCCCACCAGGCAGTGTACTTGATCGTTGTAGTATAGTATAGTGACAAGTACCGGGGGATTGATCGTTCAGCTAGGAATAGTGTCGCTAGGATTAGAAAACCTAAATACTAGTTCTAGAGATGGTGGATGATTATTTTTGTATTTTTATATTTTTTAGAAAGTAAGTAAAAATCTCGGGTTTGAAGGATTTGGGCGGAATTAGTTGCTAGTCAACTAACCCAATACTAAAGATGCAATCAAAATAAAATGCTAGAAATTAAAATAAACTAAATTAAACTAAGGTTGTGAGCAATAAGTGGAGAAATTGTGTTTACTTAGATTTCACTACTCCCTAGATATCTTTTACACGTTAATTACTTGTTATAGTTGCGTGGATGACGGATTGTATTCCTTAATACCATTCATGGGGTGGCGCACATAATTCCCCAATCCTATGAGTGCCTAATTCACTCCTATGTCGAGCCGGCTAAGAAAATCCTAACATGGGATCATTAGAATTTACTCATGCATTAAATACAACCAATAAAACCTAGTGCACGTCAGTTCATGTTTCCTAAGATGTTCAAGCATGTTACCATTTGGAGATCTGCCAGTTTTCTTAAGCCTAACATCGAAATCATTCATCCAATACAACCATAAATAAGAAACCAACACATAATCAACATCTAGGTGTCATTAGATCTAAGCAAACACAAGATAGATCTAGCCTAGCATGGTGGAATTAAGACAAGCACAAGATATAGACAACCAACACATAGACATATTGATTGAATTAGAAGAAAACTTATCTCAATTACACATGAAAGGGTTCAAGGGCTGAAAACCCTTGAAAAACCTGTAAAATTCGTAATAGGTTCGGCCTTAGGGTTTCTCCAAAACTTCTCTCTTTTAGGAATGAAAATTAGAAAACTATATATAGAAAACTGAGGCTGACGGCGTCAAGACCAAATAGGTGACGCCGTCATCTCGCCGCCAAAATACTTCTCGGACTGCCTTGATCTACATCTGATGCCGTCATGTGTTAAGGTCTTCCAGGCCGTCACATGTTTTACTCTTGACGCTCTACTTGTGACGCCTTCACGTTTGGACTGGGTCGTCATGCAATTTACTCTTGACGCCGTCAGGGTGTTGCTCTTGACGCCGTCACCTACTGTTCCCAGCAAGGAAAATTAAGACTTTGGAGTTTCCTTCACTTTTATGCTCCAAAAACGTCCGAATTGCTTCCTTTTCCAGATTTCACTCCCAAAGTACCTAAAATCACAAAAGGAACGATTTAGGGAAATATTTGATCAAATAAATTCAATTCCAGACTTAAATGACCCCCTAAAAGTGGCACAACGGCTATGCCGTATGGAATGCTCTTGACCCGTCTCTTTAGGTTCATCTCACCCATTCCACCAACTCCAAACGGTCTTCGCCTTGACTACTCTCTCATTCCACACACCTTTGTCCCATTAAGTGATAAGAGAGTGTACAAAGCCCAAGGAAAACGTCCACATCCTCCTACCTCATCTTCATCTTCCTCAATGAGTGAAGATGACAATTTGCCAAACTCTAGGCTCCCACCTCTCGAATACCTATCCCAACTTTCGGATATTACTAATGAGTCGGCGGAGTTCAAGCAAACAAAGGGATGTTTAAGAATCTTGGAAGATTCCTTGGAAAGCTCAAGAACAAGATTGACCGTCAATGAGTGCGAGTGTGTAGGAGTGTTTGGCACTAGGTGCTATTTTAACAAATTTGGTTGTTTAAACAATGTTTGTGATGTATTTGTGTGTTAGTACAATGTTTGATACTATTTCGAACATGTATTATCTAACTTTGATGCAGGTAGACAACTTTTGACATGTTGTCAAATTTTCATGTTTATGATATTTTCACTAAGTATAGTGAAATTCTCGACCTCAAGGTCAAAGTCCTATGATATGTGTGTTTACGTGTCTATTTTTTGCATTGCCTAACCAGAAATGCATTATCTTTTTTATTTTAGGAGATTTCGAAAATTTTGAAAATCGTCTCGCGGGTCAAAAACGCGGACTGCCACTTTTTTCACCCCTGGCGGATTTGGCGGCACCCAAAATTGGGTTCCGCCAGTGTATTTTCTGGGAAACCCAAAATTGGCCCAACGGACCAGACGGCACCCTCAAATGGGTTCCGCCTGTGTATCCTGACGGTTCCGCCAGTTGCCTGCAGAAATTTTCTTTTTGTTTTCAACATTTCAACATCCAAACACCAAAATACAATCCTTTTAGATAGAAACCCATTTCCTGCAATTTGTTTAGAACAATAGGGTACTTCTCATTCCTTGTAACTCAACCAAAACCATTTCCCGCTAAATTTCAAAAATAGCCATAACCACCCCAAGGACCCTTCACACATAAAGGAATGAACCCTTCTAAAGGTTCCTTGAAATCCCTGAGATTTATACTTCAACAAATCTACCAAAACCACTAAGCATTTAGTGCAAAACTTGTCTTCTCACTTCACCATTTTCATTGGATTGACTTCCATGATATGACAACCCACAATTAGTTTTCCAAATCATTAGGAACCTCCATTTTTGTATGGACTAACATCAAATCCAAACACTCCTTTCCAAAATCCTTCATCACTATAAATTAAACCATCCTAAACACTATCAAATCACACCTTCTTCATCACAATTTCTGAACTTTAAACCATTTTAACCATGACCAAGTCAACAATCACCTCTCAACCATCATGACCCATCTGGAGAACCGCCCGGATAAGTGTTAAACCACTATGGTCTAACCAATCCATCAACCTAAGCTCCTCATCTTCGGATGAATTCACCTCACCTATAAAAAATGAACACTTTTTGAACCTTGCATCTCCATCTCCATCACCCAATGAACCAAATGAGCTCACTCCACCACCTACTAAATCACCCATTGACCCAACTCCAACAAGTGCTCCAACCCAACCATCCAAAACTCCATCACCATCACAATTACCCAAACTTGAACCTAAGGAGTTATTTGGGTCTCCTCCAAAATCACCACACCCTTTTGTCCAAGATCTAAATGATCTTCCACCAAGACCTTCACAACCACCACCTTTTTCACCAAGGTCAATTCTTGACCAAAATGAGCATTTTAACCACACCCAACCACCACAACAAGTGTACCATCAACCCAAACCATTGTTGTTTCACCCCATCTACCATGACATCCATGGTCCTCTTTATGGAGAACCAAACTTTGAAAACCATGATCACCCAACTCCACCACACTCTCAAGCCCAAACCTTTGAGTCTTTCTTTCCTTCATATGAGGATATACAAAGCATGATTGAGAACCACCTCCATCAAGCAATGGAATTTCAAACCACCTTGCTTGACTCAATACTACACCCATCATCCACCCAAGAACCAAAAACCAACCAACCCTCAAACCAGAAACCAAGACCAACCCATTTTCACCCGCTCATCCCCATGTTTGCTCAAATTGTGAGCAAATGGGTAAAAGCATCAAAACGTTGCTTCACCAATTCCAAGATGAAACCCGTTTTGCATTCCAACACGTCATAGAACGTTTGGATGCTCTTTCCCACCCAAACAAATCCTAGACAACCTTTGGAGGCCTTTTGCCCCATTTAGGAAAGTAGGCTTTTATTTTTTTTCTTGGTTATTTTTTAAGTTTTTAGAAGTAGAAGAATATTTCCCATTTCTTGTCTTTTGACTTTTAAAAGTCAAAATTTTACTTGGAATGATATTTCTTTCTACTTACTTACTTGCATTGTTGGTTGATCATATTTGTGTTGTCATTGTGGTTGCAATGTGTGTGGTAACTACAACCTTGACTATACCGATCACCAACTAACGATTTTTTTGTACGATCCAAAATCCATGTTTTCCATCTTGGCACTCCTTTTAGGGGGAGTAACAAGCAAGGGGGAGCAAGTGTATTTTTCTGCTTCGCTACTCTACTTTTTGTTTCGACAAAAAGGGGGAGAAATATATTAAACCTTCAAAACTTAACATGATTTTTATCACTTAAGTAAAACAAGTTTAATATAATTTTTTTTTAAGTCTTAAACACCAAGATTTTGTGAGTTACTTAAAAACAAAGTTTATGTTTTGTCATCAACAAAAAGGGGGAGATTGTTAATACAAATATCGCCTAAAACCGTTATTTATATTTTACGATCTTTGCTAAGTTTTGTTAACGACAAAATGTAAACTTTAGTTTCTAAGTAAAACATAATCTTAGTTTTAAAGACTTGCATAAACTAGACTTTTGCTACATTTTACATTTCATAAAACACAACACTTTTTATTTCTTAAAATAGAATTGTCACATCACATTTATGGCAAGTTTTGTCAATATACATTTATGGAAAGAAAATATGTTTGACTTACTATGTAGTTGCTTGCAAGTTTGGTGTTTGACTAAATGTAATGAGATGTGACATTGTTTGGTTTGCAAGGTGTAATGAGATGTGACTTTGTTTGGTTTGTAAGATTTATTGCAAAACCAACTGCAAGCCCGGCGAAACCCTGGGGGTACACAGGCGGAACCCATCTGAGGGTTCCGCCATATCTGCCAGGCCTGCAGAAGGCTTTGCTATAAATACCAAGCCACAAGTTGATTTTTGGCTTATCACTCTACATCATATTTAAAAACATTCATTCATTCTCTCATCTAACCCTTTAACATTTCATATGTGAAGTTTCTTTTTGTAGCAAAGAGATTCACGAGCTCATTAAAAGTAACACGTATTCAACACAATGTTGCAAGACTTGTTAGCTTAGCATTGTGTAGACTTGTGTAGTTTACACTTCATTTGATTGTGTATTTTTCAGTAGTGATCGGTTAGTATTTTAGTCCTCAAAATACAAAGTGTATCGGGAGTAGTTGTACCCTTGTAAAAGAACTAACTGGAGTGGTTGTACCCTTGGTAAAGAACTCGACATCTAGCTTAGTGTCGGTAAAAGTATAAGCAACGTGTAAGGTTTTCTCCGCCGGTGAAAGGAGCTTGTTGACTAGTGAAAGAAACTCTCGAGTTGGATACTCGGGGCATGGACGTAGGGCAAGGAAAAAGAGTCCTTGTAGCCGAACCACGATAAATACTCGTGTTGTGGTTTGATCGTTTCTTTCATTTACTTGCATGTTATATATTGTGTTTGTCTATATATCTTTGATCAAATGAAAAGTTTCAAAGCTAACTAAACAAGCGAAAAAGATTTTAAACGGTAAACTATTCAACCCCCCTTCTAGTTTTCCAGAGTAGTTGTAGTAGTTTGTTTTATTTATAACAATGAAAACCTTATTAGTAACTTTGATTGTTCTTATTGTTATTCCGCTATGCAAATCATTGTTACTATATCCTAGATAGGGCTTAAACGATCTTTCACACGGGACTTGGAACTAAGTGGATTTACGATGCCTTTGCTGGGAAATCTTCATTCATATGCATTACATTCTTTTTCACAAGACTCTATGAACTTACCAACCTCGTGTTGACACTTTGGCATGTATTTTCAGGTATTAAGCAATGGCATGCTACAGGAGGTTTTGGCAGGGCATGACATGGTCATAGAAGGCTCTGATTATTCACTTGGTGACTGTTTTAAACTATTTTAAGGGCCTACTTCCACACTACTTTTAACAATGTAAAGTCAACACTTTTGGTTAAACGATTTTATTCTAAATGATTGAAATGAAAACCATTTTGTACTTGTGTTGTGGTACCAATTGAGTTACACCCCAGCTACATGTATGCTTCCGCTGGACCCGATTTTGGGGGTGTGACAGCCTACAAGATGCAAGAGTCATTACGTGCTTCTACTAACTTAGAATAGTCTAACGGGATGCGGCTGGTCGGAACTTACATCCCCTCTAATTCCTTATGCAAATCTGTTTGGTAGGTGTTCGTTCGTTGAAAATTCCACATGAATGGTGATATTTCTATCACCAAAACACACCCTTATCCGCTATGGGTTTTATGGTCAATTCCCCTAGCCTCAATGGAACTGCCGTACATCATTACTACCGAAACTAAAGTGTCCTAAGACATGCTAAAAAATCATAGCAATAAAACAATAAATATAATAGAAATAAAGTTCAAACATTTAATTGACTAATTAAAAGTCAACAAAAATTAATTACCAAACAATTAATTAATTAAAAGAAGACAATAATTGATTATATAAAAGTCAATAACAATAAAGTGGAGCATAATAGGCATCAACTCATTGACAATCAAAGGCTAAATCAAAATTATTATCAGTAAATAATGAAACAGAATAATTAAATGAAAGTCGAAAAATGATTACATATTGCGCCAATTAAATTCTATCGTTTCCCTAGTTGAGTACCGGTGCAAAACCAAACTCCCTCTGTCTTTTTCTTCTTTTCTTTTGGCGTACAGTCAAATCACACAGGACCCATCGATCCATGAATAAAATCATTCATTTAATATTTATAATAATCATATTTTACCAATAAACTTTCATGTCTCATCATGTTAAACTTTTGGCCCTTGTACTTCTTTTTTCCTTTATGTCTTCCACTAAAACACATAAATGTGTTTTATTAATACGGATTAGACCCTCTATTGTTCTTGTGATAATTTCTTCGAGTACTTCAAAACTTTGTACCCAAGTTATAAACTACGGCGTAGGTCCATGACAACTTATGCCGTATGTCTTCGTCATCACGTAATTATCCATATGTAAATCCACCACTACGGGGTAAATAAATCATAAGCTACACCGTAGCCTTTGTAATTGGTTAATACGACGTAGCGTCAAGACAAACTACGACCGTAGAACTCTCTTTAACACATCTATGCCGTAACACCATGATTAGCTACGGCGTAGTTTTCATCAGGCAGAAATTTAGCTAAGTCTTAAAATATCTACGGCGCAACCTAAATAATATGTTACATCATAGCCTTGTATCTTTGTCCAATTTTGGCCTTTTCTCGCATCTTTTCCGTTCCAACGCCTCAATTAACCTGAAATACAAATATGAACGAATATGAACGAATTAAGTATTGTATTAATATAAATGATGCAATAAACATGGGAATTTGATATATAAAATATCAGGTTAATTTGATGTTATCAGATAAGGAGTCCAGTGAACCATTGAAGGAGAATAAGGATACTGAGGAGTTTAGGTTTAGTGATGAACATCATGATGACGGTGATGGCGATGATAAGGGGGACGGAGATGACACCCATAATCAGGAGCCTATGTCGAAGATGAAGATTGACACCAGTAGGTCTAGGTCTACCGAGCAACACCAGCTTACTCCTCCCATTATTGACGAACAAATTTTAACAACACCACCACCACTACCACCACCACCACCACCACCACCAACAACAACAACAACGACAACAACAACGACAACAACAACAACAACAACAACAACAACAACAACAACAACAACAACAACAACAACAACAACAACAACAACAACAACAACAACGACAACAACAACAAAAAAAACGACGACGACAACAACAACAACACCACACACAACAACAACCCCAGTGACAACTTACATTCCACAATCACCATCATCAACACATCTCACCTCAAAGATATCCCGACAATGTCAACATCAACAATCTTTCAGAGAATATGAGCTGAACCACCACCATTTGTTACCACCACACAATTCAATGAAATTACGGGAAAGCTAAGAGCCAACATGGAGTCAAGATTCAAAGCTCAAAGACCTTGCGAATCTTAAGCTGGATCATCATCATCAACAAAAACTCTATCGCTGGACCATCTCTCAAAAATCATGTTAGATAGGTTTTTAAATGATGATTCACTACAACAAGCTCACCCCAACATATACAATGGTTTACTAGAACTCGAAGCAGAACCACCGACACCAACTCAAGCTTAGAATCAACTTCAAACCCTAAAGAAGCAAATGAAGATACAAAATTCTAAGGAAATTAAACTGATCAAGAGGTTGTCATCATGGGTTGTCAATTTAGAAAGCCAATGTTGTCCATAGTTACGAAAGCACGGTCAAGATAATCCTGAGGGGGAGAAAAGCGCCAAAAGACAGAGAACTACAACAACTACAACCTTCTCAACACACTACAAGCTTCACCTCAACAACAACAACATAAATCTAGTTCACAACAGAAAATTGATGAATATAAAGATGTGAACTTAAAGGACAAAGCTGTTGAGGTTAAAACTCAAAAAAAAGGTGTAAAAGGTGACGAGACTTCTCGAATGACATGACTTATCAGGAAGGAGAAATACCTCTGTAGCTTGGGGGATTTGATGTTTCAGATGTAGATGACGATGATGTGTTAAAGGATCTAATACAAACAGAAGAAAAAATTAAAGATCCTACAACAAAAAGGCTTGACTGTCTGTTCTCCAATCTGCACGATAGATTTAAAATAAACATCGGGGAAGATGATCCATTGAAACAAAGAGTAGAGAGCATCTATGATTCGGTTATATACAAGTTCAAAAGTGATAGAGATTCAAATACAAGACTTTTCGATCAAGAAGTCTCAAAAGCTCCCGGTGTTTCTACCTCTTCAACTGTAACACCCCCATTTTCAAGGTTCGCAACGGATTTAGGGTTGGGATATTACTTCATAGAATCACAGTTACAGTAATAGAAAACGACTCGAAAAGAGTCGTTTTTAGAAATTTAGTTATCATTCATTTAATTATCAGAGTTTTTATCGTAAAAGATATACTTTTACTATTGATGAGGTCCCAAACTCTAGGTGTTAAGTTATGTTCGAATGATAACCGGTTTGAAAGTCCTCCGAGTTCAGTGCCTCCTTCTGCCATATCTTCGTAGAAGTGATATACCTAGAATACATGTTTAAAAGTCAACAATAGGTGTTGAGTGAGAGTCATAGGTTTAGGTGTTATTGAATACAAGTTCCCTAGGTTCCGTTGTTACACCCATCTGGGAAAATGTTTTGTGTATGTGTGATAATTGTGACGGATGCACAATTATCAAGAGTGGGGTGTGTTGCACTAAGCTCATGAACCACATGTTAACAGTCCGGGTCATGGGGTCTGCAGACTAAACCATGAGGGGACGAGAAGAATAACTTGCCAAAGTTAATCCTTCAGTGGGTTCAAAATGTAGTACTTATTGATACCATCCAGAAAGATGTAGTATCAATGGGAGTTGTCAAACTCCAATAGATCTATCAACTATATTCCCGTTCGCGTGGGTAAAATATCCCAAACGATTAGATTCATGAATTTTAGTTATGTAGTGGTGGCAGATTGTTTACTCGTGCAACAACCAAAGAAAAAGACTTGTATTCGATTTAAAGTAAAGCAAGTAGCATGTATCCCCCTCACAGAGTTTGTAAAGTATTTAGAAAGTGTTTAAAAGGTGTGAGGCTATGAAAACTCACCTGGGCTTACAGAAATCTAATTGGTGCAAAAAGTGACTCGGGAACTAGACTGCCTTACTCACGTATACTGGTGTGTTTTAGGTTTAGATGTATGTTGTCACACCCCCAAAATCGGGTCCAACGAAAGCATACATGTAGCTGGGGTGTAACTCAATTGGTATTACAACACAAGTTCAAAAATGGTTTTCACTTGAATCATTTAGAATAAAATAGTTTAATCAAAAATGTTAAATTTACATTGTTAAAAGTAGTGCGGAAGTAGGCCTTTAAAATAGTTTAAAACGGTCCCCAAATGAATATCAAAGTCTTCTATGACCATGCCATGCCCTGCCAAAACCTCTAGTAGCGTGCCATTGCTTAAAACCTGAAAATACATGCTAAAGTGTCAACACGAGGTTGGTGAGTTCATAGAGTTTGTTTAACAAATAAAGTTTATGCATATGTATGAAGGTTTCCCAGCAAAGGCATCGTAAATCCACTCAGTTACAAGTCCCGCCATAAGAGCCTTGTAACCTGTGTGTTTACAACCCACTGCTACAATATATAGTGTGAGTAAAACATATATAAGTTTATCACAACAGTTAAGCAATTAGTCGTGAGTCTATACTTCATCTCCGAAGACCTCACGTTTGTATGTATGTCTCCATGGTTGTGCCCAGCAACTTAATCTGGGGCCATTGGAAGTATGTATATCTCCATGGTTGTGCCCAGCAACTTAATCTGGGGCCATTGGAAATCTCAGTAGCTCAAGAATACACATCACAGTTTAGTATAACACAGTTAAGTATATCACAATCACGTATGTATGAAATCAAGTATAAAACAATCAAGTATAAAACAATCAAGAATAAATGTTTTGAGTATCAAGAAAGTATGTTTTGAGTATTTGTACAAGTAAGTAAGTAGTTGAGCATGTATCTCCCCCAAAGAGTTAAAACAAGTATAAAGAGTAAAAGTGGGGCTATGACTCACCTGGTGCGATAGCTACGATGACAAAGTGGATACACAGAAATGAGGTTCGATCTCTAACCGCAACCTAATATGAATGATAGTGATCTACTTAGATCATGAAAGGATGTAATGAATGCACATGCACATGATACCTATACCACTCGTAACTTGGAAATATTTGTTATAGTCAAAGTAAAGTATTTTCCATACTTAAGAAAAATAAGTCCAATTAGAATAATAAAAACTTGTCGTAATATATCGTATATAAAAACGTTAGTGTTATATTCCTCGTTTTGAAAACCTTAAGATATCGTCTAGTAGTCGCATAAATAAACCTTGGGTCGTACGTATTTCGTTAGTTAAAAATAAACTCCTTGAATAAGAAATCTAGAAAATATATTATTTAGTACGTAGTTATATTATTTTCTAGTAGTGACTATATATATATATATAGTTTTGACGATTTTAAAACATGTATAACTTGGTCGTTTTAAGCTCATTTTACTCGTTCTTTATATCCACGGATTCGTTTTAGTATATACTAATATATTTTCGATAGCTCGGCTCCACTAGGTTACGTTTAACGCCTCTATTTGTCCAACGAAAATCGTCCAACAGCATGCAGTTTTTCAGAAAACTAGTTTTCGTCGTTAAATTCGGAAAATCATATCTCCTTCGTTATTAACTCGTTTTAATCCATTCTTTCGCCAAAAGTTTCGTTTTTTGAAAGTATTTTCTAAATCTCTAGCCCAATGTTACCCGGAAACCCCTGAGTTTTCTGGATTGGTCGATTTGGGACAGTAGGTAAATATATAAGTTTAAAATCCATTTCTAGTGTTTCAATCTAGTTTCTAATCCAACCAAACCACTTTCAATCACCACAAATCTAGTCTAATCTTACCATACACCTTCTTAGGGTGTCATGGGTTCCTAAACATCACCAACCTTGGTGGATCTCATGAGGATGTTAATAAAACTTATGGATCTACTTATATTAAGTATCTAGGGTTCATAAGTTATAAAAAGTATAAATAGAGTGGTATAAACTAACATATGCATATAGATCTTGAATAAACAACATGAAACTAGAAAAAATGAAAGTATGGAAAGATCAACAAGTGATCTTGAAGCTTACTTGATGATTGGATGAGTTTTGAAGATGATGATGTAAAGAAAATTAGAGTTTTATCACAAAACCCTAACAAGAACAACTAAAGGAACTAGGAAATGACTTGATCTTGGAAAACCCATGGTTTCTTCCTCCTCTTCTTGTTGTGCCGTGGACCAAAAGAGAGAAAGAGAGAAAAAAATAGAAAGTAGCTAGTTGATATATTGTGAAATGAGATGAAATGTGAAGTTTAGGTTATATGTATTATATATATATATTATGAGAAAATTTATATAAGTAAATAAATTGTGAAATAATGGAGGAAAAGATCCACCATTTAAGGAAATCAAAGGGGGTGGATAGGTTGTGTAAGATTTTGGTGGACTTTAGGTAGTTTTGTGTAGATATTATTAGTTTTAGGTGATACCGGGTACCGAGTTAACTAAAAATAAATGTTAAAGAGGTGAAATAAAATACGACGAAGTTGTAAAAGTTGTAAAATATTACTCCTGATGAGAATCGGGTGTCAAAATAATTATCGGGTTGAAATATCGCAAACCGACGGAGTAATAAGCTCCGACCGGAAAACGTAGCAGTTGATTTGAAAACACCGGGTAAATTAATAATATAATTTTTATATTATTATTATGAGTATAAAAATGTGTTAGGACCATAGTTGGGATTGTTGGATCAATTATTCATAGTAATAGTTTATAGGATAACGTTTATTAGGTAAATAACCGTACGTATACAGAAATGACGCAACTCACGCATAAATGACAAATTTTCTCTTGAGGTGAATAGTGTTTTATGAATAGTAAAATTTTAAAACGCTTCTCAGAATATCAAACTGACCTCAAAAATGATGAAAAGTAAAATGATGAATAGTGATAGATGAATAGTAACCGATGAATAGTAAATGTGAAAGTTCGGGAAAAGACCAGAATTTACGAGTTGTGACAGTCTCTACCCCTTAAGGGAACTTCGTCCCGAAGTTCAGTTAACGTTGGTCTCCGAAGTGTTATAAAGGTGAAGATTCATGAGATGAAATGACCAGTTGACGTGCTTCCAGGCGGCGGTTGACGAAGTGATGAAAAGTATAAGCGTTCTGACAACGAGGGTATACACACACATAAATGAAGCATGTGGAAATTGAGTAGAGGATTCAATCCAGACAAAATTTTATTATAACCATTCTCAGTGTTGCAAAATTCATTTCTGAGTCGGATATAGGTAGTCAGCCTATGTCCCACTATCCCGGGTTAAATATAGGTGACTAGTCTATATTCCACTGAGGTTCCATGAATTTTGAAATACTCAGCTCAGTTATACTAAGACTATGTCCTTCACAAATACCAAGACGTTCAGAAAGACTAAGGCAGGTGACCAAACTCGAGGTCAAATGATGAAACTATGCAAGGAGAAACATAACAGGGTGACATATATGATACGTGAACATGCTTATATGAAAGACAATTATAGTAATCAACTAGAATAAGTGAATATAATAAACCAGATAATGAGACACAATTCTCATCACCTAAGTCAGCAACAAACCACAAGTGAGGCATTATCTTGGCAGGCAGGCACGTGACGGTCATAGGGTTAAGTTTTTCGTAAAAGTAGCTATAGTCTAGGTTTTAAAAACACTTAGTTCGCTATAGCCAGAGCTCTGATACCAATCTATCACACCCCCAAAATCGGGTCCAGCGGAAGCATACATGTAGTTGGGGTGTAACTCAATTGGTATTACAACACAAGTTCAAAAATGGTTTTCACTTGAATCATTTAGAATAAAATAGTTTAATCAAAAATGTTAAATTTACATTGTTAAAAGTAGTGCGGAAGTAGGCCTTTAAAATAGTTTAAAACGGTCCCCAAATGAATATCAAAGTCTTCTATGACCATGCCATGCCCTGCCAAAACCTCTAGTAGCGTGCCATTGCTTAAAACCTGAAAATACATGCTAAAGTGTCAACACGAGGTTGGTGAGTTCATAGAGTTTGTTTAACAAATAAAGTTTATGCATATGTATGAAGGTTTCCCAGCAAAGGCATCGTAAATCCACTCAGTTACAAGTCCCGCCATAAGAGCCTTGTAACCTGTGTGTTTACAACCCACTGCTACAATATATAGTGTGAGTAAAACATATATAAGTTTATCACAACAGTTAAGCAATTAGTCGTGAGTCTACACTTCATCTCCGAAGACCTCACGTTTGTATGTATGTCTCCATGGTTGTGCCCAGCAACTTAATCTGGGGCCATTGGAAGTATGTATATCTCCATGGTTGTGCCCAGCAACTTAATCTGGGGCCATTGGAAGTATGTATATCTCCATGGTTGTGCCCAACAACTTAATCTGGGGCCATTGGAAATCTCAGTAGCTCAAGAATACACATCACAGTTTAGTATAACACAGTTAAGTATATCACAATCACGTATGTATGAAATCAAGTATAAAACAATCAAGTATAAAACAATCAAGAATAAATGTTTTGAGTATCAAGAAAGTATGTTTTGAGTATTTGTACAAGTAAGTAAGTAGTTGAGCATGTATCTCCCCCAAAGAGTTAAAACAAGTATAAAGAGTAAAAGTGGGGCTATGACTCACCTGGTGCGATAGCTACGATGACAAAGTGGATACACAGAAATGAGGTTCGATCTCTAACCGCAACCTAATATGAATGATAGTGATCTACTTAGATCATGAAAGGATGTAATGAATGCACATGCACATGATACCTATACCACTCGTAACTTGGAAATATTTGTTATAGTCAAAGTAAAGTATTTTCAATACTTAAGAAAAATAAGTCCAATTAGAATAATAAAAACTTGTCGTAATATATCGTATATAAAAACGTTAGTGTTATATTCCTCGTTTTGAAAACCTTAAGATATCGTCTAGTAGTCGCATAAATAAACCTTGGGTCGTACGTATTTCGTTAGTTAAAAATAAACTCCTTGAATAAGAAATCTAGAAAATATATTATTTAGTACGTAGTTATATTATTTTCTAGTAGTGACTATATATATATATAGTTTTGACGATTTTAAAACATGTATAACTTGGTCGTTTTAAGCTCATTTTACTCGTTCTTTATATCCACGGATTCGTTTTAGTATATACTAATATATTTTCGATAGCTCGGCTCCACTAGGTTACGTTTAACGCCTCTATTTGTCCAACGAAAATCGTCCAACAACATGCAGTTTTTCAGAAAACTAGTTTTCGTCGTTAAATTCGGAAAATCATATCTCCTTCGTTATTAACTCGTTTTAATCCGTTCTTTCGCCAAAAGTTTCGTTTTTTGAAAGTATTTTCTAAATCTCTAGCCCAATGTTACCCGGAAACCCCTGAGTTTTCTGGATTGGTCGATTTGGGACAGTAGGTAAATATATAAGTTTAAAATCCATTTCTAGTGTTTCAATCTAGTTTCTAATCCAACCAAACCACTTTCAATCACCACAAATCTAGTCTAATCTTACCATACACCTTCTTAGGGTGTCATGGGTTCCTAAACATCACCAACCTTGGTGGATCTCATGAGGATGTTAATAAAACTTATGGATCTACTTATATTAAGTATCTAGGGTTCATAAGTTATAAAAAGTATAAATAGAGTGGTATAAACTAACATATGCATATAGATCTTGAATAAACAACATGAAACTAGAAAAATGAAAGTATGGAAAGATCAACAAGTGATCTTGAAGCTTACTTGATGATTGGATGAGTTTTGAAGATGATGATGTAAAGAAAATTAGAGTTTTATCACAAAACCCTAACAAGAACAACTAAAGGAACTAGGAAATGACTTGATCTTGGAAAACCCATGGTTTCTTCCTCCTCTTCTTGTTGTGCCGTGGACCAAAAGAGAGAAAGAGAGAAAAAAATAGAAAGTAGCTAGTTGATATATTGTGAAATGAGATGAAATGTGAAGTTTAGGTTATATGTATTATATATATATATTATGAGAAAATTTATATAAGTAAATAAATTGTGAAATAATGGAGGACAAGATCCACCATTTAAGGAAATCAAAGGGGGTGGATAGGTTGTGTAAGATTTTGGTGGACTTTAGGTAGTTTTGTGTAGATATTATTAGTTTTAGGTGATACCGGGTACCGAGTTAACTAAAAATAAATGTTAAAGAGGTGAAATAAAATACGACGAAGTTGTAAAAGTTGTAAAATATTACTCCTGATGAGAATCGGGTGTCAAAATAATTATCGGGTTGAAATATCGCAAACCGACGGAGTAATAAGCTCCGACCGGAAAACGTAACAGTTGATTTGAAAACACCGGGTAAATTAATAATATAATTTTTATATTATTATTATGAGTATAAAAATGTGTTAGGACCATAGTTGGGATTGTCGGATCAATTATTCATAGTAATAGTTTATAGGATAACGTTTATTAGGTAAATAACCGTACGTATACAGAAATGACGCAACTCACGCATAAATGACAAATTTTCTCTGGAGGTGAATAGTGTTTTATGAATAGTAAAATTTTAAAACGCTTCTCAGAATATCAAACTTACCTCAAAAATGATGAAAAGTAAAATGATGAATAGTGATCGATGAATAGTAACCGATGAATAGTAAATGTGAAAGTTCGGGAAAAGACCAGAATTTACGAGTTGTGACATATGTCAAGCTTTAGTTATCTTGTTTAAGTTTCTTAAGTAATCATTTTTAGGTTCGTTAATGTTTTAGATATAACATAACACCGTTCGGGCCATCACAATCCAGAAATATATGACTCCTCACATGAAGCTCCCTACTATTGAGCTATGTTATTATTAAGTTTAGTTATAACATAACACCGTTGGGGCCATCATAATCTAGAAGTGCATGCAATAATCGTTTGAGGAGCCAGGGCACTTTAATTCGTAAACCTAGCAAACTCGTCAAAATGAAATATCCACATGGTACTCCTCACATGAAGCTCCTTAGTATTGTGTTATGCTTCTAACTTTAATTAAGTTATATATTTATATAGTATTTTCACTTATACCCTTATAGTTTCATATATTTACAAAATCTACCCTATACTTATAATACTTATATTATTTATAATTAGAACCATCTATACTTGACACAATTAGTCCCTAAACTTTTATATATTTAGAAAATGACAAAAATAACCCTTGGATTTATAAGTTTTCTATATTTACTATTTATACCCTTTACTTTATAACTGTTGCAAAACAAGTCCTTTTTAGTTTATAACAATTTAACTTTTTACCCTAGGGATTTATAACTTTGAAAAAAGGGTCCTTATACTTATAACTTATAAGAAATGTCAAAAATAGTCCCTTGACTTAATATTTTCAGAAAGTTACAATATATATCCCTATGCATGGAAAACTTTGCAAAACTAGTCCTAATTCCATGCAAACTATATTTTCATAAAACAAAATGTTTTCCTAGCTTATGTTTAACTAATATTAGATTATCTAAGTTACCCAAATCAGATTATAGCTTATGTAAAGGGCTTATATCATATAAAATGTAATTCGACCTAATTTAAGGTTTTGAAAAGATAAGTTCAAGTTTTTAGTGATCAAGGCTTAGGCAAGGGTTCTAATGGGATCTAAGTCAACCTAATACTATCCGAGAACTAAAATAAAGCTAAAGAAACTATATTAGAGGCTTACATGACCAAATGGAGGGCTAACGAGGGTTCTAGGGTTTTAGCGATGGATAAACAACTCGACAACGGTCCTTGGCTTGCTTTGCTCGACTTGTAGGCCCACTATAGCTCAAGTGCTACTACTAATAAGGAATGTTATGAGGTATAGAAGAGAAGAGGTGCGCCTTTGAAATGGAAGGGGTTTCGAGCTATTTATAGGGTACATTTGGAGTGGAGAGCAAGCAAGGGAACTAGGAGGTGTCGAGGGAGGGGATGGTGACTCATGAAAGCTACTAGTGACTAATGGAAGCTACAAGGGTGAGTTATGGTGGTCTATTGTCGGTTTTAGGGTTTATGAGGAGAGGGTGAGACTGTGGGGTGAAGGAGGTGACAAGGATGTGATGCACCTCCTTGCTTGGGTGCTTGTAAGGTTCTAGGGAGTGTGCTTATGGTGACTAAGGTGCTAGGGGGCTAGGTTGACGTGCTTGAGGTGCTTATGTTTAGGGTTTTACTAATCTAAGTCTAGTTTTATCCTAATTTGGTTTAGTGGGAGATTAGGGTCTAGCTTAGGGTTTAGTGCCTATATTAGTGTCCTATGAATTTTTAGTGACTAATCCTAAGTCCTAAGAGGTTTATACTAAGTGGTGGTAGCTTACGGGAATGATTTGGGAAGGTTTGACCTAGTTTCAGGACCTAAATGAGCTAATTTTGCTAAGTGAGAGATTAGGGTTTATCCTAGGGTTTAGTGGCTAGTTTAGGGTCCTATGAGTGCCTAATGACTAATCCTAGGTCTTAAGAAGCTCATACTAAGTGGTGGTGGCTTATGGTGAAGTTTTGGGATAGTTTAGACCTAATTCCGGGAAGTTATAACCTAGTTATGGTTTTGTGCCTAAGGGGCTTGTACCTAAGCTCTAATTAGTTGTACTAGTGGCTAAGGGTCCTAAGGTATCCTAATGTTCCTAAGGTAACTTATACATAAGCCTTAAATACTTTCAAACTAGTTTAATTAAGCATATAGGGTTTAGTAAGCACATAGACCTAATTAGGGCTTAATTATGGTTTATTAGGGTTTTGTGATATGTTTAGTGTGTTAGATTCGTAGGTTACTTATTGTGGTGTTGTTGTGATCTTATGCTTGATATACCAGGGGTTTATAGGATGTGAGTGTTGAGTTAGTTGGCTTGTGTAGATACGTGAGCAGGTCTAGAGAGTCATGCAAGTAATGTATGCATATAAAGAGCAAAAAATTACTTGTGAAATACCTACTATAGGTATTTGTAATGGGAATGATAGTGATGAGATTTTGTGGGTTGTTACAGTCTTACCCCCTTAGAAGAAATCTCGTCCCAATATTTAATTAGACGTAGAAGTTGTGGGGAAGAATTTTTGATACCAAAGAAGAGTGGTGTAAAAAGAAGAGGAGGTTTACATAAGCGAAGTAGGAAATGCTTGCACAAATGCCAGATACATAGGCTTATTCATTTATATCTCATTACTTACAAATAAAGGCGTCCCAATATTTGTAAACAATAGCTTATAAATTTATAATCCATTTGATTTATAAATTTCTCATTAAAATGAAGGAGCGTCCTAGTTCATTTTAATAGGATAGTCATTATAACTCATGCTTAAGTAGTATCGGTGGAAAATGGAGAGAGTTTACCACACTTAAGGAAATGTGGTACATAAATATTTCAGAGACAAGTTTCAACCATGATGAAGACTAGTTCTAGTCATGGTGGAGACAAGTTCTAGTCATGATAGAGACAAGTTCTAGTCATGATTGAGACAAGTTCTAGTCATAGTGGGGACAAGTTCTACAGTCTCCCTATTTAGCTGCCACATGGTAACTTCCCATGTTATGACTAGAATGAAGGGTGTTGAAGATCTCATTTTTATAATTCTTGCAAACCGAGATTTAATATCATATTCGAACATAATGAGGATTAAAGTTCGATGCAGATATTCTTACAAGTTCTAACTAATAGAACATTGTAGGATGTGGTAGGGAGAGAATATAGAGCAAAGAAAATAGAGTTTAAAATGACGGAGGGATAAAAGGATGGAAGGAAATGGAAATATGGATTCTTATAGGAAGGAGTGAAGAGGAAGAAAGTAGGAAAGGGATGAAATAGGAAGGAATGAAGGAGTGGGAGATAATGAAAGGATGGAAGGGTAAAAATAGGTGAAGTGGGAAAAGTACAGGAGTATAGGATTAAACGGTAGAGTGTGGAAAGCGGGAGAGTAGGATTTAAATAGGAGAGAGGGAAAAAGGTGGGAAAAATGGGATTTTAAATGGAAGAGTGAGAAAAAGGTGGGAGAAGGAGATTTAAACGGGATCTAAATGGTAAAATGAGAGAAAATGGAAGAATAGGATTAAACAAAATAGTAAGAGTATAGGATACCTGAAAGATAATATCCTTTTAGAATTTTAGATTAACTAGATTCCTTCCCAAAATTTGTTTTCCCCCTAAGGTTCTTCTAGTTTTTCTAACTAATCCTAAACTTCTAAGGGTGATGTGTTTGGTTCTATTGAAGTAGAGGGTTATAAAGAGGGAGTATGTCTAGATGTTTTCTTTCCTAAGGGTTAACTAGGAGTATCCTTATTCTTAGGCATAGTTTCGGGTTTTCTCTTTTGCTTTAAGTTGTCTATTACTACCATTATTACTATTATTATAAGTATCACTATTCCTAGGTACTTGAAACCAGCTAGGGTAGTATCCATAGTATCTTCTAAGTGAAATTTCCTAATGTGTATTCTAAGAAACATCAAATCTTAAGATGTAATCTAATATCCTCAAATATATATGTGGGTATCCTAAGGGACTAGGTAGGGGCAATTTTTGACCTAAAATGCCTTAAGGTGGAGGTTTTACTATTTAATTCCTATATGGTAGAAGCTTGCTAATGTGCCTATATAGTAGAAGCTTGCTAATGTGTCTATCCTAAACTAGGGGTTTAAAGGCTTAAGGTGGAAGTTTTACTATTTAATCCGTTGTTTTTCTTAATATTCCTTTAAACAAGTGGTTAACAAGTATAAGTACTAGTTGCAATGTTTCAAACTCTATTGTTTATTTCAATACAAAAGTGATTTCTCCTTCAATTGATCAACATACATAGACATATGTTGAAAACCATAAAATACTAGTTGAATCTTTTGACCTATTTCAATTAGTAATTATAATCAAAGAGATAAACAATGGTGATAAGTTTAGAACAGAGCAAGATCGTAACATAAACAGGAAATCAACAAAAGATCATAACCATAACCAAACACTTTATTATATTTACATATCCAAGCAACCATAAGGAGTTTAGCCTAACATGGCTTGAATAATCATGCTTACACTTGTTATATCATACGAAATGATCAACATACTTTCTGAATTAATGTAATGAAGAAGCTACCATCACTAGCGATCGCCACAATTAATATCGAGATAGTATTACAATGCTTTTAGAACTTTGACTTTATTTCTATCACCCCAATGATTGGAACAGGAGATGGGTTATTATCAGATCTTTGTTGGTTGTTGTGAAGAGTGTTGGTGTATGAAAATGAGGCTCTATTTATAGGCGAAGGATGACTGGCCAGACACTGAAATATGCCGTACTTGAGGAAAAGGTCGGCGGACTTCACACTGAATACCGGCGATCTGAGAGATAAATAACGGCGACCTTCAGATGATTTCTTGGACCCAAAGGGTCATTAATAGAGCTTGAAGGTCGGCGGACTTCAGATATAAGATCGCCGCACTTTACTTGATTTGACTTAGATTGTGTGGGACTATATTCGTCCCCGTAACCGGTGCACTATAGACATAAACTCGACGCTCTTTTCTCTTGAAATAGGCTTTATCATAAGACTTGAATTTGTATATTTTGCCTTGGTTCTTGAATATCTTTGTCTAGAGGATCTGAAATGTATTTTTATGCAATTAAGTATCGAAAGTCCTTATAAATCGTATAGAAACTTAACAAATAACGCTATATAAAATATGTATAATTCGAGCTTCATCAAATCCCTCCACACTTAGCTATTGCTTGCCCTCAAGCAATGTAAGCGTCAAAACAGATAAAAGATTCTCTAAAGATAGATTTTTTAAAGGAACTTATTTGTTATAGACAAAGATATTTCATATATGGCATCAATACATACTAGATCACCTCACACAGGATTTATTTAAATTCACACAATTTCGCTCAATAGGGTGATTATGTTGAACACTCAATTTGCATAGACATAAATCAAGAAAACTACCATAGGCTTGTACAAGATACGTAAACATAACCGTTGCGGCGTGAGCACGAGACAAATATATCAAAAAAAGGCAAAATAAGGCTTATTTCGTTTCAGCAGTAGGGAGTAACTTGGGTGCATTGTTTTTGAGAAGTATAATAGCCATATTGATTCACTAAACCATACTATTGCTAGGCAACATCATATTTTTCTTTTCACTTTTTCTAGGCATATATTTTTCTAGCCTTTATTCATCATTTTTTTTCTTCTTTTTTATATTACTAACAGCTTAGCAAATAGAAGGATAATAGCAAAAAAAAAAAATGCTTCAATAAATTTTTATTCTTGGCTGATTTCTGGTGTATAGGGATAATTTTAGATATGAAATAAGGATAAGGGTTGATTTGGGTGAATATTTTGCCTTTTCGTCATCTATATTCGTCAATAAATTAACCTCACTGCGATTTAGTAAACGATATACCTGCACAAGTTCTGGAGTTAAAATGAATTACCGGCACACTCATAAATCATGAAACAGGAAGTGCAAAAAATGTTATACATTTCATATAGGGGCTTAGAATATTCTCATAATTTAGTGGGCTTTTTGCATGTGCTAGATATGTATTGATATGCCTTGTATTTTTTTATCAAATTTCTAATATATAACCTAAAATTTTGAAAATTTATAGAGCAAGCAATAATGTCTCTCCACACTTAAGTTGAACATTTTCCCCAATGTGAAAGACTGAAAAATAATAAAAATAGGATAATCGAGAAAAAAAAAAGATCGAAGCTTCCCGAGGCTATGGAAGTTGATAAGAGATTTGTCAGCAAGAATCCACATATTCTCATACAACCTGCAAAAATAAACAAACAAAGAAAATACACAAAATATTTTTGGATTTTTTTTTAACCATAGAAGGCGAGAATGCCTCCACACATAAATTAAAAATGTTTAAAAACCACTGGTTGCCTCCCGAGAAGCGCTTGTTTTTGTTATAGGAGTCTTTAGCTAGACTCACAAGGACGGTGTTTTTTTAGTCTTTAGGAAAGAAAGGAGTCAATTCCTCCCTTTGATCATTGAAACTTTCTTCTTCGTGATATAATTTGAGCCTGTGACCATTTACTATAAAAATTTTTCCTTCTTTTCCATATAATTCCACATATCCAGAAGGATATTGGTGCTTAACCACGTAGGGCCCAAGCCAACGGGATTTCAATTTTGGTTGCTTGAATTTATATTTAGAGTGAAATAGGAGTACTTTTTCTCCTTTATTGAATTCTTTTCTTATTTTTAACTTTCGATCATGCCAGATTTTGGTTCTTTCTTTGTATAGTATAGAATTTTCATAAGCATGTAAACGGAATTCGTCTAACTCATGTAGTTGAAACATTCGGTTTTCTCCGGCGGCTATCAAGTCGGTGTTACAGTTTTTAAGTGCCCAATATGCACGATGTTCAAGTTCGAGTGGCAGATGACAAGCTTTTCCGCATGTTAATTTGTAAGGTGTTGTTCCAGTAGGTGTTTTGTATGCTGTGCGGAAAGCCCACAGAGCGTCATCCAACTTTTTAGACCATATATCAGGGTTGCCCGTTATAGTTTTTTCAAGGATTCTTTTTAGGGCTCTGTTTGTGTTTTCCACTTGACCACTAGTTTGAGGATGATACGAAGTTGAAAAATGATGGTTTACACCATACTTTTTCATTGCTTTTTCCATCATATGATTGCAAAAATGTGTTCTTCTGTCGCTAATTAAGACTTTTGGAACTCCAAAGTGACAAAAGAGTTTCTTAAGAAATGTTATAACGACTCTAGTATCATTAGTTTGAAGAGCTTAGGCTTTTGCCCATTTTGAAACATAATCGATGGCAACCAATATGTATTCGAACTTATGAGATTTTGGGAAAGGACCCATGAAATCTATTCCCCATATATCGAATATTTCACATACTTGGATGTAATTTAAAGGCATTTCGTCTTGTTTTGATATATTTTTGATTTTTTTGACATGCTTCGCAAAGGGGAACTAAGGTTTGAGCTTCTTTGAATATTGTTGGCCAGTAGAAACCAAATTCTAGGACTTTTCTAGCCGTGATGAACGGTCCATAATGTCCTCCAGTTGGTCCATGATGACGTGCATCTATAATGGATCAGATTTCAGGTCCAGCCACACATCCTCTTATAATCCTATAAGGAAATGTCTTAAAGAGATGTGGCTCTTCCCAAAAGAAGTTTTTGAGATCGGAAAAGAATTTCCTTTTTTGTTGGTATGTCATGTTCTTAGGTAGTATTTTTCCAACCAAATAATTTGCATAATCAGCGAACCAAGGTTCTTTATCAGAATTTATTTTCATTAGAACTTCTTCTGGAAAGTAATCGTTTATTTTGGGTTCTCCGTCATCACCATCTTGTTTTTCAATTCTGTAACACCCCCAATTCATGGATGCATCAGAATTCAACTTGGGTGTTACTCGACGGCACAACAGTCATAATAATAGAAAACGAACTCTAATTGAGTCATTTGAAAAGATTTATCATTCAAATTATATAAATATCAGAGATTACAAAATGAGGTCCCAGATGGTTCCATGTTTACAAATTACATTAGATGAGTTTTTGAATGATAATAAAATTTATAGCCCTCTTGAATATCCGTGCCATCCTTGATCATCATGGACCTAAAATACATGCTTAAAAGGTCAACACAAAGGTTGAGTGATATTCATAGAGTTTGTTTAATGGTTGCACACAATATGTTGGTAGTATGAGTTAATTAGACTCATACTCATGGTTGGAAAACAAAACAGTTATTATTATCACACTAAGCTTATGACACCAAAACGTTAACGTGTACCAATATCAGTCGACGGAGTTATCCCGGTAGGTACTTTGCCGTCATACCTATGTTTCAAATATTAATGCATTTGTTTGAACTTAGTCAATACAAATGGGATTCGTCAATCCCAATAGGCCTATTCACAATATCTGCGCTCACTCGCAAGTAACCCTCGCAAGTGATTAAATGGTTCATAATAAGCGATCTTAGATTGGCAAGGCTGGTACGTAGTGACAATAAAACAATCAGGCAAGCATATAATTGAAAAGCATTGTGTTCGGTTGAAAAATAATAGCATGTATTCCCCCCAAGGGTTTGTAAAACAATTAAGTAATAGAAAGTGGGGCTATGAACTCACCGCGAGTTGGATGATGTATAATGAGAATGATGGAGATGCCTTGAGAACTTCTACGAGCAACCTAGAATAATTGTTGCAACTTAGGTTTGGAATAATGTCTAAGAATACGAAGAATTGCCTATATAGGTCTTGCATTTAGTCCATGATGTAGTACTTAGTGTATAGTGTAAGTCTTTGAATAAAAATGGTTTGTGAAACATGTATAGTTTGTATATCGCTTACTACCGTTTGGGCCGACATAATTCAGAGGCCATGTAGTAAACGTTCGAGGAGCCAGGACACTTTAATTTGTAAATCCACAACTTAACTCGGCGGTTTACTTTAATGAACCCCTCACATGAATCTCCCTAGTGTTGTAGTATTTGATAAAAATATATAAGTTTTTGATCCAAAAAGTTACATGTACAAATAATTGAATAAACTTAGGAAAGTTTACTTTTAAATGAAGATTGTTATTACAATGAGTTTCCTGAGTCTAGTATGAATATTACTTGTAAAGTCTCATGGTCATTGGATGGAGTAGATCTAAATTGGTTGATTATGTTACGACTAACACTTTAGTTCATGTTTCGGCTTTGAAAGCCATAAGGTCTTTAGTCGTGGCCTTGCCGTGGCTTTGGTCATGGTTACTATGGGTTTGAGACTCAACCTTGGCCTTAGCCATGGTTGTGGTCTTGGATTTAGGTAATTAGACCTCTTGGTTTCAATTAACCATAACTATTACATGGTCATTTGGTATAAAAATGGGTTGTTAAGAATTTGAAGAAAAATATCAATCGTAAAGCATTTTCAGGGCTCGAGCTTCTGTGTACCTAAACGAAAACATCGTTCCAGACAACTTTAATGTTTTAACTTTTTGATGAATCAGACCAGAAGTGCCACTTTCAAAAAGGTCAGAATGTTTACAGCTTGTTTTAGGCAGTTTCGCCGTTTTGGTTTCGCTAATTTCTTATGGCCATAACTTTTGACTCGGGTACTCGTTTTGGGTGATTCAAAATGATATGTTTTGATTTTTAAGTCCTCTATAACAGTAGGTAAGTGTTTCATATCAAGGTTATACTATTTTGGTTGAATTTCACAATATATGTCACTAGTTTACTTGTTTGTTTAACATGAGTTAACATATGTTTACCATAACTTGTTTTACTAAATTTTATACATCATGAACATAATAACAAGACAATATATAGTATGAATGAAATATAAATAGCATGAAAATGATATTTAGCAAGAAAGTATGTTAGGGTTTCCTTACAACTTTAAGCTTTCTAAAAGAAAGGAAGTAACTAGTAAGGATATGACTTTGATTGACAAGCTTCTCTTCACTTTAGCAATCCTTCTACTCTTGTATTATTGAAGGATTTGGGATGAGAGTTTAGGTAACTTGAGTGGATCTAAACTCAAGAGAATCATAAAGAGTTTCAAAGGATTTGAAGTAGTTTGATGAATCAAAACCAAACTAGAGTTTATGTGTTGATATAGCACTTGATTCTTGAATAAAACTTGAAGTAAACTAGTAAAGGGTATGGTGTTTGTGTGTGTGATGATGGACGGCAAGGAGAGGGGAGGAGAGGGCTTATATAGGAGCTTGAGGAGGTTAGGAAGGTGCCTAGGAAGTTTCCTTAAGGAGGTGCAAGTTTTTAGGATATTTTTCCTATACTTGGAGGCCAAGTTTAACACATGTATGCATCCTAGGGTTAGAAGCATGAGATCTAGCCACATGTGAGGTGAATCCCCCCCCCCCCTTTGGCGGTTTCACTAGGATAAGGAAGGGTGACTTGGTCTTTGGATGATCTTATCCTACTTATGTAGCTAGTTTTGACTCCGTAAATTGCTAACCGTAAGTCGTTAAGTCATGAAACGTAAAACCGGGTATCGTAAAAATATGAAACTTATAGGAATGACTAAACTCATCAATATACTCATTATTATTTTATAAAAATGAGTGATAAGTTTAATGGATCGTGAAAACGCTGATAATGCTGGAAACATAGGTTTAAAATGCGTAAAACGTAAAACGTACGAAAGTTGCGTAAAATTGAGAATAGAAAAATGTAATTTTTCTAATATGATTATAATGAATTAAACTGGCCTATAATGTCTAGCTTGGGCTCAGTCTAGTGTCGGTTGGTATTTAATATCTTTTAGACATAAAACCGTAAGCCTAAAAATCAAAGAATGATTTATAAAATCAAAGAATGATTTTTGGTCACAGGAGGAGGGAAAAATAAGTTGACTTTTCTAAAAATGTGAAAACTCAAATTGTCTTAGAAATGCGGTGCAGGTATAGGCTAAGGTTACGGCTAAGCAAAAGTGCTTAAAATGTAATTTTTCTGTTTAATACGGTCCAGGGTCTATTTGGTAACATTTTTCTTAGTCATGATAAATTCTCTAATTAATCATGAGTGTATAAAACATTTATCTGATGCGGGGAAAATTAACGCGGTTGAGTTTCGTTGCACATAGGATTTGTGAATGACGTTTTAACCTAAACGTGTATTTTGTTAATAACTTTCGTGAAAATGATCTGATGAGTGTCAAAGTTTTATTTTGCAATGGAAATGATTTATCACACGAGAATATGAAATAAAAATTAAATTTCGGAAAATAAATAGTTAAAGTGAATAGTAAAAATATGAATAGTGAAATTTTCGGGAATATAAGTTAACCTTAAAATGCGAGTTGTTACAGTCTCTACCCCTTAAGGGAACTTCGTCCCGAAGTTCTATGTGTGTTATATGTTGGAGTGGTGTCGATAAAGAGGTGTGGTTACTTATGAGGACTAGAGTCTGGGATTACCAGTGATGTTGTTTGATTTGTCTCAGAATACGGTGTGTTAATAGAGATTGATAACATAGTTGAATATCAGTAAAGATCCATATAATAGTCGAATATCAAAGGAAATTGATATAGCAGTCGAAGATTAATAGAAATTGATATAGTAGTTGTACAGAAATTGTTATAGTTGAATATCAAAAAAGAAATTGATATAGTTGTCAAGTATCAATAGCAGTTGATATAGTAGTTGAACAACAATAACAATTGACGTAGGAATCCAATAAAAGGAAATTGATATAGTAGTCGAATATCATTAGAAATTGGGATAGTAGTTGCAATCGTAGTCTAGTAGGTAATCTGTTGTTGTACCTAGTGCTTATTGACTTCATACTTATGTTATTTCGGACACAAATATGCCCACTTGTTTATAATTCTTTATTTTCATAGAGAGGCATCCCAAACAATGTAAATAGGGGAATATAAACTTATGGTTCGGTGATTTACAATTTCTTTATTTAAATGAAAAGGCATCCCAATCCATTCAAATAATTATAAATCATCCTACTTAAGAATTCCCAACAGAACATTCATACTTAGTCGGTGAGTTACAAGGTAGTGTATTACGAGATGATACTAGTGTTCCAAAAGTACAAGATGAATATTCAATCTTGTAAAGCTGATGAGGGTGCTTGTGGTATAACTAAGGATGATTTGAGCTTTAAAAGTGCATCAAGATCTGTTAATGAGCTTGTGGTTGCAACGGTTGTGAAGATAATGATGTGATATGTTGATGAACAAAAGTGTGTAGTGTATGCTTAACATTAATATTCTTAGGTATAGATGTTGAGTTTGCTTTGAAAATCTTAAGAGATTTTAAAGGTTTATGACGGAATGGTATTCTTAGGACCTAAACAGGATAGTACTTCTACGTGATGAAGAGAAGAATTGATAACTATCCCAAGATAGTAGTTCGGATTATCTTTTAAATGAAAACTTTCAAGAATGAAATTAGATGATACAAATAAGGCGTTAAGATCTTGCTAAGTGGTAAGACACTATCGTGTCTCTAGATCGTTTAAAAGAATTCTGGTGGTTTATTGAGTTCAAGTAGGAAATTAATCTGAACATAACCTTAGTACAACTTTTCTCAGTATTTGAAAATTTTAAGTCGAACATAGTTAGTCAGACTATGTTTCACTGTCCCTAGGTTAAATATAGGTGACTAGTCTATATTTAGCCGAGGTTCGATAAAATTTTCAAATACCTAAATTAGGCATACTTGTGATGTGTCCGTTGCTTTTAGGAAACTGTCCACTAAACAAAGGTGATGTCAAACAATTCAGTTGCAAGTCCTGCCTATACAAGACTTGTAACCTATGTTTTGACATTCAATTGCATAGAAGATAGTATGGGTAGATATGTGTGGAAAGGAAGTTTTAAGTAGTTCTAAAACAGTCCATACTTGGCCAGGATCACGAACTTTTAACAATGAAGATTTCAGAAGAAAACTTTGATGAATGTAGAGAAAGTTGCTGAACTTTGATGAATGTAGAGAAACTTCAGCTTTTGTAGATGATGGATTAGTTTATCCTTTAGAAATATCATATTTCTATTTGGAAATCGATAGATTGTGATGGGTTTTTGATATCATATGAAATGATATTGGTGAGGTGATGGAATAATTCCAGAAACCATTGCGCAAATCACAATGTCTCGGAAGTAGATTAGACCATTGTGCAATTCACAATGTTAGCGAAGTAGATTAGACCATTGTGTGACTCAAAACATTTGAGAAATGATTAAGACCATTGTATCATACAATGTCCGGGAAATAGGTAAGACCATTGTAATTTGTTACAATAACTTGGATATAAAATGTTGGAATAGGAACATGATTGGGAGAATGTGGTTTTGTCGAAATGCCCTAGAATAGGCATACGCAGATATGTTTAGTCCATTGTTTAGATAAAATGATTGAAAATAAATCGAATGAATATACTAATATGTTCATGTAGTATAAAATGCTTACGGGGAAATGCTCAATTATGCTAAGGGTACATATATCCATATGCTAACATGTTTGTGTAATATAAAATGCTTAATAAGTACATAATCGTCTGGAGGATGGAAGGCACGAAGAGCGGAAGGCTATAAAAATGTTTTTGCTTGTAATTGTAGTTATAGTTTAGGTCTCAATTAGACCCGTTTCTCTATAACCATGGCTCT
Source organism: Artemisia argyi (assembly GCA_030686995.1). Lineage (NCBI taxonomy): Eukaryota > Viridiplantae > Streptophyta > Magnoliopsida > Asterales > Asteraceae > Artemisia > Artemisia argyi. The sequence goes on from CM060702.1 coordinate 130,715,659, forward strand.
GGTACCAATCTGTAACACCCCCAATTCATGGATGCATCGGAATTCAACTTGGGTGTTACTCGACAGAACAAAAGTCATAATAATAGAAAACGAACTCTAATTGAGACGTTTTAAAAGATTTAACATTCAAATTATATAAATATCAGAGATTACAAAATGAGGTCCCAGATGGTTCCATGTTTACAAATTACATTAGATGAGTTTTTGAATGATAATAAAATTTATAGCCCTCTTGAATATCCGTGCCCTTCCGTACCATCCTTGATCATCATGGACCAGAAATACATGCTTAAAAGGTCAACACAAAGGTTGAGTGATATTCATAGAGTTTGTTTAATGGTTGAACACAATATGTTGGTAGTATGAGTTTATTAGACTCATACTCACGGTTGGAAAACAAAACAGTTATTATTATCACACTAAGCTTATGACACCAAAACGTTAACGTGTACCAATATCAATCGGCGGAGTTATCCCGATAGGTACTTTGCCGTCATACCTATGTTTCAAATATTAATGCATTTGTTTGAACTTAGTCAATACAAATGGGATTCGTCAATCCCAATAGGCCTATTCACAATATTCGCGCTCACTCGCAAGTAACCCTCGCAAGTGATTAAATGGTTCATAATAAGGGATCTTGGATTGGCAAGGATGGTACTTAGTGACAATAAAACAATCAGGCAAGCATACAATTGAAAAGCATTGTGTTCGGTTGAAAAATAATAGCATGTATTCCCCCCAAGGGTTTATAAAACAATTAAGTAATAGAAAGTGGGGCTATGAACTCACCGTGAGTTGGATGATGTATACTGAGAACGATGGATATGCCGTGAGAACTTCTACGAGCAACCTAGAATAATTGTTGCAACTTAGGTTTGGAATAATGTCTAAGAATACGAAGAATTGCCTATATAGGTCTTGCATTTAGTCCATGATGTAGTACTTAGTGTATAGTGTAAGTCTTTGAATAAAAATGGTTTGTGAAACATGTATAGTTTGTATATCGCTTACTACCGTTCGGGCCGACATAATTCAGAGGCCATGTAGTAAACGTTCGAGGAGTCAGGACACTTTAATTCGTAAATTCACAACTCAACTCGACGGTTTACACTGAGTTTCTTGAGTCTAGTATGAATATTACTTGTAAAGTCTCATGGTCATTTGATGGAGTAGATCTAAATTGGTTGATTGTGTTACGACTAATACTTTAGTTCATGTTTCGGCTTAGAAAGCCATAAGGTCTTTAGTTGTGGCCTTGCCGTGGCTTTTGTCATTGTTACTATGGGTTTGAGACTCAACCTTGGACTTAGCCATGGTTGTGGTCTTGGCTTTAGGTCATTAGACCTCTTGGTTTCAATTAACCATAACTATTACATGGTCATTTGGTATAAAAATGGGCTGTTAAGAATTTGAAGAAAAATATCACTCGTAAAGCATTTTCAGGGCTCGAGCTTCTTTAAACCTTAATGAAAACGTTGTTCTGGACAACTTTTGTGTTTTAACTTTTTGATGAATCGGACCAGAAGTGCCACTTTCAAAAAGGTCAGAATGTTTATAGGTTGTTTTAGGCAGTTTCGCCGTTTTGGTTTTGCTAACTTCTTATGGCCATAACTTTTGACTCGGGTACTCGTTTTGGGTGATTCAAATTGCTATGTTTTCCTTTTTAAGTCCTATATAACATTAGGTAAGTGTTTCATATCATGGTTATACTATTTCGGTCGAATTTCCCAATATACGTCACTAGTTTACTTGTTTGTTTAACATAAGTTAACATATGTTTACTATAACTTGTTTTACTAATTTTAATACATCATGGACATAATAACAAGACAATATATAGTATGAATGAAATATAAATAGCATGAAAATGATATTTAGCAAGAAAGTATGATAGGGTTTCCTTACAACTTTAGGCTTTCTAAAAGAAAGGAAGTAACTAGTAAGGATATGACTTTGATTTATAAGCTTCTCTTAACTTTAGCAATCCTTCTACTCTTGTATTCTTGAAGGATTTGTGATGAGAGTTTAGGTGACTTGAGTGGATCTAAACTCAAGAGAATCACCAAGAGTTTCAAAGGATTTGAAGTAGTTTGATGAATAAAAAAAAATAGGGTTTATGTGTTGATATAGCACTTGATTCTTGAATAAATCTTGAAGTAAACTAGTAAAGGGTATGGTGTTTGTGTGTGTGATGATGGACGGCAAGGAGAGGGGAGGAGAGGGCTTATATAGGAGCTTGAGGAGGTTAGGAAGGTGCCTACGAAGTTTCCTTAAGGAGGTGCAAGTTTTTAGATATTTTTCCTATACTTAGATGCCTAGTTTAACACATGTATGCATCCTAGGGTTAGAAGCATGAGATCAAGCCACACGTGAGGTAAATCCCCCCCCCCCCCCTTTGGCGGTTTCACTAGGATAAGGAAGGGTGACTTGGTCTTTGGATGATATTATCCTACTTATGTAGCTAGTTTTGACTCCGTAAATTGCTAACCGTAAGTCGTTAAGTCACGAAACGTAAAACCGGGTATCGTAAATATATGAAATTTATAGGAACGATTAAACTCATCAATATACTCATTATTATTTTATAAAAATGAGTGATAAGTTTAATGGATCGTGAAAACGCTGATAATGCTGGAAACGTAGGTTTAAAATGTGTAAAACGTAAAACGTACGAAAGTTGCGTAAAATTGAGAATAGAAAAATGTAATTTTTCTAATATCATTATAATGAATTAAAATGGTCTATAATGTCTAGCTTGGGCTCAGTCTAGTGTCGGTTGGTATTTAATGTCTTTTAAACATAAAACCGTAAGCCTAAAAATCAAGAATGATTTATAAAATCAAGGAATGATTTTTGGTCAAAGGAGGAGGGAAAATATGTTGACTTTTCCAAAACTGTGAAAACTCAAATTGTCTTAGAAATGCGGTGCTGGTATAGGCTAAGGTTATGGCTAAGCAAAAGTGCTTAAAATGTAATTTTTCTGTTTCTTACGGTCCAGGGTCTATTTGGTAACATTTTTCTTAGTCATGATAAATTCTCTAATTAATCATGAGTGTGTCAAACATTTATCTGATGCGGGGAAAATTAACGCGGTTGAGTTTCGTTGTACATAGGATTTTTGAATGACGTTTTAACCTAAACGTGTATTTCGTTAATAACGTTCACGAAAATGATCTGATGAGTGTCAAACTTTTATTTTTCCATGGAAATGATTTATCACACGAGAATATGAAATAAAAATTAAATTTCGGAAAATAAATAGTGAAAGTGAATAGTAAAAATATGAATAGTGAAATTTTCGGGAATAGAAGTTAACCTGAAAATGTGAATTGTTACAAATTCTAGATAGGTGATCTGCTGCAACATTATCAGCTCCTTTTTTTTATCTTTTATCTCAATATCAAATTTTTGTAAGAGCAAAACCCATCGTATGAGATGAGGTTTGCCATCTAGCTTTTTGAACATATATTTTAAAGCTGAATGGTCAGTAAAAACAATGGTTTTGGATAGAACGAGATATGATCGAAATTTATCAAATGCAAAAACTACAGCCATTAATTCTTTTTCTGTTATTGTGTAATTTTTTTGGGCTGCGTTTAACGTTCTGCTTGCAAAATAGATTGGATGAAAATGTGTTTCTTTTCTTTGGCCAAGTACGGCTCCAACAGCACTTTCACTTGCATCACACATCAGCTCAAACGGAAGTTTCCAATCTATACTTGCTATGATGGGTGTGCATGTAAGTTTTTCTTTTAAAGTTTCAAATGCTTTCACGCATTCTTCATTGAATTCGAATGGAACGTCTTTTTCAAGTAATTTTGTGAGACGTTTAGTTATTTTAGAGAAATCTTTTATAAATCTTCGGAAAAAACCTGTGTGTCCAAGAAAACTTCTAATACCTTTGATATTAGTAGGAGGTGGTAGTTTTGCTATTACATCGATTTTTGCTTTGTCAACTTCTAATCCTGCGCCAGACACTTTATGTCCGAGTACTATACCTCTTTAACCATAAAGTGGCATTTTTCCCTATTAAGGACTAAACTAGCTTCTTCACATCTTCTATCATTTTATCTAGATTGACCAAACAACTTTTGAAAGAGTTTCCAAAGACAGAAATCATCCATGAAAACTTCGATAGATTCTTCGATCATGTCATGAAATATTACAATCATACACCTTTGGAAAGTAGCAGGTGCGTTACATATGCCAAAAGGCATTCGTCTGTAAGCATATGTTCCAAAAGGGCATGTGAAAGTTGTTTTTTCTTGGTCGAGAGGATCAATAGGAATTTGAAAGTATCCAGAAAAACCATCAAGAAAATAGAAGTATTCGTTTCCTGCCAGTCTTTCCAACATTTGATCCATAAAAGGTAAGGGGAAATGATCTTTGGCGGTAGCCTCGTTGAATTTTCGGTAATCAATACAAACTCTCCAACCAGTTATTTGTGATACCACCTTTCTTTGGTACACAATGAATAGGGCTTACCCATGGGCTATCAGCAATGGCATTAATGAGTTTTGTTACTTCTTTTTTTTCTACTTCTTGCATATTAGGATTTAACCTTCTTTGTTTTTGGACACCAGGTTTCTTATCATCCAACATTTATATTTTGTGTTTGCAAAATGAAGGACTGATTCCAGGAATATCTGAAGTTTTCCAAGCAAAAGCATGTTTATGTCTTTTGAGAACAGTTAGTAAGTATACTTTATTCTTTTTTGAAAGTTCGGAAGATATTATAACTGGGAGTAAGGATGTTTCTTCTAGAAAAGCATACTTGAGTGTTTCGGGAATGGTTTGAGTTCAAGATCAGTTGGTGGTTCCTCTACAGATTTCTTTATTTTGTATTCTGTATCAAAGTTGATTTGTTCAAAAATGATTTCTTCTTCATCATCGGTTTTGATTTCTTCGATATTCATGGCAATAAATTCGTCAAACTCTGCATAGAGTTTTTCTTCAAGAATCTTTTCTTGAATAGCATGAAGAAATTCCATTCCTTCGTTTAGCAAATTGTCGAAATTCTCTTCAAGAATTTCATTAATAACATCAATGCTTAAACACGTGTCATCGTTAGAGTAGGAATGTTTAATGGCTGAATCAATTGAAAAAGATATTCTTTCTTCTCCAACTTCGAGATTTAGTTTCTTTTGTTTGACTCTAATTATGGCATCAGCTGTATGTTTGAATGTTCTTCCTAGAATTAGAGGAACTTTGCTATCTACCTCCATTTCTAAGATAACGAAGTCAACGGGAAAGGTGAATTTGCCAACTTCGACTAGCATGTTTTCTGCTATCCCAACAGGATATTGAAAAGAGCGATCAGCTAATCAAACACTCATTTTAGTAGCTTTTAGGGTTTCTAGAGAAAGTTTGGCATAGAGAGAATATGGCATAAGATTTATGCTTGGACCATGATCGGCCAAGGCGTTTCAAGAGAATGTTTTGCCAAAATTACCTGGAATTAGAAAACTTCCGGGATCTCCCAATTAGTTGGAACTTTATTTTGGATTATAGCTGATGATTCATCGGTTAGATAGGCTGCGGATATTTGTTCTAGTTTGTTTTTGTTACTTACAAGTTCTTTTAGGAATATGCCATAATTCGGCATTCCGGCAATGACATCGATTAATGGAACATTGATTCGAACAACACAAATCATGTCTAGGAATTTCCCATATTGTGCTTCCATTTTCTCTTTTCTAAGACGTTGAGGATATGTAATTTTTGGTTTGTATGGTCTTAGAACAGGTGTTTTAGGAATTTCTTTTGTTTTGGATTTTTTCGGAGGTAATGGTTCATCTTCTTCCTCACTGTCAAGTTCAATAGCAGGTTGTGTTTAACTAGGATTAAGGGGAGGTTCATATGAAGTACCATGTCTTGTTGTTATTGCATTCACATGCTCATTACGAGCTTGTGGAGGTTGATAAGATTTAGAAGTACTACCTCTTAGATTAGGTGTAGTGTTACTGGGAAGGGATCCAGGTGGTCTATTATCTTGTTTTTCAGCAAGTCTGTCAAATTTTTCTTCCAGATTTTTGATAGAAGCTTGGTGGTTCCTTGTTGTGGTTTCAAGTTTGTCTTTGAAGTCATTGAAAGTGTTTCTAACGAACGTGTTTGTGGATTGTTGTGATTTAATGAATTCACTCAATTGTTTTTTAATGTCGAGTTTTTCTTCAGAATATGATCGAGGTTGATCACGATTATAATCAGGTCTATCGTTAGAACACCATTTGTCATTATTATTATTATTACGATAGTCATTGTAAAAACGAGATCGTCTATATGTTTGCATGGATTTGGCTTCTTCTTCTTGAGACATATGTGTGTCATCATCATTGCAATTTGCAGTTGAATGATTTCCACCACAGTTGTTGCAAGATTCACGTTTCTCTTTCATTTCTTTACACTGAGCATCCGTTTTGATGGTCATGGCATCCATTCGAGCCATAATTTTTTCAATATCATAAATAGTACTGCCTTCATCGGCAAAAGCAACAGTTTTGCGAAGAGCGGTTTTTGGTTTTTGGTTTTTGGCCCAATCATGTTTAAGTAAGACTTTGTCTTCGAGTAATTGGTAGGCTTGATTTGGAGTTTTGTATAGGAATATTCCTCCTGCAGCAGCATTTAAGGCTTCTTGAGTACTCTCTTCAAGTCCATGCTAAAAGATTTTGATTATATTTCCTTTACTTAGACCATGTCCATGACAATTTCTGAGCATTTTTGTCATTCGTAACCATGCTTCGGTTAAAGTTTCTCGATCTTGTTGAGGTAAAGTGTAACCTCTCGTAAATTTCCCTTACTATTAGTAAATACACACGAAAAATAAAAACGATGTTATGATAACTTAACACCATTTTTACGTGTAACAATTTTTTTTTATTTATGGCTTGATATTAGAACCACTACGATAACTGTGATTGACCGTTTACCCAGGAACGATGCTTACACACAACCTAGATAACCTTTAATTATTGCGAACTATAAATATATATAAAACGTTTATATTTATAACTATACGTTTCTTCTAAATACCATATACTAATTATATATTCCCCGAACCTACAAAACTTCCCGAGAACGCTCATTTATATTTTTGAACCTCGACACGATATTTGAAACCCACCATGTGGGCCCCCAACACCCAATGGGCCACGAATCCAAGATATAAACCAAACGGACTACTTTTTATTTCTTTTGTTTCTTTGGGCCGACGCAAACCACAAGCCCAAATGCAAGCCCAAACGCACCCTTTTTGTTTTCTTTGTTTTCTTTTCCTGCCGCGACACACCCAAAACACACCCTATTTTCTTACGATTTTTAGACACAACCTATACATATTTTTGCTTGTCTCGTTTCATCTAATGCCCAAGAATCATGAATGATAAATATCACACCCTCACTCACTTGTTTACTACCCAAGAAAACACCCAAGCAACGAACCAAACTCACCCTTGAAAGATAAGCTCCAACGTGTCCCAACATTCCTTCCATGCCACCCCTGCTTCCCCAATGACAAGTAATTGATCACTATACACCTTGTGACTGTCAGGAATGTACATGGAACAATGTCACAAAATCTAAGCTATGTAAACATGCGATTGGGTGTGGAGAGTGGCGTTACTATTCGCCTAACATGTACCCTTCACCCTTGTGAACTTATCTTGTTCTTACACACCATAAAACTCTCTATATAAGCTTCCCATGCAATCACAAGCGTTACATGCACTATGCGAACCACATACACATAAAAATTAACGAGAAGAGGAAGTTTTGAAGGACGAACGGATTGACAAGCGTACCACGTCTCAAGTGAACCTAGGAGATCAAGCTTGTAGCCTCTTGAACCTTTGGTGGAACATGAAGTGAACCACGAAGCCCTTGTACCCTCACACGATCTCTACACATCGTTTTACACCACCTTTGAAAGGTGAGGTGACACCTTGATTTTTCTTTCTATTTATATATATATACGTACGTTTATGTTTTGTGCACAATCACTTGATACAAATAACATGTAAAACGTAAACACAACACATATGTTTTATGCATCGTATTATTATTTGGCTAGGCCATTAACGAGAACTATAACGACTTTGAACTTATATTAACGTATACACAAAAATAATCACACGTTTATAGGTAGTTTGGACCTATACGATATATACTAAAACACTTAGAATATTTTTCAAGTTTTATAAGTTTTGCATATTGAGTTTTGGCCTATACTTTGGCCTCGTCATTTTAAATATCGACACATGACCACCTATTATTTTTGTATGAACTAATTGTCTACCTGGTATACTAACGAGAATGATAAATAATTCGACCTAACAACTTAATTAGATAGCTTAAACGAGCCTAAAGCAAATCGCTATTTTCGTAACTTTTTTAGGAAATAAAAACTATATATGGGCCGTTAAGCCCAAAAAGCTATTTTCAGCTTATTACAATAAGCTGAGTAAAAAAAATATTTTGAAATGTTTTTAGAACTTAAAATGATGGACTTTGATAAACCTAGTGTTCCCCCAAACCCCTTGGATCACAAAACGTTAACGGGCCTTATTTTGGACTCGTTAAGCCTATTTAATGAAAAATAAGGAAAATAAGCTAATAAGCTATTGGAATAAGCTGTTCTACACTTTCTGAGCTTATTGGAACAATAAAAATGTTAAGTTTTGAATTTGGTAATTTTTGGACTAATTTTGCAAAATTTTGTTAACTAGGAACTAAAATTGTCAAACGTGTAAACTTTGGGTAAAAAGTGTCAAATCTGTTTTCTAAGGATATAAACTGTTAATATTGAAACTTGGGATTGAAAAATGTAAATATTGATATAATTGGACCTAAAACGTAAATATATATAACTTTGGACTAACGACGTAAATATATTCCGCTAAGGGTAAAATGTGTAAATTGGAGAAACTTAAAGGATCGAATAATAATATTGATTTTGAATAATAAATTTTATATATAATTATATATATATAATTATATATATATATATATATATATATATATATATATATATATATATATATATATATATATATATACGTATAAAAATTGATATAATTATAATTAAATTTTAGACGATAAAACAATACGTAACCATTATCTTTTTATATACGACGTAACACATCACCTATGCACATTATGGATTAATCATGACTAATAATAAATATTCGTAATAAAACGAGACTTAGAAACTGAAACTTGCCATATCTTTTAGGGCGTGTGTGAATCCGTTGCCTTGCATCGTTGAGATTACGATTATTCTACTGTACTACTAAGGTGAGTTCATAGCCCACATTTAACTTGTTTTTGTGGGGGGGATACATGCTTAAAAACCGAACACAAGTCTTTTCCTGATATTATTATTGCTTAAGTAGCTATTGCCAAAAGTCCCTCGATCATGAACCTTAATCACTTGAAGGGTAAACGTAAATAATTGTGAATAGATCTATTAGGGATTGACAATCCCCATTTGGTTGTTAGAGGAAAGTCACAAAATGCACTTTATTTAAATATCATAGGTTACTGGCAAATATCTATCTTGGGGGCAACTTATTTCACATCATTATTATGGATAATTTTGATGTCTGTGGAATCGTTGAGTGTCATGAGCTTAAGGCAATAATGAATGTGATTTCTAACTTGTTTATTTGTATCGATATTACAATAAACACCTATCTCTTGTGTTCAAACTCTTAATTATAAACCTATGAATTTCACTCAACTTTTGTTGACTTTTAGCATGTTTATCTCAGGTAACTAAATGGAATGGATGGCAAAGGCATGAAGTGGGCAAATAAAGAAACGTTTATTTCTCTTTGAATAAAAACTTGTTGTTGAATAATGAAACCTCTTGGAAACATGAATATTTTGTATTTTAAATAAAACTTAAAACGTCTCATTTGAGTCATTTTCTATAATTGTGACAAAGATCTACGATATAATACCCCAAAAGTCTTCCGCTGTATTGTTCGTTTTTGGGGGTGTTATAGAAAGCACGGATTTCTCCGAGAAGTCGGTCGAATAAATCTGGGGAAAAGAATCGACTTATAAAGGGGGTGCGAAGTTCATCCCATGTTGCTATGGTTCCTTCGTCAAGTTCATCTAACCAGGTTTTCGCTTCTCCGGTTAGGGATAATGGAAACATCATGAGCCGGACAACTTCATTTTCGGTTTCTCAGTATCTGAACATTTCACAAATTCCAAGGAATTCATGAATGTCTTTGTGTTGATCGCTTTTGTTTCTACCATGAAATTGATTTCCTTTGACAAGAGTAAGATGGTTTCCTTTTATGGCAAACTCATTAGCAGTGTCAGGTAAAGTTATTGCAGGACCAGGAGTAGGAGCAACGGTTCGCTCATTGGCCCACATAGGTTCATTGTTAGTTTCGTCCATTGGATCATAAAGATGGATGAGATTGATAAAGAATCGATAGAGAGAAATATTGTCAATAGATGGAACTATCTCTTTAGGAGTTTCGGGGCTTAAATCTTTTTGTGATATTGGAACTCGTTTGTTTCTTCTACGTCTTTAATTTATTGTTCTTTCAGGTGATGAGGCGAAAAATGATCTATTTTTATGGGGTCATTTAAGCCCGGAATTGAATTTATTTAATTAAATTTTACCCTAAATTGTTGCTTTTGTGATTTTAGGTACTTTAGGAGTGAAATCTGGAAAAGGAAGCAATTCGGATGTTTTTGGAGCATAAAAGTGAAGAAAACGCCAAAGACTTAATTTTCTATGCTGGTACAGTGTTTGACGGCGTCAAGAGGAAGAATTTGACGGCGTCAAGAGTAAATATCATGACGACCCAGTACAAACATGAAGGCGTCACAAGTAGAGCGTCAAGAGTTAAATGTGTGACGGCCTGCAAAAGTGGACTACATGACGGCGTCAGATGTAGATCAAGGGAGTCCGAGGATTTATTTGGCAGCGAGATGACGGCGTCACACCTTTGTTCTTGACGCCGTCAGCCTCTAATATCTATATATAGTTTTCTAATTTTCATTCATTAAAAGGAACTTGTGTGGAGAAACCCTAGGGCCGAACCTTGTACGAATTTTACAGCTTTTCAAGGGTTTTCAACCCTTGAAACCTTACATGTGCTATTGAGATAAGTATTCTCTTAATTCAATCAATATGTCTATGTGTTGGTTGTCTATCTCTTGTGCTTGTCTTGATCTCAACATGCTAGGCTAGATTTATCTTGTGTTTGCTTAGATCTAATGAAACCTAGATGTTGATTATGTGTTGATTACTTGTTTATGGTTGTATTGGATGAATGATTTCAATGTTAGGCTTAAGAAAACTGGCAGATCTCCATTGTGTAACATGCTTGAACGTCTTAGGAAACATGAACCGATGTGTACTAGGTTTTATTGGTTGTATTTAATGCATGAGTAAATTCTAATGATCCCATGTTAGGAGCTTCTTGCAGGCTCGACATAGGAGTGAAGTAGGCACTCATAGGATTGGGGAAGTAAGTACGCCACCCCATGAATGGTATTATGGAATACAATCCATCATCCACGCAACTATAACAAGTAATTAACGTGTAAAAGATATCTAGGGAGTAGTGAAATCTAAGTAAACACATTTCTCCCACATATTGCTCACAACCTTAGTTTAATTTAGTTTTATTTTTATTTTAGTATTTTATTTTGATTGCATCTTTAGTATTGGGTTAGTTGACTAGCAAATAATTCCGCCCAAATCCTTCAAACCCGAGATTTTTACTTGCTTTCTAAAAAATGTAAAAATAGAAAAAGAATCATCCCTCATCTCTAGATCTAGTATTTAGCTTTTCTAAACCTAGCGACACTATTCCCAGCTGAACGATCAATCCCCCGGTACTTGTCACTATACTATACTACAACGATCAGGTACACTGCCTGGTGGGGGTTGTAAGCTTCTCGAGATCCCTTGAGAGGTAAAGCTTGGTGCAATCCCCACGCATCAAGTTTTTGGCGCCGCAGCCCGGGGAATAGTTATTGTCTAGGTTAGAATCTCTTTTTATTAGGTCTACTTGCTAGATTCCCTTCTAGTAAGTTTTTTTAATTTTTTTTTTTTTTTTTTTTTTTTTTTTAGGTTTTCTTTAGTCTATCTTATTTCTTCGTGTTTTTGTTCATAACTTTTCACCACCCGACATCATGGACGATGGGAACATCTTTGAACCCGTCATCCCACCACAAAAAAACCCACGACTAGAACCCCTTAGGCACCGAACCTTAGGAGAGTATTCCCGACCTAGCCACCAAGGCTATCGTAACACCATTGAGCTTACCGGAGCCAATGTGACCCCCTTGCGATCCGACACCATCCGGTTGGTGTAAAGCAGATGTGCATTCCATGGACTTCGTTCCGAAGATCCAAATCAACATCTTAAGGACTTCCTTAAAATCGTAGATTCCATAGACCTAGATGTTGCAACTAGAGAGACAACCCGATTACGCCTATTCCAATTCTCTCTACGTGATCAAGCTAGTCAATGGCTTGAGCGTTTACCCGCGGGATCCATCACCACATGGGATAATCTCACTGATCGCTTCCTTACTCAATTCTTCCCACTGGGGAAGACTGCAATGCTTAGAAATGACATTTTGATGTTTGAACAACATCCGGGTGAAACTTTCTACGAAGCATGGGCTCGTTTTAAGGATCTCCTCCATAAGGTCCCTCATCATGGTATAAACCTTTGGCTATTAGTTCAGATTTTCTATGACCATGTTGACTATCACACTAAACGTACAATCGATAGAGCCGCGGGAGGTAAACTGTGTGATAAGAACGCCGAGGAGTCCTAGGCAATTATTGAGGAGCTTGCCGCCGATAATCAAGAGATGTAGGAGTTTAATCATACGATAAAAGCGGCCATCAATGCAGTCTCAACATCTGGAGGGACTACCGAAATCCCCGATGAACTCCTATGCAAACTCGAGGCAAAAGTGGACTATTTTGAGGAAAGGCAAAGGAGACCTTTAAGTCCTAGACGGGCTACTGTTAATTCTGTCTCGAAAATGACTTCAACACCGTTATCAGAGTCACTCTCTAGAGAGAATGTCGAGACTTTTCAAAACTAAACCCCACCTTATTCCCTTCCCGAGGAGCTTAGCCCGAAGTTTGAAGCTAGAATGAGAGAATATATGGCAACTCATTCAGATCGGCTCGCTAGATTCGAGGAAGCAGTTTATAAGCAAAAAGAGGAGATGCAAGAGAAAATGAATGAGATGATGAGTCTATTGGAGGAGTATGCCAACCAGAGAACCCCCGAAAGAATGTTGCTAAGGAAAGAAAGCGTCATCCCCACTACCCAATTTGTTAATTCCATCACAATTGTCCACAAGGATAAGGAGAAGGTAGAAACCCCTACTAAACAAACCTTAGAAGAGCCACCAAAATCCCAACCTTTGAGTTACTACCTAAAACATGATATAAACGAAAACACTATAACAAATTGGATAAAGGGTGACGGGCGTAACCAACCTTCCAACCAGAGTTCTGAGAAGGAGGAAGGGGGAAAAGATGAGTATGATACGTTGCCTGGGGGGCCAATATTCGAGAGGCTATTGGTACAAAAAGTGGCTACTAAGCAGATGGTGTGTGGGAACTTTGAGATACCAACTAGCATCGGGGATTTGAAATATCTTAGTGCTTTCGCCGACCAAGGATCGGAAGTAAATCTTATGCCCCAAACTATTTACATCCAACTAACATCAAAAATGCCACCCCTCACTCGTGTTAGGTTATCCCTCGCTGGACACTCGTACGTATACCCCCTAGGAATCGCAGAAGATGTGTTAGTTAATGTCGTAGGATTCATGTACCCCGTTGATTTTATGATCGTTGATGATAAGGGAGACGGATGCATGCCAATAATCCTTGGGGCACCATTCCTCGCCACCGCTAGGGCTGTCATTAAATATGAAGGCAGGAAAATTGAGCTTAAATCTGGAAAAAGAAAGATTAGCTTCCCCATGACCCCGCGAAGTGGGCATGAGAATTTGAGTTGGAGAAAGCTCAAAAACAACATTGACACGACACCCATTCGTGTTCAGAATAAAATTCTTGCATGGGAGGCAAGAATCAAAAGCTACAAGGAGGCTAAATATGAAAGAAGCAAAAGCAATAAGGTTCATGTCGAGTTCGAACATAATCGACCAACAGAAAGCCATTCACCATTCGAGGAAGGGAACTTGGTACTCTTAAGACACTTGGAAACAACAATACCACCCGATAAACCAAGTCCTTGGTGGTATGGGCCTTTCACAATTGAGAGCATGAGCCAAGATGGGATGACTAACCTGAGAAGTAAAGTAGGTGGAGAGGTGATTGCAAGTATCGACAGATTGAGGCACTACCACCACAATAGTAATGATCACAACTACATAGGGTACATCATCTCAAGGGATGAGGTCACGTAGTAACCCATTACCTTGACTCTAGCTACAAGACTCGTAAATAAAGAAAAGCGCTTCTTGGGAGGCAACCTATGCTTTGTGTGAATTTTATTTTGTTTGTTTGTTATTTGCTTCCGTATGCATGCTTTATTTTTATTGTTGGTAGATCATGTTTCTAAACTAAAAAGTGGAAATACTTTACTTTGTTGTTTTTGCCTAGTCTTAACTTCACCCAAAAGGGTATTTTTACAAAAGATAAGTGTAAGGGGATACCCCAAATATGTTTTTAAGAAACAAACCGATCATGATTCTCCACAATATTAAGTGAACATCTATATTCGTATTTGTTAGAGTCAAATGCTTGTATCGAGTCATAATGATGTTTTGCAGGATTTTCCAGGAAGTAGGACCAAGTTTTTCTAGAAATTCTCCAGAAACTTAACACAAGAATTTCTGCAGGTCACTTCTGACGGCGTCATGAGCTTGCTCTTGACGGCGTCACGTGTAAAAATCTGGAAATTTTACCAGTTTTGTTTTTCTAACGGAGTTTTAAAGTTTTTGTTGAATTATTAAGTTTTATAATCTCCAGGAAATCTGCAAACTTCATTCCACAAGCATTATATCTTACTTTGTTTTCTAGGATTTAGTAACTTATGTAGATTGCCGCCGATTTTATGTGAGGTTGCCTTGTCTGTTTTCTCAGGATTTACAGGTTATGTATGACAAGAAGAAGATTTATTTTTCTGGAAGGGAAGCTTTGATTGTTCATTTTCTTGGAGGAAAATCTAACCTTATTACCTTAATATCCATACCGAGCGAATCAGGGGAGTATTTGATTTCATTCTTTTTACTTATTTCACTTTTACAAATACACTTTCGCTTGAGTTTGTTTGTTGGATGGTAGATGTGTAATAAAACTATGAGAAATACTTGTTAGTGTAATTTTAGCGCCAAATTTAAATTTTTTTACAACATTTAGGAGTGAAACTTTAGCCATAGCAAGCGTCTCATGGATAGGAGATTGTATGACTAGCACAAAACCGTACTATTCAGAAAAATTTTCCACCCAAATATGTGAGGTTCGCCTTTAGATTTGATAGGAAAAGCATTTACTATTCGTGCTTATGAGTGTACCGGTAGCATTTAGATTCTAGAACTTGCGTTAGTGATGCATCCCGAGACCGCTAGTGAGACTACATTCATGTAGTAGGATTTACTACATGATAAGAGGCATTAAGATCATCCTTGTGTTAAACCCGTATCATGATTACTTGACCATTTAAGTCATATTACTTGGCTAGTTAAGTCAACTAATTTTTCCCACACCTTAGCGTTGTACTTATTTTTATTACACGAAACCCCTAGTACACCCCTCCGAGCCTATCTTTTCGTTTCTAACTTTAAGCATTTTACTTAAAGGAAGAATTTGTTACACCCCACTTAAATGTACACCCAAATCGCCTTAGCCTTCCGTGTATGCACTTATCTTTAGTGCATTATTGTTATTTGTTAAACCCTAAGTTAACTATCTAATTGATTACATGGTTGCTAAGTCGAGTCATATCCTTGTACATATTATTTTGGGATGATTGGGACTCATGGGTAAAGTATTTATTTTATGGAGTAATGGGGAAGAACATCATATATTACCCCCGTATGTGCGTTGATCTTAAAAGTACTCCAAGTGTTTTGATTTTCTTAATTCGAGTCATTAGATTATTTATTTGTAAAGTATGTAAAAATTCAAGTGTAAGGGGAATTTTCATTCCCTATGATGTATTATTTTGGATGGTAGGGTAAGAGTGTATGCAAAAAAAAAAAAAAAGAAATAAAAAAAATAAATAAATAGAAAAAAGGAAAAGAGAAAAAACATACGGACTACCATCCCGTTTCATTCTATGTTTATTTTATGTTTTTGTAATTTTTCATTTGTTAGCTTAAGTCGAGTCTAGTCTTGGCTTAGCAACGCCATATTGTACATGTAATTAAGCAAGATTGTTAGCTCGCCACCAGTAAAGACTGCCTATATCCAACAAAACCGTGTATTTCATATCCCTACAACTAACGTTACAACCCTTTAAAAGACCTCTTTGATAGTTTATCCTAGGTGCTTATGCCATGTGGTGGAGGTTTGATCCTTTCCCAAGACTATGGTAATCTATTTTGCTATGACAGGTAGTGAGAGATATCTTCCGTTTCCATATTGTAATTTATACTTTATTACACCCGAGAGATGTGAGTATCTAAACACTATTTGTGAGGTGCTAGCGTATGACCTCCGTGCTTGTCTTTGGTCTTTAGTGGAACGATTATTTGTTGTAATTACTTTTTTATCAGTGTTAAATGACCCCTAGCTTGTATTTTGAGTAGGATAAAAGCGCATTTGCTTGAGGACAAGCAAATCGCAAGTGTAAGGGTATATGATAAGGCGAAAAATGATCCGTTTTTAGGGGGTCCTTTAAGCCCGGAAATGAATTTATTTAATCAAATATTACCCTAAATCATTCCTTTTGTGATTTTAGGTACTTTGGGAGTGAAATCTGGAAAAGGAAGCAATTCGGACGTTTTTGGAGCATAAGAGTGAAGAAAACGCCAAAGACTTAATTTTCCATGCTGGTACAGTGTTTGACGGCGTCAAGAGGAAGAATTTGACGGCGTCAAGAGTAAATATCATGACGACCTAGTACAAACATGAAGGAGTCACAAGTAGAGCGTCAAGAGTTAAATGTGTGACGGCCTGCAAAAGTGGACTACATGACGGCGTCAGATGTACATCAAGGGAGTCCGAGGATTTATTTGGCGACGAGATGACGGCGTCACACCTTTGTTCTTGACGCCGTCAGCCTATAATATCTATATATAGTTTTCTAATTTTCATTCATTAAAAGGAACTTGTGTAGAGAAACCCTAGGGCCGAACCTTGTACAAATTTTACAGCTTTTCAAGGGTTTTCAACCCTTGAAACCTTACATGTGCTATTGAGATAAGTATTTTCTTAATTCATTCAATATGTCTATGTGTTGGTTGTCTATCTCTTGTGCTTGTCTTGATCTCAACATGCTAGGCTAGATTTATCTTGTGTTTGCTTAGATCTAATGAAACCTAGATGTTGATTATGTGTTGATTACTTCTTTATGGTTGTACTGGATGAATGATTTCAATGTTAGGCTTAAGAAAACTGGCAGATCTCCATTGTGTAACATGCTTGAACATCTTAGGAAACATGAACCGATGTGTACTATGTTTTATTGGTTGTATTTAATGCATGAGTAAATTCTAATGATCCCATGTTAGGAGCTTCTTGCAGGCTTGACATAGGAGTGAAGTAGGCACTTATAGGATTGGGGAAGTAAGTACGCCACCCCATGAATGGTATTAAGGAATACAATCCGTCATCCACGCAACTATAACAAGTAATTAACGTGTAAAAGATATCTAGGGAGTTGTGAAATCTAAGTAAACACATTTCTCCCACATATTGCTTACAACCATAGTTTAATTTAGTTTTATTTTCATTTTAGTATTTTATTTTGATTGCATCTTTAGTATTGGGTTAGTTGACTAGCAACTAATTCCGCCCAAATCCTTCAAACCCGAGATTTTTACTTGCTTTTTAAAAAATATAAAAATACAAAAAGAATCATCCCTCATCTGTAGATCTAGTATTTAGGTTTTCTAATCCTAGCGACACTATTCCTAGTTGAACGATCAATCCCCCGGTACTTGTCACTATACTATACTACAACGATCAGGTACACTGCCTGGTGGGGGTTGTAAGCTTCTCGAGATCCCTTAAGAGGTAAAGCCTGGTCCAATCCCCACACATCATCAGGTTCAGGTAAAGGACTTGCAATCTATTCTTTGGAAGATCGTGTGACCATCCAAGAAAAAATTGCAAAGTGATAATAGAGAAGTTAATTTGGATGAATTAGTCTTCTTAGAGAATATACTCGGCGTACTTAAGTAAATGCATGACGGTTTTCTGATAAAATTTTGAATTTTTGAATTTTTCTGGGAAAGTATTTTGTTACCCAGAAAAGCGGCGCTCTTTAGAAAAAGATCGCCGTGAGCGTGGTGCAAGAGCGGCGGTTTCAGTTGGAAACCGGCGGTTATTTGGAACAGAGTAGATGATATTCGCACTGTAACACAGAAATGTAATCTAGATGCAACTTAAAATGATCAAACAATTAAATAAGAGAGCAACTACTAGTCCCCGGCAGCGGCGCAAAAAATATTGACTTGTTTCAAAAGCTTTAAATTTATAAGACTAATTTTACCAAATCCTTGTTACTCAAAACACACAGGTACAAGTATAACCCTCGTTTATAGTAAAGAGTTTTCGTAAGACAAGGTCGTTCCACAGGGACTGAGGTTTGCTCTTATGTATCAATTATCTTAATCAAGATGATTTAGAAAACTTATGCAAATCTTTTGAAATTCAAATATGAGACAGATATGATAATGATCTCAATGGCTTTCAACAAATGAGTAGTTGTTTTCATCAAAATAACGTTTCATCATTTAACAGATATGATTCAAGACTTATGTCTGGCAATCCTTAAACGAATGGTTAACAAGTATAAGTACTATTTGCAATGTTTCAAACTCTATTGCTTATTTCAATACAAAAGCGATTTCTCCTTCAATTGATCAACATACATAGACATATGTTGAAAACCATAAAATACTAGTTTAATCTTTCGAACTATTTCAATTAGTAATTATAATCAAAGAGATAAACAATGGTGATAAGTTTAGAACACAACAAGATCGTAACATAAACAGGAAATCAACAAGAGATCTTAACCATAACCAAACACCTTATTAAATTAACTTATCCAAGCAAACATAAGGAGTTTAGCCTAACATGGCTTTAATAATCATGCTTACAGTGGTAATATCATACGAAATGATCAACATACATTTTGAATTAATTTAATGAAGAAGCTACCGTCACTAGCGATCACCACAATTAATATCGAGGTAGTATTACAACGCTTTTAGAACTTTGACTTTATTTCTATCACCCTAATGATTGGGACAGGAGATGGGTTATTATTAGATCTTTTTCAGTTGTTTTGAAGAGTGTTTGTGTATGAAAATGAGGCTTATAGGCGAAGGATGACAGGCCAGGCACTAAAATACGCCGTACTTGAGGAAAAGGTCGGCGGACTTCACACTGAATACCGGCGATCTGGGAGATAAACAACGGCGACCTTCAGATGATTTCTTAGAGCCAAAGGGTCATTAATAGAGCTTAAAGGTCGGTGGACTTCAGATATAAGATTGCCGCACTTTACTTGATTTGACTTAGATAGTGTAGGACTATATTCGTCCCCGTAACCAGCGCACTATAGACATAAACTCGGCGCTCTTTTCTCTTAAAATAGGCTTTATCATAAGATTACCTTGAATTTGTATATTTTGCCTTGGTTCTTGAATATCTTTGTCTAGAGGACCTGAAATGTATTTTTATGCAATTAAGTATCGAAAGTCCTTATAAATCATATACAAACTTAACAAATAACGCTATATTATATTATGTATAATTCAAGCATCATCAGGAGGGTTTACTAAGTAAGGTGTAGGTCCTAAAGTATAGGTTTTCCTAGGGTGATATCTAGGGGTATAGGTAGGGATAGGGTTTCTAGGTATACATGGTTCTCTAGGGAGAAAGAAACCATGTGGTTCAATTTAGGTGTGGGGAATGGTGGGTATAAAATAGGGCTTAGGGGAGTAATAGGTGATGCCTTAGCATAGAAATCTCTTAAGTGTTTTAAATGTTGGTTATCTAAGAAAGGTGTATAACCTAAAGGTGAAGGTGTATCTAATCTATTCCTAGAGTCTTTTAAGTGATCGGGAAAATATGGTTTAGGGGATTAATCTAGTACATTCGGAGAGGAAAGGTCATTCTCCGGATGTAAACCAGATGAGACGGGGGTAGAATAGCGGGGAGTAGACATAACTATATAATGGTAAAAATACTATAAATCATTTAGCAGTTAAGCAGGCAATTACTATACTAACTTTAGCACGTATAGTTATGGAGAATGGCAAGGGTACTCAGGACTTTCTCGGCTTTAGGAAAAATAGTTGTAGTTTAGGTTTTGACCTTGTTCTCTACAACTGAAGCTCCGATGCCAATCTGTAACGCCCCCATTTTCAAGGTTCGCAACGGATTTAGGGTTGGGGTATTACTTTATAGAATCATAGTTATAGTAATAGAAAACGACTCGAAAAGAGACGTTTTTAGAAATTTAGTTATCATTCATTTAATTATCAGAGTTTTTATAGTAAAAGATATACTTTTACTGTTGATAAGGTCCCAAAGTCTAGGTGTTAAGTTATGTTTGAATGATAATCGGTTTGAAACTCCTCCGAGTTCAGTTCCTCCTTCTGCCATATCTCCGTAGAAGTGATATACCTAGAATACATGCTTAAAAGTCAACACTAGGTGCTGAGTGAGAGTAATAGGTTTAAGTGTTAGTGAATACAAGTTCCCTGGGTTCCGTTGTTACACCCATCTGGGAAAATGTTCTGTGTGTGTGTGTGATAATTGTGATGCATGCACAATTATCAAGAGTGGGGTGTGTTGCACTAAGCTCATGAACCACACGTTAACAGTCCGGGTCATGGGTTCTGCAGACCAAACCATGAGAGGACGGGAAGGATAACTTGCTAAAGTTAATCCTTTAGTGGGTTCAAATATAGTACTTATTGATACCATCTAGAAAGATGTGAAATCAATGGGACTTGTCAAACTCCAATAGATCTATCAACTATATTCGCGTTCTCACGGGTAAATATCCCAAACGATTAGATTCATGAATTTTAGTTATGTAGTGGTGGCATATAGTTTACTCGTGCAACAACCAAAGAAAAAGACTTGTATTCAGTTTAAAGTAAAGCAAGTAGCATGTATCCCCCTCACAGGGTTTGTAAAGAATTTAGAAAGCACTTAAAAGGTGTGAGGCTATGAAAACTCACCTGGGCTTAGAGAAATCTAATTTATGCAAAAAGTGACTCGGGAACTAGACTGCCTTACTCACGTATCCAGGTGTGTTGTAGGTTTGGATATATGTCAAGCTTTAGTTATCTTGTTTAAGTTTCTTCAGTAATCATTCTTAGGTTTGTTAATGTTTTAGATATAACATAACACCATTCAGGCGATCCCAATCCAGAAGTATATGACTCCTCACATGAAGCTCTCTACTATTGTATTATGTTATCAACATAATACCGTTCGGGCCATCATAATTCAGAAGTTAATACTCCTCACGTGAAGCTCCCTACTATTGAGCTATGTTGTTAGTAAGTTTAGTTATAACATAACACCGTTCAGGCCACATAATCCTGAAGTACGTGCGATAATCGTTTGAGGAGCCAGGGCACTTTAATTCGTAAACCCTGCAAACTCGTCAAAACAAAATATCCACATGGTACTCATCACATGAAGCTCCCTAGTATTGTTTTCTGCTTCTAACTTTAATTAAGTTTTATATTTACATAGTATTTTCACTTTATACACTTATAGTTTCATATATTTACAAAATCTACCCTATACTTATAATACTCATATTATTTATACTTATAACTATCTATACTTGACACAATTAGTGCCTAAACTTGTATATTTTAAGAAAATGACAAAAATAACCCTTGGACTTATATGTTTTCTATATTTACTATTTATACCCTTAACGTTATAACTTTTGCAAAACTAGTCCTTTTAAGTTTATAACTATTTAACTTTCTATCATAGGGTTTTATAACTCTGCAAAAAGGATCCTTATACTTATAACTTCTAAGAAATGTCAAAATAGTTCCTAGACTTAATACTTTCAGAAAGTTACCATATTTACCCCTATGCATGGAAAACTTTGCAAAGCTAGTCCTAATTCCTTGCAAACTATATTTTCATAAAACAAAAAGTTTTCCTAGCTTATGTTTAATTAATATTAGCTTATCTAAGTTAACTAAATCAGATTATAACTTATGTAAAGGTCTTATAGCATATAAAATGTAATTCGACCTAATTTAGGGTTTTAAAAAGATAAGTTCTAGTTTTTAGTGATCAATGCTTAGGCAAGGGTTCTAATGGCATTTAAGGCAAATTAATACTATCCTAGAACTAACTAAAGCTAAAGAAACTATATTAGAGGCTTACGTGACCAAAGGGAGGGCTAACGAGGGTTCTAGGGTTTTAGTGATGGAAAAACAACTCGACAAGGGTCCTTGGCTTGCTTTGCTCGATTCCTAGGCCTACTATAGCTCAAGTACTACTACTACTACATAATGTTTTGACGTAAAGAAGAGAAGAGGTGTGCCTTTGAAATGGAAGGGGTGTCGAGCTATTTATATGGTACATTTTGAGTGGAGAGAAAGCATGGGAAGCAGGAGGTGTCGAGGGGAAAGGTGACTCATTCAAGCTTCTAGTGACTAATGGAAGCTACAAGGGTGAGTCATGGTCGTCTATAGTCGGTTTTAGGGTTTGTGTGGAAAGGATAAGACCGCGGGGTGAAGGAGGTTATGCACCTCCTTGCTTGGGTGCTTGTAAGGTGCTAGGGTGTGTGCTTAGGGTGACTAAGGTGTTAGGGTGCTAGGTTGTGGTGCATGAGGTGCTTATGATTAGGTTTTAACTAATCTAAGTTTAGTTTTATCCTAATTTGGTTTAGTGGGAGATTAGGGTCTAGTTTAGATTTTAGTGCCTAGATTAGTGTCCTGTGAATGTTTAGTGACTAATCCTAAGTCCTAAGAGGTTTATACTAAGTGGTGGTAGCTTATGGAAAATATTTGGGAAAGTTTGCCCTAGTTTTGGTACCTAAATGACCTAATTTTACTTAGTGAGAGATTAGGGTTTATCCTACGGTTTAGTGCCTAGGTTACGGTCCTATGAGTGCCTAATGACTAATCCTAGGTCTTAAGAAACTCATACTAAGTGGTGGAGTCTTATGGTGAAGTTTTGGGATAGTTTAGACCTAATTCCAGGAAGTTATAACCTAGTTATGGTTTTGTGCCTAAGGGACTTGTTCCTAAGCTCTAATGGGTTGTACTAGTGCCTAAGGGTCCTAAAGTATCCTAATGTTAGTAAGGTAACTTGTACATAAGCCTTGAATACTTTCAAACTAGTTTAATTAAGCATATAGGGTTTAGTATGCACATAGACCTAATTAGTACTTAATTATGGTTTATTAGGGTTTTGTGATATGTTTAGTGTGTTAGATTGGTAGATTACTTATTGTGGTGTTGTTGTGATCTTATGCTTGATATACCAGGGGTTTATAGCATGTGAGTGTTGAGTTAGTTGGCTTGTGTGGATACGTGAGCAGGTCTAGAGAGTTATGCATGTAGTGTATGCATATAAAAAGTAAAAATTTACCTGTGAAATACCTACTATAGGTATTTTTAATGGGAATGATAGTGATGAGATTTTGTGGGTTGTTACATCAACACATGAAAGAAATATCACCGGGAGAAAAGAAGAGAATGCTCTCCATTATGGAAACAAATTCCTAGAGTTCCAAGATCTGACACGGCACCCTTAGTTCCTAACTTCAATGTCGATCTCAAATACATGCTTAACGGTCCAAAAGAATACCAACCATCAGCTAAGGAAGTCGTAGTTTATGAGGAGATTCTTGAACCATTTATGGAATAAGGTAGATTTGTTGATATCTTATCTGAAGCGGAAGTTGATCCAAAGATGTACAAAAAAGACGCATATCTTGGAATAATCAACGTTAATGAAAGATCTTCTATCGATTGAGACAGCTCAAATGCATGCCTCTTAAAGAAGTCTACTCAAAGCACATAATTCTTAGATACGTTGAAGTTAACTGAGTATCAATCTTCTCACGGATTAGTTGAATATCATGTTGTCAGAACGAATAATCAACGCTACCACTTCACTGAAGCTGACTACATCAACCTAGTCCTCATAATCTTGAAGATATCGTTAAGAGAAGAAGAGGCTGCTTCAACAAGAAAGCCATTGACCAAGACATGATTGAATAAGTATTGATCTTCATGATGGATTATGTTGAAGTTGCTCACATCAAAGACATTCAGATAGGGATCAAAATCTATCAGAGGAAGATCAACTTGACTCCTCCGATGTTAGCATCTTTCGGTATTCAAAAAATCAATAGCTGGACATGTTCACAAGACCAGGCCTTGGATTATGTCTAGTGTATGTTACCAACAAGAAGCAAAAGAGATTGTTTAGAGTCGTTGAAGTAGCCAAGTTTTCTTCCGATACTCTGCTAAGAATTCTGAAAAATATTGAGCGAATTAAGAGGAGGGTGGAAGGATTACAGATAGAGATGCTTGCAAGTAATCATCGCATGTTGATGAGAGTTGTTAATGTGATAAGAGAAAGGCTTACACTTCGAGCATCATAGAGAAGAATGGAACAAAAAATCAGATGTCAAAGTTGGCCAGACAGAGTGCCCATGAATAGAAGACCCGAATGATCTACCTTTAAGGGGAGATTGTTGGAACACGAAAAGTGTAAATTATTAGTATAGGGACTTCTATTTATCTTTTGTAATAGTTTAGCTTATGTTGTGTACGTTGTGTTACCTGCGACAGCATATATCTATCGCAACACTTGTATAGTTACTATAGTATGCTTGGGTATTGTATGTATATAAATACCGCCTACCATATGTGTTGGAGTATGCTTGTGTCATAATAAATAATTATATGGCTAGTCATATGTGAGCCTATGGGGTCACACACATATACACTTAGGTACCTCTTTATGTTGTATTTATTGTACTTACGGCATGTAAATAACCTTACGTAACTAGGAAACTCTATCGGGCTTCTAATAATTAAGTAAAGGACTTATTTTATTGGACTTGGAAAACTTATGGGAGGCCCATAATAGCCCACATAGAGGCCGGCCATGGGGAGGTTTTTTAGGGGTGATTGGTTTTGAATTTTGGTCAAATATATGGGAGATATCTCCTCATTATTTGATAACAACTGACCAAAACTTTCTCTTCTCCTCTCTCCCTCTCCATCTCACGGCAAACAAACACCCTCACCTAGGGTTTTGTTTTTTCATAATCAAATCCTTGATTCTTGTTTAATCAAAGGCCATTTGAAGGTTACGGGTACAAGGACTAGCATCCAAGGGGTATACGGTGAGGTGTAGTGTGTTTCACACATAGAGGAGATCAACCTTATTGATCTCTTGGGTTTCTATTAACATTTGTGGTGGTGACCTTGTTGGTGATTCCCGGTGCACGCTACAAAGGTATAAAACATATATGTTTAATTTGTTTTTATTTAGATTGATCATATGGCTCTATGGATCCGTGTGGGTGATGTTTGTTCCGCTGCGTTTATTTGATATTTATATATTTTATATTCATACATCACCTATAGTGGTATCACGAGCCATCATATGATGTCATATGATCATCTTGTATGCGTAAAAATGGCTAAAAACGTGTTTTTTTTAATGGATTTAAAAGTATAATCTTAAAACAGCCCCTAGGGCTTATATATTATGAATATGTTGACCTTTAAGAGGTCTTAAGATCTGGACTTTTTAATCCTATGGCCATTTGTTATGCATACATCAATTGGTTTCTTGATCGGGTACGTGAAAATGGCCTAAAACGCATGTTTTTTGATCGAATTATGAAACGATTTCAAATCAGGCCCTATGGCTTAATTTTCTGTGGTAAAAAGATAATTAAAAGGTCCTAACATCAGTGGGTTTTGAACCTAAGGCCATTTGACACGGGTACCTAACGGGGTTTTAATTCTTGTCAATTAATTTCTTCGTTTTCGTTGGCTAACAATTTAATTCTTGTTATTATTTTGTTATCCATGGCAAATACATGCATGTTTGTCCATGGAGTTAGCCAACACCTTGTTTCATTCATAATATTATGGTATTATTATGTTTATATGCAAAGCCGATGAAAACCTAGACCACTTGTGCATTGAATGGTTGTTTATGTTGCTTAATTTCGTGTTTTGGGGTTTTGCCATTGTTTCGGCATTTATGTAATTATATTCTTTTGGTTGTAGCCATTGTTTGGGCACTTTTACAGTAGATTAAAAGTAGATTAATTGTATTTTACTTTCAATATAATGTAATCGTGGCTTGGTGGTGAAAGGCGAAAGAGTTAAAGACGTTTTTGCCGAAAAATGACTGCTGGAACACCAGTTGCTAAAACGGAGTTTCCCGGTGATTGGTAAGGTATTTTTGGCTGAAATTTTTTTTGCAGGTACCCAAAAGACATGGGACTTTTGGGCCCTCTAACACAGAAATTCTGGAAGGACATAAACTGCTTTTCATGTACATCATGGGCTTCCTACTTGCTCTTGATTGTCTTGGAGCAAGTGGGAGTCCTCCGTGTGGTTGTGTGGTTGTCCCTAGTTGACTCTTGGTTCTTGTGATGGCTCACGAGACCAAGCATAGGTTTCTTCATCGGTTGAGGCTTTGCATATTGTGGTTGTGTGTTTGTGTTGCTTTTTATATATCTTGTTTCATATGTAAAATTGCAAATAGTTTTTGATAAAACTTCAAACGAAACACAAACCATTTTAAAGCTAAGTCTTATGATTTAGTTTTACTAAGTTTTTGAAACTTAAAAATCATTGTTTTATAATAACACCTTAACTTGTTATGTATGTTATTTTATTTATGTTTTGTCCAAACTTTATTATCCATGTAGGATTAATATTAGTCATGAAAATGGACAACTTGACACACATAAATTAAAACAATGATTAGACTTAAGTTAAGAAATGTTTTTAACTTGTGCTACGAAAGGTGAATGCATGCTCTTTTCGTACACCTTTTGATCCACATCAAAACTTTTACCCGTCAAAAATTTAAGTCACGCCGTCCAATTTTGAGAACACTTGCAATTACTTTTTGCCTATGCGTGGGACCTAGGTTGAATTGTAACCCAAGGTGACTATTCTCTATGCGTGGGACCTAGATATATTCTCGCACGTTCTAAAAATTGGATGACTTAATCGAGTTAAGCGGTGAGACCTTGACCCGAGGCAAAGATGGGACTAAACATGCCAGCTTGACACTAGTTGCTTGTTCACTAGTGCCATGGGTCCCATAAAGATCTAAGAGTTGCACTTGTAATGCAATTGGTCGACGTTACCTACCTATTGAATCCTCCATTGCTAGCAGATCAACTGATGTGATGGTGGAACCTCAATGAGGATCTTAGCCTTTTCGTAAAATTAATTGTTTTAACATTGTAAACTTGGGTAGTTAATTTTAAAAAGGATTAATTATTGATAAATTACTAAAATTGAACTTTGTTTATTTTATAGATGACAACTCCAAATTCAACCATGAACAACTCATCAATCAGATCAATTCTCGAGAAAGAGAAATTGAATGGTAACAACTTTTTGGACTGGTACCGCAACTTGAGGATTGTCCTCAAGGCTGAACAAAAGTTTTACCATCTGGAAGAACCTTTACCTGAAGCACCTGCTGCTAATGCTACTGCTGCTGTTCGTAACGCCCACCAACGTAGGAGTAACGAACAGCAGGAGGTGGCTTGTCTTATGTTGGCTAGCATGATCCCTGAGTTGCAAAAGAACTTAGAGAACTTTTCAGCATTTGACATGCTGCGAGAACTGAAAGTTATGTTCGAGCAGCAAGCAGAGCAAGAATTGTTTGACACGGTCAAATCTTTTCATGCCTGCAAGCAGGAGGAAGGGCAATCGGTCAGTAGCTATGTCATGAAAATGAAAAGCTATCTGGATCAGATGGAGCGACTGGGATACCCCATGCCTCAAATCCTTGGAGTGAGCATGATACTTACCTCACTGTCGAAGGATTATGACCAATTTGTGCAGAACTACAACATGCACAACATGGGAAAAACCATTGCCGAACTGCATAACATGTTGAAACTTGCAGAGAAAGGCATGCCCAAGAAGGCTCCACTTGTCCTAGCTATCAACCAAGGTAGAATTCAGAAAAAGAACAAGGGAAAACCGCAGGCACCTGGCAAGGGAAAAGGGAAAGGCAAGGCTAAGCTTGCTTATGCCCCCAAACCCAAAATCCCCCCACCTGCCAAGAAGGAGCACCCAGCCAAGGACACCGTCTGCCACCATTGTGGAGTGGTAGGACACTGGAGGCGCAACTGTCACGCCTACCTAGAAGGGCTGAAGAAGAACAAAGCTAGCGTTGCTAGCACATCAGGTATCTTCACTATAGAACTTTATACTTTTCCTAACAAAACCTGGGTATATGATACTGGTTGTGGTACTCACATTTGTAATAATGTGCAGGGGCTTAGGGGAAGTCGAAAGCTGAAGCAAGGAGCTTTACATCTGTACGTTGGTAATGGCGATCGTGCAGCTGTGGAAGCAATTGGGAGCTTTGATCTTATCCTCCCAAATGGACTAGTTATTGTTTTAAATAATTGCCATTTTGCACCTACTATCACTAGAGGTGTTGTTTCACTTTCGCGTTTGAAAGATGATGGTTTCATTCATACTTTTACGGATTTTGGCATTTCTGTTTCTAAGGATAATGTGTTTTATTTTAATGCTATTCCACGTGATGGCATTTTTGAAATTGATATGCGTGATCCTATTTCAAACAATAGTTCTATATATACTGTTAGCAATAAGAAATCCAAACGTAATTTGGATTCCACTTTTTTATGGCATTGTCGTCTTTG
This sequence comes from Artemisia argyi, assembly GCA_030686995.1. Lineage (NCBI taxonomy): Eukaryota > Viridiplantae > Streptophyta > Magnoliopsida > Asterales > Asteraceae > Artemisia > Artemisia argyi. The sequence continues at coordinate 130,744,755 of CM060702.1, forward strand.
TCACATAAACAAGAAACGCATTACGAAGCTACAACATGATGGGCTTTTAGAGTCAATCGACAATGTGTCGTTTGATAAATGTATTTCTTGCATATCTGGTAAGATGGCACGAAAGCCTTTTTCCCATGTTGGAGAAAGAGCCACAGATCTACTTGGACTCATTCATACTGATGTATGTGGCCCATTTAGAACAATGTCTAGAGAAGGAGCTAACTACTTCATCACTTTTACTGATGATTTCAGTAGATATGGTTATGTTTACCTGATTAAACATAAACATGAAGCCTTTGAAACGTTTAAAGTCTTCCAAAGTGAAATAGAGAATCAGCTTGGCAAGACCATTAAGGCTCTTCGATCCGATCGAGGAGGTGAATATATGAGTCAAGAGTTTTTAGATCATCTAAAAAGGTGTGGGATAGTCTCACAATTCACTCCTCCATATACACTACAACACAATGGTGTGTCTGAAAGGAGAAATCGAACCTTGCAAGACATGGTCCGATCTATGATGAGTCTAACAACATTGCCAATGTCCTTTTGGGGTTATGCTCTAGAGTCTGCTGCACGCATACTCAATATGGTTCCAACTAAGAAGGTTGATAAGACTCCATACGAAATATGGCATGGGAAGGTCCCTAATCTGTCTTACTTGAAAGTCTGGGGTTGTGAGGCTCTCGTTAAACGAGATACGCCAAACAAACTTGAGCCTAGAGCTATCAAGTGTATCTTTGTAGGATACCCAAAGGAAACGATGGGTTACTATTTCTACTACCCAACCGAGAACAAAATATTTGTTGCTCGATATGCTGAGTTTTTTGAGAACAGTCTCATCTCACAAGAAGCAAGTGGGAGCAAAGTAGACTTTGATGAACTTCAAAGCGAAGATGCACAACCTTCTAGTAACACTAGTGAACATCAAAATGAGACTGAGCATGAAAATGTTGAGCCTCTTCGAGATGTTGCTCCCATTCGTAGATCCGAAAGGATACCTCAAGCACCTGAACGATATGGTTTTTATATCGATGCTGAGGAACATGAGTTAGGGGATCATTGTGAACCCGCTAACTATCGGGAAGCTATATCGTGTCCTCAACGCGAAAAGTGGAACGATGCTATGAATGTGGAAATGAAATCCATGGAAGACAATGATGTCTGGGTCGAAGTAGAACTACCTCCCAATGCTAAAACCGTTGGGAGCAAATGGCTCTACAAGATAAAGACCGATGTGGATGGAAATGAACACACCTATAAAGCTCGTCTTGTAGCAAAAGGTTTCACTCAAATCTACGGAATTGACTATGATGAAACCTTCTCGCCTGTTGCAGACATTAAAGCAATTAGGATTCTTATAGCCATAGCAGCGTATTATGACTATGAGATTTGGCAAATGGATGTCAAGACTGCCTTCTTGAATGGCCACCTAAACGAGGACGTTTATATGGTGCAACCCGAGGGCTTCGTGAATCCAAAGTATCCTAGCAGAGTATGCAAGCTTAAAAAATCCATTTATGGGTTGAAGCAAGCATCTAGAAGCTGGAACAAGAGATTTGATGAGGAAATCAAGAAGATTGGTTTCGCTCAAAATCCCGATGAGCCATGTGTATACATAAACACTAGTGGAAGTATAGTCGCATTCCTAATCTTATATGTCGATGACATATTACTCATAGGAAACAACATTCCAATGCTACAAGATGTAAAATCCTGGCTTGGAAAGTGTTTTGAAATGAAAGATTTAGGAGAAGCATCGTACATACTTGGAGTCAAGATCTATCGAGATAGATCAAAGCGGTTAATCGGCTTGTGTCAAAGTGCATACATTGAAAAAATCCTGAAGAGATTTAGAATGCAAGATTCCAAACGTGGAAGTCTTCCAATGCAACCAAATACGGAATTGAGCAAGGCTCAAGGACCCTCTACACCCGCCGAGGTGAAAAGGATGAAGGGAATCCCTTATGCTTCGGCTGTGGGATCCATCATGTATGCGGTTAGGTGCACTAGACCTGATGTAGCGTTCTCTCAGAACCTAACGAGTAGATTTCAACAGAATCCAGGAGAATGTCACTGGACTGCTGTTAAGAACATATTGAAGTATCTGCGAAATACTAAAGATATGTTTCTTGTTTATGGTGGTGATGTCGAACGTGAGCTCAGTGTTACTTGTTATACTGATGCGAGCTGGGAGACAGATCGTGATGACATCAAATCCCAAACAGGATATGTTTTCGTCATGAATGGAGGTGCTGTTGACTGGAAGAGTGCCAAACAAAGCACACTTGCGATGTCCTCTACAGAAGCTGAATATATAGTTGCTTCAGAAGCTGCAATGGAGGCAGTTTGGATACGGAAATTCATTTCTGGGCTTGGCGTTGTTCCCAGCAATGAACGACCTATGGATATGTACTGCGATAATTCCGGTGCCATAATCATAGCTAATGAACCAGGTGGTCTAAAGGGTGCCAAACACTTTCGTCGGAAAGTTCACTATATTCGAGAGGTTATCGAAAGTGGTGATATTCGTCTCCTCAAAGTTCACACAGATGACAATTTAGCTGATCCTTTTACTAAACCAATGTCTTGTACCAAACATGTGGAGCATGCTAGGAACATTGGGCTGCGACCTGCTAATAGTCTCATGTAAATCTGTTTTTAGTATTTTAAATAATTGGAATGTTGAACAGTTTATATCTTTAATGAATTGATGTAATGGTTATAGTCGTTTTCATACATATCAACTGTATTCCATTTTTGCATGTTTAATCCATGAATGATTTAATTATTCAAAATTGTCCATTGTCAGTTGATGATATGGGAGTATCATTGAATTAAGGCAAATGTGAGCGTGTTGGTGATTTATTTGCCAAACTCATATGTTGTTCATTGTGATGAACATTGGACTGACCCAACCTTCGAGATTTCACTGCATGGATCGGCGTCAATAGTGAATCTCGCAAATGGTTATGTCTCTTATCCTTAGACTTGAGATGCAAGTAGGTCTTGCATGTGCGGAATTTTATTCTTTGATATGGTTAAACGCTGTCCTGAATAAGGTAGTTATAAAAACCATTTTCAGGAGTGATTTGAAACACATGAATGACACGTGCAGTCAAAACAGGATTTGTTCCTCCACATGTCATGGAGTTAGATACTATTGGGCCCCTCGATGAATTGAACAGATGTTTGTATGGCCGTACCCAAATGAGATTAATATGAATCTTAATTCACTTGGTAATCTTGTTCAATATCTAGATCGAGAAACAGAATAGTTGAACAAATGGAATGACTTTGATCCATGTCTAGTGTTCAACATAGTATCTGTAACAAAAGGAAAGATGGCATTAAAACCATTTAATTGAGAAGTTTAAGAAACTACCCTCACATATTTCTAGGGGCATTGGCGTGTTGCTAGACGCTAACCTTTGCTTGTATAATTACTTGATTATTATGACGTCGCAAGTGGGAGCTGTTGGAGTATGCTCGTGTCATAATAAATAATTATATGGCTAGTCATATGTGAGCCTATGGGGTCACACACATATACACTTAGGTACCTCTTTATGTTGTATTTATTGTACTTACGACATGTAAATAACCTTACGTAACTAGGAAACTCTATCGGGCTTCTAATAATTAAGTAAAGGACTTATTTTATTGGACTTGGAAAACTTATGGGAGGCCCATAATAGCCCACATAGAGGCCGGCCATGGGGAGGTTTTTTAGGGGTGATTGGTTTTGAATTTTGGTCAAATATATGGGAGATATCTCCTCATTATTTGATAACAACTGACCAAAACTTTCTCTCCTCCTCTCTCCCTCTCCATCTCACGGCAAACAAACACCCTCACCTAGGGTTTTGTTTTTTCATAATCAAATCCTTGATTCTTGTTTAATCAAAGGCCATTTGAAGGTTACGGGTACAAGGACTAGCATCCAAGGGGTATACGGTGAGGTGTAGTGTGTTTCACACATAGAGGAGATCAACCTTATTGATCTCTTGGGTTTCTATTAACATTTGTGGTGGTGACCTTGTTGGTGATTCCCGGTGCACGCTACAAAGGTATAAAACATATATGTTTAATTTATTTTTATTTAGATTGATCATATGGCTCTATGGATCCGTGTGGGTGATGTTTGTTCCGCTGCGTTTATTTGATATTTATATATTTTATATTCATACATCACCTATAATATGGGTTATGACGTGTGTGTTTCTCTTATTATCAATGTGAGACTTCTTTACTTTTTCTCATTTCTTTCTCTTATATAAAGCGTTCCACAGCCACTTTATCTCACTAAGATTATTAAGTATACGTCATATTGTTGGAACAACGTTATCCAAGCTTGTACCAGCATAATCACTATCAGTGTATGCCACCAAATTAAAAGTAGAGTCTTTTGGATACCAAAGGCCCAATTTTGGTTGACCTTTCAAGTACCTAAATATCCTTTTCACAGCATGAAGGTGTGACACTTAGGATTGACTTGGTATCTTGCACATGCACACATTGCAAACATAATGTCTGGTCTTGAAGAAGTAAGGTACATCAATGAGCCAATCATTGATCTATGTATGTGAACATCCACTTCTTTACCATCTTCATTTTTGAGCAAGGGCTTATGTGTCTCCATTCGTGTACTTGCAGACTTAACATCTATATACCCAAATTTCTTCAAAATCTTTGCAACATATTTATCTTGACTGATAAATATACATCTTTCTTCTGCTTCACTTGGAAACCTAAGAAGAAGGTAAGTTCTCCTATAGAACTCATTTGAAATATCCCATGCATCAACTTCTCAAATTCAACACATAACTCCTTCTTGGTTGAATCAACGATGATATCATCCACATACAGTTGTACCAGCAAAATATCACCTTTGTGTCTTTGAAATCCATTGTCCAACAAATATGTTTAAAAGGTTTCATACCATGATCTAGGTGCTTGATGTAGCTCATAGAGTGCCTTTTCAACTTTGTAAACTTTATCAAGGAAGTCAGGATCTTCAAATCCTGTTGGTTGACAAAGATAAACTTCTTCTTCAATCTTCCCATAATGAAAAGCACTCTTCACATCCATCTGATACACCACAAGGTCTTTATATGAAACATAAGCTAAGAACAGCCTAACTGCTTCAATTCTTGGAAAACGAGCAAAGACTTCATCGTAGTCAATCCCTTCTTCTTGTGTCTACCCTTGAGCTACCAATCTTGCTTTATTTCTTACCACAATTCCTCTTTCATCTTTCTTTTTCCTAAAAACCCATTTTTTACCAATATCTCTCTTTCCATTTGGTAACTCCACCAAAGTCCAAAACTCTTGCATCTTGAATTATAGGAGTTCTTCTTGAATAGCCTCTATCCTGCTTTCTTTCTAGGAACAAGAAAATAAGCAAATTTGGAGATCCTTATAATTGTTTCTTTGTTTAAGAGTTCTAACAAACAGTCCATGATCCAAAAATCCTTGGTCATCTTCCTTGTTTGAACAACTGAATACATATCACCAATTACTTGAGTCTTAGGATGATTCTTATGAATTCTTGTAATACAATGATCTAAATTGTTCATGTCAACCTCTTGATTAAAATCTTCTTCATCACTTGAGTAATCACCTATGCCAATGTATTCCAACTCAAGCATTTTTGGATCCTATGGAAATTCATTGCTTTTAGTTCCATTAACAGCATTATCTTCTTTGCAAGCAGCCAAAACAAATGAACTAGCAATATTAACATTGTTACTATTATTAAACCATTAATGCTGTCATCTTTATCATCCTTGACTTGATCATCACTTCCATTTGGTGACTTTTGATCTTCATCAACATTCTTCTCATCATCACTTGAATGTCGAACTTCATCTTCCTATGAACTCATTGGATCTTGGGTTGATAATGGTGGATCAGCAGTCTACAATGGTAGCATAATATAATCTTTGACCTGCATCATTGTTAACTTTTGTACCTTCAAAACTATTAGACTGTGTACCTGCAACAACTGGCACATAGTTCATTATCTTTGTTACTACATCTATATCAAACAGCAAATCTGGTCCACAACCTGCAACATTGAACTTGCCTAGGTGATCTAAGATATTCACTATTGTAACAGGACACCTAAATGGTCTCATAAAGCTTAAGGTTGGTGTTCTACCATGAAAAAGTTCATAAGGGGTCTTGTTGTGAGGCTTAACAACTAACACTCTATTTTGCACATAGAAGGCTGTATTAACTGCTTCTGCCCAAAATGTAGTTGGCAATTTAAAATCAGCTAACATTGTCCTAGCAGCCTTAATTAGTGTCCTATTTCACCTCTTTGCAACACCATTTTTTTAGGAGTTCTAGCTAGACTATACTGTCTCATTATACCTTTCATCTTAAAAAACTGATTCATCTTCTTATTCTTGAACTCAGTTCCATTGTTACATCTTATCACCTTAAACCCGTGATTTACTAGATTTTCTACCCATTCATTCTATCCCAAAAACCCCTTTCCACGGATCTGCGGATCAACAAAATACAAATCCATCCGTATAAAATACGGATCCGCATGTCAGATTTTCTACATATATCCCCTTTGATAATGCATAACTTCCATAATACCAAGAACTTAAACCACGACCCACTCACACACAACAATTCCATTATCAAATTGGAAGCTTCTGGTCTCTAGGGGAATTGTAAAACCCACATTTTCATAACACGTTTAAATGACCAAAGTACCCCTGTGTTTTAAAATTTAATAAAACAATTATTCTAAATACAAAAATAAATCCTAAACACATGAGATATAGCAACATATGATATATGATAATTTTTATAAATATTACAATATTTATAAAGTGTAATAAAAATAAATGCCTCAAAAAAAATGTTACATTGGCCGAATTTCATTTTATTTAAGTATATAATTGATTTAAAATTTATATAATTAAGGGATAAGTATCAAATAATTATGGAAAGTAAGAAAATCAGTATAATTGATTTAATCCCCTTAATGTAGCACCGATGCTAGACTTGACAAGCTCACGGAAGCTATTCATGCTTTGGTTCTCACCAAAACAAAGAAAGTTTCTTCTCAACCTGCTGAAGTCAAAAAGGTTGACGTTTGTGTTACTTGTGGTGGTCCACACGCTTACTACAATTGTACTGCCACCGACGGCAATCCATTTGAAGTTAATGCAATAGCCGGTAGTTCTAATCAAGGAGGTAACCAATACCGTCCTAAAATGGAACCAAATTACCGTGCTAACAATTAAAGTGGTCCACCCGGTTTTACTCAACCCAATAATCCAAATCGATTCAATCAAAATCAACAACAAAGAAACCCGAATGTTCAAAACCAATTTCAGGCCCCTATGAACCAATTTCCAAATCAAGGGGGAAATTAAAATCAAGGTTCTCAAATTCAAGGAAACATGAATAGAAACCAAGGTTATGGTAATTTCAATCAAGGAAACAATTTTCATGGTAATTAAAACCATGAAAATTTTCAAAATCAAGGTTTCAATCAAAACAATTGAGCTCAAAATTTTTCTCATCAAAATCAAGTCGTTGTTCAAACTCCATCATCAACCGATGAGTTATTGAAACAATTTATGAAAGCTCAAGAAGAAAAAAATAGGTTATTGATTGGTCAAATTTCTGAACTAAAGAAGTCTTTAAATGATCGACCTTCGGGATCGGGAACGCTACCAAGCAACATAATCGCCCACCCGAAGGGCGATGTAAAGGCGATCACAACCCGTAGTGGTGTTTCTTATGATGGACCCGCGATTCCTACTACCTCATCTTCTTCTCCTCCCGAGGTAGTGGAACGTGAACATAAGGCTACAAAGGACAAAGTGCAAACTACTAGCCCACAAAGTAACGCACACGTCCAACCTCATGTTGTCCCAAAAACCAAGTCCAAACCGGGAGTTGTTTTTGAACCTCCGGAAAATACTGTTCAACCAAAAGCTTCAATACCTTATCCTTCGCGTTTAAATGATCAAAGACTCCGTGAGCAAACTAATGATCAAATGAAGAAATTTCTTGAAATATTTCAAAAATTACACTTCGACATTAGTTTCGCGGATGCTCTTCTCTATATGCCCAAGTTTGCTTCCACTTTCAAGAGTCTTCTAAGTAACAAAGATAAATTGTTTGGACTCACCAAAACTCGTTTGAATGAGAATTGTTTGGCGGTGCTTCTAAAGAAACTTCCCGAAAAATTAGGGGACCCCGGAAAATTTCTCATTCTATGTGATTTCCGAAAGCTAGAAGAGTGCTTCGCCTTGGCCAATCTTGGCGCTAGCATAAATCTCATGCCTTTCTCTATTTGGCAAAAACTTTCACTTCCCGAACTTACACCAACACTAATGACTCTAGAATTAGCAACCCGATCGGTTACGATTCCGAAGGATATTGGTGAAGATGTCTTTGTGAAGGTTGGCAAGTTCCATTTTCCTGCCGACTTCGTAGTCGTTGATTTAGATGCCGATCCTCGTGTTCCCCTTATTTTGGGAAGACCATTCTTAAAAATGGCTCGTGCATTAATCGACGTCTTCGAAGGAGAAATGACTCTAAGAGTTGGCGATGAAAGGTTGGTCATTAACATTGAAAACACTTCAAAAGATCTTCTCAAACTTGAATGAGAAGCAATTAACCAAATTGATGTCATCGATGTTACATGCGATGACTATTTTGAAGAAGTGTTAAATGTGCAAAGATCAATCAATTCTACCATTGGTGTCTCTTCCCCCTCTCTCACTCCATTTTGGGAGGTGACTTCATTTTAGAAGAAATTGAAGCTTGTTTGTCATGTGATTCTCATGTTGATCATGATTCTATCAATCCCGAGGAAGACTTACTTCTACTTGAGAAGTTGCTTAATAATGATCCATCATCTCTTCCTCCAAAAGAACTTCATAACATGGAAGTCAAAGATGTTGAAGAAACTGATGACTTTCCTGAGGTCGAACTCAAGGAACTTCCGCCTCATCTCGAGTACGCATTTTTGGAGGGTGACGATAAGTTTCCCGTCATAATTGCTAAAGACTTGAATGAGGAAAACAAAACCACTCTTCTCAAGGTTTTAAAGTCACACAAGCGAGCCATTGCTTGGAGACTTTCCGACATCAAGGGTATCAACCCAGAATTTTGTATGCACAAGATTTTGATGGAGGATGACTTTAAACCGGCGGTTCAACAACAAAGAAGGGTAAATCCTAAAATTCATGAGGTTATCAAGCAAGAGGTTATAAAACTTCTTGATGCCGGTTTGATTTATCCTATCTTGGATAGTCCTTGGGTGAGTCCCGTTCATTGTGTGCCCAAGAAGGGTGGCATAACGGTTGTTAAAAATGATGATAATGAGGTAATTTCTACTTGATTGGTAACGGGTTGGCGCGTTTGCATTGATTATCGCAAATTAAATGACGCCACCCGTAAAGACCACTTTCCATTACCTTTCGTGGATCAAATGGTCGAAAGATTGGCGGGAAACGAATATTATTGTTTCCTTGATGGTTTTTCGGGTTATTTTCAAATTCCCATCGATTCTCAAGATCAAGAAAAAATGACTTTCACATGTCCATATGGAACATTTGCTTATCGACGCATGTCTTTTGGCTTGTGCAATGCTCCGGGCACGTTTCAAAGATGCATGATGGCCATTTTTCACGACATGATCGAGAAAACAATGGAGGTCTTCATGGATGATTTTTCGGTCGTTGGGAATTCATTCGAATCATGTCTCGCCAATTTAGACAAAATGCTACAAAGGTGTGAAGACACCAATCTTAGTCTAAATTGGGAGAAAAGTCATTTCATGGTCAAGGAAGGAATTGTCCTTGGCCATAAGATTTCTAAAAGTGGGATTGAGGTTGATAAAGCTAAAATTGATGTCATTGCTAAGCTTCCTCCTCCCACCACTGTTAAAGGTGTTCGGAGTTTCCTGGGTCATGCCGGCTTCTATCATAGATTCATTCAAGATTTCTAGAAGATAGCTAGGCCTATGACCCGACTTCTTGAAAAAGAGACTCCGTTTATCTTTTCCAATGAGTGCATCAAAGCTTTTCAAACTCTCAAGAAAAAGTTTACCGAGGCACCAATTCTAGTTGCCCCCGATTGGGACCTACCTTTCGAACTTATGTGTGATGCAAGTGACTTTGCCATAGGTGCGGTCTTGGGGCAACGAAAAACCAAACACTTTCAGCCGATTCATTATGCAAGCAAAACCTTAACCGAAGCTCAAGCTCATTACACCAGAACGGAAAAAGAATTACTAGTCATGGTGTATGCGTTTGAGAAGTTTCGGCCATACTTGATCTTGACTAAATACATAGTGTACACGGATCACTCGGCTCTCAAATATCTCTTTGCCAAGCAAGATGCAAAGCGGAGATTGCTCCATTGGGTTCTCCTCATACAAGAATTTGATATCATCATTCGTGATAAAAAAGGAGCCAAGAACCTCGCTGCTGACCATCTTTCCCGATTGGAAAAATCCTCATCAAGGTGTTCTCGAGAAAAAGGAAATAAATGAAACGTTTCCTCTCGAGACACTTAATGTGATTTCCTCTCGTGGTGATTCTATTACCCCATGGTTTGCCGACTTTGCAAACTACCATGCAGGGAATTTCGTTGTTAAAGGGATGTCGTCCCACCAAAAGAGCAAGTTTTTCAAAGATGTGAATTGTAGGACCTTAAATAACACAACTTTATCACAACACTATAGAAGCAAAGATGAAGTAGAGATTGAAAGATGGTGACTTGATATGTATGTATATGAATCGTATACTAGAGAGAGAGAGATAGAAACATGGAACTTTTATTCATGAGAAACACACACAAATACACACACAAGCACACACCTCAAATGAGCCTTTGAGGTGTTTAAATAGTTGGTTACATGAGAAGCCCTAAAGGCTTTCTATGGGCTTGGGCTTGGACTTGGTTACACGATTAGATAATAAGGCTTATATAACATTGCACATAACATATTAGCTTGTCAAGTCCAAAGCCCAATGACTATCCTATTCCATAAACTAAGACACATTACAAAGTTCCTAATATGAGAATGACCATCACTTCTCAATACATATTTTTAATGCTAACAATCTCCCCCTAAGGGGTGGTCATTCGAATGATGCTCCACGTGATTAGGTCTTCCGTGTACTTTGTCTTGAACTTTGTGTGTCATTGTAGAATAGTCTTAAGTCTTTGTTCCTTCATGCTTTGTGATCTTTGATGAATGACTTTTCATCGTTCTTTTGTTCCTTTGTGATGTGGAGCGATCTGCCTTTCATCACTTCTGCATCTGTGGTGGTTGTTCGCCATTCCAACATACTTATACATCTTTGGACTTTGATATTCTTATGCACGTAGTTCCCTTTCTTTTACATTGATCTTTAGTCTTTATACTTTGTAGATTCTTGTTTTTGGCGTAGAATCTTTCTTTGAATGTTGTGTTGTACAGATCTTTGAGGGAGCTTTCTTTAACTTCCAGATGTATGTATGAGCATGCAGAATCTTTCACCATGGAGGTGATGTGTAGCTGCATGAAAACAGTTAGCAATAAATCAACTGTTACTTACAGGTTCGAATTAGAGATCGTCAATAGCATAGTGTGAAGACTCCTTCTAACCCTTACCAAGGCCGTTCCCATGTCAGATATTCCCGAGGGAGCTTACAAGACCTACTTAGTAGCTCAATGACTGGGTGAGTCGCTGGGGATCACTCCACGACTGTAGACCATTTGAAACCATCACGAACACTAAGCGTAACCCATAAGGAATTACTGAAGTGACCTGCTGTCAGAGCTGTTTGATGTTGACCCTGGCAGAAGTTTGCATTCAATCATTGAGAAACACTTGTGTGAATTCTCTCATAAATGTTCTGGCAGATTGCTAAGATCTGCGTAGTACTCTAAAGTTTATATCTGCCATCCTTAATGATGAACAACCAGTGTAGAAATATCATGTGTTCCTATGAGATCTTTTGATGAATCTCGAGGCTATAGACTCGATAAGTGCACATATGGTTTCCTATGCGGAGATTAGGGAGAGGTCTCCTGCTTCAATATCAACCATCTCTAAGAGACAGGTCGATAGATTACACCAGTTCCCCATGAGAATGAAACAAGCTCTTTTTAAGAGAACTTGAGTGGTTAAGAAGGTTAAGTACAGTGCGTCACTGGGTCCATGATGTCTTTATCTTCAATACCGGTGTCACCTTAGTAACAACCAGTAGCATATGAGTTGAACCCGGTGTCTGCCCTAAGGTTGAACATATGGAGGGCTATTTCTTTTCACCCTTTTTCATAACTTTTCTTTTTAATTCTTCAACCCCTTCTTTCTCCTTTCTCATTTTTTCCTTTTTCAATCATACCTAAGGACTTCTAATTCTAATCTATTGGATTTGTCCTTGGGTAAATCCCTCCGGCTCTGGCGGGTCATAGGACGGTTTCCTAACCTTAGTCACCTTATAACTCCATGACTATCCTATAATTTCCATGAAACCATTTATGAAAAATCTCTCAAAGTGTTTATGATAATAAAACACATTGTTGACACTTCGAGAGTTTTGCATTTCTTTTGAAGGACTCCCCCTTCACATGTGCTCATGAATTTTTTAAGAAATTTGCACATACGTGAGGAGTTTTCAATTTTTGAATTGATCCACTTTCAGTGAACATGACCGATTCGAGACACGCTTACATCACTAGTTACACTAGCTTGAAATTATTACCCATCCTGGTCAAGTCCAAAGAAAGTCTCTCGATATGGTACATTCTACTCAGACAAGTCCTATTCGAGACACGCTTACATCACTAGTTAGACTAGCTTGAAATTATTACCCGTCCAGGACAAGTCTTTTCGATTACTAACATTTTAAGCTTCGTCAATTCATTGGTACAATCTGAGCTCTTTCGAGATTTAGTCACAATCTTTCAACATCTTTGATCACATTTTAATCATGTCTTCTCCCCCTCAAAAATAGCATATTGTGATATTTTTTATATCAACTGAGTAAAAAAGCGTTTTGGAGATAGAGACAAATTTCATTTTGCATGAATACGGAACATTTTTTGTTTTTGTACTCCCCCTTAATGATAGCACATTTGAAAATCAATTAAGGGTTTTGAGGGAGTTATCTTGAGCACTCATTTGAAAGATTTTGAGAAATCTTTTGAACAATCTTGAAAAAGTGCTCAAGAATTGTATTTTGAAAAATGAGTTTATGTTTGAAATCCTTTTCGTTTGTTTATACTCGAACTTTTGAAAATGATTTCATCTTTGAACGTACGAGTCCTTGATTTGAAAATAATCAGAAGTCATCATTTTAGTCTGGGTTTCGTACTGAGGTATACAAAAGCCATAGTGAAGAAACATTTGAGAAACTACATGTTTTAGAAAAACATTTTAAAGAACTCCCGTTCAAGCATCTGTACATTTCCGTATCATTGTTGAATGACATTTCTAGAGACGTACAGAATATTGATTTATACGAGAGACATGTTGTGAGAAGAATATTTTTGTATTTTTTGATTTTATATTGTTTTTGTATTTTTTGAAATTTTATATTTTTGTATTTTGTTTTTGTTGGTTTTTCAAATTTTGTATTTTGTTTTTTTTTCAACAATATTTACAGCGAAGCGATTTTGAAAACATTTTTCAAGAAGATTCGAAAAGACGTTCTAGCTCCTCAGGAGTTAGGCTTCGCATGCCAATTCGTCGAACTAAATATTCAAACCGTTCTGTTGGAAGGTGATGCGTGGGGATTGCACCAGGCTTTACCTCTCAAGGGATCTCGAGAAGCTTACAACCCCCACCAGGCAGTGTACCTAATCGTTGTAGTATAATATAGTGACAAGTACCGGGGGATTGATCGTTCAGCTAGGAATAGTGTCGCTAGGATTAGAAAACCTAAATACTAGATCTAGATATGAGGGATGATTCTTTTTGTATTTTTATATTTTTTAGAAAGCAAGTAAAAATCTCGGGTTTGAAGGATTTGGGCAGAATTAGTTGCTAGTCAACTAACCCAATACTAAAGATGCAATCAAAATAAAATACTAAAATGAAAATAAAACTAAATTAAACTAAGGTTGTGAGCAATATTTGGGAGAAATGTGTTTACTTAGATTTCACTACTCCCTAGATATCTTTTAAATGTTAATTACTTGTTATAGTTGCGTGGATGATGGATTGTATTCCTTAATACCATTCATGGGGTGGCGTACTTACTTCCCCAATCCTATGACTGCCTACTTCACTCCTATGTCGAGCCTGCAAGAAACTCCTAACATGGGATCATTAGAATTTACTCATGCATTAAATACAACCAATAAAACCTAGTACACATCGGTTCATGTTTCCTAATACGTTCAAGCATGTTACCAATTGGAGATCTACCAGTTTTCTTGAGCCTAACATTGAAATCATTCATCCAATACAACCATAAACAAGTAATCAACACATAATCAACATCTAGGTTTCATTAGATCTAAGCAAACACAAGATAAATCTAGCCTAGCATGTTGAAATCAAGACAAGCACAAGATATAGACAACCAACACATAGACATATTGATTGAATTCAGAGAATACTTATCTCAATAGCACATGTAAGGTTTCAAAGGTTGAACACCCTTGAAAGCTATAAAATTCGTACAACGTTTGGCCCTAGGGTTTCTCCACACTTGTTCCTTTTAATTAATGAAAATTAGAAAACTATATATAGATATTAGAGGCTGACGGCGTCAAGAACAAAGATGTGACGCCGTCATCTCGCCGTCAAATAAATCCTTGGACTGCCTTGATCTACATCTGACGCCGTCATGTAGTCCACTTTTGCAGGCCGTCACACATTTAACTCTTGACGCTCTACATGTGACGCCTTCATGTTTGTACTGGGTCGTCATGATATTTACTCTTGACGCCGTCAAATGCTCCCTCTTGACGCCGTCAAACACTGTACTAGCATGGAAAATTAAGTCTTTGGCATTTTCTTCACTTTTATGCTCCAAAAACGCCTGAATTGCTTCCTTTTCCAGATTTCACTCCCAAAGTACCTAAAATCACAAAAGGAATGATTTAGGGTAATATTTGATTAAATAAGTTCAATTACGGGCTTAAATGACCCCCTAGAAACGGATCATTTTTCGCCTCATCATATACCCTTACACTTGAGATTTGCTTGTCCTCAAGCAAATGCGCTTTTATTCTACTCAAAATACAAGCTAGGGGTCATTTAACACTAATATAAAAGTAATTACAACAAATAATCGTTCCACTAAAAACCAAAGACAAGCACGGAGGTCATACGCTAGCACCTCACAAATAGTGTTTAGATACTCACATCTCTCGGGTGTAATAAAGTATAAATTACAATATGGAACGGAAGATATCTCTCGCTACCTGTCATAGCAAAATAGATTACCATAGGCTTGGGAAAGGATCAAACCTCCACCACATGGCGTAAGCACCTAGGATAAACTATCAAAGAGGTCTTTTAAAGTGTTGTAACGTTAGGTGTAGGGATATGAAATACACGGTTTTGTTGGATATAGGCAGTCTTTACTGGTGGCGAGCTAACAATCTTGGTTAATTACATGTACAATATGGCGTTGCTAAGCCAAGACTAGACTCGACTTAAGCTAATAAATGAAAAATAACAAAAACATAAAATAAACATAGAATGAAACGGGATTGTAGTCCGTATGTTTTTTCTCTTTTCCTTTTTTCTATTTTTTTTTTTTTTTTTTTGTATACACTCTTACCCTACCATCAAAAATAATACATCATAGGGAATGAAAATTCCCCTTACACTTGAATTTTTACATACTTTACAAATAACTAATCTAATGACTCTAATTAAGAAAATCAAAACACTTGGAGTACTTTTAAGATTAACGCACATACGGGGGTAATATATGATGTTCTTCCCCATTACTCCATAAAATAAGTACTTTACCCATGAGTCCCAATCGTCCCAAAACAATATGTACAAGGATATGACTCGACTTAGCAACCATGTAATCAATTAGTTAGTTAACTTGGGGTTCAACAAATAACAATAATGCACTAAAGATGAGTGCATACACGGAAGGCTAAGGCGATTTGGGTGTACATTTTAGTGGGGTGTAACAAATTCTTCCTTTAAGTAAAATGCTTAAAGTTAGAAACGAAAAGATAGGCTCGGAGGGGTGTACTAGGGGTTTCGTGTACTAAAAATGAGTACAACGCTAAGGTGTGGGAAAAATTAGTTGACTTAACTAGCCAAGTAATATGACTTAAATGGTCAAGCAATCATGATACGGGTTTAACACAAGGGTGATCCTAATGCCTCTTATCATGTAGTAAATCCTACTACACGAATGTAGTCTCACTAGCGGTCTCGGGATGCATCACTAACGCAAGTTCTAGAATCTAAATGCTATCGGTACACTCATAAGCACTAATAGTAAATGCTTTTCCTATCAAATCTAAAGGCGAACCTCACATATTTGGGTGGAAAATTTTTCTGAATAGTACGGTTTTGTGCTAGTCATACAATCTCCTATCCATGAGACGCTTGCTATGCTAAAGTTTCACTCCTAAATGTTGTAAAAAATTTTAAATTTGGCGCTAAAATTGCACTAACAAGTATTTCTGATAGTTTTATTACACATCTACCATCAAACAAACAAACTCAAGCGAAAGTGTATTTGTAAGGTATCATCATTTTACCCTCCCGTTATACTTAGGATGAACATTGTCCCCAATGTTCAAGTAAAGATTGTAAAAGCGAAACAAGTAAAAAGAATGAAATCAAATACTCCCCTGATTCGCTCGGTATGGATAATAAGGTGGCCAGGTTAGATCTTCCTCCAAGAAAATGAACAATCAAAGCTTCCCTTCCAGAATAATAATCATCTTCTTGTCATACATAACCTGTAAATCCTGAGAAAACAGACAAGGCAACCTCGCATAAAATCGGCGGCAATCTACATAAGTTACTAAATCCTAGAAAACAAAGTAAGATATAATGCTTGTGGAATGAAGTTTGCAGATTTCCTAGAGATTATAAAACTTAATAATTCAACAAAAACTTTAAAACTCCGTTAGAAAAACAAAAATGGTAAAATTTCCAGATTTTTACACGTGACGCCGTCTAGAGCAAGCTCATGACGCCGTTAGAAGTGACCTACAGAAATTCTTGTGTTAAGTTTCCGGAAAATTTCTGGAAAAACTTGGTCCTACTTCCTGGAAAATCCTGCGAAACATCATTATGACTCGATACAAGCATTTGACTCTAACAAATACGAATATACATGCTCACTTAATATTGTGGGGAATCATGATCGGTTTGTTTCTTAAAAACATATTTGGGGTTTCCCCATACACTTATCTTTTGCAAAAATACCCTTTTGGGTGAAGTTAAGACCAGGCCAAAACAACAAAGTAAAGTATTTCCACTTTTTAGTTTAAAAACATGATCTACCAACAATAAAAATAAAGCATGCATACGGAAGCAAATAACGAACAAACAAAATAAAATTCACACAAAGCATGGGTTGCCTCCCAAGAAGCGCTTTTCTTTATTTACGAGTCTTGTAGCTAGACTCAAGGTCATGGGTTACTACGTGACCTCATCATTGGTTTCACTCTCTAGGTCGTCTTCTAAACAAGTTTTGTATTTCGGACCTAGTTGCAAGCATTCTTTGTAGAAACCAAGC
The DNA here is from genome assembly GCA_030686995.1 of Artemisia argyi. Lineage (NCBI taxonomy): Eukaryota > Viridiplantae > Streptophyta > Magnoliopsida > Asterales > Asteraceae > Artemisia > Artemisia argyi. Next base: position 130,762,455 of record CM060702.1, read on the forward strand.
ATCCTATTTTTCACATACTCTACTCCTCTACGTCTATCCTCATTATTCCTATAATAAGCCGCTTGCTTGTGTTCCTTTTCTATATTAGAGAGAAGGCGGTATTGCTCAATTTTATAAGGCATTTGGTAGGCAATCTCATCATTCTCTTCCTTGAATCTAACTATCCCTAAAGTCGGATCATAACTCATCCTACTGGCCTCAACGAATGGTTTTCCAAATATTATTTGGCTTAGGCAATCATCTATCACTGGACGAGTGTCTTCCACTATCATAAAATCGATCTCATAAGTGAAATTACCTATAATCACATGCAATCCCTTCACTCTTCCCACAAAATTACTTATCAAATTCTTATTGGGCATCATCCTAAAATCAAGTTGTCTCTTCATCACCCAATTGTAATAAGTCCTGGTCATGATGTTTATAGGAGATCTAGGATCGATATAAGCTTTCCATATATTCATATGCCCTATGTTGCATGGTATGTTGATGTTAGAGGGGTCTCCCATTTTGATAAGGGGTGTGCCAAGGATATATGGTCTCTCGGGACTATCGAATAAATCCTTATGGTATTCCCATTCCTCCTTGGTGGGCAACTAATCAAAGTGCTTTTCTATAGTTTCTACTTCCTCTAACTCCTCTCCCTTATTAACCTCAACTTCCCTACTTTCATCCCTAGTGTCACACCCCCAAAATCGGGTCCAACGGAAGCATACATGTAGCTGGGGTGTAACTCAATTGGTATTACAACACAAGTACAAAAATGGTTTTCACTTTAATCATTTAGAATAAAATCGTTTAATCAAAAATATTGAATTTACATCGTTAAAAGTAGTGCGGAAGTAGGCCCTTAAAATAGTTTAAAACGGTCCCCATATAAATAATCAGAGTCTTCTATGACCATGCCATGCCCTGCCAAAACCTCCTGTAGCGTGCCATTGCTTAATACCTGAAAATACATGCTAAAGTGTCAACACGAGGTTGGTGAGTTCATAGAGTTTGTTTAACAAATAATGCCTATAGAGAAATAATCGCCCAGCAAAGGCATTGTAAATCTACTCAGTTGCAAGTCCCGCCATAAGAGACTTGTAACCTGTGTGTTTACAACCCACTGCCAAATGTGTTAAAGTCTACGTGAACAAAAGTAATACTGGTATCCAAAATCCCAGATAAATATAGCAAAATGGCTATATAAATAATTCAGTCAATGAGGCCATATGATGAATCAATCAAGCGGGAAAACCCGTAATAAGGTTGATGCAAAGGCATCTTAATTCAGTCAAGTAAGGAAACAACAATATTACGTTAGACATCACAGCCAAGTGGGGAATACCACAATACGTTTGACATTACAGCCAAGTGGGGAATACCACAATATTACAATGAACATATAGGTCAATCAAGTAGGGAAACAGCAATATTACGTTTGACATCACAGCCAAGTGGGGAATACCACAATATTACGTTTGACATCACAGCCAAGTGGGGAATACCACAATATTACGTTTGACATCACAGCCAAGTGGGGAATACCACAATATTACAATGAGCATATAGTAACAATTGGTGACTATGAGGTCATATAAACAAGGATAATCAATCCCATGAAATACAGGAAAATCAAACATACCAATGAATGCAGGTGATCAAACATATGTTTAGGTAACATTGGAAATATTTGAGAAATCAACCAGGTATAACAAGTAATGCGTTTAAGTAAAACAAGCATGTATTCTCCCCCAAAGAGTTTACCAAAACAATTGAAAAAGTAGGGGCTATGACTCACCTGGAGCGATAGCTACGATGACAAGAATGGATACACTGAAAGGAGGCACGATCTCTAACCGCAACCTAATATGAGTAATAACGATCTACCTTAGATCATAACGTGATGAAATGAATGCACGTGCACATGATGCCTATACCACTCGTAACTTGGAAATACTAGTTATTGTCAAAGTATAATAGTTTCCATACTTAGGAAAATAAGTCCAAATATAGAAGTATATAACTTGTCGTAGTATAACGTATAAAAATGTTAGTGTTATATTCCTCGTCTTGAAAACCTTATAATAATGTCTAGTAGTCGCGTAATAAACCTTGAGTCGTACGTATTTCGTTAATTAAAATAAACTCCTTGAATAAGAAATCTAGAAAATATATTATTTAGTACGTAGTTATATTATTTTCTAGTAGTGACTATATATATATATATATATATATATATATATATATATATATATATATATATATATATATATATATATATATATAGTTTTGACGATGTTAAAACGGGTATAACTTGGTTGTTTTAAGCTCATTTTCCTCGTTCTTTATATCCACGGATTCGTTTTAGTATATACTAATATATTTTTGGTAGTTCGGCTCCTCTAGGTTACGTTTAATGCCTATATTTGCCCGTCGAAAACTGTCAAACAGCATGCAGTTTTTCAGAAAATAGTTTTCGTCGTTAAATTTACAAAAATCATATCTCCTTCGTTATAAGCTCGTTTTAGTCCGTTCTTTCGCCCACGGCTTCGTTTTTGAAAGTATTTTCTAAATCTTTGTTCAAAAATTACCCCTGAGTTCCTGAGTTTCCCACATTTTCAAAATAAAGACAGTAGGTATTTATATAGTTTCAAAAATCATTTTCCTAGTTTCAAACTTGTTTTAACTTCAACCAAATCACTTTCAATCACCACAAATCTAGTCTAATCTTACCATACACCTTCTTAGGGTGTCATGGGTCCTTAAACATCATTAATCCACTAGGTCTAACAAGGGTTTCCCATGTTTTCATTTTTAGGGCTCAAAGTTTAAATATGTACAAAATAGAGTGGTATAAGCTTTCATATGCATGAGTTCTTGTAAGAAAATTATATAACCATAGTAATAACTTGTAAAAATTATAAAAAATGAGTTTGTTAACTTACTTGAAGGTTTAGGAAGTTTAGATGATGAAAAACCTACTAATCCTTGAGTTTCTATTTCAAAACTCAAACAAGGATAACTAAGTGAACTATATTATGTCTTGATCTTTGAAAATTAATGGTTCTTGCTTCTTCTTCTTGCTTAGGCCGAGCATACCAAGGAGGAAAAGAGAGAAAATGTTTACTAGCACATAGAGAATTATGATGAGAATGAGGTGAAAATGGATTAATATCTAGTTAGGAGACATTTGTTAGGTTAGCATTTATGGGGGTTGGTGTGGTTAAGCACATGAGATGGCTTTGGAGGGGGGGGGGGCCGGTTCACAAAGGAGGGAAAAGGGGAGTTATGTTGGGTAATTATTTAGGGAGTTAGTGGTAAGATTGCGTAGTATTTGGTTAGTTTTAGGTGTAATCGGGTACCGAGTTTGCTAGAAATAAATTTTATTGAGGTTATTCGGGACATAATAAAGTCGTAAAAATTGCAAAAATATGTCGGGTGCAAGTACGGAGAGTTTGGGTGATTATTGTTTAGTTTCTACGAAAACCGTCGTAATTAAATTAGACGTACGATATTAATTAATTAAATTTCCAAAATACCAGGTAATTGAATTTCATAATACTTATGACGTTGTAATAAGTATAAAAATATATCGAGATTAATGTAGGGAGTGTCGGATATGTTATTCTCATTTATAGGTCACGTATTAGTGTTTATTTAAAATAAACATACGTAATTCGTTAATTATACCAAAAGTGTTAATTTAAATTTCCTACGAGTGGAATAGTATCCAAGTGTCATAATAATGATATGCAGACTATTTCTAGTCTGTATGAGATGTCCCAATGATAATCCATGAATTCGCTCCTGAACCAATACGGTTTCGCGAATCTAAATACTCGTAAACTAAATTTACGATGACATGAGTAATGCACGTGAATAGTGGTTTTCTTCCAGGAATGAATAGTGTCAAGTGAATAGTAAAATTTCTGAATGTTTCTCGAAATGTCAAATTGACCTCAAAAACGATGAATAGTAAATGGTGAATAGTAACTTGTGAATAGTAAATTGTCGAGGGTTGGAAAATGACCGGAAATTACGAGTTGTGACAGTCTTCCCTTCTAATAGGAACTTCGTCCCGAAGTTCAGTTTGTGTTGGTCTCTAGAGTGGTATTGGTGAAAAGATGATGATATTTATCGTGTACGCTACTGAGCTCTAATGGGAGTTCAAGTCTGTAGGCCACTAGGCCCATACTGTCTGAAATATTGAATGGTCCAATGTATCTCGGGTTTATCTTCCCAAATTTTTCTTAATGGTATCATGCCTTTCCTAGGCAGAACTTTCAACATAATCCTGCCATTAACTTGAAATTCTAAGAGTTTACAACTTATTGAACTTGTAACTGATTCTTGATTTGTAGGAAATTCCAGGTTATTTCATGAATGCTTACGGGACTAGTGAGTTGGGCTTTTCCAAATTTTATCTGTCAATGGATGTTGGCACTTCGACCATAGAGTGCGTCAAATGGTGTAGTCTCTAAGCTCGTGTGGTAACTATTGTTATAAAGGAATCTGATTTATGGCAAATGGTTAATCCAACCATTTCTAGAGTCAATCACTCATGCTTTGAGTATATCTTCATATGTTTGAATCGTTCTCTGACCATTGGTCTGTAGATGATAGGTGGTGTAGTTTTAAAGGAATCTTAATGAAATCGCTAGGAGTTTGCGGTGATATAAGATAGAATATTCATTAGATCGGAATTTGTTAATAGTACATGAAACTTATACGATAGAACGTAGAATTTAAACACAAAGGAAATACAACACTAGAGAGTTAAGGCTTTGGTTTTCTTGTTCTTTAGCTCCGGGCAGTCCTTTCTGAGATGCCCTAAGTTTCCACATTTGAAGCAACTTCCTGGAATCCTCTGATTTGTGGGTTTCCTACAGTCCTTAGTTAGATGACCCCGCTTCTTGCATATTCCACACAGTCCACTGCAATGATATAAGTGATGCAGATTACACATGTTGCAGTAAGGTAAATTTCCAGTATATCTTTTCTTTGTGCGTGGTCCTGCAGCATAAGCTCTAAACACTTCTTGTCCTTTGTTTGGCTGCCATACTTGATCGTTTCCTTGGTTGTCATCCCTTTTCCTTTTGTTTTCGTTGTTGTTGTTGACAGTAGTTTCTTGTTTTATTACTTGAGCCATAAGCTTTTGAGACATTCTGATAGCTTCCTCCAGCGTGTCTGATTTAGAAGCATTTACGTTCCCACTGATGTTGTAGGGTAGTCCACCGATGAAATTTTCTAGCAGCTTTTCGTTATCTGAAACCATAGTTGGACATAGCACAGCCAACTCCTGAAACCTTCGGATATATGCATCGATATCATTACCTACTGTCACTAGCTTATAAAACTCTGTTTCCAACTTCTGCACCTCAGTACGAGGGCAAAACTTATCAGTCATCAATTTCTTGAATTGCTCCCAGGTGAGCTTGTAGGCATTTTCCATACCAATCGGTTGAGCATGAGAATTCCACCATGACATAGCTTCATCGAAAAGCATACCAGTAGCGAATTTTACCTTGCTGCCATCAGGACAGTTGCACATGAGGAACACATTCTCAGTCTTTTCGAACCAGCGAATCAAAGCAACCGCTCCTTCAGTGCCCTTAAACTTGATGGGATCGCTAATCTTAAAATTTTTCCAAGTACATTCACGCCTATTATCGGATTGTCCATCTGTCCCTGTCTGTAAAGCGGCCTCAGCAGTCCTTGCAGCTACCTCAGCTCTCTCGATCTCTAGAGCTTCAGCTATACTATCCTTAACCAATTTCCGAATAGCAACAGGTGTCATAGTTGGAGTAGCTTTAACTTTCCTTGGCGGCATAGCTCTTCAAAACGAGAAAAGAAGGGTGAGACTTAATTAAGACGTTTCCTAGTAGTAGATGTTCGAGAGTGGGTTATTATAGAATGAAAGGTTGATGTTGCGATATGACGCGTTGACGTGGCTCGAGTGGTTTTGTGATATCCTGGGATTTCTGTTGAGTTTTAAATGGTCATAATGTACCTAGGGATCCTCCTTATATATGGTATGGGAAGTCTTTCCTAGGGAGGTCATTGATAATATCCACTTATCAATATTGGGAGTAATGAGTGATGAGTGACATAGGAAACTATATAGTGTCAGCTAATTCCTTATATATATGGGAAAGAGGAATGATAATAATGGTGAGAAGGGAAAAGACTGTGACAGCTGCGACATAACAAGATTGTGATGAAAGTAAGTACGCACACATGAATGAAACATTTGGAAATTGGGTAGAGAATTTAATCCAAACAAAATTTTATTATAACCATTCTCAGTGTTGCAAAATTCATCTCTGAGTCAGACATAGGTGGTCAGCCTATATCACACTATCCCGGGTCGAATATAGATGACCAGTCTATATCCCACCGAGGTTCCATGAATTTTGAAATACTCAGCTCAGTTATACTAAGACTATGTCCTTCACAAATACCAAGGCGTTCTAAAAGATAAAAGCAAGTGACCAAACTCGAGGTCGAATGATGAAACTATGCAAGGAGAAACATAACAGGGTGACATATATGATACGTGAACATGCTTATATGAAAGACAATTATAGTAATCAACTAGAATAAGTGAATATAATATACCAGATAATGAGACACAAATCTCATCACCTAAGTCAGCAACAAACCACAATGAGGCTTCAACTTGGCAGGCAGGCACGTGACGGTCATAGGGTTAAGTTTTTCATAAAAGTAGCTATAGTCAAGGTTTTAAAAACACTTAGTTCGCTATAGCCAAAGCTCTGATACCAATCTGTCACACCCCCAAAATCAGGTCCAGCGGAAGCATACATGTAGCTGGGGTGTAACTCAATTGGTATTACAACACAAGTACAAAAATGGTTTTCACTTTAATCATTTAGAATAAAATCATTTAATCAAAAATGTTGAATTTACATCGTTAAAAGTAGTGCGGAAGTAGGCCCTTAAAATAGTTTAAAACGGTCCCCATATAAATAATCAGAGTCTTCTATGACCATGCCTTGCCCTGCCAAAACCTCTTGTAGCGTGCCATTGCTTAATACCTGAAAATACATGCTAAAGTGTGAACAAAAGTAATACTGGTATCCAAAATCCCAGATAAATATAGCAAAACGGCTATATAAATAATTCAGTCAATGAGGCCATATGATGAATCAGTCAAGCGGGAAAACCCGTAATATGGTTGATGCAAAGGCATCTTAATTCAGTCAAGTAAGGAAACAACAATATTACATTTGACATCACAGCCAAGTGGGGAATATGTAACAACCCGCATTTTCGGGACATTTCTCTCTATTCACTATTCATCAGTTACTATTCATCGATTACTATTCACTGGTCACTATTCATCATTTTACTATTCATCATTTTCGGAGTCAGTTTGTGATTCCGAGAAACGTTCAAAAATTTTACTATTCATGCGACACTATTCATTCCCGAAGGGAAATCACTATTCATGATCATCGTTCGTCATTTCGTAAACTGAGTTTACGAGTCTTCAGATTCGCGTAACCAATGTGGTTTAGCTGCGAATTCATGCATCATTCATTAATGACATTTCATATAGACTGGATTAGTCTACACATCATCAGTACTTTAGGACTACACGGATATGCATTATTTCTATATACGTATGCTTAATTTTAATTAACGTTACCACTCAGTTTTTACTACGAACGTATACCCGATACTCCCGTCTACGATCCTAACATATTTACATACTTATTTTAATAATATAAAAGTTATATTATTAATTTACCCGGTGTTTTGAAATCAATTACTATATTTTACGGTTGGAGCTTATAACTCCGTCGGTTTGCGCTATTTCAATTCAATAATTATTTTAACACCCGATTATCATCAGGAATAATATTTTACAACTTTTACAACTTCGTCGTATTTTATTTCACCTCGATAACATTTATTTTTAGTTAACTCGGTACCCGATAACACCTAATGTATACACAAATCTAACCAATACAAGCTCATGGACAAGATTATTAATTAGCCCCCAACAAACCTCCTTGTTTCCCTCCTTTTGCCGCCCCATTGCCCCCCCATGACCAAGACCATAAAGACTTTGACCAAGACTAAGGATATATACTCCTTTACACCACATTTCTTCACATTTTCATCAAATAAACTAGCAACAATTTTCTCTTATTCTCTCATTGGGGTGGACGGCCAAGAACAAGACCAAAGAGGAATCCATAGTTTTTCAAGAAACAAGTGTTTAATCAAGTCCTAATCATTATCTAGTTGGGGTTTTGTGGTAAAAACCCTATGTCTCTTAACATAATCATCTTCAAATCACCTCAAATATTCAAGTAAGCTTCAAGAATATTTTTGATCTTTTCATACTTTCATTTACTTTATATTTTTATGTATTTTCAAGATATATTAGTAAAACATGCAAGTATGTATGATCCATACCACCTATTACTCATTTCTTTTCTTTATAAACAAAGATCTATAATTTTTATTATCAATCTCATTAGATCCACCAAGATTGGTGATGTTTAGGACCCCATGACACCCTAAAAAGGTGTATGGTAGGATTGAGTACTTGTGGAGTTGATTTGAGTAGATTGGTTAAGTCTTGAACAAGTTACAAACTAGAAAAGTTGATTTTTTCAACTATATAAAAGCTACTGTCCATTTTTGTAAAACGTGGGAAACTCAGGGTCTAGGGTGTAATTTTGGACCAAAGATTTAGAAAATACATTCCGAGACGAAACTATGGCCGAAAACGGGGATAAAAACGAGTTAATAACGAAGGAGATATGATTTTCCGAATATTAACAACGAAAAATACTTTCAAATATAAGTTCTGTCCCAAATTGCCAATTTCAGAAAACTCAGGGGTTTCTGGGTAACATTGGGTTAGATATTCAGAAAATACTTTCAAAAACGAAACCGTGGCCGCTTGAATCACTAAAATCCGAGTTACGACGAAAAAGATATACTATTTTCAATTTTAACGACGAAAACTATTTTCTGAAAAATACCTTGCTGTTGAGCAGATTTCATGGACTGTTTTGAGGCCTAAAACTTGATCTAGCCGTCCCGACTTATCAAAAATATATTAGTATGTTGTCCCATGATTCCGGGGATATAAAGAACGTAGAAAACGAGCTTATAACGAAAAAGATACAAGCGTTTGAACTTAGACGATTTTTACAAATTTCCATCAGCTTTTCTATTATTATTTTGCCGCAAAACTGTCTTTGCGAAACACCACTTTCTTGGCTGTTTTTCTTTATGATCGGATCAATTTGAGTCCGAGCGGTAGTTTTATGAAATCAAGATCTTCCAACAAGCTTTTCAAATCAATTGGCCGTTCGTCGAATAGACTTATAACGAATAAACTACGACCTCGTCTATATACTCGATAAACTATATATATTTTGACGGCTTTTACTATAATGAAATTTTCTAAGTGTTGAACATAATACTTTCAAGTAACAACAATGAGAGTCGATTTCCTCATCAATCAAGACCCGTATAGCCAAAAGTTAAATAACACGACTTCAAAATAGCGTTACAAGGTTTTCAAAAACGCCGAGCTTGACCATTAACACTTAACGTACAATATTTCGCGACTAGTTTTACCAGGCCATTTTGGGCATATTTTCAAGTAACGAAAATGCTATTTTAAGACGAAAACCTTATATTTTCCGATAGAACGCCAAACAAGGATCGTGGAGTACCGTTTCAACATATTTACCTGAAAAGTGGTTATTAACTTAACGAGACGTCAAAAATATATTTTTTCGACGATAAACGTTATTTTCAAAAATAACAAGTGGTATTGATAACATACGTATTTGCATGTGTAGCATTACTTCATTTCTTACATTAGAGATTACTATTCATATTAGGTTGCGGTTAGAGATCGTGCCTCATTTCTGTGTATTCACTTTTGTCATCGTAGCTATCGCACCAGGTGAGTTCATAACACCTACTTTTACTTGTTTTACAACTGTTTTGGGGGAAGATACATGCTCGATACTATTTAAATTCAATTCTTGTTTTACTTGAACGCAATTCATTTTCTCAAACATTACTGAATGGTTGAAATACTTGTTTATGTTTTATACGATTTGAATTACTTATGGGGAAGAATACACTGCTTGAATTATTTTTGTACAATGCCAAAGTATTACAAATTCCATACATTGCTTAAGTTTACTTATTACTACCAAGTTAAGTCCCCTTTATTATCATGGACCTTTAATTTTAGTGCTAAGTGAGAGTGAATGAATAGATCTATTGAGGGTGACGCATCCATTCGCGTTTGGGTTGCTCCAACGGGGCGAATGCATTTCATGTCTTAACAATTTGAGTGTCTGGTAAACACTCTGGTGGGGCCAATTCTATGTCCAGCTTCGGTTTCATGAGCTTAAGAGACAATGTAGCATTTTTGACATTTTTGTCAGTTTACTTTATACTTGTGGCCTATGTACATGCAATTTAACTTACAAACCTATGATTAATCACCAACTTTATGTTGACCGTTTTCGCAATGCTTTTGCTGGGAATTCTTCTTTCAAATATTTTACATTACATGTTTACAAAAATCTATGAACTCACCAACCTCGTGTTGACACTTTAGCATGTATTTTCAGGTATTAAGCATATGGCACGCTACAGGAGGTTTTGGCAGGGCATGGCATGGTCATAGAAGACTCTGATTATTCAGTTGGGGACCGTTTTAAACTATTTTAAGGGTCTACTTCCGCACTAATTTTAAACAATGTAAATTCAATACTTTTAGCTAAACGATTTTATTCTAAATGATTGAAGTGAAAACCAATTTTGTACTTGTGCTGTAATACCAATTGAGTTACACCCCAGCTACATGTATGCTTCCGCTGGACCCGATTTTTGGGGTGTGACAGATTGGTATCAGAGCTTTGGCTATAGCGAACTAAGTGTTTTTAAAACCTAGACTATAGCTACTTTTACGAAAACTTAACCCTATGACCGTCACGTGCCTGCCTGCCAAGCTGAAGCCTCATTTGTGGTTAGTTGCTAACTTAGGTGATGAGATTTGTGTCTCATTATCTGATGTACTATATTCAGTTATTATAGTTGATTACTATAATTGTCTTTCATATAAGCATGTTCACATATCATATATGTCACCACGTTATGTTTTCCTTGCATAGTTTCATCATTTGACCTCGAGTTTGGTCACTTGCTTTTGTCTTTCAGAACGTCTTGATATTTGTGAAGGACATAGTCTTAGTATAACTGAGCTGAGTATTTCAAAATTCATGGAACCTCGGTGGAATATAGACTGGTCATCTATATTCAACCCGGGATAGTGAGATATAGGCTGACCACCTATGTCTGACTCAGACATGAATTTTGCAACACTGAGAATGGTTATAATAAAAATTTGTCTGGATTGAATCCTCTACTCAATTTCCAAATGTTTCATTTACGTGTGTGTATACCCTCATTGTCAGAATATTCATACTTTTCATCACTTCGTGAACCACCGAGTGAAAGCACGTCAACTGGTCATTTCATCTCATGAACATTCACGTCTATGCACGATACACTTACATCACAGTATTTTCTTTTATCCCAATCTCATTTTGTTGCAGTTGTCACAGTCTTTTCCCTTCTCACCATCACTATCATTTCCCTTTCCCCATCCCCATATATATAAGGAATTAGCTAACACACTATAGATTCCGATGTCACTTATCCCTCACTACTCCCTATATTGATAAGTGGATATTATCAATGACCTCCCTAGGAAAGATTTTCCATACCTTCTATGAGGATAATCCCTCAGTACATTAAGACCATTCAAAACTCAACAGAAATCTCAAGATATCATAAAACCATTTGAACCACCATCACTGGCCTGATCACAAAATTCCATCATCTAGAAAGTATTGGCTTGACTGAATTACAGTATTTGTTTCGATACGAATGCTCACTGAGCCACACCATAGAGATAAATCCAACCTCTTAACCGAGACTATAGATTGAACATGTCCTCACCAATAGACTTTATTCGAACATGTTAGACACCTATGCATTTGTGCAGATATACATACTTGGCTATTTTATCCTCTTAATACTTTCACTTTTAAATAGATTTTTCTCCAAACTACCATTATACAAAACATATATCTTGTAAGAAATACTTTTCTGAGGCACTTATTTTGACAAGCAAACTCCTTTTAGTTAATCTTTCACAAAACTATTGAATGTTAGGAAATTTTAAACATCAATCTTTGGTAAACCATATTATCCACCTTATGTTGAAAATTGTCCTATCTTGCATAACTTTTAAACTTTGAAACATCAAGTAAAATGTTACTTGGAAAGTCGTTTGCTTAAATTTGTAAATTCGTTATTCAAGGAAGGTTTATGAACAAAACACACAATCTCAAAACAAACTTTGAAAATCAAGCACTATATTACCTCACTTATACCTTTAGGAGTTCGTGATTTGATGACATATAACTTGGGGGGAAATCTTAGTAATGGAGACTAAGCACCGTAGGTGGAGAAAGACTTGATTCATGACAGTCCTGTGGAGGAATCACAACCTTAGCCTAATCTATTATTTTCAACAACACCCTTTGACGGACGTAACCTATTAAGTTTTTCCACAACATTCATTATGTTCATTTCAACTCTCTCTGATAGAGGAATTTAATTCACCTCAAACTTATAGCGATTACATTAAGGTTCTTTTGGAACCACACCACCTATCATCTGTAGACCAGTGGTCAGAATTTGAGATTGATTCAAACATAGGGAGATATGCCCAAATCGGGTGTGATTGACACTAGAAATGGTTGGATTAACCATTTGCCATAAATCAAATTCAGTTGCAACCATAGTTACCACACGAGCTTAGAGACTACACCATTCGAAACACTCTATGGTCGAAGTGCCAACATCCATTGACAGATCAAAATTTGGAAAAAGCCTAACTCACTAGTCCAGTAAGCATTCATGAAATAACCAGGAATTTCCTACAAATCAAGAATCAGTTACAATTTTGATAAGTTGTAAACCATTAGAATTTCAAGTTAATGGCAGGATTATGTTGAAAGTTCTGCCTAAGAAAGGCATGATACCATTCAGAAAAATTCAGAAAATTAAACCCGATACACACTGAACCATTTACTATTACTGACAGAGTAGGCCTAGTGGCCGTCAGACTTGAACCTTGTTAGAGCTCAATAGCTTACACGATAAAAATCATCATCTTTTCACCAATACCACTCTAGAGATCAACACAAACTGAACTTCGGGTCGAAGTTCATTTTAAGGGGGTGAGACTGTAACAACCTGTATTTTCGGGACATTTCTCTTATTCACTATTCATCAGTTACTATTTATCGATTACTATTCACCGGTCACTATTCATCATTTTACTATTCATCATTTTCGGAGTCAGTTTGTGATTCTGAGAAACGTTCAAAAATTTTACTATTCATGCGACACTATTCATTCCCGAAGGGAAATCACTATTCATGATCATCGTTCGTCATTTCGTAAACTGAGTTTACGAGTCTTCAAATTCGCGTAACCAATGTGGTTTAGCTGCGAATTCATGCATCATTCATTAATGACATTTCATATAGACTGGATTAGTCTACACATCATCAGTACTTTAGGACTACACGGATATGCATTATTTCTATATACGTATGCTTAATTTGTAATTAACGTTACCACTCAGTTTTTACTACGAACGTATACCCGATACTCCCGTCTACGATCCTAACATATTTACATACTTATTTTAATAATATAAAAGTTATATTATTAATTTACCCGGTGTTTTGAAATCAATTACTATATTTTACGGTCGGAGCTTATAACTCCGTCGGTTTGCGCTATTTCAATTCAATAATTATTTTAACACCCGATTATCATCAGGAATAATATTTTACAACTTTTACAACTTCGTCGTATTTTATTTCACCTCGGTAACATTTATTTTTAGTTAACTCGGTACCCGATAACACCTAATGTATACACAAATCTAACCAATACAAGCTCATGGACAAGATTATTAATTAGCCCCCAACAAACCTCCTTGTTTCCCTCCTTTTGCCGCCCCATTGCCCCCCCTATGACCAAGACCATAAAGACTTTGACCAAGACTAAGGATATATACTCCATTACACCACATTTCTTCACATTTTCATCAAATAAACTAGCAACAATTTTCTCTTATTCTCTCATTGGGGTGGACGGCCAAGAACAAGACCAAAGAGGAATCCATAGTTTTTCAAGAAACAAGTGTTTAATCAAGTCCAAATCATGATCTAGTTGGGGTTTTGTGGTAAAAACCCTATGTCTCTTAACATAATCATCTTCAAATCACCTCAAATATTCAAGTAAGCTTCAAGAATATTTTAGATCTTTTCATACTTTCATTTACTTTATATTTTTATGTATTTTCAAGATATATTAGTAAAACATGCAAGTATGTATGATCCATACCACCTATTACTCATTTCTTTTCTTTATAAACAAAGATCTATAATTTTTATTATCAATCTCATTAGATCCACCAAGATTGGTGATGTTTAGGACCCCATGACACCCTAGGAAGGTGTATGGTAGGATTGAGTACTTGTGGAGTTGATTTGAGTAGATTGGTTAAGTCTTGAACAAGTTACAAACTAGAAAAGTTGATTTTTTCAACTATATAAAAGCTACTGTCCATTTTTGTAAAACATGGGAAACTCAGGGTCTAGGGTGTAATTTTGGACCAAAGATTTAGAAAATACATTCCGAGACGAAACTATGGCCGAAAACGGGGATAAAAACGAGTTAATAACGAAGGAGATATGATTTTCCGAATATTAACAACGAAAAATACTTTCAAATATAAGTTCTGTCCCAAATCGCCAATTTCAGAAAACTCAGGGGTTTCCGGGTAACATTGGGTTAGATATTCAGAAAATACTTTCAAAAACGAAACCGTGGCCGCTTGAATCACTAAAATCCGAGTTACGACGAAAAAGATATACTATTTTCAATTTTAACGACGAAAACTATTTTCTGAAAAATACCTTGCTGTTGAGCAGATTTCATAGACTGTTTTGAGGCCTAAAGCTTGATCTAGCCATCCCGACTTATCAAAAATATATTAGTATGTTGTCCCACGATTCCGGGGATATAAAGAACGTAGAAAACGAGCTTATAACGAAAAAGATACAAGCGTTTGAACTTAGACGATTTTTACAAATTTCCATCAGCTTTTCTATTATTATTTTGCCGCAAAACTGTCTTTGCGAAACACCACTTTCTTGGCTGTTTTTCTTTATGATCGGATCAATTTGAGTCCGAGCCGTAGTTTTATGAAATCAAGATCTTCCAACAAGCTTTTCAAATCAATTGGCCGTTCGTCGAATAGACTTATAACGAATAAACTACGACCTCGTCTATATACTCGATAAACTATATATATTTTGACGGCTTTTACTATAATGAAATTTTCTAAGTGTTGAACATAATACTTTCAAGTAACAACAATGAGAGTCGATTTCCTCATCAATCAAGACCCGTATAGCCAAAAGTTAAATAACACGACTTCAAAATAGCGTTACAAGGTTTTCAAAAACGCCGAGCTTGACCATTAACACTTAACGTACAATATTTCGCGACTAGTTTTACGAGGTCGGTTTTCCGCACCGGCAGCATGAATGTCTTGCTGAGTTGCCATTGATGAACTGTAGATGGATAAAGTTGCTTCTTGGATCGTTCCAACGAAGTAGGAGTTGTGTATAGTGTAAGTTGATGCAAGTTTTTATGGTGAAAAATTTGATCTAAAAACCTTAAAACCTCAATAACTTCTTCCCGGAGCGTTTTTAGGCCTCAAAACTTGGGTTGAATGAATAAATTTGATCTAAAAACCTTAATTCCACGTGTCCTTCTCTGTTTCACGGTCGTTTTGACAGCTGATTCGTCGAAAACGGAGTTACAGTTCAAAAGTTATGGCCTTTTGAAGTTTGGTTGTCAAAAGTCAAATTCTTATGCGTAGAGTCCAATACTTAAGCATAAAGATTAAACTTATGCGTAAACAGAATCTTATGCGTAAAGTAAATGTTATGCATAAACAAAAGTTATGCGTAAACAGTAATCTGATGCGTAAGAAAAATTCTTAAGCGTAGAATTAGTAGTTTATGCGTAAGCTTTTTGTTTATGCTGAAGATTTATGTTACGCGTAAGGTTTAGCTTATGCGTAAATTTTTACGCGAAAGGTATGTAACCAAATCTTTCACACTTATCCAAGTGAGTAAGATATCCCATGTCGAAGTATTCCACAAACTTATCCAAGTCAGGGAAGTACTGAGTAATATCTGATCATTGAAGAAACTTATGCGTAGGATCTTTTGCGTAGAACTTCTGCGTAAGGACACTTCTGCGTAAAACTTAAGCGTAGGATTTACACTTATGCGTAGGAAATCAGACTTAGGCGTAGAATTTCAATCTCACGCGTAGAAAAAGGGTTTTAGGCAAAAAGTTACGCGTAAACGTGCCAAATAGCTCAAAAAATACGATTTTTTCAACCAAAAACACCTTTTTCACTTGTTTCTTTTGATGAAATCTTTCCCAAAACACTAGTAATCACTAAAACTTCAATAAAAACAACAACTTTAACACTAAAACACGTAAAAATCAAAACTTTTTAATGAAAAGCACACATTTTTAAATGAAAAACGCAACTTTTAAAGAGAAAGCTTGATGAAAACGATTTCCACACACTCCTAAATCATTGTTTGGCGATTGATACCACTTGTAGGACCTTAAATAACACAACTTTATTACAACACTATAGAAGCAAAGATGAAGTAGAGATTGAAAGATGGTGACTTGATATGTATGTATGTGAATCGTATACTAGAGAGAGAGAGATAGAAATATGGAACTTTTATTCATGAGAAACACACACAAATACACACACAAGCACACACCTCAAATGAGCCTTTGAGGTGTTTAAATAATTGGTTACATGAGAAGCCCTAAAGGCTTTCTATGGGCTTGGGCTTGGACTTGGTTACATGATTAGATAATAAGGCTTATATAACATTGCACATAACATATTAGCTTGTCAAGTCCAAAGCCCAATGACTATCCTATTCCATAAACTAAGACACATTACAAAGTTCCTAATATGAGAATGACCATCGCTTCTCAATACATATTTTTAATGCTAACATGAATCATTACTTTTGGGACGATCCCTATCTGTTTAAGATCTATGCGGATCAGGTCATTCGAAGGTGTGTTCATGGCCAAGAATCCATGGAAATCCTTAAGTCTTGTCATCATGGACCCACTGGGGGACATCATGGCCCGAACTACACCGCTCGAAAAGTTTTTGAATCTGGTTTTTATTGGCCCACCATTTACAAAGATGCCCATGACCTAGTCAAATCTTGTGACTCGTGTCAACATCAAGGAAAGATAACACAACGGGATGAAATGCCACAAAATGTCATCCAAGTTTGTGAGATCTTTGATGTTTGGGGCATAGACTTTATGGGGCCGTTCCCGTCTTCACGAGGGAATAAGTACATACTCGTGGTCGTTGACTACTTGTCAAAATGGGTCAAAGCCAAAGCTCTCCCAACCAACGATGCCCGAGTAGTTGTAAAATTTTTGAAATCTCCCTTCTCTAGGTTTGGAACTACCCACGCTATCATTAGTGATCGCGGTACTCACTTTTGCAACGAGCAATTTGCAAAAGTCATGCTCAAGTATGGTGTCACTCACCGACTTGCTACCGCTTATCACCCACAAACAAGTGGGCAAGTGGAGGTTTTAAACCGTGGTTTAAAAAGAATTCTTGAAAGAACAGTAGGCGAAAACCGTGCCTCTTGGTCGGATAAGTTAGATGACGCTCTATGGGCTTTTCGCACGGCTTATAAAACACCCATTGGATGTACTCCTTATAAGCTCGTATATGGAAAAGCGTGTCATCTACCGATTGAGCTCGAGCACAAGGCTTATTGGGCTTTGAAGAATGTCAACTTCGATCTTAAGTCTGCGGGTGATCATAGGAAAGTTCAACTCAATGAACTTCGTGATCAAGCTTACGAAAACTCTTTAATCTATAAAGAGAAAACAAAGAAGATCCACGACTCCAAAATCAAGAACCGCGTTTTCAACGTTGGTGACCGAGTCCTTCTTTTTAACTCTCGATTAAAGATATTTTCGAGTAAGCTTAAAACCCGCTGGACTCGACCTTTCACCGTTGCCAAAGTTTTTCCTTATGGTACCGTCGAGTTATCTCAAAACGACGGTCCAAATTTCAAAGTAACTGGGCATCGGTTGAAGCATTATTTTGGAGGGGACATACCACCCATTGTCCCGGACCTCCAAACTTTCCCCATGGACCAATGAATTCGGGGTCGAGTCAAGCTAGCGACTTAATAAACCAAAATAGTAGCAACAACATGGGTTTTCACCCGTGTCTCTGATTTCCTTCTACTTTCTAACACCCTAGTGTGGGGGAGTGGCCACCCCTTGCAACTATTTGCAATGTATGTATCTTCAAAAAAAATGTGTGTTTGTATAAATAAAGTGAAAAATGACGTTCCCACAGTTAGCTTCTAATATTATCTTCTTTCGTTCAAAAATTCGGCGTTATAGCCGGGACTTTGAATATTTAGGACAATATTCAATTCTAAGTGTGAGGACAATATCAAATTATACCGTCTAGTACCCCCGTTTTTTGCCAAAATTTTAAAAAAAAATTCACTTTATTTCAAAAAAAAATTTGTGGTTATCAGTCCGCCGTGTCTAAACGACAAAAGGATTGGCTAATCCAGGAGCAAACTGCTCTTGGTAAAGATAACTAAAACCCGTTGATGGCTTGCAATTTGCCCAAAATTGTATGGTACCTCAACTCGCCATATCCTCAAAAGTAAATGAGTTGGCTAGCCTGCAAGATTATGGCTTGTGGTAAAGGCAGTGGAAAAACCATAATTGGTAATCAACTCACCAAGATGTTGACTGTTCCATCAAGAGTTGGCTATTCCAGAAGCAAACGGCTTCTGGTAAAGACAAATCAAAACCGTTGAAAGCTGGTGGTTTGCTAAAAATCATATGGTTATCGGATGGACCATAATTCTTACTTGAACCAAAACATTCGGCTACTCCAGAAGTGATGGCTTTTGTTAAAGAGACTTCAAATCCATTAATTCTTCTCAAAAAGATTGTTAGGGACTAGCAATAGTTTAGTGTGGGGGATTGATGAGTGTGTAAATACTCATCATTTTTAGTCAAATCGGAACTACAAAACGATTAAAAACACTCAAAAACGCACCAAAAAACGAAGAAAATCCCAAAGATCGTGTTTTATATGTTTCTGATGCAAAACGAGTAAAAACAAACGAAAAACAAACAAAATTTGCATAATTGGCAGTTTCAGTCCCCCAACTTTCAAAATTTGATAATACTAGTCCTTAAGCATTTATTTCAAAGAAAAGTCAACCCTTGCTCTTTAAAAGTCAAAATGAATCACAAATGATCTTTGGGTAAAATGTTTTCAAAAGATTACAAGTTAAACCTTTGAAATTTCACAAATGGCAAATTCGGTCCCTGTGTTTGCAGAATTGTCAAAAACAGCCCCCCGGGAATTATAATTTGAAGAAAACTCCAACAAAGGTCCCTTGGGAATTCAGATAAGACAAATTGGGTCCTTGATTAATGTTTTAAAGATTGGCAGGAAATACCCTTCAACTTTCAGTGAATTACATGAATGGTCCTTATGTCAATTTTTTACCAAACGGACCTTTTGATACAAATCCACCCTATCCTAATCCCTGGCCCAGTTACAACACCAAACTCACCATATGGCCCAAAACCAACCCCAACCCACACCCCCTTAAACGTTTAATATATAATACCAGTCAAACATAGGTCAAACAAAAATTCCATCTCTTTCACCCTTCTCCCCCCCCCCCCCCCCCCCGTGACCTGCATCCCTCCAAAATACAACCATCACCATCCTCCCCATCACCATCTACCTTGTCCTCCCCTCCATTCCCCAATCCCACTATCTTCATAAATTATTCACAATTGTGTACCTACCATTGCCACGTTGGCAATCCACAACTCTAATTAGGCGCCAAGAATGGATTTAAGGGATGAGATGATGCCTGAGCATTTCAATGGTTAAGATTGGTCCAAGAAAGTACAAGGGATGAAAGTGCACTGCCCTCTCTCACAAAACAAGCACAACAGAGGAAGAAGACCAAGTTGTACCTACTTCTTCATTTTAGTATAAATAGGGCTTGAATGTAGCCTTGAATGGCATCCATATTTATCTTTGTAACTTTTATGTTTTCTAAAAAGTTTAGTTAACTTTTGTAATTGCAATATCAAGTTTAATTAAAAGTTCTTTCAGTTTATCTCAATTTGTATTTTTATTCAAAGTCTTAAGTTTCTTGTTGTCACTTTCTAGTGCTACCAAAGTTATCTCAGAATCATAGTTTGAAACTATTTTAAACTAAGAAAAACAAAACTCGAAAAAAAAAGAGGAAAAGAAAAATTTAGAAAAAAAAATATAAAAAAAGGGAAGAATAAAGAACTGAAAGTTGAAGAAAGAAGGAGTTGCATTGCAAATATGTTTATGGTTCTCGTTTAAAATCTCATGGGAGATATTAGGTTGAAATTGTGGTCTTAGTTCTTGTGTACTGCAGCCATTTGGACCTCTTTGTAAGGATTTTCACACTTCACTTATAATCTGCCAATCTGAGTTATTGTTGTTGTTCTACTGAGGTTAAATAAGCTTATTTATTGTTAGGGAGATTAGCTTTAGTGTTCTTAAAAGTTAAAATGTGTGGTTGCCTTATATTTTCACTAAACTTGCTACTTAAGGGGTGTTTGGAAGTGCTGTTCTAGTTATGTTAGTGTAGTAATTATAGGATGAAACTTGTTTGAACATCCTCCTTGGTACTAAAATAGCTCATTCCAGCCTTCAGTTTGATGGAATTAAGGTTAAAAAGGCAGAATGCTCTTTGCATTTTCTAACCTGCATAACTGTTTAACCATAGGGACATTTTAATCTCTAAATCAACTTTAAACTTGTTAGTTTTGCCTAAAATAGTTTCTTAGTAGCTTAGTTTATAGTTTGTAATAACCTAGGATAATTTTAGTTTAACAAAAGTCAAGTTTGTTTAAGACTCTAAAAGTCAAAATCATAAACTTGTTAGAAATACGACAAAATTCAATTGTGTGCACAGGGTTCGAATCTGGGTGGAATGGAATAAGGTTTGGTGTTTTGTGAACCTTTCCAGCTTGTGTAATCATAACAAAAAGAATTTTGAGGTTTGGAGATTGTTTGGTCATAGGAAATTGGAGTGGAAATTGGCTGCTTACCAGAAAACTTCCCCTGCCACTCAGAATTTGACCAGATTTTAATGGCGTCTTGAAGCCTTAATTGTAGGAGTAACCCCTAGATTTCCACTGTTTTAGGAAGACCTATAGGTGATAATTAGGAAGTTGCTTTCAGTTTTCCCATAAGTGCTTATTTGAGTGCTTAAATATGCCCTTCAAGTTGCCATTTTGCAACTGCTGCTGTTGAATTTCTCAGTCAAACTGAGCTAGCCTAGTTTTTTTATTTTATTTCTTTGTTTGGTCACTAGATTCTTGATGCTATTGTTTATTATTGTTCTTGTTATGGCTGTTTGTTGTTACTATTAAGTTAGTGTTTGAATGAGCTTTTGTAATATTATTAAGTTATTTGAGGTTTCAGTTTGTATGTGTGGTATTAGATTGAAAGAAATACAAAGAAACAATCTTAGATCTTGAATCTGTTGTGGTTTTGAAAATGGAAATGAGATTTGTTTGAATGCATTTGTTAAAATCTGTTTTCAAAAGTTGTATCGTGTCTGTGTTTAAGTGTTTGAAAAAGAAAGAAAACTAAAAAAAAAAATGGCAAAAAGTGCAAGCAGTGGGATTCGAACCCTGGACCTCCTGCACCTCAAGCATACATAACATACCACACAACACCACTTGCCCTTGGGTCTTATTTCAGTTGTAGTATGCAAAGTTTAATATGTAACCATTCTTTTTATTTTGCCAAATTAAGCTTCTCAGTTTTAGCTAGCTTATTTTCTGCTTATTTTGAACTGTGCACCACCCTTTTTATATTTTTCTTAGATTAATTTTACCTTGTTTTATTTGCCAAAAAAATCTCAGCTTTTTAGAAATAGCCTAGTATTTATTATAATTTAACTAGAGTTAATTAGTTTTAAATTTGTAATAAATAGAATTTTTATTGAAAAATTAATTTTCTTTTTTCTAAAATTTTCTTTTGTCTTTTAGTACGTTGGAAAATTAATTAGAAACCCGTAGGACCTTTGTAGCTCAAAATTCGCGTTTTATTTTGCGCACTCGCGTAATTTTTAAATAAACGTCACGTTTTTAATTTAGTTTGCGTTTTAGGATTCCCGATACCTAATTATGTTTTCCCGTAGTGTTTTAGGATTTCATTAGTTTGTTTGTTGCCTTAGGTTAATTCATTTTCATCTTCGTTCATTAATTTTCCAATTTCGTTAATTTAACGTATCGTAAAACCAAATAACCTTTCCAATCATACAAGATTTTAATCCCAATCTCATTCGAAGCTTTCCATTCACACCTCGTTAGGGTACGACTCGGGAAATCACTTCCCGGTCTCACAATTTTAATATCACTTTCACAAGTTTTGCGAGGTAATCTTTTTCCTAAAAGGTTTACTCGTATTGCTTCACGTCTATTTGTCTTACGATAAAATTAGACCTCACGTTTGTTGATATTTTGATAATTGTTGTTTGCACACACCAAAACACAACGAATCAGTCCCAGTGCACATTAATTACGTTAATCTCATAGATACAGCTTGTGGTAAAGGTATAGAAGCATGGTTCTCTTTAGATGAAGGACAAGTGATAATTCTACAAGAAAACCCATAGCTGCTATGGAACACCCCCAATTCAATGATGCAGCGGAATTCAACTTGGGTGTTACTCGATGACACAGCAGTCATAATAATAGAAAACGAACTCTAATTGAGTCGTTTTAAAAGATTTATCATTCAAATTATATAAATATCAGAGATTACAAAATGGGGTCCCAGATGGTTCCATGTTTAAAAATTACATTAAATGAGTTTTCGAATGATAATAAAATTTATAGCCCTCTTGAATATCCGTGCCCTTCCGTGCCATCCTTGATCATCATGGACCTGAAATACATGCATAAAAGGTCAACACAAAGGTTGAGTAATATTCATAGAGTTTGTTTAATGGTTGAACACAATATGTTGGTAGTATGAGTTAATTAGACTCATGGTCATGGTTGGAAAACAAAACAGTTATTATTATCACACTAAGCTTATGACACAAAAACGTTAACGTGTACCAATATCAATCGACGGAGTTATCCCGGTAGGTACTTTGCCGTCATACCTATGTTTCAAATATTAATGCATTTGTTTGAACTTAGTCAACACAAATGGGATTCGTCAATCCCAATAGGCCTATTCACAATATTCGCGCTCACTATTACTAGTGATTAAATGGTTCATAATAAGGAATCTTGGATTGGCAAGGATGGTACTTAGTGATAATAAAACTATCAGGCCAGCATACAATTGAAAAGCATTGTGTTCGGTTGAAAAATAATAGCATGTATTCCCCCCAAGGGTTTGTAAAACAATTAAGTAATGGAAAGTGGGGCTATGAACTCACCTTAAGTTATATAGCAAGTAGTGAATGTGATGGTCGAATCGTGAAGGTTTCTACAAGAAACCTATAATAGAATGTTGTGACTTAGGATTGGAGTAAAGAATATGAAGAATTGCCTATATATGTCTTGCATTTAGTCCATGATGTAGTATTTAGTATAGTGTAACTCTTTGAAAAGAAATGGTTTATGAAACATGTATAGTTTATATATCGCTTACTACCGTTTGGGCCGACATAATTCAGAGGTCATGTAGTAAACGTTCGAGGAGCCAGGACACTTTAATTCGTAAATCCACAACTCATCTCGACGGCTTACTTTAATGAACCCCTCACATGAGGCTCCCTACTATTGTAGTATTTGATAAAATATATGTAAGTTTTTGATCCAAAAATTTACATGTCCAATATTTGAATAAACTTAGGAAAGTTTACTTTTCAATGAATATTGTTATTACAATGAGTCTCATGGTTATTTTGATGGAGTAGATCCAAATTGGATGTTTATATTGCCATTAACTCTTTAGTTCATGTTTTCGCCTAGGTAAGTTTATATGGTCTTTAGTCATGGCCTTGCCGTGACCTTGGTCATTGTTCCATGGTCTTGAGACTCAACCTTGGCCTTAGCCATTGTTGTGGTCTTGGCTTTAGGTCATTAGACCTCTTGGTTATATCTAATCATAACCATTATATAGTCGCTTGGGTATTAAAAATGGGCTACTAAGAATTTGAAGAAAAATATCACTCAGAAAGCGTTTTCAGGGCTCGAGCTTCTTTACACCTGATCGAAAACGTCGTTCTTGACAACTTTCGTGTTTTAACTTTTTGATGAATCGGAGTAGAAGTGCCACTTTTAAAAAGGTCAGAATGCTTACAGCTTGTTTTAGGCAGTTTTGCCGTTTTGGTTTCGCTAAATTCTTATGGCCATAACTTTTGAGTCGTGTACTCGTTTTAGGTGATTCAAATTGCTATGTTTTCCTTGTTAAGTCCTATTTAATAGTAGGTTAGTGTCCAATATCATAGTTATACTATTTTGGTCGTGGTTCTCCATAAAAGTCACTAGTTTTCTTGTTTTCTTAACATAAGTTAACATATATATACCATAACTTGTTTTACCAATTTTTATACATCATGAACATAATAACTAGAAAATATATAGTATGGATGAAATATAAATAGCATGAAAATGATATTTAGTAAGAAAGTATGTTAGGGTTTGCTTACAACTTTTGGCTTTCAACAAAGAAAGGTAAGTAACATGTAAGGTAAGGACTTTGATTGATTATGCTTCACTTTACTTCACTTCAAGCAATCTTTCTACACTAGTATTCTTGAAAGAGAGATGATGAAGGTTGAGGTGACTTGAGTAGATTTAAACTCAAGAGAAATCACCAAAGTTTCAAAAGATTGGAAGTATTTTGATGAATCAAAACTAAACTAGAGTTTATGTGTTGATAATACTCTTGATTTCTTGTATGAAACTAGAAGTAATTTAGCTAAGGAGATGGTGTTTGTGTGTGCTATATGGGACGGCAACAAGGAGAGGAGGGGAGGGCTTTTATAGTGAGTTGAGGAGGTTACATGCATGACTAGTCAAAGCTTGGAGATCAAGTTGAACACATGTTAACATCTTAGATCACTTTGCATGAGATTAAGCCACACCAAGGGGTGACTCCCCCCAATTGGAGGTTCATCAAAGCTAGGAAGGATGAGGTGGTTTTTGATGATATTATCAAAGCTTATGTAGTTAGTTTTTATTCCGTAAAATGCTAACCGTAAATGATTAAGCAATAAAACGTAAAACCGGGTATCGTAAAAATGTGAAACTTGGAAGAATGACTAAAATTGTCAAAATACTCCATAATAAAATATAAAATGAGTGGTAGGTTCCATTGGGGTGCTAAAACCCTGCTAAAACTGGAAACACGGGTCTAAAACGCGTAATACGTAAAACGTACGAATATTGTGTAAAATTGAGAAAAGTAAAATGTTACTTTTCTAATAGAATAATAATGATTTAAAATGACTTACAATGTCTAGACTGGGCTCAGTCTAGTGTCGGTTGGTATTTAATGTCTTTAAGACGTAAAACCGTAAGCCTAAAAATCAAGGAATGATTTTTGGTCAAAGGAGGAGGGAAAAATATGTTGACTTTTTTCAAAAATGTGAAAACTCAAATTGTCTTAGAAATGTGGTGCAGGTATAGGCTAAGGTTACGGCTAAGTAAAAGCGCTTAAAAACGTAAATTTCTGTTTCTCACGGTCGAGGGTTTATTTGGTCACATTTTTCTTAGTTATGATTAATTCTCAAATAAATCATGAGTGTGTCATACATTTATCTGATGCGGGGAAAATTAATGCGGTTGAGTTTCGTTGTGCGTAGGATTTTTGAATGACGTTTTAACCTAAACGTGTATTTCCTTAATAACTTTCGCGAAAATGATCTGATGAGTGTCAAACTTTTATTTTGCCATGGAAATGATTTATCACACGAGAATACGAAATAAAAATTAAATATCAGAAAATAAATAGTGAAAGTGAATAGTAAAAATATGAATAGTGAAATTTCCGGGAATAGAAATTAACCTAAAAATGCGAATTGTTACATGCTAAAATATGCTACACTGAATCCAAGCCCTCTACCAACTCAATGATCCAAACTATCATGAAAAGATCAGTTGGGGTCACTATTTGAATCTTAATGTTTTTCTTTTTAATAATATGTTTGGTAAGCTAAGATTTTAAATTTAAAGTGACCAAGATGCTATCAATAATCAGTATTATATTGGCTCTCGGATGTGCTACACTTATAGTTGCAACAAAGGTAACAATACGACCACATTTATGGGTCAATTGAACTTCAAACTGGTATAAAGCTTAGTTATAGCATTTGGATTAATTTTTATTCAATCAAATGCAACATATACATAGTGTTGTATGAAAGATGGGATATCTAAAGGTCGCTATATATCTCATATTGGATTACAATATCTCAATCAAATTTAATCAGAAGTTTAACCAGCAAGGGTTTTGTGCTTATAATTATGTTAACTACATATGTTGCATTTCAGACTTTGGTTAGACGGGTCCTCATATTGGGTCAAATAGTAACTATTATCGTCTCTTTACAGGTGGTGAAGGGAGGGCCACAATCAGGTTGCAGTTCCTAACATTATAAGTTTGTTCTTATAAATAGTCCCGCTGTCAAATATGATTATAAAATTTCATTGTTTTGGTACTAATGATAAATTTCATAACACATTTTTCATAACTTTTGACTAATTTATATCATTTGATCCATTTGATTATTAGCTAATCTCAGTTCATAGTCTATCTTTATTTTGTGTATTTTAAGCTCATCTTCAGTAAATTACCTTGGTCGTTCGGTTGACTAGCTGTTACAACATGGTGGATATTTTTAGGCTCTAATAAGCAAAACTAACTTATAACGTAGCTGAAAATTTTGCAATCTAAGATGAGAAACCGATCAGAAAATGATGAGATTCATATATATGCGTACATGCGTTCTCTTGCAACTACATGTTTTGGAAGATTTCTTCTTTCGTATGTACAGTATCTTTCTACTCACGATGTTGCCTCTCTGTAAGTATAATGAAACATATCACATTTACAGCTATTTCTTCAAGTCTATTATTACGGATGTGACTGGAAATGCGTTGCTTGCTTTGTTTAGCACAGAAGCACCCTCACTACTTCCAGCTTGTTCTGAAGTTCTAAGCTACGTGCCAGATCCCAACCCGTATGAGCTTCCACAAAAAATCTTCAAAATACCAAACACAGGTTTCAAGTGCACTTTGGAGTCGGGAGTCACAAAGGAACACCAAGGTTAGTTCTCAACCATGTGTCAGACGCTAGGACACCACTTTTGCCGCAAATTGAAGGCGTGACAGAAACAGGAAGTGAAGGAGATCCATTAACTGAAGTGACCACTGAAACCCTTACTCCACCTCCACTCTCAACTGAGGCGACAGAGAAAAAAATGCTCAACTGAAAGACTGAATCATCAGGTTCCAAAAAACAACTATTTGAAGGTATATCAGAGCACGAGGAAGGACCATCAGCTAAGAAACCCAAGACCGGTGAACATGAACACGACGAATAACAGAACAAGAAGGCGCATAACCGTTTGTAAGGCAATCATGTAAAGCCTATAAAAAAACTGAAGCGTATACAAGTTTGCTGCTCAACTCTCAATATTCAGTTGATCAAGGTTGGTTATTACTCCACTATTATTTTCATTTCGTAAAGGCCTAGAATATGCTTTTTTTTTGTGGGTTAATTTATAATATAGTACTTGCATCTGAGTTTTTAACTTCGTTTATAGTTTATAAATATACACATATCACAAAAGTTGATCAATGCTTGATGTGAATTTCAGAGTCATCCGTAGTTGGCCCAAGTTGTTCTTGGGAATGACCTAACTATGTTGCAGACCATTTTAAGAGCATGTCACAATCAAAGATCTGAATTATGTTGACAACAAGAAGAATATATGGTAAGTTGCTGGGCAATTAGTATAAGAAAAGCTATTTCATTATATACATATCCTATGTAAATTTTTTATTTCAACATTCAACATATAAACTCTGTTCTAATTAGTTGTTTGTCCAAAACAGGGCACTACTTTATGCAGGCCCTTTTGACGTGGAAGCACAAAGGAAAAATGAAGCTGTAGTATGCCAGGTATATGGAATTTAAATTTTCTTAATTTAATACATTATATGTAGTTGTATCATATAGTAGTACAACGGGTTTTTGAAAGTGTTACCCCTACTCTTAATCCCTTATAATATTTTATCCTTACACTTAAATGGTGTCAACTTACTTACTGAAATCTTTAGTTTTATCATCTGTGAATAAAGTATCTCTGCACACCTTTTCATACATTCAAACATTTATTTTGGAAAGTTTTCAGTAGCCCATTTTATTGATATGCAAGACTTGATTAGGTTGTGATGGAAGTTTGCATTTGTGTATCTGGTATACCAGTACCTTCTTTTAGGTGGTTCAGCGGCACAACCTTCAGCAGAATGTTCATCTCCGTCCGCTACTATGGTAGGGTCAGTTGTAAGGTATGCACAATGTCCCCTGGGTATGGATTTTGCGGGCGTAACAAAATAAAATTACCGATTAGTTACATGAGTTAAATTACTATAATCAATAATGTTTGGTTTTTCTTATAAACAATTAGTACTAGGTTAAGACTGACGATAGTCTAATATTTGTGTATCTAGGAGTCTTTGATGTGTCTATGCTTATCAGTACCTCCAGTTCAATCACATGTATCAAAAAATTTATGAAATCACAAATAGGTGTATGGCTAAGATCAACAGTAAGGCATTCATAATACCGTTTGCAATAGACCTTAAAAGTTAGACCTTTTATATACATGCTATCTACAATACTTATGACTGAACACGACACATTTATTTACACTATTGTTTTGGACTACTCACTTAAACAACTTATATCCTTATACTAGTACTATATTATACTGGGGTTGTTTGGGAGTTGGGGATTGCTTTCTTAAGTATTTATCTGCTTATATTTTAATGTTGGAGGCTATTTGGATTTGTTTATTAGAACTTCTACACTGTTTGAGATCCCAAACAACCTCTATAAGAAGCTTTACTAAGCTTTCCCAAACAATCTATGAGTTCAATTCATTTGGGTCGATATTATCTTAAAACAGTATGATAAATGAAAGAACATGTAAAATCAATACGATATATAATACAGCAAACCAAGGATTGACATTATATATCTGCAAATCTAAAACTAACCTTACTATTGTTAAAGGAAGCACACATTTGCTATTAATGCTCAAGTATAAAGCACGATCACATAACAGTTATCTAAAGGAGTGTTTGTCATTGCATTTAGTATGTGATTATGCACTTCTATTGCTTAAGTTGAAATAAACAAATTAGTAGTTCATTGAGTGTTTAGCAATTTTTTATTATGCATGTAAAATAATCCTTTAATAATTAGAAAAGCAGAACATATGTTGTTGTAGCTACTTCAGTATGGATAAGATTATAAGAAAATAGAAAACGCACAGGAAAATTTCATTTGTGATGATTAAAATTTTCATTTAATATAATACAAAATGGAGGGCTAGCGAATGAATGCAAACTAAAGATGATAAAGCAAAAGTTCAAAACTAAGAAAACAATCTTAGGCTGACAAATGATCACCTCCTTCTGAGTGCATTTTAGTTCTTTGGCAAATTTTAAAGTATTCTATGTTTATTAGATTACCACCATTGGTACTGATAGTATAAATCTTATTGTATCGTGCTTGAAACTTTTCATGGATTCATACAACTAAGTTGCTTTTTATGTCAAATCATATATTTGGACTATTGTTTAATCTATCGAATATTGTGTTGTCTCTTTTTGATTGTGGCATAGGTCAAGGAATTAGCTATTCAAAGGGCCATGGAAACTTTTCCCCACTGTTAGTTAAACAAACCAGAAAATGAGCTTTCAATGTTTTTTATTTGTTTTTATAAAAAAAACTATGATTAACCTACTAATATGCTCATTTTCGGTTTATTTTGGGGTCGTTAAAGTTTTTTTTATAGTTGTTTAATCAAGCGAGTTTATTTGTGGTCAGCCAATAGATTTTGAATTTCAACCTTTTTATGTGGATCTTTTGATGTCATAGAAAGTTATTTTATATGTTTGTAAGATTTTGTTATAAATGGTATTATCTATCAGAAATTGGTGCTCATTTTGTTGTGAAATTACATTATGTTTGACTAAAAAGTCTAATTTGTGGCTCCTGTCTTCGATATTGATTGTTTAAGTAAAAACGGGTCGCACATTATGGAATGAAAAATTAGATACAACGTGTGTGCATTATATTATAAGTTTTTAATTTAACATGAAGAAAATTAGTGTTGAACATTACGCAAGAAACAATTTGATCCAATTAAAAGTAAAGACATAACGGCACCAACAATTTTCATGCCATGCTAACAAGCACAACTTCAAAACTTATCGACCAACAAAATTCTTCCATCAGCTCCTTTATAATTCGGTCCCTATGATTCACACGATCAGGAATTTCTGACACTTTTCCCTTAAATATTCTTCATCAGCAAATGTATATTTAACTTCCCGGCCATAATGTACGAGCATCATATCTTTAACATAGCTCGACTAAGCTTCAACTCCTAACCGGCCTAACAAAACAAGAGCAAAAGACATATGTGTTATTTTTTTAAATTGAATGTTTCCATATTATCAGTGGCGGAGCTAGAAAAATAGGGCAAATGGTTATTGTGCAAATGCAACACCTTATTTAACTTAGAAATAGTGTGTAAGATGTGATTACATAATTATATTATTCAATAAAAATATCTTTTAGTGGTGGTAAGGTGGGTGGTTTAGACAGGTTGATAATGGGTCAAAACGGTTAACATCCTATTAGGGGTACGAAAGGGTTAGGTCTGGTTAGGCTGATACGCCATCTCCTTTTGTCAGTTTTCTTAAAAAGGTTAATGTGTAAATTAATATCACATATGTCTACCTTACGATCGAATTGTGTTACAATCAAATTTAAGTTTATCACCATTTATATGTTATGTATTCAATTGGATTTATTGGAACAGTCGTATACGCACTCAAAATTTATAAAGTGCCTATTCGTGGGTGATAATTGATGTTTTTTTTATTACTTTTCTTTTCTTTTCTTTTCTTTTTGTTTTTTTTTTTAAGAGTTTACATGTAAAAATAGTCCTGGTAATTTTTTGTATTCCTACGGTCTCAGTTCCATTCAAATGCCATGTCATTTGTTACAAACATTCACTATGTTACATGAGTAAAAGTTTTGTTGAGGATCACGGGCTCATAATTTAACACTTGATGAGCCTAATATTTCCACTACAACAATCTTAATTTAACACTTGACGAGCCTAATATTTCCACTACAACAATCTTAGTTTATATGTTTACAAGACTTCTACTCCCGTAAATCATGTGCATAATGCATTGAAGTGTTCGTTAAGGATGTGATATATACTTTCTACAACTAATTCCTTACAAGTAACTTTATAAGTAATGCCCACCCATCGGACGGGCTTCGAAAGCTAGTGTGTATATATATATATATATATATATATATATATATATATATATATATATATATATATATATATATATATATATATATATATATATATATATATATATATAAAGGACTAAATCCGTAAAAGTTTATAACTCAAGGTTGTATATTTTCATATAAACAAAAACCCTACCTTTTTATTTAACAAATTATCACAATACTAGGGAGCTTCATGTGAGGGGTTTCATTTGGGTAAACGTTTTGACGAGTTTGCTGGGTTTACGAGGTAAAGTACTGATTCGCCTCAAACGGTCAGCTAAGTTTACCACTTGTGAATGGTCAACCAAGTCAAACAGCTGAAGCAAATGCTTCCGTGGAATACAGTGTTTCCCCGGGTCGTAATGTCCCAATGAGGTGTGCGATGTTTTATTAAAAACGAATATGTGATCGAGTGAACGTGAACAGGAAAGGGTATAAGTGTGTATGTGTGATTACACTAGGGTTTTATAACTTAAAATAACTTAGGTAAACTATTAGAACTGTTACGTGAAACCTAGATATCTAAAACGTATAAACGTAAACTAAATTAAAAATCAGACGCGACTGCGTACTGAGAAAAAGGTGAGTTTTAAGAAAAATAAACTACAAGGGCTAAAAATGAAAATTCTATAAACTTAAACTTAAAATAAAATTAAATTAAAAAGAAAACTATTTTTTAGATTATTTTATTATTCATTATTTATTATTTAATTAAAAACTTATTTAACTATTTAATTAAAACTTGATTTAAATCAAACTAAAAATTATAAATACTACAAATTAAACTAAAAACTTATAAAAATAATTTCTAAACTTAAAAATGAACTTGAAAAAAGTATAAAAATTAAAAATAAATATTTTTGTCTTTTTATGGATTTTCTATTAATTAAAAACTAATTATATTAATTAAACTAATTAAACTATTTTAAATTACAAATAATACTAAATAAACTTAGAAAATTATGGAAAAATTTATAAAACTATTTTATAACTTATAAAAGCTATAAAAAGTATAAAAACTAGGTGTTGTCTTATAAAAATTAATTATGCTATTTAAAACTTATTTATTAATTAATTACTAATAAAACTATTATTAATTATAATAAATACTAAATTACAAAATTAATTATGCTATTTAAAACTTATTTATTAATTAATTACTAATAAAACTATTATTAATTATAATAAATACTAAATTACAAAATAAAAATCTGAAAAAATTATTAAAAATACTTTAACCTAAAAGGAAATTATTAAAAATATAAAAACACAACTTACTTAATAAAAATCTAAAAATGAAAATTAAAATTAAATTAAATTAAATAGAAACTATCACTTATTTTTATGTTGTCTTTTCTGGGTTTTTCTTTTATAAAACTATATTATACTTAAAAATAGATAACTTTTGTAAAAACAATTATTTTATAGCTTATTAATAAGCACTGTGGGGGCTTATTACCTCCACAGTTGACTTTGTTTGACTGAATTGGAAAATAAGCTCACAAGAGCTTATGTGGGGTTCACCTTGGTAAAAATTGATTGATCTGAGTTACTTGAACATGTAAAAATAAGATTAAGCACTTGGGGTCCACAAGATAAGCCAATAAGCCACAATAAGCACTTGCTTATTGTGGACTGAGACAGATTATGGGACAACTTTCCAAGCTAATTCAAGGTGGGTCCCAGTGGTGCACAGGTCAAACTAATGGTCAATTTAGGATCTCTGGTAGGAGGGGGTTCAAAGGACCCAAAACTAGGGTGTGGGACCCACTGTGGTGACCTACAGCAACCACCAAAGGTGGTGGTGTGGGTGTGATAACTGCTGCACAGGGGAGGTGTTCTCCCTGCAGGTGTGTTTGGGATGATGGTGGGCCCCACACAAAATTCACAAAATTGAAATGAAAGTGGAAACTCAAGGACAAGCTGATAGACTACAAGTTACAACAAATTTCACTTCCTAATCTAAAACACAAAATTCAAATTAATTGCTTTAACTTTTGGAAAAACCTGAGAACCATGCACTTTAACTTATTGGGGAAACTTAAGATTTTGACTTTTTCCAACTTTGATTGGGTCTAACTAGATTAGATTGATGTATTAAGTGTTACTAAGGGTGAATTAAGCTATAATGACTTCCTTAAGTCAAAATGGTTAAGATTGGAAACCCAAAAACCTTGACAGTTAACTGTCAAGGTGAATCTAGGGTTGTTTTGACTTTTTTCAAGAATAACACTTATGTTTTATAACTGAAGTTACGTATTAGAACCTAAAGGGACATGCACAAACCAGAAAAACAACACATAAAATAGATTCTAACACCAAGACAACTTAAACCAAACACTCCTTTAAATCCTTAACATGAATGAAACTAACTGAGACTTAGAACTAGAACCTAATCTATTAATCAAAAACCATCTACTGAGCTAGGATTAAGTAAAATAAACAATTAATAACAACAAATAGGCTTATGAGCAACAAACACTGATTTTGAAAATAATATGAAAATGCTTACAGTGGGATCATATGAACTCCAAACCAAGAACAAGTATACCAAACTAAACTACAGCCTCCCTAAGGTACTACAACCATAAAATTCTTCAATGACCAGGATCCAATGCTTCTTTATTCTTCAATGGTGAATTTTTATTTTCAAACTAATTTATTCTAATTTTTTGTATTTTCTTATTTTTAATTTTATACTAAATTTTAAGTTTACTAAAGCTTACAGAAGCTTTTGTCAAGAGCTTATATGAGCTTGAGATTCCAAAACAACAACAGATAACAATATTATGCGAATTTGTCAATTTCACATAAAGTTGCTATATACGAATTCAATAAACAAGATTGTAATTAAAGGTTTTATAAAGCTTGTATTACACTAAAAATAACTTAATACAACTGATTTGATTGAAATTACAACTGGAATAGAAAATTACACTACATATGATTTAACTATTCTAAAACTAATCTAATATTCTTTCTCTTTTGCTTCCTTCTCCTTTTTAATGGACTTCTAGGGTTTGTGGGACCCACTGGACCAATTCCCACCACTAATTAGAACCGTTGGATGACTGGTACTCATCTCAACCGTTTAAATAAAAATTGGCGCCAAAAAGTCTTGGGGAACTATAGATAACGTGGTGATGTTTTCAAAGGTTTGGAAGGTTGTGTGAGGTGGAGGGATTGCGTGGGGAGGCTGGGGGTCAAGTGGTGGTGAAACAGGCAAGGTGGAGGGGTGGTATTGGTGCTAAAGTGGTGTGGGAGGGAAAGGTAGGGGAAGGGTGGTTTTGACTTGAGTTGACCCGGTTTTATCTATTTGGGTGGTGGACTGGGCTGGTAGGGTTTGGGCCTTGGGATTGGGTGGGCTGTTGGTGTGTTTGGGTTAGATTTGGTTTTGGGTAAATAATATAAAGGATCCGTTTGGTTTTTATTTAGAAATCACAAGGACCAATTTTGTAAATTGCTGAAAGTTTGGGGTCTGAATTGGTATTTTCCTAAAGTTTATCATAAGGGTCTAAATTGCCAAGTATAGATAATACAAGGGCCACTTTTGATATTTTTAACTTTTTAATTACCGGGTACTATTTTTGCCAAACCTTCAAAGTCCAGGGACCAAACATGTAATTTTACCAAACTTCACACCAAGGACCATTCCTACAAAAGATTAGTAATATAAGGACCAAAATTGATTTTCTCAAAGTTTTTTACATCCCAGGGACCATTTATGTCAATTTCCAAAGTACAAGGACAAAACTTGTAATTTTGTGAAACTTTGCACCAAAGGTCTAAATATGTAACTTTATGATTAAAAAGGACCTTTGGTGACTTTTTCATGTTTTTAGAATAACCAGGGACTAGTTTTGACAATTTATGAAACTTGAGGGACTGAAACTGCCAATTATGCAAACTTTGTACGTTTTTCATTTGTTTTTGCATATTTTGCATTTGAAACATATAAAACACACTTCTAAGATATTTTAAGTATTTTTATGCATATTTTAGTATTTTTGTATGTTTTGGCAGCTCAGATTAGTATAAAATGATGAGTATTTAGACACTCATCAATCCCCCACACTAAACTATTGCTAGTCCCTAGCAATCTTTTGAGAAAAACTTAATGGATTTGAAAAACTCTTTACCAAAAGCCATCACTTCTGGAGTAGCCAGGTGTAAGAACTGTGGTACACCTGATAACCATGTGATTTTGAGCAAATCACCAGCTGTCAACGGATTTGATTTGTCTTTACCAAAAGCCGTTTGTTTCTGGACTAGCCAACTCTTGATGGAATAGTCAACATCTTGGTGAGCTGATTACCAATTATAGATTTTCCACTGCCTTTACCACAAGCCATAATCTTGCGGGCTAGCCAACTCATTCGCTTTTTAGGGTATGGCGAGTTGAGGTACCATACAATTTTGGGCAAATTGCAAGCCATAAACGGGTTTGAGATATCTTTACCAAGAACCGTTTGCTCCTGGATTAGCCAATCCTTATGTGGGTTAGACATGGTGGACTGATAACCATTTATTGCGTTCTAAGTGAGAAAAAATTTTAAAATTTTGGCTAAAATGGGGGTTCTTGATGGAACATGTGTTTAAATTCGTTAGAATAACGAATCTCCCCCCACACTTAGAACTGAATATTGTCCTCAATATTCAAAGTACCGGGTGTTAAACCAACACTTAGAACGTAAGAAGAAAATACTCTATAGCCTTTATTTAAATTTATGTACACACATTTAAAAAAAAAAAAAAAAAAAAAAAGATATATATACATATACAACATGTGGGGTATTTCCCCCACACTAGGGTGGTACACATGGGTGAAAACCCTATATACATGTTACTGTTTTTGATTACCGAGTCGCTAACTTGACTCGACCCCGAATTCATTTGTCCATGGGGAAGCATGATGTGGAAGAGACAATCTGCATCGGACTTTCATTCAAAATATTTGGATAAACATTTGAAGCACGTGAAAGTTCCACACCGATGAGATAAGTACCCGGCTCATAATTTATAAATGAGAATGCCGGGGTCAAAGATAATGTCTTCATTCCCGAAGGAGTGAAGAGCAGGATAGGGAACATAATATATGAAGAAAAGAAAGAAAGTCATGATGAAAATCATGATTAACTCCTCATCTTCAATAGGAGAATTCATTGTTTCATGAATCTCCTCTTTTAAGCTCATTTGATCAAGACATATTATGGGTATGTCTAGATCAAAATAGAAATTATCATACTCCGGTGGAGATATGATATGAGTGAGTTCACAGGAGAACTCCTCAAAGGTGAATGATTCGTATTCGGGATTGATTTGAGTGAGTTCATTGGGGAACTCCTCAATAGTAAATGATTCATATACGGGAAGAGAATTATAAGAATGAGAAGTGGTGATACCACTTATCTTCTCTCCCGTTTGATCAAAATGGAACGTTTGCAATTCCGGAATAGTATCATTGATCATAAGCTCACTATCCTTGACGGGGATAGGAGATGAAATAGGCTTTTCATTAAAAGCCTCGATTCTAGAAATGAGAAGACTGGCCCTTAATAATGTTGCACGTAGTTCTTCATCTTTAATTTCAGTGTCAGTAACTTCATCATTCTCTTCTTCTAAGCTGACTAGCTCAGAAGGAAATTCGTCCACATAACTGATGTCTTCAAAAGATAAAGAATGGTCATCAGTATGTGAATCACTAAGCACGATGCTGGGATTAGAGTTTATAAGATTTTCAATTTCTACCACATCGGCTTCAGAGTCAGAAAGATCATCATCACTTCCTGATGGAAGTGAATCAATGTGAGCAAGCTCATCAGTGAACTCCTCAAGAAGAGGGTCAACATCAGAATGAGGAAATGAAACCTCAACATACTCAACTTCTCCATGAGATGTACATTTAGAATTGGGAGAAGTTTCAGAATGATCTTTAGAAAAGAAAAGAGGAGGAGCGATATCACACATATGATCAAGAATTCCTTGTGACTCACTTTGGATTGGAACAAGGTCCTCAACACTGGATTTTATGAATACGTCCGATTCCTTTGCAGGAATTGTGTCAAGATGCTCATCCCCCATGCTCAGAGAGTGAGTGGGAACCTCGAGTGTGATAGCAGACTCAGGGAGTTGAGAAGGACTAGCAGTAATGGATTCTACAAGTTCCATTATTTCTACTACTGGTGATTCAGTTATATTCTTTTCTCCCTGTATATGCATGGAAGGAGTCTCAACTGATGAACATGATGAGGTATCATCACTTTCATCATCCTCATCGAGGAGAGCAGCATTTTGAAATTTGACACGTGTTATAGCTGCTTGTTTTAAGATTAGTAATTCTTCCATGCTTCTTTCGTTTCCAGCTGCACGTTCTTCAGCAAATAATTCCGTGATATATTTATCATGAGAATATGGAATGAGTGGAGACTGTGGGGGTGTGGATGTGTCAAAACCGGAAGGTTGACATTCATCATCATTATGAGGACCCCCACAATATACACAAGAAAAACTTTGTGCATTGTGAGACGACATATTAGCCAACTCCTCCTTAATGTCTTTAATTTTCTCAAGAACCTCTATATAAGGGTCTTGCTGGATATGAGGAGTTACTTGAATTATTTGGCACTGTGGAGGTGGGTCTTGAAACGAATAGTCGTAATTGTTACAAGGAAATGGATCCCTTGTTTGACAATCAGAGCTAAAGTGTGGACCTCCACAGTACTCACAACAGTAAAACTGTTGAGTCTGGCTTGGTGTATTTTGATACGAAGCATCATTGAGATTTGGATAATATGATTCTTGCTCGTATGAATGTGATGGGTAGTTGGAAAAATTTGAAGAGTCGTTGAATGAGTTTTGATTAGGATCATAAGCAAATGAATTACTCGATCCACAAAACAAACAACTCCCGTCTCGAATATCATTACCACATTGTTCACATGTACACCAACGACATGGAAAACCGAAAAGCGGCTCACCACAACCGACACAAGGAACAAAATCTGGAGGTGGGAGAAGTGGTGTGCTCTGAGAGCTAGGAATTTCCACCACTTCCGTTATGGTCTCTGGTTTTTGTTTTTGATAATTGTGAAGATTAGGCAAATCGTTCTTTTCAGTCACTGCCCTAAGCTCTTTACATTTGCTTGACAAACTTTTAACCGTAAACCGTGAAAGGTTAGGATCAATTGTGAGCTTATATTTTTGGACAACCGTAGGTTGGACGTATTTAGCACTTTCATTGTCAGAGGAAAGTACAGGGTCCTTTGTTACCCCGGTTTCTCGTTCCATTTCCCTCACTGGAGAGGGAATATGAATCGATGGTCCATCATAATCAACACGACATCTCGATATTTTTGACAAGGCAATAAGTTTTTCGATGTTGCTCTCATAGGCCCTTTGTTTAAAGAAATCGTCATTGAGAGATGCCATTAGAATCAATTATGGGACAAGTGGAAGAAGGTAGAATCAAAGGGTTTTGGGGATGAGAAATGAAGAATCAAATAGGTAGGGGTGTAAAGGTGAATATTTTTGGGTTTTGTTTTATAAAAATATGGATAAAAGATGGTAAATATACAATGGATGTATATCCAGAATCACTAATACGCAAAATCGTTTAGAATAAGCGCACAACCTCCCCGGCAGCGGCGCCAAATTTTGATTCGCCTCAAACGGTCAGCTAAGTTTACCACTTGTGAATGGTCAACCAAGTCAAACAGCTGAAGCAAATGCTTCCGTGGAATACGGTGTTTCCCCGGGTCGTAATGTCCCAACAAGGTGTGCGATGTTTTACTAAAAACGAATCTGTGATCGAGTGAACGTGAACAGGAAAGGGTATAAGTGTGTGTGTGTGATTACACTAGGGTTTTATAACTTAAAATAACTTAGGTAAACTATTAGAACTGTTACGTGAAACCTAGATATCTAAAACGTATAAACGTAAACTAAATTAAAAATCAGACGCGACTGCGTACTGAGAAAAAGGTGAGTTTTAAGAAAAATAAACTACAAGGGCTAAAAATGAAAATTCTATAAACTTAAACTTAAAATAAAATTAAATTAAAACGAAAACTATTTTTTAGATTATTTTATTATTTATTATTAATTATTTAATTAAAAACTTATTTAACTATTTAATTAAAACTTAATTTAAATCAAACTAAAAATTATAAATACTACAAATTAAACTAAAAACTTATAAAAATAATTTCTAAACTTAAAAATGAACTTGAAGAATGTATAAAAATTAAAAATAAATATTTTTGTCTTTTTATGGATTTTCTATTAATTAAAAACTAATTATATTAATTAAACTAATTAAACTATTTTAAATTACAAATAATACTAAATCAACTTAGAAAATTATGGAAAAATTTATAAAACTATTTTATGACTTATAAAAGCTATAAAAAATATAAAAACTAGGTTTTGTCTTATAAAAATTAATTATGCTATTTAAAACTTATTTATTAATTAATTACTAATAAAACTATTATTAATTATAATAAATACTAAATTACAAAATAAAAATCTGAGAAAATTATTAAAAATACTTTAACCTAAAAGGAAATTATTAAAAATATAAAAACACAACTTACTTAATAAAAATCTAAAATTGAAAATTAAAATTAAATTAAATTAAATAGAAACTATCACTTATTTTTATGTTGTCTTTTCTGGGTTTTTCTTTTATAAAACTATATTATACTTAAAAATAGATAACTTTTGTAAAAAACAATTATTCTATAGCTTATTAATAAGCACAGTGGGGGCTTATTACCTCCACAGTTGACTTTGTTTGACTGAATTGGAAAATAAGCTCACAAGAGCTTATGTGGGGTCCACCTTGGTAAAAATTGATTGATCTGAGTTACTTGAACATGTAAAAAAAAGATTAAGCACTTGGGGTCCACAAGATAATCCAATAAGCCACAATAAGCACTTGCTTATGGTGAACTGAGACAGATTATGGGACAACTTTCCAAGCTGATTCAAGGTGGGTCCCAGTGGTGCATAGGTCAAACTAATGGTCAATTTAGGATCTCTGGTAGGAGGGGGGTTCAAAGGACCCAAAACTAGGGTGTGGGACCCACTGTGGTGACCTACAGCAACCACCAAAGGTGGTGGTGTGGGTGTGATAACTGCTGCACAGGGGAGGTGTTCTCCCTGCAGTTGTGTTTGGGATGATGGTGGGCCCCACACAAAATTCACAAAATTGAAATGAAAGTGGAAACTCAAGGACAAGCTGATAGACTACAAGTTACAACAAATTTCACTGCCTATTCTAAAACACAAAATTCAAATTAATTGCTTGAACTTTTGGAAAAACCTGAGAACCATGCACTTTGACTTATTGAGGAAACTTAAGAATTTGACTTTTTCCAACTTTGATTGGGTCTAACTAGATTAGATTGATGTATTAAGTGTTACTAAGAGTGCATTAAGCTAGAATGACTTCCTTAAGTCAAAATGGTTAAGATTGGAAACCCAAAAACCTTGACAGTTAACTGTCAAGGTGAATCTAGGGTTGTTTTGGCTTTTTTCAAGAATAACACTTATGTTTTATAACTGAAGTTACCTATTAGAACCTAAAGGGACATGCACAAACCATAAAAACAACACATAAAACAGATTCTAACACGAAGACAACTTAAACCAAACACTCCTTTAAATCCTTAACATGAATGAAACTAACTGAGACTTAGAACTAGAACCTAATCTATTAATCAAAAACCATCTACTGAGCTAGGATTAAGTAAAATAAACAATTAATAGCAACAAATAGGCTTATGAGCAACAAACACTGATTTTGAAAATAATATGAAAATGCTTACAGTGGGATCATATGAACTCCAAACCAAGAACAAGTATACCAAACTAAACTACAGCCTCCCTAAGGTACTACAACCATAAAATTCTTCAATGACCAGGATCCAATGCTTCTTTCTTCTTCAATGGTGAATTTTTATTTTCAAACTAATTTATTCTAATTTTTTTGTATTTTCTTATTTTTAATTCTATACTAAATTTTAAGTTTACTAAAGCTTACAGAAGCTTTTGTCAAGAGCTTATATGAGTTTGAGATTCCAAAACAACAACAGATAACAATATTATGTGAATTTGTCAATTTCACATAAAGTTGCTAAATACGAATTCAATAAACAAGATTGTAATTAAAGGTTTTATAAAGCTTGTGTTAGGAATACAAATATTCCTGTAAAAGTCTCGGTCACCTTAATATTGTAATAGCATTAAGTTAGCTCATAGTTAGTCTAGTTATTAGTTAGTTTAATATTTAGTTAGTTTTAGATTAAGTAACACCGTGGAAGAAGGACGGGTCTTTACCCACTGTATACCTGATCCATAGCCCGGGTGTGGGTGTTTATTAGTTATCTTGTAGGGACTATATATATCCCTCTCCACATGTGGAGAGGGTGAGCCTTTCATTTTTAATCTAATTTTTCTTTTTTCTTTTATCTCAAGGTTCCAAACTCTCTCTCTCTCTCTAGTTCTTGAATCTAACTCAAACATGGATATCATCTACCATGAATTAAGGCCATTCGAATCTAGATGTTCATATTCTACAATTGGTATCAAGAGCCAAGGTTTCATCCTAGGATTGTTGGTGCTCAAATTTGTGGCTTGATTTTTGGTTCGAAATATTTTTCAATCAATCACCTCGAATTGATTTTTTGTTTGAAGTGTTGTTGATGATTTGGTGGTATTGTTGTGTTTTGAGGTGTTAGTAGTTCTTAACTTTTCACTTGGGTTGGTTGAATTAGTTGTTTGGTTGATGTTTGATGTGATTTAGTGCATGATTCTTGGTTGAGATTAGCTTGTTTCTTGGTTGAGATTAGCTTGTTCTTGGTTGAGGTTAACTCTAAAACAGGAAAAAGACGAAAAAGGACGAAAGTGACTGTTTTGTCTCTATTCTGCGGTTAGCTTTGGTCAACTGCGGTTAGCTTTGGTCAACTGCGGTTATCTTTGGTCAACTGCGGTTATCTTTGGTCAACTGCGGTTATCTTTGGTCAACTGCGGTTAGCTTTGGTCAACTGCGGTTAGCTTTGGTCAACTGCGGTTAGCTTTGGTCAACTGCGGTTATCTTCGGTCAACTGCGGTTATCTTCGGTCAACTGCGGTTAGCTTTGGTCAACTGCGGTTACCTTTGGTCAACTGCGGTTAGCTTTGGTCAACTGCGGTTAGCTTTGGTCAACTGCGGTTAGCTTTGGTCAACTGCGGTTATCTTTGGTCAACTGCGGTTATCTTTGGTCAACTGCGGTTAGCTTTGGTCAACTGCGGTTAGCTTTGGTCAACTGCGGTTACCTTTGGTCAACTACGGTTAGCTTTGGTCAACTGCGGTTTGCTCATCAGTTTGACCAAAGTTGACTTTTTACGTCAAAACTTTAAACGGTCATAATTTTGAACCGTAACTCCGTTTTTAGCGAATTAGCTGTCAAAACGTCCGGAATAGGTTGAATATTGTGAGGTTTCACCACAAAGTCGTGAAATGAATTTTTCGAGGCCCAAATCACCTCCAGAGTGAAGTTTTTGAGGTTTTAAGTTTTCAGACCAAAAATTTTACCGTAAAAACTTGCATCAACCGAATCAAGATCACAACTAAACAACATATAACCTTGTCAAAACAAACAATCATCACTCTTAACATAAAATCACATTCTGGTATCAGGATTGAGTATAAATATTGGGCAACGACTTTGTTTGAGCTTCAAGAATCCAGGATTGAATATTAATCTGGTTGTGATATTCTCGAGTTTAGTGGATATAATTTCGGGATATATATATATGTCGACATGATTACAGAGTTTTTAAGCTTGTCAGCATTGTGGATGCCTATGATTTGAGTGAGCCTGCAATTTAATTTTTGCGACTTGAGTTACAGTTGACAACTTGCGAT
This sequence comes from Artemisia argyi, assembly GCA_030686995.1. Taxonomy (NCBI): domain Eukaryota; kingdom Viridiplantae; phylum Streptophyta; class Magnoliopsida; order Asterales; family Asteraceae; genus Artemisia; species Artemisia argyi. The sequence continues at coordinate 130,806,232 of CM060702.1, forward strand.
TTGATTAATTACGGTTTGTCAAATTGCGTTTTGATTTGTTGCGACTTGACTGATTGCAATTTGACCAATTGCGATTTGACGTTGCGAGTTAATACTTGCGATTTGACGTATTGCAATTTGGTTGTCTGCAATTTGACTTGTTGCGATTTTTCAAACTGCGACTTGACTTGCTGCAATTTGATCAAGTTGATACTTGACTTTGTTGACTTAAGTTTTGAAGATTAGTATTGCAACTCACCCTTAGATGTTCTTGTTAATTTCGCGGTTATTCTTGATATTTTTAGAAAATCCTGCGAAAGATTCGATAGGCTGGACTTAGTTTTTGACATATTAAAACTTACGGGATCTGACTATTATCTTCGGGATAAGTGTGTGCTTCGAGAACAGCAGGAATTGGGAAATTACGGTGACTTGGTTGGTGTGTTAATTCACGGGTTGGCATACTTAGTGTCACAAACATCTCGGGGTGGATGGATGCACGATGTTTGGTGACCCTTGCTCAAGTGTATTTAAGGTGATTAGACTTGGATGTTCAAGAAGTGGATATATACAATTAAGGATGGAAGGTTGGGTATATTTCACTACCTATATTTAAAGGAGTTACGTTGTTGTGCTCAATATAGGTTCTAAATCACGATTTTAATGCAAGTATAAGTCTCTAACTTGTCCTTTATCATGCTTCATCAAGAGATTGTTGTTTCTCAAGCTTCTAATGGGATTGTAGTACAAGAACTTCTCAAGAGATGGTTAGACTTAAAGACAGGAGGTGATTTGTTTAGAGACGTGCTTTAACCCTTTACTCACTCTATAGTTAAGCACATTTCATCCAGTGGTCTAGCATATTCCGAACTACAATGAATCATTAATCTGCTAAATCATTGATGAGGAGTCCAGCAAGGTGTTACTACAAGCATGTCTTTATCACCATCTTCTCTGCAGTAGGTTTATGTGTCTCCTTCCATGTATCTGCTTTGCGCATGACAAACTCACGACTATCACAGACTTTCAGTTCTTTGGCAAAAAGGTCATTGCATGTCCTTGTTGAGGGGGAGAATTTGCGCAAGTTTCCTAGCGATTCCGTCTCCTGTAGTGTGAATCTTTGCAGTTCCGGTTTCAACAATTCAGGATTCAGTGGGTCAGTCTCTAGAGGTTTGCTCACTCTTTAGCGACTATCTCTAACTTATTGGCAAGTTACTAAGTGATGAGATTCGTGTGATTGGTTAATCATTTTGCAATTAGTGAATTGTTGTAACTTGAGTCGTTTCGATTAATCAAATTGTTATCTGACGTTGTGAGTTAATCCTTACGACTTGACTAATCTCAATTTGATATATTGTAACTTGACTTGTCACGACTTGACACTTAGTGCGAATTGTGACTCATCCGGTATCTCTCTCTAAGTTTAACTTGCTGAATATATCTTCCGGTTTCTTTTGTTGACTTTAGTAAAATCCCTAGAAAGAAACATTTCTCGGTTTAAGTCACATAAGTTGTAAAATCCCGTTTGAAGATATTGAGATGTCAACTGTTTCGGATGACATTCAAGCAGCTGGGTCAGACAGCTTTGGTTGATTAGTCTGACTATGAGTCATGGGCACTCCTAAGAATTTGCGCATGTTTCTTCTCACTTTGATTGCTCAACCGCACAAAATGATCATGAAGCTAATTTGGTATCCCTTGCTTGAGGGTGAAGTTGGATTTCACGAAAGAGTATACCTATTTTATCTTGAAATCGGGGATGGTTGGATGCAGGATTTCAATGATAACTTGCTCGCGCATATGATGTAAGTTGAAGACTTGGGTTATCTAGTTTCCAGAAGTCGGGGTGGATGGTTGAAGACCTGGTTAACTATCACTTAAAGGAGTTACGTTATTGTACTCAGTGTCACACGTAGATGACGTTGTCGATAATCGCAAGAGGTGATGATTGTCTCATACTTTGTCAAGATAGTATTGAGTACTTAGAGATTTACATGGTTCACAAATTCTCTACACCGTTCTTCCAACAACAATGCAAGCTTAGGTAACAAATTTGAGTAATTCTACTTCATTTTCAAGATTGGTATATCGGGTTCCTTCATCATATGGTCAAAATTTGTTTGTGTTCGAGGTTGGTTAATTGGACAAAGACTTTAAAATTGTGATGTGATCTGTAATTCTCACATGATATTCTTAACCCAAACTGATGTTTGCCATAACCAAATCAGTCATGCCACATTCAACCTGTTACTATCTCACGGTTTCTTCTTGGTTTTGTAAAATCCCGCGAAAGATCTTATTTCTTGGTTTAAACTATAGATTTGTAAAATCCCGTGATGATGGGCTATGTGCTCTTGACCATGGTCGGGTTAAAACCATTATCAAAGTTCAGCCATAACATCACAAATGGCTGGACTGAGGCATTGAATTGACGAAATGTGACTACGGGGTTAGTTCAGTATTATTTATTTGAGGCTGAAGTGAAATTTCATGGGTGCGTGTACTTAGTATCTGAAGATATCGGGAAGGTTGGATGAAGATTCTTGGAGATCCTTGTTCGAGCTTTCAATACAACGACAAGGAACTTGGATATCTAGTTATTTTTTCTTTCTCTCCATTGCAAAATAACTATCACTTTAAGGAGTCACGTTGTAGTGCTCAGTGTCACACGAAGTTGTGGATATCCAAGAGGTGATGTACATCTTATACTTGATGGTTGGTTGGTTGAAGAGTATAGACTACTTAGGGATTCGATGTTGCACGAAGTCTCTACACCGCTCTTTGTTTCGCATTAGTACAAGTTTAAGTCACAAATTCGGGTCATACTACTTCGGTCTCAAGTTCATCATATTGGGTTTCTCTCCATCAGTAGTCACGACATATATCCGACAGAATGATAATGGGGTTGGTAACGAGTTAGCAAGAGAGTAGAAGAAAAGAGAGAGATGACGTCTGAATACTTCAGTTCAGGCCTCGCTCTTCATCGTTATGATGTTTGGACACATCAGTTCAAACCTCGGTTCTCAACTTCAACATTATGGCGTCTGCTGACAACTCTTCAGGCCCCGCTCATCAATGAGAAGAAAGGTGTACGATTCAGTGCACTTTATCTTCAAAAGAAGAGGAATCTTCTTATTTATGGCCATTCTCATCAACATGTTCATGCTCTTTTCGTGCTTATTCTGTTTTCAAGTGGATCGGCGCATATTGAAGTATTCTATTATTCACTTATTCAACCAAAACTTGCATTCGACAGGCATATGCAATTTTTGAGGGGGGGAAAGGGTGAATAAACAACATGTCAGTCCTCAAGAACCGTCAAGTGGAGCTTCTTACCATTGATGGTATTCATATTTACTAGTTCAATCATCAAAAATTGCAGTTGGCTGGCATATGCAATTTTTGAGGGGGGGAAAGGGTAAATATTAATCTACATGTTGGATGATGATTGAGAAATGGTCATACGACTCCTGAATACGTCAGTTCAGGAGTCGTGCAAACCATGGTTCTCCAACACTACATCTTCCTCTCTATTAAGGTGTTGAAGAATATGGTCATGGTATGCATGGTTCTCCAACACTACTTCTTCCTCTCTATCAAGGTGTTGAAGAACATGGTCATGGAATGCTAATCGACATAGTCTCACGGGCTGATTCCATCAGTAACCAAGGGTTTCTAGTCAATGCTTCAAGTATACGTCATCAGGCTACATGTACACATAATGATGATGATTCCGATTAATCGTAACCATCATGGGGGAGAGAAATGTGTACACCAAGGACGCACAAAAGGTTCACGTGATCGGGCTTAATCGTGTATTCCGGTGTTGAAAAGCCGCAGAGATGATCAGTGGTTCAACTTGTCACCTTGGTATTAACGTTTCACTGTTACGTCATGGTATGATTAATCGTAACCATCAGGGGAGAGAGAATGTGTACATCAAGGACGCACAACAGGTCTACGTGATCAGGGCTTAATATCCAAGGATGGATACATTCTATAGATGATCAGTGGTTCTACTTGTTACTTTGGTGTTATACTAAAGACTGAAGAAGGTCGAGTCGTCAGTCTATTCTTTATTCTCGGATGGGTGTTATCGTCTCATGTGTGCGCTGCGGGCTGATGGGTTATATGTAAGGTTACTGGAAGGCATTTGGTGAGATGAAGATGGTTGGTATTCTGTTCCTCCATATTGGGCAATCTTGAAGTAGGTCGTGTCTACAGTCTTCTCCACATTCTCCGCTATGTGATTAGAAGACTAAAGACGGCATGTATTTGGTTATCAAATGACCTCTTCATATTATGGGTGTTCGTCCAAAGTCTTCCTTCTATTGTGGGTGTTCATCAGTAAGGTTGTCAAGATTGGGGGAGAGCACTAATTAGGGGAGAGTGTAATGCCTGAATTAATCCCTGGTTAAATGTGCTCACGTTACTCTTCAGCATGTCAAATGATGGAAGCGGAGAAAATTCTGGAAGCTGAGGAGTAATGTTTTTGGTTTGGTATCCTTTGTACATATCTTATACCAATACGTAAATAGAAAAATATAATACCTACAAAAACCATAAAAATCTGAAAAATCATAAAAAAAAAATACAAAAATATTCTTCTCACGACATGTCTCTTGTGTAATCAATATTATGTACGTTTCTAGAAATGTCATTCAATAATGACACGGAATCATACATATGCTTGAGCAAGAGTTTTTCGGTTTCAAATAAAGTTTTTTTCTAAAACATGTCGTTCCTCAAAATATTCCTCAAAAATATTGCTTGCAGTCATTTCAGGCTGTAACCCGGACTTAAATTCATGGCTTGTAGTCATTTCAGGCTACAACCCGGACTTCAAAAATATGGTTTGCTATTACTTCAGATAGCAACCCGGTTTTCAAAATAAGGAAAACACGTCGCCAAAAAGACGGTTGTTCCTTGCAAAGGGTGCCGTTCATCCGAGCGTGAATTACTTTATATTCATGCACCCTCGATCTGATGTACGCTTAAGTGCATCATTTCTGGCAAAAGAAGAGAAGTCTTCTTTACATCTCAAATACTTTTCCTTCAAAGATTCTTCGGGAAAGTATTTGCTCCAAACTTGGTGGTACCATGGTTTTTGAAGATCAAACAAACTTGTAAAGTTGTTTAAAATTTACCACTCAATCGATGCTATAAGAATTAATACTTTGTGCAAAATGTTTAATTTTAAAATGTGTCATCGATTGAGGGGGAGAATGATTTCAAAAACTATACATCATCAAAACAATGATCTTTGTGCATAACTACAAGTGGATTAAGTGCAAGTGTTATGTGTTAGTATATGAATTTTTCATGAGTTTATCGCTAAACTCTAAATCATTTATAAACTCATCATCCCTAACACATAACATACTCCCTCAAGGATTGAGGGGGAGCTTAAGTGTCGTCTCAAAATCAGTCCTTCTTAAAATATGACGCATCTTTCTCCCAAAATCTCTAAACTTATTTAAATCACTGGGGATCACAAATCTCAATTGGTTTGAAATTTTTGATCGGGGGAGAAAATGTGATTTAAATATGAAAAACTGATTAGAATGTGATGTTTTGAACCAAAACCCAAATATATGCTCTTCCCTATGTGCTAAACTCCTTTGTTATATCAATGCACATTTTGAGGGGGAGCAAATGGTTTGTAAAAAAGGATCCTTGCATCTTACGAGATCGAGACTCAGATTTGACTCATGAATTGACGAAATACTAATGTCCTGAATCGAAAGGACTAGTCCTGGACGGGTAATAACTTCAAGCTGGTTCAACCAGTGATGTAAGCGTGTCTCGAAGAGGACTAGTTTAAGTAGAATGTACCGTTTCGAGAAACCTTGGGTGAACCTGATCGGGCCGGGTAATAACTTCAAGCTAGTTTATCTAGTGATGTAAGCGTGTCTCGAATGCCCGGTCATGATCATTTAAGGTAGATCAATTCAAAAAGTGCAACTCTTTCCGACATGTGCAAATTTTCAAATCAATACATATGAGCACATGTTAAGGGGGAGCATTTGAAAATGATAAAACTCTCAATGTGTTAACAAAATGTATTTCTTAATCATAAACACGTTGAGAGAATTTTCAATGATTTGGTGTATGGCAAGATAGGATAGTCATGAAGTTATAAGGTGGCTAAGGTTAGGAATACCGTCCTATGATCCGCCAGAGCCGGAGGGATCTACCCATGGACAATACCGAATAGATAGCATTAGAAAGTCCGTAGGTATGATCATGAAAAAAGGAGAATTGTGAGAATGGGGAAAGAAGGGGTTGAAGAATGAAAAAGAAATGAAATATGAAAGGGTGAAAAGAAATAGCCCTCCAATTATTCAACCTTAGGGCAGAAACCGGGTTCAATTCATAATCTACTAATTGTTGCTAAGGCGACATTGGTATTGAAGACAAGTCGTCATGGACCCAGTGACGCACTGCACTAAACCTTCTAACTACTCAAGTTCTCTTAAAAGAACTTGTTTCATTCTCACGGGGAACCGGTGTAATCTATCGACTCATCTCTTAGAGATGGTTGATAATGTAGCAGGAGACCTCTCCCTAATCTCCGCTTAGGAAAACCAAATGCACTTATTGAGTCTAGAGCCTCGAGATACATAAAAAGATCTCATAGGAACACGTGATACTTCTACCCTAGTTGTTCAATCATGAAGGACACCAGTAGTAAACTTATGAGTCCTACGCAGATCTTATCAATCTGCCTGAACATTTATGAGGGATGTTGCGTTAGTAACTCCCAATGATTGAATGGAAATTCCTGCCAGGGTCAACATCAAGCAGCCCTGAAAGCAGGTCACTTCGGTAATTCCTCATGGATTACGCTTAGTGGTCGTGGTGGTTTCAAATGGTCAACAGTCGTGGAGTGATCTCCAGCGACTCACCTAATCGTTGATATACTACGGTACGATCTTAAAAAGCCCTCTGTGGGTTTTCGATTAGGAACGGTCTTGGTAAGGATTAGAGAGAGTTTTCACACTATGCTATTGACAATCTCTAATTCCAAACCTATAAGTACCGGATGATTTGTTGCTAACTGTCTACTTGCAGGAATTTCTAACGATTGCGGGTGATTGCTGAACAGATGCTGATCCATCAACATATGCTCACACTTCAACTTCATAACTCAAAAGATATCATGATCATTGAATGGGCTTCAACCGTGCTTCCTCAACTCTGATGAAGAAGATCATGATCCTGAAAAGTGTGAGCATGCCAACACAAAGAGATTCATATCACATGGAGACGTTACTACTCCTAGATGACTTTCAAACATTCTTTTGGATGATGCAGCTGATGTTACTTCCAAAGATCATCCATCACATTAAAGGTGTCATCTAGAGTCTTCCACTTAAAGCACAAAGATCTCTACTATGAAGAATCATATCCTATGAGCTACAGTGACGAAAGAATGCTTAAAGACCAAAGAGCTTAATTTCAAAGGTGACCTCGCTTAGGGGGAGATTGTTAGGAATACAAATATTCCTGTAAAAGTCTCGGTCACCTTAATATTGTAATAGCATTAAGTTAGCTCATAGTTAGTCTAGTTATTAGTAGTTTAATATTTAGTTAGTTTTAGATTAAGTGACACCGTAGAAGAAGGACGGGTCTTTACCCACTGTATACCTGATCCACAGCCCGGGTGTGGGTGTTTATTAGTTATCTTGTAGGGACTATATATATCCCTCTCCACATGTGGAGAGGGTGAGCCTTTCATTTTTAATCTAATTTTTCTTTCTTCTTTTATCTCAAGGTTCCAAACTCTCTCTCTCTCTCTAGTTCTTGTATCTAACTCAAACATGGATATCATCTACCATGAATTAAGGCCACCCGAATCTAGATGTTCATATTCTACAGCTTGTATTACACTAAAAATAACTTAATATAACTGATTTGATTGAAATTACAACTGGAATTGAAAATTACACTACATACGATTTAACTATTCTAAAACTAATCTAATAATCTTTCTCTTCTGCTTCCTTCTCCTTTTTAATGGACTTCTAGGGTTTGTGGGACCCACTGGACCAATTCCCACCACTAATTAGAACCGTTGGATGACTGGTACTCATCTCAACCGTTTAAATAAAAATTGGCGCCAAAAAGTCTTGGGGAACTGTAGATAACGTGGTGATGTTTTCAAAGGTTTGGAAGGTTGTGTGAGGTGGAGGGATTGTGTGGAGAGGCTGGGGGGTCAAGTGGTGGTGAAACAGGCAAGGTGGAGGGGTGGTATTGGTGCTACAGTGGTGTGGGAGGGAAAGGTAGGGGAAGGGTGGTTTTGACTTGAGTTGACCCGGTTTTATCTATTAGGGTGGTGGACTGGGCTGGTAGGGTTTGGGCCTTGGGATTGGGTGGGCTGTTGGTGTGTTTGGGTTAGATTTGGTTTTGGGTAAATAATATAATGGATCCGTTTGGTTTTTATTTAGAAATCACAAGGACCAATTTTGTAAATTGCTGAAAGTTTGGGGTCTGAATTGGTATTTTCCTAAAGTTTATCACAAGGGTCTAAATTGCCAAGTATAGATAATACAAGGGCCACTTTTGATATTTTTCACTTTTTAATTACCGGGGACTATTTTTGCCAAACCTTCAAAGTCTATGGACCAAACATGTAATTTTACCAAACTTCACACCAAGGTCCATTCCTGCAAAATATTAGTAATACAAGGACCAAAATTGATTTTCTCAAAGTTTTTTACATCCTAGGGTCCATTTATGTCAATTTCCAAAGTACAGGGACTAAACTTGTAATTTTGTGAAACTTTGCACCAAAGGACTAAATATGTAACTTTATGATTAAAAAGGACCTTTGGTGACTTTTTCATGTTTTTAGAATAACCAGGGACTAGTTTTGACAATTTATGAAACTTGAGGGACTGAAACTGCCAATTATGCAAACTTTGTACGTTTTTCATTTGTTTTTGCATATTTTGCATTTGAAACATATAAAACACACTTCTAAGATATTTTAAGTATTTATATGCATATTTGAGTGTTTTTGTATGTTTTGGCAGCTCAGATTAGTATAAAATGATGAGTATTTAGACACTTATCAAGTACCCTGGCTCCTCAAACATTTATTACATGTCCTTTGAATTATGATCGCATAGACAAACCAAAACAACTGAGTCTTGACTAAATCTAGAAACACTTACCTCGGAAATAGAATTTTGAAACATAAAAAAACCAACTAAGTCTTGACATACACATTACCTCAGGTTGCGTGAGTAGGCGGTCTAATATCTCAATCACGTTTCCCTGAACTAAGGTGCGTTCATAGCCTAACTTTTAATGCTTTAGAAACCCTTGAGGGGGATACATGCTTGATGAGGCGAAAAATGAACCACTTTTAGGGGATCATTTAAGCACGGAATTGAATTTATTTGATCAAATATTACCCTAAATCGTTCCTTTTGTGATTTTAGGTACTTTGGCAGTGAAATCTGGAAAAGGAAGCAATTCGGACATTTTTGGAGCATAAAAGTGAATAAAACGCCAAAGACTTAATTTTCCATGCTGGGAACAGTGTATGACGGCGTCAAGAGCAAATTCATGACAGCGTCAAGAGTTAATTTGGTGACGACCCAGTCAAACCTGATGGCGTCACAAGAAGGGCGTCAAGAGTTAAAATCATGACGGCCTACATAAGGAGACCACATGACGGCGTCAGATCTAGATCTAGGCAGTCCGAGGAACTATTTGGTGGCGAGATGACGGCATCAGACATTTGTTCTTGACGCCGTCACCTTCCAAACTCTATATATAGTTTTCTATTTTTCATTCATTAAAGAGGAACTTGTGTGGAGAAACCCTAGGGCCGAACTTTGTGAACCCTAGCTCGTATTTTACAGTATATTCAAGGGTTTTCACCCCTTGAATCCTTTCATGTGCTATTGAGATAAGTCTTTTCTTAATTCAATCAATATGTCTATGTGTTGGTTGTCTATATCTTGTGCTTGTCTTGATTTCAACATGCTAGGCTAGATTTATCTTGTGTTTGCTTAGATCTAATGAAACCTAGATGTTAATTATGTGTTGATTACTTGTTTATGGTTGTATTGGATGAATGATCTCAATGTTAGGCTTAAGAAAACTGGCAGATCTCCATTGTGTAACATGCTTGAACGTCTTAGGAAACATGAACCGATGTGTACTAGGTTTTATTGGTTGTATTTAATGCATGAGTAAATTCTAATGATCCCATCTTAGGAGCTTCTTAGCCGGCTCGACATAGGAGTGCAGTAGGCACTCACAGGATTGGGGAAGTAAGTACGCCACCCCATGAATTGTATTAAGGAATACAATCCGTCATCCACGCAATTATAACAAGTAATTAACGTGTAAAAGATATCTAGGGAGTAGTGAAATCTAAGTAAACACGTTTCTCCCACATATTGCTCACAACCTTAGTATAATTTAGTTTATTTTCATTTCTAGTATTTTATTTTGATTGCGTCTTAGTATTGGCTTAGTTGATTAGCAACTAATTCCGCCCAAATCCTTCAAACCCGAGATTTTAATTTGCTTTCTAAAAAAATATAAAAATACAAAAAGAATCACCCCTCATCTCTAGACCTAGTCTTTAGGTTTTCTAATCCTAGCGACACTATTCCTAGCTGAACGATCAATCCCCCGGTACTTGTCATTATACTATACTACATCGATCAGGTACACTGCCTGGTGGGGGTTGTAAGCTTCTCGAGATCCCTCGAGAGGTAAAGCCTGGTGCAAACCCCACGCATCAATGCTATAAACCTAAATACAAGTATTTTCAACTATCGTGATTCATTATAGCATGAGTACCTTTCCCTGCCACTATTTCCCAAGTATCATGAACCATCATCACTTGTGTGTGAACGCGAATATTGTGGATAGATCTATTTGGAGTGTGACTACTCCCGTTGGTTTACCCCTGCTGGTTACCAATAGCACTATATTTGATAACAATAGGTAACATTGGAAAGTTACCTCCCGAAGAGGACTTTATTTCCTCAAATATCACTAAGGTGATCCCCATGTTAACGTGCTGATTTCATGAGCTTAGTTGCAATAATAACCATTTTCCTTGATAATTACATTCATTGCAATTATTACCAATGACGGGTATATAACATAACACATTGCCTAATAAACATGTATCTCAAGTAAATGAACAGATTACGGACCTATGACACGGAGTGGCACTGGACTTGAGGACTTTCAAACCCGTTATCATTCAAACCTTATATTCCACATAGATTTTGGGACCTGCTTTTGTTAAACTCTGATATTTTAATAAAGGATAACTTATCTTTTCAAATTGTCTCTTTTTGAGTCATTTTCTATTACTGTGATTGTGTATCAAGAGGTAATACCCCAGATTTAGCTTCCGCTGCTATCTGTGAATATGAGGGTGTTACTGATGAGACGAAAAGTGTTACGCTTTTAAGGGGTCATTTAAGCCTTAAATCGTGATTATATGATCAAATATTGCCTTAAATCATTCCTTTTGTCATTTTAGGTACTTTTGAGAGGAATTATGAAAAAGGAAGCATTTTTGTCGTTTTGGAGCATAAAAGTGAAGAATACGACAAAGTCTCAAATTGTGTTGGAAATAGTACCTTACGGCGTCACACACCACTAGGTGATGGCGTCACGTGTTGACAAAGGAGTGGATATGAAGTTTACACTTGATAGGCTAGAAAGGAATTTTGGAATTTAAATGTGACGGCGTCACGTTATAATGCATCAAGGACGTCATGTGTTATTACAAAGAGAGACGGCCCAGAACCTTATTCAAGCAGACAACGTCAAGAGTGGATCTAGGCCATCAAGGAACCCCGGCGAGGTAACGGCGTCACGTCCCATAAGGTAACGCCGTCAAAGTTGTAAAATCTATATATACTCTTCTAATTTTCATTCATTAGAGTGTGGAACTTTGGAAAAACTTAGGGTACAAACCCTAGTCGATTTTTGCAGCTATTTTGAGGTTTCTAAACCTTTTTCCTTCCATGATTAATTGAAGATAAGTATTATATCAATCATCCAATATGTCTATGTGTTGTTTGACTAAGTACTCCGAATAAGCCAAAGTTAACAAATAAGCACTTAAGTAAATTACAAAGGCCAAACAGGCCAAAATGGGGGACTTGCAGCCCTCTGTGGGGTCCACAGGAGTGATTGGAAGTCCAAAACAAGAGTTGATCCTAAAAGCTGGTCTGGTGAGCTTTCAAATAAGCCAAGGATCAGAGCTTATGGCTTACTAATGAGCTTATGGGAAGCTCAGGAAAATGGGGTTTCTATACTGACTACTCAGTATACTGAGTGCAATCAATACACCTTCAATGGCCAAATAAGCTAAGGGCAAAAGTTCACAGATCCAGAATAAGCACTATGTGGAAAACTAGAACGGGGGGGGGGGGGGGGGGGGGTTGAATAGTTTTATGTCAATTTGGATTTTAAAAACTTTGTTTTATAAAAACTTCAATTCTTATTAATGTGAATTTCAACACTTGCACAACACAAACAATTTAATCTAACTAACCAAATAATTATAACGTAAATATGAAAGTAAAGAAAAGATAGAGATAGAGAGATCAAACCACAACACAAGGTATTTATAGTGGTTCGGCTACGAAGCACCTCTTCGCCCTACTCCACTCCTCGAGTCACCTACTCTAGAGTTTTTCTTCACTATGTCAACAAACTTCCTTTTTGGCGGAGAAACCTTACACAACTTTCGCTTACACCAATTAATGACACTAAGCTAGATATCGAGTCCTAATAGTAGCTAGAACCAATCTCACACCACTACATGCCTTCTTCACAACTTATACACACCACTACTACTTCACAACTACACACTACTTCTACTTCACACCACAACTTCTTCAATACTATATTTACAAACCCACCTAGATCTACCAATTACAATCACTACAACTTTACAATAAATACAAGCTACACAACTAATCTTCAATACTTCTTGATTTGAGATGAAAGGAGTATTCTTCTCTTGCACTTTGAATAATGAGGGATTAGATCATTTGAAACAAAAACTAATATGTTTATGATCAAAGGATTTAGAAAGGTGTTTTGAGAGAATTAGAACAGAAAGTTTTAGTGCAAAAGGTGAGGAAAAATTTCAGATTTGAACCAGTATTTATAGGCAAAGAATTCTGACAGAGGAGCGTATGCCGGCCCCCTTAAAATTAAGGGGGCCGCCCACTGTAACGGCCTGAATTTTTTGTCCTTTCTGGGGAAAGTTTACTTGGTGAAAATTTAACTAAATTTTGTTAAAACTTTGAATTCATTTAATTATTATGAAATAAACATTTTCTTTTAATTACCAAAAATGTTTTTCTTAAATATATAAAATGCTTATACCATTTTATATAATTTGTAATTAGTAAATAAACCTTCCTTTGATCATAAAATGTATTAGGCACTTGTTTATTCATACCTTATGTGAATTAGTTGGATATAATGATATTTTGTCACTAAATACTTATTTACGTAATGATTTTACGTTTAATGATTTTACATTTTGTGATCGTCAAAACATAGGAATATCGAGAAATATTAACAACGTTTTTACGCATTATTTATATCAACACACTAATATGTTGAGTTGGTCTAATAAGCTACCTAAAAATCCAATGGTGAGGTCTGGGGCCCACTGGTTAAGCTAGAATGAGCTTATGAAAGTTGGGTGAAAACCCTGGTTCAGGGGAGGGTGTTATCCCTGCAGGCCCAAATAAGCACCTTAATAAGTCATATAAAAAATCTCACAAATAAGCCAATGGTGGATTTCAAGAGTTAAGCTGGTAACCTTTAACTGGTAAAAAGCTTGGGGCTTAATTGTGAACACAAAAATCAGGAAAATTCCCGGAAAAAGTGGGTTTCTGCCTAACTATACAATTTTTGTATTTTTGAGTTTAATGAGTAAATAACTTTCAAATGGTTTACAAAATTCCAAAATCTTATAATGGTACTGAGATTAGCTCAAGGAAACCTTAAACAATAACTTTCAACATTATCAAGCTTAAATGAGATTTTTGAAATAAAAACTAGCATAAACTAAAAATAAGCTGCAAACATGCAATTGAAACTTAAAATGGACTTTGATTAATGTAAAAATACTTACATGTGAATTACCTGACATAGGTATTTGTAGTGGGAATAATAGTGGTGAGATTTTACGGGTGGTTACAGTCTTACCCCCTAAGAAGAATTCTCGTCCCGAGATTTAGTTGAACGTAGGGTAAAAGATGAACGAGTTGACGATTCGAGAAAGGAGAGGTGATAGAGAAAGAAAGGAATCATACAAACAGAGTAGAAAATGTTTGTACATATGCCAGAAACTTAGGCTCATTTATTTCTATCTCGCTGCTCACAAGTAGAGGCGTACCAATTCTTGTAAGCAAGAGCTTATAAATTCATGATCCGTTTGATTTATAACTTTCTCATTAAAATGAAAGAGCGTCCTAGTTCATTTTAATAGGATAGTCATCATAAATCATCCTTAAGTAGTATCGACGGAAAATGGAGACAGTTTACCACATTTAAGGATGTGTGATACGGGAATGTTTTGCAGACAAGTTCAAGCCATGGTAAAGACAAGTTCTAGTCATGGTGAAGACAAGTTCTAGTCATGGTGAAGACAAGTTCTAGCAATGGTGACTAGTTCTATGGTCTCCCTGTTTAGCAACTAGTCACCTGGTAGCATCCCATGTTATGGCAAGAGTGACAGACGTAAAAGATCTCATTGTTGCAACTTTTGCAAGGCGAGATAGTATAATATCATAGTCGAACATAATGAGGATTATGGTTCAACATAGATATTCTTACAAGATCTAACTAATAGAATCTTGTGATATGACAAGAAGTACTAGTTCTAACTCTTAGAACATTGTAAGATGAGGTAGGGAGAGAGTTTAGAGTAAGGAAAAATAGAGTGAAAAATGACGGAAGAATGAAAGGATGGGAGGAAGTGGAAAGATAGATTTTATACGAAGGAGTGAAGAGGAAAGTGGGAAGGCAAGGGATGAAATAGGAAAGTATGAAGGAGTGGGAGATAACGAAAGGGTAAAAGATTAGGAATAGGTGGAGTGGGAAAAAAGATGGGATTATAGGATTAAACGCTAGAGTGAGGAAGGCGGGAGAATAAGATTTAAATGGGGGAATGAGAAGAAGCGGGATAATGGAATTAAATGGAAGAGTAAGAGTATAGGATACCTGAAAAGATGGTTTCCTAATGGAATTAAGATTTACTAGATTCCTTCAAAGTTTGCTTTCCCCCTAAGGTTCTTCTAGTTTTCATAACTAGTTTTAAAATCTAAGGGTGATATATTGGTCTTAGTTGGTGAAGAAGATCCTATAATAGGAGATGGGCTAGGTAATTCCTTATATAGGGGTTTACTAGGAGTATCACTATTCCTAGGTAAAGTTTCGTGTTTAGTCTTTTGACCTAAGTTGTCTATCTTACGTCCTAGGTACTTGAAACCGGGTAGGGTAATATCCATATTATCCTCTAAGTAGAATTCCTAATGTGTAACCTATGAAACGTCAAATCCTAAGAAACTAAGTATAGGTAGACTAAAATCCTCAGATGTCTTATTCCTAGTTATGACTAGTAACCTCGAATTCTAAGTCTGGGTTATCCTAATGGTGTACTATTCCTAGGAATTTATAAATCCTCAAAAGGTATGTGGGAAATCTTAATGCGAGGTACGTCACTTATGAGCCTAGGTGTGGGTAAACTATAACCTCAAAATGGCTTGTTCCTATAAGGTGAAAATTTGACTAGTATTCTTATCCTGCTACTAGACTAGGTGCTAAAGGCTTAAGATTCTATGTCGATAGTGTACTGATTTAATCCTTTGTTATTCTTATGTTTCCTAAATTGTATCCAAAAGACTTCTCAAATCCAATCTATAACTAGTTTTAATGTCCTCGATATTCATTATGTCAAATCCTAAGATAAGTTATATCCATAAAGTCTTTATTATGTCATAGGTTTCTTAGAATTTTCTATTCTTAGTTCCTATTTCCTTAATAATTTCTTAGAGTTAGCTTATCTTAGTGATTTAAGGTATTCTATATCTATTCATATTTTCCAAAGATACCTTAAAATCTTTTCTATTCTTAGGTATGAAAATCCTAAGGAGTGTAATTCGGGTTTTTCTAAGAGGGAATAACTATTTCAGTAATCATAGTAATATAGATGTGTAAAGAGGGAAGATTGGGAATAAGAATAGCTAGGGGAATATAACTAAAGAAGGCTAAGGAAGTAATGAGGGCTAGAGATACTGAATTTAGAAAAAATTCAGATTTCTATTATGTAGAATAAGAATTCTCATCTTTAGTATCATATGAAATGATAAGGGAGTGTTTTTAAGGGATTTGGTTTTTAGTAGGTGAAAAGAGATGAAGTTCGAGGGAAGTTGTTATTCATGACATATAATGTCATAAAATAACGGGAGCAGAAGTTACAACTGCATAGGGTCATAAATAACTAGTTTTTAACAAGCGTCGCTATTTATGCCAAATGTCTTGTTGTTAGATTTAAGAGGATAGGGATTTTAGGCAGTTTGACTAAGGAGGAAAAATAGAAAATGGGAATAGGGAACGAACTCTATAGAATGACACTTTAGGCTTTCCTAAAATTCCTACAGTTCAAGAACACGTATCCTTACGAGACGGCACTCAGTAAGGTCTTGGGTTTAAAATCGAAACCTAAAGGAGTTAAGGGTTAAGAGTTTTGAGAATCTATGAATCTAAGGCATCAGGACAATTCGTCCAAATTTCCTAGGGATTATAATGGGGTAAGGGTTTAAGGTAGGTTGTAAAAAGTACCCAACATATCATATTTTATAGGATATATCTAAATTCCTAGGGGTTACTATAAGGTTTGGGATGATCTAGGGTAATCAAGAAAAGGCGTACCTAATCCTAGGTTAGCAAAGTTATCCTAAATTAAGGGGCACTATGAGGTGAGAGTAAGAGGTATCTAAGGCATTACTTATGTTATTAATTTCCTATTTTACATATCCTATAAGTATTGTGGCATTGTTCTAGGGCAAAACTCCTAAAGTTATAAAAGGCATACTACTTAGGGATTTCTTCAGAGTTTTTCTTAAATCTAAGGGTTTGAGTTTGTGATGTTTCCTAGATTTGATTGATGACATTCCTCATCATCATCAATCATCTTTTCTAAAGTACAAATCCTAAAACGGGCAAAAGCTATCTTATGGTGGTATCTCATTTGGTTTTTGTGTAATTTATTAATCATAAAACAGGCTTGTTGTAGGGTGTTTCTTAAACTACTATAATCAGGTCGGGTGCCTATGTTCTTATCATGACCTTCTTCTATCTTCTCAATAAGGTCAAGGAAAATTTCATCTAAGTTATTTAAAATATCCTCTACCTGATTTTCTAAAGTTATCATAGTGAAATTTTCTCCGACTTCAAATTTCCAAGATGAAGTGGGAGGGTTTACTAAGTAAGGTGTGGGTGCTAAGGTATACGGTTGTCTAGGTTCATATCTATGGGTATAGGAAGGGATAGGTTTCCTAGGTATATATGGGTCTCTAGGAGGAAAGAACCCGTGTGGCTCAAATCTTGGAGTGGGAAATGGTGGGTGTAAAATAGTGTTTGGGGGAGTAATAAGTGATGCCTTAGCATAGAATTCTCTTATATGTTTTAAGTGTGGGTCATCTATGAAAGGTTTAAAACCTAGGGGTGACGGCGTATCTATACTATTCCTAGGGCTTTTCGGGGAATTGGGAAAAAGATTTTTAGGGTTAAAATCCGAATCATTTTGAGAGGGAAGAACATTCTCCGTATGTAATCCATATAGGGTAAAGGTTGAGTAATGGGGAGCAGGCATGACTATTTAATAACCCGATAAAATAATATAAGCTAAAATATAAGAGAAGAAATACCCATTATGCAGACCTAATGCACATATGGCTCTTGGAAAAAGGCATTGGGGAGTGTAGTGGCACGAAGGACTTTCTCGGGTTTTGGGAAAAGTAGTTGTAGTTTAGGTTTTGACCTTATTCTCTACAACTAAAGCTCTGACGCCAGTCTGTAACACCCTCATTTTTACAGATCGCAGCGGAATTTAGATCTGGGGTATTACTTCATGGATCACAGATACAGTAATAGAAAACGACTCGAAAAGAGACGTTTTATAAAAATGAGTTATCATTCATTAAAATTATCAGAGTTTTATAAAAGGAGGTTCCCAAAATCTAAGTGTGTTATGAAGCTTGAGTGATAACCAAATGGAAAGTCCTTCAAGTCTCGTGCTACTCCATGCCATAATTTCCACAGAGCTCCGTTACCTAGGATACATGCTTAAAGAGTCAACACTAGGTGTTGAGTGAGAGTCATAGGTTTATGTGATAGTGAATACAAGTTCCACAGGGTTCAGTTGTTACACCCTTCAAGGAAAATGTAGTGTACGTGATAATTGTAATGCATGTACAATTATCAAGAGTTGGTTATTGCACTAAGCTCATGAATCACACGTTAATGGTCCAGATCATGGGGCCTGCAGACCGTACCATGATGGGACAGAGAGAAAGGATAACCTTCCAACATTAATCCTTTAGAGGGTTCAAATATAATAATTATTGGTACCCTCCATAGAGAGGTAGTACCAACTAGAGTTGTCAAACTCCAATAGATCTATCAATTATATTCGCGTTCACTTGTGTAAAATATCACAAGCGATTAGATTAATGAATTTTTTTATGTAGGGGTGGCAGATAGTTTACTCGTGCAACAACTAAAGAAAAAGACTTGTATTCTATTTAAAGCATGTATCCCCCTCACAGGGTTGTAAAGCATTTAAAAGTGAGGCTATGAAAACTCACCTGGGCTTAGGGAAATCTGATTGATGTAAAAAGTGACTCGGAGACTAGACTGCCTACTCACGTATCCTGGTGGTATTGTATGTATGGATATATGTCAAGATTCAGTTATCTTGTTTAAGTTTCTTAAGTAATCATTCTTAGGGTTTTTTATGTTTTAGATATAACATAACACCATTCGGGCCATCACAATCCAGAAGTATAAGACTCCTCACATGAAGCTCCCTACTATTGTATTATGTTATCAACATAATACCATTCAGGCCATCATAATTCATAAGTTAATACTCCTCACATGGAATTCCCTACTATTGAGTTATGTTGTTTTTAGAGTTTAGTTATAACATAACACCGTTCGGGCCATCATAATTCAGAGGTCATGCAAAAATCGTTTGAGGAGCCAGGGCACTTTAATTCGTAAACCCATCAAACTCGTCAAAATGAAATATCCACATGATACCCCTCAGATGAAGCTACCTAATATTGTGTTATGCTTCTAAATTAAAATAGCTTTTTATATTTATTTGAAAATACTTTCACTTTATACCCTTATAGTTTATATATTTACAAAATCTACCCTAGACTTATAATACTTATATTATTTAGTCTTTTAACTATCTAGGGTTTACACATTTAGTCCGTATGCTTAAATATTTTAGGAAAATGGCATAAATGACACTTGGAATTATAATGTTTCAAAATTTACCATTTATACCATTTACTTTATAACTTTTGCAAAACTAGTCTCTATAAGTTTATAACTATCTTACTTTTTATCCTAAGGTTATATAACTTTGCAAAAAGGGTCCGTATACTTATAACTTCTAAGAAATGTCAAAAATAGTCCCCAGACTTAATATTTTAAGAAACTTACCATATATACCCCTATACATAGAAAACTTTGCAAAACTAGTCCTAATTCCATGCAAACTATATTTTTATGAAAAAAAAAGGTTTCCTAGCTTATGGTTAACTAACATTAGCATATCTAAGTTGCCTGAACTAGAGTATAGTTTATAATAAGGGTTTATAGCATAAAATTAGCATTTAGTCTATAATTAGGGTTTTAAAATGAGAAGTTCTAAAGGAAAATGATCAAGGCTTAGGCAAGGATTCTAAGGCATCATAATACCAACCTATTACTATAATTAAACTAATAGAATCAAAAATCAAGCTTACTTGACAAGAAAAGAACTTAACGTGGGCTTATTAGGGTTTTCTAGGCAAAAACTATTTTGACAAGGCTTCTAGGCTTCTAGTACTCAACTTCTAGGACAACAACGGTTCTACTACTACTACTAGGACCAGAGATTGTGTGGTAAAGAAGAGTAAATGGGTTGGTTTGATACGGAGGGTGTACGAGAGTATTTATAGCCTTGTTAAGCTTGGAGACAAAGGAAAGGGGAGACTAGGTGTCACGAGGGGGAAGGAGTGACTCACTACTGCCACTATATGACTAATGGGAACAATAAGGGTGACAAGGATGAGCTAGGAGGCGGTTTAGTATTTGTGTGGTGGTGTTTTTTCCGCAAAGTGAAGGTGGTGACAAGTGGGTGATGCACCTACTTGTGTGCTAGCAAGGGAGGGTGCTTGGGGTAACTAAGGTGCTTGAGGTGTTTGAGGTGCTTAGGGTACTTAGTTTTAGGATTAGGGTTAAGTTATGTTTAGTTTAGACCTAATTTTGCTTAGTGAGAGATTAGGGTCTAGCTTTGGGTTTAATGCCAAGATTAGGGTCCTCTGAGTGTTAGTAGCTAGGATTAAGTCCTAAGATATTGTTCCTAAGATAAGTCATACATAAGCCTTTAATACTTTCAAACTAGTTCAGATAAGCAATTCGGGTTTTGTAAACACATAGGCCTAATTAGGGTTAGTTTAGAGTTTGTTGTGATATTGTGATATACTTAGTGTATTAGATTGGTAGATTACTTATTGTGGAGTTGTTTTGATCTTATGCTTGACATACCGGGACTGAGTGTAGAGATTTGTAGCATGAGGAGATACGTGAGCAAATCTATAGAGTCATGCAAGTAGTGTGTAGGTCAAAGTTCTGGATCTTAGTAGCCTTTGTAAGACAATAAACACCTTGAATAAATCCAAAGTATTTATACGAGAAACTCTTAAGAGCAATGTATACTTGATGTTAACGGGGAATATTAACACAAGTAGTAAGAACAACACAGGGATTTTACTAACTTCATATTCTATTAAACTTTGTATAACTTTGCGTAGAACACAATACCGTAGGGTTCCTTTTATACTACATGGAAACTCTAATTCTACAAAACGTGTGAAAAGATGTGTGCATATCTTCTCCTAAGATATCTAACCGTGTGCACATCCTTTCCTATAATATCTCCTAAGATATCTAACTTGTTAAGCAAAATAGACTTAATAGTCTAAACATAAATAGACTTAACTATTATCTACTAAACTTAACTTAGTACTGGCAGACTTAACAGTCTACCCGACTTAACTAACTTTTCCAGACTTAAGTCTGGTTACAAATAATTCCCTACAATCCTCCCCTAATTTGATCTTCATGCTCCATGACCTTCAAGTTCCTTTCTTTAGATATAATTTGAGGATTTTAAACATGATCTTCTTTGGAATTATTGTAGAGCTGCAACCTTTTGTTGAATCTTCATATTTTTGCAGCATTCTATATCAGCAACACTTTTGCACCATTTGATCGTTTCAGAAACATTGACAATATGTACATCAAATCAAAAAGTTTCATACTATTCTCATAACATCCATGTGTGTTAACACCTGTGAGAGGTGAATCATTAAAAAATTAATGGATTTGATGTCTCTTTACCAGTTAGACATTAACTCTAGAGTAGCCAATGTTTCAGCACAAGACCATGGTCCATTGATAACAATATGATTTTTAGCAAACCATCAGCTATCAACGGATTTGATTTGTCTTTACCAAAAGTCATTTGCTTTTGGACTAGCCAACTCTTTGATGGAAAGCAGTCATCATCTTGGTGAGTTGATTACCAATTATGGTTTTCCACAGCCTTTACCACAAGCCATAACCTTGTGGGCTAGCCAACACTTCACTACCATAGATATGGTGAGTTGAATACCATACAATTTTTTGGCAAATTGTCTACAATAAACGGATTTAAGATATCTTTACCTAGAGCCGTTTGCTCTTGGATTAGCCAGTCCTTATGTGGGTTAGACATGGTGGACTGATAATCATTTGTTGTGTTAGTGCAAGGCAGCTTCACCAATTAAGCTCCAAGTAAACCTATCTCAAGCCCATCTCTCCATAGCTTTTGAAAATTCTTTCAAACACCCCAAATAGCTTCTTGCTTGGATTGTCTTTCTATTAGCTCCAAAAGCTGACTTCTTGCCCTATCCTCCTTATCTCCTAGCAGCTTTTTTTCCATCATAACTTTACAAACTCTAGGAGGGATCGGGTACTCTACCTATGCAAGCATGTAGATATGTCCAGTCTCCAAGGTTAGACAGTGAACTGCACAGCTAGAGAAATATCTCCAATATCTCACTTCTTGTTGGTGAGGTAGTTTCATACTTCATCAGTCTTGCTTGGAGGATCAAACATGACCTTTAAGTCACCCCATAGAACTCTCTCATAATCATCTTCTGGTGTAACATTACCATGCTTTGTCACCATAAGTCTGTTTAACACCTTGAGATCATCTCTTGTCGAATCATGCAACATAGCTGGAAAATTCAAATAAAGATTTTCTTTGTAATCTTCCCTAATGATTTTATATGCTGCTATGTTATTCCCTTGTTTGATGATCTGCCAGTTTACAACTTTGGCAGGTGTTCTTAAACTTTGTGTCATGGTCTCAATGGTTTGATGATCTGCCAGTTTACAACTTTGGCAGGTGTTCTTAAACTTTGGCAGGTGTTCTTACACTAGAAAATTTGAAAATAAAATTTGGAAAAATAAAAAATAACTTAAAAACTAATTTTAAAATTTAATTTATACTTTTCTGATTTTCTAATTAATTATTATTAATTATTAACTATTTAATATTTATTAAAAACTAATTTAAATAAATAAAAAAAATACTAAATGATGCAAGAAAAATTTGAAAAAAATACAGAAATTATTTTTATATACCAGAAGCCTAGGAAAATTATAAAAATAGGAATTGGTTATTAATAAGCTGAAGAATAAGCTAATTGGCTTAAATAGAAGCTATCACTTCTATTAAGTTGGGCTTATTTGGAATTTTCTTTTCCAAAACTGCTTATTATATGATTTTAAGCAACTTTTGTGAAATGAGTTTGACTGAGTCCAAGTAAATAAGCACTTCAAGTGCTTATTGCCTAGGAAGTTGACTATCTTTGACCAAGAGTGAGAATAAGCTCAAATGAACTAATGTGGGGTCCACTTTGGTAAAAACTGATGCAAATGAATTAAATGAACAATTCTAAACAAGTGTCACAGAAATAAGATGGCTGAATAAGCCAAAACACCAAAATAAGCACTTTGCTTATTTGGTTCTGAGACAGAAAAGGGACAGCCTTTGGGTGCAATTCTAGGTGGGGTCCACAGTCCTTATGGTCAAACAAAGGGTCAAAGTCTCAACCCTGGTAGGAGGGGGTTAAATGGCACCAAGTCGGGTCAGTGGGACCCACTGAGTTGGTCACAATGAACCACCTAAGTTGGTGGTGTGACTGAGTCAGCTGGTGCACAGGGCACACTCTTGCCCTGCAAGTGTTTTCAAGGGGCAAAATAGTCTACTAGAAAAAATTATAAAAATCAAACAAGTGCATGGATTTGTAGTTCTACTGGTAGATAACAACCTCAACAAGTTTCAGAACCTAAAACCACCCACAAAATTCAAGAAAATTCATCCCATATTGGGAAAAATCTGAGTCTTGTGTTTTTGACTTTTTGAAAAACTTTGATACTTTGACTTTTATGAAACTCAGATGCTTTTTATTGCTTGAATATGTTATGATAAGCTATATAAAGACCAATTTTAGTGAAATTACACACTTGTGAATAAATTTAATTGGTTTTGGACTCCAAAGATCACCACAGTTAGCTGTGGTGATGATTTCCTTGTGATTTTGACCTTTGTGGTATTTGTGACCAAGGAAATGGATTCCCTGACCTTATATCTACCCAAGCAACTAAATGAACCACAGAGTTGTGCAATAAAACAAGTAGAATACCACAAACAGACTACAACCAAACACCCCTTTAAAAACAGCTTATGATGAAAATGTGATTCAAACAAGTACACAATGCAACCTAATGATTACAACTAGTTAAATAACTGATAATTAACTAAGATAAGCACAAATAAACTACTAATACTACTTGTTAATAAGAAAATGAAATTTGGTGCTTACAAAAGCCTTCCAAGCTATCTGCCAAGTACCAAGGGACCACAAACACCAATCCTAAATGGTTTCCACAAACCTCTAACCCACTGCCATCCATGATTCACAGTGCTCCATGCTTTCTTCACACTTTGATCACCAATTTTTTATTTTATTTTTATTTTTCTTAATTTTTTAGTATTTATTGAAACTAGGTTTAGGGAATTAACACAAGCTTGAAAAGCTCTTAAAAAGTTGTTTTCTGAGTTTACATGAGCTTATGAATAGCTTAAACACACATTAGAACCTTAAATTAACACTTGAGAAATTTGAATTGAACTTGAAAATTGAAAATGAGAATTAACTTAATGCCTTGCTTTCATTAATGTAAAACTGAGTACAAAGAGGATTAAAACATTACTTAAGCTAAAAATTACAATACTACACTAATGCTAATGGCTCATATGAGCTACATATTTATAACGACATAAAAAATAAAGCATGAGTCTTCCCACATGGCTTCCATTTGAAAACTGAGAGTCCCAAAGTCTTTTTGTTGACCCTTTGACCAAATCCTCACCACTCAATTGTATTATAATCAATCCAAGCCCTTGATTGAATTTTTGGCGCCAAAATGAATACGGGCAAAGATAGTGGAACTGGTGGGGGTGTATTTATTGTGGTGGTGTGGGTTGGTGTGGTAGATGAGAGGCATTAATTGTGGGGGGGCTGTGGAGAAAAAGGTGATGAGGGGGAGGCAAGGTGCCCTGGTTTTGCGTTGTATTGTTGGGGGGAAGAAGGTGGTCAAGGGGGAGGTTTGACCGGGGTGGGATTTTATTTAAAAAGGGATGGGCCGTGGTGGACTGGGCCTAGGGGATTGGATTTGGATGGGTTTGGTTTTGGTTTGTTATAATAAAACAAGGGTCCGGTTGGTTTGTATTTAACAAGGACCAATTTTGCAATTTTGCAAAACATGAGGACTGATAATGTAATTTTTCCAATTGGCTTCCAAGGACCAAATATGCCAATCATCAATAAACCAAGAACCAATTTTGCCATTTTCATTTTTCAAAATTTCCCAGGGACTTATTTTGCCATTTTTGAAAAGTCAGGGACCAAACATGTAATTTTGGAAACTTTATGACCCAAGTGTAATATTTTGTGAATTTTGACTTTCAAAAGCTTGGGTTGACTTTTCCTTTCAAAATAAATGCATAGGGACTAATTTTGACAAGTTTTGAAACTTGGGGGACTGAAACTGCCAATATAGCAAACTTTGATCGTTTCTCATATGTTTTTGCACATTTTGCTTTTAAAACACATAAAACACAATCCCTGGGATAATTTAAGTATTTTGATATCTTTTTGATTGTTTTTGTATGTGATGAGTGTCTAAATACTCATCATTTTATACCAATCTGAACTGCCAAAACATACAAAAACACTCAAAAATGCATCATAATACTTAAAATATCTTAGAACTATGTTTTATATGTTTCAAATACAAAATATGCAAAAACAAATGAAAAACGTACAAAGTTTGCATAATTGGCAGTTTCAGTCCCTCAAGTTTCACAAAGTGTCAAAACTAGTCCCTGAAGGTTTAAAATGAATGAAAAGTCAACTTAAGTCCTTGGGAAACCAAAAATATTCACAAATGATCCCTGGATGAAAGTTTACACAAACTGGCAACTTTTACCCCTCAAGTTACAAAATTGGCAAAAATAGTCCCTAGGTATTCAAAACTTGGAAATTTACAAATAATACCCTTGTACTATGCATGAATGACAAAATGGAACAATTTTGATAAACTTTTGAGAAATTACAACCATAGTCCCTGAAAAATCCAAATTTACAATAATGGTCCCTGGAGTTTGAAAAATTACAGAAAAGGTCCCTGGATATTTTTAAAATGAAAATAATAATAAATTGGTCCTTGGTTTATCATATTTGGCAAAAATAGCACTTGAAAATACTTTGGGAAAATCATAAATTAAGTCCCTCTATTTTACCCAAATTACATAATTGGTTCTTGTGTACACCACAACCAAACCGGACCCTTTTATTTATTTAACAAAATCCAAACCCAACCCAACTTAATTACCCAACCCACACACACCCCTAGCCCAACATAAGCCCAGTCCAACACCCCCTTTTAAAACTAACGGGGGTTGACCCCAGTCAAACACCCCAAACCGCCAAAACCACCACCACTATAGCTCCACCTCTCCCACACCTGCTTCACCCAAAACCAGGTGGTTTTCCACCTCTACCTCACCTCCCTAGCTCACCCCCTACTCCCCTTAACCTCCTTTCCACCTCACAGTCAAATCCCATCACTAATAAATGCATTCCACACCAAAATTTCTCCCCAAACCACATTACATCCTCTGTTTTCTTCTAAACAATCCCAACTTGCATAAAAAACATTCCCCTTGCCCCCTGACACATCCACAACAATCCACAATTCTTTAATTGCAGAACGTTGGCTCCAAGTTAACTTGGAGACTTTTGGCGCCAAATTCATTTAAACGGGTAGGATCATGTCAGAGCAATGGAGGGTCAAGATCTAAAGTGGGAATGACTCAGAGACTCACAAGGAACCCTAATTGAGCCTATAAAAGGAAGGAAAGCAGAAGAGAAGCCTATCTAGTTTTAATTTTAAAAAGTGTATGTCGAATTAGTTTGTTTCAAAAGTTCAAGTGTAATCTAAGCTTTCAAGTTTCAGTTTAAGCATCCTCAGTGTACTAGTAATCTGTTAGTTAATAAAATTCAAGTTTGTGTTGTTATCTCAAGTTGTGCAATTTTTATTCTCATTTAAAAATTACAAATAATCTGTGTTGTTATTACTGTATGGTTTAATGGATCGAATAAGCTCATATAAGCTCCCATAAGCTCAATACAGCTTTTAGTAACCTACTAATCAGTTTAATATAAAAAATCTCACAAATTACAAATTGGTCAACTAAAGTCAACTGCGGCAATTTGGACTTGATTTCTGGGATTCAGAGGTGATTTGGAAAGGAAGCAGCTTTGGAGTATTGGTTTAGATCCTCAGGGAGGAAATAGGTGTTCTTGGTTCATGGTTTGAGCAGGAAAGCAATATTGTAAGTTTCTAAAAAATCTCATAACTATCTTTGTATTGCATCTTTATTAATCTTGGTTATCATTACCATTTTCTATGTTTCTTATGTTTGAATAGTGTATTCAAGTGTATTTATGGTTTGAGATTGCTAGGCTGTTAAGAAAAATCACTTGTTACTCATTTTCTAAAAATCTCACAGTGAAGTATCCATTTGAGCCATATCATGGTTTAACACTTAGGGTATTGTTGATTCATGTTTACTTGATCTCTGTTAATGTTAGTCTAAGGTTTAGAAACAGATTTGTAGGTCAAATCATTGTTTTGCTTTGATAATCACAAAATCAGTTAGCTAAAGGTGTTTTTGGATCAGTGAATTCCTAAGTATTGTGCTTGGTTATTGTTGTTGTTCTGTGTTTATACAAGTAACTTAAGATTCTATTAGCCTAAGTAAACCATAAAAACCTAGGCTTATTAAAGAAAAAGTCAAAATCATAGTCTCAACATCTCCACAGTTCACTGTGTGAGATTTGGTATCTCATACCCACCATATTAGCTTATATCTTATAGATTTAGCTTAAATTAGGGTAATCATAGCTTAATACAGTTTATTAAATCAGTTAGATAGCTTAGAATCTCATATAAGTCAATCTAGCAAGTTTCACTAAAAAGTCAAATTATCCATTCTCAGGTTTTTACCAAACTTCAAAGAATTGTTTAGAATTTAGGAATTTGATCTAGGACTTGAAACTTTTTATAGTATTAGCCTACCAGTTCATCTTTGATTTTCCATTGTTGTTGTATTTTTAGGAATTTTAACCTGGGCTCTACAGACCCTCAAACTCACTTGCAGGGCAAAGGTGTGCCCTGCTCATTCAGACCCAGTCCATCACCACCACTTTGGTGGTGATTTCTGACCAACTCAGTGGACCCCACATCCTAGGATTCAGCTTAATTATAGCTTAATACCTCAGCTTTTCACATCTAGGGTTAGTTTAGCCTTTAGCTTATTGTAGCATAGCTTTTAGGATCCAATTTGTGACCTGTGTAAAACAAGCCATACTGATCACTCAGAATATGATCACCATTTCAAAGGCTCACATAGAGCTTATTAGTGAACCATAAGGGTAGCTTATTGGCTCAATTTGTAGCTTATCACCTTAGTTTTGAACCCCTAGATTTAGTTTGAACCCCCTTTCACTCTTGTGGACCCCACACTCATTGAAAGTAGACTGCAGGGTAAACCAATATCCTTTGCACCAGCTTACCACCACTACACCACCAACTTTAGTGGTGGCTGCAGCCCACACCAGTAGGTCCCATACCTCAAACTTAGCTTCTTACAACCCTCCTCCTACCCAGGTTCAAAACTTGACCCTTAGTTTGACCTATAGATCAGTGGACCCACTTAAACTTGTCCCCAAACTCTGTCCCACTTCTGAGTCAGAAACAAAATAAGCAAGTGCTTATTTTAGCTTTCCAGCTTATCCTAGGAGCTTATCTTACCACATCTAGCTTAATTAGGTATAAGTAACTTAGGTAAACCAGATTTCACCATAGTGGACCCCACATAACCTCAACTTAGCTTATTTCTCAATTTGGTCAACCATAGTCAACTGTATAAGCTTATAAGCACTTTCAGTGCTTATTTTAAGGTTCTAAAATAGTTTCCTTTGTTAAAGTTTCATTATTTAAGTATTTAAGTAGTTTTATAAAAGAAAAACCAGAAAAAGCAAACATAAAAATAGTGGTAGCTTCTATTTAATAGAAATTATCTATTTAATTTTCATCTTAGCTTATTAATAAGCACTTGACCAATTTTATAATTTTATAAATTACTTAGTACCTTAAAGTAGTTAAAATAATTTTCTTAGAATTTTCATAAGCAGTTTACTATTTATTAGATTTAAAACTAGTTTAAATAATTAAATAGGGAATATTAGTAATTAAATAGATTTCTTTAATTTTAATTAACTAAAGTAGAATTTTATATTTTTCCTAAGTTTTATAAAGTAGTTAAGACTTTTAAAAAATAGTTTCATAATTTTCACTGTCCATTTTCTAATTTTCTTATTTAAATTAATTAAATTAGTTTAAAATTAATTAATAAGTAATTAATTAGTCAATTAGCTTAAATATAATTTTTAGCAACTTTTTATATTTTTTAGTGTTCCTGTAGTGATTAAATAGTTTTATAAATTTTATCATAATTTTCTAAGGTAATTTAGTATTAATAGTAATTTAAAATAATTTAATTAGATTAATTAAATTAAATAGTTATTAATTAATAAAATACTTATAAAAAGACAAAACTATTTATTTTCATTTTTTATACTTTCGTCAAGTTCTTATTTAGGTTTAGAAATTATTTATTTAAGTTTTTAGGTTAATTTGTAATAGTTGTAATTTTTAGTTAATTTAAATTAAGTTTTAAATTAAATTTTAATTAGTTTTATTAATTAAATAGTAATTAAATATTATAATAATCATTTTCATAATTTCAATTTCATTTTCCATTTTCTTTAATTTTAAGTTTTCAAAAGTTTCACTTTTTACCCCTGTAGTTTGTAACTTGTTAAATGCCACTTTTCTTTGTCTGTTATCTGATTATCTGATTTTGTGCTTATATCTGTATTTCTGTTATAATTTCATATTTTCCAAATATCAAGCAATCAGTAGTATAACAAACCCTCAAATCATCTTTGTTACTGTCCTCAGTACCACTCACTCTCATATTCGTTTACAAATACAATTTCAATCTCGTTGGGACTTAACGACCCGGGGATTTCCCTGTACTTTCACGGTCAATATTAACTTGCACTTTCTCCCAGGTGGGCCTAACAGCAGCACACGGCTGACTGGTTGGTTTGGGAGGAGTCAAAATTTGGCGCCGCTGCTGGGGAGGTTGTTGCGTATTTCAAAACGGTAAAAGTTTAGTGGTTTTCAAAAACCCTCCTGTACAAATATCACCACTTTGTAAATTTTTAAGAAAATCAAAATCATATCTGAAAATGTTCATTAACATTTCTCCTGAAGTGTTAACAACACCAAACAAATCATAAACAACAAAACAAACTGTGAAGTTAAATTACTTCGTATCTTTACGATTACAACCTATACAGTTGGTTTAAGGTAAGTTCTGACATTAAATTGCGAACTTAAGAGGGATCCATTTATTTCCTCCCGCCAGCCTGCGAGTAATCTTAAAGGAACAATTTCGGTTAACGAATCAATTTCAAAAATATTGTCCAAGTTTTTTCACCCATACACGAAAAGCCAAAAACATTTTACTGTGAATATAATTACATAAAAAGTTTACCACCGCAAACCAAGGCAGAACACCTACCAACTGGGGGTGTGAACATAATAAGTTCCCAAACCAAAGATTTAAAACTTACCATTGTATCCTTTTGAATAGTGTACCTTTTTAAAGAAGCTGTTCATTTGTGATTATTGGGTTTAAGTTCACTGTAGTTTTGCCTCGATCTTGTGTTGAAAAATAATTTTTGTGCATGCGCACTCGTTCACAAACAAAGAATAAAAAGAAGAAAAACGTACCCGAGTTACGTACTGTTACAGAAGAACACACAATCAAAATGAACGACGAGCCCCCAGTCCTTCCCAAGGATGAACCAGTTCCTGACACCCGAACTATGGAGGAACTGTGTCAACCTACTATGCAAGGGAGGGGTGGACCAATTGCACCACTCACTATTGAAGCCACGGATTTTGGATTAAAACACCACATGATACAACAGATCCAGAATACGTGCCAGTTCCACGGATTCCCAGGTGACGATGCCAACAGGCATCTCGACAAATTTTTAACTGTCACCCAAAGCATGAAACAAAATGGCGTCACCGATGACGGCCTACGTTTATACTTGTTCCCCTATTCTCTCACTCATCATGCGACTTCCTGGTTTGATCGACTTCCAAAGAATTTGATCCACACTTTTGATGAGATGATCACTAAATTTCTGGCCAAATACTTTCCACCATCTATGGTCACAAAGTTGAGGAATGATATCAGCAACTTCAGACAGCTTCCCGAAGAGTCCTTACTTGAAGCATGGGAACGCTACAAACTTGCTATTGATCGGTGTCCTAATCATAATATGCTTCTTGTCACCATTATTGACACCTTTTATAATGGTTTGACACTCCGTCATCGTGACACCATCAATGCTGCTGCTGGGGGCACCTTTATGAAAAGGACCCCTGAAGAGTGCTATGACTTAATCGAAAACATGACTGCCCATCATAATTTTTGGGACTCCTCTGCTGAGAGGAACGACTCATTTAAGTCAGACACTCCGGCAAGCACTGAAATATCAATCCTAGCTAAAAGGATGGATGATTTGTCTACAACATTTTTGTGTATCCATCAGATAAATCCTAATCAGGTCAAAACTGTTTACCCAAGTTGTGAAACTTGCGGTGGTCCACATCTGTACACAGATTGCCAAGCCTCCGGTGGCTCGGCTCGTGAAAACGTGTATGCAGCTCAAGGTTCCTATAATACGGGAGGTAATTCTTACCAACCGCAAGGGGATCGAAACCTTTTGAGCTATCGATCTAATAACTACATCGGACCACCAGGGTTTAATCAACCTCAAAACAGGAACCAGAATTTTAACCAGAATCAGAACCAGAACCGAATGAACCAAGGTTATAACAACCAAGGGAATTTCAACTCTGGTCAAAACCAGGTTCACCAAAATCAAAACCAGGGGAATTATAACAGAAATCAAGGTCAGAACAATTACCCACAGGGTAATTCTCAACAACAAAACCATTTCCAGGGTAATAACAATCAGCAACATGGGAATTTCCAGAACAATCGGGCTCAAAATCTTCCAAACCAAAATCAAGCCATTGTTCCAACTGGACCATCACATGAGGAATTATTAAAACAGTTTATAAAATCCCAAGAAGAAATGAACAAAATGCTGATTAATCAAATGTCTAATTTGCAGAAGTCTTTAAATGATCGACCCTCGGGCTCAGGTACAACTTTACCTAGCAACACGATCGCTAATCCGAGGGGCAATGTAAAGGCGATCACCACAAGAAGTGGAGTTTCTTACCAAGGACCTACAGCTCCCTCTACCTCTTTTCCTATCCCTGTAGAGGAATGTGAAACTGTGGAGACTACGGATAAGGTAATTCCTAACGGAGGTACCAATGACATCCCTCCTCCAGTTATCCCGGTCTCGACTCCTCCTAAAAGAGTCGTGTTTGAAACTACCAAAGGTCCTGTTGAATATCCAAAAGCCAACCCAAAAACAACAATTCCATATCCCTCACGATTGCAAGACCAAAAGCTCCGTGAAAAAGCTAATCATCAGATGGAAAAATTCTTTCAGATTTTCCAAGAACTACACTTCGATATTATTTTCGCGGATGCTCTTCTTTTAATGCCCAAATTCACATCGACAATCAAAAACCTGTTGAGCAATAAAGAAAAAATGTTTGAAATGGCACGAACTCTACTCAATGAGAACTGCTCTGCGGTTCTATTGAAAAAGCTTCCCGTAAAGCTAGGAGACCCCGGGAGATTCCTAATACCATGTATTTTTCCTGGGATGGTTGAATGTTTTGCCTTGGCCGATCTTGGTGCAAGCATCAACTTAATGCCTCACTCAGTTTGGAAAAAGCTCTCTCTTCAGGCACTTAGTCCCACATGCATGACTCTCGAGCTTGCAGACCGTTCAATTTCACGTCCCCTCGGTATTGCCGAGGACGTATTTGTAAGAGTGGGACAGTTCAATTTTCCGGCAGACTTTGTCGTTGTTGATTTCGATGCAGATCCAAGAGTTCCTCTCATTCTTGGGAGGGGATTCTTAAGAACAGGACGTGCATTAATCGATGTTTTCGATGAGGAAATCACGTTACGAGTTGGCAATGAAGCGATAACGTTCAACCTGGATCAAACCTCGAGATACTCCTCGAATTATAATGCTGATTCGGTCAACCGAATTGATGTCATTGACATTGCATCCGAGGAATATGCTCAGGAATTCCTTGGATTCGCTGATAATTTTCCGAGTGGCAATCCCACTACTTCTTCTGATCCCATAATCGCTAATTCTTCTCCTTCCCTCACTCCGTTTGAGGGAAGTGATTTCGTCCTTGAGGAATTAGAGGCCTTTCTCAAAAGTAATTCAGTTCCCGAAGGAATTGATTACCAAGAGATTGACCCAGAGGAGGATATACTTCTCCTTGAGAAGTTATTGAACAAAGATCCTTCTCCCATTCTTGTTCTACCTCCACAACTTCATAAGGCGGAAGTCAAATATGTTGAGAAAAATGATGATTTCCCCGAGGTTGAACTTAAGGACCTGCCTCCACATCTAGAATATGCATTCTTGGAAGGTAACGATAAGTTACCAGTCATTATTGCAAAAGACTTAAAGGATGAGGAGAAAACTGCGCTGCTTAAGGTTCTAAAGTCCCACAAGCAAGCAATTGCTTGGAAGCTCTCAGACATAAAGGGTATTAACCTGGATTTTTGTACACACAAAATCCTAATGGAAGAGGACTTTAAACCTACCGTGCAGCATCAACGAAGGGTAAATCCAAAAATCCACGAAGTTATAAAAGCTGAAGTTATCAAACTTCTTGATGCGGGATTGATTTACCCCATATCGGATAGTCCTTGGGTTAGCCCAATACATTGTGTTCCAAAGAAGGGTGGTATCACGGTTATCACAAATGAGGACAACGAGTTGATACCAACTCGTTTGGTTACGGGGTGGCGAGTATGTATTGATTACAGAAAGCTTAATGAAGCCACCCGTAAAGACCACTTTCCTCTACCCTTCATGGACCAAATGCTCGAAAGACTAGCGGGAAATGAGTATTATTGTTTCCTTGACGGCTTCTCGGGTTACTTCCAAATTCCCATTGATCCACAGGATCAAGATAAAACTACCTTCACATGCCCTTATGGGACATTTGCCTATCGTCGCATGCCTTTTGGGTTATGCAATGCTCCGGGCACTTTCCAGAGGTGCATGATGGCTATTTTCCATTACATGATCGGAAAAACCATGGAGGTATTTATGGATGACTTCTCAGTCATCGGGAATTCTTTCGACTCGTGCCTCTTCCACTTAGAAAAAATGCTTCAACGTTGTGAAAACACTAATCTTTGTCTAAACTGGGAGAAGAGCCATTTTATGGTTAAAGAAGGCATTGTCCTCGGCCATAAAATTTCAAAAAGTGGGATTGAGGTCGATAAGGCCAAAATTGATGTTATTGCTAAACTGCCTCATCCCACCACTGTTAAAGGAATTAGGAGTTTCCTCGGCCATGCCGGGTTTTATCGGAGATTCATTCAGGATTTCTCTAAAATAGCCCGACCTATGACTCATCTTCTTGAAAAGGATGCTCCTTTTATCTTTTCACCAGAGTGCATCGATGCTTTTGAAATTTTAAAGAAAAGGCTTACTGAGGCACCAATCCTTGTTGCCCCCGACTGGGACTTACCCTTTGAACTTATGTGCGATGCTAGCGATTATGCTATTGGTGCAGTTCTGGGGCAACGCAAAACCAAACATTTTCAGCCAATACACTACGCAAGTAAGACCATGAACGAAGCTCAAACACACTATACCACCACGGAAAAAGAATTATTAGCTGTGGTATATGCCTTCGAAAAATTTCGGTCTTACTTAATCTTAAACAAAAGCATGGTATATGCGGATCATTCGGCTCTGAAATACCTGTTCACTAAACAGGATGCAAAGCCAAGACTACTCCGTTGGGTCCTGCTCCTCCAGGAATTTGATATTCTCATAAGAGATAAAAATGGAGCAAAGAACCTTGCTGCTGATCACTTGTCCCGGTTAGAAAATCCTCATCAGGATATTCTCGAGAGAAAAGAAATTAATGAAACTTTTCCTCTGGAGACTCTAAATCTCATCTCTAACTGGGAAAATGCCACCACCCCATGGTTTGCCGACTTTGCAAATTACCGTGCGGGAAATTTCGTTGTGAAAGGGATGTCGTCCCAACAGAAAAGAAAATTCTTTAAAGATGTAAAACATTACTTCTGGGACGACACCTACTTGTTCAAAATATGTGCGGATCAAGTCATCCGACGGTGTGTCCATGGCCAAGAAGCCATGGAAATTCTTAAAGCTTGTCATGATGGACCCACGGGGGGACATCATAACCCAAACTACACCGCCAAAAAGGTGTTTGATTCAGGATTCTTTTGGCCCACGATCTATAAAGACGCCCATGAACTTATCAAAACCTGTGAGGCTTACCAGGGTCACGGGAATATTTCTAAAAAGAATGAGATGCCACAAAACGCCATCTAAGTCTGTGAAATATTTGATATGTGGGGCATTGATTTTATGGGACCATTCCCGTCTTCACGAGGGAATAAGTATATACTCGTCGCTGTCGACTATCTGTCAAAATGGGTTGAGGAAAAAGCCTTACCCACCAATGATGCCCGAGTAGTTGTTAAATTTTTAAAATCTCTCTTTGCCAGATTCGGGACTCCTCGTGCCATTATCAGTGATCGTGGTACTCACTTTTGCAATGAACAATTTGCGAGAGTAATGCTGAAATATGGTGTAACTCGCCGTCTTTCTACAGCATACCACCCCCAAACAAGTGGGCAGGTGGAGGTCTCAAATCGTGGTATTAAGAGAATTCTCGAGAGGACGGTTGGTGAAAACCGTGCCTCTTGGTCGGATAAGCTGGACGATGCATTGTGGGCTTTCCGCACTGTTTACAAAACACCCATAGGGTGTACTCCATATAAGCTAGTGTACGGGAAAGCATGTCATCTTCCGATCGAATTAGAACATAAGGCCTACTGGGCCTTAAAACATGCAAATTTCGACCTTCAGACAGCGGGTGATCACCGTAAAGTTCAACTAAACGAACTAAATGAATTACGTGATGAAGCTTATGAAAATTCTTTAATCTATAAAGAAAAGACTAAGAAGATACATGACTCTAAAATTAAGAACCGCGTTTTCAACGTTGGTGACAGAGTTCTTCTTTTCAATTCAAGGTTAAAAATTTTCTCGGGTAAACTAAAAACCCGTTGGTCTGGACCATTTACTATAACAAAAGTATACCCATATGGAACTGTTGAGTTATTACAACCCGACGGTCCCAATTTTAAAGTAAATGGTCATCGGTTAAAACACTATTTTGGAGGGGACATACAACCAATGGTTGTCCCGGATCTCCAAACTTACCCCATGGACCAATAAATTCGGGGTCGAGTCAAGCTAGAGACTCGGTTAACAAAAACAAGTTTCCCCAATGACAATTTTAATTCGGGGTCGAGTCAAGCTAGTGACTCGGGAATCAAAAACAAGCTACCTCATGGACAAATCAATTCGTGGTCGAGTCAAGCTAGCGACTCGGTAATCAAAAACAGTAGCAATGTGGGTCGTCACCCATATTTCTGTCTTCTCATCCCTTTCTAACACCCTAGTGTGGGGGAGACGAACCACATGTTGTACATATGTAAAATATATATATTTTTTTTAAATGGTATAAGTCAAATATAAAGAAAAAAGTGAGTTTGTATGTAAATAGAGTAAAATAAAAAGGTTAATAGTATTGCCTCCTTACGTTCTAAGTCTTGGTGGGACACCAAGTACTGTGAATATTGAGGGCAATATTCAGTTCTAAGTGTAGGGGAGCGTTCTCACGAATGCAAAACACATGTTCCATCAAGAATCCCCATTTGATCAAAATTATCAGTTTTTTCACACTTAGAAATGCAAATAATGGTATCAATCCTCCATGTCTAACCCACAACAGGATTGGCTAGTCCAGGAGCAAACGGCTCTTGGTAAAGACTTCTCAAAACCGTTGATGGCTTGCAATTTGCCAAAAATTGTATGGTTCCTCAGCTCCCCATATCCTTTAAAGCGAATGAGTTGACTAGCCCGCAAGATTATGGCTTGTGGTAAAGGCCGTGGAAAAACCATAATTGGTAATCAGCTCACCAGGATGTTGACTATTCCATCAAGAGTTGGCTAGTCCAGAAGCAAACGGCTTCTGGTAAAGACAAATCAAATCCGTTGACAGCTGGTGGTTTGCTAAAAATCACACGGTTATCAGGTGTGCCACAGTTCTTACACCTGGCTACTCCAGAAGTGATGGCTTTTGGTAAAGAGTAAAAATCCATTAATTTTTTCTCAAATAGATTGCTAGGGACTAGCAATAGTTTAGTGTGGGGGATTGATGAGTGTCTAAATACTCATCATTTTATACCAATCTGAACTGCCAAAATATACAAAAACACTCAAAAATGCATCATAATACTTAAAATATCTTAGAACTGTGTTTTATATGTTTCAAATACAAAATATGCAAAAACAAATGAAAAACGTACAAAGTTTGCATAATTGGCAGTTTCAGTCCCTCAAGTTTCACAAAGTGTCAAAACTAGTCCCTGAAGGTTTAAAATGAATGAAAAATCAACTTAAGTCCTTGGGAAACCAAAAATATTCACAAATGATCCCTGGATGAAAGTTTACACAAACTGGCAACTTTTACCCCTCAAGTTACAAAATTGGCAAAAATAGTCCCTGGGTATTCAAAACTTGGAAATTTACAAATAATACCCTTGTACTATGCATGAATGACAAAATGGAACAATTTTGATAAACTTTTGAGAAATTACAACCATAGTCCCTAAAAAATCCAAATTTACAATAATGGTCCCTGGAGTTTGAGAAATTACAGAAAAGGTCCCTGGATATTTTTAAAATGAAAATAATAATAAATTGGTCCTTGGTTTATCATATTTGGCAAAAATAGCACTTGAAAATACTTTGGGAAAATCATAAATTAAGTCCCTCTATTTTACCCAAATTACATAATTGTGTACACCACAACCAAACCGGACCCTTTTATTTATTTAACAAAATCTAAACCCAACCCAACTTAATTACCCAACCCACACACACCCCTAGCCCAACATAAGCCTAGTCCAACACCCCCTTTTAAAACTAACGGGGGTTGACCCCAGTCAAACACCCCAAACCGCCAAAACCACCACCACTGTAGCTCCACCTCTCCCACACCTGCTTCACCCAAAACCAGGTGGTTTTCCACCTCCACCTCACCTCCCCAGCTCACCCCCTACTCCCCCTAACCTCCTTTCCACCTCACAGTCAAATCCCATCACTAATAAATGCATTCCACACCAAAATTTCTCCCCAAACCACATTACATCCTCTGTTTTCTTCTAAACAATCCCAACTTGCATAAAAAAACATTCCCCTTGCCCCTGACACATCCACAACAATCCACAATTCTTTAATTGCAGAACGTTGGCTCCAAGTTAACTTGGAGACTTTTGGCGCCAAATTCATTTAAACAGATAGGATCATGTCAGAGCAATGGAGGGTCAAGATCTAAAGTGGGAATGACTCAGAGACTCACAAGGAACCCTAATTGAGCCTATAAAAGGAAGGAAAGCAGAAGAGAAGCCTATCTAGTTTTAATTTTAAAAAGTGTATGTCGAATTAGTTTGTTTCAAAAGTTCAAGTGTAATCTAAGCTTTCAAGTTTTAGTTTAAGCATCCTCAGTGTACTAGTAATCTTTTAGTTAATAAAATTCAAGTTTGTGTTGTTATCTCAAGTTGTGCAATTTTTATTCTCATTTAAAAATTACAAATAATCTGTGTTGTTATTACTGTATGATTTAATGGATTGAATAAGCTCATATAAGCTCCCATAAGCTCAATACAGCTTTTAGTAACCTACTAATCAGTTTAATATAAAAAATCTCACAAATTACAAATTGGTCAACTAAAGTCAACTGTGGCAATTTGGACTTGATTTCTGGGATTCAGAGGTGATTTGGAAAGGAAGCAGCTTTGGAGTATTGGTTTAGATCCTCAGGGAGGAAATAGGTGTTCTTGGTTCATGGTTTGAGCAGGAAAGCAATATTGTAAGTTTCTAAAAAATCTCATAACTGTCTTTGTATTGCATCTTTATTAATCTTGATTATCATTACCATTTTCTATGTTTCTTATGTTTGAATAGTGTATTCAAGTGTATTTATGGTTTGATATTGCTAGGCTGTTAAGAAAAATTACTTGTTACTCATTTTCTAAAAATCTCACAGTGAAGTATCCATTTGAGCCATATCATGGTTTAACACTTAGGGTATTGTTGATTCATGTTTACTTGATCTCTGTTAATGTTAGTCTAAGGTTTAGAAACAGATTTGTAGGTCAAATCATTGTTTTGCTTTGATAATCACAAAATCAGTTAGCTAAAGGTGTGTTTGGATCAGTGAATTCCTAAGTATTGTGCTTGGTTATTGTTGTTGTTCTGTGTTTATACAAGTAACTTAAGATTCTATTAGCCTAAGTAAACCATAAAAACCTAGGCTTATTAAAGAAAAAGTCAAAATCATAGTCTCAACATCTCCACAGTTCACTGTGTGAGATTTGGTATCTCATACCCACCATATTAGCTTATATCTTATAGATTTAGCTTAAATTAGGGTAATCATAGCTTAATACAGTTTATTAAATCAGTTAGATAGCTTAGAATCTCATATAAGTCAATCTAGCAAGTTTCACTAAAAAGTCAAATTATCCATTCTCAGGTTTTTACCAAACTTCAAAGAATTGTTTAGAATTTAGGAATTTAATCTAGGACTTGAAACTTTTTATAGTATTAGCCTACCAGT
This sequence comes from Artemisia argyi, assembly GCA_030686995.1. Classification (NCBI taxonomy): domain Eukaryota; kingdom Viridiplantae; phylum Streptophyta; class Magnoliopsida; order Asterales; family Asteraceae; genus Artemisia; species Artemisia argyi. The sequence continues at coordinate 130,846,195 of CM060702.1, forward strand.
TCATCTTTGATTTTCCATTGTTGTTGTATTTTTAGGAATTTTAACCTGGGCTCCACAGACCCTCAAACTCACTTGCAGGGCAAAGGTGTGCCCTGCTCATTCAGACCCAGTCCATCACCACCACTTTGGTGGTGATTTCTGACCAACTCAGTGGACCCCACATCCTAGGATTCAGCTTAATTATAGCTTAATACCTCAGCTTTTCACATCTAGGGTTAGTTTAGCCTTTAGCTTATTGTAGCATAGCTTTTAGGATCCAATTTGTGACCTGTGTAAAACAAGCCATACTGATCACTCAGAATATGATCACCATTTCAAAGGCTCACATAGAGCTTATTAGTGAACCATAAGGGTAGCTTATTGGCTCAATTTGTAGCTTATCACCTTAGTTTTGAACCCCTAGATTTAGTTTGAACCCCCTTTCACTCTTGTGGACCCCACACTAATTGAAAATAGACTGCAGGGTAAACCAATACCCTTTGCACCAGCTTACCACCACTACACCACCAACTTTAGTGGTGGCTGCAGCCCACACCAGTAGGTCCCACACCTCAAACTTAGCTTCTTACAACCCTCCTCCTACCCAGGTTCAAAACTTGACCCTTAGTTTGACCTATAGATCAGTGGACCCACTTAAACTTGTCCCCAAACTCTGTCCCACTTCTGAGTCAGAAACAAAATAAGCAAGTGCTTATTTTAGCTTTCCTGCTTATCCTAGGAGCTTATCTCACCACATATAGCTTAATTAGGTATAAGTAACTTAGGTAAACCAGATTTCACCATAGTGGACCCCACATAACCTCAACTTAGCTTATTTCTCAATTTGGTCAACCATAGTCAACTGTATAAGCTTATAAGCACTTTCAGTGCTTATTTTAAGGTTCTAAAATAGTTTCCTTTGTTAAAGTTTCATTATTTAAGTATTTAAGTAGTTTTATAAAAGAAAAACCAGAAAAAGCAAACATAAAAATAGTGATAGCTTCTATTTAATAGAAATTATCTATTTAATTTTCATCTTAGCTTATTAATAAGCACTTGTCCAATTTTATAATTTTATAAATTACTTAGTACCTTAAAGTAGTTAAAATAATTTTCTTAGAATTTTCCTAAGCAGTTTACTATTTATTAGATTTAAAACTAGTTTAAATAATTAAATAGGGAATATTAGTAATTAAATAGATTTCTTTAATTTTAATTAACTAAAGTATAATTTTATATTTTTCCTAAGTTTTATAAAGTAGTTAAGACTTTTAAAAAATAGTTTCATAATTTTCACTGTCCATTTTCTAATTTTCTTATTTAAATTAATTAAATTAGTTTAAAATTAATTAATAAGTAATTAATTAGTCAATTAGCTTAAATATAATTTTTAGCAACTTTTTATATTTTTTAGTATTCTTATAGTGATTAAATAGTTTTATAAATTTTATCATAATTTTCTAAGGTAATTTAGTATTAATAGTAATTTAAAATAGTTCAATTAGATTAATTAAATTAAATAGTTATTAATTAATAAAATACTTATAAAAAGACAAAAATATTTATTTTCATTTTTTATACTTTCTTCAAGTTCTTATTTAGGTTTAGAAATTATTTATTTAAGTTTTTAGGTTAATTTGTAATAGTTGTAATTTTTAGTTAATTTAAATTAAGTTTTAAATTAAATTTTAATTAGTTTTATTAATTAAATAGTAATTAAATATTATAATAATCATTTTCATAATTTCAATTTCATTTTCCATTTTCTTTAATTTTAAGTTTTCAAAAGCTTCACTTTTTACCCCTGTAGTTTGTAACTTGTTAAATACCACTTTTCTTTGTCTGTTATCTGATTATCTGATTTTGTGCTTATATCTGTATTTCTGTTATAATTTCATATTTTCTAAATATCAAGCAATCAGTAGTATAACAAACCCTCAAATCATCTTTGTTACTGTCCTCAGTACCACTCACTCTCATATTCGTTTACAAATACAATTTCAATCTCGTTGGGACTTAACGACCCGGGGATTTCCCTGTACTTCCACGGTCAATATTAACTTGCACTTTCTCCCAGGTGGGCCTAACAGCTGCACACGGCTGACTGGTTGGTTTGGAAGGAGTCAGACACCATCACTTGAAATTCCATCTCAATCCACTGTTATCACACCCGAGGTTCCCACTCACTCTTTGAGCATGGGGGACGAGCATCTTGACACTGTTCCTGATAAGGAATCGGACGAATTCATAAAGTCTAGTGTTGAGAACCTTGTCCCAATCCCAAGAGAGTCACAGGGAATTCTTGATCATATATGTGATATTCCTCCTCCTCTATTCTTCCCGACTGATCATGTTAAGATGTTCTCCAATTCTACTGATAACGATTCGTTATCTTGTGGGGACATCGTTTTTATGGAAGAATTACCTTCTAAGCTAGTTATCTTAGAAGAAGAGAATGATGAGATTGACACTGAAATCAAGGATGAAGCACTTCATGCAACATTATTGAATGTCGATCTCCTCATTTCTAAAATCGAGGATTTCAAAAAGAAACCTATTTCATCTCCTATCCCCATAAAGGATAGTGACATTGTCTCCGATGATCCTATTCTGGAGTTTGAAGCCTTTACTTTTGATCATATGGGAGAGAAGATTAGTGGCAGCACCACTTCTCATTCTCAAATTTATCTCCCCGAATATGATTTATTCACCTTTGAGGAGTTCTCCGGTGAACTCACTCATATCATATCTCCACCGGAGTATGATAACTTTTACTTTGATCTAGACAAAGTTGATCTTTGTTTTCCGGAGGGAAATATTCTCAACCTTGAGAATTTGATTGATATCAAAATCCCAACCCTCCCACCCATATATCTAGATCATACGAGCTTAAATGATGAGATACATGATACACCAATCATGAATTCTCTTTCGGATGATGATGACTTTATCTTGATTGTCATCAAGATCTTTCTACCCTTCTTCACCTATCGGGTGACTTCTCCTGTTCTTCATTCCTTCGGGAATGAAGACATTATCTTTGATCCCGGCATCACCGCTTATAGTTTATACTATTTTAAGCCGGGATTATATCTCATCGGTGTGGAACTTTCACGTGCTTCAAATGTTTGTCCAAACATCTTGAATGAAAGTCCGATGGAGATTTTTTCTTCCACATCATGCTTCCCCAAGGACAAACGAATTTGGGGTCGAGTCAAGCTAGCGACTCGGTAAACAAAAACAGTAGCATGCTTATAGGGTTTTCACCCTAAGTGTGGGGGAATTACCCCTGTTGTGGTTACCAATAAAGTGAAAGAAAAATGGTGTTTCCACATTTAGCTTGTAATGTTGCCCTTTTACGTTCAAAGAGTCTGCATAATAGCCGGGACTTTGAATATTGAGGACAATATTCATTCTAAGTGTGGGGGGTATTTCGTTATTCAAGCGAATTTTATCACATTTTTACCATCTAATACCCCCGTTTTTGGCAAAAATTAAAAAAAAAAAAAAAAAAAAAAAAAAAAAAAAAAAAAAAAATTCACTAAAGTTTCAAAATTTTTTGTGGTTATCAGTCCGCCATGTCTAAACGACAAAAGGATTGGCTAATCCAGGAGCAAACGGCTCTTGGTAAAGATATATCAAATCCGTTGACAGCTTGCAATTTGCCCAAAATTGTATGGTATCTCAACTCGCCATATCCTAAAAAGTGAAAGAGTTGGCTAGCCCGCAAGATTATGGCTTGTGGTAAAGGCAGTGGAAAAACCATAATTGGTAATCAGCTCACCAAGATGTTGACTATTCCATCAAGAGTTGGCTAGTCCAGAAGCAAACGGCTTTTGGTAAAGACAAATCAAACCCGTTGACAGCTGGTGGTTTGCTCAAAATCACATGGTTATCAGGTGGACCATAGTTCCTACTTGAACAGAAATATTTGGCTACTCCAGAAGTGATAGCTTTTGGTAAAGATATTAAAATCCATTAAGTTTTCAAAACAGTTTATTGCTAGGGACTAGCAATAGTTTAGTGTGGGGGATTGATGAGTGCTCAAACACTCATCATTTTTGGTCAAATCTGAACTGCAAAACATACAAAAATACTCAGAAATGCATCAAAATACTAAAAATATTTCAAAATTGTGTTTTATATGTTTTAGATGCAAAATGAGTAAAAACAGTTGAAAAACGTACAAAGTTTGCATAATTGGCAGTTTCGGTCCCCCAACTTTCAAAAATTAGCAAAAATAGTCCATGAGTACTTATTTAGAAAGAAATGTCACCAAAGGTCCTTTTGAAATCATAAGTTGTCATATTTAGTCCTTTGGTGCAAATTTTGAAAAGTTTGAGAAAATTACAATTTTGGTCCATATACTTTCAAAATTGGCAGAAATGGCCCCTGAGCAATTAATTTGGATGGTAAAATCAACAAAGTTCTTTGGAATATCAAAAGTTGGCAGACAAGGTCCTTGGGTGAAAGTTTTCATGAAATGGCAAAAATGGTCCCTCGAGTTTGAAAAATGAAATATTTGGTCCCTGGAATTTTAAAATTGGAAAATCAACAAACAAAGGGACCTTGGATCATTCATAACTTGGCAGGAATTACCCTTACTTATACTTTGGGAAAGTTTCAATGGCAGCCCCTGGATTTTTAGATTGTTACAAATATGGTCCTTGTGTTATTTTACCTAAAACAAAACCAAATCCAAAATCCAAGTCCAAATAACAAAACAACCCAACACCACCTTCAAACCCAACCTTATATCTCCTGGCCCAACTCCAAGCCCACTCCACAAACAGATATAAACACCCCGTTTTAATACGTCCCCCCAGTCAACCTCAGTCAACGCCCCCAAAAACCACCCCTTCCCTCTCAAATACCACCCTTCCTCCTCACGTGCCTTGCCAACCTACAACCCTACTTCACCTTTTCTTCACCAACCTCACCTACACCACTCATCATGTCCCCTCCTCATTAATTACTCACAACCAACCTCACCTAAACCACTAAAATTGCTTGTTTACCATTTCCCGCCAAAAAAGTGTTAAACGGCCAGGATCACGAATTCTCATCCAATGGCCCAAAAGTTAAGCGGGAAAGAGCCAAAGGACCCCTGGAAGCCTATAAAAGAAAGAAAAAAGGGAGAAGAAGAGTTAATTACTTATTAGTTGTAGTTTTAGTGAAATTTAAATGTTTTAGTGTAATTCTAAATTCTAGTATAATTACTAGCTTAAAACGTGTATCTTTACCATTTTCAGTGTAATATTAAGAATTCTCAATTAAGTAATCAAGTTTCTTTTGTGAAATCATTATTTGCAATTTGTCTTTGAATTTCTCATTTTAGTAAAAATCATTGGATTATGTTTTGACTGATTAGCCTGAACTCATAAAGCTTATGTATAAGCTCTGTTAAACTCAGTAAGCCTTTAGAAAGGGTCTTTTGTTAAAAATTAAAAATACTCAAAAATACAAAAAAAATAGTTGTAAAATAGAAAAATCAGCTTAGAGGAATGATGAAGCAAGGGGCAAGGATGATTGTTGGATTCTTATGGGTTAGGAACCTCAGGGGAGGTGTAGGATTATGTTTCTTGGATCTTAGTTCTGTGTCTTCAGCTGATAGTATGATGTAAGTCTCACTTTTTCAAAGTTTTTGCATAATCCTGTAGCTGTACCTTTTTGGCTTATGTATCTGTACCTTTGTGCTTATTTTAGTTTCTCTGATTCTAGTAGATTATTGTGTATCAGCTCCATATCTTAATATGTTCATTTGTTTCAAAAATCTCAAAACAGTTAACATTTTAAGGGGTGTTTGGCAAAATCTATTTCAGGGTATATCAGAGTGTTTTACTTATTGCTTGTTGTCTTCTTTGGTCCCCTTAGGTTGTGTTATCATTAGTCAACAATAAAATTTGTAGCTTTAACTTCTAAAAGTCAAAAATCACCCAAAAGCTTAAATCTGTGTTCAAATGTGATATTTAGCAGCTGAGACTTTGCAATTTGATAGATAATAGTGTCATCTAGGATAAGTAAACTTTAAACTTGTTTATTATTACATTTAGAGTAAGCATGGTTCAGTAGAAATTCAAGAAAGTCAAACAATGGGTTTTCATCATAAGTCAAAATTTCAGGTTGCATCAGTTTTTACAAATCTTTTTTGATTTTTCATGATCTTAATTCTTAATCTCAGGACCTGAAACCTTTTGGAAAATAAAGTTTGGAAGCTTAGATTCATTGCCCATATTTTATCTCAATTTTTAGATTTTTCCTATTGCTTATTTTGGAGTCTCTATTAGCTTAATTCTCAAAAACCTCCCCTGCATCAGGGGAGTTTGGCTCAGTAGCCCATTTCCATTAGCTTTGTAAAATGATCTTTAGTGTATCTTAGTTTGTACCTATTGTTGTTTAGAAAACCCCACTGTAACATCTAAGTACTCTTGTGCTTATTTTGTCCTAGTATACTTATTCTAAGTGCTTATCTTGGTCCAACATATTGACCACTGAGCTCAACCACACTGACCCATCAGTGTGGACAAACACCTTCACAAGTTCTTGTAGGGGTTGTTTGTGGGAGTTAGCTTGTGAAACTTAGCTTTTTTGAAAGCTGAGTATCTTAGCTTATAGGTTCTAGCCTTTGTTTGCCCTTCCAAGTTTATTTGATAAGCATGATACAGGCCTGCAACTTGGCTTTTGGACCTGTTTGGTTTTCAATACTGTGGGTTTGCTTATTTTCAAATTTTAGCTTATTCAGTTTTGTTTTTTCTTTTTCTTGGCTTGTTTTACATTTTTCTCACTTACTTTTGTTTATTTGACACCTTGGTTTGTATCTTTTAACTTGATTGAAGTTGTTTGAAGTTAAAAAATCCAGGTTGAGCTTATAAAAACTCAATTGTTAGACAAATAAGCTCAAGCTGAGCTTATTTGTGGGTTTTGAAAAGTTTGTCTTCATAAATATTGCTTATTATTGTTGTTAGAGTATGTCTGTACTAAGAAAAAAAAATGTTTGCAAAATGTGCCAGGGGTGGGGCTTGAACCCCTGACCTCCTGGTTTGACTAGTCAAAACTCAAGCCAAGGGCGTGCACCATCTGGGCTATGTAGTATTTAGTGTTTTATATTTCCTGAGTTCTTTTTATAGTAGTACATTTTCCTTTTAAGCTTAATAAGCTTAACAACTTATTTTTCAGCTTATTCATAAGCTTTTCTGTACTTTTATATTTTTCTCAGCCTTATAATAGTATAAAGTATTTTTAAAAGAAGTTTTACATTTTTCACTATTCATCTTGTATTTTCTATAATTTAAATTAGTATAATTAGTTTATAATTAGTTTTTAATTAATAATAATTAAATAAATAGTTATAAAAATTATTTTCTTTTTCCATTAATTTTCTTTTATCACTAGTTTTGTAAAAATATAATTTTCATGTCCGTAGGGTTAGCGTAGAATAAAATTCATGTTTTATTTTGCGCACTCGTGTTTTATTTAAATAACTTTTACGTTTTTAAATTTAGATTACGTTAGTAATAGTAGTTTGTAAAATAAAGAAAAACCAAAAATAAAAAAAGTGATAGCTTCTATTTAAGCCCTTTTGGCTTATTTTTCTGCTTGTTTATAAGCAAACTCTGATTTTAAAATTTTAGATTACGTTTTAGGTTAAATAGGTTTCACGTTATTGTTAATATAGTTTGTTTAAATATTCTCATTCGTGTTTCCTTAGTGTAATCGTTCAAACCCTTATATACCCTTTCCCGTCCAAATTCACCCGATCACAAACCCGTTTTGATTACCGTCACACCTCGTCGGGACATAACGACCCGGGGAAACCACTGTATTCCGCGGAGCATTGACTCTAGGCTGTTTGACTTGGTTGACCATCACCTGGTCAAATTAGTTGACCGTTTAGGATCAATCATGCTCTCAAATAAAGGGGAGCACACATCAAGGGGGAGCTTTCTACCCGTTTAACTTCTTTTATGAAGCTTAATCGGCATAACCTTTTTGATTTTACAAAAAGGTGGAAAAGAGAATATTAAACTCTAAATACTTGTCTAGAAATTAATTTTTAGATCTAATGAGTTTAAGGTTTTATAATCATCAAAAAAGGGTAGATTCTTGACATAAATAATGCCTAAAAACATTGTTAACATATTAACAATATCTCTATGTTTTGATGATTACAAAACATAAACTCATTGAACTAAAATATACGATGTAAACAAGTATTTAGTGATAAATATCTCTCTTTACATCCAAATCACTTAAGGTATGAATAAACAAAGTGTTTATTGCAATCTACGATCAAAGGAAATTTTTCTAAATCACTAGACTTTTTATAAAATGTCATAAACATTTTATATCATTTACAAAATCATTTTTGGAATTAAAAGAATATGTTTAAATCATTATAAATATATGAATTCAAAAATTTAACCAAAATGGCAAATATAATCTAGAAAAACCTTCCCCACAAAAGGACAAACAAAGCCAACGTTCTGGAGGGGGCGTCCCCCTTAATTTCTAGGCGGCCCCTTAATGATTAAGGGGACCGGCACGCTCCAGAACAGTAATTTTTTGTCCTATAAATACTGGTTCATTCCACAAATTTTTCTCACCTTTTGCACCCCAAAACTTTCTGATCTAAATCTCCATTTCCATTTCCTATAATCCTTTGATCATATATACATTAATCTTTGTTTCAAAGTGATCCAAGTCTCATTCTTTCAAGTGCAAAAGAATTATACTTCTATTCACCAAGACAAGAAGTATTACAACTTGTTGTGACCTCCACATCCAAGTTGTTGGAGCATCATTCATTACATATATTTCTTTCTGTAATTATTTGTGAATATTTGGTAGAATATAGATTAGCAATGTGTGTAGATAGAAATATTTAGGAGTAGATTGTTGTGTAGTAAATTGTTGGGAAGTAGATTGTTGTGAGGAAGATAGTTGTGAAGATAGATAAGTGTCAAGAAGTAGTGTTGTAATTAAGGTGTGACTAGGTGTGAAGAAGTTGTGTAGAAGGTGTGACGAAATTGTGGTGTGTACATTGATGTGTAAGGTTTTCTCCGCCATAAAGGAGCTTGTTGACATAGTGAAGAAAACTCTCGAGTTAGGTGCTCAGGGAGTGGAGTAGGGCAAGGAAGGTGTCCTTGTAGCCGAACCACTATAAATCTCTTGTCTCGCGGTTCGATCTTTCCATCTCTCACTCATTTCATTTCTTTCATTATCATTGCTTTAGTATTTAATTATAGTTGTTTATATTGTGCAAGACTTGAATTCACATAATAACGAATCTATAATTTTTGAAAGTAAACAAAACACGCAAACAACTTTTTATAACAAATTAAAAAGACGTAAAACTATTCAACCCCCCCCCCTTCTAGTTTTCCACAATTTTAATTTGTCTCTTATTATATTTCATGCAAAGTGCTATGAAACTTATATATGTATTATGTTCTTGTTTAAGTTTATTTATTTATATCTTTCCTTTATATTTTTTAATTATAAACCTTTATTGTGTTGCAAATGAAATTGACATACCCAACTAATATGTGTCTTACAAATTACTTTTTTTTTAAATGTTTATAATGATACTTGCTACATATACATAAACATGTTTATAGTAAATATGAAGGTGTAAACCAATCAATTTTCTAATTAAATATTGTGAATTGCCAATGTGAAGATTGTGAATTTTATTATATTTTATAAAATATGGTATAGTTTTAAGCATATATATATATATATATATATATATATATATATATATATATATATATATACAAAAATATAATTACTAAAATATGTATACATCAAGAAAACGAACCCTAAAAATAAAAAATCTTTGGAAGTTGATGACCCAGAGGAGTCCAGCGAAGACGAACTTTTGGATGATTTAGAATATGAAAATGTTCATTTAACATAAGATGATGAAAAATCACCAAAATTTAATTGATAAATCATTATTGGATGTCGTATTTTATTAAATTGTTTCTTTGTGGCTTTATTTTTTGATGTAAAATTTTGAAACATATTAATTTTTTCTTTCTTTGATTATTTTGTATTTGGCTATTTTCATTTTTTTAAATCAAAATCAATAATAATAAGTTTTTTAAATTTAATTGAATTTAGGTTTATTTATTGTTTCCATGATTATTTTTATCGTAATATTTTTCTAAATAATAAACGTGTTACCAAATATAAAATATATATTATACCAATTTTTAAAAGCTATAGTTATCTTTATTCAGATTTATTCTATACTTAGATTACATCTAACAGTATATATATATATATATATATATATATATATATATATATATATATATATATATATATATATATATATATATATATATATATATATATATTCGAACAATTTGTTTAAAATTTCCAAGTTATTAGGTTTATGAAAATTCCTATTAAGTTTTTGGTAACATGAATCTCGCAGATATTGCCATCGCAACTCTTCTAATACTAAAAAAAGCTGCTATCGCAACCAAATATCGCAACCAGAATAATTTAAAATTCGTATGTTTTTAGAAAATATTATATTAAAGTTTATTATTCTGAAAATATGAGTAAGGAATTGATCCGTGTTATAAATTTTTTGGAAATAAATACATTCCTTTTAAAACTAATCAACTATTAATTGCAAACGTAAGTTTTTTTTATTAAGTTTATCGTTTCCATAATTTTTGCAATCATAATCTCCCTTCTAAATAATAATCGTGTTGCTAAATACAAGAGATATATATAATTTAGTGGATAAGTTTAAAATATATTTTGTATAAATCCTTATTACCAGATTAACAATAATTGTTTATCGGGAGATCTTCGTGAATTAACCTAATTTGACACTATATATACATCATGATTTACCTTTCATTCTCACATCAATTATCAGAAAATATTCGCAAACATAAATCACATTATGCAGTCTCATAGACACTCTGCAAGACTTGCAAGATCATCTGAAAAGAAAAACACTCATACACTTTTAGATGGTACGATTTTAGCAAATAATTTATTCATTAGATTGTTATATTGTTCTTGATGTTTTTGTAATTTTGAACTCATGTTTTATTGCTTATTAGTTTTGCATGTGGTTACAGTTGATGAACCACATAAACATAATGGCATGCACCCCATAAACTCTAAAACTCCTTCTGAATGTATTCTTTTCTTAATTAGGTTTACACACATTGTCCATTGAAGTTACTAATATAGCCATTTACGTTTATGATATTGTGTCAGTTGAAAGCTCAAACGCTATGTCTGTATATATCGATAAATCCACCACTGTTAGTGATACACCTGGCAAAAGACCTGTGAAGAGACGTTTAATACATGAATTTACATCTGGTGTAATGGAAAGACCTATATTTGAAATTGATAATCCTGTTATAAAATATGGAAAACCTACTTCTAATGTTGTTACACAGCCTAAAGGTATTATGTTGAATAACTATTTGCTTTTAAAAACACTATATTGTCTTTATATGCAAGTTTTTTCTTCTTTAATTCAATTTTATAATAACATGACGAAGTTTATTATGATTAAATTAAACTGTATAAATTACAATGTCCTAATATGTTTATGTATTTGTAGGAAGGAATTCAGATCCAAAGAAAAACAATGGAAGCAATATGTCTGCTATTAGAAGTAGTATGCAGGGTATTTTTATCAATATCTGATTCATTAGACATTCTGATTTAAGTATAATACAAAATAATTATTATTATTATTATTATTATTATTATTATTATTATTATTATTATTATTATTATTATTATTATTATTACTACTACTACTACTACTATTATTATTATTTTAATTTTTATTTTTAAATATTTAGTGGTGGGAGAACATAACACCATCAATGATATATCAGATGACGAGGTATTACAAAATAGCTATGTTTATAATTATTTACATTTATTTAATCGTTCTGATTTACAAAATTAACTATTAACATAACATTTACAGAATTATGATGCAGGCAAAGAAAACAAGCAATATGTATATAACATGTTGGGAATTATATTAACAGTTACCACGGCTAGTAAGGATATTACAACTGCTGAAGAATGCACTAGCAGTGGAAACTTATTTCCACTGCTAGTACATATTATTACCACTGCTGTTAGGATAACTATTAGGAAACTTGTAAAGATAAATATAGAGTAGATCTTCTGTATATCTTATTCTATTAGAGTTATACGTATCTTGTAGAAGAGGACTCCTTGTGCTATAAAAGGAGGTCCTAGATTAAGGTTAGAAATATGTTTTTCTTAGAGCTTCAAGGTGTAACCCTAGTGATACAAAGATCACTCGTATTATTATTATTAATAATATTGGAGCTAACCGTTTGATACATACAATATTCTCATTCATATACAACTGTTTTATTCACAATCAAACTTCTAAGTATTACTAAGTAAATTCCGCATACTTAGTAATACAATTCAAACTATCATACTAACACAGATAAAGGTGTTTAGATCCATCAAGTGCTATCAGAGACAGGCTTTGATACTTTGATTTAGAAGACTTCAAGTTCACTCAGAAGATTCAATGGAGACAGAAACTAGTCAGTCCAACATTACTGCTAAGCTTCCCAAGCTTAAGTTGAATAACTATGAGATGTGGAGGCTAATGATCAAAAAATTCTTTATGGTGCAAGATTATGCACTTTGGGAGATCATTATGTTTGTAAACTCTTTCAAACCTGGTACTACATCAGAGACAATTGATGGCAAGGTAGTACTAAAGACCAACACTGGACCAGTCACAAATGATGAAAGACTTCAGATGAAGAATGATCTGAAGGCCAGAGGTTTGCTGCTAATGACCCTTCCCAGAGATCAAGTTCTAGCATTTAGCAAGTACAAGACTGCACAGACCTGGTTTGAGGAGATCTGCAATGTTTTTGGTTGTAATGATTCCACCAAGAAGACTCAGAAGACCTTGTTGAAACAGACTTATGAAAACTTTGGTTCAACAAGTAATGAATCTATTGATAGCATCTTCACAAGGCTTCAAAAGATTGTTACTCAACTCACTATGTTTGGAATTGAGGTGGAAAGGGAAGACCTCAATCTAAAGTTCTTAAGAAGTTTACCCTCTGAGTTTGGAACAAATGTTGCAGTATGGGAAGGCAAGCCAGATTTGGAGACTATGAAGCTTAATGATTTATACAATAGCTTTAAGGTTATTGAACAGAGGTTGAAGAAGGCTGGCAAACTAAGTACAGGATCAGGGAGTGTAGCACTCATATCATCATTTATTGATGATAGTTCAGATGGAGAAAGTGATAGTGATGATGATGATGCTAACATTGTTGTTTCCACTGGTAGTGGAGGTGTTTCCACTGCTAGTTCAAACAGACAGATTGCTGGACTTAGTGATTCTACTTTTTATGCCTTTCTGTCAAGTCAAATGGGTGGTTCAATTCTCACACATGAAGACTTAGATCAAATTGATGAAGATTTCATGGAAGAGATGGATATTAAATGGCAGGTTGCATTACTAAGCTTAAAGGCAAAGAAGTTCTGGAGGAAGACTGGTAGAAAGATCACCATAAATGGCAATGAAACTGTAGGTTTTGATAAAAAGAAGGTGGAGTGCTACAATTGTCATAAGAAGGGGCACTTTGTCAGGGAATGCAGGAAACCAAAGAAACCTGATAACAGGTCAACTTAGTATAAGCAGGACAAGAAGAAAGAACCTACAACTGAAGAACCAAAGGTGCTATTGGCCATTGATGGAGTGAGCTATGATTGGAGCTATATGGCTGAGGATAAAGAAGATGGTTCAGAGTCTGCAATGATTGCTACTGAGCTTGCACTTATGGCTTTTTCTGACTCTGAGGTACAAACTAATAATGCTTGTTCTAAAACTTGTAAGGCTTTAAAATATTATGAGAAACTTAAAGAACAATATGATGAACAATTGCTAGAGTTAAATCAAACTAATTATAACTTAGCAAATCATAAGAGAGGTCTTTTTGTTTTAGAAGTACAATTAGAGCATTATAGAGCCAATGAATCTAAGTTCAATGATGATATTGCTGTTTCAAAAAGAGACTTAGATTATAAGATTGCTGTGAATCAGGCTCTTAGAGAAGAGTTAGAGAAGGTTAAAAGGGCCAATGAGAATATACAGATAACTTGTAATACACTAGATCATCAATCCAAGTGTATTGACAAAATTTGGGAAGCCCAAGTTGTAAACAAAGCCAAATCAGGAGTAGGATATAAATCTGTTCCACCACCTCTAAGAAGTGTTCCATCACCTCCTGGTATTGACTTAGCACACACAGGATTAGAAGAATTCCAGGAACCAACCATGACCTATAGATCAAAATTTGTTAAAGAAGCTGCTATTGAAAAGGTTCAGGTTGAGATTGATACATTTGATAGTGCTAGTGACTCATCTCTTAAAGATGAAAGTTTGAACGTTGAGTCTAAAACTAGTGTTCCTGAGAATGTTCAAGTGGAAGTTAAAAAGAGTATTCCTGAAGTTATCAAAGAGAAGCCTAGGACACAAGCTAATTACTCTAGGCCCACTACTAGATATGCAGAGATGTACATAAATAGGTCAACAACTCCTAGGGGAAACAAGAGGAGTTGGAATCATGTTAAATTTAGGCAATTTGGTAGTGACTTTGTTTTTGATAACAAAGCTTGTTACATATGTGGTAGTTTTGAACATCTTCATTATAATTGTAACTATCACATGGGTAGAAGGGAAGTGTTTGGGAATACCAGGGTGAATGGAAATAATGCTAATAACTTTACTCACCCAAATCCATTAAGCAAGATGATTCCTAGGTCTGTTTTGCTTAACTCTGGCATCAAATCTCTTTCCACTGCTAAACCAGCAATTGCCACTGCCAGAAATATAAACAAAGTTTACCATAAATTCCCTGTTAAGAGTGCAAAACCTATCACAACTTTTGTTAAATCTGCACAAACAGGGAAAAAGACCTATTTTAAAAATAAAGTTTACTATAACCACAAGTGGGTACCTAAAATTGCAAAACCAGCAGTTGCCACTGCTAAGCCAGCAGTTACCACTGCAAGGCCAAAATTTTCCACTGGTAGTTCTGTAAACAATAGAAGGCTAAATGTGGGAAATGCTATTAAGGCCTCATCACATTGGGAATGGAAACCAAAAGGATCTATTACCACAAACAATCCCAATAGTGTATCAATGACCTTTGACAGATATAATTATATTGATACACGAGGCAGATCCAAGTCATTTGTGGCTTGGGTCCCCAAAAGGAACTATTTCCTTTATTTTATGTGCAGGAACATTCAAAGCCTAAAGATGATCAAGGATATTCAGACAGTGGATGTTCCAGGCACATGACTGGCAATAAGTCCTATCTTTCAGATTTCAAACTTTATGATGGACAATTTGTCAGCTTTGGAGGTGGTATTGGTAGCAAAGTTTCTGGCAAAGGAACAATCAGGGCTGGAAACTTGGATTTTGAGAATGTGTATTATGTGAAAGAACTCAAGTACAACTTTTCAGTGTGTCACAGATGTGTGACAAGAAGCATATAGTTCTATTCACAGAAGATGGATGCTATATCTTATCTAAGGATTATAAGCTCCCTGATGAAAATGACATTTTGCTTAAAATCCCTTGAAAAGGCAATCTATATAGCATAGACATGAGAATATAGTGGCTAAAGATGATGTTACTTGTTTGCTTGCAAAAGCCACTTTGGATGAATCCATGCTTTGGCACAGAAGACTTGGTCATGTTAACTTCAAGACCATTAACAAGATTGTGAAAGATGGTCTTGTCAAAGGTTTACCAGAGAAGAGATTTGAAAATGACCAAACATGTGTTGCCTGTCTTAAAGGTAAGCAACACAGAGCTTCATGCAAGACCAAGGCATACAATTCTATTGATCATCCACTTTACATGCTGCATATGGACTTGTTTGGTCCTACATCAGTAAGCAGCATAAATTTGAAGAAGTATTGTCTTGTTGTGACTGATGAGTTTAGTAGATTTACATGGGTTTTCTTTTTAAGAACTAAGGATGAAACCACTGGCATCCTTAAGACATTTATCACTGAAGTTGAAAATATAGTTGAAAAGAAGATCAAGATCATCAGGTGTGACAATGGGACAAAGTTCACGAATAAAGTTATGGATGATTTCTGCAGAGACAAAGGTATTAAGAGAGAATTTAGTGTTACAAGAACTCCTCATCAAAATGGAGTTGCTGAAAGAAGGAACAGAACACTAATTGTGGCTGCTAGAACCATGTTAGCTGATTCAAAGCTACCAGTGACTTTTTGGGCTGAAGCAGTTAACACTGCTTGTTACATTCAGAACAGGGTTTTAGTGGTTAAGACAAAGAACAAGACACCTTATGAGCTATTCAGAGGATGACCCCCAACTTTGGAATTTATGAGTCCATTTGGATGTCATGTCACAATTCTCAATACCATTGATCATTTGGGAAAATTTGAAGAAAAGTCTGATGAAGGCTTCTTTGTTGGATATTCTATGGTTAGCAAGGCTTTTAGAGTCTATAATTTGAGAACAAAGAAGATTGAAGAGAATTTGCATGTTGAGTTTCTTGAAAATAAAACTAACATAGCAGGTTCAGGACCAGAATGGTTATTTGATCTTGAGACATTATCAAATACAATGAATTATGTACCTATCACTTCAAGTACTGGAGTCAATAATCTTGAAGAGACAGAAGAATTCATTGATGAAGATGAATCTTGCAAAGACGATGAAGATGATAAAGATCAAATTGTTATGCCACTTTGGGACTTTGTTGACAAAAATGAAAAATCTCAACCTTCAAAGGATTCTAAAAAGGAAAGTGATGCAAAGGCTGTGAATTTTGATGTTTTGAATACAGATATTCCTACTAGCAGTGGTAATCAAATTCCCACTGCTACAGCAGAAGTTTCCACTGATAGTCCAATTGTGGGAAGTTCTTCTCAGGAATCACCCAGTGATGATGTTGAGATCTCTAACATGCCAACAACATATGATATTCATAGCACATCACAGACTTCAATTTACAAAGTGCATCCACTTGAAAATGTTATTGGTGAGCTACAATCAGGTGTGAAGACAAGAAGGCAGACAAAGTAAGATGATGTTCATGGGTTCATTAGTGAAGTTTATGAGTCCAAGAAGCATAAGAACAAGAATGAATGTTTTTTTTTCTGTTTTCTATCACAAGTGGAGCCTAAAAATGTTTATAAGGCTTTAGAAGAATCTAGCTGGGTTGAAGCAATGCAAGAGGAGTTGTTGCAGTTCAAACTTCAAAAGGTTTGGGTTCTTTGTGATTTGCCTGATGGTATGAAGGTGATTGGTACTAAATGGGTTTTCAGAAACAAGAAAGATGAAAGAGGTATTGTTATCAGGAACAAAGCTAGATTAGTTCCTCAAGGATACACTCAAGAGGAGGGTATTGACTATGAAGAAGTTTTTGCTCCTGTTGCAAGAATTGAGTCTATTAGATTGTTTCTAGCCTATGCATCCTTTATGGGCTTTACTGTCTATCAAATGGATGTTAAGAGTGCCTTCCTGTATGGAATGATTGATGAGGAGGTCTATGTCTCTCAACCTCCAGGCTTTGAAGATCCTCAACACCCTAATAAAGTGTATAAAGTTGTTAAGGCTCTTTATGGCTTACATCAGGCTCCAAGGAAGTGGTATGAAACCTTAGCTAATTATCTGTTGAATAATGGGTTTCATAGAGGAAAGGTTGATCAAACTTTGTTCATCAAGAAAGACAAGGGTGATATACTACTTGTTCAAGTATATGTTGATGATATCATCTTTGGATCTACTAGACAAGAGATGTGCAAAGAGTTTGAAAAGCTGATGAAAGATGAATTTCAAATGAGTTCTATGGGAGAACTTACATTCTTTTTGGGGCTGCAAGTACAACAAAGGAAAGATGGCATCTTTATCAGTCAAGACAAATATGTGGCTGAGATTATAAGGAAGTTCAAATTTACTGATGCAAAACCTTCAAATACCCCTGCTGATAAGACTACTCATCTATTGTTGAAGAATGCTAGTGGAGCAGATGTTGATGTGCACACTTACAGATATATGATTGGTTCTCTGATGTATCTCACTTCATCAAGACCAGACATTATGTTTGCTGTATGTGCTTGTCCAAGATTTCAAGTTACTCCTAAGACATCACATATGACAGCAGTAGAGAAGATTTTCAGGTATTTGAAGACATATCCTAATCTAGGATTGTGGTATCCAAGAGAATCCCCTATAGAATTGATCACATATTCAGATAGTGATTATGCTGGTGCAAGTTTGGATAGAAGGTCAACTACAGGTGGATGTCAAATTCTTGGATGTAGATTGGTGTCATGGCAGTGCAAGAAACAAACAATGGTGGCTACTTCAACCACTGAAGCAGAATATGTAGCTGCTGCTAGCTGTTGTGCTTAGATCTTATGGCTTCAGAATCAATTGTTAGATTATGGGTACAATTTCATGAACACCATTATCTATATAGACAATAGTAGTACCATATGCATCATTAAAAATCCTGTGCAACACACTAAAACTAAACATATTGAAATCAGACATCATTTTATTAGAGATTGTTATGAGAAAAAGCTTATTCAAGTTGTCAAAATTCATACTGATGACAACTATGCTGATTTATTAACAAAAGGGCTTGATGTGGGTAGGTTTCAGTACTTGGTAACAGGTATTGGAATGCTAAATCCATAAATCTTTGATGTCTAATAATTTTTTGTGTTGCAGGATAGTTTTTAGGTACTAATATTGTTTGTATATGGTTGTATGGTTTTCTACTAACTTGTATGCAGAGAAATTAAAGCATAGTGGAAACCATGAACAACAGTGGAAAGATTTGCTCTCTCAGTGACAAAAGATAAAAGTACTTTTATTGATTTATTCAAAAGGAAACAAAGTACATCGATTCAGAGAGTCTAAACACAACCAGAAAATCACAAAACACAAGGACTCACAACCTAACACCTAAATCTTCAGACCAACTACTCCATGGGTTTCTTCCCTTTACCCTCATAATCATGCTTGCCCTTGGAAGCTTTCTTTCTCTTGTCATCAAAAGAAAGTTGCTTTCTTGGACAAGCAAGGCCCAGAACTTGCTTGGGAGGCTTTGGCAATTGTGTAGGCTTCTCAACAGCAGGCCACTTCATGTTGACTATGGCTGACTCCAAAGCTGTAGTGAGGGCTCTTGGAAGTTCCTTGGACAAGGTGTAGGTTGGATCATCATCATCAGAGGAAGAACTTGTATAAAACTCTAGAGATGGAGCAGGAGCATCTGATATCTTCTTGTTAGGCTTCATGTTGGAGGATGTAGCTGTTGCAGCACTTGGAGGAAAATAATCACTCCATCCAGTTGAAGGTTCTTCTGTGTCACAGCAATAACTGATCTCCTCATCAGAGGAATCATCTGATGATATGTAGATCAATGGAAACCAACTCATGATGTTTTTGTAGGGTTTGTGGTATTGGAGATTAGTTTTGATGAAAACTAAAGTGTTTTTAAGCCCCTTTTATAAGCAAAGTCAAGGTCGAAGGATAATTAATGAAGGTTATTTACTCTTATCTGTTTTGGTAGGTGATATAATCGTTTTTAGTATAGGTTTGTTTATTTTTTCGATGAAATGCTTAAGAAAGTATTTCCCCGGGTTGTGTCCCAATGAAGGTGTAAATGGAATTTCGAATTCCCGGTTCGTGAAATGTGTCGTGAAAGGGGATAAAAGAGATATGATGGGAAATTAAGCTAAAAATTACCAACTAAACTATGCTAATCAAGCAAATAAGAGATAAATGATAAAAGGATATACTTGTTAAGCAAATCATCACGATCCTTAAGTGTGGTTTATTATTTCAATTAGTACTCTATTGATGAATTAATATCTTTTACAAACAATTATTTTCTCACAACGTTGGTTTATTTTGAAAACAATTTTGTAAAGAGATATAAATGTCTAGATTAAAACCCAATTATTCTCACGACTTTTGCCCGTTTAAACAACCAAAATTCCAATCCAAGTGACTTAGAATTACTAACCAATATATTGTCTAACTTTTTTAAAACCACACTTAATTCACATAACAATCTACTCAACAAGCATAATAACAATCTACTCACTACTCATTTGAATTAAACTAACAACCACAAATATTTCAACAAACATAAACGTTCTAATTAACTAAAAGTAAAAAGGATGAGAAAGTAGAACCCGATCTAAGAGATGAGAATAATAAACCACCCGATCTTATAAACTAAATGATTTATTAAAGTTTATTTCCTTATTAACTTTTATTTTACTAATTAGTTAATAAAGTTTAAAGCCTTATTAACTAAATAACTCAATAAAAGTTATTAAAGTTGTAAACTTTAATGAAATTTAAGCTTATAAGACCCTTAAGCTCCGGCCTTAGCCGTAGATCGCAATGAGAAACAATGAAAAATACAAACTTTATAAAAGGTTAGAACCAAATATGCGATAATATGGACCAAATAAGGTATGAAAGAGCTTATTGGTTAAGAGAGTACTAATTAAACTAAGAAAAAACTAAAAGTTTAAAACTTTATTATAAAAATCTAATAGATCTAAGATAATAAGCTAATTTTATAACAAAAACTAATAAATTTGCAAACTTCTTAAGAAATTAGTGTTAAAACTATTTAGATCTAATACAATAAACTAATTTATGTCTTTTAATAAAAGTAAAACTAACAAAAATCAAATATTTTTTGTTTTTTTTATAAAGTAATTTGTAAAATAAAAAAAATAGATCTAAGTTTATAAAAGCATTCAAAACAAAATAGTAAAATAATGATTTATAAAAAAAACTAGATCTAAATAAACCACAAAAAACTATTAAGCCAAATTAGATTTGTAAATGAAATAAAGAGAAAATAATAATAATAAAAGAAAAGAGATGAGAAGAAGAGATAAAATCAAGCTAAATTGCATATTAAACAAACCTTCATCTTCATTAATCATAAAAAATTGAGTACAAAGAAGCTCTAAAAATAAGTTTTAAATAAACAATTACAAATAAAAGCTAAACCTAAATAAACTACTCCTACTACTACTTTTAATAAACTACTACTATTGAGAATTTGTGAAGGAAAAGGTGATGGAGAATGATCCCAATGATTGAATTTATAGCACTCATGATTAGCTTCTATCATATTCTCGAAGGTTCCATCACATAATGACAGCTATAATTCATTGTATCCGGACACCATTTTGAAAGCGCGTACACGTGTCAGAGCAGGATTGGAAAAGTTGGCCAAACGCGCCTTGGAATAAATAATTTTGGTGCGTGGCTTTCACATGTGCAGCCAACTACTTTGCAAGTTCCCTTGTATTATTATTTTATTTATTTATTGATGTCATGCCAAAAGGGTAAGAAGCATCACATGGGGTAGCTTGCAATTGCATCTAACTTTCGCATTTTGTCTCTCTTCGAACCAAGGAGGAGCAGTGGTACATGCGGTTCTGATATTTTATTTTACTTCAAGTAGCATTTACATTGGACCAAGGCTCCCGTAAGATGATGATGCAATATATCTTTTCATTTCTTTGATTTCTATTCGATGGTCCCCAACTTTATTTCTTCTTTGTTTGTTGTGTCATGAAAATGAGTTTTCTTCAATTGTTGACTCACGTGAACAGCAGTAGATGCATGAAATTCATTTTCTCGTTAAGCCAAGGAGTAGACAAGCATGTTCATGTGCCTTTAACTTTTTATTTCTTCCTTTCATTTCAATTGTCGAATGCCAAAAAAAAATGAGCAGCTGGGTCCAAATTTCTGCTACTAGATTATTGCTTGGGCTGGGTGGCTGCTGCTGGCCTGCTATGCTACTGCTACGTGGGCTGCTACTCTTCAGTTGGGCCTGATCTACTTAACTGCTTCTCTGGATCTGCTGCGTAGGACTGGGCCACGTCTTTGGGCTTCGCTGAATTAGTTTGGGCCTGCTTAGTCTGCTGTTGATAACTTAACCTGCGAAATAAAAATGAAAGTGGGAGGGGAGTGGGACTTGAACCCTTGACCTCTTGCACAGATACAAGCACTCTTCCCAACTGAGCTAGGAGGATGTTTGTGTAATACTTTGCATCCATTTCATTTTATTCCCCCTTCTTTTTCAGATCCGAATTTTAACTAATACGTTTAGTAATAATCTTCGTTCGGGCTTCATTTAATCTTTCAGCATTCTGACTTTTGCCAAATAAAATACTGATTGACTCGTTTTCTCGTGCTCTTTCCAATGGTGTGCTCGGAAAATATTTTTTACTACGTCTTGGCCTCGTTTTTCACACTTTTTCCAAATCCCGTGCTCGTTTTTGTCGTTTTCTCTTGATTTGTATCCACTTTTCACATATCCCGTACCTGCACATACATAAACACAAAAACACAATATATTTGACATATTTTGCTCGGTTTTTGGTCTTTTTGGTCCGGTTTTGGTCAAATAAAAGGTGTGTAAATTAACGCACACCAGTAGGTTGCAGGAGTAAATTTGGATATTATCGGGTTGACTTTAGAGAGATATTTTGATGAATAGTAACTTGGCCAAAAGGTTACTTTGGGTTAAATTATATTGGTTATACTTGGTGTTCCTTACTTATGTAGAATACAAACCAATATTGTTTGAGACATTGGAGTTATAAGGTGTGTATCTAAGACACACAAAAAATGGTTATTGATTCACCATGTCTAATCAACATAAGAATCAACTAGTCCAGAGCAAACGGCTACTGGTAAAGACTTCTCAAATCCGTTTATGGATGATAGTTTACCAAAAACTATATGGTTATCAACTCACCATATTACATGTGATGAAGAGTTGGCTAGTCCATAGCAAACGGCTCATGGTAAAGACATATCAAATCCGTTTATAGCTGATAGTTTGCTAAAAACTATGATTAGAGCAGTTAATTTTACATGTTTTACTTACCACTGCTCTTTGATATTTTGTGAAAATTTACCATTGCTAGTTCACTAGTTACCACTGCAAGTGTAATTTTTACCACTAGTGAACTAGCCGTTACAACTGTTGTGTCAGTAATCTATTTTTTAACTAGCCGTTGTAAAATAACCTTGTTTCCTTATTAATAGAGTAACTTTTTGTGAATTATCCACTTACCAATTTTAGTTTATTCTTTTTCCAAAGATAAATTCTTCCTTACGATAATTCACATTACGTATACTCCTCAAACCCTATTAGTATAAATTGATCATCATATGGCTTGATTTTTATCTTCGATTACTAACACTTTTATCTTTCTTTCACAAAATCATGGCGATTCTAAACCTTGTTGAGGAGCACAACCAAGTGGCCTATTTACAAAAGTCAAACGAAAATAGTGGCCCTGTTTTCCATCAAATTGTGGATTTTCTCAATACAACCCATATAAGGTATACTTTAACTGTTAATCCCACAATCTTTGTTTCTCATATCAAACAGTTCTGGAACATTGTGGAGTCCATAACTATTGAACAGGGAGACACACAAGAAACTGTGGAAGCTCTTAGAGCCACAGTGGATGGGGTAACCATTGATGTTACTGAGTCATCCTTGAGGAGAGTTCTCCAATTGGATGATCTCAATGGTATCATCACATTACCCAATTCAGATATTTTCAAACATATTGCTTCTATGGGGTATGATACATCTGATCAAAAAGTTACTTTCAGAAAAGGATGTTTTTGTCCCCATTGGAGATTTTTAATACATACTATTTTACATTGCCTAAGTCCTAAGAAAACATCTTATGAGCAATTTGCATCAACCATGGCTTATCCTTTGGTTTGCTTGGCTACTGATAGAACTTTCAATTTTTCAAAGTTTATTTTCAATAATATGAAAGACAATGTAAAGAGTTCATATAAATTTTTGATGTATCCAAGGTTTGTGCAAGCAATGTGAAATGAATTTCAACTGCAAACCCACAAAAGAGTTTATGAACCAAATTAGTCTAACAGGTTCAAGCTCTGGAGAAAGATCTGGCAAAGACTAAACAACATCATGCCACAGAGCTTAATCAGATGAAGGCAGAAATTAAAAGGTTACAGGATGAAGTTGAGAGCCTAAAGAAGCAAAGATCTGCCAAAGTTGTGTTTTCTTCTTCATCTTCACCTCAAGATGATTTATCTGCAGGCTTTAGTGAAGGTTTGGGAGATTCTTCCAAACAGGGGAGGAAAACAGATGCTGAGACTAAGGGGAGGAAGATAGATTTTGGAGAAGATTATGGTTTGGATGCTGATTTTGATGATACAGTTGGAATTACTCAACCAATTTCCACTTCTGAGTTTCAAGTTCCTACAGCAAGTCAAGATATTCCCACTGCTAGACAAGATGTTCCCACTGCTAGTCAACATGTTACCACTGCAGAAGAAGAAGCTGCTAGAAAAAGAACAGAAAAGGGTAAAGCAGTTATGACTAGTACATAACTAGTGCAGCCAAGAAAGGTTTCTAGAAGGGAACAAGCTCAAATTAGTTATGATGCAGAGTTGGAAAAGAAATTAGTGGAAGATGACACTGCAATGCTAAAGAAAAGACAAGAGGAAGAAGAGATTGCAAATTTTATGGAGGCTCAGAGGTTGGATAAGCTGGAAGATGTCCTTGAAGAACCTATCTCAGTTGTTCCACCTACAGTATTGAAGGAGAAACCTCCAATGTTCACTTATGTGCCAACTGAAGAAGAGATTGAGTATATGATTAATAATGATCCAGTAGTCAAGAAGAAGGCAATTGAGCTTGTTGCTAACAAGACTTTGACAGAAGAACAGAGAACAACTCAATTAGCTGATTTTATTCAAATGAAGAATAAACAGGCACTGGATGAGGTAATTGGTAAAGTTAGAAAAAGTCAAAAGAAGCAGAGACAACCAACCAAGGCACAAATTATTGCTGAGATGAAGACATACTGTTGCCATGTTGGGACTTGGAAGATGACTGATTTCAGAGGCATGTCTCATGACAGAATTGAAGGAATTTATTTCAGGCTTAAGAGGCAAGACAGTGACTTTCAACCTATTGACTTTGAAGAAGTTGAAAGAAGTAAAAGAAAAGTTGTAGCATTTGAAGATAATGTCACTAAAAAGGCCAAGCTTCATCAAGAGAAAGAGTCTCAATCTGAGAAACTTTCAGGAGATCAGTTAAGTGCTATAATTGTTATTGAAGAAGAAGATTTCTACCCAGATCCTATTCAAACAAGGCATCCTATTGTTGATTGGGAAGTTTACTCAGCAAAGAATTTTGCTTCAACATGGAAGATTACAAGATTGGGAGGAGAAACTTCATCATTCATTCAATTTGAAGATCTCATTAAAGCTTGTGACAGAGATGATCTTGATATACTTTGGAAGTTAGTTGATGAAAGATTCAAGGCTGATACTCTCAAGGATATGAAAGAAATGAAGCTGTTGTTTGACTTGGGACGACTGTATGAACTAGATCTTAAAGATAGCTATTGGAAGTTTGAAGCTTCAGATTTAAATACTACATGGACATACTATGATTCATGTGAGGTTCATCAGGTCTCTACAACAGCTTGAGTGGATGTATTTATGTTTGCTGAGAAGGAATATCCACTTAGAGCAGCAACACTGACAACAATGTAGACATCAAGGTTGAGAGTTCATGAAGATAATGAAAAAGTTAGAGTTTTGATTCAGAAGATACAAGATCAGTGTTCAAGAGCTATACAAGATTTAAGAAAAAGAAGATAAGTGTTTGGAAGAATTCCCATATCCTCATATCTACTGATTACTTAAAGAAACTTATTGATTTACATGTTAATCATAAGCTTAGGGGAGGATTTTTTGAAATTATATTAACAGTTACCACGGCTAGTAAGGATATTACAACTGCTGAAGAATGCACTAGCAGTGGAAACTTATTTCCACTGCTAGTACATATTATTACCACTACTGTTAGGATAACTGTTAGGAAACTTGTAAAGATAAATATAGAATAGATCTTGTGTATATCTTATTCTATTAGAGTTATACGTATCTTGTAGAAGAGGACTCCTTGTGCTATAAAAGGAGGTCCTAGGTTAAGGTTAGAAATATGTTTTTCTTAGAGCTTCAAGGTGTAACCCTAGTGATACAAAGATCACTCGTATTATTATTATTAATAATATTGGAGCTAACCATTTGATACATACAATATTCTCATTCATATACAACTGTTTTATTCACAATCAAACTTCTAAGTATTACTAAGTAAATTCCGCATACTTAGTGATATAACTCAAAGTATCATACTAACACAGATAAAGGTGTTTAGATCCATCATAATATATCTGACGATGATGTTGATTTACATGATACTGATAATGAGGTATTATTTAAAATTATACTAAGGCATTATATTGTATTATAACGTTTGATATGTGTTTATTATTATTTTATTTTTTTCATGTGCTTTGCTTATTTAAAATAATAGTTACGTGTTATATTGTATTATAATAAATAATTGATTTTAATTTATTTTTTAAATGAATTGTTTAGGTTATTTGTTTGACACATAATAGCCGGATATTATCAAAAGCAATATCTAAAACGTGCAAAAATATGTGCAAACTTTATTGTCCTGAAATTGAGTGTGATGACGCGGACGAGGTATTATAACTTAAACCTCTTTATTGCTACTTACATTTTTTAAATTATGTTTACAAGATTAATTATAAACATGATATATACAAATTTACGCTGCTGGTTTGAATGGTTATCGAAGTACTCCTATTTCGAAGAAGCAAAATGACAATGATCAGTATGTATGCAATATATCTGACGATGATGTTGATTTACATGATACTGATAATGAGGTATTCTTTAAAACTCTAATTACATATTATATTCTATTATATAAAAGCAAAAAATGATTGTTATAGAATATTACAAGCGTATCAAAATGTGGAGTATATATAATTCATTGTAATTTTAGGAAAATAAAAATTTTGTCGAATTCCCGGTCTCTTCCAAAGATGGTGTTTGCGAACAATTGACATTAGGAATGGATTATGCAAAATCGAAAGAATGCAAACCTGAAGATACTTTTGATATTCGTATAGAAGAACAACACCGTTTTCTATACGAAGATTCTAAAAATAATGGATGCACACAATCAAGAGATGCTTCTCCACATTCATTGGATTATGGGTTTGTTTCATTAACAAAACTGCCAATTAAACACAACAGAAGTTTATCCCCACCAAAAGAATCTTCATCAACTTTAGAAAGAAAACAAGAGGGAAAGAAGTATTTCCTACCAATAATACAGATTGGTCAGTTGAGGAGGTTAATAAAATTAAAGGAAGTAGAAAACGTACGCGACAAACAAACAGTATTTGAATGTAAAGAAGCGATTGATCAATGAACTAAATTAATATTAGACTGTCAAAAGAGGATTAACGATATTCAAAAACAAATTGATAATCACCAGCGAGACCAGAAGAGCCATGGTTAAAAATGAGGCATTCAAATATTTTCGTTACGCTTTTACTTTTTTACAAACAATCTTGAGAGGTTGTTAAGATTACTAAGTTTCGTATTTTATTGAAGTCATTTGTTAGTCTTATTAATTAGCCAAACATGGTGACTCAGTACAATTGCTCGATATGGATTAGTTATGAAATAAATTGTTCTTGACATAACGATTATCCGAAAACTTTTTTAGCTTTTTAGCAATTTGCACATTATATAAAACATAGATGATATTTAATACAGTACGTATACTTAAACATATTTATACTAAATAAACATGGTCACTCAGAAAAATTGCTCGATGTGAATTAGTGATGAAAAATGTTTAGATTTTAAAATTTTAAACTTATAATCTGCCTTTTAAATCTCAATAACGAATTATAAAAAATAATTAATATGACATAGTTTAAAAAAGAACAAGATTTTAAATATTTGCATTTAAATAATATATACATAATTTTTTTTAATGTTTATAATGATATTTAATATGTATACATAAATAAATTTATACTAAACAGGAAGTTAGAAACAAATCAACTATCCAATTAAATATTGTGATTTGCCAGTTTAAACATTGTGACGACCCCAAAAGAACATTGTTTAAAAATGAGGCATTGAAATTCTACCTTTACAAACTATGTTGTCAAGATCTTAAGCTTACGAAGTTTCGTATTTTATGGAGGTCATTAAATAGTTGAATTAATTAGCCAAACATGGTCGTTCGGAACAGATTCTCGATATTGATTAGTTATGAAAAACGTTTAGATTCTTTACTTTAAAACCTATAACCTGATCTTTTTAGCATTTTCCACATTACAAAAAAACATATATGATATTTAATACGTGTACTTAAACATATTTATTCTAAATAGGAAGTTGGAGACAAATCAACTTTAAATATTGTAAATAACTTTTTATGTGATTTTTTTACATGCATTGTACTTTTAAAAAACATTATTAATTTATCTATCAACATAATTTCATTTGCATATCCATCTTGAAAAATTAATATTCTTTATGTTTATAGTTATCTTAAACATATTTATAGTAAATATGAAGCTGGAAACAAATCGAATTTCCAATTAAATATTGTACACTGCAAATGTAAACTTGTGACTTTTGTTATAGTTTTTAAGATATGATATATATTCTATCTTAATTTATACATATCTTTAAAAATTGATAAATACATATTCTATTTTAAATATATCTATAATATGTATTAAAAAATTGATAAATATATATTCTATTTTAAATATATCTATAATATGTATTAAAAAACAAATAAATAATAATTTCCAAAAGCTATATTTGTCTTGAACAAATACAAGATATTGTGTAACAAACAATAATCTTTCTTTAGGAAAATGATTGCCATCCTACAATCTAAACATTACAATTTTCAAGACACTAAGGGTAAATGTGTACACATATAATGATTTAAATTGTAGAATGAACCTTATCACTTCCATTATTATTTAAATGTTAATATTTATCTTGATGGTAAGCATGTTATCAAATATAAAAGATATATTATACGAAATTTTACCAAATATAAAAATATATTATACAAATTTTTAAAAACTATAATTATCTTTATTGAGATTTATTCTAAACTTAGATTACATCAAGAAATATATATACATTAACCGAGCAATAGAAAACATTACTAACCCTAATTCAAAAATCTATATGTCGCATATACAAAGTAAGATGAAAACACAAAAGGTTTATATTCGTACGTTAACACCAGAATTAATTCCTTGCACTATCAACGTAAAAGTGTTAAGGACGTGGTGTTACAAGAAAGTAAACATGTCGGTAACTCATAAACACTTTGAGATGATTGTCGTAGATGAAAAGGTATTTTATTTTTTCAATTTTTATTTTTTTTATTTAACCTTTTAATGTACATATTTTTATCCAACTGTTTATTATTTTACTCATTTTTCCAGGGTGACAAGATTCATGTCATTGTGAAGAATGGTCTATTAACGTTTCTTGATAAATATTTTAAAGAAGACATGGTGGTTCTTATAAGCAATTTTAATGGTGTTCCTAATAACACAGGTTACAACTACACAAAACATCCTTATAGAATAACTTTCGATGGATTCAAAACTGCATGCCAGTCGACTACATTTGATAGTGGTTTTAATAAAATTGGATTTGAAGTAACCAAATTTTCTAACATAATATCATTGAACCTAGACACAGAATTACCGGTTGGTATGTGTTTCAAGATATACAAATTTATATAATGCTGATATTTTTATTTTCATATTCTCATATAGCCTTTAATATTAATGTTATTTGTATTCTAGATATTGAAGGAGAAGTATTTAGTTGGGAGCTTGCACTTAGAAATTATGAAGTTTATGGATGTAAAATGAAAATATTGCCTCTCAAGCTTAAGGATACATTGTAATTTTACAATAAACTATTTTACTTATCATAATTAACTTCATAAGCCTACTTTATAAATACATTCTAAAACATTCTAAAATTTTACGTTTTTTTTAAATCTTCTTTATTTTCCAGGGGGGTTGAACTTACATGTTTAGTAATGGGTATAATGGCGGAACACTTGCTTGATTACATTAAATCTATTGAAAAGCATGATAAATTTTTGATGGATATAGGGAATGCTAGTGTTTATGATGATGACAAAGGTATATGTGTATGTTCCTTATTCATTATATTTTATGATGAAATATTTATTTTGTAAAGTGGGTTTCATTTATTAATTAACATACGTGATTTGCAGGTCCACCTATGATATATATTAACCATCAAATTGGAAGCGCGTTTGAAATATTTGAATGAAGAAGTAGAGAATAACAATTGGGATTGTTTTACGTAAGAACGACCTATTTTATGATAAAGAATAAAACCTTCGTATTCTATGTAATTTGTTTTATGTTATTTGCAAAATTATGAATTTTATGCTCTCACATGAAATAATCATATCTTATCTTATTATTTTTCAGCTAAAGTGTTCACAATGTCTATTTGTTTAAGTAATGTTTTATGCTTTGAAAAAATATATTTTCTACCTATAATTTAAAAAACACTTACACTTATCATTCTATTTTTATTTATTATGTTTATAAACAATTTCTTAAGTTTATGAATATTCCTATTAAGTTATTATCATGCACTTTCGATTTGCATAAATAAACTGCTTTTGGTTTTGAATAATTATCATTCTATTTGCATACTTATCATTATCCATTTTGTTACCTATGTATAAATAATTTATGAATACTCTTATAAAATTTATTCATACATGTCCAATAAAAGATCGAAATACAATGTTTCATTTAGTTTATTCTTGACAATGTTAGCAGATTTATTATCAATGATTGTTGATACTTAAATATATTGTTTAACTTTATTAATTTGTATTTGTATGAATTCGTTTACCGATTGAACCCACAAGAATTAAAACATTCAACTTATATACAAGCTAAATAAACTTAACATTTACATATGCTTAAAAATAATATAAACATTAAATGTCTTGATCAAAATCATCCTCAGACAATCCCAAATGACAGTTATCATAATCAAAATTTTCTATGTCTTCTTTCTCTAAGTCATTTTTTGAATCCAATGAATGGTCCTCAAACAAAATTAATTTTGGCATTGAAGCCAGTTGTTTAGCATGGTCTTCATGAAGCCGTTTCTTTCGCTTCTTTTCTGCTTCTTCTTCTTCTTCAGCTTTAAATCTCTTATCGAGATCCAACTCGATTGGATAGTACCAACTATCAGGAGCCCATGCATGTTCTTCTGTATCAAATTTGTTCTCCTTTTGAATTGTTTATGCATTTTAAACAAAATAAAACATAAATGTTACTTCAGAAAAAAATCATTAGAAAATAAACTTACATACCTCCTGTTGTTTTTGTTGTTAACTTTGTTTCTTCTTCTTTAATACATTGTTTCCTGAAAAATATATACAAAAACTGTTAGTTAACATATTAAGATTGCAGAGAAATTATTATTGAACAAGTTACTCTAATGAATCATATTATACTTAATACTGTTGCCATTGTTATCACTTAAATCCGTTTCACTTCTTGATCTTTTGTTAATGGAAGACATGCTTTGTTGCAGAAAATTATGATCACAAGTTATTTGGTAGGTTTATGATATTGTGTTAATGTTATAATATAGTTAAATAGATGCTTAAAAAATGTTCAACACGAAAACCAAGAGACACTTCATTTTCTTGAAAACCACAATAACCATTAATGAATGTAAATACTTTTACTTGCATAAAAATCCTAAATATATATATTTATTTATTTTGCATCTAATAAGTATACATAAAAGGGTACTATTTATCATTAATTTTGTTTAAAAATTAGAGTTTTACAATTTGATGATAATTTTAAATTTAGAATGCGAAAAAATAATTCTAATGATAATATCCATTAATATAACATAACATATTAAAAATTGAAATGATATAGTATCATTAATTTCGTTTAAAAATTAGAATTTTATAATTTGATGATAATTTTTATTTCAGAATTTTAAAAATATATGTATATATATATATATATATATATATATATATATATATGCTAATGATAATATCTATTAATATAACATATCATATTAAAAACTAAAAAAATACAGCAACAATAAATCGATTAAGCAACAAGAATATTTACCTAATCCTTGGAAATGATTAACACACATTAACTAAAACGTGTACATCTTTAATTTTTAACATTCAAAGTTTAACCTTCTAAATTCCGTAATTAATTCTCAGGTCTAATAACCATATTTTTCCCTTATAAAGCTGTTAGGGTTTTACACCATTCCACAAATCACGTAGAAATCTTATATTGTAATTTTAAATTCATCGTCAAACGATAATGAAGAGAACTGTACAAGATGATGCAAGTAGCTCAAAAGAACATCCTGCCGTGTGGTATTTGATAAAACTTGATCAGATAAGGAAGAAGAAATGGGACGATTTTGAAAAGCGAAATAAGAAACCAACAAAGAAAGCTAAACCAAACGCGCTTAAAGCAGCCGAAAGAAGGTGGAAAAGAAAATGGGAGCTTAAGGAAGCAGAAGATGTTTCCGACCAAGAAGAACTGGAAACATTTGACTATGACAATATGCATTTGGCATATGATCAGCAGAAAATACATAAGTTCAATTGTTAGATTAATAAATGTTTTCTCTGATTATGTTTAATATTTTCTTAAATATCAATGTCTTACATTTTTAATTAACTGAATCTTTGTATTTTTTCATAGTATTTTAATTCTTATATCGCAGTGTTATTTTTCATAATATACAATTCCAAATTAAGGAAATTTGCAACTAACTTTGATCATTATATAGCCACTTTAAATATGTTATCAGAATATATATTTCCATTGTTGAAATCAGAAATACATACAAATAATACTTAATATTATTGTATATTAAAACAATGTATACTAATTTAAATTTTGAAATGTTATATGTACAAAGCTAATAGAGTCGTTTTTCTGATCAATTACTAAAGAAATTTTTAACATCAAGGAAACCGCAAAAAATATACAACAACATTGTCTTTATTAAAATTAAACCAATGACGAAAAAAAATTATAACTTCAAATAAACATGTGAACGATATAAATTAAACATGTAAGTTACAAATATATAATGAATGTAAATGCGTAGAATAAATAAATACGCGTATAGTTTAATATGCGATTAAATTATTGATTGTAAATAGTACTCAAATATTTAACATATTTAAACAAATATAATGTTACATAATTAATCATATTGCAAACATTACAAAAGCACGCAAAATAAAATCACATGATTCGTAAAAATCACAAAGCATGCCCACCCATTGGGCGGGCCATGACCACTAGTGCGTGTGTATATATATATATATATATATATATATATATATATATATATATATATATATATATATATATATATATATTAAGTATTTAACTATCTATACTTCACATAACTAGTCCCTATACTTATGTATTTCAGAGTAATGGCAGAAATAGTCCCTAAACTATACTAACTTTCTATATTCACCATTTATACCCTTAACTTAATAGTATTTGCAAAACTAGTCCTTATAACTTTCTAACTTGTTTTACTTTCTATCCTAGGATTCTAGAACTTTGCAAAAAGGGGTCCTTGTACTTTATACTTCTAAGTTATGTCAAAAATAGTCCTTAGACTTAGTATTTCCAGAAAGTTACCATATATACCCCTATGCATGAAAACTATTGCAAAACTAGTCCTAATTTCATGTAAACTATATTTTTATGAAACAACAAAGTTTCCTAGCTAATGTTTAACTAATATATGCTTATTAAACTCATCTAATTCAGATTATAGCAAATGTTAAGGCAATTTAGCATATAAACACATATTTTTCTAAAATTAGGGTTTCTAAATGAAAACTTCAAAAGGAAAATGATCAAGGCTCATGTAAGGGTTCTAAGGCTTCCTATATCTATCCTAGGTCAGTACTAAGATGTAGCAACCCACTAACTTCCCCACTAACTCCCTTTAGGTTAGCAAAGCCTTACTAACTTAACTTAGGCCCTTACTAAGCACAATCTAGGTTAGAAATGCCTATAGCTATTTCCCGAGTGAAAGTTTTGCTTTGCTATACTACTATTGCCTATCTAACCTCAAGACAAGCTCACGTATCCACTTATGCCAACCAACACTATGTTTACTTTATGTAAACATCCAGGTATGTCAAGTCAAGATTACAAACACATTTTCACTAAGTAAACTATCACTCTAATACACAATACTCATTAGAAAATCCTAATTGCACCTATGTGTTCCCGGTTAGCTTTAAAACCCTAATTGGTTATCTGAACTAACTTGAAAGTGTTCAAAGCTTATGTATGAGTTACATTAGTAACTTTAGGGTATATTAGACTCCCTAGATCATAGTACAACTATATAGAAACTAGGTACAAGTCCCTTAAGCACAAAACCTTAATTAGGTTATAACTTCCTGAAAACTAGGTTAAACCTTCCCAAATCTTTACCATAAGTTACCACCACTTAGTATAAGCCTTCTAGGACTTAATATTAGTCACTAAAAACCCATAGGACCCTGATTTAGGCAATAAACCCTAAGCTAGGACCAAATCTTAAACTATACAAAACTAGGTCAAACCTAAACCTTAAGCTTAAACCAAGCTACTAAACCACTCCAAATACACCAACCAAGCACCCTAGCACCTCCCTTATAGTAAACTAGCACCCTAGCACCTCTAAGAACCCAAGAAAGGAGGTGGATCATCTCCTTCTCACCACCTTTGACCCACGACCTCACCACTACCATAGCCGGCTTAGCAGCCCCCTAGCTATCATGTAGCTCATCCTCATCACCCTCCTAGGCACCATTAGTCACCACCTAGCTTAGGATAGTCATCTTCCCCTCCTCGCCACCTCCTAATTCCTTTTCTTGCTCGCTACTCCCACAGAACCTATAAATAGCGACCTCCCCTCTTTCTTTTAACTCACACCTTCCCTCTCTTCTCTATCACCAGTATTCTATAGTACTAGATCATTAGAAGCCTTAGGAATCGAGTAGCTAAGCCCTAGTCCTAGTCGAGTTGAGTTTTTGGCCGAGAAACCCTAGAAACCCATGTTAAGGTTCCCACGACTTAGGTAATCCTTTCCTTTGATTATAGTTGTCCGAATACTGATGTAGGATACCTAGTACATACCTTAGAACCCTTAGATAAGCCTTGATCCTTTCCTTTTAGAGGTAATCATTTGGAAACCCTAATTTTGGATAATTACATGTTTATGTGCTAAATTGCTATATTATATGCTATAATCTGATTTAGGTGACTTAATTAAGTGAATGTAAGTTAATCATAAGCTAAGAAACTTAATTATCTCATTAAAATACAATTTGCATGGTAAAAGGACTAGTTTTGCAAAAGTTTTCATGCATAGGGGTATATACTATAAATTTCTAAAAATAAAAAAAGTTTAGGGACTGTTTTTGACAACTCTTAAAAGTTATAAGTACAAGGACTCTTTTTGAAAAGTTTTAAAACCTTAGAATAATAAGAAAAATGAAATATAAACTTTAAAGGGCTAGATTTGCAAATATTGTTAAGTTAAGTGTATAAAGGTAATTATTGAAAGTTAGTACAGTTTAAGGACTATTTTTTCCATTTCTTTTAAATATATAAATATAGGGACTAGTTATGTAAAAGATAGAAAGTTATATGCCTAAATGTTATAAGTTTATAACTTTAGGGTAGAAAGTGTATATATATAAACTTGAAGGATTTAAATTGAATATTTTCATATTAAGTTTAAAGACCTATTTTGAGTTAGAAACATAACACAATACTAGGGAGCTTCATGTGAGGGGTGCCATGTGGATATTTTGTTTTGACGAGTTTGTTGGGTTTAAGAATTAAAGTGCCCTAGCTCCTCAAACGATTATTCCATGTTGTTGGGTCTATTAGATTTGATTATACAAAACAAGAAAGAATGAAACAATAGGGACTTAATATGACAAGAAGGAATTCTACAAAAGATGGAGAAGGACTTGTTTGCAAAAGAAGATTTATATTTTAGTCCTTCGTAGTATTTTGTAACCCTAGTTCTCTATTATATAAAGAGAATACAGGGAATAGGTTTTCATATTCGTGTCATTATGTAAACTAGTAGAGTTGTGTGTGTGTACAGGCGTAGGGGAAACCGCTTAGGGTATGGTTATTAGTGTATAATTATTGTTATTGTGTTCCTAGATACTATGAGGTCTAAACAACCTCGAGCTACAACGATCCAACAGGTGGTATCAGAGACAGGCTAATAATAGGGTTTTAAGATTCTATAGCTCAGAATTTAACTAAGTGTCAAACTGCTGGTGATGAGAATCTGCTGCTAGTATTATGAATCTGCTGCTAGTGTTATCAAACTGCTGCTAGGTGAATCTGCTGCTGAAGAATCTACTGCTTAAGAGATAAACTTGTATACACGGATGGATAATTATGGAATAGATAGTGTGTATATCTTATACGATTAGGAAGATATTATCTTGTGTAGAAAGTTATTGTAAACCTAACAGGACTCCTTGGTCTATAAAAGGAGGTGCCTAGGGTTAGAGTAGGTACATATTATTTTATTCTCGTTTCACTTCAAGGTTGTAAAACCCTAGCATTGTTGAGTGCTCGTATAATTAATATATTGAAGTGTTGAAAGTGTTTAAAACTGTTCTTCTTAAGTTAAGCTTTAATATTCAGCGTTATTGCTTAAGTATTAATTCAAGTCAACTTCTATAAGATCGTTTGCTCAACTAGGATCAACAAGTGGTATCAGAGCTTGTGATCTAGAAGTTGTAATCAAGAAGAACTTGTTCCTTACAAGTTAACTGTTCCAAATCTACTGCTGAAGATGGGTGATGACACACACATGGTAACTGCTTCAAAGGTTCCCATGCTCAAGCAAGGAGAGTATGAGCTATGGAAGATGAGGATCAAATAGTACATTCACATGATTGATTTCAACATGTGGAATGTCATTGTGAATGGTGACTCTCTACCACAAAAAGGTCCTGATGGGAAAGAAATTCCTATCAAATCTGCGGAAGAAAACTCAGTAAGAAATATAGAGATCAAGGTTCATAGTATTCTCTTGATGGGGATACCGAATGAATTTCAATTGGACTTTGATGGCTATGAGACTACAAAAGATCTGATGGATGCAGTGGAAATCAGATTTGGAGGTAATGATGCTACCAAGAAGTCAAGGGAGAATATGTTGAAGCATAAGTTCGAAAACTTCTCTTCTACAAGTGGAGAAAAGCTAGATGGTACATACAACAGACTTAATCAACTTGTTAGTCACTTAAAGCTTGTTGGTTATGTTGTCCCTCAAGAAGATGTAAACCTTAAGTTTCTTAGAAGTCTAGCTCCTGAATGGAGCATGCATACAGTTGTTTGAAGGAATAAGCCTGATTTTGAAACTATGAAGTTAGAAAGCCTATACAAAAATTTGAAGGTGTATAAACCAGAGCTGAATTCTACAACTACATCATCTTCTGCTACTCAAAATCTTTCATTTGTGTCCTCAAAGACTAAAGGATCTCAAAATCCCACTCTACTGCTTATGGGGTATTTGCTGCTACAACTGATGGATCTGCTGCTAGTTCTACTGATAATAATTCCATCAGTGATGTTGCCATATATGCATTCTTGGCTAATCTAACATCAAACACAAAGTCACAGGTTCTCAATCAAGATACGGATCATATTGATCCTGATGATCTTGAAGAAATTGATCTTAAATGGCAGATGGCTATGTTGACCATAAGAGCAAGAAGATTCTTGAAGAGGACGGGAAGACAAGTCAAGTACAGGGCTAAAGAAAATTTGGGTTTTGATAAGTCAAACATGGAGTGCTACAATTGCAACAGAAAAGGCCACTTTGCCAGAGAATGCAGGGCTCCAAAAAAGAATGCTGAAAATCCAAAGAAGACCTCTGAAGAATCAAAGAATACCACAACTGAATTGGTGTCTTGTAATAGGTTGGGTGATTATGATTGGAGTGACATGGCTGAGGAAGAACCCAATTACTTTCTTGTGGCTGAAATCAAACCTAAAGTGCATAACTTTGCACTTATGGCCTATGCATCATCATCTTCTGGATCTGACTCTGAAGTATCTAATGATTCTGATCTATCCATGTGTTCTTTTGAATCATGTGCTGACACTGTAGAAGAACTTAAGTCTAGGAATGAGAGCCTTAGAAAAGAAGTTGAACACCTAAAACTTGATAACTTAGGTTATAAAGTAGGTCTTCAAAATGTGGAAAGAAGATTAGAATATCTCAAACAGTGTGAGCTAGAGTATGTGGATAGAATTAACCAACAAGATGTTGAGATCTATAAGAAAAATAGTGAGATTGAATTTCTCAAGAAAAAGCTAGAAGAAGTAGAAAAAGATAGGAATGCAGCTCTTTCTGAAAAAGATAAACACATAGTAAGGGTTGAAAAACAACAATTTGCTTCAGATCTAGTAAACAAGTCTATTGAGAGTCTTTTTTTTTGAGAAAAGAAAGTGGAATAGGCTATAATGAAGTTGCTCCCCCAGTTAAGAGTGCCTAAACTCCACCAAGAAAAGAACTGTCTTTTATAAGTGAGTTAGACATGGAAAAACCTGTAGGTGAAACTAGTACTAGTGTCACAGAAACACCTAAGGTTGAAGTTATAAAATTTCCTGATGCTTCAATTATTGAAGACTGGAATTCAGATAGTGATGAGGAACAGGATGAACCAATACAAAGTGTGAAAAAGGAAGAAATTCCTGCAAAAGTTGAACCTAAAGTTGAACAGGTTAAGTTTGTGAGACCTGTGTTGGGTAAGAACATCTTTAGGAAAATGGTAGAATATAAAGAGATACCTAGAGAACAGATGAATTTTTTTTATAATAAGTCTAGGGGTAATCAGAGAAACTTTAATAACCTAGCTTCAAATAAGTTAGGTAATGAGTTTCAATTAAAGAAGAATGCTTGTTATAAATGTGGTAGTTTTGAGCATTTAATTAATAATTATAAAGACCGCCAAAAACCTGTTTGGAACCAATACTCTAGGGTGAATCATAAATATGTTTAACAAAATACTCACCCTCATCCAAATAGAAATATGGTTCCAAGGGCTGTGTTGCTAAGATCTGGTGCAACTAGATCTATTTTTGCTGCTAAATCAAATGGGGCTTTTAAAACTACAACTGGTTCTACTGCTGGCTCTGCTGCTAGTAAGCACTCTACTGCTAGTACAAAACTTTCTACTTCTGGGCCAAAAGTTATAACAAATACAGTTGTTGGAAATCACTTTTATCATGTTAAGGCCTCAGCTTGCTGGACTTGGAAACCTAAATCAACTGTTTCAAATCATGTTTCCAAAACAATCAATGCATCAATAGACTTAAAGAAATTTGACTATGTTGATGCACAATGCAGATCCAAGTCAGTAATGGCTTGGGTCCTCAAGAGAAACATATTTCTCTATTTTCATGTGTAGGGCAATCTACAATATGAGCTAAAAGATATTGTTATTGTTGATAGTGGATGCTCTGGACATATGACAGGTGATGAGTCTCAACTTGAAGACTTTGAGGCTTTTGAAGGTGGTTATGTTGCTTTTGGGAATGATCCAAAAGGTGGACAGATTATTGGCAGAGGTACACTAAAAACAGGAAATTTGGACTTTGAGAAGGTGTTCCTTGTGAAAGGACTTAAGTTTAATCTCTTTAGTGTCTCACAAATGTGTGACAAAAAGAACTTTGTTCTTTTTATAGACACTGAATGTATGATCCTTTCTCCTGATTTTCAGTTGCCAGATGATAAATTTGTGCTATTGAAAGTCCCTAAAACTGAAAATATATACATTGACCATATTAAGAACATTGTTCCCAAAAGAGCTTTGACTTGTCTAATTTCAAAGGCCACTCTTGATGAGTCCAAATTATGGCATAGAAGACTTGGACATATGAATTTCAAGACTATGAACAAGTTAGTGAAAGGAAATCTTGTGAGAGGGCTGCCTACAAAGATGTTTGAAAATTGTGAAACTTGTGTTGCATGTCAAAAGGGTAAACAACACAGAGTTTCATTTAAGTCCAACACGGTGAACACAATTATGAAGCCCTTACATTTACTTCACATGGATTTATTTGGGCCTGTTTTTGTGAATAGTTTAAACAAGAAGTCTTATTGCCTAGTTGTCACAGATGATTTTAGTAGGTTTACTTGGGTGTTCTTTCTAGCTTCTAAAGATGAAAGTCCAGAGATTCTTAAGGCATCCATAACTAGATTTGAAAACCTGATTAACCAAA
Organism: Artemisia argyi; assembly: GCA_030686995.1. NCBI lineage: Eukaryota > Viridiplantae > Streptophyta > Magnoliopsida > Asterales > Asteraceae > Artemisia > Artemisia argyi. The sequence goes on from CM060702.1 coordinate 130,886,575, forward strand.
AGGTGAAGATAATCAGATGTGACAATTGAACTGAGTTCAAGAATAGTGCTATGAATCAATTCTGTGTGGGCAAGGGTATTCTAAGACAGTATAGTGTTGCAAGAACTCCACAACAGAATGGTGTTGCAGAAAGAAGAAACAGGACATTGATTGAGGCTGCAAGAAAAATGTTATCTGATTCTAAATTACCTATACCTTTTTGGGCTGAAGCTGTAAACACTGCATGTTTTGTGCAAAACAGAAGCAAGGTAGTTAAGCCACACAACAAGACTCCATATGAGTTATTTCATGGAAGGAAACCAATGATTGATTTCTTTAAACCATTTGGATGTCCTGTTACTATCTTGAACACTAAGGATCAATTAGGCAAGTTTGAGGAAAAAGCTGATGAAGGATATTTCGTTGGTTACTCTATAAACAGTAAACCTTTCAGGGTTTACAATAAGAGAACCTAACATGTAGAGGAGAATTTGCACATCAAGTTTAGTGAGAACTCATCTAATGCAGAAGGGAAACGACCAGAATGGCTGTTCAATATTGATATTCTAACGAAGACTATGAATTATGAGCCAGTCATTGCAAGTGTAGACACTAACAAACCTTAAGAAGAATTTGTTTTGTTTGAGAAATTAAAGATTGGTCCAACTTTACTACCCTTTCAGAAGCTTTAAAGATCACAAGAATATGATGTTACTCATGAGAAACCCAAAGAAGCAGAACAAGGGATTGAGATACCTGTTGATGTTGAAAAGGTAACCAATGAAGCACCTAAAGTTGTTGAAGATGACTCTACAGCAAGGCCAAAGCAGTCTACTGCTACACAAGAAGACTCTACTGCTGAACTAGAAGACTCTACTGCTAGGCCAAAAGACTCAACTACTGCTTCAATCAATTCTGCTGCTAAGCCATTAGACCCTACTTCTTCACCAAAGTTTCCTTCAGTAGACATTCGGGGTAGATCTTTTGCTGATCAAAACTATCCTGATAATCCAAATATGCCTCCTCTAGAGAACATTTACTATGACACTGATGATGAGGCTCTTGATGGTAAAATGTTTTGAGTAGAGGCTGATTTTAATAACATCGAACTCAATATTCCTGTCAGTCCTACACCTACTACAAGAGTTCATAAGAATCATCCCAAAGATCAAATTCTCATTGATCCAACATCATCTGTTCAAACAAGAAGGATGACTAAAGAGCAGAAAGATATATTACATCAAAGTTTCTTTGTAAGATCTCTTCATCAAAGAAACAGTCACAAAGATCTTCAAAATTACTTGTTTGCCTGTTTTCTATCTCAAATAGAACCCAAAATACTTATAAAGCCTTACAAGAGCCAAGCTGGGTGGAAGCAATGCAAGATGAGCTTCTGCAATTTAAACTACAAGAAGTATGGACCTTGGTTGATTTTCCAAATAGGCAAAGGGTGATTGGAACTAAATGGGTTTTTAGATGCAAAAGAGATTAAAGAGGCATTGTCATCATAAACAAGGCAAGATTAGTTGCACAAGGATACACTAAAAAAAAAGGCATTGACTATGATGAAGTATTTGCACCTGTGGCAAGGATTGAGGCCATTAGATTATTTATGGCTTATGCTTCATATAAAGACTTTGTGGTATATTAGATGGATGTCAAAAGTGCTTTTCTATATGGGACAATCACAGAATAAGTTTATGTGTCTCAACCACCTGGTTTTGAAGACCTTGATCTTCTTTACAAAGTATACAAGCTGAATAGAGCAATGTATGTGTGGAAAACTAGAAAGGGGGTTGAATAGTTTACCTCTTTTTAAAATCCTTTTCAACATAAAAATCCTTTAATAACTTTATGTTTGCTCAATAATATAAACATACCATTATATGTTTGTTTCTTTCAAAAGCTTTTAGTGTAAGTATCAATTCTAATTATACTTGTTTCTTACTTTGAAAAGCTTTACTTGTGATGATCCTAACTTTGCTTGTTTAGTTCTTTGAAACGCTTTTACACTTGTTTGAAAACATAAAGATAACTTTAATTGTTTTACTTCTTTGAAAAGCTATATATGTGGTTAACGATTCTAACTAAACAATAACATGCAATAAGCAAAGATAGAGAAAGAAACGATCAAACCACAACACGATTGTTTATCGTGGTTCGACTACAAGGACTCTTTTTCCTTGCCCTACATCCACGCCCCGAGTTTCCAACTCGAGAGTTATAAACACTAATCAACAAGCTCCTTTCACCGGCGGAGAAAACCTTACACGTCGCTTATACTTTTACCGACACAAAGCTAGATGTCGAGTTCTTTTAAAAGGGTACAACCACTCCCACTCGTCGCTTACACTTTTACCGACACAAAGCTAGATGTCGAGTTCTTTACCAAGGGTACAACCACTCCCGTTAGTTCTTTTACTAGGGTACAACAACTCCCAACACACTACGTATTTTGAGGCCTAAAATACTAACCAACAACTTCTACATACATGACACAAATGAAGTATAAACTACCAAAGCTTATACATGACCAAGCTACCAAGACTTGCAACTTTAGAGTTGAAGCTTGCAACTTCTTGAATGATCTTGTGGAATTCCTTGCTACATAAGAGAATCACACAAGTCAAGGGTTACTGAGTTAGTTTAGAGAATATGTGAAAATATGTCCTAAAGGGTTGGCCAAAAATCAAGTTATGGCTTGGTATTTATGGCACACCATACCGCAAGCTTGGCGGATCAGGCGGAACCCTCATATGGGTTCCGCCCGTGTACCCCCAAGGTACCGCCGGGTCTGCAGTAGGTTTTTGCAATAACTTCCTAAACCAAACAATGTCTTGTCTCATAATTTCTAGCAACCAAACAATGTCACATCACTTAAAGTAAGTCAAACATGATACTTGCAAGCAACATGAAAGCAAGTCAAACACATAACTTGCCATAAATACATAATGATAAAACTTGCCATAAATGTGATGTGACTATTTCTAATTTAAGAAATAAAACCAATGTTTAGTTTAAAAGAAAATGTAAACATTAGTTAAACAAGACTTAAACACTCAAAGTGATAATTTACTTTTAGCTAAAGTTCATACTTTGTTATTAACAAAACTTAGCAAAGATCGTAAAATATAAATAACGTTTTTAGGCGATATTTGTATTAACAATCTCCCCCTTTTTGTTGATGACAAAACATAAACTTTATTTAAAAGTAAGTCATAAGATTTAGTGTTAAGTCTTATAAAGTTAGTAATGAAACTTGTTTTTGCAAAGAGTTAGCTACGCGGAAGTTTAAAATAATAGAGCAAGTTTCATATAAATTCTCCCCCTTTTTGTCGAAACAAAAAGAAGAGTAGCGAAGCGGAATTATAGGCATGCTCCCCCTTGGTTGATACTCCCCCTAAATGGAGTGCCAAGAGAGGAGACATGGATTTTGAACCTACAAAAGAAAAGTTAGTTTCCGCACAAGATAAGTCATGAAAGCATTTCATGTTTAAAAACACAACTAAGAGTTGTGAAGCGGAATAAAGCAAGACTCATGCTCCCCCTTGAATGTTACTCCCCTAAATGGAGTTTTCAAGGAAGGAAAACATGAATAATGAACCTACAAAAAGAGAGGTTAGCACAAGATTTATGTATGGTACCATATCAAGGTATAGTTCACTCATCATACCTAAATGGTCAACAAACCCTTCAAACCTTGTTGTAGAATTAATTTCATTTAACTTGTAAAATTTTGACTCTTAGAGAGTCAAAGACACAAAATTAAGATGACAACATCCTACAAAGACAAACTAAAAAATAAACTAAGAACATAAAATGCTACAAGGAAATCATCATTTTCCTTAATGAGAAACATTATCCAAAAACAAGGATTGGGTTGTTTAGGGATGAAAATGTGGATTGAGGGTTGTAGCGGGTTTTATTTGGAGATGTGAGGAGGTGACTTGGTTTTGCTTTGTTGGTTAAAATGGGGACTTTTTCCAAAAGAAACGGTTTTGTTTCATTTTGGAGACACTAAGGTTATGGTGGATGAGACAAGGATTGTAGATGATCCAAAATGTGGTTTAGAATAAACCTCATTTCTTCGGTTAACTCGCGAAGTTCCGTTCGACATCTTTCACTAATGCGAGCGGTTCTTTCGCAATGTCCGTAATCATGGCGGGGAAAGTTTGGTGGAAGAGAGGTTTGATTTGTTGGTGGTGGATGGGTTGAACTTGAAGGAGCAAAGGTGGATGGTTGAGAAGTGTTTTTGCTTCCTTCACTTGTTGAGTGTAATGCCGTATTGAATTCCATAACATGGTTGATTTGAGAATCAACCATTCGTTTGAAGGCATTGAGGTGGCTTAAATGAGTGTTAATTTCCTCATTTGTGTTTGGAGGTTCTTGTGGTGATGGTTGTTGTTGTTGTTGTGGTTGAACTAGGTGACGGAAACTTGGTTCTCCGTAAGGATCACCATGAAGGTTTTTGTAAATAGGATGAAACACAAATGAATGTGAGTGGGTATGACCTTGGTCATTTGGAAAAATAGTTGGTCTAGCATAACGGTAAGCCAACCGTTCTACCGTAGATGGGTAACGAGGTTCATCATTGAGTTGCTCATTATGTTGTTGTTGTGTTTCCATTTGAGCAATGGTGTCAAAAAGTGAGAAGGATGGTGGACTTGATGATAAATCATCAAAAGTTTCCAAATTGGGTGTTGGTGATGTTGGTGGTGTATGGAAAAGTTCCATTGGTGTAAGAGTTGGTGATTGAGGTGAAGAAGTTTTTGATTTAAAAGCTTGTTAGGAAGGTGAGGTTGTCACACTCAAAAGTTTAGTTGGTGATGGATTAGAGGCTAGGTTTGAGTTGCAAAGTGGTGGAGAAGGTGGTGGAGTGGCAAGATTGAGCAAATCTTGAATGGTGATCACATTGGTATTACAAGGTGTTGAGGGTGTAGTTGAGGTAGTAAGGTTAAGAAAATCTTGGATAGGTGAAGAGATGTTTAGTGAGGCATCACTTGATGATGATGAGCTTGACTTGGTGGTTTTGTTGAAGCAACAAGTTTTCACACTAATCCTAGTGGTTTTAGCACATGATTTTGATGACTCGGATGAGGTGTTGGATTTGGTCATTTCAAAGGTTTTGGTTTTGGTGTTTGAGAGAAGAAGAGCTGATGGTGTGATTTGAATTGTTGCAAACCTTTCACATTTATAGGATGAGAAAAAGTGTTGAAATAAGTGTTTGGATTTGATGTTTTACTATTCAAAGATTGAAGTTTCACATGATTTTCATGACCATGTCACATCATGTAATGTCAATCCAATGAAATAGGATGGAGTGGAAGACCAAACTAAGCACTCAATGCTTTGTGATCATGGAAGTGGTTTCGTTGAAAATGTATCAAAGGTTTGAAGGATCCTTTAAAAGGGTTCCTTTGGGTAGTTATGTTTTGAATTTGAATTTTGGCGGGAAGTGTCTTCCTAATTGTTTTAGTGAGTGAGGTTTGTTCCAATATGGTTGTTGGTGTTAATGAAAGATGTTTCTCACTTGGGATAATGATTTGACACTTTACAAGTTATGATCTTAAGAAAAATGTTCACAAATTTTCTGCAGGCGGCACCCTGAGACTACACAGGCGGAACCCTGTTTTGGGATCCGCCTGGTTTGTTGGGCCAATTCTGGAATTCCCAGAAATTGTACTGGCAGAACCCAAATTTGGGATCCGCCGGATCCGCCAGGCCTGAAAAACTTCACAGTCCGTGTTTTTGACCCGCGAAACGATTTTCAAAATTTTCGAAAACTCTTGGAAATGAAAATTTACTATATGACAGATTAGGAAATGCAAAGATTGGGCATATAGACATTCATCTCTTAGGACTTTGACCGGGGGCTAACGATTTTCACTTAACTTAGTGAATTTTACCATAAGCATGAAATTGACACATACCACCAATGTTGTCATTAATCATAAAAGAGCATACAAAACATAATCCATCAAACGTAATAAGACATGAATGTGAGAAGTAATACAAATCACATAATTCACATAGTTTTAACACAAAGACGCTTCTAAAGCACACATAAGACAAACGCTCCTTAATCTTCTCACAACCGGTCAATCTTCTTTTTGAGCTTGTTTAGGTACCTTCCAAAACACTTGAACATTCCTTTGGTTTGCTTGAATTCTTCGGAAGCATTGTCAATGATGGGGAGAGCTTGAAGGTATTCTAAAGGTGGTAACTTAGAGTTTGGTAGTTTATCATCGTCGCTCATGCCGGATGATGATGAAGATGGAGTAGGTGATCGAGTACGTTTGCCCTTATTTTTGAAAACTCGTTTATCACTTAGGGGAACGAAGGTGTGGGGAACTAGAAAATAGTCAAGGCGCATTCCATCTTCATTAGGAGAAATGGGTGAGATTCCTCTAAAGAGGCGAGTAAGAAGCATACCATAGGGAAGAGCGGTTGTTCCAACTAAGGATATGTCGGCCATCCTTTTGGCTAGGTAGTAGGCTAAGTTGAAGGGTTGACCGGTTGAAATGCTATAGAGCATATAGCAAAGACATGTGTTGATGTGATCTCTATTTCCTATGGTACTTATGACGTTAGCCCTAAGAATTTCTTCCCATTTCTTAAATTGCGGTTTAAGCTCATTGAGCTCCATACCAAAAGGATCTTTATCTATAGTATTCCCCGAACGGTTCACCCTAGTGGTAGAGGTTCTAACAAAGAGGTGTTCCTTAATAGTTTCCTTACTAGCAAGAGGTGTATCGTATGGATAAAAACGATCAATAGTATCAAGACTTGAAATGGGCCACTTATCCGTGTAGAGGCAAGTTCCCTCATTAGGTACACCAAGAATAATAGATAAGTCTTTTAAATCTATATCATGTGATATTTGATTGGTTGTGAAGTTTAATGAGATCCTACCACCGGCACATGAGGAAAGGTTTACGGTTGCATAAAATTCCAAGATGAACCTAGGACAGATGGGCTCATCTATATCAAGAAGACAATCAAAGTGAATTGCGGCAAAGTTTTGGCGAATAGAAGTTCCTTCTAGAAAGGATGGATCAATGGTTCTACCTTCGTGAACATAGCGTTTTTCTAATGCCTTAAAGGTTTCTACTTGAACCGGGTTGAGACCTTTGGTCATATGGTGTTTGGGCATGTATTTAAGGGTTTCTTTGTGATCGGATTTGTTTGCGGGAGGCATGTTGTTTCCTAGAAAACATAAAATTGTATGTTAATGACTTTTAACAACGAGGATGTTCTAATATATTCTTATATGCAAGACAATGTGAAGACATGGTTATCTTGACTCATTTTGATTCCCAAATCGTTTTGTTATGCAAATTTTGTTGTAAAAACAAAAGATAACCAACACTCTCCTAATTGAATGTGTCTTCGATTGAATGTACCTGAAAATACATATTAGTTATGTATCCCCTTTAGCATTCAAGAGATAGTATGCAAGTGATGTTTAAATGATGTTTTTCATTTGTTTTAACAATGTGGTGATGAATCATGTTGCAATTAGAAAAATAATGCTCTTGGTGTGTTTGGTAAATCAAGGTGACAATGAAAAGATACATTTCTTAACTTAATGAAATACATAATTGACTAGCCACCAAGTTTTTCATGAATCATGAAGTTTTATGCAAAAGCCCTAAGATTCTAGTTAATGATTGTAAGTAAAAATGTTATGATTAAATTGAAAATGTAATTGTGATTAGAATACTTACAAAGTTAGTTGGATTGGAAGAGATTGGATTAGAAACCCTAAAATTCATGAGGATATGTGTTTTAGAGAGGGTGATGCTGTTTGTTAGTTTTTGTTAAGACTTAATAGGGTGTTTGGCTTTGAAATAAAGAGTTTAAAACACTCTGAGGTTTGGCGGACCAGGCGGAACCAAAGAATGGGTTCCGCCCGTATGGTCTGAAGGTTCCGTGGGTTCTGCAGGGAAAAACTTAAAAGGAATTGTCTTGATTTTTGTGGTTCTATCCTAATGTTCAAAACTAAGGTTTTTGGTCTTATGAGTTCATGACTAAGCCTAGGGATGATGAATGATTCTCATTCAAGAGGTTTTGTGAAAACGTTAATAGAATGGTTAACGTATAAGACTTTCTTAGTTAAGATGTTCCTCAATGAACATTTTTACCAAGACGATGATGATGGATCACAATATGTCAATAAAGAACATAATGGATTGAATTGTCGCTGAAGTCGATGCTTCCTTTGTTGAGGGTAAAACAATGTTGATAAGATAAATTCCTTTGTTGATGTGAGTTTGCTTGTTCAAGCGGAGCTTGTTGATGTGTTTCTCCATTTGATAAAAATTTGAGAATCATGCGCGTTTTTGGAGACTCATTGGGTAAGTAAGTATTAAAAGTGCAAGTACCACTTGTGCTTTTCTTATCAACTTATTACCGATGCAATTCCATTTGGCATACACTATGGTTTCTAATCCCGCTCTTTTGGGACACCATAATCCTAGTGGTGTAGTACCTTTAATTGAATCCAAGCAAGCACTTTCGAAGGAGTTGTTTTAGAATCTTCTCTAAAATTGAGCACATAGATAAGCACTAAACATAATGTTGAGTTACATTTGTTGTAAGAACAAGTATACTCCTAAACATTTCTCTATGTTTAGTTTTACCTACGGATTTACTAATCTCATTCTTGATAAGTCATAAAGGACTTAATCATTGTGAACAAGTGAATAACTAGGAATGTTTATGAGTAATTATCCCTTACTTTTGGAGCTTGCTTAGGTTAACATTCTTTTCAATTTTGAAAGTCTATTTTGTTTTAGTGATTGCTTCACACTAACATCCAAAAACAATTTTTATTAATTTGTTTCAATTATTATTATGACCCATGTTTCAGGTTTTTATGACCTTGTTGATATTGCTTGACACAATGTTTGATACAAGACGAAAGGATGTTGTTTTTCAATTTTTAATAGTTCATCTTCCTTGTTATTGATCATGACAAACTTGTCTTATCAATTTTGGGCTTTCGACTAAGTCATCATCTACCAAAGATGATATCTTAGAAGGAGGTGGTCTTTCATTGAATGTTAAACTCAATGATTCCTCGACTCTTTGGGTTTTATTTTCTTAAGACCTCATAAGTGTAAATGTCTAAGATATGCAACATCATAAGACTATAGGTCGAATTTGATGTTCACATCCTAGAAGTTTAATAAATCATTTTCTCCCAATCATTCAAATAAAATTCAACTGATTTATTTTACTTTGTGTGTTTTTCGTGAAGCTTTTAGCAAAAGAATGATTGGACTTAAGATGCTATTGAAAATAGAGGATATAATGCCAAACGACTTTTGTACTACAAGTATTATGAAATGTTGTGGTTTTGCTAGATTTGCAAGCATCACAAAAGTGTTGGTTGTCTTATCACTTAAGAGATTCTTAGTTCACTCACTTGTAGATAAAAATTAAGTGAGACTTACTCAAGAGTTACTCGTGTATTTTCCCGAAAGATAAAACGAGGCAAGACACCTTATATCTCCTACTAGAAGTAGTATCAAACTACTTTACATATGAAAGATCTAATCCTTATTGTTACTCACACAATCATAGACACCTTATAGTAAAGACTACTACTAACACTTATGACAAATCATACTGCTAATCAACAAGAAACATTACAAGGCAAGTTGAAGAGACGTGTACCTTTTAAGCTCCATAGATTAGCCATCAAGAAGAGAAACATAAAGCAAATAATCTTGATACGTAGAGAGGCTAAACACAATTTCTTATAAATCCAAGAAAGTTAGAAAGACACATAAAAATATTGACCATGATATTTTTATCCCTTTATCATGTGTTCCTACTAGAGCTAGAGTAACATCTACAATACGCTCTTAGATTTCACAAACACAACATGTTTTGTTTTACTTGTTGATGATTCATTAGAGTTAAATCCTAATCCGGTCCTATCTCTAAATGACCTTTGATTCTTCAAAGAACTTTCAAAAGTTTTTGAACTTTCTTCAAATTTAGGAAGTATTTTTCCTTTTTCATTTTGTTTTAGAATTTCATGTTTGTATTCTGGACATACTTAACATTCTAAATCAATTTCAACATGACTCTTAAGTCTAGACATCTTATCTTCTAACATGATTTCATTTTCAAAAGTGTTTACACAAGATCTTGAAGTTTCATTGTTGAAGATAGTTTTTAGGTCCATGTTGCATGAAAGTTTAGACTCATTTTCTATTTTAGAAAAATCTAGGATAAATGTGTCAAGGCAAAAATGTTTGGTTTCAAAATGTACCTTGCTTGGTGATTTAGCTAAGAGAGAATCACAAACCGGATGGTTGGCTTCATCTTCATCCGTGTTAGTCCATGAATCACAAGCAAGTCCACCAAAGAGCTCGACATGAGAAGTCATCTTCACTTACACCTTCATTTAAAACATTTAAACTAGTAGTACATGTATTAATCTCAACTAAATGTTTATCAATTAATTTTTCTAAGACCTCTAACTTAAATGTGAGATCAAATTGATCATCTTGGTTTTCAAATTTACTTTTCCATTTAAGCATGCTTTCTTTTTCAAATAGTGGTGGGTTTTGAATAGGTTGCCCTTCTTTGAGATTTTCAAAATCCATGGATCGATCCAAGTTTTAAAATACAGTTTATTTTAAGCAACTTGGGTAACGTAGCTCCTGATGCCAATTGTGGAAAACTAGAAGGGGGGTTGAATAGTTTACCTCTTTTTAAAATCCTTTTCAACATAAAAATCCTTTAATAACTTTATGTTTGCTCAATAATATAAACATACCATTATATGTTTGTTTCTTTCAAAAGCTTTTAGTGTAAGTATCAATTCTAATTATACTTGTTTCTTACTTTGAAAAGCTTTACTTGTGATGATCCTAACTTTGCTTGTTTAGTTCTTTGAAACGCTTTTACACTTGTTTGAAAACATAAAGATAACTTTAATTGTTTTACTTCTTTGAAAAGCTATATATGTGGTTAACGATTCAAACTAAACAATAACATGCAATAAGCAAAGATAGAGAAAGAAACGATCAAACCACAGCACGATTGTTTATCGTGGTTCGGCTACAAGGACTCTTTTTCCTTGCCCTACATCCACGCCCCGAGTTTCCAACTCGAGAGTTATAAACACTAATCAACAAGCTCCTTTCACCGGCGGAGAAAACCTTACACATCGCTTATACTTTTACCGACACAAAGCTAGATGTCGAGTTCTTTTAAAAGGGTACAACCACTCCCACTCGTCACTTACACTTTTACCGACACAAAGCTAGATGTCGAGTTCTTTACCAAGGGTACAACCACTCCCGTTAGTTCTTTTACTAGGGTACAACAACTCCCAACACACTACGTATTTTGAGGCCTAAAATACTAACCAACAACTTCTACATACATGACACAAATGAAGTATAAACTACCAAAGCTTATACATGACCAAGCTACCAAGACTTGCAACTTTAGAGTTGAAGCTTGCAACTTCTTGAATGATCTTGTGGAATTCCTTGCTACATAAGAGAATCACACAAGTCAAGGGTTACTGAGTTAGTTTAGAGAATATGTGAAAATATGTCCTAAAGGGTTGGCCAAAAATCAAGTTATGGCTTGGTATTTATGGCACACCATACTGCAAGCTTGGCGGATCAGGCGGAACCCTCATAGGGGTTCCGCCCGTGTACCCCCAGGGTACCGCCGGGTCTGCAGTTGGTTTTTGCAATAACTTCCTAAACCAAACAATGTCTTGTCTCATAACTTCTAGCAACCAAACAATGTCACATCACTTAAAGTAAGTCAAACAGGATACTTGCAAGCAACATTGAAGCAAGTCAAACACATAACTTGCCATAAATACATAATGACAAAACTTGCCATAAATGTGATGTGACTATTTCTAATTTAAGAAATAAAACCAATGTTTAGTTTAAAAGAAAATGTAAACATTAGTTAAACAAGACTTAAACACTCAAAGTGATAATTTACTTTTAGCTAAAGTTCATACTTTGTTATTAACAAAACTTAGCAAAGATCGTAAAATATAAATAACGTTTTTAGGCGATATTTGTATTAACAGTATGGTTTACATCAAGCTCCTAGAGCTTGGTATGATACTTTTTCAACATATTTGCTAGAATCTGGGTTTAGTAGAGAGAAGATCGACAAGACTTTGTTTCTCAAAAGAAACAAGGATGATGTTCTGCTGGTACAAATTTATGTTGATGACATCGTCTTTGCTTCTACAAACAAAGCTATGTGTGTTAAGTTTGAGAAGCTTATGAAGGATAATTTTGCTATGAGTTCAATGGGGGAACTAACCTTCTTCTTGGGTCTGCAACTTACACAAAAGGAAGATGGCATATTTATCAGTCAGGATAAGTATGTTAATGATATTTTTAAAAAGTTTGGATTTGAAGATGCTAAGAAGACAACCATGGAATCTAATAAACCATTGTTGAAAGATGATAATGGCAAGGAAGTGGATGCTCACTTGGACAGATCAATGATTGGTTCATTGATGTATCCTACAGCTTCAAGACCTGATATTTTGTTTGCTGTATGTGCCTGTGCAACATTCCAAGTATGTCCCAAAGAATCACATCTCAATGCAGTGAAGAGAATTTTTAGGTATCTAAGGCATCAACCTAAATTGGGCCTTTGGTATCCTAAGGATTCACCTTTTGATTTGGTAGCATACTCAGATAGTGACTATGCTAGAGCTTGCTTGGATAGAAAGTCTACAACAGGAGGTTGTCAATTTCTTGGAAACAGATTTGTGTCATGGCAATGCAAGAAACAAACAGTGGTGGAAAATTCTACAACTGAAGCTGAGTATGTGTCTGCTTCAAGTTGTTGTGGTCAAGAGCTTTGGATGCAAAATCAACAACTGGACTATGGGTACAATTTCATGAACACCAAGATTCATATTGATAATAACAACACACTTTGCATCATTAAAAACACTATTTTTCATTCTAAAACAAAGCATATTGAGATAAGGCATCATTTTATAAGAGATTGTTATGAAAAGAAGTTGATTCAAATTGTCAAGATTCATATTGATAACAATGTTGCTGATCTACTCACAAAATATTTTGATGTGGGGAGGTTTTAATTTTTAATTGCAAACATTGGTATGATCAATCTTTGAAAAAACTTATCTCATTATGTCTTTGTAAAGCTTTGTAAAGTGACTGTGTTGTTGTTTAAGTTGTTTATGTTGTTTCTTACGAAGCATTTTGCTAGTTAGACTTCACTCTGCTGCTACATGACATTCTACTGCTGAGTATAACTAGTACATATGCAATATGTGTTTGTGTGTTTTGTGGTTTTGGAGTAATATGTTGCAGGATAAGTTCAAATTGATGATTTTTGCTATTTTTAGAAGAGTCTAATGAAACAAGAACAGTAAAATTTCATTCATTCAAAGTGATGTCAAAAGATTACAAACGTTTTTCACAACCACAAGAGACTGATTACATCAAAAGATTACTACAAAAGATTACATCAACAGATTATCCACATCTAGGGTAAGGTAGACCAATAACCACTGCTCTTGACGTTGGGAGAGGAGGATTTGACATTCTTGTTCTTGCTGGTGGTTTTGGTCTTAATGCTTGGGGTCTCTTAGGTGTTGAAGGAGGATTGCTTTAGGGTTCCTCTTTATCTCATGAGGTACAGATGAATGGTGATGTGAGTTCACGAGGAGGTGGTTGGATAGGGATCCAAGGATTGGGATCCTCTGAAGATTCAGATGAAATAGCAGTCATGGGGGCCTTGCTTGACATACCAATATCATGCTTCTTGGCAAGATCGTCTGTTTCCTCTTCATTAGAAGACCTAGGGGTCATCACATTTTTCCCCTTTGAAGTGCTTGGAGTTTGAGAGAGGTTCAATAGATCCTTGAAAACGTTAAGGTCATGTTTCCTTTTTCAGGCCTGTTCTTTTGTTCTGCATCCATTACGGGGAGGACGAAATGGTGGAACATAAGGTGGGAGTGGAGTGGAATCTAAAGATTCATCGGATGATGAGTCAGATGAGATGTTGATTATTTCTGGGTTGGATTTCATGATGATTATGATTTGATTTGATTGCGTAGTAATTTTGGAAGAAATTAGGGTTTTTGATTGATGAATTAGGGAAAGATTAGATCCCCTTTTTATATTGATCAAGGAGTGAATGCTTGGCTGGTGATTGCAATTTGTTAAGGTAACCGGGCATTAATGACGAAGATTTCTTTGACTTTTGACTTTTTGACCAAGAAAATCTTATGAGTAGTCAACTCTGCTGCTGGCAAATCATTTTGCTGCTAGTTATAATTGATTGATGCTAAACCACCAACTTATATTGACCAAAGAATGGTCAACAAAGTCAAATAGCCTAGATCAATACTCCGGGTAATATAAGGTATCACCGGGTCGTTATGTCCCGACGAGGTGTGAATGGTTATTCAAACGGCTTGTGATCGGGTGAATCTGGATGGGAAAGGGGTTTTGAGATTGGTTACACTAAGGATTTATACAATGAAATAGCTTAAAGAAGCTATAAGAATAAGACAGGAAAGTAGGAAAAACCAGAAACGATTTAATCCTAGAAACGCGTACGTTCAGTTTTAAGTAACGTCAACGTACAAAATAAAACGCGAGTTTTGGTAAAATAAAATACTTACAAAAGTGAAAATCACATTTTTACAATCCTAATAATAAAAGAAACTTTTTAGAAAATTAAAATTAATTTTTACACTATTTAATTAATTATTATTAATTAAATACTATTTATTAATTACTTATTAATTATTTAAATTAACCTAAATTATAACTAATTATGAAATTACACTAAAAATATGAAAAATAACTTTGGAAAAATCTAAAGTATTATAAAACTAATTTTCAAACTTAAAATATATTTTTCCTACTTTTTATATAATTACTATTAATTAAAAACTAATTTAAACTAATTAAAATTACACTAATTAATAGGAAAATGTAAAATAAGCTTGGAAAAATAAAATTAAAACTTAGAAAAGTCTAAAATAATATAAAACTAATTTTAAAACAGAAAATATATTTTTAAGACTATTTAAATAATTACTATTAAATATTAACTTAATTATTAATTAATAAAAACTAATATTAATTATTAAAAATACTAAATGAAAAGAGAAAAATATGAAAAAATTACAGAAATTATTTCACAACTACAGGAACTTAGGAAAATTATAAAAACAGAAAGTGCTTAAGGAAAATAAGCACTTAAGCAATAAGCTTCATAAATAGAAGCTATCACTTTAGGTATTTTTGGCTTTTTTGGATTTTCTTTTTACAAAACTCTTTAAAAACTTAAAATGGACAACTTAAAAAAAAAGACTTAGGCTGGAAGCTTAAAAATAAGCAGATGGATAACCAAATGCTTATCTGCTAGGACTTATTAGCTTATTAGAATTTGAAAAGCTTGAATAAGCTTATAAACAACCACAACTGGGACAAATAAGCTAAGACAGATATCTGAGGGTTTGAAATAAGCTAATTGAACCATAAAACATAAGAAAATAAGCAATGAAAAGCAATAAGCAAGCCACGACTTACCACAGTCCAACACAAGTTAACTGAGGCAACTTGGGAGGCCTGTGGGGCCCACCTGAGACTTTGGAATCCCAAACCAAGAGCTGATCCTAAAAGCTGTGCTAGTAGGGTCTTTAATAAGCCAATAAACTTTTACTGGAACCTACTAATAAGCACAAGAAGGGCTTGGGAAGTTGGGCTGAATAAGCTAAAACCTCAGCTTATATGTGAATGGGACAAACTAAATGGGTGAAGCAGCCTAAGGAAATAAGCCATTAAACAATGAATAAGCCCAGACCTCAAAAGCCTGGCTTATTGGCTTCCCAATAATCCAACACTCATACACTGGGGCCCACAATTGAAGAAGTTATAAGCCAAGGAAAACGGGTCGGTTTGGTCAGGTCTGTGGTGCAGGGCACATACTTGCCCTGCAACCCTCTTTAAGCCCACAAATAAGCTCCAAGAAAAAATTGCAAAATTAAAGCAACTGTGGGATTCTAGAGTCTAAGTGATAGAGTTCAACATGTAAAAAGATTAAAGCTTGAATCTCAACCCATAATTCACAAATATTCTCTCAAAATCTGACTTTCTGCACAATATTAAAAATTGACTTTTTTTGATAAACATGGAAATTTGACTTTTTTAGATTATGATCACAATTAATTAACAGATGTCGCTATGATAGTCTGAAATAAGATCAAATAAGCAAAGTCCTACAGCTAATGCAAGGATGTGTGGATTTGTGGACTTCACTGTCTACACAGTAAACAGACAAGTGATATTTGTGGAGAGTTTGACTTATTTCTTCAAATGAACTAGGTTTTTAAGATTACCCTAAGCTAATATTAGCTAAAGTAACTAATGGAAACCAAAACCAACACCAATGCAAGGCCTAAACACAGATTGCATGGATAAGCCAAACACCCCTTATAAAACTAATTTAGCAAATTTACTAAGCTAAATGATGAATTAAGCTATAAGACAGATTAATAAGCTTATATAAAGATAAAATAAACCTGAAGAAGCATAGACTAACAACTATAAATAGATATAATCAAGCAAGTTAAATTATGCAACTCTAATCTAAAATCTAAAGATTACAAAGCAAAATCACAAAACCTTAATCATGGCTGAGTCAAGGTTCCTTTAACCTGCTACAAACTCCAACTTATTCAAGGAATAAGCTGGTGTTTGTCCATCTTCCCACTTCCATTCCTGGTAACATCCATAACATTCCACAACCCACAGTCAAGGTACCCTTTGTTTTTCAGTTCTGACTTTGAAGTCTTCTATTCTTTTTACTTTCTTTTTATCTAATAAATACTGAGTTTAGCTTATTAGAACTTTATAGATAGCTTACATGTTTTGGAGTAAAACTTTGAAAAATGCTTAATTAAAACTTGAAACAAGATGTAAACTAAAAGTTGAACTTTCATTAACTTAAAAATAAATTACAAGCAGAAAAATAAAAACTAAACTACACTAGGTGTTACACTACTTGCTTGTACATCATACACAAGCTTACATTTATACTAGAAATAAAAATAATATCAAAAGTGTCCATGTGCTCTTCCTGTTCTCTTTTTGAAAGTCCCCAAGGCTTCACTGCTGTCCTTTGACTATATCCCATCCATCAATTGTAGCTTCTTTTGATCCTAGCCCTCCTTTGGATTTTGGCGGGAAACTGCTTTTTGACAATTGGGTGGGTTTGGTGAGTACATTTATGAGGAGGGGGAAGGTATGAAGCATTTATGAAGGGTTGGTGGAGTTGGTGATAATTTGGGAAGAGAGGGGGAGCAGGGTTACTGGTAATTAGGGGTGTGTTAATGGGGGTCTGGGAGGTTAGGGGTGAGGGTGTTGACTAGTCAACGACAGGGGAGTGGTATTAGTTTGGTGTTGGACTGGTTTGGTGGGCTGGGGGTGAGTTACTGGATCAGGCCTTGGGTTTGGGTGTATTTTGGATTAGGTAATAATTTAAAGGTCCAAATGGTTAAATGTATAATAACAAGGACCAACATTGTAAAAGCTGAAAACTTTAGGCCTGAAATGTAATTTTTTCAAAAGTGTAATAAGGACCAATTTTGCCAACTTGTACTTTCCCAAGGATCATAAATTATATTTTCCATTTTTAAAATTCCCGGGGATCAATTATGCAAATTTCCAAATTACGGGGACCAAACATGTAAACTTTTCAAAACTTTCACCCAGGGACTGTTTTTTGACACATTTTGATTTTCCAAGGACAAAAAATGATTTTCCTTCCAAAAATATCCCACCAGGGACTGAATCTGCCAAAATCTGAAACTCCAGTGACTAATTTTGTAAATTTCCAAAACTTTTCCAATTTTTCACCAAAGGACAAAATATGACAACTTATGATTGTAAAAGGACCTTTGGTGATAATTTTCCATATTTTGAATGACCAGGGACTAATTTTGTAATTTTATGAAAGATGGGGGACTGAAACTGCCAATTTTGCAAACTTTGTGCATTTTTCATTTGTTTTTGCTCATTTTGCATCTAAAACATATAAAACACAATTTTGAAATATTTTCAGTATTTTGATGCATTTCTGAGTGTTTTTGTATGTTTTGCAGTTCAGATTTGACCAAAAATAATGAGTGTTTGAGCACTCATCAATCCCCCACACTAAACTATTGCTAGTCCCTAGCAATACTGTTTTGAAAACTTGATGGATTTTAAACTCTTTACCAAAAGCCATCACTTCTGGAGTAGCCAGGTGTAAGAACTGTGGCACACCTGATAACCGTGTGATTTTGAGCAAACCACCAGCTGTCAACGGATTTGAGTAGTCTTTACCAAAAGCCGTTTGCTTCTGGACTAGCCAGCTCTTGATGGAATAGTCAACATCTTGGTGAGCTGATTACCAATTATGGATTTTCCACTGCCTTTACCACAAGCCATAATCTTGCGGGCTAGCCAACTCATTCGCTTTATGGGATATGGGGAGTTGAGGAACCATACAATTTTGGGCAAATTGCAAGCCGTAAACGGATTTGAGATGTCTTTACCAAGAGCCGTTTGCTCCTGGACTAGCCAATCCCTTTTGTCGGTTAGACAAGGTAGACTGATTACCACAAAAATTTTGAACTCAAGTGAAAAATTTTTGAATTTTGGCTAAAACGGGGGTATTATATAGTAAAATGTGATAAAACTTGCTAGAATAGCGAAATAGCCCCCACACTTAGCATGAATATTGTCCTCAATATTCAAAATCCCGGCTATTATGCCGACATTTTGAACGTAAAAGGACAACATTACAAGCTAAGCGTGGAAAACACCATTTTGTATTTTCACTTCTGTAATCATAGCATGGGGGACTCCCCCACACTTAGGGTGAAAACCCTATAAGCATCCGGCTCTAGGTAATGATAAATGAGAATGCCGGGATCAAATATAGTGTCCTCACTCTCGAAGGAGTGAAAAAGAGAAGAAGTCACCGTATAGGTGAAGAAAAGGAAGAAAATCATGATAAAAAGCATGATTTGATCTTCTTCCTCGAGAGCATGCTCTGTAGCCTGAGTTTGGATTTCAAAGGGTAAGCTCATAAGCATCCCGGGAGGGTGGGTGGGATTTTGCAAATTCTCATGATTGAGAGCATCTCTCCCCGGGATATCAAACTCCGGAGGAGTTATGACATGATGAGCGAGTTCACCGGAGAACTCCTCATGAAGAGAATTATTCACAAGATGTGAATTTGTGAACTCATGTTCCATTGTGGACTCATCACAATCCTCGTCAAAGATTGGATTGTTAGAAATCATAGTGAATTCAGATTCGAATTCAAATAGAGGATTGGTGAGAGTCGTATTGAATATTTCGGGAACAAAGAGATTAACATTCTCTATTGGATTGTCGGGATCAGAAGTGAGTGACGGATCATGAGATAGGAGACTTTCAATTTCTCCTAGATCAGCTTGGAAATCGAGGAGACCATGATCACTTTCCAAGGAAAGTGGATCGATGTGAGCAAGTTCATCAGCGAACTCCTCAAGAAGAGGATCAACATCAGAATGAGGCAGTGGTGCCTCAACATACTCAATGTCTCCATGAGATGTAAAATCATCACTGAAATCTGAGAAAGTCTCAAATTGATCTTTAGGACACTCAATGGGGGAAGGAATATCACACATATCATCCAAAGTTCCCTGTGACTCTCCTGGGATTGGGACAAGGATCTCAACACTAGACTTTATTAATTCGTCCGATTCCTTATTAGGAACAGTGCTAAGACGCTCATCCCCCATGTTCAGAGAGTGAGTGTGAACTTCGGGTGTGATAATAGACTGAGGGAGTTGAGAAGGACAAGCAGACATGGGTTTTATAAATTTCATTTGTTCTTCTGCTAGTAATTCTATCATAGTCTTTTCTCCCTGATTTTCCGAGGAAGGAATCACAACAGATGAACTTGATGAACCCTTACAAAATTGAGAAATATCAAGGGTAACATCATGATCATCATCATCGTCAAGAAGAGCAGCCTGGCGAAATATGGCACGTGTTTTAGCTGCTTGTTCTAAGACTAGCAATTCTTCCTTGCTCAATTCGTTTCTAGCATCTCGTTCTTCAGCAAGTAATTCTGCCATGGATTTCTCACGAGAATTTTGAAACAATGTGGTAGCTAACTCCTCCTTAAGTTCTTTCAATATCTTAAGAGCCTCTATTAAAATGTCTTGCTCAGTAACAAGAGGAGTTGCTTGGGTTATTTGGTACTGTGGAGGTGGGTCTGAAAACGAATAGTCGTAATTGTTACAAGGAAACGGATTCCCTGTTTGACAATCAGAGCTAGTGTGTGGACCTCCACAATACTCACAACAGTAAAACTGATGTGGCTGTGAGTCGTATGTGCTGTAGTCATAATTGTTATCAGGAAACTGCTCATAGACAAGCGTGTTTCCTGATTGACAATCAGAACTGTAGTGTGGACCACCACAGTACTCACAACAGTAAAACTATTGAGTCTGGCTTGGTGTATCTTGATACGAAGCATCATTGAAGTTTGGATAATATGATTCTTGCTCGTATGAATGTGTTGGGTAATTGGAAAACTTTGAAGAGTCGTTGAATGAGTTTTGATTAGGATCATAAGTAAATGAATTACTCGACCCACAAAACAAACAACTCCCGTTTTAGATATCATTACCACATTGTACACATGTACACCAACGACATGGCAAACCAAAAAGTGGCTCACCACAACCAACACAAGGAATAAAAGCCGGAGGTGGGACAAGTGGTGTGCTCTTAGAGCTAGCAATTTCCACCACTTCCGTTATGGTCTCGGGTTTTGGTTCTTGGTAATCGTGAAGATTGGGCAAGTCGTTCTTTTCAGTCACTGCCCTAAGCTCTGTATGTTTGCTTAACGACCTTATAACCTTATATCGTGAAAGGCTAGGATCAATTGTGAGCTTAGGTTTTTGGACAACCATAGGTTGGACGTATTTAGCATTTCCATCGTCAGAGGAAAGCACCCGGTCCTTTATCACCTTGGTTTCTCGTTCCATTTCCCTCACCGGAGAGGAAATAGGGATCAAAGGTCCATCATGATCAACACGACATCTCGATATTTTTGACAAGGCCATAAGTTTTTCAATTTTACTCTCAAAGGCCCATTGTTCGAAGAAATCGTCATCGAGAGATGTCATTTAGAATTATACATGAGAGGGGTATAAGAAGGTAGAATCAAACTGATAGAGGGTAAGGAAAAATATTTTTGGGTTTTTATGATAAGATATGAACAAAGATGGATAAATGTACAATGGAATGAATTCCAAAATCAATAATCAGAAAACCGTTTAGAATAGCGCGCACACCTCCCCGGCAGCGGCGCCAAAAATTGATTGATGCTAGACCACCAACTTATATTGACCAAAGAATGGTCAACAAAGTCAAATAGCCTAGATCAATACTCCGGGTAATATAAGGTATCACCGGGTCGTTATGTCCCGACGAGGTGTGAATGGTTATTCAAACGGCTTGTGATCGGGTGAATCTGGATGGGAAAGAGGTTTTGAGATTGGTTACACTAAGGATTTATACAATGAAATAGCTTAAAGAAGCTATAAGAATAAGACAGGAAAGTAGGAAAAACCAGAAACGATTTAAACCTAGAAACGCGTACGTTCAGTTTTAACTAACGTCAACGTACAAAATAAAACGCGAGTTTTGGTAAAATAAAATACTTACAAAAGTGAAAATCACATTTTTACAATCCTAATAATAAAAGAAACTTTTTAGAAAATTAAAATTAATTTTTACACTATTTAATTAATTATTATTAATTAAATACTATTTATTAATTACTTATTAATTATTTAAATTAACCTAAATTATAACTAATTATGAAATTACACTAAAAATATGAAAAATAAATTTGGAAAAATCTAAAATATTATAAAACTAATTTTCATACTTAAAATATATTTTTCCTACTTTTTATATAATTACTATTAATTAAAAACTAATTTAAACTAATTAAAATTACACTAATTAATAGGAAAATGTAAAATAAGCTTGGAAAAATAAAATTAAAACTTAGAAAAGTCTAAAATAATATAAAACTAATTTTAAAAAGAAAATATATTTTTAAGACTATTCAAATAATTACTATTAAATATTAACTTAATTATTAATTAATAAAAACTAATATTAATTATTAAAAACACTAAATGAAAAGAGAAAAATATGAAAAAATTATAGAAATTATTTCATAACTACAGGAACTTAGAAAAATTATAAAAATAGAAAGTGCTTAAGGAAAATAAGCACTTAAGCAATAAACTTCTTAAATAGAAGCTATCACTTTAGGTATTTTTGGATTTTTTGGATTTTCTTTTTACAAAACTCTTTAAAAACTTAAAATGGACAACTTTAAAAAAAAAGACTTAGGCTGGAAGCTTAAAAATAAGCAGATGGATAACCAAATGCTTATCAGCTAGGACTTATTAGCTTATTAGAATTTGAAAAGCTTGAATAAGCTTATAAACAACCACAACTGGGACAAATAAGCTAAGACAGATATCTGAGGGTTTGAAATAAGCTAATTGAACCATAAAACATAAGAAAATAAGCAATGAAAAGCAATAAGCAAGCCACGACTTACCACAGTCCAACACAAGTTAACTGAGGCAACTTGGGAGGCCTGTGGGGCCCACCTGAGACTTTGGAATCCCAAACCAAGAGCTGATCCTAAAAGCTGTGCTAGTAGGGTCTTTAATAAGCCAATAAACTTTTACTGGAACCTACTAATAAGCACAAGAAGGGCTTGGGAAGTTGGGCTGAATAAGCTAAAACCTCAGCTTATATGTGAATGGGACAAACTAAATGGGTGAAGCAGCCTAAGGAAATAAGCCATTAAACAATGAATAAGCCCAGACCTCAAAAGCCTGGCTTATTGGCTTCCCAATAATCCAACACTCATACACTGGGGCCCACAATTGAAGAAGTTATAAGCCAAGGAAAACGGGTCGGTTTGGTCAGGTCTGTGGTGCAGGGCACATACTTGCCCTGCAACCCTCTTTAAGCCCACAAATAAGCTCCAAGAAAAAATTGCAAAATTAAAGCAACTGTGGGATTCTAGAGTCTAAGTGATAGAGTTCAACATGTAAAAAGATTAAAGCTTGAATCTCAACCCATAATTCACAAATATTCTCTCAAAATCTGACTTTCTGCACAATATTAAAAATTGACTTTTTTTGATAAACATGGAAATTTGACTTTTTTAGATTATGATCACAATTAATTAACAGATGTCGCTATGATAGTCTGAAATAAGATCAAATAAGCAAAGTCCTACAGCTAATGCAAGGATGTGTGGATTTGTGGACTTCACTGTCTACACAGTAAACAGACAAGTGATATTTGTGGAGAGTTTGACTTATTTCTTCAAATGAACTAGGTTTTTAAGATTACCCTAAGCTAATATTAGCTAAAGTAACTAATGGAAACCAAAACCAACACCAATGCAAGGCCTAAACACAGATTGCATGGATAAGCCAAACACCCCTTATAAAACTAATTTAGCAAATTTACTAAGCTAAATGATGAATTAAGCTATAAGACAGATTAATAAGCTTATATAAAGATAAAATAAACCTGAAGAAGCATAGACTAACAACTATAAATAGATATAATCAAGCAAGTTAAATTATGCAACTCTAATCTAAAATCTAAAGATTACAAAGCAAAATCACAAAACCTTAATCATGGCTGAGTCAAGGTTCCTTTAACCTGCTACAAACTCCAACTTATTCAAGGAATAAGCTGGTGTTTGTCCATCTTCCCACTTCCATTCCTGGTAACATCCATAACATTCCACAACCCACAGTCAAGGTACCCTTTGTTTTTCAGTTCTGACTTTGAAGTCTTCTATTCTTTTTACTTTCTTTTTATCTAATAAATACTGAGTTTAGCTTATTAGAACTTTATAGATAGCTTACATGTTTTGGAGTAAAACTTTGAAAAATGCTTAATTAAAACTTGAAACAAGATGTAAACTAAAAGTTGAACTTTCATTAACTTAAAAATAAATTACAAGCAGAAAAATAAAAACTAAACTACACTAGGTGTTACACTACTTGCTTGTACATCATACACAAGCTTACATTTATACTAGAAATAAAAATAATATCAAAAGTGTCCATGTGCTCTTCCTGTTCTCTTTTTGAAAGTCCCCAAGGCTTCACTGCTGTCCTTTGACTATATCCCATCCATCAATTGTAGCTTCTTTTGATCCTAGCCCTCCTTTGGATTTTGGCGGGAAACTGCTTTTTGACAATTGGGTGGGTTTGGTGAGTACATTTATGAGGAGGGGGAAGGTATGAAGCATTTATGAAGGGTTGGTGGAGTTGGTGATAATTTAGGAAGAGAGGGGAGCAGGGTTACTGGTAATTAAGGGTGTGTTAATGGAGGTCTGGGAGGTTAGGGGTGAGGGTGTTGACTGGTCAACGACGGGGGAGTGGTATTAGTTTGGTGTTGGACTGGTTTGGTGGGCTTGGTGGGCTGGGGGTGAGTTACTGGATCAGGCCTTGGGTTTGGATGTATTTTGGATTAGGTAATAATTTAAAGGTCCAAATGGTTAAATGTATAATAACAAGGACCAACATTGTAAAAGCTGAAAACTTTAGGCCTGAAATGTAATTTTTTCAAAAGTGTAATAAGGACCAATTTTGCCAACTTGTACTTTCCCAAGGATCATAAATTATATTTTCCATTTTTAAAATTCCCGGGGATCAATTATGCAAATTTCCAAATTACGGGGACCAAACATGTAAACTTTTCAAAACTTTCACCCAGGGACTGTTTTTTGACACATTTTGATTTTCCAAGGACAAAAAATGATTTTCCTTCCAAAAATATCCCACCAGGGACAGAATCTGCCAAAATCTGAAACTCCAGGGACTAATTTTGTAAATTTCCAAAACTTTTCCAATTTTTCACCAAAGGACAAAATATTACAACTTATGATTGTAAAAGGACCTTTGGTGATAATTTTCCATATTTTGAATGACTAGGGACTAATTTTGTAATTTTATGAAAGATGGGGGACTGAAACTGCCAATTTTGAAAACTTTGTGCGTTTTTCATTTGTTTTTGCTCATTTTGCATCTAAAACATATAAAACACAATTTTGAAATATTTTCAGTATTTTGATGCATTTCTGAATAAGACTGTGATTAAGCTAAGGAATCTACAAAGAAATAGATTAAATAAGCTATATGAATAAGACTGTGAAATCAGAAAAACCAGAAACGATTTAAACCTAGAACGTGTACGTTTACATTTAAATAAAACGTAAACGTACAAAATAAAAAGTGAAAAGTGAAATCTGGAAACCCACAGGGGGTGAAAATTACACTTTTACAAACATAAAATAAAAAGAAAATTTAAAATGAAAATGAAATTATTAAAATGATTATTTTAATATTTAAATACTATTTACTTAATTAAAACTATTTAAAAAGTAAATTAAACCTAATTTAAATAAACTAAAAATGATAAACACTACAAATTAAACTAAAAACTTGCAAAAATAATTTCTAAAACTTAAAATGAACTTGAAGAAAGTATAAAAATTAAAAATAAATATTTTTGTCTTTTTATGGATTTTCTAGTAATTAAAAACT
Source organism: Artemisia argyi (assembly GCA_030686995.1). NCBI lineage: Eukaryota > Viridiplantae > Streptophyta > Magnoliopsida > Asterales > Asteraceae > Artemisia > Artemisia argyi. The sequence goes on from CM060702.1 coordinate 130,912,265, forward strand.
ATTTAAACATTAATTACCTAAATAAACTCTTTTAAATTATTAAAAATAGAAACTGAAAAGTAAAAATTATAAGAAAATTCGTAAAATTATTTTACATTATATAAAAGCTAGGAAAAATATAAAAACTAGGTCTTACTTAATAAAAACTAATTATGTTATTTAAAACTTAATTAATAATTAATAAAACTAATATTAATTATAATAAATACCAAATGATAAAAATAATAATCTGAGAAAATTATTAAAAATACTTTAATGTAAAAGGTAATTAATAAAAATATAAAAAAGCTAAGTGCTTAACAAAAATTTAAAAATGAAAATTAAAATTAAATTACATTAAATAGAAACTATCACTTAAAATTAAATTTATTTTTCTTTTTGAAAACTAATTTACACCTAAAAACAACAAACTTTTGTAAAAACAACTCTTTTATAGATTGAAAATAAGCACTATGGAAGGCAATAAGCCAAATAGTTGACTTTTGTTGACCAAGAGAGGAAAATAGCTCAAATGAGATCAAGTGGGACCCACTATGGTGAATTCAGGTCTAAATAAGTTGAGGGAACTTGTTTAAGCAAGAAAATGCAAGTGGGGTCCACAGATTAAGTAAATAAGCCAACAAAAAGCATTTGGATTATTGTTTCTAAACTGAAAAATGGGACAGATTTGAGTGATGATTTAAGGTGGGGTCCACAGATTCCTAGGTCAAACTAATGGTCAAATAATGGAAAGGGGTAGGAGGGGGGTTGAAGGGACTAAAAATTGGCCAATGGGACTCACTGAGGAGGGCTGCAGCCACCACCAAAGTGGTGGTGTTGGCTTGGTTGTCTGCTACAGCAGGGCAGTCCCTTGCCCTGCAGGTTACTTTTGGGGGATGTGGGGCCCAGAGAAAAAATTGCAAAAATGAAAGCAAGTTGGAATCATGAAGATGAGGTGGTAGATAACAAGTAGAAACAAGTTTCATGCCATGAATCTAAGTAGAAAATTCACTAAAAATCCTTCAACTTTTGGAAAAATCTGAAAACATGCATTTTGACTTTTGAAGCTAAACTTAGATTGTTGACTTTATTGAACTTTGGATGATTCTAATTGACTGAAAATAAGGTAATAAGCTAAACTAAGATCAAACCAAGTTAAAACAACAACCTATGCACTGATTTGGTGGGCTTGCGGGTCAAAAATACCCAACAGTTAACTGATATGGGCGCTTATTGGTGATTTTGACTTTTGGAGTTTGAATGACCAAGATATCAATTGGAAAGGCCTAGTTTTGAACTTAGATTGTTACCTAAACTCTATTGGAACTAATACAGCAACAATAACTCAGCAAAGAAGCTTGATCCAAACACCCCTGAGGAGACAGAACTAACAACTTTTCAAAGCAAACACATGATTTAATCCATTAAATTGATTCACTAGACTCTAATATTATGTAATAAGCTTATTGAAGCATAAAATTACAAACAACAACTCCATAACAAGATTTTATCAAAATGGTGCATATGTGACAGTTAAATGGAAATGAGTTGAAAATTCAATACCAATGTTAGAAATGGAAATAAAACTATCTAGTGAGCAATAACAAACAACAATAAGCAGTCACAAAAAGGAGATGAACTACACTAAGAAAAGCTACAGTACAATCTAAGAATTTGAGCTTTTTACTTACAAATGGGCAGTGTGATCAAAGAAAAACAAGAACCAGGTCTCAAACATTCCCTAACACTTCCCAAGAAGTACTAAACCTATGAGAATCCAAAAGCAACCAGTTTCCTTGCTTCTTCTTCCTTCAAGACTGATTTTTGATTTAAGAGCTATTTTTGATATATTTTTAGTATTTTTTTTTTCTTTTTGTATTTATGAACTACACTGGATAAAAAGCTTTGTGACCTTAAAGAAACTTATGAGTGAGTTTAATGAAACTTAATGGAACAGATAACAAGCACTTTTAACAACAATTGAGTAAAAATGAGATTTTCCATAAAAATGAGCATAAACTGAAATGAAACTGTAAGACTTGAATTTAAAGCTTGACAAATGTTTAAAATACAAGGAAATTACTTATTACAACATTAGAAATCTAAAGGATACACTGGAAAACAGAAGTTAATTGAAACGAAAACTAAACTACACTAATTAAACTACTACTACTCTAATACTTTTCTTTTGCTTTTCTTCTTTTCTTTTATAAGTCCCAGAAGCTTTCTTTCTCTTTCCTCCTTTATTTCCTAGCCATTGGATGCTTGCAAATTGATCTTGACCTTTAAAATACAATTTGGCGGGAAAAGTAGGTTTTGGCAGGTTGGGTTGCTTGTGAGGTTTTTGAGGAATTAATTGAGGTTTGGATGTTTGTGTAAGTTGGGGGGACATGGAATGGGGATAGTGATGTGGAGGAGGGGGGTTTGTGGAGTGTGGCAGAGGTTTAGCAGGCCAATTGGGAGGGTGGAAGGGATGAGGTGTTGACTTTGGTTGACTGAGGGAGTATATAAAACGGGTGAGGGCTTTTTATTATAAAAGGGGTAGGTTTTTGGGCTTGTGGTGATGGGCTGGTGAGTGGAGTTATAAGGGTGGGGTGATGGGCTTAGTGTTTTGGGGTAAATAATAAAAAAGGTCCGTTTGGTAACTTGGTAAAAAAAACAATCAAGGACCATTTGTGTAATTAATGAAAAGTTAGGGCTGCAATGTAATTTGTTCCAAAATCCTTCCAAGGGTAATATTTTCCAAGTTCCAATAGCCAAAGGACCAAATTTGCATTTTTCCATTTTTCAAATTCCCGGGGACCAAATGTGTCAATTTTCAAACTCCAGGGACCAAACATGTAAATTTCCAAAACTTTTCCAATTTTTCACCAAAGGACAAAATATGACAACTTATGATTGTAAAAGGACCTTTGGTGATAATTTTCCATATTTTGAATGACCATGGACTAGTTTTGTCATTTTATGAAAGTTGAGGGATTGAAACTGCCAATTTTGCAAACTTTGTACGTTTTTCATCTGTTTTTACTCATTTTGCATCTAAAACATATAAAACACAATTTTGAAATATTTTTAGTATTTTGATGCATTATTGAGTGTTTTTGTATGTTTTGCAGTTCAGATTAGACCAAAAATGATGAGTGTTTGAGCACTCATCACTCTAACACTCCATTATTCTCAAAGTAAAAAATCCCCAATTCTCCAAACCCTAATTCATGAAATCAACACGCAACTGGGCAGAAAGTCATAATAATGTTGCTTTATTGGATGAAACGATGGTTCCTGAAGGCTTTATAGACATGGTTAAGTTCTTAAATGCTACTTCTCTTAGGTATGCATTAACTATGAATCCTGCTATATATATTTCCTACACCAAACATTTTTGGCTTACCGCAAAAGTCAAAACTAGGAATGGGGAAAAACATATCAAGGCCATGGTAGACGGTCAACAACTACTTGTCACTAAATCCTCTATAAGAGAACTTCTTCTCTTTGATGATGAAACAGAGACTAAGTGTCTTGTTAACTCTGCCATTTTTGAGGGTTTAAAAGATTTGGGATATGAGGGCCAACATTCTGGTTTAAAATTTCAAAAAGGGCTTTTCTGTTCTCAATATAAATTTTTGGTTCATAATCTTCTTCATTGTTTGAGTTCAAAAACTTCTAGGTGGAATGAGTTCAGTGCTACCATAGCATCTGCTATGATAAGCCTGAGCAAAGGAGACCCATTTAATTTTTCAAACATGATTTTGGAGGAGATGGCTAAAAGTATCAAAGAGTCTGGTTCATACTTACTTTATCCAAGATTTATTCAACACTTTGTGGAAAACCAAATTTCAAAAGTAAGAACACATAAGGCCACTTATGAATCTCCTAAATTGGTTCCTAAAATATTTACTTTCTTACTTAAAAATGGAAAAGGATTTTCAGGCACACTTACATCACTTACACCTTATATGGTGCAAATTGTGCAAACTACTCAGGGTGAAGGATCAGAAACTCCCACTGATTCCCATCACACACCCAATTTTACTGCATTTGTCACACAACCCAAAATACTCTACACCCGTAGGAAAGCCAGAAAGAACACTGAGCTACCTCAGGCTAGTGTTAGTATGTATGTACCAGATGAGGCTGTCCTAGGTGATGGAGAGGACATGTTGGCAAGGGCTGTCACTATTGCTACTAGCTTAGCGGAGCAGGACAGTGATAACATAAGTATGACCCAAACCAAGGCAACATCTAGTGAGGAGGGTTTTGATGAATCTGTATCCAATGATGGTAACCCTAGCCACATGGAAAATACAGGGGGCTCAGAAGATCAAACTAGGTTTGATACTGAGTTTAAGTCCAAGATTCACCTCTCGGACCAGGTTACACAGGTCGAATTGATGAGGACAGATCAGTGACAAATGAATTGATGGATGATACTGTACAAAATGACAATGTCAATTATTCACCTCTTATACTAGGTCACACAGGTCGAAGTGATGAGACTAGTATGAAACTTCTAACGAAATTGATGGCTACATGTACCAACCTGGAGCTTAGATGTGAAACTTTGGAGTATAAGATTCTTGTTCTTCAAACTCTTTCTAATGAACAACCTAAGAAGATTACAAAGTTGCAGAGAAAGATAAATACTTTAAAGAAATCAAGATCTTCAACCTCCTTAAGAAGATTGAAGAAAGTGGGCACATCTCAAGTTGTCAGTTCTCCTGAGCATTCTATCAATTTGAAAGAGGATGCTTCCAAACAGGGGAGGAATGAAGAACAGAATAAGGAAATGGGTTCAGGGGAGGCTAATGTGGTGAAAGATGATGATGTGTTGGATGTGGATACTGGTAAGGTTTCAGGGGAGGTTACAATGAATGATGCAATGGAGGTTGAAAGTCCTCAAGATATGGATGGTTTTGTGGTTACTGCCAAGAAGGGTAATGAAGCTGTGATGGAGGAATTGATTTTTGTTCAAGAGAATGTGGTTGAAAAACTCAAAACTTTGGGGCCTGAGCAATTAGTAAAGGCTACAGGATTGATGGGTGACGCTTTTTTAAGTTTAGGTGATTCTGTTGCTAAGAACATGGAGACTGCTGCTATGAAAGTGGATTCTCCTAACAAGACCAATAACTCTGCTGCTGCACAAAACTTTGTTGATCCTACTGCTAGTGAGAAACTCAATTTTGCTGATGCATAAGGTTCTACTGTTGGATCTAGTGACAAAGTTGCTGCTGAGGCTATGGTGTTGTTAAGCAAGAAGACAACAAATGTTCAACCTAAATCACAACCTCAACCAACAAAACAACAACCTGCTGCTCAAAGTCAATCACAACCACAAAAACAAACATCTACCATACTACCTTCATTACCAAGAGTACCTGTAAAGGGAGTAGTAATCAGAGAACCTGCTGCTTCAATAAGACATACATGTTCAATTTCATCATCTACTGTTGCTGATAAAGGGAAAGGCAAGGTTACTGAAGAACCTATACTAGATTCTGATGATGATGAAATAGATTACTCCCAGATTCCTTTTCATTATTGGCCTAAAGAGAGACAAATTGAGCATGATTTAGTTGTTGCAAGGGAAGAACAAGAGAAAGAGGATATTGCTGAGCAACAATTACTACAACAACAAAAAGAAAAGGTTGATAAGGAAGCTGAGGATTTGGAGAGGTATGAGGAATGGGTAGATGAGAAAATAAGAATGGATGCTGACATTGAATTCTCCAAGTTAGTGAAATTGAAGAACAAGAAGTTCCAGAATTCGATGTTGCAGCTTGGATGAAAGAATTCACAGCAAGGAAAAAGAAAGAAGTTGCTGTTATAAGAAGGAAGAAGAAAGTTCTCAGAGGACCAACTCCACTTCAACAAAGGAGAGAGCATGAAAGATATCTTACAAACATGAAGGATTGGAAACTAATACAGTTGAAACACAAGACAGATCAAGAGGTGTTTAATTTGTATCAACAGGCTAAAAAGGAAATGGATACCTTCTTTCCTATGGGTTTTGCAAGAGATGAAGAACATTTTGCTCAAATGAACAAGAAGTTGGTACCTGAGAAAGTTAGTGAAGCAGAGCTTAAAGAGGCAGAGGTTATTGAAGAACAAAAGACTTCTTATAGCAGAGGTACAAAAAGAAAAAGGATAAGGAAGAAAACCTTTGCTAGGAAAAAGCAGAATGTAGCAGTGCAAAGCAATTCTGAATTTGAAGATGATGGAAATGATGAGTATGTTGATGATTATGAACATATTCCTCCTGAGCATTTAAAACAACAAATGCAGGTTCTAACTATGGTTGCTAAGAGGGAAGAACCTGAGGTAGTTGATGCTGAACCAGTGGGAATCAAATATCCAATTATTCAAGTAACTATAGGATACTAAACATTGTTGGAACATTTAATGATGTCAAAAGATCTGATGGAAAGACATCTAGATTTCTTAGACTTCAACAGATGTTGTACTATTTTGATAGAGAGGATATTTGTACTCTATGGAGGTTGTTCAAAGAAAAGTATGGTGCTACAAAGTTTGGTGTGGTGACTTATAATTATCAAGAAGCTATGTCTGACTATATTATCTGGAGAGCTTTGAAACTTATGTTTGATCCTTCTTTGGAAGACTCAGAATGGACAGAGATTAGAAGATACAAAGTCAGAAAATGGATGCTCTTTGAAAGTTCTGGGGTTTATGTTTTAGACATTGGGCCACACACTATATATGTTGATTGAAAAGGATTATCCGTTGGCATATTGCATGGAAATTATTTAACAGATGGTGAATGGTATCACAATTCACAATTTCAGGTCATTTTCCCAAGTCTCGACAATTTACTATTCACAGATTTCAATTCATCAATTACTATTCATCATTTCACAATTCATTGTTTCACGTAAACTAGGTTTTCGAGTATTCATTTTTCATATACCAGGAAGGGTTACCTATGTGATCATGAGACATCATTCATAACACATTACATAGACTAGGGTTAGTCTACATATCATCATTTCATCATGTGCATTCTATTCCACTCTTAAGTTATATATTATTTAAATTACTTATATGTAATTATAAATAAACAACCATAGGTGATCAATAATTTTTATCAACTCACCAAACAATCCCCACTATGGCACTAGTATTTTCATATACTAAGTATATTGCTACTAAGATAATAAAAGTTATTTAATTTATATTTTAAGGGTTTATATATTTTTAAACATTCATTTATATTAACACATAACAATATTTGTATCAACCAAGCAATATCTATCAACACACTCAATGTTTGCAAAAATTATATGTTATAATTTTTATGACGTTATTTTGTCACGTTAATTCCAATAAAAATCTATTTTTAATTAACCCGGTACTCAAATACGCTAAACCGCTCAAACTATACACTAAACGGTACCCCGTAATCAAAATAATGTATCAAAACTATCAACACAACCACCCCATTTGAGGTGGTCAGTTTTTGATGTGTCTAGGACACATGTCCTAGCCATTACACCCACTATATAAACCTTAAGTCACCTAACATTTAACATACATGCAAACTTAATATTTTGAGATCAAAACAAACTCTCTCTTCTCTTTTTTCTCTTGAGGGTGTACGGCAACAACAAGAACAACAAGGAGAAAACATCAAAATTTAAAGAACAAGTTGGTTTCTAGGTTGTTTGGTATTCCTTGTTAGGGTTTTGAAATAAAAACCCAAGGTATACTTAGGTTTTCATCACTAAAATCTCATTATCATTCAAGTAAGTAAACCAATCTATTTTTCATAATCCTACAATGATTTTACAATGTCCATCTCAATTTATTTACACATGCAAGTAGTATGTAATTTATACCACTCCATCTCATGTTTTTATCATCCTTATGAGTTAGAAATTAATCTTAAGAGTATATTGGTGTAGAGACTTGTTTGATGATATTTAGGAACCCATGACACCCTAAGAAGGTGTATGGTAGGTTATGGGAATTGTTGGAGTTATTGGTGATGAATTTGGACAAATTATTAGCTAGGAAAACCATTTTTAGAAATATATTTTAGCTACTGTCCCTATTTGTAAAATATCATAAACTTAGTAGGTATAGACTAATTTTTGACCAAAGATATAGAAAATACATTCTAAGATGAAACCATGGCCGCAAGAATGAGTAAAAACCGATTTATAACGAAAAAGTTATGATAAAAACAAGTTATACCAAGTTTTGATTTAAACAATTTGGGACAGGCTGGCCATTTTTGAAAAACCTGGAGAAATCAGTAGCTTATGACCTATTTTGACCAAATACTCAGATAGTAAATCTTATAATGAAACCGTAGCCGCTTGAATGGACTAAATTGGTTTTACGACGAAAAAGTTATGCTAAAAACCATATTGAAGGTCTAATAGACATTTTCTAAAAAACGAATACTGATGCACAACTTTTAGTTGGTAAAATGGGGCACTAACAATTAATAAAATGCACTAACTTGTTAAAAACTTACTAATTCACTATAATACGAAACCATGGATATATAGAACGTATAAAATGGGATTATAACGACCAAAATACACCTTGTTTTGCGAAGTGTTGTCCAAAACTATTTTCAGAAATTTTCTAAGTATAGTACATTTCGACGAAAGTTACATTTTTACTATATGACTATTATAAAACATTGTTTCACTATATTAACACCTATAGCACTAAATGACTTGGTGTGATAATATATAATACAATTTTCACAATTATAAACATTTCAAAACAATATGAGCGGTATAGATAACATATGCACATGCATTCATAACATCGATATATAATCTAAATTAGATTATACTTCATTCATGTTAGGTTGCGGCTAGGAGTTGCAGCTTGTTATTTCAGATCACTTCATTGTACTTTGTTCCATCACTACAGGTGAGTTTTCATAGCCCCGTTTACATTTTTATTGTTTCCAAATCCCACGAGGGAGAATACATTGCACCAATTTTCGTACGAGCCTAAGTATCAAATCATTTGTACAATGCTTAAGTTACCTAGCTGCGATGTTAAAGTCCCCTATTCATTTATCATGGACCGTTAATTATGCGTAAGCGAGAGTGAGTGGATAGATCTATTGAGGGTGACGCCTCCATCCGTGGTAGTTATACCGACAGTCAAACGGATGCATTTCATTTTTGTCATTCTAGAGTGTTTGGCAGAACACTCTGGAGGGGCATATACATCATCAGTCTAGCTTCGGGGTCATGAGCTTAAGGGCTATTGTACTATTTTTTTTATGTGACATTGGTCATGCACTTTATACTTGAGGTTGCCGTATAACATTTCATTTTTATAAACCTATGATTTCTCACCAACATGTTTGTTGACCGTTTTAGCAATTTATTTTCAGGTAACTAAGACATAACCGTCATGGCATGCATGGAGTCATTACATTGGGTAGCGAGGATGACTTGTCTCATTTTGGATTTTCATGCACTTTTATAATATCGTATGATTGTACCAAACTTATTTCTGCAAACTATTCAAACTTTGGGACCTATGTTATGTAACTCTGAATGTTATAAATAAATCAAACGATGTATTTTCAAAACGACAGTTTAGGTCATTCAATATAACCTTGTATGTGATGATATGGACGTTACACCCAGGTATTCCATTCCGCTGCCATTCAGGTAAATTTAGGGTGTGACAGATTGGCATCAGAGCTAAGGTTATAGCGAACTAGGATGTATCATGGACCCTAGACTATAACCACATCATCATAGCATCTCATCATTACATCATAATTGCATATTTATTATTTTAGGTGATTTCATTACACCAGTTATTCATTCCATTTCACATTGATTATCACAGAGACATGTCTTCAGACTCGAGCTTTATCATACTTTCCTCAGACACTGACGTTGAGGACGTTATGTCTTCCACTGCTATTATACCACCCATTCATCCAGCACCCCAGTCGCCACTTTTGGCATCGAGTGAGGACACTGAGCCCTTCGAGGAGGATGAGGTTGCTCCTACTCCCCAGATTTCTCCTATTGCACCACCAACAGTTACACTTGCACCTTCAGATCCATCATCACCTACTACTTCCGTTCACCCAGAACCGACTCTCATGTTTCCCCGTCGCAAGACGACCATAGGCGCTAGGAAGAGTGTACGCCTTGTTACCCCTACTCCTAGGATTCCTACTACTCATACATCACCTCCACCATCAGCTACACCTACCACTACTCCTACACCTACTTTACCTTTGCCGCTCAAGAAGCTTGCAAGTTCACTACTCCAGCATCACCCACTACTAAGACCTTATACATTCCACCACCCCCACTATATCACATAGGTGAGAGCTCTCGAGCAGCTGCTGCGAGAGGGCCTACTGCTTTTACTTTGGATGCCCAGTTAGGAGATCAGCAGGGGCAGATTGATAGGTTGAGTTATCAGGTAGATGAGACCCTCACTAGTCGACTTGAGGTGGTCGAGGAGGAGGTTGAGGGATTAGTCTTAGGTAGGGTTGGTATTGATGTGTCTTATCATGGGTTAGAGGCACGACAGATGGAGCATCAGGAGTAGATTGAGCAGTTGAGGGATAAGTTACCTGAGATACGTGATAGACCATAGATGACCCAGGAGGCACAGGGACAACAGTCACATCAGTTAGCTTTAGCTCAGGATAGGTTGATAGCTGCGGAGACCAGGGAGGCTGCTCTCCAGCTCCGAGTTGAGCACCTGTAGGAGATTATTGTTGCGATGGATTGGGAGATCCGCCGCCTTAGGAGAGGACCTGGTGCACCTGGAGCACCTAGTGGAGCACCCGGAGGAGCCTAGGCGTAGACCTGTATTATGTTAGCTTTTACTATTTTCCTAGTCCCGGGGTGTGGGACATAGTTTAAAGAACTTGTTGTCTTTTGGTTGTTGTACAAACAAATGTATCAAGTATGAGTCTACTATGTTGGAATGGTTGTGCTATCTATTATATCGGTCCATGTAGGCCAAAATTTTCATGTATTATATTCATGTGTTGTGATTATATGTATGATATTTTGTGATTGCTCTTTACTATTATTATGCTTATACATGTTGTGGTTGTATTTATACATGTCGTGGTTGTATATATACATGTCGTGGGTATGTACATTTTGTATGGTGACTATTTCTATTATGATTCCTCATGGTTATTTTCCGTTGTGATTTATCAGAAATATGGCACCAAGGAAGGGTAAGACTGTACCGGAAACATCAACTATGACACAAGCTGCTATCCTCAAGTTGGTCAGGGATAGTATAGCAGAAGCTTTGGAGATTGAGAGAGCTGAAGTAGCTGCAAGGGCTGCTGAAACTGCTTCACAGTCAGGGACAAATGAACAAATCAATAATAGGCGTGAATGCACTTGGAAGGATTTCAAGATTTGTGATCCCATCAAGTTTAAGGGCACTGAAGGAGCGGTCGCTTTGATTCGCTAGTTCGAAAAGACTGAGAATGTGTTTCTCATGTGTAGCTGCCCTGATGTCAGCAAGGTAAAATTTGCTACTGGTATGCTTCTGGATGAATCTATGTCATGGTGGAATTCTTATGCTCAGCCGATTGGTATGGAAAATGCCTACAAGCTCACCTGGGAGCAATTCAAGAAATTGATGACTAAGAAGTTTTGCCCTTGTACTGAGGTGAAGAAGTTGGAAACAGAGTTCTATGAGCTGGTAACTAAAAGTGATGACATCGAGACCTACATTAGGAGGTTTCAAGAGTTAGCTGCACTATGCCCAACTATGGTTCCTGACGATGAGAAAATGATGGAAAACTTCATTGGTGGACTGCCTGAAAGCATCCGAGGGGTTGTGATTTCTTTTGATCCCCAATCAATGGAAGAGGCTATTCGGATAACTAAAAAACTCATGGCTCAAGTGGTAAAGGGTAAGTCTGTTGTCAACAACAACAACCGTTCTCACAACAACAATTACAACAATAACCGAAGCAACAATAATTATAACAACAACCGAAACAACAACAACTACCGGAACAACAACTCAAACAATAACAACAACAACAAGAGGAGGTTGGACTACAATCAAGATGGGAATGCTACTGAACCACCACCTAAGAAACAAGAAGGGGCAAGGGCCTATGCTGTAGGGCCAACTGAAGGGAAAGGATATGCGGGTAAGTTACCCAAGTGCAACGAGTGCCAAACTCATCATAACCCTGGTGATTGTCCAAGGCCTTGTGGTAGCTGTGGAAAAGTCAGTCATCAGACTAGGGAATGCAGAGCTCCGCGCATGGAGAATAACCAGAATCAGCCAAGAGCATGTTTTGGTTGTGGAGAAGTTGGACACTATAAGAATAATTGTCCAAAGGGAAAGAATCAAGGAACTGGAAATCAAGGTGGAACGGCTCGGCGAAGAGCTTATGTTATGGGAGGAGAAGATGTCAAAGAGGAACCGAATGTTGTTACGGGTACGTTCCTTGTTAATAATCGTTATGCATCCATTTTATTTGATTCAGGAGCCGATAGAAGTTTTGTTTCTTTTGCATTTGCACCTTTACTCAATATTGAACCAACCACATTAGACATTTCCTATACCATCGAATTAGCTAATGGATCTTTAGTTAACACCAACACCATTGTCCGTGGTTGCACTGTCAATTTCCTGAACCACCCATTCAATATAGACCTCATGCCCGTAGAACATGGAAGTTTCGACGTCGTTATCGGTATGGATTGGTTGTCTCGACATCGTGCAAGAATCATTTGTGATGAGAAAGTTGTTCACCTTCCTTACGACGGTGAAAATTTGGTTATTCGTGGAGAACAAAGTGGAACTAGACTCAGTATCATATCATGCATCAAAACCGAGAAATACATAAAGAAGGGTTGTTATGCATTCTTAGCTCACATCACTGAGAAAAAGTCGGATAAGAAACGACTTGAAGATGTGCCAATTGTTAAGGAATTTCCAGAAGTATTTCCAGAAGAATTTCCAGGACTTCCACCTACACGGCAAGTTGAGTTTCAAATCGACTTAGTGCCAGGAGCCGCACCAGTTGCGCGAGCACCGTATCGACTAGCACCTTCTGAGATGCAAGAATTGTCGAACCAATTACAAGAACTTTTGGACAAAGGATTCATTAGACCGAGTTCCTCGCCTTGGGGAGCCCCAATTTTGTTTGTAAAGAAGAAGGATGGATCTTTCAGAATGTGCATCGACTATCGTGAATTGAACAAGTTAACGGTGAAGAACCGTTATCCACTCCCGAGGATCGATGACTTGTTCGATCAGTTGGAAGGTTCTAGTTTTTATTCCAAGATCGATTTAAGATCCGGTTATCATCAACTTAGTGTTCGGGAAGAGGATATCTCGAAGACGGCATTCAGAACCCGTTATGGTCATTATGAATTTCAAGTAACGCCGTTCGGATTAACTAACGCACCTGCGGTATTCATGGACCTCATGAATAGGGTGTGCAAGCCATATCTTGATAAGTTTGTGATTGTATTCATCGACGACATCTTGATTTATTCCAAGAATAGGCAGGAGCATGAAGAACACGTCAGAACAATCTTAGAACAACTCAAGAGGGAGCAATTGTATGCCAAATTTTCTAAGTGTGATTTTTGGATATGAAGAGTTCAATTTCTTGGCCATGTCATTGATAGTCAAGGATTACAAGTTGATCCAGCAAAGATCGAGGCAGTTAAAGATTGGGCTACGCCCAAGACTCCTACAGAGATTCGTCAATTCTTAGGACTTGCTGGATATTATAGAAGGTTAATTGAAGGGTTTTCTAAGATAACTAAGCCGCTAACCAAGTTGACCCAAAAGAATCAGAAATACGAATGGGGAGAAAAGCAAGGGTCCGCTTTTCGGTTGTTGAAACGGAAGCTTTGTAGCGCGCCGATTTTGGCACTACCAGAAGGTCTTGAAAACTTCGTGGTATATTGCGACGCATCACATAAAGGACTTGGAGCTGTGTTGATGTAGAATGAGAAGGTAATAGCTTATGCATCTCGACACCTTAAGACACACGAGAAGAATTACACTACAAATGACTTAGAGTTAGGTGCAGTGGTTTTTGCACTCAAGATTTGGAGGCACTACCTTTATGGTACGAAGTGCATAGTGTTTACAGATCACAAGAGCTTGTAGTATATACTTGATCAGAAGGAATTCAATATGAGATAGTGTCGTTGGCTAGAATTGCTTAGTGATTACGACTGTGAGATCCGATATCACCCGGGGAAAGCCAATGTTGTGGCTGATGCACTTAGTCGGAAGGAACGACTCAAACCTTTGAGGGTCAGGTCATTGGGAATGACAATCATTTCTCTGTTACCATCAAAGATGCTTGAGGCTCAGATTGAGGCACTTAAGGAAGAAAATCGACCGAATGAGAAACTCTATGGTATGCTAGAGAACAAAAATGGTTTTGTGAAGAGATCAGATGGAGTATTATGCTTCAAGGACCGAAGTTGGATACCTCTCTATGGTGGAATACGAGAGTTGATTATGCATGAATCACACAAGTCGAAGTATTCCATTCATCCAGGTTTTGATAAGATGTATCAGGATCTCAAGAAAATTTATTGGTGGCCGGATATGAATGCAGAAATAGCTAAGTATGTTAGCAAATGCCTTACTTGTGCTAAAGTGAAAGCCGAGTACCAGAAACCGTCACTGTTACTTCAACAACCGGAGATTCCACAATGGAAATGGGAACGTACCACAATGGACTTTGTCACTAAACTTCCCAAGACGTCAAGTGGTTACGATGCTATTTGGGTGATAGTTGATCGTCTCACCAAATCAGCTCACTTCATACCGATTAGAGAGACTTATTCCATGTATCAGCTCGCTAGACTTTATGTCAAGGAAATGGTCTCGAGGCACGGCGCACCAGTTTCCAACAAAGATAGTCGTTTTACTTCAAACTTTTGGCGATCATTGCAAGATTCGTTTGGATCCAAGTTAGACATGAGCATTGCCTACCATCCTCAGACCGATGGTCAGAGCGAGAGGACAATTCAAACGCTAGAAGACATGTTGAGAGCATGTGTGATTGACTTTGGAAATGGTTGGGCTAACCATTTGCCATTAATCGAGTTTTCTCACAACAACAGTTACCATTCAAGCATAAAAGCAGCACCATTCGAGGCACTTTATGGTCGTAAGTGTCGATCCCCAGTTTGTTGGCCGTAATTTGGTGATGTACAATGTACTGGTCCGGAGTTGGTACGAGACACAACCGAAAAGATAATTCAGATTCGAAAAAGACTCGAAATAGCTAGAAGTCGACAAAAGAGCTGCACAGATATTCGATGCAAACCATTAGAATTTCAGGTTGGAGACCAAGTTATGTTGAAAGTCTCGCCTTAGAAAGGCGTGATACGATTTGGGAAACGCGGGAAGTTGAACCCGAGGTACATTGGGCCATTTAAGATTCAAGAAAGGATTGGTCCGGTAGCTTACAAGCTTGAGCTTCTGTCAGAACTCAGCAACATTCATAACACGTTTCATGTCTTAAATCTCAAGAAATGTCTTTCTGATGAGTCATCCGTAATCCCGCTTGAAGAAATTCAACTCGATGACAAGCTTAACTTCGTGGAGGAACCAGCAGAAATCATGGACCATGAGGTCAAGCAACTGAAACAGAGTCGAATTCCTATCGTGAAAGTTCGCTGGAATTCTCGAAGAGGTCCCGAGTTTACTTGGGAACGAGAAGACCAAATGCGACTCAAATACCCACATCTTTTCACCGAACCTATTTCAGAGACCAACACCAGCTGAATTCCTTTTTGGGTGGGCGACTATCACAATTCACAATTTCAGGTCATTTTCCCAAGTCTCGACAATTTACTATTCACAGATTTCAATTCATCAATTACTATTCATCATTTCACAATTCATTATTTCACGTAAACTAGGTTTTCGAGTATTCATTTTTCATAAACCAGGAAGGGTTAACCATGTGATCATGAGACATCATTCACAATACATTTCATAGACTAGGGTTAGTCAACATGTCATCACTTCATCATGTGCATTCTATTCCACTCTTAAGTTATATATTATTTAAATTACTTATATGTAATTATAAATAAACAATCACTAGTGATCAATAATTTTTATCAACTCACCAAACAATCCCCACTATGGCACTAGTATTTTCATATACTAATTATATTGCTACTAAAATAATAAAAGTCATTTAATTTATATTTTAAGGGTTTATATATTTTTAAACATTCATTTACATTAACTCATAACAATATTTGTATCAACCAAGCAATATCTATCAACCCACTCAATGTTTGCAAAAATAATATGTTATAATTTTTTATGACGTTATTTTGTCACATTAATTCCAATAAAAATCTATTTTTAATTAACCCGGTACCCAAATACGCTAAACCGCTCAAACTATACACTAAATGGTACCCCGTAATCAAAATAATGTATCAAAACTATCAACACAACCTCCCCATTTGAGGTGGCCAGTTTTTGATGTGTCTAGGACACATGTCCTAGCCATTACACCCACTATATAAACCTTAAGTCACCTAACATCTAACATACTTGCAAACTTAATATTTTAAGATCAAAACAAACTCTCTCTTCTCTTTTTTCTCTTGAGGGTGTACGGCAACAACAAGAACAACAAGGAGAAAACATCAAAATTTAAAGAACAAGTTGGTTTCTAGGTTGTTTGGTATTCCTTGTTAGGGTTTTGAAATAAAAACCCAAGGTATACTTAGGTTTTCATCACTAAAATCTCATTATCATTCAAGTAAGTAAACCAATCTATTATTCATAATCCTACAATGATTTTACAATGTCCATCTCAATTTATTTACACATGCAAGTAGTATGTAATTTATACCACTCCATCTCATGTTTTTATCAACCTTATGAGTTAGAAGTTAATCTTAAGAGTGTATTGGTGTAGAGACTTGTTTGATGACATTTAGGAACCCATGACACCCTAAGAAGGTGTATGGTAGGTTATGGGAATTGTTGGAGTTATTGGTGATGAATTTGAACAAGTTATTAGCTAGGAAAACCATTTTTAGAAATACATTGTAGCTACTGTCCCTATTTGTAAAATATGGTAAACTCAGTAAGTATGGACAAATTTTTGACCAAAGATATAGAAAATACATTCTAAGATGAAACCATGGCCGCAAGAATGAGTAAAAACCGTTTTATAACGAAAAAGGTTATGATAAAAACAAGTTATACCAAGTTTTGATTTAAACAGTTTGGGACAGGCTGGTCATTTTTGAAAAACCTGGAGAAATCAGTAGCCTATGAGGTATTTTTAACCAAATGCTCAGAAAGTAAATCTTATAATGAAACCGTAGCCACTTGAATGGACTAAATTGGTTTTTACGATGAAAAAGTTATGCCAAAAACAATATTGAAGGTCTAATAGATATTTTCTAAAAAATGTGCGCTGATGCACAACTTTTAGTGGGTAAAATGGGGCACTAACAATTAATAAAATGCACTAACTTGTTAAAAACTTACTAATTCACTATAATAAAATGCACTAACTTGTTCAAAACTATTTTCAGAAACTTTCTAAGTATAGTAAATTTCGACGAAAGTTATATTTTGACTATATGACTATTAAAAAACATTGTTTCACTATATTAACACCTATAGCACTAAATGACTTGGTGTGATAATATATAATATAATTTTCAAAATTGTAAACATTTCAAAACAATATGAGTGGTATAGATAGCATATGCACATGCATTCATAACATTGATATATAATCTAAATTAGATTATACTTCATTTATATTAGGTTGCGGCTAGGAGTTGCACCTTGTTATTTCAGATCACTTCATTGTACTTTGTTCCATCACTACAGGTGAGTTTTCATAGCCCCGTTTACATTTTTATTGTTTTCAAATCCCACGGGGGAGAATACATTGCACCAATTTTCGTATGAGCCTAAGTATCAAATCATTTGTACAATGCTTAAGTTACCTAGCTGCCACGTTAAAGTCCCCTATTCATTTATCATGGACCCTTAATTATGCGTAACCGAGAGTGAGTGGATAGATCTATTGAAGGTGACGCCTTCATCCATGGTAGTTATACCGACAGTCAAACAGATGCATTTCATTTCTGTCATTTTAGAGTGTTTGGCAGAACACTCTGGAGGGGCATATACATCATCAGTCTAGCGTCGGGGTCATGAGCTTAAGGGCTATTGTACTATTTTTTTTAATGTGACATTGGTCATGCACTTTATACTTGTGGTTTCCATATAACATTTCATTTTTACAAACCTATGATTTCTCACCAACATATTTGTTGACCGTTTTAGCAATGTATTTTCAGGTAACTACGACATAACCGTCATGGCATGCATAGAGTCATTTTGGATTTTCATGCACTTTTATAATATCGTTTGATTGTACCAAACTTATTTCTGCAAACTTTTCAAACTTTGGGACCTATGTTATGTAACTCTGAATGTTTTAAATAAATCAAACAATGTATTTTCAAAACGACACTTTAGGTCATTCAATATAACCTTGTATGTAATGCTATGGACGTTACACCCAGGTATTCCATTCCGCTGCCATTCAGGTAAATTCAGGGTGTGACAATGGTGCTAGGCAGCTTAAACTACAAAAGGCCTATGATACTGATGATCAAGCTTTTAATTTGTTATCAAAATATAAGAAGATCCCTGGTCAACCGTCATCTAAGAAGAAGTAGTATGTTTGGAAGCATCCTCCTGGTGTTTAATCAAGCTTTGAAGAAACTTAATCATTTAGAAGTAAATATTAAGTTTAGGGGAGGATTGTTGGGTTTTGATATTCTACTGCTCAGAATTTAACTAAGTGTCAAACTGCTGCTGATGAGAATCTGCTGCTAGTATTATGAATCTGCTGCTAGTGTTATCAAACTGCTGCTAGGTGAATCTGCTGCTGAAGAATCTACTGCTTATGAGATAAACTTGTATACACAGATGGATAATTATGGAATAGATAGTGTGTATATCTTATACGATTAGGAAGATATTATCTTGTGTAGAAAGTTATTGTAAACCTAATAGGACTCCTTGGTCTATAAAAGGAGGTGCCTAGGGTTAGATTAGGTACATATTATTTTATTCTCGTTTCACTTGAAGGTTGTAAAACCCTAGCATTGTTGAGTTCTCATATAATTAATATATTGAAGTGTTGAAAGTGTTTAAAATTGTTCTTCTTAAGTTAAGCTTTAATATTCCGCGTTATTGCTTAAGTATTAATTCAAGTCAACTTCTATAAGATCGTTTGCTCAACTGGGATCAACTTCTATAGGGTACTTCTGAATTATGATGGCCCAAACGGTGTTATGCTATAACTAAAACTTAATAACAACGTAACTCAATTGTAGGGAGCTTCATGTGAGGAGTATTTACTTTTAAATTATGATGGCCCGAATGGTATTATGTTGATGACATAATACAATAGTATGGAGCTTCATGTGAGGAGTCATATAATTCTGAATTATGATGGCCCGAACGGTGTTATGTTATATCTATAAACCTTAATAGTAATTACTTAAAAACCTAGACTAAGACTTAACTTATACACACCCACCTATACTCCCCCAAGATACGTGAGTAAGTTGTGTAAACCCTACCCTACTTACTTTAGACCCAGGTGAGTTTTCATAGCCTCACTTTTAAATAATTTACAAGCCTGTGAGGGGGATACGTGCTTTCAATCGAATACAAGTCTTTTTCTTTGGTTTTTGCACGAGTAAACTATATGCCACCCCTACACAACAAAATTCATGAATCTAATCGCTTGTGATATTTTACACAAGTGAACGCGAATATAATTGATAGATCTATTGGAGTTTGACAACTCCCGTTGGTACTACCTCTCACTGTAGGGTACCAATAAGTATTATATTTGAACCCTCTGAAGGATTAACTTTGGCAAGTTATCCTTCCCATCCCCTCATGGATTTGTCTGCAGACCCCATGATCTAGACTGTTAACGTGTGAGCTTAGTGCAATATACCTGCTATCACTAAACTTTTCCACACATCGGGTTTAAGCTGAACCCTGTGGAGCTTGTATTCACACAGCATTCATGTTGACTTTTAAGAATGTTATCTTAGGTAATTGAGCTCTTTAGGAACCCTGGCGCGGAGAAGTACTGGACATGAGGATGTCTAGAATAGTTATCATTCATCAGTTTTGCCATAAAACGTATTGTGAAAATGTAGAGGGGGGGGGGGGGGTGAATACGTTACCGTTTAAAAACTTTATTACTTGTTGTATCAAATATCCATTCTTAGCTTGTTGTAATATGAAAATTTTTAAGTGTAGTTTATGACTAGCATAAACTAAAGACAAGTTATCACACAAGCATAAACAACAAGTCACAACACAAACAATCACATAATGCAAACAATATAGAAAAGCGATAAGTAAAAGGAAAGTGCAAACCGAACACGAGGATTTATAGTGGTTCGGTCACGGATCTCCTCTCCGCCATACTCCACTCCTCGAGTATCCAACTCGAGAGTTACTTCACTAGATCAGCAACCTCCCTTCTCGGCGGAGAAAACCTTACACGTCACTTACAAGATTACCGACACTAAGCTAGATGTCGAGTTCTTTTACAAGGGTACAACCACTCCCATCGTCGCCTATACAATATTTTCGACACTAAGCTAGATGTCGAGTTCTTTACCATGGGTACAACCACTCCCGCTATGTTTTGTGGCCCAACATAAAAACCTTGTGTTTTATGGCACAAACACATAAACCAGCTAATCTATATTGTGATGATACAATGATGATCCAAGACATAAAATTCTAATGGATAGGAATGACTAATCTACATGAACTTCTTGAATAAGAAGTCTTCAATAATTGAGGATGTCAAGTAACCTTGAATCTTCATATGTTGGAATGCTTGAATGAATGGTGACTTCAAGATCTTGTAACCTTCTTGGTGGATCATGAAGTATCATATGCTTACAACAAAGATGAATGTTAGAAGCATTATGATCATTATAGAATGGGTGATCTACATGGTTTCCTACTTATCTATGTGTGTGAGTTTTTTCATCTTTTTAATCAACATCCTAAGTAAAACATGAACTTCTATTTATAGGCAAAACAAGTAAAGAAGTTTTCCAAAACCATGTTCTATAAACCATGCTCCAAAACCATGGGTTACTATTAGTGTCAAAATTGACAAGACATATGCATATACTTGAAACTAAATGTTGACAAGACAAGACATATATGTTTCCTAGTCAACTTACAAGGACTATGACACATCTTACAAGCTCTTTGACCAAGTCATTTTCCAAAGATGTTTCCATGTCAACTACAATCTATGACACATCTTAAATGATATTTGACAAAGATAATTTCCAAATATAGTTTTCCATTTTATGAAAAATACATTTAGACAAATGTATATATTAACTTAAAAAGGTAAACTACTTCTATAAAAAAATATATTAGCCAGCTATATAATATTTAGTAATTTACTAAAAATGTTTTATGTACTTATGTTGATACAAGACACATTTTCATATATTGTAAACTTACTAATATTATCTAGACACCTAATGTGACACTTATTCTATTTAACACCTAAAATGTACTCGATACGTTGAGAGATGTTGAGACAAAATATGATTACGAGTAACATGTACATTTTACGTTATGTATCAAGTTATACGTTTGTCATCAATCAAAACAAACGAGACTGTATAGATTAAATATCGTAATATTTGTACTAACAATCTCCCCCTTTTTGATGATGACAAAATATCTAAACGTGATAGAACGTAAAATGTAAAAAGTTACTTGTGTCTGTATTGCTTACTTGTATCCACAACACACCTTCTACATTTCCTTCTCTGTTTACACTCTTCTCCCCCTTTTGTCAAAACAAAAAGGGGTGTGTCCTTGGAGTTAACTTAATTTCTCCCTGAAATGGCGAGCTTGCATCATCCCTAGTGAAGTTAATTCTTCAACTCCAATTTCCTAAGGTTGTTGCGTCCCTTAGGTTGTTAGCGGATCCATGGATCAAATTAAGTTCCTTGACATACATCAAGGTTAGTGTTGTGCAACATAAAAATTATACGAAAAATGCATGATGAATAAAATTCATTTTGGACTATGTTGACTTATCTCCTTCTTTTTGTCGAAACACAAAAGTGCGTCGAAGAATGAGAATAAAGAAAAATGCGTGCATGCTTCCCCTAGATTGTAGCTCCCCCTTGATCAATACTCCCCATTGCTAGGGTCCCAACATATATTACACAAGAAATAAGAGAGCTACAAAACAAAGCTTAGTGCATGATTAGCTCCCCCTAGATCAATACTCCCCGTTGCTAGGGTACCAATGTATATGATACAAGGATAAGAAAGCTACAAAAGAAACAAAGGTTAGTGTATGATTGACTCCCCCTTGATCAATACTCCCCGTTGCTAGGGTACCAACGTATGTGATGGAAAGGATGAAGAACTCTACAAAATAAAGTTTAGTATAGGACAATAATTTTCCTATGCTTGACGGAAGCTCCCCTTGTTATATGGCGTCAATATGAACCTACAAAACAAAAGTTAGTATAGTGGAAGTTTTGTCTTTAGACAAGCATGTACTCTAAAACAACGTGTATAGAAGATGCGTTAAGAGTGCTTGATGGATATTCCTCCTACGTCAAGAAGCACCTATAATGAAAGAAGGAAAAAAAATTGATGCAAACATCATCCTTAGATGATTATTCTATATACGATCGAGCGTATATAATGGTGAACCTACAATCAAAGAGTTAGTCCAATATATTTCATCTCAAGGAAAAGTAAGATGTGAATATATAAATGATATAATGGACTCAAGGTAGAGAACCATGAAACCAAACAAAAATCTCATGAGGTGTATGATTCTAAAAAGAAATGCAATCATAAGAAAAACGTGAATATAATATGATAGGAACCTACTAAGCAAAGCCTAGAAGGAAGACATGAGGTTGAAATGCTTAAAGAGGATGGTGCTAATGGTGTGGAAGAGAATGCGAATTTGAGAGAAATATAGAAAATTCTGCAGATTTCTTGCGACACCAAACGAATACACGGGCGGAACCCTGGTTTTGGTTCCGCCTGGTCCGCTGGGCCAAAACTGGGATTACCCAGAAATTACACGGGCGGAACCCAAAATTTGGTTCCGCCATATCCGCCAGACTGCAAATTCTTAACAGACCAGGTTTTCGACAGTCGAAACGAATTTCTAATTTCTAAATTTTTCCTAAAACAGAAGCACAATATTAAATCTGATTGGGAAATGACAAAGAGGCAAGTAAAAACACGCGTATCATTAGAGTTTGAATGAGGGCTAACGATTTTCATTATAGTTTAGTAAAAGTATTGAAACTTTGACAACATCACAAGATTAATAGAAATAGGTTTAACGCTAATCCATGGTGGTGATGATTAGAGAAAGAGTTGATGAAAGGTGGTGGTTATAATGCATGAATTTAGAGACTCATATGTATAGCAAATGCTATAACGAATGAACATATGGACTTGTGCAATTTAAAATTTACAACTCGAGGGATAAGAAATGAATATGAATTTATCATCTACAAAAGATGATGTATCTTGACATAATACATGCTTGAATGGAATTGAAAGAAAGTGAGGACAATAAGCACCTAGGAACAAGAATTCCCTATGAAAAGAAAAAAAATGACATCATATGATGCGAGAGTGTTGGTTAGACTAACGTGTTGAGAAAGTGTTGGGAATGATGGCTTTGATTAATATATCATTTGCGCTGACAATGACGTGCATGATATGTGTCGAGGAAGAATAGGATGAGATCCTATGATGGTGTACTTAACAATGAAGTTTTGAAGTCCTAGTTTTGAGAGAAGAAGCCTATACTCTATTTTGTTTTGTTTTTGGTTGTGGAGATGAAGAACTTTGTCGAACATATGATGTGTTTTTCACTTGATGAGATATTGGGGGTGAAATAGGCTTGAACTATTAAAAAGAGAAAAATTCAAGGGCTTGAAGCACTTGTGGTTTTGTAAACCGACTTTAACTAAATGAAGTGTACCTATGTGTTGGTATTTTAGGGTGTAAGTAACATGAGTATATGTTCTTTGAATACAATTTGACGAAATACAAATATGTGAATGAATTTCTCTCCTCCTCAATAGGTGGACATCCAACATATTGTGTAATGCGTCATAAAAAGAATTATGATGAAGTTTTTAGGAGGTTGTAGGTTAATGTAAGCGATTAGCTTAGTGAAAGCGATGAGGTTTGTGAAATTGAATGATTTTGAAGTTTTTAGGGATGTTGATTAGCATACAAAGAACTTTATCCTTGAAGTCATGTAGCTCTTCTCTATCAATACGAGATGATCTCAAGAAGAGGCATGTGGTTTTCTCAAAGGAGGTGGAAAGTATTAGAATATTGGTATGGAGGTAACGATGAGTGATCTTGAGGACTGAGGTTAGGAGACTCTTTGTGAATGTGGGTAATCATTAATGGGTGATTGGGAATCATGGAATTTTGAGGTGTTTTGTTGGTTGACGATTGAAGGTGAATGTGTGAAATGAGGTGATGATGACTTGACAACACTTGAAGCTTGGATATCTTCTTTGTGTTCTTCACTTGCTAGAAAGTGGAAAAGACGCATTTCATAATGAAATTCACTTGACTTTCGACTACATAGACAACTATGACAATGAGTGTATGGATATAACAGTTGCCCTTTGTTTCAAAGAGCGACACATGGGTGAATATAAGTTTATGTATCAGGAAAGATGGTTTAACCTTAATGGGTTAGGTTGTTGTGGGGATGACACACTTGTTTGGTTATATGGTGGAGTCTTCTTGTGAAGATGACTAGGTGTATGATATTGACTCTTGGTTTCTTTGAGGGGATGGAAATGGTGGACGACTCGATATTGGTAGAACAAAGGATAACTCGGTTTTTCAGGTCTTATTGGTGGTTTAAGGTTTGAGTGATGAAAGGTTGTGAGAGTGATTTGATCATCAAAGACCAAGAGATGTGTTAGTGTGTGAAAATGGAATATGTTAAGAACATTCTTAAAAAAGCTCTTTGGAACAAGAATCTAATTGAAATTACCAACTTCAATAGATCTTGTGTATGCTCTAGAGATGTGTAGGATTAACCGTGGATGTGCACAAGGTTTGAACTAGATTATGAGTAAGGTTTGGTTATGATGAACGCTTAAAAGAAAATAGACACATATGGTGTCTTTCAATAAGTAAGATTATCACATGAAATAAAGTCACCATGCTTATGAAAACAAGAATGACGAGATGATGAGGAGGCTCTAGATCCTAGAACTTGCAGATGTTGATTTAAGATCATTAACCCAATGGGGTATAATGAAATCTCATGTAACACAACCGTTCATGTTCAATGAGAGAATGACACATAGGATATACAATATCCTTGTAATGATGAAAACTTGACGCATGATTTCTTAGGCATAATGTCTTTCAAGACATCATGTTTTACTAAATGAAGATATGAAGCCAAAGTGTTTGAATCGGATAGTCCTATCCTAAGTATACTTGGTCTCAAGATTATAATCACTAGATGATGACTAGAGGAATTCACTCGAGTTTCTTATGTATACTCCTCAAGAGTCATTGTTGCTCAAGGTATATGAGGTTGGCTTTGAGATTGCTTTTTAACATATGTTGTTAAAATGTTGATTTGAAGTTTAATGAAACACGTGCAGAAATTAAAAGTATTACTAGTACTTTGATAACTTGTGCAGGCGGAACTACTTAAACCTAGTGTAATTAAATGTGCGCTTCATGCTCATTTGATGGTGAAGGTTCTAATCCTATAGGTGGTAAAGTATGGTTGAGTTTGTTAAATGGGTGTTTAGACAAAGGGCTTTTTGAGCAATGCATGCAATGGATTCAAATGAAGGTAAGGATGGTGGATTGGTTTATCTAGATGGTAGCTCTTCTAGTGTGTCCAAAGAAGGATGTGGTGACATGGAGGTTTGTTGTGCTAAGGAAATACTTAAGTTTCATAGATGTAGAAAGTGAAGAAGGATGAATCCTAATTTGTTCTGATCTATTTGTTGGTACAACTGGCGGGTGAGGTGCTTGAAGTTTTGCTCATGTTTGTGAAGCTTATGGTCTGAGATATATCACAAGGTGAATGTGATGAGATGATGGTGAAAGAAAAAGTGAACTTAAGTGCTAAATGTTTAAGGATGAAAACCTATTGACATTTTTTTTTCCTATTGATTGGGAGAGTACTATGATGAGTGTTCAAGTTGTGATGAGTGTTTTAACAAACATTGTTAAAATACTTGGGTGTTGATTTTTCGGATATGACTTTTAATGACTACGGTAGTAAGTCAAGTTTACTTGAATATTTCGAACGAAATACTTAAGTTGTCAATCCTACTTAGTTGAGAATGGATAGCATAAAAGGATAACAAGACTCGATAATACATCTATAACTTAAGAGTAAGTTATGACTTGATGTAAATCTTTATCGTCTTGAAGGATGAGTTAAGGATGAAAGAATGTTGTGAGTGTGTGTAGTGATCACAAATACTCAATGGCTCGAGGATTACAAGGAACAAGTTTTCGGATTCCTTCCTTTATGGAGAAAGGTAACTTCGATCATTCTTGCCAAATTTAGAAAGTATTATTATAGATGATTATCCTATAGGTGCAAGTGATAAGTCCTAATCCTAATATGAGTGAACATCAGTGAGAAGAATCCTAGAGATGAAAGTGAGTGATCTTGAGTGAGGGTCTTAAATGAAAATTTAAAAAGAAATCTGCAGGATTGGCGGAACCCTATTAATACACGGGCGGAACCCTTTTGAGGGTTCCGTGTGTTCTGTTGGGCTATTTCTGGGTTGCCCAGAAAATGCACTGGCTGAACCCTTTTGAAGGTTCCGCCTTATCCGCCAGACACAAGAAATGAAGCAGTCCACTATTTCGAGCCTCGAGACGAATTTCAAATTTTTTGAAAACTCCTAAAAACAAAACTTAAGTATAGTACTGATTAGGAAATGCAAAAGTTGGATATAGAAAAACTCTAACTGTTAGACTTTGACCGGGGGCTAGCGAATTTCACTATACTTAGTGAAATATCCATAAACTATAAAATTTGACAACATCCCAAATGTTTTCTACCTGCATATCCATTAGTACAAGACAATGTCCAAAGATAACAAAAGATCCTAGAAGAACATATATCCATGAAACACATTGTTTAACTACCAAATTGTTCAAATTTCAAGTAGTGCCAAACACTCCTTAACAATGGACATTTATTGACTCCCGAAACTCATTCAAGTATCCTAATAATACTTGGAACATATGCATTTAATTAGATGTGATAGATTGAAACTAAAAACACATATTCTAACACATGTTAGCATATAGATCAAGTTGAGGATTATGAGCTTACTATAAATGGAAATTAAGCTAAGCATTGAAAATTTATAACAACACAGTGTTATCGTCCAAACATGATATGGTTAGTTTATATGATCATTCAAAGATGAGTTTCTATCTTATAGCACGACACATTGATTAAACATCATTGTAGAAACATATATACCAAACACCATTTTACAAGAATACTACATGTTTAAAAATGTAGTGAATTATTTAGATGCTTGACCATATTTCAAGTTATTTAATTAGTATTACTTAATTCTCATTCCTAAGTGAATTATGCAAAATAATCACATAACATATGCAAGGAAGAGTAACTAAAACAATAAGCAATAAAAACACAAATTTTCAACTTAGTACACACAATCTAGCAAATATCCTATTGTGTATAAACATGAAATCAGACAAAATAGCAAATGAATATCATGACAAGATTGACACTCATGAATCACAAATAAACAAATGCAATCACAACTTTCAATAAGCAAATACCACATATGCATACAACTAAAACAAGTAGTCATTTAGCATAACATAAAAAGAAATATACTTTTCGTCACTTTGCATTTAAATATGACGATGTATGCCAAGCTCGATTTATTTCCTGTGTATATATGAATATCACAAAATTCTTTAGTTTCAAAGAAAATAATGTCGATGTTCAAAGGATACTAACTTATATTGCCTAACTCAAAAGATTGAGTTTCTACGTCAAAACGAAACTTGATATTTTGAACATATTGAAGTATTTGGTTTAATCTTTTGACTTCAGTTTACATTTAGGTCATAACATCATTTTTAAAAGAAAGTAGACACAATTACCTTCAAATTGATAGGTGGCGCGACTCCTACGGACTTACGGTTAATTAGTTATGAATTATTGAAGTTGGACAAAAACTGTGTACTGAACTGACGGATTTCAAGGAACCTTTTTGAGGGTTCTGCCCATTGAGGATGAGGGTTCTGCGGGGTCTGATGACAGATTCACTAAAACTTATATTTTGACATAAAGAAAACATGTAGGACTTACTAGATTTGTGATGCGTGGGAATTGCACCAGGCTTTACCTCTCGAGGGATCTCGAGAAGCTTACAACCCCCACCAGGCAGTGTACCTGATCGTTGTAGTATAGTATAGTGACAAGTACCGAGGGATTGATTGTTCAACTCAGGAATAGTGTCGCTAGGATTCGAAAACCTAAAAACTAGGTCTAGAGATGAGGGATAATTCTTTTTGTATTTTTTAATATTTTATAAAAGTAATTAAAAATCTCGGGTATTGGAAGAGTGGGCGGAATTAGTTGCTAGTCAACTAACCCAATAACTAAGATGCAATCAAAATAAAATAACAAAAATGAGAGTAAACTAAATAAAGATAGTGGTGAGAACAATATATGGGAGAATTGTGTTTACTTAGATTTCACTACTCCCTAGATAACTTTTACAGGTTAGTTACTTGTTACAGTTGCGTGGATGACGGATTGTATTCCTTAATACCATTCATGGGGTGGCGTACTTACTTCCCCAATCCTATAAGCTCCTACTTCACTCCTATGTCGAGCCGGCTAAAAAGCTCCTAACATGGGATCACTAGAATTCGCTCATGCATTAAATACAACCATAAAAACCTAGTACACATCGGTTCATGTTTCTTAAGACGTTCAAGCAAGTTACACAATGGAGATCATTCATCCATTACAAATATAAACAAGCAATCAACCTATAATCAACATCTAGGTTTCATTACATCTAAGCAAGCACACAATAGATCTAGCCTAGCATGTTAAAATCAAGACAAGTATAAGATATATTCAAACAACACATAGACATATTGAATGAATTGAAAGAAAACTTATCTCAATTGAACATGAAGGGTTTCAAGGGGTGAAAACCCTTGAAAATACTGTTACAAACGACCTAGGGTTTGTTAGGTTCGGCCCTAGAATTCTCCACACAAAATCCCCCCTTTAATGAATGAAAAATAGAAAAGTATATATAGATTTGGTGAGGTGACGGCGTCAAGAGGAAAAATCTGACGCCGTCATCTCGCTGCCAATAAAGTTCTTAGACTGCCTTGATCCAGATCTAACACCGTCATGTATGATTCTGCTCTCGGCCGTCACCAAAATTACTCTTGACCCCCTTGTGCTGACGCCGACACGTTTTCTCTTGGACATCATCCATTTTGCTCTTGACGCCGTCATAAAATTCTTCTTGACGCCGTCAGGTACTGTTCCCAGCAAGGAAAATTAAGACTTTGCCGTTTTCTTCACTTTTATGCTCCAAAAACGTCCAAAATGCTTCCTTTTCCAGAATTCACTCCCAAAGTACCTAAAATCACAAAAGGAACGATTTAGGGAAATATTTGATCAAATAAATTCCAATTCTGGCTTAAATGACCCCCTAAAAACGGTTCATTTTTCGCCTCATTATATACCCTTACACTTGAGATTTGCTTGTCCTCAAGCAAATGCGCTTTTATTCTAATCAAAATACAAGTTAGGGATCATTTAACACTAATATAAAAGTAATTACAACAAATAATCATTCCACTAAAGACCAAAGACAAGCACGGAGGTCATACACTAGCACCTCACAAATAGTGTTTAGATACTCACATCTCTCGGGTGTAACAAAGTATATATCACAATATGGAAATAGAAAACATCTTTGACTACCTGTCATAGCAAAATAGATTACCATAGGCTTGGGAAAGGATCAAACCTCCACCACATGGCATAAGCACCTAGGATAAACTATCAAAGAGGTCTTTTAAAAGGGTTGTAATGTTAGGTGTTGGGATATGGAATACACGGTTTTGTTGGATATAGGCAATCTTTACTGGTGGCGAGTTAATAATCTTGGTTAATTACATGTACAATATGGCGTTGCTAAGCCAATACTAGACTCGACTTAAGCTAATAAATGAAAAATAACAAAAAGCATAAAATAAACATAGAATTAAACGGGATGGTAGTCCGTATGTTTTTTCTCTTTTCTTTTTCTATTTTTTTTTCTTTTTCTTTATTTTTTCGATTTTTTTGATTTTTTTTTGATTTTTTTTTTTTTTTTTTTTTTTTGCATACACTTTTATCCTACCATCCAAAATAATACATCATAGGAGATGAACATTCCCCTTATACTTGAATTTTTACATACTTTACAAAAAACTAATCTAATGACTCGAATTAAGATAATCAAAACACTTGGAGTACTTTTAAGATTAACGCACATACGGGGGTAATAATATTATGTTCTTCCCCATTACTCCATAATATAAGTACTTTACCCATGAGTCCCAATTGTCCCAAACGAATATGTACAGGATATGACTCGACTTAGCAACCATGTAATCAATTAGATAATTAACTAAGGGTTTAAACAAATAACAATAATGCACTAAAGATGAGCGCATACACGGAAGGCTAAGGTGATTTGGGTGTACATTTAGGTGGGTTGTAACAAATTCTTCCTTTAAGTAAGATGCTTAAAGTTAGAAACGAAAGGATAGGCTCAGAGGGGTGTACTAGGGGTTTCGTGTACTAAAAATGAGTACAACAATAAGGGTGTGGTAAAAATTAATTGACTTAACTAGCCAAGTAATATGACTTAAATGGTCAAGTAATTATGATACGGGTTTAACACAAGGGTGATCCTAATGCCTCTTATCATGTAGTAAATCCTACTACACGAATGTAGTCTCAGTAGCGGTCTCGGGATGCATCACTAACGCAAGTTCTAGAATCTAAATGCTACCGGTACACTCATAAGCACTAATAGTAAATGCTTTTCCTATCAAATCTAAAGGCGAACCTCACATATTTGGGTGGAAAAGTTTTCTGAATAGTACGGTTTTGTGCTAGTCATACAATCTCCTATCCATGAGACGCTTGCTAAGGCTAAAGTTTCACTCCTAAATGTTGTAAAAAATTTTAAATTTGGCGCTAAAATTACACTAACAAGTATTTCTCATAGTTTTATTACACATCTACCATCAAACAAACAAACTCAAGCGAAAGTGTATCTATAAGGTATCATCATTTTACCCTCCCCTTACACTTAAGATGAACATTGTCCCCAATGTTCAAGTAAAGAATGTAGAAGTAAAACAGGTAAAAGAATGAAATCAAATACTCCCCTGATTCGCTCGGTATGGATAGTATGGTAACAAGGTTAGATCTTCCTCCAAGAAAATGAACAATCAAAGCTTCCCTTCCAGAATATAAATCATCTTCTTGTCAAACATAACCTGTTAAACCTGAGAAAACAAACAAGGCAACCTCGCGTAAAACTGGCGACAATCTATATATGCTAACAAATCCTAGAAAACAATGTAAGATATAATGCTTGTGGAATGATGTTTGTAGATTTTCTGGAGATTATAAAACTAAAGATTCAACATAAACCTTACGACTCCGTTAGAAAAACAAAACTAGCAAAATTTCCAGAATTTTACACGTGACGCCGTCAGGAATTTCTTCCTGACGCCGTCAGAAGTGACCTGCAGAAATTCTTATATTAAGTTTCCGGAAAATTTCTGGAAAAACTTTGTCCTACTTCCTGGAAAATCCTGCAAGACATCATTATGACTCGATACAAGCATTTGACTCTAACAAATACTAATATACATGTTCATTTAATATTGTGGAGAATCATGATCAATTTTGTTTCTTAAAAACATATTTGGGGTTTCCCCTTACACTTATCTTTTGCGAAATACCTTTGGATGAAGTTAAGACAAAGCCAAACAACAAAATAAAGTATTTTCACCATTTTAGTTTGAAACATGATCTACCAACAATAAAAATAAAGCATGCATACGGAAACAAATAACAATCAAACAAAATAAAAATCACACAAAGCATGGGTTGCCTCCCAAGAAGCAATTTTCTTTATTTACGAGTCTTGTAGCTAGACTCAAGGTCATGGGTTACTACGTGACCTTATAGTTGGTTTCACCTTCTGATTGTAAATGTTCTTTATAGAGACCAACCACCTTTTTCTCAATTGCTCCTATAATCCTATTGGCAAATTCCTTATCGACTTTATACTTCGGTCCAAGAGTCAAGCAATCTTTGTAGAAAAGACTCTTCTTTTCCCATACATAATCCATGCCCTTTTTCTTATCCTCTTCATTGATGTCCTCGAAAGCACCAATGTTATCCATGTCAAATCGGGGCACAAAACGAAATTCTTTCATTCTATTAGGCATCCTATAAGTGATCCTATCGGTGTTACTAGCAAATCGGATTGTCCCTTCTATCTCATCATATTCTAACTTGGACTCTTCAACAAACGGTTTACCAAACACAACATTGGATAAGCGACAATCAATAACATTAGCAAGATCTTCAACAACCACAAAGTCAGTGATATAAGTAAAATTCCCAACAAAGACATGTAGACCTTTAATTCTCCCGACAAAGTTACAAACTCCACCGGGGTATTTGGGATCTCTTCTAGTTCCAAGTCTTGTTTTCACGATATCATTATAGACACTTGAGGACATAATGTTGATTGGGGATTTAAAATCAATCTAAGCATTGTCAATATGTTTATACCCAATCATACATGGTACGTTAGCATTCTTAGGATCGCCTCTCTTTATCTTAGGTTCGATTCTAGTAAAAGGAGGTCGAGGATTATCAATAAGATTTTTATAGTACGTAATCTCCTCCTTAGTGGGGTATATATTAAAATAATCGTCTAGCTTTGGATCAATCTCCCCTTCTTCAATTTCCTCAACAACATCCTCAAAATCTTTAGTTCTTAGGTCCTTATTTGAATACAAGGCGGTCGCTAGGTCACTAAATGCATGGTCGAGCTCAACCTTAATCAACCTAATAAGCTCCCTAAGTTCCCTAATCTCACTCTCAATTTGTTCACGTAACAAAGCCACTTCTCTAGGGGAAAGGGGTGGATTCACGTTTTCCATAATGGTCCACGGAATAGTCAATGAATTTATTTTACTAACAAGGGCACGAAGAAATAAGATAGACTAAAGAAAACTTAAAAATAAAAATAAAGTCTTACTAGAAAGGAATCTAGCAAGTAGACCTAATAAAAAGAAATCCTAACCTAGACAATAACTATTCCCCGGGCTGCAGCACCAAAAACTTGATGCGTGGGAATTGCACCAGGCTTTACCTCTCGAGGGATCTCGAGAAGCTTACAACCCCCACCAGGCAGTGTACCTGTTCGTTGTAGTATAGTATAGTGACAAGTACCGAGGGATTGATCGTTCAACTCAAGAATAGTGTCGCTAGGATTAGAAAACCTAAAAACTAGGTCTAGAGGTGAGGGATGATTCTTTTTGTATTTTTTATATTTTATAAAATCAATTAAAAATCTCGGGTATTGGAAGAGTGGGCGGAATTAGTTGCTAATCAACTAACCTAATAACTAAGATGCAATCAAAATAAAATAACAAAAATGAAAGTAAACTAAATTAAGATAGTGGTGAGAACAATATATGGGAGAATTGCGTTTACTTAGATTTCACTACTCCCTAGATATCTTTTACAGGTTAATTACTTGTTACAGTTGCGTGGATGACGGATTGTATTCCTTAATACCATTCATGGGGTGGCGTACTTACTTCCCCAATCCTATAAGCTCCTACTTCACTCCTATGTCGATCCGGCTAAGAAGCTCCTAACATGGGATCACTAGAATTCGCTCATGCATTAAATACAACCATAAAAACCTAGTACACATCGGTTCATGTTTCTTAAGAAATTCAAGCAAGTTACACAATGGAGATCTGCCAGTTTTCTTAAGCCTAACATTGAAATCATTCATCCATTACAAATATAAACAACCAATCAACCTATAATCAACATCTAGGTTTCATTACATCTAAGCAAACACACAATAGATCTAGCCTAGCATGTTAAAATCAAGACAAGTGTAAGATATATTCAAACAACACATAGACATATTGAATGAATTTAAAGAAAACTTACCTCAATTGAACATGAAGGGTTTCAAGGGGTGAAAACCCTTGAAAATATTGTTACAAACGACCTAGAGTTTATTAGGTTCGGCCCAAGAATTCTCCACACAAGTTCCCCCCTTTAATGAATGAAAAATAGAAAAGTATATATAGATTTTGTGAGGTGATGGCGTCAAGAGGAAAAATTTGACGTCGTCATCTCGCCGCCAATAAAGTTCTTAGACTGCCTAGATCCAGATCTGACGCCGTCATGTATGATTCTGCTCTGGGCCGTCACCAAAATTACTCTTGACTCCCTTGTGCTGAAGCCGTCACGTTTTCTCTGGGCCGTCATCCATTTTGCTCTTGACGCCGTCAGGTACTGTTCCCAGCAAGGAAAATTAAGACTTTGCTGTTTTCTTCACTTTTATGCTCCAAAAACATCCGAAATGCTTCCTTTTCCAGAATTCACTCCCAAAGTACCTAAAATCACAAAAGGAACGATTTAGGGCAATATTTGATCAAATAAATTCCAATTCTGGCTTAAATGACCCCCTAAAAACGGTTCATTTTTCGCCTCATCAATTTGATAGTAAATATATAAAACACATATTTAACAACATTTCTACTTATGTGACTTATCTAAACGTTTACGAACGTGATTTTTCAACTAAATTTGTAGTTATCCAAAACGCTCATTTTAAAACCGTAGTTTTTGTAAATTAGCTTTAAGCATATAATTTGACCCTTACAAATTTTAAGAAATGTTTTCTTTTATTTTTCAAGGATACCTTCATGCTTGTATACAAAGTAACATTTAACCACAAAATTTCTAAGTATACATAACGAAAATTTTTTCATATTATATTCCGCTTCAATGGTAATTTGATACATGTATCGTGCTCCATTTTAAAAACCATTTGTTTTGAAAATAAGAGCTACGAAGCTCTGATACCAATTGTGAAAACGTAGAAAACTTTATTACTTGTTGTATCAAATATCCATTCTTAGCTTGTTCTAATATGAAATATGTTAAGTGTAGTTTATGACTTGCATAAACTAAAGACAAGTTATTACACAAGCATAAACAACAAGTCACAACACAAACAATCACATAATGCAAACAATATAGAAAAGCAATAAGTAAAAGGAAAGTTCAAACCGAACACGAGGATTTATAGTGGTTCGATCATGGATCTCCTCTCCGCCCTACTCCACTCCTCGAGTACCCAACTCGAGAGTTACTTCACTAGATCAACAACCACCCTTCTCGAAAGAGAAAACCTTACACGTCGCTTACAAGATTACCGACACTAAGCTAGATGTCGAGTTCTTTTACAAGGGTACAACCACT
The DNA here is from genome assembly GCA_030686995.1 of Artemisia argyi. Taxonomy (NCBI): domain Eukaryota; kingdom Viridiplantae; phylum Streptophyta; class Magnoliopsida; order Asterales; family Asteraceae; genus Artemisia; species Artemisia argyi. The sequence continues at coordinate 130,947,987 of CM060702.1, forward strand.
CCCATCGTCGCCTATACAATATTTCTGACATTAAGTTAGATGTCGAGTTCTTTACCAAGGGTTCAACCACTCCCGCTATGTTTTGTGGCCCAACATAAAAACCTTGTGTTTTATGGCACAAACACATAAAGCATCTAATCTATATTGTGATGATTCAATGATGATCCAAGACATAAAAGTCTAATGGATATGAATGACTAATCTACATGAACTTCTTGAATAAGAAGTCTTCAATCATTCAGGATGTCAAGGAACCTTGAATCTTCATATGTTGGAATGCTTGAATGAATGGTGACTTCAAGATCTTATAACCTTCTTGGTGGATCATGAAGTATGATATGCTTACAACAAAGATGAATGTTAGAAGCATTATGATCATTATAGAAAGGGTGATCTACATGGTTTCCTACTTATCTATGTGTGTGTGTGTTTTTTCATCTTTTTCATCAACATCCTAAGTAAAACACGAACTTCTATTTATAGGCAAAACAAGTAAAGAAGTTTTCCAAAACCATGCTCTATAAACCATGTTCCAAAACCATGAGTTACTATTAGAGTCAACATTGACAAGACATATGCATATACTTGAAACTAAATGTTGACAAGACAAGACATATATGTTTCCTAGTTAACTTACAAGGACTATGACACATCTTACAAGCTCTTTGACCAAGTCATTTTCCAAAGATGTTTCCATGTCAACTACAATCTATGACACATCTTAAATGATCTTTGACAAAGATAATTTCCAAATATAGTTTTCCATTTTATGAAAAATACATTTAGACAAATGTATATATTAACTTAAAAAGGTAAATTACTTCAATAAAAAAAATATATTAGCTAGCTATATAATATTTAGTAAGTTACTAAAAATGTTTTATATACTTATGTTGATACAAGACACATTTTTATATATTGTAAACTTACTAATATTATCTAGACACCTAATGTGACACTTATTCTATTTAACACCTAAAATGTACTTTGACACCTAAAATACATAAAGACTCCTAAAGTATTTTAGTCATTCTAAGGGGTTTGATCATAATGCCACATAACAAACATGTACGAACCTGTGTTGTAGCATACGATGACTCGAGACGTTGAGAGATGTTGAGACAAAATATGATTACGAGTAACATGTACATTTTACGTCATGTATCAAGTTATATGTTTGCCATCAATCAAAACAAACGAGACTGTATAGATTAAATATCGTAATATTTGCACTAACAATCTCCCCCTTTTTGATGATGACAAAATATCTAAACGTGATAGAACATAAAATGTAAAAAGTTACTTGTGTCTATATTGCTTATATCCGCAACACACCTTCTACATTTCCTTCTCCGTTTACACTCTTCTTCCCCTTTTGTCGAAACAAAAAGGGGTGTATCCTTGGAGTTAACTTAATTTCTCCCCGAAATGGCGAGCTTGCATCATCCCTAGTGAAGTTAATTCTTCAACTCCAATTTCCTAAGGTTGTTGCGTCCCTTAGGTTGTTAGCGGATCCATGGATCAAATTAAGTTCCTTGACATACATCAAGGTTAGTGTTGTGTAACATAAAAATTATACGAAAAATGCATGATGAAGAAAATTCATTTTGGACTATGTTGACTTATCTCCTTCTTATTGTCGAAACACAAAAGTGCGTCGAAGAATGAGAATAAAGAAAAATGCGTGCATGCCTCCCCTAGATTGTAGCTCCCCCTTGATCAATACTCCCCATTGCTAGGGTCCCAACGTAATATTTGCACTAACACGTATCTTTAGGGACATCTCTTTTGGTAAAAGTATATCTTTTACTATAAAAACTCTAAAGAATAAATGAATGATAACACCTTTTTCTAAAACATCTCTTTTCGAGTCGTTTTATATTATCTTGTCTTTGTTTCCATGAGGTAATACCCCAAACACATAATCCGCTGTGATCAGTGAAAAATGGGGGTGTTACAAATTTGTATCAGAGCCTTGGTTATAGAGAACAAAAGGAGTTTTCCTAAACTATAACCACTTTTTCAAAAAGTCCTCCGTGCCACTAGAATCCCCGAACTTGCCTTTAGACTCCCGACTTGCCTTTAGGTTAAGATTCCTGACTTGCCTCTAGATTAGATTCCCCAAATTGCCTTTAGGTTAGATTCCCCACTATTACTATTGCCTATAGTGTAGGATTGTGATTTGTTGATTATTGTGATGATTCGGGTGGTCTTGTAAGATGGGAGAACAAGGTAACCATGGTTGAGGTTAGAGAGAGAAGGTAATTAGAGAGGGGAAGTTTCTAGTGAGAGAAAACACCTTGTGGGTGTGTGTATTATGTGAAACAACCAACCCTCTCCCTTGGTGGGAAGAGGGTATATATACACTTACATAATAATGCCCCATGAAACGGGCTGTGGAGTTAGCTGACAGTGGGTAAAGACCTGACCCACTCCATGAATACTATTTACAGCTATATTAAACTAAACTACAACTAATAATAATAACTAAGTCTATGAGCTATCTTAATGCTAATAGAACATCGGGGTGACCGAGTCTTTTATAGGAATATTTGTATTCCTAACAATGTCCCCCTAAGGGAGGTCACCCCGGAAATAATAATTTGACTTCTAGCATTTTGTCTTCAAGACTTGTCTTAATAGCTCGTAGTCTTTGATTCTTCAATGTCTTGAAACTTTGTGCATTCAGCAGAGTTAGTTTGATGACCGTTTGATCGTCTTGGATGATCTTTGAGTATTATTCGACTTTGTCATCCAATATTTGTTTCCAAGTCATCTTTCAGCAGTATGTTTCCTTGTGATGTGATAATCTTCGAGCCGACATGCTCACACTATTTGGTGTCATGATCTTTAGCATCAGAGTTTGCAGAAGCCGTGTTAAAGGTCTTTTAGATTGATCATGACTTTGTTGAATTGCATTGATGATGTAGTGTGAACATGCGGTAGAGGATTGGCATCTTTTCTGCGACCAGCTACATCAGCAACCAGCTACATCATTCCACAGCTACAACCGCCAGAAGTTCCTGCATACGACAGTTAGCAATAAAACGTCCGGTACTTACAGGTTTGGACTTCGAGATTGTTAACAGCATAGTGTGAAAACTCTCTCTAATCCTTACCAAGACCGTTCCTAATCGAAAACCCACAGAGGGCTTTTTAAGATCGTACCGTAGTATATGAACGATTAGGTGAGTCGCTGGAGATCACTCCACGACTGTTGACCATTTGAAACCGCCGCAACCACTAAGCGTAATCCACAAGGAATTACCGAAGTGACCTGCTTTCAGGGCTGTTTGATGTTGACCCTGGCAGGAATTTCCATTCAATCATTGAGAATTACATTTGTAAATTCTCTCATAGATGTTCTGGTAGATTGCTAAGATCTGCGTAGGACTCATGAGATTACAACTGGTGTTCTTAAGGTTGAACAACCAGTGTAGAAATAATTCGTGTCCCTATGAGATCTTTTTATGCATCTCGTGGCTCTAGACTCAGTAAGTGCATTTAGTTTTCCTATGCGGAGATTAGGGAGAGGTCTCCTGCTTCAATATCAATCATCTCTAAGAGATAAGTTGATAGATTACACCGGTTCCCCATGAGAATGAAACAAGTTCTTTTAAGAGAACTTGAGTGGTTTAGAAGGTTTAGTGCAGTGCGTCACTGGGTCCATGACGTCTTGTCTTCAATACCGATGTTGCCTTAGCAACCATCAGTAGATTATGAATTGAACCCGGTTTCTGCCCTAAGGTTGAATAATTGGAGGGCTATTTCTTTTCACCCTTTCTTATTTCATTTCTTTTTAATTCTTCAACCCCTTCTTTCTCCATTCTCACATTTCTCCTTTTTTTCACAATCATACCTAAGGACTTTCTAATACTATCTATTTGGTATTGTCCATGGGTAGATCCCTCCGGCTCTGGCGGATCATAGGACGGTTTTCCTAACCTTAGCCACCTTATATCTTCATGACTATCCTATGTTGCCATAAACCAAATCATTGAAAATTTTCTCAACGTGTTTATGCTTGAAAAACAAATTTTGTTAACACATTGAGAGTTTTGCCATTTTCAAATGCTCCCCCTTAACATGTGCACCGATGTTTTGATAATAAATTTGCACATGTCGGGAAGAGTTGCACTTTAGAATTGATCCACCTTTGGTAAACATGAACAGGCATTCGAGACACGCTTACATCACTAGTTAGACTAGCTTGAAGTTATTACCCGGCCTGGTCAATTCCACAATGGTTTCTCGAAACGGTACACTCTACTCAGACAAGTCCTCTTCGAGACACGCTTACATCACTGGTTAAACCAGCTTGAAATTATTACCCGGCCAGGACAAGTCCTTTCGATTAATGATGTTTTTTTTTATTTCGTCAATTCATGGTGAGGTCTGAGCCTTGCTCACACAAGATGCTTGCCAAATCCTTTTTGTCAATTCGTTCCCCCTTAATATGTGCATTGATATACGAAAGAGTTTGGCACATATGGGAGAGCCTATCATTTAAGTCCAAAAACATCACATTTTGATCAGGTTTCATATTTAAATCACATTCTCTCCCCCGATCAAAAATTTCAAATCCTTTGAGATTTTTGATCCCAATTGATTTAAATATGTTGGAAAAACATGGGAGAAAATGTGTCCAATTTTAATGTATACTGATGATGAAACACACTATGCTCCCCCTTAAACTAAGAGGGAGATTCACTGCTTATTTTGCACAAGACAACATTTAGGGCACCACCAGCAAAACGTCCAAATATTGTAGATCCCCGCTTGGCGAAATCAGAATAAGTATTGCTTTGTTTCACTGATGGTGGTAGTGGTGACGTGTTGTTGTTGTTGTTGTTGCGGATGTTGTTGTTGTGATGAATTCTGAGCCAATCAATAGAGTTTGAACGTCTGAACACATGGTTCGAGCTGGAACTGGCACATTCATTTTGGCTATGGAATTTGCATAAGAATATCAACATAGATATACATACATACAGATACACTATACCTTAATAGCTACCATTCAGCAGCTTGCCACATAATAATACCAAATTCATTTAATCGAATCATAGTCAGGAAATATGTCAAACTACTATTTAGCATGAAAAGTAGATAGCAATCATGCACATGGCAATTCATACAGATTTCAATATTCAACTCAGGATCTTAGGAACATGATTCAAGCATGATAACATTATACCTAAGCAAATTCTGAGAACATATGCACAATATCAACAACACTTAAGCCGAAACAAGCAACAGTTGAAACTCATTCACTTAGAACATACAAATGTCATAGGAGAATTCAAGAACATCAAACACCATTGGTTTTCAAACTTCTTCTAGGTTTTGAGTCTTAACGTATTTAGGGGATTATACGAGGATACCAAAGTAACACAAATGATCCTTCGAGAACTATAGAGCTAGGAGACTACAAGCAAGTTGCACATAATGTCCTAAACTTTCTAGCACCTAACATATTTGGCCATTTGATATAAATTTTAGCAAGGTCCTCTTCAACTAAACTTCATTAACTACAAAACCAAGTATGAGTTAACCAAGAAATCCGTTTGATGGTGTAAAATTTTAATTCACTCTCCCCCTCAATCAATTACCATTTCTAGTCGGTGATTGAGTGACAAATTTTTATGCAAGTACAAGTCAAACAAATTTCATACAACACATATTCACCAAGTGTCTCAACAAATAATTTTCAGAAGAATCATAGAATGAAAACTATTTGTATACAAAGAAGACTTCTCTTCTTTTTCAAGAAATGATGCACTGAAACGTACACCAGATCGACGAAACATGGATATAAAGTAATCCATGCCCAGGTGAACATCACCCAGTTGGAGGAACATCCGTCTTTTTTTTGACGAGCTTTCCCCATTATGAAGCGCGGGTTGCTATCTAAAGTAATAGCAAGCCATTTGACAGAAAAATTTTGGGGAGCGACATGTTTTAGAAAGCATTATTAAAACATAAAATAACTCTTGCTCAAGCATATGTATGACTCCGTGTCATTGTTGAATGACATTTCTAAAGTCATACATAATATTGATTACACAAGAGACATGTCGCGAGAAGAATCTTTTTGGAATTTTTTAGGTTTTTCAAATTTTTTTATGGTTTTTTTTTACTTTTTTTTTTAATTTATTTATTTATTTATTTATTTTTTAAATATGTACAAGGATACGAACCAAAATCATTACTCCTCAGCTTCCAGACTTGTCTCCGCTTCCATCATTTGACATGCTGTAGAGTAACGTGAGCACATTTAACCAGGGATTAATTCAGGCATTTCACTCTCCCCTAATTAGTGCTCTCCCCCAATCCTGACAACCTTTCTGATGAAAACCCACAATAGAAGGAAGACTTTGGACGAACACCCATAATATGAAGAGGTCTTTTGATAACCAAATACATGCCGTCTTTAGTCTTCTAATCACATAGCGGAGAATGTAGAGAAGACTGTAGACACGACCTACTTCAAGATTGCCCAATATGGAAGAACAGAATACCAACCATCTTCATCTCACCAAATGCCTTACAGTAACCTTACATATAACCCATCAGCCCGCAGCACACACATGAGACGATAACACCCAACCAAGAATAAAGAATAAACTGACGACTCGACCTTCTTCAGTCTTTAGTATAACACCAAAGTAACAAGTTAAACAACTGATCATCTATAGAATGTATCCATCCTTGGATATTAAGCCCTGATCACGTAAACCTGTTGTGCGTCCTTGATGTACACATTCTCTCTCCCCTGATGGTTACGATTAATCATACCATGACGTAACAGTGAAACGTTAATACCAAGGTGACAAGTTGAACCACTGATCATCTCTGCGGCTTTTCAACACCGGAATACACAATTAAGCCCGATCACGTGAACCTTTTGTGCGTCCTTAGTGTACACATTTCTCTCCCCCATGATGGTTACGATTAATCAGAATCATCATCATTATGTGTACATGTAGCCTGATGACGTATACATGAAGCATTGACTAGAAACCCTTTGTTACTGATTGAATCAGCCTGTGAGACGATGTCGATTAGCATTCCATGACCATGTTCTTCAACACCTTGATAGAGAGGAAGAAGTAGTGTTGGAGAACCATGCATACCATGACCATGTTCTTCAACACCTTAATAGAGAGGAAGATGTAGTGTTGGAGAACCATGGTTTGCACGACTCCTGAACTGACGTATTTAGGAGTCGTATGACCATTTCTCAATCATCATCCAACATGTAGATTAATATTCACCCTTCCCCCCCCCCCCTCAAAAATTGCATATGCCAGCCAACTGCAATTTTTGATGATTGAACTAGTGAATATGAATACCATCAACGGTAGGAAGCTCCACTTGACGGTTCTTGAGGACTGACATGTTGTTTATTCACCCTTTCCCCCCCCCCCCTCAAAAATTGCATATGCCTGTTGAATGCAAGTTTTGGTTGAATACGTGAATAATATAATACTCCAATATGCGCCGATCCACTTGAAAACAGAATAAGCACGGAAAGAGCATGAACTTGTTGATGAGAATGGCAATAAATAAGAAGATTCCTCTTCTTTTGAAGATAAAGTGCACTCAAGCATACACTTTTCTTTTCTTAGATGAACGGCGCCAGAAGTGTTGTCAGAAGACGCCATCTGAAGAGTGAGGCCTGAACTGATGTGAACAGACGTCATCTATTGAAGACCGAGGCCTGAACTGATGTGTTCAGACGTCATCTCTCTCTTTTCTTCTTGTCTCTGCTAACTCATTACCAACCCCATTATCATTCTGTCGGCTATATGTCGTGACTGCTGATGGAGAAAAACACAATATGATGAAATTGAGACTGAAGTAAAATAACCCAAACTTGTGACTTAAGCTTCCACTAACGTGTGACTAAGAGCGGTGTAGAGAGTTCGTGCAACATCGAATCCCTAAGTACTTAATACTCTTCAACCAACCAACCATCAAGTATAAGACGTACATCACCTCTTCAATATCCACAACTACATGTGACACTAAGCACTACAACGTAACTCCTTAAAATGATAGTTATTTTGTGGTAATAGAAGGAAGAATCCCAAAAATAACTAGATATCCAAGTCTTCGTCATTGTAAAGCTTAAAAGCTCGAACAAGGATCTCGAAGAATCTTCATCCAACCACCCCGATATCTTCAGATACTAAGTACACGTACCCGTGAAATTTCACTTCAACCTCAAATAAATAATAATGAATTGACGCCGTAGTCACATCTTGTGGTTTGACTGCCCAATTCTAGCCCCTTTTGATGTTTAGAATGAACTTTGATAATGGTTTTATCCCGATCTTGTCAAAAACACATAACCTCGTAAAAACACATAACCCCGTAATAATTCGTTATAACCAAACTGCCATGAAGTATGTCGAAACTCATCCAATACATGAAGCACATATATTATCCCTTCATCAAAGTTGAAGTCGTAGCATCAGAATCAATTAAGATCCGGAAATGCACTTTTCTTTCTCTAGGATAGTTCCATCATCACGGGATTTTACAAATCTATGATTTAAACCGAGAAATGGATTCTTTCGCGGGATTTTACAAAACCAAGAAGAAACCATGAGACAATGATAAATTGAATGTGTTTTGAAAAATTTGGTTATGGTGAATAACTGTTAGGAGAAACATGCAAGAGACCATCAACAATTTTTGTCCCATAGGTAGACTACTTCACAAACCATGCTAAGTAAAGTAGTATAAACTACTTCCCCCTGGAGGTTGACCATATAACTTCAAAGTACACGTTTCTCCCCCATGATGGTTTCGAACTTTCGGAAGCATCATTGACTTGTACGACCATATACACGAGAAGTTCTTGTCTTAAGCAAACATCTTGAAAAATCATGAAGGACATTGAAGGATCTTGAAAGATTTTACTTAGACTGTGAAGTATCATTGATGTGCAGTAGTGTCGAATATCCCCTGAGAACTGCTGATCACATCTCAACCCTTAAACCCATTAGCTAACAAACCAACCTCGTATTCTTTTGGCTATAGTTGTGACCACTTGGTGAAGTAAACCCGATATACCAGACTTTAAAATGAAGTAGAATTCCCCAAATTTGTTACTTAAGCTTGCACTGTTGTTGGAAGAACGGTGTAGAGAATTTGTGTACCATGCAAATCTCTAAGTACTCAATACTATCCTGACAAAGTATGAGTCTTTCATCACCTCTTGAGATTATCCACAACGTCTTCTGCGTGTGACACTGAGTACAATAACGTAACTCCTTTAAGTGATAGTTAACTAGGTCTTCAACCATCCACCCCGACTGGTGGTAACTAGATAAACCAAGTCTTCAACTTAAATCTTAAGCCCGAGCAAGTTATCATTGAAAGTCATGCATCCAACCAACCCTAACTTCAAGATAAAATACGTACGCGCCTTCGTGAGTCCTTTTGATAAAATATCAATGCTAGCTGTGAAATTTGTAACACCGTGAAATTTGTAGAACCAAAATACCAATGTTTTACCAAGATAAAAATTTGTATCCTAAATCTTTTTGTAAATCAAATTAGGCTAACAAATTTTTATAATACTACTTCAGCCCATCGTTTTAAGTGTAACCACAAATCTCATTGTTTAACAAAATTCAAGCCCATACTACAACTCCACACCAAATACGGTCCAGCCCATAACCATAGCAATACAACCCGGGCCAAACAAACTTTTCAGCCCGATCCAGCAAAAGAAAACCCGGTCTAGTGATAATCCACCCTAAAATTAGGGATATATAACTGCAGAAAATCCCTAATTACACATTTTATTAATCCGCCTACCACCCATCATATTCTCTCCGCACCAAAAACACTCCTAACTCATCTCAGAGCAATAATCATCACAAAATCAAATTCATCTCATCTCACTTTCAATCGTCCGTCCCCATTCGTATTACTTTAATTGACACACGAAGCAAACACATATCTTCCCTACTGTTCGTATGAAGTATCCCAGGAAGGAGAAAAAAATCAGTGATGAATGTTTTTTTTTTTTTTTTTTTTTTTTTTTTTTTTCTTTTTTTTTTCTTGTAAACATTGACCGAATGAAAGAAATAATTAAAACAAGATTGATTTTGGTTATTTCTTTAAGTGTTCGGATAAACATGAAGTTAAGCTTCGAAAAATTGGTCGATGATGATATTAATTCGTGTGTTAGGCCTGGGACAGTCTTGATGTTTCATTATATACAACGAATTAATAATCTGAGATCACTTTGCATTTGTTTATTTCGTTTGTGTCTTGATCAATGATGATTTCTTTTCTTTCGTATGCTTGATCTTTGAAGAGCTTGATTTATCTTTGATAACCATGAAAGAAAGAGAACTGAGATCTTGTATAAATTGTTTTCATTTCATGTTTAGGTGAGAAATGATTTGTTGTCTTTTGTGAGGAGATGTATCCGGTGGTGGGTTGAAATTATTAGTTGCTGTAGTTCTTGTGCGTAGCTGTGATGGGTTAGAATTAGATGATGGTTTTGTTGGTGGTAAGGATAGTTGACGTTGGATATAGGATACTGTCATGAACTCGTCTTATGTTCCTCCTCCTCACTTTTCTTTTATTCAATTTTTGATTTTGTTTGACTGATGAAGATGGTATAAATCTGAGGTCAACACACGAGTCATTTAGTAGGTTGATAAAGGCTCTTTAGATCGATGATGGATATTGTTCATACACTAAAGATCTACATAGATCCGTGACGTATCAGTTGTGTATTGAAGAAATCTGAGGTCTTATTAAACAATGGTTACGTTGAATCTCGTCTTTTCATTTCATGTTTAACCTAACGAAATATAAGAAAGGACTAGGAAATCTTGTCTTGGTGCTTTCTTAATGAGTTTCGAATATTAAACATTGGCACGTGCCTCTCATGGATCTATGATTGTTTGTTGGTTCACATAAGAAGGATCTTTAAAAGATTAGTAGCAAAGGTGAACAAAACTGAGATCCTTAAGTTTGAGTGATGGTGAGGTTTTATATGGTTGTGTCTTTATTATTACAGATCTTTGGTTGATTTGGAAGTTAGTTGTTGATGTCGACGAGGTGATGGGATGGATTATAGTTGAGGATTTGTTGGTGCAATGGTTTTGAGGTTGTATGTTGTGGTTATAACTTCTCGATCTGTTCCTTCCTTTTAGTTATGGTTAATCTCACTTCATCTCTTTCTTCTTTTCATTTTGCTTTTAACATTTTTTAGGACCAATGAAGATTGGAAATGATTTGAGGTTCAATAACAGTGAGTTAGTATCTTCTTCTTCATCTTCATCTCTTGACAAATCGCTACTTCTGTTAAAAATTTGGCAGCGTTTGTTTTCATAAAAAATCATCAACTCGCTAGTACCATGTATGTCAAATCGCTGGACATACCAGGAAGCAAATGGCAAGCTCATTTGTCATTTAGCAAAATAACAAAAAAAATATGTCCTTTGATGCATAAAATCTGGATCTGTTTTTTTTCTTTCATCAACTCGCTACCAAGAAACCCAAAAATATTTCTGTTAGAAAAATGGTCTTTTAAGCACAAAACTCAGCTTGTTAAGTTGACAGAAGGGATAAGTAACAGAGACACAACGTAAGTCATGTTCGTGTTTGATTCATTGAAAGAAGAACATCAAACCACATAATCTGTGAACAAGAACCAGAAACATACAACATACAACCTGTTAAAAAATAACCTGGTAACACCCTTGAATAACAACCGAGATTGGACAAAAGAAATGGGGTAAAACTGATTAAGAGTATAGTCCAAATCCACACAAATCAACAAATAATACAACCTTGGCTCTGGTACCAATTTTAGGATCATGATTTGTTGATTATTGTGATGATTCGGGTGGTCTTGTAAGATGGAAGAACAAGGTAACCATGGTTGAGGTTAGAGAGAGAAGGTAATTAGAGAGGGGAAGCTTCTAGTGAGAGAAAACACCTTGTGGGTGTGTGTATTATGTGAAACAACCAACCCTCTCCCTTGGTGGGAAGAGGGTATATATACACTTACATAATAATGCCCCATGAAACGGGTTGTGGAGTGAGCTGACAGTGGGTAAAGACCCGACCCACTCTACGAATACTATTTACATCTATATTAAACTAAACTACAACTAATAATAATAACTAAGTCTACGAGCTATCTTAATGCTAATAGAACATCGGGGTGACCGAGTCTTTTATAGGAATATTTGTATTCCTAACACATAGGATATAACATAAGCTAGAGATACGCTAAGATACTTTTCCCGGGTATTATAGTTAGTTATGTCCTCCTTTAACAATCATATCATCATGTTGGATATCGGTGATATGGATACCTCATCGGATAGTTATGAATATACCCCGGCTACCCCTACTCACTCATCTTCTGGTTCTAATTCTCCAGAAGAATTAGCCCAGAATGCCTTAGTTAGCTTAGGTTTAGAACTTTCCCCGAATTATCCCTTTATGCAAGCATATAATGGTTAAATGCAAGCAAAGTATGAAGGACACTTCGATGAAGTAATTACAGCACATGTTAGGCTTTCCACTATAGAAATGATGATCGAGGATATTAGGGATAGTCGTAAGTCTGATACAAGAGATCTGTTAGCAGCAATCCAGGAACTCAAAAACAACAAAGAATCAAACTAGTAGTGTTATAGATTTAGTTTATAGTTAGTTTAGCTATAGATAACTTAGTTATGTATGGGTACTTGCTAGGTTTCACTCTATAAGAATAAGAAGTTATAGTTTGCCTACACTTAGCTTTCTCATATAAAGTATCCCGTATTAGGATTCCCTATGCCTTAGGAAATACTATAGGCCTGCCTTAAGTCTTAATAACTCGAGGTCATTAGAAACTTTAAAATAAGTAGACTTACCTAGAAATACTAAAACTTATAATTAGGATCCCTTAGACTAGTATCACTATGCCTTTAGAGGGGGAAGTGAATTTCTGGGAATATAGTCAATCTTATTAGGAAATCCGCCCTTTTAGTTTTAGGATTCCATACCTATCCTTGTCCCTGGTATCAGAAAATGTTCTACAAGTTAGAAGTTGTACCATCCGTATATACGCAAGCTTCTATTAGTTATAGAACTTGCAAGAATGTCTAAATTGGATATGACATTATTCTTATCCCATCTTATTCCTACGAACGTCTATAGAATGGCACGTATAAGAGCCAATACTCCCGCTACTCCTACTACTCCTTCCATGTCTCAGGAAGACATTCGGCAACTAGTTGCTGACAATGTAACTACAGCACTGGAAGCTAGGAATGCTAATATGGCTAGAAACCCCGAAATTCCTGTAGTGAAGAAGAGTAACTACAAGGAATTTATGAGCTGTCAGCCCTTCAATTTCAAAGGAACAGAAGGGGCCATAGGATTGATTCACTGGTTTGAGAGGTGTGAATCAGTATTCTCCCATAGTAATTGTACTTAGGATTGTAGAGTTAAGTTTGCAACTGCTACTCTTACTGAGGAAGTGTTATCTTGGTGGAACTCGTATGCCCAACCCATAGGAATAAAAGATGCATATAAGTTATCCTGGGTTGAATTTAAGAAACTTATGATTAAGAAATACTGCCCTCGAACGGAAGTCAAGAAAATGGAGGATGAATTTTATAACTTGACTGTGAAGGGGAATGATGTTAAAACTTATATTAGGAGATTTCAAGAGTTGGCAACTTTGTCCCACAATGGTGCCGACTGTTGAAAAGACAATAGAAGTTTTCATCAGAGGTTTGCCCCGAAGTATCGAAGGGAATGTTATTGCCTCAAGGCCACAAACCTTAAAGGAAGCCATTAACATAACTTTGAGGTTAATGGATCAAGTTATAAAGCACAACTTTCTGCTAGTGCCCAATGATAATAAACGAAAGTTCACGAGGGGAGAGCTTTCGGTAACCCCCGTAACACTTATGGTAATCATCGTACAAACCCCTATCCTCAACCGAGGCAAGAGACTGCTAGAGCATATGTAGCCACTCCAAATGAGGGAAGTGGTTATGCTGGAAAAGCCCCTCTGTGTAAGAAGTGCAATTGGCATCACACAGGGCCTTGTTCTAGTAAATGTAACACATGTAATAAGGTGGGCCATCAGACAAAGGATTCCAAGCACAAAGAACCAGCCACTAGAGGTAATCTGCAACTAGTAACGGTCATTTGTCATGCTTGTGGAGAAAAAGGACACTATGCAAGTAGATGTCCAAAGAAATATATTGATGGTGCCCAGGGAATAGCTTATATGTTGGGGGATAGGAATGACCTGCAAGATCCGAGCGTAGTCACGGGTAAGTTTCTCTTAAACCATCATTTAGTTAGAGTACTATTTGATTCAGGAGCTGATAGGAGTTGCATATCGATACCTTTTGCCTCAAGACTTAGGATCAAACCCATAGCTTTAGATACCTACTATGACATAGAAATGGACGACGGAAACTTTGTTAGTACCGTTATCAAGGGTTGTACCCTAACTTTACTCAACCACCCTTTCGAAATTGATCTCATACCCATTAGACTCGGTAGTTTTAACGTTGTTGTGGGAATGGATTGGTTGTCCAAGAATCAAGCTAAGATTCTTTGTGATGAGAAAATCATCCATGTACCTATCAACAGTGAGACTTTAACTATCCGAGGAGATCGAAGTAAAACCCGACTTACCCTCATCTCATGTATCAAAACGGAACGATACATATCATGAGGTTGTCAAGTCTTCGTTATCCAACTAACGAAAACTAAGCCAGATGAAAAAAAATTGGATGAGATCCCCGTAGTCAGGGAATACCCAGAGGTTTTTCCTAACGATTTACCTGCTTGCCTCCCGTTTGTCAGATAGAATTTCAAATCGACTTAATTCCTGGAGCGGCACCTATAGCCCAAGCACCCTATAGGTTAGCCCCTTTAGAGATGAAGGAACTCTCTGAATAACCCTAGGAATTAACCGATCGAGGATTCATACGCCCAAGTACATCACCCTGGGGAGCTCCTGTCTTATTCGTAAAGAAGAAATACGGCTCTATGAGAATGTGTATCGATTATCGTGGATTGAACAAACATACTATCAAGAATCGATACCCATTACCCAGGATTGATGACTTATTTGATCAACTACAAGGTTCGAGTGTATATTCGAAGATCTACTTATGATCAGGTTATCATCCTATTACTCATTAAAACTCAAAAATACAAAAATAGTAAAAAAAAATCAAAAATCAGGTTCAAGAAGAAGATAATCATCGAGCATTGTACATTTTGGATGGCAATGGTAATAGAGCTTGGTGGAAAGCATTAGGACAGGTTCGTGGTTCATGGTTCATGGTGTATTAGCAGGAAAGCAAAGTTGTAAGCTCATTTTCCAATTTTTCATGTTTTCCTGTTCAACTACTTATGTTGTGCTTATTTCTGTGATTCTGTGCTTATTTAGTATAATTTAAGCATATTATAGATTAAGATCAGTAGTTAGTCCATTAGGTTTCATTGCACTCAAAATTTTAAGTTTAACTGTTAATTGAGTCCTTATTAGCAACTTAATTATTTGTAGTCTTAGCTTATGTCTCTATGCTTATTTCAGTTTACTAAATCCTAATAAGTCATTAGAAACCATTTTCATAGTCTTAATTACTCAATTGTTTCAAAAACAAAAAAATGAGTCTGTTAAAGGGGTGTTTGGAATTACCTGTTTACCTGTGTACTTGAGGTTCTCATTGGTGAAATCTTGTTTAGACAGGACTCCTAGGTCATTACTAGAGTATTGGTAGCATAAAGTTTGTAGGTCTAGTCTTAAAAAGTCAAAATCACTTTGAATGTAACCTTAACCCATCACTGTTGGAATTTTTGATTCCATAACCTTGCAAATCAGTTCACAAGTAGTTAGGAATGCTTAAATTAGTCTCCAACTAGCTTAATATATCATTCTCAGTAGATTAGAGCCAATCAATGTTCATATAAGTCAAACCTTGTAAAAAATCAAAAAGTCAAATTGCCCATCTATGTAGAAAGTCAGTTTTCCAAGGAATTTTCATGATTTTAGCTTTCACAATTATGCCCTGAGCTTTTTACAAGTCAAAGTCCATCAGCTTATGTTTTGAAATTTACCTTTGGCTTATTTTTAAGATTTATTCTCTTGCTTATTAAGGTGCTTATTTAAGCCTGCAGGGAGTGAACCTCCCCTGCACCAGGGTTCTCACCCAAACTTCCTAAGCTCATTCTGAGCTCATTTGTGGGCCCCAGCCCTCACCCTTGGCTTTTTGAGTAGCTTGTCAGTATGGCTTTCTAGTTCTTGGCTTATCTTGGACCTTAGACCATTGGCTTTTAACTTATTATTGACATAAATCACCCTCACCCACACTTACTATACGGAGTGACTCAGTATAGATACCCATTTTTACGAGCCTCCCATAAGCTCATTAGTAAGCCATAATCTCGGAAACTTGCTTTATTTGAAAGCTCACCAGGTCAAATCTTACGTTCAAGTCTTAGTTTAGACCCTTGTCACCTTCTATGGACCCCACAATGGGCTGCAAGTCCCTATTTTGGATTGTCTAGTATTCAGTTTTTGCATAAGTGCTTATTGGTTATCTTGGCCTACTCCTAGTGCTTATTCTGTTGATTTTAGCTTATTTGTATGCCCTTTTTTTGTTTATAGCTTATTTTTCCATTTGTAGCTTATTGGTAGCTTTTTGCATTAAAAAATCCATTTTCCTAGCTTATTAGGACTTCTGTTTCATTTTTGGATTTGCACACTGCTTATTATTAAGCTCCAAAAAAGTTTTCTTTATTAAGTTTTCTTATTTTTAGTGTTATAATAGATTTGTAAAAGAAAAACCATAAAAAAACCAAATTCAAAAATAGTGATAGCTTCTATTTAAGCCATTTGGCTTATTGCTCAGCTTTTTCAAATAGCAATTTTCAAATTTATAATTTTCCTAAGTTTCTAATATATTAAAATAGTTTAAGAAAAAATTTCATTATTTTTTGAGTTTATTTGGTATTTTTAATAATTAAATTAAGTTTAATTAGTGTTAATTAAAAAACAAAAAAAATAATTTTCTTTCTGCTTATTTATAAGCAATAATACCTTTTTATATTTTTCCTAGGCTTTATAATTAATAAACTATTTTTAGAAAAATTTTCAGAATTTTTACTGTTCATTTAGTATTTTTAATAAGTAAATTAGTTAAAATAGATTTTAATTAATAAATAAGTAAAAAATTAGTAAAATAGTTTAAAAATAATTTTTATAAACTTTTTATAATTTTTTAGGATTGCTGTAATGGTTAGTCAGTTTTGTAAAAATTTTCATATTTTTCTAAGTCACTTTAGTATTTTTCTTAAATTTAAATTAGTTTTAAATTAGTTTTACTTAATTATTTAATAGTTTAAATTGTTTTTAATTAATATTGAATAATAAAATA
The DNA here is from genome assembly GCA_030686995.1 of Artemisia argyi. NCBI lineage: Eukaryota > Viridiplantae > Streptophyta > Magnoliopsida > Asterales > Asteraceae > Artemisia > Artemisia argyi. The sequence continues at coordinate 130,965,431 of CM060702.1, forward strand.
ATAAAAAAAAAAATCTTTTTAATTAAATTTTCTTTTAATATTAAGTTTGTAAAAATTTCATTTTCACCCCCTCTAATTTAAATTTGTTCTAAACTAACTTTTTTCCAAGTACGTAGTCGTATTTGATATTAATTTGGTTTACGTTTATACACATCCGTAATCCTGTAATTGTTCTAATTATTTATTTATCTGAATATCAATCAATCCAGTATTGTCATCAAATCCAAATCATTATTTGTTACTATTCCTAATCACTGATTCCCGTAAACGTTTCTCAAACACAATTTCAATCTCGCTGGGAGATAACGACCCGAGGATTTCCCTATACTTCCACGGATTTAATATCTTGCACTTTCTATCAGATTTGACCTGTTGACCACACATGGTTGACTGGTTAGTTTAGGAGTAGTCAAATTTTGGCGCCGCTGCCGGGGAGGTTGTTGCGTGTTTTAAAAACGTTTAGAAGTTTAGTGATTTTCAAAACCCTCCTTGTACAAATTTCACCACTTTGTAATTTTTTTGTTAAAATCTAAATCATATCAGAAAAAGTCACTAACACTTTTCCTAAAGTGTTAACAACACCAAAAAAATCAAAAACAACAAAACAAATTGTGAACTTAACTTACTTCGTATGCTTTAAGATTACAACCTATACAGGTGGTAAATGGAAGTTCTGACATTAAAATGCGAACTGAAAAGAGATCCATTCTTCTCTTCCGCCACCCTGTGAGTAATTTTAAAGGAAACGATTTCTGTTAACGAATCGATACCAAAAATATTTCCAAAATTTTTTTTCATACACACACCCAAAAAGCCAAAAACATTTTGTTTTCTGTTAATAAATTACATAAAATACATTGTCGAAAATTAAGGCAGAATACCTACCAACTGGGGGTATGAACATTATTAAGTTCCCAAACTAAAGATTAAAACTTGCCTTTATATCCTTGTGATTGGTGTACCTTTTTCAAAGAAGCCATTCATATTGTGATTATTGGTTTAAGTTCCCTGTTGTTTTGCCTCGGTCTTGTTTTAATTGACATTGTTTTAAGTGCATGCGCACTCGTTCACAATCAAGGCGTAATCATCAAAAAAACGTACACGAGTTACGTACAATTATTGAAGAACAAAAAATAAAAATGGACGAGCCCCCACCACCCCCACCTGACCCTCCCAAGGATGAGACAGCTCCCGATCTCCGAACGATGGAGGAGTTGTGTCAGCTTACCATGTACGGGAGAGGTGGTCCTATTGCACCACTCACTATTGAGGCCATGGACTTTGGACTCAAGCATCACATGATCCAGCAAGTCCAAAACCCGTGCCAATTCCACGGATTCCCGGGTGACGATGCTAACAAGCATCTAGAGAAATTTTTAACCGTCACCTAAAGCATGAAACAAAATGGCGTCACCAAAGACGGCCTTCGTCTGTATCTCTTCCCTTATTCTCTCACTCATCATGCGACTGCCTGGTTCGATCGTCTTCCAAAGAATTCGATCCACACTTTTGATGAGATGGTTACCAAATTCTTGGCTAAATACTTTCCACCATCCATGGTAACTAAGCTGAGGAATGATATCAGCAACTTCAGACAGCTTCCCGACGAGTCCTTATTTGAGGCATGGGAACACTATAAACTTGCAATTGATCAATGTCCCAATCATAACATGCTTCTTGTCACCATTATAGATATCTTCTACAATGGGTTAATACTTCGTCACCATGACACCATCAATGTTGTTGCTGGGGTCACCTTTATGAAAAGGACCCCTAAAGAGTGCTATGATTTGATCGAAAACATGACTGCCCATCACAATTTCTGGGATTCCTCAGTTGAGAGGAATGACTCATGTAAATCAGTCACTCTAGCAAACAATGATATAGCTGTCCTTGATAAAAAGCTTGATGATTTGTCTACTGCAGTTTTACGTATCCATCAGTCAAATCAAAATCATCACGTCAAAGTTGTCAACCCAAGTTGTGAAACTTGTGGTGGTCCCACCTGTACACTGAGTGCCCAGCCTCTGGCTCAAGGTTCCTATAATGCGGGGGGTAATTCTTACCAACCACAAGGGGACCGTAATCTGTTGAACTACCATTCCAATAACTACCTTGGACCACCCAGGTTTAATCAAGCTCAGAATAAGAATGCCCAAAACCGGAATCAAAATTTTAATCAGAATCAAAATCAAAACCGAATAAACAAAGGTTTTCAAAATCAAGGGAATTTCCATTCCGGTCACAACCAGGCTTTTCAAAATCAAAACCAAGGAAATTTTAACCATAATCAAGGTCATTTTAATCAGGGTAATAATTTACAACAGGTAATTTTCAACAAGGAAACAATTTTCAAGGTCATAACAATCAAAATCAAGGGAATTTTCAAAACAACCATGCTCAAAATCTTCCGAACAAAATCAAGCCGTTATTCTAACTGGACCATCATCCGATGAGTTATTGAAACAGTTTATGAAATCCCAAGTAGAACTGAACAAATTGTTGGTCACCCAAATCTCAGAACTCAATAGGTCTTTAAATGATCGACCCTCGGGCTCAGGTACACTACCGAGCAACACGATCGCTAACCCGAGGGGCGATGTAAAGGCGATCACAACCAGAAGTGGAGTTTCTTATAAAGGACCCACGGCTCCGTCTACCTCTTCTCCTATTCAGGTAGAGGAACATGAAACTGAGGCTACAACAGACACGGTACTTCCTACTAACAACGGAGTTACCAATGACGTCCCTCCTCCAGTTATCCCAGTCACGATCCCCAAAACAAGGGTCGTATTTGAACCTCCCGAGACTCCAGTTGAAAATTCAAAACCTAACCCGAAACCTTCAATTCCATATCCATCACGTTTACAAGATCAAAAGCTCCGCAAAAAAGCAAATCATCAAATGGAAAAATTCTTCCAAAATTTTCAAGATCTACACTTTGACATCAGCTTCGTGGATGCTATCCTCTTGATGCCCAAATTTGCATCGACGATCAAAAACTTATTGAGCAATAAGGAAAAACTGTTCGAGATGGCAAAATCTCCTCTAAATGAGAACTGCTCTACAGTTCTATTGAAACAGCTTCTCGAAAAGCTGGGAGATCCCGGAAAATTTCTCGTTCCATGCATTTTCCCGAGAATGGTTGAATGCTATGCCTTGGTTGATCTTGGTGCTAGCATAAACTTAATGCCTCATTCAGTATGGAAGAAACTCTCTCTTCTGGAACTTACTCCCACCTGTATGACTCTTGAGCTTGCAGACCGTTCAATATCTCGTCGCCTCAGTATTGCCGAGGACGTATTTGTCAAAGTAGGAAAGTTCCATTTTCCAGCAGACTTCGTGATTGTTGATTTTGATGCAGATCCAAGGGTTCCTCTCATTCTTGGAAGAGGATTCCTTAGGATGGGTTGTGCTTTGATCGACGTATTCGATGAGGAAATCACATTGCGTGTTCGTTCTGAAGCTATAACTTTTAACCTTGATCAAACCTCGAGATACTCCTCAAACTATGATTCTCAGTCTGTTAACCGCATCGATGTCATCGATGTTGCAACAGAAGAGTACTCTCAAGAAATTCTTGGTTTTGCTGATGATTCTCCGAGTGGCAATCCCACTCCCTCCTCTCAACCTATAATTGCCAATTCTTCTCCTTCTCTCACTCCGTTTGAGGGAAGTGACTTCCTCTTGGAGGAAATAGAGGCCTTTCTCAAAAGTGACTCAATTGCCGAGGGGATTGATAACCAAGAGATTGACCCGGAAAGGGACATACTTCTCCTTGAGAAGTTACTAAACGAAGATCCCTCTCCTCCTCCCGTTCTTTCACATAAACTTCATATAGAGGAAATCAAAAATGTTGAGAAAACTGATGATTTTCCCTGGGTCGAGCTTAAGGACTTGCCTCCTCTTCTTGAATATGCATTTCTGGAGGGTGATGATAAATTACCCGTCATAATAGCAAAAGACTTAAAACATGTGGAGAAAACTGCTCTCATAAAGGTCTTGAAATCTCACAAGCAAGCGATTGCATGGAAACTCTCCGATATCAAGGGTATTAACCCTGAATTCTGTACTCATAAAATCTTAATGGAGGATGATTTCAAACCGGCAGTTCAACAACAGAGACGGGTTAATCCTAATATTCATGAGGTTATCAAACAAGAGGTTCTCAAACTTCTTGATGCCGGATTGATCTACCCTATCTTTGACAGTCCTTGGGTTAGCCCAATCCATTGCGTTCCAAAAAAGGGTGGCATAACTATTGTCACAAATGAAGAAATGAGTTGATTCCAACTCGATTGGTTAAGGGATGGCGTGTGTGCATTGACTATCGTAAGTTAAATGACGCCACCCAAAAAGACCATTTTCCTCTACCCTTCATGGACCAAATGCTCGAAAGGTTAGTGGGAAACAAATACTATTGTTTCCTCGATAGTTTCTTGAGTTACTTTCAGATTCCCATTGATCCGCAGGATCAAGAAAAGACCACCTTCACGTGCCCCTACGGAACTTTTACCTATAGACGTATGCCTTTCGGCTTATGTAATGCTCCAGGCACGTTCCAGAGGTTCATGATGGCCACATTCCATGACATGATCGGAAAAACTATGGAGGTCTTTGTGGATGACTTCTCGGTCATTGGGGATTCTTTCCAATCTTGTCTCTCCCATTTAAAAAACATGCTTAAACGCTGTAAAGAAACAAATCTGTGTCTAAATTGGGAGAAGAGCCATTTTATGGTCAAAGAGGGCATTGTCCTTAGCCATAAGATTTCCAAAAGTGGGATCAAGGTTGATATTGCTAAAGTTGATGTTATAGCTAAACTGCCTCCTCCCACTACTGTCAAAGGTGTTAGAAGCTTTCTCGGTCATGCTGGATTTTATCGTAGATTCATTCAAGATTTTTCAAAAATTTCCCGGCCTATGACCCATCTTCTTGAAAAAGATGCGCCTTTCATCTTCTTACCCGAGTGCATCGAAGTTTTTCAAACCTTAAAGAAAAAGCTTACAGAGGCACCCATTCTTGTTTCCCCCGATTGGGACCTGCCCTTTGAACTTATGTGTGATGCCAGTGACTTTGCAATAGGTGCAGTCCTGGGGCAACGTAAAATGAAACACTTTCAGCCTATACACTATGCCAGTAAAACTATAACTGAAGCTCAAACTCACTATACCAATATGGAGAAGGAACTCTTAGCCGTGGTGTATGCCTTTGAGATGCTCAAACTCACTATACCAATATGGAGAAGGACCACTCGGCTCTGAAATACCTCTTTGCTAAACAAGATGCAAAGCCGAGATTGCTCCGATGGGTTTTCCTCCTGCAAGAATTTGATATCATTATCTGTGATAAAAAAAAAGGAGCTGAGAACCTTGTCGCTGATCATCTATCCCAATTCGAGAACCCTCACCAAGATGTCCTCAAGAAAAAATAAATAAATGAAACCTTTCCCCTTGAGAAACTCAATGTGATCTCTACTCGTGGTGACTCCACTACCCCATGGTTTGCAGACTTTGCAAATTACCATGCGGGTAACTTCATTGTAAAAGGGATGACGTCCCAACAGAAGAAAAAGTTCTTCAAAGATGTTAACCACTACTTCTGGGACGACCCTTATCTATTCAAAATCTGTGCGGATCAAGTCATCCGGTGGTGTGTCCATGGACAAGAAGCCATGGATATCCTCAAAGCTTGTCATGATGGACCTACGGGGGGACATCATAGCCCAACCTATACCGCCAAGAAGGTGTTTGATTCCGGATTCTACCGGCCCACGATCTATAAAGATGCTGATGAGTTTGTCAAAACCTGTGATGCTTGTCAGCGTCACGGGAATATTTCTAAGAAGGATGAGATGCACCAAAACGCAATCCAAGTCTGTGAAATATTTGACATCTAGGGCATTGATTTTATGGGTCCATTCCCGTCTTCACAAGGGAATAAGTACATACTCGTGGCCGTTGACTACTTGTCCAAATGGGTTGAAGCAAAGGCTTTACCCACTAATGACGCCCGAGTTGTTGTAAAATTTTTGAAATCTCTTTTTGCCAGATTCGGAACTCCACGTGCCATAATCAGTGATCGTGGAACGCACTTTTGCAATGATCAATTTGCAAGAGTCATGCAGAAGTACGGTGTCACTCACCATCTTTCCACTGCATATCACCCCCAAACAAGTGGGTAGCTGGAGGTTTCCAATCGTGGCATTAAAAGAATTCTGGAGAGGATAGTAGGAGAAAACTGTTTCTCTTGGTCGGATAAGCTAGATGATGCTCTCTGGGCTTTCGGTACAACTTACAAAACACCCATCGGGTGTACTCCATACAAGCTGGTATACGGGAAGGCGTGTCATCTACCGATTGAGCTAGAGCACAAAGCCTACTGGGCCTTGAAACATGCCAACTTCGACCTCAAGATAGCGGGTGATCACCGCAAGGTTCAGCTAAATGAATTAAACGAACTTCTTGATCAGGCTTACGAGAATTCTTTGATCTACAAAGAAAAGACAAAGAAGATCCATGACTCAAAAATCAAGAACCGCGTTTTCAATGTTGGTGATCGAGTCCTTCTTTTCGACTCAAGATTGAAGATTTTCTCGGGCAAATTAAAAACCCGTTGGTCTGGGCCTTTCACTATCACCAAAGTATTTCCATGTTTAAAGTGAACGGTCATAGGTTGAAGCATTACTTTGGAGGGGACATACCACCCATGGTTTTCCCGTATCTCAAAACTTTCCCCACGAACCAATGAATTCGGGGATCGAGTCAAGCTAGTGACTAGGTGAACAAAAACACTAGCAATCACATGGGTTTTCACCCATGTTTATGACTTCTCTCTTCTTTATAATAAATAACGAAAAGAGGGCAACCACTTCTGCATCTTTTATCTGTGGTTGTTGTGTTTGTACAGGTAATTGTTCCCGGAGCATGAAGGCTCTCTTGCTCGTATTTTTGTCCATAATTCATTCAAACTTCATTGTTCAAGAAATATAATATCCTTTACTAACGTTATCTTTTGGCATAATTAATAAACGGCCTTAGATACAACGTAGGATGACCCTCGCCTTTGAAACATTGAGGACAATGTTTAATTTTAGTCTAGGGGGGGGGGGGTATCTTCGATTTGACTTGCACCTTTCATGTGCCGTTTACTCATGCAACTTCGTTTTTCTCAAAAAATCCAAAAAAGTTCATCAAAAAGTACCAAAAAATTGAAAATTTTGAAAATTTTCTGCCAAAATATAATAAGTTTTGACACTTTGTTCTGACTTTCCGTTGAGTAGAATAGGAATAGAAATTTTGACCTGACCGGGCGCATTGAGCCCTAGTTGTTCCCTTAATTTTTAGGCTAAGCGTCCACGAATCTCATTTCTTGAAGTAGTGACCATCCGAGTATTAGATTAATTGACTATGTTGATATAAATAATGCCTAAAAATGTTATTAACATATATCGATATCTCTATGTTTTGATAATCATAAAACGTAAACTCATTAAACTACAAATTATGACGTAAACAAGTATTTAGTCGTAAATATTTACTTTAGCATCCAAATCACTTAATGTATGAATAAAGAAAGTGTGTAATGCATTTTATGATCAAAGGAAATTTTATTTTTACAAACCTTACATTTTTTAAAGTGGGACAAACATTTTAAACTTATACAAAATATTTTTGTATTTATAAGAAATGTTTTATTTAAAATAAATATTTTGAATTCAAATTTCTTCTCAAAAAACGGCTATATTCTTCAGGAAAAACCTTCCCCACAAAAAGATAAAAAATCTGAAGAAAAAATATTTTTTTATTAGGCGGCCCCCTTAATTAATTAAGGGGACCGACTTGTAAATTAAGGGGACCGGCACCCTAATTAAGGGGACCGCCCACGCTCCAAAACAGTATTTTTTCCTCTATAAATACTGGTTAACTCCACAGATTTTGCTCACCTTTTGCACCCCAAAACTTTCTGTTCTAGATCTCATTTCTATTCTCTAAAATCCTTTGATCATATATACATAAATATTTGTTTCAAAGTGATCCAAGCCTCAACCTTTCATGTGCAAGAGAAAATACTTCAATCTACCAGGAGAAGAAGTATTACAACTTGTTGTGACCTCCACATCCAAGTTGTTAGAGCATCATTCATTATATCTATTTCTTTGTGTAACTAGTTGTGAACACTTGATAGAAGATAGATTAGCAAGGCATATAGATAGGTAGTTGTGAAGTAGAGAAGTTGTGAAGTAGATAGGTGTGAAGAAGATAGTTGTGAAGTAGATAGTTGTGAAGATAGAGAGGTGTGAAGAATTCGTGTAGATGGTGTGAATAAGGTGTGACAAAATTGTGGTGTGTAAGGTTTTCTTCGCCATAAGGGAGCTTGTTGACATAGTGAAGAAAACTCTCGAGTAGGTGACTCGGGGAGTGGAGTAGGGGCAAGGAAGGTGTCCTTGTAGCCGAACCACTATAAATGCTTTGTCTCGCAGTTTGATCTTTTCATCTCTTACTTCTTATTTTGCTTATATCGTTATTACTTTCGTAGACGTAGACGTATATATATATAGTAGCTCATATAGTGCTAGTGTGATTTCACTTAAAGATCAAACAAAAGTTTCATTCATAAAACAAAGTCTTTACAATCAAACTAAAAAGATAACCTACATATAATTAATCATTTCGATCAAGTATAGTTTTCATACGACATATAATTAAGGATTACATAATAAACGTTTACTTACTTATCTCTCATATATAGCTATAATTGTTTATATTATGTAAAGTAAACAAGGTTTTAAAACTAAACTAAGTTTTAAAAGTAAATAGTTTTTTAAAACTAAACTAAGTTTTTATAATAAAATTAAAAGGACGTAAAACTATTCAACCCCCCTTCTAGTTTTCCACAATTGGCATCAAAGCTACGTCAAACAAGATTTTTAAAATAGATTGTATTTTAAAACTTGTAACGATCTATGGAATCTGAAAAATATTTAGAAGGGCAATCTATGCAAAAACCACCACTATTTGAAAGTGATGGATTTTTATATTCGAAAAATCGATTCGAAACTTATGTGAAATCAAAGGATCTAGATCTTTGGCATGTTATTACTAATGGTGAATTTTTACCTACTCAAAATAATCCCAAAACAAATAAAGATGAAATAGTACCTTTTGAAAAACAAAATGGTTATATAAAAAGAAAACTTTCTAAAGATAATGAAGCAAAAATGGTTATTTACAATGCGTTACCACGTAAAGAATACGAAAGGATCTTTATGTGTGAAACCGCAAAAGAAATTTGGAATTCTTTTCGAATAACTCACCAAGGTAATAGTCAAGTCAAGAATAACAAAATAGATCTATTTGTGCAACAATATGAGCAATTTACGATTCCGGAAGAGAAATCAATTGATAATGCTTTTGCTAGGTTTAACACTATCATCACAAGTCTAAAAGCACTTGATGAGAATTTTTCTAGTAAGAATTTTGTCAGGAAATTTCTTAGGGCTCTTCATCCAAAATAGCGAGCTAAAGTCACGACTATTGAAAAATCAAGGAATTTGTCAACTCTGCAACTTGACGAATTAATCGGCAATTTAAAGGTCTACGAAGAAATAATAAAGAAAGACTCCGAGATGGTCAAAGGAAAAAGGGAGCAAAGCAAATCAATTGCGTTGAAAGCTAAAATGGACTCTAGTGACGAAGAATTCTCAACCTCCAAAAGTGACAATGAAGAGTATGCTATGGCCGTACGAGACTTCAAGAAATTCTTCAAAAGACGAGGAAGATACGTTAGGCAACCATATAATGAAAGAAAGTGTTTTAAGTGTGGAGATCCAAATCATGTTATTGGAGAATGTCCGAAATTGTCAAGAAGTCAAAACCACAAGGCCTTTGTACGAGGAGCATGGAGCGAAAGTGATAATGATGAAAAAGAGACAACAAAAAATGAAAAGTGTCTCACGACAAAGGCATCCAATGAGGTACGTTCTAAAACTGAATACTATAGTGATGAACATTTATCTTTAGATGAAAAAGACTTAGATAACGAATATAGTAGATTCTGTAAATTAGGTCAAAAGGTCATAGCTAAAAATAAGTCACTAAAACATATTAATAATAAATTAGAAAATGAAGTACTCGAATTAAAAATTAAACTACAACATTTGGAAAAAGAAAAAGAAGTTTTTATAGAATGTAAAACATGTTTAGAGGTCAAAAATGAAAACGAAAAACTTAAAGATGAAATTTTCAAACTTGAAAAGTTTAAAAATAGTAGTAACTAACTTAAGAAAATAATAAGTGTTCAAGAAACTTTGGGAGATAAAACCGGTCTAGGATTCAACTTAACTAATGTTTCAACTAGTGAAAATAAAAATGAAAAGTTTGAATGTGAATCTAGTAAACAAAAACCATTAGACTCTAAACCTAAGTATGTACCTATAAAAGATATAAAAATACCTATTGCGAGTGATGAGGAAGTAAAAAGTTTTTATGAACCATCATAAAAAGCCAAAACCGGATTTCTAAACTAAAATTAAAATCTAAAACTCCACCTATAAATAGACCAAATAATCCTCATCCTCGATCTAAAACCCCTCAACACAGGAGAAATCAAAATAGACAAAATTAAAATAACAATAGAAATCAAATGTGGAATTATCAACCAAGTTACAATCCTTGGAAAATATTACCACCATACATGCATCCAAGCCAAATGTTAAATATGTTTGGACCAAACACTTTGAACCAATGAGACAATGGGGACCAAGTGGCTAAGTTGTCAATCTTGGAAGAAGTTGGAATATCATCTACTAATAACTTCTATAAGTCAACATGGTCACTTGAAGTGCTTGAAGATTTTCCATTGAAGACTAAAAGGTACGCGTTTCTTTTAAGTTCATCGCTATAATTTGCATGCTTAGATAAATGATTAGTTAAATTAATGCTTAGCTATACATATATATGTACATAATAGCTTATATTCTTATAACCTAGAAACATCATCGGTTGACTTTCCTAGGAATAAGATGAAATTGTTCATTCCCGAACATAATAGAAAATGGAAATCTTCTATATCCACTATTAGCAAACTCATGGTGATGAAGTGAAATGAGTTAAGTGGATCAATCGTTAATATAGAAGTAGGATTAGATCCCTCGCGTAAGAAAACCGTGGATGAAACAAGCTCTCATAGACTATGGCATTAAGTTAGATAAGCGTGCGAAAACAAAGGAACTATAGATGTTAGGTTATATCCCATTCAACACTCTCGCATCTAACATATAAATTATTGTCATCACTTCCTTTAGGATCATAGGATATGTAGAAACGATAGCATGAGATAATTATAGGCTTAACCAATCCTCTTGATCATGAGATGTTTAATAAACATTTTTTAAAATATATTATTAATGATATTTTTTGTCAAAAATCTAATATCTCTAAAAATATGCAAAAAGCTCACATTTTAGAAAATAGTTTGTCAAATAACTATCCCACTTTTAAATAATATGTTTTCACTATCAGTATCCACAATTTTGTTTTGATCAAAACTAAAGAGTGGGAAAATATTCTTTACTGTTCATTCACACATTCTAAAGTAAAACCCAATCTATTTTATTCAAATAACTCTCACATCTAAGTGAAAACCAACTTTCAAACATTGTTGAATAATGCTAAAAACGTCTCTTTTAAATCATGCACGGTGATCTCATATTTGTCATCTACATTTATATAAATGACACTTATAAGTGAACTAAATCAAATCAAGAGGACCATGGTTTGTCTTTTAAGACTTTGTTTGTAACAAGTCTAGAAATCCATGCTATCATAACTACCCACTTAATGCACATTGATACACATTAGGATCAATCCTCCTAGTTAGGTAGTTATGAAATAGTTGATGTTGCTTATTGTTTCCTATCACTTATATTTTACTTGCTTGATGAGTATATTTACATGCTAGATGATATTGCTTGTTTACTTAATCTATTTGGTTAACATGCTTTGGCTACATAATTGCCTACATAATTAGTATATGCTTAATTGCCTCAAAGAGTTGGACTTGTTTGAAACCAAAAATACAACCTTTCTGCAATTCACTACCGTAAACCCTTTTCAGGCAATCTGGGAATCACCAGATGGGCGGCCCCCTTAAATCATAAGGCGGCCCCCTTAATTATTAAGGAGACCTGTAACACCCCCAAAATCATCACGTCAGCGGAAGACTTAAGATGTCAGCGGAAGACTTAAAATGTCAACGAAAGACTTTTTGGGTGTTACTTCGAGGATCTTTATCACAATCATAGAAAACGACACAAAAGTGACGCTTTAAAGTTTAATTCATTCAAAATACCAAATATTCGAGACATCAAGATGTTTCATAATTTAAACAACATGTTTATTTGAAATGTGTGAAAACGTTTATTTAAGCCCATGCCGGGTTACAAGCCCACTCCGTGCCTTCAAGTTCTTCTTGTATAGTCATCTGAGATAAACACATGCTAAAAAGTGTCAACACAAAGGTTGGTGAGTTCATAAAGTTTATAGTTTAAATCGTTAATTAGAAAAAGAGTGATTTTCCTTATCAATTTAATATAATTCAATCCGTTGGTTTGCCCTTCACCGGGTCAACATCAAAAATAGTAATTGGTTTATAAATCCATTTAACACGAGTTTCGAATCACAAGTTAAGAATGCATTGTAATCACATACAATCAAAAAGTTTAAATCAATGTTCCTGTTATTGCCTTAAGCTCATGATACTCAACGATTAACAGCCAATCATAATCTCAAGTTATGACGGTAAGTAGTAGGCCCTCAAGATAGGTATTTGCCAATAACCTATAATAAGAACAATAAAGTGCGCCTGGTGTTTTCTCTAACAACCAAACGAGGATTGTCAATCACTAATAGTACTATCCACATTTATTTACGTTCACCCTTCAAGTGATTAAGGTTCATGATCGAGGGACTTTTGGCAATAGTAACTTAAGCAAATAACATTGGCCTGACGGTATTTCAATACCCGGTAAAAAGACTTGTGATCGAGTTTTAAGCATGTATCTCCCCCACGGGAAAAATAGTTAAAGAGTGGGCTATGATATCACAGTAATATGTAAATAGTTAACGAGTACTTGTAACAGTATAAAACAATAGTTAAGCATGTATCTCCCCCAAAATATTTATAAAATAATTATAAAAATGGGGCTAAGAACTCACCTTAGTAGTACAGTGGTAGTGGTAGTAACATAATCTCAACGATGCAAGGCAACGGCTTCACACACAACCTAAAAGATATGATATGTTTTAGTTGATAGTCTAAGTCTAGTTTTATCGCGAATATTAGTCATTTAGTTGTGAACAAAACTCGTGTTCGTTTAAATGCTTGAAGTTTAAAAATAAAGTTATATACACATATAACTTGTGAGTACAATGATCAATGATCGATGTGTGATGGAAATTCATCATGAATAAATCAACGCGTGTAGACGTCACGATAACAGTTCAAAAGAATAACGAATAATGTAACGTCGTTATCGTTAAAAATTAATTATAGTTGCGAATTATATAACGTATATATAAGTTAAACTTATCAAGTTTTTACATCAAATACACTTACATTTATATAAAACATTAATATTATTTTTATAAAATAATATTACGGAAAAATCCTTTAAGTTCTACCAAAATTACATTTTTAACCCTAACGGTCAAACTTAACGCCGTTAGTCCAAAGTTAATGATTATTACAATTCAAGTCCAAAAAGTATCAATATTTGCATTTAGTAACTCCAAGTTTCAATAGTTACTGTTTTTAACCTCTGAAAATCATATTTACAGTTTTGACCCAAAGTTTACAGCTTTTGCATTTTTAGTCCCTGGTTTAAGAAATTTTGCAAATCTAGTCCAAATTTCGCCAAAGTCAAAGTTTATCATTTTTATTATTTCAATAAGTTCAGAATGTTCAAAAGAGCTTATTAGAACAGCTTATTCCCTTAAAAAGCTTATTTTTCACTATATGGGCTTAACGAGCTTATTTAAAGGCCCGTTAACGTTTTGTGATCCAAAGGACTTACGAGAGGTTTGGGCCTGGTCTCGGGCTTGTTTTTATGTTACAAAAACATTACAAATAAGCTTATACGATCAGCTTATGCAATAAACTTAAAAACAGCTTAATGGACTTATAAGCCCATTTGTTAATATTTAAGGTTTTAGAAAAACTGGTTTTTGTACGTTTCAAATAGCTTTTGAAAAGAGCTTATATGAACTTGTTAGATCAAACCGAAAATACCTACTGATTGCTAGTAGTATAAATAATGAGGTCAAGCTTTAGAATCGTGGTGTTATGTGTCAAAATTAATATTTACGAGGCCAAAGTATATGGCTCAAACTCATTTCTGAAACAGTCTTAAAGACTTAGAAAAATTATAGGTGTTTAAAGATTATTTCGAATGGGTCAAAGGACTTACTAAACATGTCGTATACAACAAGTAAATGTTACTTTTAGGTTTGAAAGTTTATGTATCTCGTTTATTATCATGTTGAATAATTAGGATATCCAATAAAATACGTATGTCATGTTTATATATTACGAAATAAAAAGATAAAGTAAACGTGTAAAATCAAATATAACGAAATGAAAAATAATAAAATGGTTTAAGTATTCTCACCTCACCACAAAAGGGTGGGGTAAAATTGGACGTAGAGGTCGAGCTGGGGCAAGAGGGCTATGTGGTTCGATTCTCCACCCACCAAGGATCTAGGATGACCAAAGCTTGGCTCTTGAACTTGTCTTGAATCACTTGCAACTTTCTGTCCACTATCCTAGTTACTATAGCATTACGTTTTTAGGCTTTGGTATGTTTTTGTTTGTGAAATGAACTGAGCTTGTTTGGGCAGTTATATATTGAGTTTTGTGTGTTCAAATAGGTAGTGTTCACATGGGATGGAGTGTGGGATAAGGATGAATGTATGTACCACCCTTTCTTTGTCCAATTGAGTTCATACAACCAAGAGGAGGTGTAAGGATCGTGGCTGAATATTCCTGAGCATTTCTAGACGTTTATATTTGGATTTCTAGTGATTGGGGAGGGGTGGAGGTGTTAAGAAAACTTTGGACACGTTTTTCATATCTTTCTCAAAAATGATTTTGTGAGTTCACTTTGGTTGATTTTAAGGCAGTGAACGTGTATGATAATTTGATAAAATTGGCATTCTAGGATCCTTGCAACAAGGTTAATCAGGAGGGGGAAAATTATGTATGTGTTGTTTGTCGAATTCGCGATAAAATGAGGTCGTTTGGGTGCTTGGTCGTGGCTGAAACAAGAAAAGAAAAACAAGGAAATAAAAGAAAACCGCTGGGCCAGATTTGGTTTGCTTGGTGGGCTTCGTGGATTGACAGGCCCAAACGACAAATAAATATAATTAAGGCTTAGAGTTAGCCTGTTTAGCAGCAATTGTGTTTTGCGTGGCCCATTGGGTCACGGGGGCCCACATAGGTGATTTCGAGAGTCGGGTTTTGGTCCAATAATATTAGTGAGAAATCTCGGGAATTTTTGTAGGCTCAGGAATTATATAAATATCGTACGGTAATTAAACGAAACGTATAATTTTTGTTATAATTGTTTTAAATATATATTCGTGATAGGTTATTCGAGGTTGTGTGTAAGCATCGTTCCTAGGCAAATGGTCAATCATAAATGTCATAGTGGTTCACATAATATGTCATGCATATATAAAATTAAAAAAAAAAAAAAAAAAATTGTTCCTGTAAAAATGGTTAATCTATGTTATGGTAATGTGTTAATCGTAGGAAAATTTTACGGGGTGTTATATTACCTACCCGTTAAACGGAATCCCGTCCTGGGATTCTAAGATAAGGTAGCTGTAAAGGTGAGTGGAAAAGGTGAACAAATAACGTATTTATTATTAGCTTCCTAATTGTACTTTCCAGCATAACGTATCTACTACTACATTAGCTTTTTACTTGATGATAACCAATCTTAGTATGATGTTGAATGAAAAACTTGGGGGAAACTTAAGTCCAAAAATTATAGTTGTTACTTGGCAGTATTATTTAAGGTGTAAACAGTATTTTACCACAGTGGTGTACAGTACTCAATTCTTATTCTTTTTAAATAATCCACTTTTTCACTCCTTTTTACCTAACTTTCCTTTCCCTTATTCCTCTCGTCGACATGCCTCACTTCATCCCCAACCTTGCAATCATGTATGCCATTGTTACCGCTATTTATCTAATGTATGTTCCGAACGAAGATCGTGCTATGTTGGTTGGGATCTTAATGTTTCTTGCACCATTCGTGGTTCTAGCGATCTTCATTGACAAGTTTTGGAAGTGAAGAAATAGTGTCGTAGTGTAGTGGTTGGAATGTTGAAATAAGGTTTGTTGTTTTTCCATGTAATTTCGAATGTATGAATGAAATTTTTATTTCGCTTTATGCTATCTTAGTTTATGTTAATTTCTTGCTTGTTTTCGTCGCTTATGAATCGTTATATTTGAAATTTATAAGGTCATTATGTATCAAAAACATCGGTTGGTTTGATTGTAGTTAAGTTTTTCAAAGGTGGGTTTTAAATGAATTATAACCAAAACTATATATATGGAGTTTGCTTGGCTTCGAATACTTATATAAATATGATTTTTGATTATAGTTGAGTGAAGCAATTTGGTTGAGTTTTTGATGAAATTTGACTATCGAAGGATTGATTAATCGAAAAAGATTCGTCATACTCGATTCTTGGGTATACGATAAATTGAGATGCACAAAAAAAATATTGATAGGGTGCTTAGAAAATGTCACACACAAAAAAAAAAAAAAAAAAAAAAATGATTCGAAATTATATGTCATGTGTCGGTTTGGAGTAATATTTAAGTTTTGGGCTTGAGCAATGTTGGGCTTAAATTGGTGATCAAGTTCAATGGTGTGTTGGGTTACTGAAATCTCGAGGCCCAAATGTATGTCGGCGCATAGAAGCAGTGGGTTAAGGCCCAAGTTAAGAGAGTTTTTTTTTTTTTTTTTTTTTTTTTTTTTTTTTTTTTGATTTAGTTTTTTGCGAGTATGTTTTATTATTCTAAGAAATCTGAGGTTACGGGTTGGTCAGAGATTATTGAAATTTTATATAACGTTTGAGTGTTTGGAAAGATTATGGAGGAGTTCACAATTTCTTAGAGATTGAGGGGTCCAATCATGTGAGAGTGTATTACTTATACGTGGTGTGTTCATGATTTAAGTTATGGTGTTATGTGTTTAATGTGATCTGTTTCTTGCCACTTGTGTTGAAATGCGAAATCCAAGATAGAATTTTTACCACGTATTCCCAAAAAAAAAATTTTTTTTTTTGTTGCTAGTTTTAATAGATACAGACTTTTTGAAAATTTTTACCGTTTGAAAAACAAACGGTCACATTTAATACAATAATTGAGAATTATTTTTCCAATTCTTTATAAATACCATTGGTACGTGTTGGGTTATCCACATACACACACACACAAAACAATCAATGGCTTGCAAGCTGCCACATACCGCTGAACAAATTCAACAATATATCAAAGCAGAGGCCGAAAATAGTGATATGGATCGCAAAAATGCTATTTTGAGGGTTATCCTGGAGTTGGAGGTGGCGAAACAATTGAAGCAACGGCTTAGAGAACGTTATGCAAAGTGCACAGATATATCGGATGATCGGAAACATGTGATTGATACTTTCTTGCATGACGGATATCGTAAGGATGCGGCTATTATTGAATCGTTATGGGTTTGTGTTCATCAGATAGAGGACCATAGCTCCAGCAAGATCTGTTGGAGTTTTAAAGAGAATGTTGAAGCTGCTAGGATTGAACAACAACAGCAACAGCAACAGCAACAGCAACAACAACAACAGCAACAGCAACAACAACAACAACAACCAAATCCACTACCACTACCACAACAACCACAACAGCAATCACTTCAACAAGGTGCATCGAGTTCTTCTGCACCAAGAGTGATTGTGCAACAACAACAATTGCCTCATCTGGATCAATTCCAGCCAAGTTTTGAGGAAAATGTGGCGGTCGATGATGGTGGTTGGACTTCTGACATGGAGCGGGAGCTGAGTAGGTTGGAGGCTCAAATAGAAGAAGAGAGGTTGGCAAGCTTCGACCCTTATGATGATGGATATGATTCTAACAATTCTCAGACTTGGGATCACCCAGACTACCGCTGAAGTGTGATGTTTAATTTAGTGTTGTTTGTAATGTTTTTATGTTTTTCCGTTCAGTCTGCTTTTTAATAATATGGTGTTTGAATAAAATTCCTCGTGATCATACATTGGGTGAGAATTTATTCTGTTATGTTTAGATAAATTAATAATTACAAAAATCTGTGCGGGTAACCTACCCGTTAAACAAAAGAGTTTTGTTGATATAAGTTTTTAGAAAAATTTCTTGAATCATCAGTTTTTGTGGATAGAAATTTAGTTTGGGGAGAAGTGAGTGCACATGGTATTTTTATCAGCTGGGGGGATCAATCGTTTAGTGACGTCAAGGTTTACCTAATGATTTTGGTAACGTTTAGCATTATCGATGTTAGTTATATTGTTGTGTATTAATATTAGTGATTTCATATACCTGTTAACTCAGAAGTAATTAAACTTATTTATCTATATTTCGTTATTTACATAGAGAAGCGTCCCAAACTATGTAACTAAGGAGATATAAATTTATGGTTCAATGATTTATAATTTCTTGATTTGAACAAAAGGGCGTCCCAATCCATTCAAATTAAGACGTTGTAAATCATTTTAAGATTTTAACTATTTGACAAAATAATTTATGTGCGGATTTTCCGAGAGTACGAAAAGAGTATGTCGTAAGCATTTATAAAGATGAAAGCGAGACAATTAAAGAGGATTTGCATAGTACTCAAAATAGTTGGGGGAGCATATATATATTAATATACTAGAGTGTAGTTGTACCATAAACTATTTAAAAGTCACATAATAGTCTAGCGGATGGAAATATGAGGACACGGTATTTGTAATAATCCCGATTAGTAAACATAGTTATTAGCATAATCGTAACATGTAAGCATATATCAAGTTATATAAGTAAGAAATAATGAGAAGTAACTTTTCTACCAGATGTTGGAATGTAGGCACGGAGGGCATGAAGTGGTATTTTGTAAAAATGGTCCAGTTAAAGTGTGGTTATAGTCCAATGTTTAAAAACATCTGGTTCTCTATAACCGTGGCTCTGAATACCAATCTGTAACACCCCCAAAATCATCACGTCAGCGGAAGACTTAAGATGTCAGCGGAAGACTTAAAATGTCAACGGAAGACTTTTTGGGTGTTACTTCGAGGATCTTTATCACAATCATAGAAAACGACACAAAAGTGACGCTTTAAAGTTTAATTCATTCAAAATACCAAATATTCGAGACATCAAGATGTTTCATAATTTAAACAACATGTTTATTTGAAATGTGTGAAAACGTTTATTTAAGCCCATGCCGGGTTACAAGCCCACTCCGTGCCTTCAAGTTCTTCTTGTATAGTCACCTGAGATAAACACATGCTAAAAAGTGTCAACACAAAGGTTGGTGAGTTCATAAAGTTTATAGTTTAAATCGTTAATTAGAAAAAGAGTGATTTTCCTTATCAATTTAATATAATTCAATCCGTTGGTTTGCCCTTCACCGGGTCAACATCAAAAATAGTAATTGGTTTATAAATCCATTTAACACGAGTTTCGAATCACAAGTTAAGAATGCATTGTAATCACATACAATCAAAAAGTTTAAATCAATGTTCCTGTTATTGCCTTAAGCTCATGATACTCAACGATTAACAGCCAATCATAATCTCAAGTTATGACGGTAAGTAGTAGGCCCTCAAGATAGGTATTTGCCAATAACCTATAATAAGAACAATAAAGTGCGCCTGGTGTTTTCTCTAACAACCAAACGAGGATTGTCAATCACTAATAGTACTATCCACATTTATTTACGTTCACCCTTCAAGTGATTAAGGTTCATGATCGAGGGACTTTTGGCAATAGTAAATTAAGCAAATAACATTGGCCTGACGGTATTTCAATACCCGGTAAAAAGACTTGTGATCGAGTTTTAAGCATGTATCTCCCCCACGGGAAAAATAGTTAAAGAGTGGGCTATGATATCACAGTAATATGTAAATAGTTAATGAGTACTTGTAACAGTATAAAACAATAGTTAAGCATGTATCTCCCCCAAAATATTTATAAAATAATTATAAAAATGGGGCTAAGAACTCACCTTAGTAGTACAGTGGTAGTGGTAGTAACATAATCTCAACGATGCAAGGCAACGGCTTCACACACAACCTAAAAGATATGATATGTTTTAGTTGATAGTCTAAGTCTAGTTTTATCGCGAATATTAGTCATTTAGTTGTGAACAAAACTCGTGTTTGTTTAAATGCTTGAAGTTTAAAAATAAAGTTATATACACATATAACTTGTGAGTACAATGATCAATGATCGATGTGTGATGGAAATTCATCATGAATAAATCAACGCGTGTAGACGTCACGATAACAGTTCAAAAGAATAACGAATAATGTAACGTCGTTATCGTTAAAAATTAATTATAGTTGCGAATTATATAACGTATATATAAGTTAAACTTATCAAGTTTTTACATCAAATACACTTACATTTATATAAAACATTAATATTATTTTTATAAAATAATATTACGGAAAAATCCTTTAAGTTTTACCAAAATTACATTTTTAACCCTAACGGTCAAACTTAACGCCGTTAGTCCAAAGTTAATGATTATTACAATTCAAGTCCAAAAAGTATCAATATTTGCATTTAGTAACTCCAAGTTTCAATAGTTACTGTTTCTAACCTCAGAAAATCAGATTTATAGTTTTGACCCAAAGTTTACAACTTTTGCATTTTTAGTCCCTGGTTTTAGAAATTTTGCAAATCTAGTCCAAATTTCGCCAAAGTCAAAGTTTATCATTTTTATTATTTCAATAAGTTCAGAATGTTCAAAAGAGCTTATTAGAACAGCTTATTCCCTTAAAAAGCTTATTTTTCACTATATGGGCTTAACGAGCTTATTTAAAGGCCCGTTAACGTTTTCTGATCCAAAGGACTTACGAGAGGTTTGGGCCTGGTCTCGGGCTTGTTTTTATGTTACAAAAACATTACAAATAAGCTTATACGATCAGATTATGCAATAAACTTAAAAACAACTTAATGGACTTATAAGCCCATTTGTTAATATTTAAGGTTTTAGAAAAACTGGTTTTTGTACGTTTCAAATAGCTTTTGAAAAGAGCTTATATGAACTTGTTAGATCAAACCGAAAATACCTACTGATTGCTAGTAGTATAAATAATGAGGTCAAGCTTTAGAATCGTGGTGTTATGTGTCAAAATTAATATTTACGAGGCCAAAGTATATGGCTCAAACTCATTTCTGAAACAGTCTTAAAGAATATTCACATAGCAAAGGCATTTTGAATCCACTCAGTTGCAGGTCCCGCCATAAGAGACTTGCAACCTGTGTGTTCACAACCCACTGCTAATATATAGTTTCTCAGGATTATATTCACCCATGGTCACGTCATTTTGGACCCATAGGCGGGGAACCACCATCCCAAATAGTACATGTCACCCAACGTCTCGAATCTTGGACTTGGGTGGGGGGTGTAGGCCCATACTAGTACTATTAATACCTCTCCTTTGACAGCATAGAGTATTGTGTATGCACGTAAATACAAATCTTGTATTTAAATTAAGCAAGTATAGTGTAACAAGTATGTATAACGCAATCAAGTATAATTATCATGTATAACGCATTCAAGTATAATGCCAATCAAGTATAAGACAATCAAGTATGAAACAATCAAGTATAAATCTTTTGAGTATTTGTACAAGTAAGCAAGTAGTTGTGCATGTATCCCCCCCAAAGAGTTAAAACAAGTACGAAAAGAGTAGGGGCTATGACTCACCTTAAGTCTATGAAATGAGTAATGAAAGTAGTAGTCGAATCGCGAAAGTCTCTAAGAGCAGCCTATAATAGAACGTTGTGACTTAGGTTTGGAGTAACGTCTAATAATACGAAGAATTGCCAATATATGTCTTGCATAATGGTCATGATGTAGTACTTAGTATAAAGTGTAAGTCGTTGAATATAAATGGTTTATGAAACATGTATAGGTTGTATATCTCTTACTACCGTTCAGGCCGACATAATTCAGAAGTCATGGAGTAAACGTTCGAGGAGCCAGGACACTTTAGTTCGTAAATCCACAACTCGTCTCGACGGCTTACTTAATGAACTCCTCACATGAGGCTCCCTACTATTGTAGTATTTGATAACATATATATATAAGTTTTGATCTTTAAAAGTTATATCGTCTTTAGCCGTGGCTTTGCTGTGACTTTGGTCATGTTACCATGGTCTTGAGACTCAACCTTGGCTTTAGCCATGGTTGTGGTCTTGGCTTTAGGTCATTAGACCTCTTGGTCTCATCTAATTATAACAATTATATAGTAACTTTGGTCTAAAAATGGGCTGTTAAGAATTTGAAGAAAATTATCACTCAGAAAGCATTTTCAGGGCTCAAGCTTCTTTGTACCTGAACGAAAACGGCGTTCCGGACAACTTTCGTGTTTTAACTTTTTGATGAATCGGAGCAGAAGTGGGACTTTCAAAATGGCAGAATGCAAAACAGTTTGTATAGGCAGTTTCGGCGTTTTGGTTTCGCTAACTTCTTATGGCCGTATCTTTTGACTCGTGTACTCATTTTGGGTGATTCAAATTGCTATGTTTTCCTTTTGAAGTCCTCTTTAACAGTAAGTAGGTGTCAAATATCAAAGTTATACTATTTTGGTCGTGGTTCTCCATAAAAATCACTAGTTTGCTTGTTTACTTGTCATAAGTTAACATATGTATACCAATACTTGTTTTATCCATTTTTAAACATCATGAACACAATAACAAGAACATATATAGCATGAAAGGAACACAAAGAGCATGAAAATTATAATTAAGCAAGGAGTATGTTAGGGTTTGCTTACAACTTTTGGCTTTCTAAAGAAAAGAAGTCAAGTATAGAACTAGGACACTAAACCTAAACTTGTAAACCCTTCACCATAACTCTTGAAACCCTTGCTAGCCTTGATCTAACCCTTGTGAAAACCATTTAACTTCAGCCCTAGTAACCTTGTGTAGCTCCTAATTCAACCATGGAATCACCAAACAAACTTAAGAACTAGGTAGAGAATACTAAGACCTTGAACTTTGTAGTGTAACTTGTATATTGAAGATCAAAGGATCATGGTGCTTGGATTAAAGGGTGTGGCGTTTATGGTGATGAAGAGATGAAGATCAAAGTGTTTCTAGTTGGCTATTTATAGCAAGAATGAGGAGGTTAGGAAGCTTACTAGGAAAGTGCTAAAACTTGGAGACAAAGTTGTAAATAAATATGATCTAATGGCTAAAGTCATGAGATGATGCCACAAGTGTGAATGCCCCCCCTAGTGGCGGTTCATGAACTTGGAGAACAAGGTGTGGACTTTTGATGATATTATCCTAAGTATGTAGCTAGTTTTGGACCCGTAAATTGCTAACCGTAAGTTATTAAGTCACAAAACGTAAAACCGGGCATCCTAAAAATATGAAACTTGAAAGTATGGTTAAACATGTCAATATACTCCATAATAAAATATAAAATGAGTGGTAGGTTCTATCGGGTGCTAAAACCCTGCTAACAACTGGAAACACGGGTCTAAAACGCGTAATTCGCGCAAAACGCTGAACTGGAAAACGTAAAATTCCGAAACTTTTGGAATTGTCCTAAAATGAGAGAAAATCATATTTCTATTGTTTATAATGTTTTATGGACATATCGGGATGCTAGAATGACGTTTAAACCTAAAAGTAAATCTCGGACACGGCTTTGTGATTTTTGCAGAAATGATCCGACGAGCGTCAAACTCTCGGATTATCGTTAAAATAGTTTAACTTACGAGAATATGAAATAAAAATTTCTGAGATGAATAGTGAAAAGTGAATAGTAAAAAGTGAATAGTGAAATTTTCGGGAATAAAAGTTAACCTGAAATTGCGAATTGTTACAGTCTCTACCCCTTAAGGAGAACTTCGACCCGAAGTTCTGTTGATGTTAACTACTTACGGTGTGTCTAAGAGAATTCGGGATTTCAGGATCTCTAAAATAGTGGTGTTTACTTTGATTTGTCTAAGGTTCTGGTTAAGGAGTTGTATCGGCTACAATTAAGCCCATTTATTTATAACACATTACTTACATAAAGAAGCGTCCAAATTTATGTAAGTAAGGTCTCATAAACTTATGGTTCGGTGATTTACAATTTCTTTATTTAACTGAAGAGGCGTCCCAATCCATTTAAATAAGGAGATTCTAAATCATCCTACTTAAGAATTTCCAACACAAAATCCGCCTTCTGAGGCCGATAGTAAGATAATCAAGTCATCAAATCCCTAAAGCTAAGCAATAATATTATTTAACTCAAATCTTGTGTCTCATCAAAAAAGAACTGTCACAAGATCAAGTTAACTAATTAGTTATTACTGAGCTCCATGTTTTTAATGACTCGACGAATCTCTGGGGCTCCTTATAATACTAAAGTCACATCATCTAACAGCGTGGAACTAAGCAAACCTCTAACCAAAAAGCATATGTGTATGTATTGTAGGCAAATAAAGAGGAGAGTCTTTACGTATATAGCAGTTATAGTCTAGGCACTAAATGCAACCTAGTTCTCTATAACCAAGGCTCTGATACCAATCTGTAACACCCCCAAAATACCGCAGCGGAAGACTGTATCATAGGGGTGCTACTTCATAGTACAAAGTACAAGTTATAGAAAACGAACTCTAAATGAGACATTTTGAAAAGTTACCATTCGATTAATGAATTCAAAGTTACAAACATGAGATTCCAAAGTATGATAAATAAATGTATACAAAGTTTTGAATGGTAAATGATAAAAGCGTAAGTCTTCAGAATATGCAGCTTGACTCTAAGTTCCACGCACTAGCTATCGCCTTACTAACCTGAGATAAACATGCTAAAGTGTCAACACAATGGTTGGTGAGTTCATAGAGTTTGTCTTAAAATAGTTGAAAAGCCTTAAAGAATATTCACATAGCAAAGGCATTGTGAATCCACTCAGTTGCAGGTCCCACCATAAGAGACTTGCAACCTGTGTGTTCACAACCCACTGCTAATATATAGTTTCTCAGGATTATATTCACCCTTGGTCACGTCATTTTGGACCCATAGGCGGGGAACCACCATCCCAAATAGTACATGTCACCCAACGTCTCGAATCTTGGACTTGGGTGGGGGGTGTAGGCCCATACTAGTACTATTAATACCTCTCCTTTGACAGCATAGAGTATTGTGTATGCACGTAAATACAAATCTTGTATTTAAATTAAGCAAGTATAGTGTAACAAGTATGTATAACGCAATCAAGTATAATTATCATGTATAACGCATTCAAGTATAATGCCAATCAAGTATAAGACAATCAATTATGAAACAATCAAGTATAAATCTTTTGAGTATTTGTACAAGTAAGCAAGTAGTTGTGCATGTATCCCCCCCAAAGAATTAAAACAAGTACGAAAAGAGTAGGGGCTATGACTCACCTTAAGTCTATGAAATGAGTAATGAAAGTAGTAGTCGAATCACGAAAGTCTCTAAGAGCAGCCTATAATAGAACGTTGTGACTTAGGTTTGGAGTAACGTCTAAGAATACGAAGAATTGCCAATATATGTCTTGCATAATGTTCATGATGTAGTACTTAGTATAAAGTGTAAGTCATTGAATATAAATGGTTTATGAAACATGTATAGGTTGTATATCTCTTACTACCGGTCAGGCCGACATAATTCAGAAGTCATGGAGTAAACGTTTGAGGAGCCAGGACACTTTAATTCGTAAATCTACAACTCGTCTCGACGGCTTACTTAATGAACTCCTCACATGAGGCTCCCTACTATTGTAGTATTTGATAACATATATATATAAGTTTTGATCTTTAAAAGTTATATGGTCTTTAGCCATGGCTTTGCCGTGACTTTGGTCATGTTACCATGGTCTTGAGACTCAACCTTGGCTTTAGCCATGGTTGTGGTCTTGGCTTTAGGTCATTAGACCTCTTGGTCTCATCTAATTATAACAATTATATAGTAACTTTGGTCTAAAAATGGGCTGTTAAGAATTTGAAGAAAATTATCACTCAGAAAGCATTTTCAGGGCTCGAGCTTCTTTGTTCCTGAACGAAAACGGCGTTCCGGACAACTTTAATGTTTTAACTTTTTGATGAATCGGACCAGAAGTGGGACTTTCAAAATGGCAGAATGCAAAACAGTTTGTATAGGCAGTTTCGGCGTTTTGGTTTCGCTAACTTCTTATGGCCGTATCTTTTGACTCGTGTACTCGTTTTGGGTGATTCAAATTGCTATGTTTTCCCTTTGAAGTCCTCTTTAATAGTAAGTAGGTGTCAAATATAAAAGTTATACTATTTGGGTCGTGGTTCTCCATAAAAATCACTAGTTTGCTTGTTTACTTGTCATAAGTTAACATATGTATACCAATACTTGTTTTATCCATTTTTAAACATCATGAACACAAATAACAAGAACATATATAGCATGAAAGGAACACAAAGAGCATGAAAATGATAATTAAGCAAGGAGTATGTTAGGGTTTGCTTACAACTTTTGGCTTTCTAAAGAAAGGAAGTCAAGTATAGAACTAGGACACTAAACCTAAGCTTGTAAACCCTTCACCATAACTCTTGAAACCCTTGCTAGCCTTGATCTAACCCTTGTGAAAACCATTTAACTTCAGCCCTTGTAACCTTGTGTAGCTCCTAATTCAACCATGGAATCACCAAACAAACTTAAGAACTAGGTAGAGAATACTAAGACCTTGAACTTTGTAGTGTAACTTGTATATTGAAGATCAAAGGATCATGGTGCTAGGATTAAAGGGAGTGGCGTTTATGGTGATGAAGAGATGAAGATCAATGTGTTTCTAGTTGGCTATTTATAGCAAGAATGAGGAGGTTAGGAAGCTTACTAGGAAAGTGCTAAAACTTGGAGACAAAGTTGTAAATAAATATGATCTAATGGCTAAAGTCATGAGATGATGCCACAAGTGTGAATGCCCCCCCTAGTGGCGGTTCATGAACTTGGAGAACAAGGTGTGGACTTTTGATGATATTATCCTAAGTATGTAGCTAGTTTTGGACCCGTAAATTGCTAACCGTAAGTTATTAAGTCACAAAACGTAAAACCGGGCATCCTAAAAATATGAAACTTGAAAGTATGGTTAAACATGTCAATATACTCCATAATAAAATATAAAATGAGTGGTAGGTTCTATCGGGTGCTAAAACCCTGCTAAAAACTGGAAACACGGGTCTAAAACGCGTAATTCGCGCAAAACGCTGAACTGGAAAACGTAAAATTCCAAAACTTTTGGAATTGTCCTAAAATGAGAGAAAATCATATTTCTATTGTTTATAATGTTTTATGGACATATCGGGATGCTAGAATGACGTTTAAACCTAAAAGTAAATCTCGGACACGGCTTTGTGATTTTTGCAGAAATGATCCGACGAGCGTCAAACTCTCGGATTATCATTAAAATAGTTTAACTTACGAGAATATGAAATAAAAATTTATGATATGAATAGTGAAAAGTGAATAGTAAAAAGTGAATAGTGAAATTTTCGGGAATAAAAGTTAACCTGAAATTGCGAATTGTTACAGTCTCTACCCCTTAAGGAGAACTTCGACCCGAAGTTCTGTTGATGTTAACTACTTACGGTGTGTCTAAGAGAATTCGGGATTTCAGGATCTCTAAAATAGTGGTGTTTACTCTGATTTGTCTAAGGTTCTGGTTAAGGAGTTGTATCGGCTACAATTAAGCCCACTTATTTATAACACATTACTTACATAAAGAAGCGTCCAAATTTATGTAAGTAAGGTCTCATAAACTTATGGTTCGGTGATTTACAATTTCTTTATTTAACTGAAGAGGCGTCCCAATCCATTTAAATAAGGAGATTCTAAATCATCCTACTTAAGAATTTCCAACACAAAATCCGCCTTCTGAGGCCGATAGTAAGATAATCAAGTCATCAAATCCCTAAAGCTAAGCAATAATATTATTTAACTCAAATCTTGTGTCTCATCAAAAAAGAACTGTCACAAGATCAAGTTAACTAATTAGTTATTACTGAGCTCCATGTTTTTAATGACTCGACGAATCTCTGGGGCTCCTTATAACACTAAAGTCACATGATCTAACAGTGTGGAACTAAGCAAACCTCTAACCAAAAATCATATGTGTATGTATTGTGTGTAAGGCAAATAAAGAGGAGAGTCTTTACGTATATAGCAGTTATAGTCTAGGCACTAAATGCAACCTAGTTCTCTATAACCAAGGCTCTGATACCAATCTGTAACACCCCCAAAATACCGCAGCGAAAGACTGTGTCATAGGGGTGCTACTTCATAATACAAAGTACAAGTTATAGAAAACAAACTCTAAATGAGATGTTTTGAAAAGTTACCATTCGATTAATGAATTCAAAGTTACAAACATGAGATTCCAAAGTATGATACATAAATGTATACAAAGTTTTGAATGGTAAATGATAAAAGCGTAAGTCTTCAGAATATGCAGCTTGACTCTAAGTTCCACGCACTAGCTATCGCCTTACTAACCTGAGATAAACATGCTAAAGTGTCAACACAATGGTTGGTGAGTTCATAGAGTTTGTCTTAAAATAGTTGAAAAGCCTTAAAGAATATTCACATAGCAAAGGCATTGTGAATCCACTCAGTTGCAAGTCCCACCATAAGAGACTTGCAACCTGTGTGTTCACAACCCACTGCTAATATATAGTTTCTCAGGATTATATTCACCCATGGTCACGTCATTTTGGACCCATAGGCGGGGAACCACCATCCCAAATAGTACATGTCACCCAACGTCTCGAATCTTGGACTTGGGTGGGGGGTGTAGGCCCATACTAGTACTATTAATACCTCTCCTTTGACAGCATAGAGTATTGTGTATGCACGTAAATACAAATCTTGTATTTAAATTAAGCAAGTATAGTGTAACAAGTATGTATAACGCAATCAAGTATAATTATCATGTATAACGCATTCAAGTATAATGCCAATCAAGTATAAGACAATCATGTATGAAACAATCAAGTATAAATGTTTTGAGTATTTGTACAAGTAAGCAAGTAGTTGTGCATGTATCCCCCCCAAAGAGTTAAAACAAGTACGAAAAGAGTAGGGGCTACGACTCACCTTAAGTCTATGAAATGAGTAATGAAAGTAGTAGTCGAATCGCGAAAGTCTTTAAGAGCAGCCTATAATAGAACGTTGCGACTTAGGTTTGGAGTAACGTCTAAGAATACGAAGAATTGCCAATATATGTCTTGCATAATGGTCATGATGTAGTACTTAGTATAAAGTGTAAGTCGTTGAATATAAATGGTTTATGAAACATGTATAGGTTGTATATCTCTTACTACCGTTCATTCCGACATAATTCAGAAGTCATGGAGTAAACGTTCGAGGAGCCAGGACACTTTAATTCGTAAATCCACAACTCGTCTCGACGGCTTACTTAATGAACTCCTCACATGAGGCTCCCTACTATTGTAGTATTTGATAACATATATATATAAGTTTTGATCTTTAAAAGTTATATGGTCTTTAGCCGTGGCTTTGCCGTGACTTTGGTCATGTTACCATGGTCTTGAGACTCAACCTTGGCTTTAGCCATGGTTGTGGTCTTGGCTTTAGGTCATTAGACCTCTTGGTCTCATCTAATTATAACAATTATATAGTAACTTTGGTCTAAAAATGGGCTGTTAAGAATTTGAAGAAAATTATCACTCAGAAAGCATTTTCAGGGCTCGAGCTTCTTTGTTCCTGAACGAAAACGGCGTTCCAGACAAATTTCAAGTTTTAACTTTTTGATGAATCGGAACAGAAGTGGGACTTTCAAAATGGCAGAATGCAAAACAGTTTGTATAGGCAGTTTCGGCGTTTTGGTTTCGCTAACTTCTTATGGCCGTATCTTTTGACTCGTGTACTCGTTTTGGGTGAGTCAAATTGCTATGTTTTCCTTTTGAAGTCCTCTTTAATAGTAAGTAGGTGTCAGATATAAAAGTTATACTATTTTGGTCATGGTTCTCCATAAAAATCACTAGTTTGCTTGTTTACTTGTCATAAGTTAACATATGTATACCAATACTTGTTTTATCCATTTTTAAACATCATGAACACAATAACAAGAACATATATAGCATGAAAGGAACACAAAGAGCATGAAAATGATAATTGAGTAAGGAGTATGTTAGGGTTTGTTTACAACTTTTGGCTTTCTAAAGAAAGGAAGTCAAGTATAGAACTAGGACACTAAACCTAAGCTTGTAAACCCTTCACCATAACTCTTGAAACCCTTGCTAGCCTTGATCTAACCCTTGTGAAAACCATTTAACTTCAGCCCTAGTAACCTTGTGTAGCTCCTAATTCAACCATGGAATCACCAAACAAACTTAAGAACTAGGTAGAGAATACTAAGACCTTGAACTTTGTAGTGTAACTTGTATATTGAAGATCAAAGGATCATGGTGCTAGGATTAAAGGGTGTGGCATTTATGGTGATGAAGAGATGAAGATCAAAGTGTTTCTAGTTGGCTATTTATAGCAAGAATGAGGAGGTTAGGAAGCTTACTAGGAAAGTGCTAAAACTTGGAGACAAAGTTGTAAATAAATATGATCTAATGGCTAAAGTCATGAGATGATGCCACAAGTGTGAATTCCCCCCCCCCTAGTGGCGGTTCATGAACTTGGAGAACAAGGTGTGGACTTTTGATGATATTATCCTAAGTATGTAGCTAGTTTTGGACCCGTAAATTGCTAACCGTAAGTTATTAAGTCACAAAACGTAAAACCGGGCATCCTAAAAATATGAAACTTGAAAGTATGGTTAAACATGTCAATATACTCCATAATAAAATATAAAATGAGTGGTAGGTTCTATCGGGTGCTAAAACCCTGCTAAAAACTGGAAACACGGGTCTAAAACGCGTAATTCGCGCAAAACGCTGAACTGGAAAACGTAAAATTCCGAAACTTTTGGAATTGTCCTAAAATGAGAGAAAATCATATTTCTATTGTTTATAATATTTTATGGACATATCGGGATGCTAGAATGACGTTTAAACCTAAAAGTAAATCTCGGACACGGCTTTGTGATTTTTGCAGAAATGATCCGACGAGCGTCAAACTCTCGGATTATCGTTAAAATAGTTTAACTTACGAGAATATGAAAAAAAAATTTCTGAGATGAATAGTGAAAAGTGAATAGTAAAAAGTGAATAGTGAAATTTTCGGGAATAAAAGTTAACCTGAAATTGCGAATTGTTACAACTTGATTGAAGATAGATTAGCAAGGCATATAGATAGGCAGTTGTGAAGTAGAGAAGTTGTGAAGTAGATAGGTGTGAAGAAGATAGTTGTGAAGTAGACAGTTGTGAAGTAGATAGTTGTGAAGATAGAGAGGTGTGAAGAAGTCGTGTAAAGGTGTGAATAAGGTGTGACAAAATTGTGGTGTGTATATCGGTGTGTAAGGTTTTCTCCGCCATAAGGGAGCTTGTTGACATAGTGAAGAAAACTCTCGAGTAGGTGACTCGGGGAGGGGAGTAGGGCAAGAAAGGTGTCCTTGTAGCCGAACCACTATAAATGCTTTGTCTCGCGGTTTGATCTGTCCATCTCCTACTTATTATTTTGCTTATATCATTATTACTTTCGTAGACGTAGACGTATATATATATATATATATATATATATATATATATATATATATATATATATATATATATATATATATATATATATATATATATATATATATTTGCTCATATAGTGCTAGTGTTGATTTCACTTAAAGATCAAACAAAAGTTTCATTCACAAAACAAAGTCTTTACAATCCAACTAAAAAGATAACATAAATATAATTGATCATTTCGATCAAGTATAGTTTTCACACAACATATAATAAAGGATTACATAATAAACGTTTACTTACTTATCTCTCATATATAGCTATAATTGTTTATATTATGCATGTGTTGATTTCACATACTTGGCTTACATTATTATTATTGTCCATACTCAGATATAGTTGTTCATATTGTTCAAGATTTGAGTTCAAATAAGATCGAACCAAAGTTTTAAAAGTAAACAGGTTTTTAAAACTAAACTAAGTTTTTATAATAAAATTAAAAAGACGTAAAACTATTCAACCCCCCCCCCCCTTCTAGTTTTCCACAGACTAATCGCGCCAGCGAGCTAGTGTGTGACTTGGTGACCATCTGTTATGCAAATAACGTGCCAGCGAGCCAAGAAGTGCACTAGTGACCATCCGTTAGTTGAAGCGTCAAAATATTTGTGCCAGCGAGCTACTAATATAAAGTTTGTTTAGAAGTTAGATGCTAAACGTGGAGTAGTTGGTTCTCTTTAAAGCTCATCGTAGGTACTTGTGGCTTTTTGCTCCCACAAAATTGTCTCACCATATATCTGTAAAAATAATAATTAAAGACATTATGTTCTGACGAAACTTAGTTCTTTATCTTCTTAAGAGAATCCTTGTTTTAAAAATTGGGTACACATCAACGTCGTGTAATAAATTCTATGAGCTGCAATTATAGAAACGGGACTCTGAACCTCTTTTCGGAAATATGTGAGGTCTTGATCTAAAACCTTTGGGTCCTCATTTCAGGAACGCCTAGAGTGGAAATACCCCATGTTATATAGGAAAAGTTATGTCATCAAAAACAAAAACAATATATATATATATATATATATATATATATATATATATATATATATATATATATATATATATATATATATATATATATATATATATATATATATATATATATATATATGTATGAATAAGAGTGAGTTATGTGCTTAAGTGTTAGACAAAAGTTGATGGTGCGTGAGGTGCATGTGGAGGGTCCTAGACCAGATACATGAGGTGCACGTGTATTTCTTCTCAACTAATGTCTATGAGTCTATATGAATCCCAATTCCTTGATGTGGACCTTATTTTTAAAATAGAGATTCTCGAAAAAAGTTAGAAAACTACTTAGCGTCTTAATATGGTATCTTTATCGGAATAAAATTATCGAAACGAGAAAATATGAAGAAATTCATCTCTCACCAAAAATAAAATAAATAGAGGAAAATAGGGAAATGGGAGCCAGAAGTTATTACACAAGTAACTTCCATGAGTAGTGTTAGCATCTAACTTGTAATTAAGCTATGACTTCGTTTTTACGTTTAGCGTAGGAACTCGTGAAAAATCTGGAACGGTGAATTCTATTCGTATGGACACTTTTCTCTGAACTGTGTTTCCTACTCTGTGACCCTAAACATTATTGAAAAATGAGGAAAGTCAAAATATCCCGTCACCCAACAAGTGTAAAAAGTAAGTAAATATTAGTGTAGGAAATAAAGCTGAAAAACAGAGCGTTCTCAAGAATAAATGATTTTGTACTCTCTTTTGAACATTTTACTACTTCTTCAATGTTAGTAGAAAGAGTTATGAATGTTTATGAGCGTTCTCAAGAATAAATGATTCACATACCTTTTTCTGTCCATATTAAGACCAAAACAGATACAAACTACCCATAAATGCCAAAGATATTGTGTTTTTGTGTTTGTGATCGTGCAGGAACGGATATTTCAGAAATTGGCATAAATCAGGCCAAAAATGACAAAAACGAGCATGAGTTTGGA
Source organism: Artemisia argyi (assembly GCA_030686995.1). Lineage (NCBI taxonomy): Eukaryota > Viridiplantae > Streptophyta > Magnoliopsida > Asterales > Asteraceae > Artemisia > Artemisia argyi. The sequence continues at coordinate 130,999,335 of CM060702.1, forward strand.
AAACGTGTCAAAAGCCAGAGCCGGGGAAGCAAATTACCACTTTTGAGCTCAGATTGTCAAAACACACCTTAGAGAATCACAAAATGCCAAAAACAGTCCTTGGAGCAAAAGTTTGCAAAATTGGCAAAAATGGTCCCTAAAGTTTGGAATTTGACAGAAATGGCCCCTGAGCATTGGATTTTGGAAGAAAAAGTCAAAAATGGTCCTTGGAATTCACAAGTTATTATGTTTAGTCCCTGGATAAAAAGTTTGAGGAATTTACAAGTTTGGTCCCTGAAGTTTGAAAGTTTAGCAGTTTTGGTCCTTGGAATTCAAAATTGGAAAATTTACATTTATGGTCCTTGGGTTATTCAAAGATGGCAAGAGTGGTCCCTTAAATACTTTGGAACAGTACCTAATTACACCCCTAAACTTTTAGTAATTACAAAAGTGGTCCTTGTGATAATTTCTACAACCAAACGGACACCCTTTAATAATCACAAACTATAAATCCAATCCAAACATACAAACCCATCACCACACAACCTGATCCATCAACCTCGGCCCAACTCCACTCCTGAGCCCATAGCAAACCAACCTAACACCCTTTTAATACTCCCTCAAGTCAAAATAAGTCAAACAAACATCTCCTTCCCTCCTATCACACCACTTGCACCCTATAACAACATCACCTCACCACCCCCCCCACCATCTTGGTCACATCCACCACCCAAGCCACTATCCCCTACCTAGGATAACATGCTTAAAGGTCAACACTAAGGTTGAGTGAGAGTCATAGGTTTAAATAGAGATAGAGTGAATACAAGCTCCACACGGTTCAGCATAAACCCAGTAGAAAAAGTTATGTAAGAGTAGGGTTTGTTGCACTAAGCTCATGAAACCGCATGTTAACTGTCCGGGTCTTGGGGACTGCAGACCAACCATGAGGGGACAAGAAGTATAACTTGCCAAAGTTAATCCTTAGAGGTTTCAAGTATAGTACCTATTGGTGGCCCGGCTGGGGCAAACCAACGGGAGTTGTCAAACTCCAATAGATATATCAACTATACTCGCATTCACTCGCAAGTGATTATGGTTCATGAATTTAGTTATTTAATGGTGGCAGAAAGTAACACTTGTGCAACAACCAAAGAAAAAGACTTGTATTCGGTTTAAAGCATGTATCCCACTCATAGGGTTTGTAAAGCATTTAAAAGTGAAGCTATGAAAAATCACCTGGGTCTAAGGAAAATGATATAGGGGTTTAGATGGCTGACTCAAGTATCCTGGGGGTAGTGTAGAGGTGTGTATGTCAAGTCCTTTGTTACTAGGTTTTCAAGTAATTACACTTAGGGTTTCTAGATTTAGTTATAACATAACAACGTTTGGGCCATTGTTATCCAGAAGTATAACTCCTCACATGAAGCTCCCTACTATTGTATTATGCTGCCAACATAATACCGTTCGAGCCATCATAATTCAGAAGTATATAACTCCTCTCACAAAGCTCCCTACTATTGAGTTATGTTGTTATTAGCATTTAGATATACATAACACTATTCGGGCCATCATAATCCAGAAGTCATGTAGTAAATGTTTGAGGAGCCAGGGCAGTTTAATTCATAAACCCAGCAAACTCGTCAAAATGATTACCCAAATGAAACCTCTCAAATGAAGCTCCCTAGTATTGTGTTATGTTTTAAGTAAAAATAGGTTTTTATTATTTATATGAAAATAGTCCGTTTATACCCTTCAAGTTTTACATATTTATAATTAATACCCTAAACTTATATATATATATATATATATATATATATATATATATATATATATATATATATATATATATATATATATATATATATATATGTATGTATATATATATTAAGTATTTAACTATCTATACTTCACATAACTAGTCTTTATACTTATATATTTTAGAATAATGGCAGAAATAGACCCTAAACTATACTAACTTTCTATATTTACCATTTATACCCTTAAATTAATAGTATTTGCAAACCTAGTCCTTATAAGTTTCTAACTTGTTTTACTTTCTATCCTAGGGTTCTAGAACTTTGCAAAAAGGGTCCTTATACTTAATACTTCTAAGTTATGTCAAAAATAGTCCTTAGACTTAGTATTTTCATAAAGTTACCATATATACCCCTGTACATGAAAACTATTGCAAAACTAGTCCTAATTTCATGTAAACTATATTTTTACGAAAAACTTTCCTAGCTTATGTTTAACTAATATATTCTTATTAAGGTCATCTAATTCATATTATAGAAAATGTTAATGAAATTTAGCATATAAACACATATTTTTCCAAAATTATGGTTTCTAAATGAAAACTTCAAAAGGAAAATGATCAAGGCTAAGGGTTCTAAGGCTTCCTATATCTATCCTGGGTCAGTACTAAGACTATTAGGATCAAAGATTAGGCTGACCTAGGTCGTGGAAGGCTTAACATGGGATCTAGGGTTTGTTCGACTAGGTTTTAACTTCAACAAGGTTCTAGGGCTATTGTACTCGACTCCTATGGGTTCTAGGGACTTAGTACTACAGTATATAAATGATAGAGAAGAGAGGATAGGGGTGAAGTGAAATGGTGTGGTTTGGTGGGTATTTATAGGGTGCGTTTGGATTGTCGAGAAAGAAAAGGGAGGAGAGGTGGCAAGGAGGGGGTGTGTAAGCTGAGCTAGCGGTGACTAAGGATACCTAAAGGGGTGATAAAGAGCAGCTATGGGTAGCTAGGGGGCTGCCTAGGCCGGTTGTGGTTGTGGTGAGTCTAACGACCCAAGGTGGTGACAAGGAGGTGGATCACCTCATTGTGTGCTTGCTAGGGAGGTACTAGAGTACTATATTGAGGTGCTTAAGCTACTAGGGTGCTAGGTTGAGGAGCTTGAGGTGCTTTGGTTAAGTTTTAGCTAGTTTTGTTTTAGTTTTGACCTAGTTTTGTCTAGTGAAAGATTAAGGTCTAGCCTAAGGTTTGGTGCCTAGATATGAGTGTTTAGTGACTAATATTAAGTCCTAGGAGGCTTATACTATGTGGTGGTAGCTTGTGTAATAATTCACATTTTCAGGTTAACTTCTATTTCTGAAAATTTCACTATTCATTTTTACTATTCACTTTTACTATTCATTTTTCCCGAAATTTTCCCGAAATTTGATTTTTGTTTCTTGGCCTCGAGTGATAAATCATTTCCATGGCAAATTAAAAGTTTGACACTCTTCAGATCATTTTCGTGAAAGTTATTAAGGAATTACACGTTTTAGGGTAAAACGTCATTCAAAAATCCTACGCACAACGAAACTCGACCGCGTTAATTTTCCCCGCATCAGAAAAATGTTTAGTACTCTCATGATTAATTAGAGAATTAATCATGACTAAGAAAAGCATGACCAAATAAACCTCGGCCGTGAGAAACAGGAATTTTCGTTTTTAAGCACTTTTACTCAGTTGTAACCTTAGCCTATACCTGCACCGCATTTCTAAGACAATTTGAGTTTTCACATTTTTGGAATAAGTCAACATATTTTTCCCTCCGCCTTTGACCAAAAATCATTCCTTGATGTTATAAATCATTCCTTGATTTTTGGGCTTACGGTTTTAAGTTTAAAGACATTAAATACCAACCGACACTAGACAGAGCCCAGCCTAGACATTATAAGCCATTTTAAGTCATTAGTATCCTATTAGAAAAGTTACATTTTAATTTTCTCAATTTTACGCAACTTTCGTACGTTTTACGTATTACGCGTTTTAGACCCGTGTTTCCAGTTTTAGCAGGGTTTGAGCACCCAATAGAACCTACCACTCATTTTATATTTTATTACGGAGTATATTGATAAGTTTAGTCATTCTTTCAAGTTTCATATTTTTAGGATACCCGGTTTTAAGTTTCGTGACTTAACAACTTACGGTTAGCAATTTACAGAGTCAAAACTAGCTCCATAAGTAGGATAATATCACCAACTAACCAAGTAATCATCCTATCCTTTTTTAAACCGCCATAGGGGGGGGGGATTCATCACTTGTGTGGCTTGATCTTGACTATTGATCCATTAGATCATAACATGTGTAAACTTGGTCACCAAGTTTAGGAAAGTATCCTAAGTCTTGCACCTCCTTAAGGCACCTTCCTAGACACCTTCCTAACCTCCTCATCTTCCTATAAATAGCAAGCTCATTCCTTCCTTTCATCTCCATAAAAACGCCACACCTATAATCCCTAGCACCATGATCCTTTGATCTTCAAACTACAAGTTACACTACAAAGTTCAAGGTCTTAGTATTCTCTACCTAGTTCTTAAGTTTGTTTGGTGATTCCATGGTTGAATTAGGACCAACACAAGGTTACTAGGGCTGAAGTTAATTGGTTTTCGCAAGGGTTATATAAAGGCTAGCAAGGGTTTCAAGAGTTGTGGTGAAGGGTTTGCAAGCATAGGTTTAGTGTCCAAGTTTCATACTTGACTTCCTTTCTTTAGAAAGCCAAAAGTTGTAAGCAAACCCTATTACACTTTCTTGCTCAATATCATTTTCATGCTTATTATGTTTCTTTCATGCTATATATGGTCTTTGTATTATGTTCATGATGTATAAAAAGTAGTAAAACAAGTTATGGAAACTATATATTAACTTATGTTATTTAAACAAGTAAACTAGTAACTTTCTTGGAGAACCACGACCAAAATAGTATAACTATGATATTTGACACATACTTACTGTTAAATAGGACTTAACAAGGAAAACATAGCAATTTGAATCACCCAAAACGAGTACCCGAGTCAAAAGTTATGACCATTTGAAATTACCAAAACTTTACGGCAAATCTGCCCAATACTTTCTGTGACAGAACATAAAACACGCAAAAAGAGGCCCTTCTGCTCTGTTTCATGAAAAAGTTAAAGCATGAAAGTTGTCCGGAATCGCGTTTTATTAAAAAACTCAGGAGCACGTCTCCAGAAAACCAATAACGAATGAGATTTTCTTCACTTTCTTAACAGCTATTTTATATATACCGAAGTCACTATATAATAGTTATGTTTTACTACGACCAAGAGGTCTAATGACCTAAAGCCAAGACCACAACCATGGCTAAAGCCAAGGTTGATTCTGAAGACCATGGTAACAATGACCAAGGTCACGGCAAAGCCACGGCTAAAGACCATGTAACATTTCGAATCAAAACTTATATATACTTTATCAAATACTACAATAGTAGGGAGCCTCATGTGAGGAGTTCATTAAGTAAGCCGTCGAGATGAGTTGTGGATTTATGAATTAAAGTGTCCTGGCTCCTCGAACGTTTACTCCATGACTTCTGAATTATGTCGGCCTGAACGGTAGTAAGAGATATACAACCTATACATGTTTCATAAACCATTTATATTCAAAGACTTACACTATATACTAAGTACTACGTCATGAACATTATGCAAGACATATATAGGCAATTCTTCGTATTCTTAGATGTTACTCCAAACCTAAGTCGCAACGTTCTATTATAGGCTGCTCTTAGAGACTTTCGCGATTCGACTACCACTATCATTTCTCATTACATAAGCTTAAGGTGAATCATAGCCCCTACTCTTTTCATACTTGTTTTAAACTCTTTTGGGGAGATACATGCTTAAACTACTTGCTTTCTCTTTTACTCAAGACAATTTTACTCATATGCTATGCTATACTTTCATACTCTTAAACATGATGTGTAGTTTTATTACGATATGTGCCTTAATGTGTGAAAACTATTCTATACGCTATATTCTTTAACCACTGTTTAACTCCTGGATGGAGCCGATGGAGAGGTATTGATAGTACTATCGGGCTGACGCCCCCACCATTGCCATATAGTCCTGGCCTTGGGTGAATATAATCCAGCTTTGAAGCATTTGTGCTTATTCTTCTCATGAGGTTCAGTAGGCAGTGATACTTTACATTAAGCGTACATATATCGTATACACATATATCGAAATCATACTATATGTTAGCAGTGGGTTGTGAACACACAGGTTGCAAGTGTTGTTATGGGCGGGACTTGCAACTGAGTGGATTCAGGATGCCTTTGCTATGCGAATATTCTTTAAAGACTTTTCAGCTGTTTTAAGACAAACTCTATGAACTCACCAACCATTGTGTTGACACTTTAGCATGTTTATCTCAGGTTAGAAAGGCGATAGCTAGTGCGTGGAACTTAGAGTCAAACTGCATATTCTGAAGACTTACGCTTTTTATCATTTACCATTCAAAACATTTTGTATACATTTATGTATCATACTTTGGAATCTCATGTTTGTAACTTTGAATTCATTAATCGAATCGTAACTTTTCAAAACGTCTCATTTAAAGGTCATTTTCTATAACTTGTACTTTGTATTATGAAGTAGCACCCCAAGTGACACAGTCTTCCGCTGCGGTATTTTGGGGGTGTTACAGCTTGTGGGAAATTTTTGGGAAGGTTTGACCTAGTTTTGGGACTTGTAAACCCTAGTTATGGTTTTGTGCTTCAGGGACTTGTACCTAAGTTCTATGGAGTTTTACTATGGTCTAAGGAGTCTAATATATCCTAAAGTTACTATAGTAACTTATACCTAAGCCTTGAACACTTTCAAACTAGTTCAGAATAAGCAATTAGGGTTTTAAACATAATCGTAAACACATAGGGTGCAATTAGGGTTTTGTTAGGGTTTCTAATAGATATAGTATCCTAGAGTCATAGATTACTTAGTGTATTAGTGTTTATAACCTAGACTTGACATACCTTGATGTTTATAGGAAGTAAACATAGTGGTGTTGTGGATAGGTGGATACGTGAGCATGTCTAAGAGTCATATAGGTAATAAAGATGTAATAAAGCAAAAATTTTACTTGGGAAATTATATAGGCATTTCTAATCCTATAGGATGCTTAGTGAGGGCCTAAGTTAAGTTAGTGAGGCATAGCTAACCTAGGGGAGGCTTAGTGGGGAAGTTAGTGGGTTACTACATTGCATATGTTACACTTAATGAAACAAGGCCCTGTGTGGTGCAAAGCACACTTCCCACATAGAGGAGCTTTCCCAGCATAACCACTTCCCTCATTTGGAGTGGCAGCATAAGCTCTAGTAGCTTCTGGCCTTGTGTTTGGCTGAGGTTAAGGGTTGATACGATAATTTCCATTAGTATTACGAGTATTGTCGAAAGCTCTCCCATCATGGAACTTTCATTTATTATCATTGAGCGCTGGCACAGTGTTGTGCTTTGTTACTTGATCCATTGACCTCAAAGTAATGTTAACGGCTTCCTCGAAAGTTTGAGGCTTTGAGGCAGTAACATTCCCTTCGATAGTCCAGGGTAAACCACCAATGAAAACTTCTATTGACTTTTCAGTAGTTGGCACCATTGTAGGACACAAAGTTGCCAATTCCTGAAATCTCCTAATATAAGTTTTGACATCGTTCCCCTTCACAGTCAAGTTATAAAACTCATCCTCCATTTTCTTGACTTACATTCGAGGGCAATACTTCTTAATCATAAGCTTCTTAAATTCAGTCCAGGTGATCTTGTATGCCTCCTCAATACCCATTGGCTGAGCATACGAGTTCCACCAGGACAAAGCTTCTTCGGTAAGAGTACCGGTAGGAAACTTAACTCTACAATTCTCAGTATAGTTACTACGATAGAACACTGATTCACACCTCTTAAATCAGTGAATCAATCCTATGGCCCTTTCTATCCCTTTGAAATTGAAAGGCTGACAGCTCATAAATTCCTTGTAGTTACTCATCTTCACTACAGGAACTTCGGGGTTTCTAGCCATGCTTACATCCCTAGTGATAATGTACCCTCCGCTCTGCTAGTGAGTGTTACAGTCACTCTGGTACTTAGCTTACCATTTGTACAAAGGGTAATGATGTACCCTCCTAAAGAATGAAGCCAACACCTTCGTCCTACACATAATGGTGGCGTAAAGTCATTCATAATGGCTACTACAAGGGAATCCGCCAACCTTCACCCAAAGCATTCATAATGTCTAACCTCTGTCACAGTTCAGAGGGGCCTCCGTCACTGTCTGGAGGGGCCTCCATCACTGTTCAAAGGGGGCCTCCATCACTGTTCGAAGGGGTCCTCCGTCACTGTTCGGAGGGGGCCTCCGTCATTGTTCTAAGCCTAATTCATGATCTAGTCTTAATTCATGACCTGGTCTTACCTATGTCCCCTCTTCCTCCATAGCTTTCCCGCTAATCCAGGAAGAGTGGGGCACTAAGCCCTAGTGGTTACCACAAATTGTGGGACGCCACTATGATTTCCTAAAATTTTGACACACCTTATTATGACCAACCTCCACAGTACCAAATGAATCAAGCAATTCTTCCAGAAATTCAAAATGTACTAGAAATACTTGATGATCTTAAGGGTTTAGTTAAAGACTTTGCCCAAAAAGACACTCATCAAAAATCCATGGAAGAATTGTTGGCTGAAGAGCAGGCTGCTAGAATAAATTCCCAAGATGCCTATGAAAAATCTATTAGGGAATCAATTGCAAAAGAAAAAGCAGCCAAATCTAGCTCTAAGTTCCGTTTCATTCCTGATGACAGTGATGATGAAGATACCCTTGATATTCTTCAATTTTATAAAACTTCATCTAGCTCATCAGATACAATTCCTTCCATGGAAAATCAGGGAGAAAATAATGTGACGGAGAAATTACTAGCAGAAGATCAAATGGAACTCGTACAATCCATGAATGCTAGCTCCTCCCAACTCCCTCAGTCTATTGTTATCACACCCGAAGTTCCCACTCACTCTCTAAACATGGGGAATGAGCATCTTAGCACTGTTCCTGAAAAGGAATCAGACGAATTCATAAAGTCTAGTGTTGAGAACCTTGTCCCAATCCCAAGAGAATCACCGGGAACTTTTGATCATATGTGTGATTTACCTTCCCCTTTTGAGTGTCCAAAAGATCATTTTGAGACTTTCTCCGATTTTAATGATGATTGTACATCTTATGGTGACATCGAGTATGTTGAGGCATCAGTTCCACATTCTGATGCTGATCATCTTCTTGAGGAGTTCGCCGATGAACTCACTCACATCAATCCACTTCCAACGGGAAGTGACGATGATCTCTTTGACTTTGAAGCCGATCTTGGAGAAATTGAAAGTCTCCTATATCATGATCCGTCACTCACTTCTTATCCAAACAGTCCACAAGAGAATGTTAATCACCTTGTTCCCGAAACATTTAATACGACTTTCACCAACCCTCTATTTGAATTCGAATCTGAATTCACGGTGATTTCTAACAATCCAATCTTTGATGAGGAAAGTGATGAGTCCATAATGAAACAAGAGTTCTGATACGTGGGAATCGCACCAGGCTTTACCTCTCAAGGGATCTTGAGAAGCTTACAACCCCCACCAGGCAGTGTACCAGATCGTTGTAGTATAGTATAGTGACAAGTACCGGGGGATTGATCGTTCAGCTAGGAATAGTGTCGCTAGGATTAGAAAACCTAAATACTAGTTCTAAAGATGAAGGATGATTATTTTTGTATTTTTATATTTTTTAGAAAGCAAGTAAAAATCTCGGGTTTGAAGGATTTGGGCGGAATTAGTTGCTAGTCAACTAACCCAATACTAAAGATGCAATCAAAATAAAATACTAGAAATGAAAACAAACTAATTTAACTAAGGTTGTGAGCAATAAGTGGAGAAGTTGTGTTTACTTAGATTTCACTACTCCCTATATCTCTTTTACACGTTAATTACTTGTTATAGTCGCGTGGATGACGGATTTTATTCCTTAATACCATTCATGGGGTGGCACACTTAATTCCCCAATCCTATGAGTGCCTACTTCACTCCTATGTCGAGCCGGCTAAGAAGCTCCTAACATGGGATCATTAGAATTTACTCATGCATTAAATACAACCAATAAAACCTAGTGCACGTCAGTTCATGTTTCCTAAGACGTTCAAGCATGTTACCATTTGGAGATCTGCCAGTTTTCTTAAGCCTAACAACGAAATCATTCATCCAATACAACCATAAACAAGTAATCAACACATAATCAACATCTAGGTTTCATTAGATCTAAGCAAACACAAGATAGATCTAGCCTAGCATGATGGAATTAAGACAAGAACAAGATATAGACAACCAACACATAGACATATTGATTGAATTAAAAGAATACTTATCTCAATTACACACGAAAGGGTTCAAGGGCTGAGAACCCTTGAAAAACCTGTAAAATTCGTACTAAGTTCGGCCTTAGGGTTTCTCCAAAACTTCTCTTTTTTTATGAATGAAAATTAGAAAACTATATATAGGAAATTGAGGCTGACGGCGTCAAGACCAAATTGGTGACGCCGTCATCTCGCTGCCAAAAGAATTTTCGGACTGCCTTGATCTACTTCTGACGCCGTCACGTTATAACATTTTCCAGGCCGTCACGTATTTTACTCTTGGCGCTCTACCTTGTGACGCCTTCATTTCTGTACTGGGTCGTCATGAAAATTACTCTTGACGCCGTCAGGATTTCCTTCTTGACGCCGTCACCCACTGTTCTCAGCAAGGAAAATTAAGACTTTGGCGTTTTCTTCACTTTTATGCTCCAAAAACGTCCGAATTGCTTCCTTTTCCAGATTTCACTCCCAAAGTACCTAAAATCACAAAAGGAACGATTTAGGGTAATATTTGATCAAATAAATTCAATTCCGGGCTTAAATGACCCCCTAAAAGTGTTTCATTTTTCGCCTCATCATATACCCTTACACTTGAGATTTGCTTGTCCTCAAGCAAATGCGCTTTTATTCTAGTCAAAATACAAGTTAGGGGTCATTTAACACTAATATAAAAGTAATTACAACAAATAATCGTTCCACTAAAGACCAATAGACAAGCACGGAGGTCTTACACTAGCACCTCACAAATAGGGTTTAGATACTCACATCTCTCGGGTGTAATAAAGTATAAATTACAATATGGAAACGGAAGATATCTCTCACTACCTGTCATAGCAAAATAGATTACCATAGGCTTGGGAAAGGATCAAACCTCCACCACATGGCGTAAGCACCTAGGATAAACTATCAAAGAGGTCTTTTTAAAGGGTTGTAACGTTAGGTGTAGGGATATGAAATACACAGTTTTGTTGGATAAAGGAAGTTTTTACTGGTGGCGAGCTAACAATCTTGGTCAATTACATGTACAATATGGCGTTGCTAAGCCAAGACTAGACTCGACTTAAGCTAATAAATGAAAAGTAACAAAAACATAAAATGAACATAGAATGAAACGGGATGGTAGTCCGTATGTTTTTTCTCTTTTCTTTTTTTCTACTTTTGTTTTTCTTGATTTTTCGATTTTTTTTTCATACACTCTTACCATACCATCCGAAATAATACATCATAGGGAATGAACATTTCCCTTACACTTGAATTTTTACATACTCTACAATAAACTAAACTAATGACTCGAATTAAGAAAATCAAAACACTTGGAGCACTTTTAAGATTAACGCACATATGGGGGTAATAACATGATGTTCTTCCCCATTACTCCATAAAATAAGTACTTTACCCATGAGTCCCAATCGTCCCAAAACAATATGTACAAGGATATGACTCGACTTAGCAACCATGTAATCAATTAGATAGTTAACTTAGGGTTTAACAAATAACAATAATGCACTAAAGATGAGCGCATACACGGAAGGCTAAGGCGAGTTGGTTGTACATTTAAGTGGGGTGTAACAAATTCTTCCTTTAAGTAAAATGCTTAAAGTTAGAAACGAAAAGATAGGCTCGGAGGGGTGTACTAGGGGTTTCGTGTACTAAAACTGAGTACAACGCTAAGGGTGTGGGAAAAATTAATTGACTTAACTAGTCAAGTAATATGACTTAAATGGTCAAGTAATTATAATACGGGTTTAACACAAGGGTAATCCTAATGCCTCTTACCATGTAGTAAATCCTACCACACGAATGTAGTCTCACTAGCGGTCTCGGGATGCATCACTAACGCAAGTTCTAGAATCTAAATGCTACCGGTACACTCATAAGCACTAATAATAAATGCTTTTCCTATCAAATCTAAAGGCGAACCTCACATATTTGGGTGGAAAATTTTTCTGAAAGTACGGTTATGTGCTAGTCATACAATCTCCTATCCATGAGACGCTTGCTATGGCTAAAGTTTCACTCCTAAATGTTGTAAAAATTTTAAATTTGGCGCTAAAATTGCACTAACAAGTATTTCTCATAGTTTTATTACACATCTACCATTAAACAAAACAAACTCAAGCGAAAGTGTACATGTAAGGTATCATCATTTTACCCTCCCCTTACACTTAAGATGAACATTGTCCCCAATGTTCAAGTAAAAACTGTAAAAGTAAAAAAGTAAAAAGAATGAAATCAAATACTCCCCTAATTCGCTCGGTATGGATAATAACGTGGCCAGGTTAAATCTTCCTCTAAGAAAATGAACAATCAAAGCTTCCCTTCCAGAATATATATCATCTTCTTGTCATACATAACCTGTGAATCTTGAGAAAATAGACAAGACAACCTCGCATAAAATCAGCGGCAATCTATATAAGTTACTAAATCCTAGAAAACAAAATAAGATATAATGCTTGTGGAATGAAGTTTGCAGATTTCCTGGAGATTATAAAACTTAATAATTCACAAAAACCATAAGACTTCGTTAGAAAAACAAAACCGGTAAAATTTCCAGATTTTTACACGTGACGCCATCAAAAGTTAACTCGTGACGCCGTCAGAAGTGACCTGCAGAAATTCTTAGGTTAAGTTTCTGGAAAATTTCTGGAAAAACATGGTCCTACTTCCTGGAAAATCCTGCAAAACTTCATTATGACTCAATACAAGCATTTGACTCTAACAAATACGAATATACATGTTCATTTAATATTGTGGAGAATCATGATCGGTTTGTTTCTTGAAAACATATTTGGGGTTTCCCCTTACACTTATCTTTTGCAAAAATACTTTTAGGTGGAGTTAAGACTAGGCCAAAACAACAAAGTAAAGTATTTCCACTATTTAATTGAGAAACATGATCTACCAACAATAAAAATAAAGCATGCATACGGAAGCAAATAATAAACAAACAAAATAAAATCACACAAAACATGGGTTGCCTCCCAAGAAGCGCTTTTCTTTATTTACGAGTCTTGTAGCTAGACTCAAGGTCATGGGTTACTACGTGACCTCATCCCTTGAAATGATATACCCCATGTAGTTGTGATCATTACTGTTATGGTGGTAGTGCCTTAACCTATCGATACTTGCAATCACCATTCCACCTACTTCACTTCTCAGGTTAGCCAACCCATCTTGGTTCATGCTCTCAAGTGTGAAAGGCCCATACCACCAAGGACTTGGTTTATCGGGTGGTATTGTTGTTTCCAAGTGTCTCAAGAGTACCAAGTTCCCTTCCTCAAAAGGTACATGATTTTCTGCGGGTTGAGTATGTTCAAATTCGTCCTGAACCTTATTGCTTTTGCTTCTTTCATATTTAGCCTCCTTATAGCTTTTGATTCTTGCCTCCCATGCAAGAATTTTATTCTGAACACGAATAGGTGTCGTGTCAATGTTGCTTTTGATCTTTCTCCAACTCAAATTCTCATGCCCACTTCGCGGAGTCATGGGGAAGCTAATCTTTCTACCTTCATACTTAATGACAGTCCTAGCGGTGGCGAGGAATGGTGCCCCAAGGATTATTGGCATGCATCCATCTCCTTTATCATCGATGATCATATAATCAACGGGGTACATGAACCCTGCGACATTAACTAATACATTTTCTGCGATTCCTAGGGGGTATACGTACGAGTGTCCAGTGAGGGACAACCTAACACGAGTAGGGGCTGGCATTTTTGACGTTAGTTGGATGTAAATAGTTAGGGGCATAAGATTTACTTCCGATCCTTGGTCGGCGAAAGCACTAAGATATTTCAAATCCCCGATGCTAGTTGGTATCTCAAAGTTCCCACACGCTATCTGCTTAGTAGCCACTTTTTGTACCAATAGCCTCTCGAATACTTATCCTCCAGGTAACGTATAATACTCATCTTTTACCTTTTCCTCTTTCTCAGAACCCTGTTTGGAAGGTTGGTTACGCCCGCCACGCTTAATCCAATTTGTTATGGTGTTTTTGTTTATATCATGTTTCAGGTAGTGACTCGAGGGTTGGGATTTTGGTGGTTTCTCTAAGGTCTGTTTAGTAGGGGCTTCTACCTTCTCGTTATCCTTGTGGACAATTGTGATGGAATTAACAAATTGGGTAGTGGGAGTGGCGCTTTCTTTCCTTAGTAACATTCTTTCGGGAGTTCTCCGGTTGGCATACTCCTCTAATAGACTCATCATCTCATTCATTTTCTCCTGCATCTCCTCTTTTTGCTTATAAACTGCTTCCTCGAATCTAGCAAGCCGATCTGAGTGAGTTGCCATATATTCTCTCATCCTAGCTTCAAATTCCGAGCTAAGCTTCTCGGGAGGGGAACAAGGTGGGGCATAGTTTTGAAAAGTCTCGACATTTTCTCTAGAGGGTGACTCAGATAATGGTGCTGAAGTTGGTTTCGAGACAGAATTGACAGTAGCCCGTCTAGGACTTAAAGGTCTCCTTTGCCTTTCCTCAAAATAGTCAACTTTTGTCTCGAGTTTGCATAGGAGTTCATCGGGGATTTCGGTGGTTCCTCTAGATGTTGAGACTGTATGATTAAACTCCCACATCTCATGATTATCAGCGGCGAGCTCCTCAATAATTGCCCAGGACTCCTCGGCGTTCTTATCACACAGTTTACCTCCCGCGGCCCTATCGATTGTGCACTTAGTGTGATAGTCAACATGGTCGTAGAAAATCTGGACTAATAACAAAAGGTTTATACCATGATGAGGGACCTTATGGAGGAGATCCTTAAAACGGGCCCATGCTTCGTAGAAAGTTTCACCCTGATGTTGTTCAAACATCAAAATGTCATTTCTAAGCATTACAGTCTTCCCCGGTGGGAAGAATTGAGTAAGGAAGCGATTGGTGAGATTATCCCATGTGGTGATGGATCCCGTGGGTAAACGCTCAAGCCATTGACTAGCTTGATCCCGTAGAGAGAATTGGAATAGGCGTAATCGGGTTGTCTCTCTAGTTTCAACATCTAGGTCTATGGAATCTACGATTTTAAGGAAGTCCTTAAGATGTTGGTTTGGATCTTCGGAACGAAGTCCATGGAATGCACATCCGCTTTGCACCAACCGGATGGTGTCGGATCGCAAGGGGGTCACATTGGCTCCGGTGACCTCAATGGTGTTTCGGTAGCCTTGGTGGCTAGGTCGGGAATACTATCCTAAGGTTCGGGGCCTAAGAGGTTCTAGAGGTGGGTTTTGTTGCGGTGGGATGACGGGTTCAAAGATGTTCCCATCGTCCATGATGTCGGGTGGTGAAGAGTTACGAACAAAAACACAAAGAAATAAGATAAACTAAAGAAAACCTAAAAATAAAAATAAAATCTTACTAGAAAGGAATCTAGCAAGTAGACCTAATAAAAAGAGATTCTAACCTAGACAATAACTATACCCCGGCAGCGGCGCCAAACACTTGATACGTGGGAATCGCACCAGGCTTTACCTCTCAAGGGATCTTGAGAAGCTTACAACCCCAACCAGGCAGTGTACCTGATCGTTGTAGTATAGTACAGTGACAAGTACCGGGGGATTGATCGTTCAGCTAGGAATAGTGTCGCTAGGATTAGAAAACCTAAATACTAGTTCTAAAGATGAAGGATGATTATTTTTGTATTTTTGTATTTTTTTAGAAAGCAAGTAAAAATCTCGGGTTTGAAGGATTTGGGCGGAATTAGTTGCTAATCAAATAACCCAATACTAAAGATGCAATCAAAATAAAATACTAGAAATGAAAACAAACTAATTTAACTAAGGTTGTGAGCAATAAGTGGAGAAGTTGTGTTTACTTAGATTTCACTACTCCCTAGATATCTTTTACACGTTAATTACTTGTTATAGTTGCGTGGATGATGGATTGTATTCCTTAATACCATTCATGGGGTGGCGCACTTAATTCCCCAATCCTATGAGTGCCTACTTCACTCCTATGTCGAGCCGGCTAAGAAGCTCCTAACATGGGATCATTAGAATTTACTCATGCATTAAATACAACCAATAAAACCTAGTGCACGTCAGTTCATGTTTCCTAAGACGTTCAAGCATGTTACCATTTGGAGATCTGCCAGTTTTCTTAAGCCTAACATCAAAATCATTCATCCAATACAACCATAAACAAGTAATCAACACATAATCAACATCTAGGTTTCATTAGATCTAAGCAAACACAAGATAGATCTAGCCTAGCATGATGGAATTAAGACAAGAACAAGATATAGACAACCAACACATAGACATATTGATTGAATTAAAAGAATACTTATCTCAATTACACATGAAAGGGTTCAAGGGCTGAGAACCCTTGAAAAACCTGTAAAATTCGTACTAAGTTCGGCCTTAGGGTTTCTCCAAAACTTCTCTTTTTTTATGAATGAAAATTAGAAAACTATATATAGGAAATTGAGGCTGACGGCGTCAAGACCAAATTGGTGACGCCGTCATCTCGCCGCCAAAAGAATTTTCGGACTGCCTTGATCTACTTCTGACGCCGTCATGTTATAACATTTTCCAGGCCGTCACGTATTTTACTCTTGACGCTCTTCCTTGTGACGCCTTCATTTCTGTACTGGGTCGTCATGAAAATTACTCTTGACGCCGTCAGGATTTCCTTCTTGACGCCGTCACCTGCTGTTCTCAGCAAGGAAAATTAAGACTTTGGCGTTTTCTTCACTTTTATGCTCCAAAAACGTCTGAATTGCTTCCTTTTCCAGATTTCACTCCCAAAGTACCTAAAATCACAAAAGGAACGATTTAGGGTAATATTTGATCAAATAAATTCAATTCCGAGCATAAATGACCTCCTAAAAGTGGTTCATTTTTCACCTCATCAAGTTCACAGATTTACATCATGTGAATGATTCTCTTCATGAGGAGTTCTCCGGTGAACTCACTCATCATATCATGACTCCTCCGGAGTATGATAGCCCGGGGGAGATGCACTCAATCATGAGGATTTGCAAATTCCCACCCTCCCTCCCGGGTTGTTTTTAAACCCAACGAGCTTAACCCTTGAAATCCAAATTCAGGCTAATGAGCCTGCTCTCGAGGAAGAAGATCTTATCATGATTTTCTTCCTTTTCTTCACCTACAGGGTGACTTCTCCTGTTCTTCACTCCTTCGGGAATGAAGACATTATCTTTGACCCCAGCATCATCGCTTATAGTTTATACTATCTTAAGCCAGGGTCTATATATCTCATCGGTGTGGAACTTTCACGTGCTTCAAATGTTTGTCTAAACATCTTGAATGAAAGTCCGATGGAGATTGTTTCTTCCACATCTTGCTTCCTCAAGAACAAATGAATTCGGGGTCGAGTCAAGCTAGCGACTCGGTAAACAAAAACAGTAGCATGCATATAGGGTTTTCACCCTATGTGTGGGGGAGTTACCCCTGCTGTGGTTACCAATAAAGTGAAAAAAATGGTGTTTCCACATTTAGCTTGTAATGTTGCCCTTTTACGTTCAAAGAGTCGGCATAATATCCGGGACTTCGAATATTGAGGACAATATTCAATTCTAAGTGTGTGTGGGGGGGGGGGGATTCTAGCGAATTTGATCACATTTTACCTTTTGGTACCCCCGTTTTTGGCAAAAAATTTAAAAAAAAATTCACTTGTGCTTCAAATTTTTTTGTAGTTATCAGTCCGCCATGTCTAAACGACAAAAGGATTGGCTAATCCAGGAGCAAACAGCTCTTGGTAAAGATATATCAAATCCGTTTACGGCTGACAATTTGCCCAAAATTGTATGGTATTCAACTCTCCATATCCTAAAAAGTAAAAGAGTTGGCTAGCCCGCAAGATTATGGCTTGTGGTAAAGGCAGTGGAAAACCATAATTGGTAATCAGCTCACCAAGATGTTGACTATGTCCATCAACAGTTGGCTAGTCCAGACGCAAATGGCTTCTGGTAAAGACAAATCAAAACCGTTGACAGCTGGTGGTTTGCTCAAAATCACATGGTTATCAGTGTACCATAGTTCTTACTTGAACTGAAACATTTGGCTACTCCAAAAGTAATTGCTTTTGGTAAAGAGATTCAAATCCATTAAGTTTTCTCAAAAGATTGCTAGGGACTAGCAATAGTTTAGTGTGGGGGATTGATGAGTGCTCAAACACTAATCATTTTTGGTCAATCTGAACTGCAAAAACATTTAAAAACACTCAAAAATGCATCAAATACTGAAAATATTCCAAAATTGTGTTTTATATGTTTCAGATGCAAAATGAGTAAAAACAGTTGAAAGACGATCAAAGTTTGCATAATTGGCAGTTTCAGTCCCCCAACTTTCAAAAATTGGCAAAAATATTTATTTTAAAAGAAAAGTCACCAAAGGTCCTTTTGAAATCATAAGTTGTTATATTTAGTCCTTTGGTGAAAATTTTCAAAAGTTTTGAGAATTTACAAGTTTGGTCCCTAGAGCTTTAGAAATTGATAGAATTGGTCCTTGGTGAAATATTTTTGGATAAAAAGTCACTTTTGGTCCCTGGAAAGTCACAAGTGTCAATTTTGGTCCTTGGTGTGAAGTTTGGAGAAATGTCAGTTTTGGTCCCTCAAGTTTGGCAAATTGGCAGTCTTAATCCCTGGGAATTTCAAAAGTGAAAATTTGCAAATTTTATCCTTGGATTATCACATGTGGCAAGTTTGGTCCTTTGAGCAACTATGGAAAAATGGCAAAACCATCCCCCTCCATTTCAGAAATTACAATTTGGTCCTTGTAATATTTTAGTTAAACCAAATGGACCCTTGATATTACTACCACCCAAAAACACCAATCCAGTCCACTCATACCACTTCCCTACCCCTTGGCCCAAACATTCCACTCTAAGCCCAATCCACCAAATATATACTCCTCCCGTTTTAAATAAATCACCCAGGTCAACCATGTTTGACCTCCACCTTCCTCCCAGACCCACTTGCAACCTACAAAACAACCAACCCCCCTCACCCTCTACAACTCACCCCATCACTTGTTCCCCCTAGCCTCCTCAAACAACCAAGATACATTTAATGCCCTTGAATCACTCCAAGTAACCTTAACTGCCATATGGACAATTTTTCGCGCCAAAAATCATTTGAAGGGCTCAGATCAAGTTAAGCCCATCCAAGGGTCCAAAAAGAGGTGGGAAAGAGAGAGAAGGTCTGCAAGGTTTATATAAGTGAAAAAAAGTGAAGAAAAGTGGAGAAAGAAGTAGTAGTTTTAGCTGTAGTATAGCTTAGTTTAGTAATAATGTCGTTTTAATGAAGTTCTCCCTTCCAGCGTAATTTTGAACTTTCAAATGTTGTATTAAGCTTTGTCAGTATCTTATTAATCTGTTTCCAGTATCAATTTGAACTTTCTCAGTTGAAAGCATATTTTGCCATTTTTAGTGAAAATTCATCTTTATCTAAAACAGTGTTGGAAGTTGTTAGTTTCTCTTTCTATTGACTCATTTCAAGCTTATTTGTGAGTTTCTTTAAATTATTTGAATATTGAGATTAGTTTCCCTTCAAATTAACAAAAATAATCAAAAGTTATAAAAATAGTGAAAAACAGAAAGAAGAAGAAAGAATAAGAGTAGCAGTGAAGTATGGATTTGGTTTAGAGATCTTGGGAGCATTAGGAGTGTAGTATTGGATCCCTATGCACCCTGGTTCTTTGATGTGACACTTTGTAAGATTTTCCACATTTTGTTGCATAATCTGTGTTAGTGAATTTTTATTGTTCATTATTGTTTGTTCCTGCTTAAATATAGTTATTATAGTCTAGAATCAATTAATACCTCTTAATATTGGATTAGAGTAATCATTTTCTTCATAAACTTTTCAAAATAGTTAGATAAGGGGTGTTTGGATTAGATTTTCTCTGGGTGGTCTTGTGGTTATTTTGTTGTCAACATAGTTCTAGTAGATTGCATTAGTATATTTTAGGTCAAGTGAAGGTTTAAAACTAGCCTTAGTTGATAGGAAGTCAAAATCATACATAATCCTTTCATATCTACTTACTGTGTGGAATTTAGAACCTATAAGCCCTCATTTCAATTCAAAAGTTGTAGGTTGAGATTAATTTGGCCTTACTTTGCCTTCTTACATCATACACATTCATTTTAGATCATTAGAAATCCACCAAAGTCAAAAATAGGAGTTCATCTTAAAAAGTCAACTTTTTCCCTTTGGCAGAAATCCCAATATGGCAAGAATATTTGTGAATTTTGTATTTAGATTTAGGATTTTGAGCTTTCCATATGTGGTAGTATACCAGCTAAACTCTTGTTTCCCATCATCATTACAATTTTGCAATTTTTTGTGTAAGTTCCATGGAGCCTCAAAGTGAGCTGCAGGGGTACTGACCTCCCCTGCACAGTAGACTTCACCAACTGACCCAACTTCTTTGGATCCCACAGACCTCACCAGTGGGCCCCACAGGGTAAATTTTAGTTCTTTTGAGAGCTCACACAGCTAGCTATCTAGTTCCAAGCTTCACTTGTCCTTTTGAGCTTATTTACAGAGCTTAACTAAGCCTACAACAAGCTTGCAGGCATGTGTGGTTTGTGGGTATAGTGG
The DNA here is from genome assembly GCA_030686995.1 of Artemisia argyi. Lineage (NCBI taxonomy): Eukaryota > Viridiplantae > Streptophyta > Magnoliopsida > Asterales > Asteraceae > Artemisia > Artemisia argyi. The sequence goes on from CM060702.1 coordinate 131,020,051, forward strand.
ACTAGCTTATTTGGCTTAGTGGCTTATTTAATGTATCTAACTGCTTGTTTTATCCTTATTTAAGTTCCCTTAAGTTGTGTATACCTTATTTTCTAGCTTGTGTGCACTATGTAGCTTACTGTGAGCTTAAAACTTCATTTTCAAGCTAAATACTCAACTGTTGAGCTTATTAGTGAGCATAAAGCTTATCTTTAAGTTCCATAGTAGTTTCCTTCACAAAAGTTTCTTCATTTAAGTAGTTTAATAGGTTTGTAAAAGAAAAACCAGAAAAATCTAATTTAATTATAAGTGATAGTTTCTATTTAATATAATTTATCTTTTTAATTTTCCTTTTTAGATTTTTATTAAGTACTTGGCATTTTTATATTTTTCTTAATTTTTTGTATCTTAAAGTAATTTCAGTAATTTTTCCAGAATTTTATCTTGTAATTTAGTATTAATTAGATTTAATATTAGTTTTATTAATTATTAATTATTAATTAATATTTAAGTATTAAATAGCATAATTAGTTTTTATAAAGTAGTACCTAGTTTTTATATTTTTCCTAGCTTTTATATGTTATAAAATAGTTTTAGGAATTTTTCTAGAAGTTTTACTGTTCATCTTCTAATTTTTATAATTTAATTAGTTTAATTAGTAATTAATTAATATTTAGTTTAATAATTAGTAAAATTGTTTAAAAACATATAAAATAAACTTTTTATAATTTTTTAGGATTCCTATAATGGTTAATTAGATATATAAAATTTTTCTTAATTATCTAAGTTATTTTTGTATTTTTAATAATTTAAATCAGTTTAATTAGTTAATTAATAAGTAATTAGTAATTAATTAATAATAAATAATTAAATAGTGTAGAAATAATTTTTCTTTTTCTAAAAATTTTCTTTATTTATTAGGATTGTAAAAACATTAATTTCATACCCGTAGCCTTTTTAGCTAATCAGTTTTACTTTTTATTACTTACGTCAGTATACGTTTATAATTAAAACGTACGTTTTTAGGTTTTAGCTCGTTTCTTCTTAATCTAAATTCACGTAATCAAGCATATAGCTTTCCTAAGCTATTTCATTTCATAATTCTCAAATAATTCTCATCACAACCCTTTCCTGTGAAAATTCACCCGATCACAAACCCGTTTGAACACCATCACACCTCGTCGGGACATAACGACCCGGGGAAACCCTATACTTCCACGGATATTGACTCTATGCTGTTTGACTTTGTTGACCTAATCACCTAGTCCATTTATTTGACTGTTTGGAGCCAATCAATGAGATACTTAACCTAATAAGACTTAGTACAGACAAACTATAACTTTTATTCCTATATCTTACATGGTGAAAACATAACAACTACTTATCTAACTAAATTATATTTTAAAACTAAGCCTATAACCTTACTAGTTTGACCCTTTACTATTCTTAAGTTCCTGGATTGCTTCTAAAAGATCTCTTATATCTGACCTATGATTATTTTTAATATCCTCGATAATCATTTCTAGAGTGGAAAGCTTAACATGAGATGTGACTACTTCATCAGAGTAACCTTCATACCTTATTTGTAACTTAGAAATTTGATTTCGGGTTTTCACTAGTACAAAAAGTTCTATTGGTCACGCATGATCGATTTTCAAATGTCACACTGTAACATTTATACATGACTAAATGTACCATAATAAAATAAACAGCCACACTTGATCCGACTTGTGTGACCATTTCGGAATTCTATTGTCACACATTTGAATATTTATGTGACTAGAGATAACTGGAAAAAAATTTGGATTATTTAGTCACTTTTAATTCGGGACGTGTGACAGATACAAATGAGCTCGAAACATTAGTCACACTATAGATATACATATGTGACAAATATATGTCACACAATTGAAAAGTGTGACCAAAATAGATCTTATCAGCTTTTTGAGATTTGGGATCAAAGCCCTAGATCCGAGTGAGTTGCAACTGTGAGTGTGAGAGAGAAAGAGAGGATTATGTTGAAGTGTTCAAAGTGTGTTTGATAAGAAAGAGAGGATCAAAACCCTAGATCCGAGTGAGTTGCAACTGTGAGTGTGAGAGAGAAAGAGAGGATTATGTTGAAGTGTTCGAACTGTGTTTGATAAGAAAGAGAGGATCAAAACCCTAGATCCGAGTGAAGTGTGTTTGAAACCCGGTTCGACTCGGGTGGTTCAACCGGTTGAACCATTCCGGGTGAAAAATGAGTTGATTTAAACTTGGTCAACTTGCTAGGTTGGGTCAAAAACGGGTCAAATTAAACTGGGTCAACCCACCGGGTTTGAAGAGTCCCTGGTCAACCCGGTTTGTGTTTATTTGGTTGTACTTAATTTGATAGATCTGTTTTTAATTGATTGTACAATGTGAATAAATCATTGTACTTTTAAGTAATGGATAATGTTTTGAAACCTTGTTCGACCCGGGTGGTTCAACCGGTTGAACCATTCCGGTCAAAAAATGGGTCGAATTAAACTGGGTCAACTTGCTAGGTTGGGTCGAAAACGGGTCAAATTAAACCGGTTCAACCCGTCGGGTTTGAAGCCCTGGGTTAACCCGGTATGTGATTTGTATTAATTGTTTTAATTGGTTGTATTTAATTTGGTGGATACATTTTTAATTGGTTGTAAAAACCGAAACCAAATGCTTGGTTTGTCGGTTTCTCGGGTTATACAAATTTACAAATTATTATATATCATAAACACAAAATTATTATATATCATAGTTTTGTAATATCATTTTATTAAGATCCTATGGTCAAGATCGAGATCCTATAAGATCTTAAGCTTTCAAAGATCCTATGTAAGATCCGGATCGTTTTTGCTTTGTAGTATCGTAAAATCGTAGTGGTGGGCCCCTCGGTATGAAAGATTCATACCTTACTCTTTTGAGGTATATAGAGTATGGAGGATTTCTATCATTCATTACCATAGTTGTGGGCCCTCTCATATTAAACAAACAGATCTACCAAATTACTTAAAAGTACAATGATTTATTCACATTTTACAACCAATTAAAAACAGATCTACCAAATTAAATACAACCAATTAAAACACAAACCGGGTTGACCCGGGACGCTTCAAACCCGGCAGGTTGACCCGGTTTAATTTGACCCATTTCCGACCCAACCTAGCAAGTTGACCCAGTTTAAATCGACCGGAACGGTTTAACCGGTTGAACCACCCGGGTCGAACCGGGTTTCAAAACATTATCCATTACTTAAAAGTACAATGAATTATTCATATTGTACAACCAATTAAGAACAGATCTATCAAATTAAGTACAACCAAATAAACACAAATCGGGTTGACCCGGGACTCTTCAAACCCGGCGGGTTGACCCAGTTTAATTTGACCCGTTTTCGACCCAACCAAGCAAGTTGACCAGGTTTAAATCGACTTATTTTTCACCCGGAACGGTTCAACCGGTTGAATCACCCGAGTCGAACCGGGTTTCAAAACATTTGGTTTAATTCCCAAATCTTCAAACTTTTATTATTTTTCGTTTATAACCTATAATGTTTTTTATCAATAAACTATCTACCGCTATAAAAAATCTCGTTGCTATGAAAAAATCATACAAAAATGTACGAAAACGTAATAAATGTTTCATAACGTTTTAATACAGAGGAAAACATTCAGAAAAGCTAAGAACATATGAAAACGAGCGAAAGTTGCCGAAAACATTCAAAATGGATGAAATCGGTCGAAAAGGGTCGCAATCGGTCGTAGTCGGACTAAAACGGTCTAAATCTGTCGAAATCTGCCAAAAATTGTCAACGTCGGTCGAAAACTAGCGACATCAATCAAAATCGATTGAAAACTGTCAAAACGGGACGAAAAACGTTACAAATGGATGAAAACGTTAAAAAAAATACAAAACGTATAAAATGTTGTATAGTATTTGTCTTAGTTTACAAAATCCAATGCACATGACCCATGACCCATGTTAATTACCCATTGTCAATCACCAATCATGTATTGGTCGATAACATATATGACATGTCACTACAACCCAATATTAATGTACATGACCCGTTACCCATGTTAATTACCCCATGATCAACAGTCATGGATGTGACCAGTGATAACCTAATGCATATGACCCATATGATGTCAAATACCCATTATTGAATGTGACCAGTGATAACCTAATGCATATGACCCATGACCCATGTAAATTATAGCCATTATCACCGGTCATGCATGAACTCGATTTGAGCTTGATCACTCGAAAATCTCGGTTTATTTGTAAAGGTGTGTTGTCTTACACAGATTAAAATTGAAATATAATCGCTCGTTTTTGCTTACAAGGATCGGGTTCCTATACGATCTTAAGCTTACAAAGATCCTACATAAGATCCGGATCGTTTTTGCTTTGCAGTATCGTAAAATCGTAAGATCCTAAGATCAGGATCGGGATCCTGACAACCATGCTCGATACATTTATAATTAACTATTTACACTTAGTAAGCTTATATATATATATATATATATATATATATATATATATATATATATATATATATATATATATATAAACCATATACTATATCACTTACAAGCTCGAAAACTCAACAATAAATCGAGTCGAACTTTTATAAGGTCGGCTCATTTCCGCCTCTTATAAAAGCAAAAAATTAAGATACTTCATGTGTTAAATTTATATGGAATATTTTACATGTCCCCTCACTTAATTCCCTAAAATAAAATTTCCCTTTTAACTTTTCCAAAGAGCCCGCCTAAATTTTTTCCCCAAATTTAAATTGCCCCTCCACTTAATTTCATTAAACCCGCCAATGTTTTTCAATACTCCATCCCAAATATATATCCACCAAAACTAGATCTGGTCTTCTTCTATCTCCTCAACACTCTCCTCACCAAAGCACATACACACACAGTGTGCGCAAGTCTGGTGATTATAGGACAGGCGTATGACCAATACGAGAGATTTGCAGGGTCACCTGGTAAGGTTTTAAATGTAAACTTATGATATTTATGTCTAAAATCTTACCATGTCTTTTTAATTCTCTCATGTAGCATAAATGTTTCTATTCTTGGATTTGGGGTCTCAATTACAATGGCGGTGATGGTTGCGACTGATAATATATGGCGGTGGCAAAATTCAGCTCACTATTACAAATAAAAGGGGCAGAATCGATTGTAAGAAAGCCAAAAATCGGAAAAAGACCAAGATCTGACTATCAAAAAATATAGCTGTTTCAAATCAAGTAATCACGTTGGTCTATTTGATTTTTTCAGCTTATCTTTTCCATTTTTAGTTGGGTGGTTGGGACAAAGTTACTGGTACCTTTGTAAACCATTCCTAGAGTTTAATCTATACCTTATTTTACATAATCAGGACTATCAGTTTTGGACTCAAAACGACAATAAAGGTTACTTTGAGATCAAGAAGGTCTGCCCGGGTCAGTATAATTTATATGCTTGGGTTCCTGGGTTCCTGGGTACATCGGTGATTATATGCTTGGGTTCCTGTTTCTAATCAAGTAGTCACGTTGGTCTATTTGATTTTTTCAGCTTATCTTTTCCATTCTTAATTCATCTGCATTCTTTACAGCACCTTACGATTTTGTTTCATATGCTCATAGTTAGAGGTGGCAAAATAGCTAGGCAGGTTAGGTAATATAGTTCAAAACTTCAAATTTTGGTAGGGTGGGAGTCAGGTTCGATTGGCCCAATGGTGATACACTTATACGTCCAAAGACTCTGAACTTTGTGATTTTGTTTTTACATACTTAATGTCAAATATATACAAATCTTTAAATCTACAATAGATATAGTAAGTTTTATACCATATAAAATCTACTTCAGATGAAAATACATTGGATCTGAAAAAAGTAAGAGCACAGGTAATTGATCTTTTTTTATGCGTTTTGCCCTCTTTTACTTTCACTTTATTCAAGGAAAATACCATAGACCTTGTTTGTGAAGATTGTTGAACCAGTGGCGCATCAAGTGACTCAAAACCACCAAAGCAGATAGTTGAATAAGTGGCGAATCAAGCGACTAAAAACCACCAAAACAGCATATAGTTGAACTAGTGGCGCCTGACAAACTAGATGCACATGACAAAAGACAAGGCAATAGTGTCTCTATGTCAAATGTCAAGAAATAGATGCACCCGTCAACAATATATATAACCACATACTTTTTAGAGAGGAAGGTTTTCTAGCATCTAATCAAGAACTTTATTCCGGTATGCTCATCTACTTCTGTCATGTTGTGTGCTTTGACATGTTCTAGTTCTGCTCTCATCCTGATGTGGTTATTGTTGATATGCAGCAGCCTACATTTTCAAGGCTTTATATCCAGATGATAAGATTAGATCAATGGAGAAAAACTTGTAAGTTTAACTGCAAATTTTATTATTATGTTCAGTGTTTTGGATTAAAAGTTTTCATGATGTTGTTTGACTTACTGCTGCTCATGTTTGTGTTAATATCGCTTATATGGATTTAGTGCTGCTCATGAACTTCAAAGAAAATGTGCCAAGTATTTACTACTGCTAGTACAAAAGTTACTACTGCTAGTGACAGTTGGTACTGCTTAGAGATCAAGACGGCTCGAAGTTGCTAGCTAGTTGCTTCTGGAAAAGATTATAGATACTTAATTAGGAAACTATTGTAAGCCGACTAGGACTCCTTGGTGTATAAAAGGATGGCCAATTTTATATTTGGTTCAGTTATATACATTCCAATTTTATTGTATTGGAATTTGTTTTTATATATATTGATCTTTTAAATGTGACTAAAAGATGCATATAGTCAAACTTTTGGTCACTATTTTCTTAATTCGTTGTGTGACTAAATATTACAAAAGGCCACACAAACATAAAATTCATGTGACCATTGGATGATCAATAGTCACACAAAATACACATTTGATCACTTTAAACGGCATATGGTCACACTTACTAATACTTTTGGCCACTGTTTGCTTTAATGGTATGTGACTAAATACCCGAAACAAATATGCTTTGAGTGACTAAATATTACAAAAGGCCACACAAACATAAACCTCATGTGGCCATTGGATGATCTATAGTCACACAGAATACACATTTCTTCACTTTAAACAGCATACGGCCACACTTATTAACACTTTTGGCCACTGTTTCCTAAATTGTATGTGACTATATACCCAAAACAAACATGCTTTGTGTGACTAAATATTAAAGAAGGCCACACAAACATAAAATTTACGTGGCCATTGGATGATCTATAGTCACACAAAATACACATTTCTTCACTTTAAATAGCATATGGTCACACTTATTAACACTTTTGCCCACTTTGTGTTAAATTGTATGTGACTAACTCCAAAAAAACAACACCCATTGTGTGACTAAATCATCACAAACGTCACATTTATTGTATATTCATGCGGCCACATGACGGGAAATAGTCACACAAAATACACATTTACTTGAATATATCATCTCAAATGTCACATATATTATATATTTATGTGGCCAAAGGCTGAAAAATAGTTACTCTCAAAAAACATTCACGTGACTATAAAGTGTTTAATGACTAATCCAACAAAACTTGTGTCTAATTTGTCACATTCGGGGTTTTGGTCACTCTTTTTCTATGGGAAAGGCCACGAGCTCAACAATGTGACCATATGCCACCTACGGTGGCGGGACCTTTAGTGACACACAACAAAAAAACATGTGTGACTATATGCATATCGTCACACATTTTTGGCGTGACCAATACAACTTTTTGTACTAGTGTTTCCTATGTTCAGTTTCTAATCTATCACGGTCTTTTTGAATTATAACCCTACCTTTTCCTAGATCACTAATCTTGTTTTCTACTTCCTCGATACGTCTTAAGGACAACTTATCTAGGTGATTAAGTATATCCTCAATTTGTTCCACATGTCTTTCTATAGGTTTTTTATAAGAACTATTTCCTATTTCATACCTAGGGGAGGTGTTGGTGGTATAATACATAATTTCTTACTGGGAGGAGAAACTACTTTGGTAACATAGAAATCTTGGGTTTTAAAGTGAGGTATAGATGGAGTAGGGGTTAGAGTAGGCACTATAGGAATATCACCACCATATTCTTGCATATATTTATTATATATTAGCATATAGGGATAATTCGGGGAGGGTTCTATAGCTAAGGCAACTAAGACATTCTGAGCTAATTCTTCCGGTGAGTTAGAATCAGAGAATGAATGACTTGGAGTAGTCGGAGCATACTTATAACTATTTAGGGAATTATCCTCATCATCGGTTTCCGACACGATGATAGGATGATTAAGGTAAGACATGCCTAACTGTAATACCCAGGAAGAGTATCTTATCATTCTTCTATCTTATGTTATATCCTAAAGGCAAGTTAGGGAATCTATCTTAAAGGCAATAGGGAATCTATCCCAAAGGCATTAGGGAATCTGTCCTAGAGGCATTAGGGAATATATCCTAAAGGCATTAGGGAATCTATCCTAGAGGCAATAGGGAATTCTAGTGGCACAGAGGACGACCTTTTAAGAAAAGACTGGTTATAGTTTTTAGGAAAATCCTTTTGTTTTCTATAACCAAGGCTCTGATGCCAATCTGTAACACCCCCATTTTTGACAGATCATAGCAGAATATAGATCTGGGGTATTACCTCATGGACACAATGACATGATATAGAAAACAACTCGTAAAGAGACATTTTTTAAAAAGAAGTTATCATTCATTTATTTTATCACAGTTTTACAGTAAAAGTTATACTTTTACCAAAAGAGAGGTCCCTAAGATACGTTTTGTTCAAGTTATTATTAGGTGAATGATAACTAGTCTGGACATCCTCATGTCCAGTGGCACTCTGTGCCATGGGTTCCTAAAGGTCTTATATACCTAGGATAACATGCTTAAAGGTCAACACTAAGGTTGAGTGAGAGTCATAGATTTAAGTAGAGATAGAGTGAATACAAGTACCACATGGTACAGCTTAAACCCAGTAGTAGAAAGAGTTATGAAAGAGAAGGGTTTGTTGCACTAAGCTCATGAAACCGCATGTTAACAGTCCGGGTCATGGGGTCTGCAGACCAAACCATGAGGGGACGAGAAGGATAACTTGAAAAAGTTAATCCTTAGGGTTTCCAGTATAGTACTTATTGGTTACCCAGCTGAGGTATACCAACGGGAGTTGTCAAACTCCAATAGATCTATCAACTATCCTCCCGTTCACTTGTGTAAAGCTCACAAGTGATTATGGCTCATGAATTTTAGTTATGTAATGATGGCAGAAAGTAACACTCGTGCAACAACCAAAGAAAAAGACTAGTATTCGGTTTAAAGCATGTATCCCCCTCACAGGGTTTGTAAAGCATTTAAAAGTGAGGCTATGAAAACTCACCTGGGTCTAAGGCAAGTGATATAAGGGTTTAGACGGTTGACTCACGTATCCTGGGGGTAGTGTAGGTGTGTGTATGTCAAGTCCTTTGGTTCTAGGTATTCAAGTAATCACACTTAGAGTTTCTAGATTTAGTTATAACATAACACCGTTCGGGCCATTGTAATCTAGAAGTATAACTCCTCACATGAAGCTACCTACTATTGTATTATGCTGCCAACATAATACCGTTCGGGCCATCAAAATTCAGAAGCATATAACTCCTCACACAAAGCTCCCTACTATTGAGTTATTTTGTTAGTAGCATTTAGGTATACATAACACCATTCGGGCCATCATAATCTAGAGGTCATGTAGTAAACGTTTGAGGATTCATGGCACTTTAATTCGAAAACCCAGCAAATTGTCAAAACGATTACCCAAATGAAACCCCTCACATGAAGCTCCCTAGTATTGTGTTATGTTTTAAGTAAAAATAGGTTTTTATTATTTATATGAAAATATTCTGTTTATACCCTTCAAATTTCACATATACACAATTTCTACCCTAAACTTCGATATATATATATATATATATATATATATATATATATATATATATATATATATATATATATATATATATATATATATATATATATATATATATATATATATATATATATATATATATATTAGACAATTAACTTTCTATACTTCACATAATTAGTCCATATACTTATATATTATAGAGAAATGACAGAAATAGTCCCTAAACTATACTAACTTTCTATATTTACCATTTATACCCTTAACTTTATAATATTTAACTAGTCCTTATAAGTTTATAACTTATTTTACTTTCTATCTAGGGTTCTAGAACTTTGCAAAAAGGGTCCTTATACTTTATACTTCTAACTTATGTCAAAAATAGTCCTTAGGCATAGTATTTTCATAAAGTTACCATATATACCCCTATGCGTGAAAACTAATGCAAAACTAGTCCTAATTTCGTGTAAACTATATTTTAATGAAACAAACGAGTTTCCTAGCTTATGTTTAACTAATATATACTTAACTAAGTCTCCTAAATCAGATTATAGCACATGTTAAGGCAATTTAGTATATAAACACGTATTTTTCTAAAATTAGGGTTTTGAAATGAAAACTTCAAAATGAAAGTGATCAAGGCTCATTTAAGGGTTCTAGGGCATCTGATATCTATCCTAGGCCAGAACTAAGACTATTAGAATCAAAGTTTAGGCTTACTTTGGTCATGGGAAGTTTAACGTGGGATCTAGGGTTTTCTCGACTAGGTTTAGAACTCGACAAGGATCAAGGCTTTACTATACTACTTCTAGAGCTTCTAGGGACTTAGTACTACAGAAATATATGAGGTAGAGAAGAGAGGAAAGTGTGAAGTGAAATGGAGGAGGGTGGTCGCTATTTATAGGTTGCTTTTGAATTGTCGAGCAAGAAAGAAGAAGAGAGGTAGCGAGGAGGGGAAACTGACTCATGAAAGCTAGGGGTGACAAGGAGGACCTAAGGGATGACTAAGAACAGCTACAAGTAGCTAGGGGCGCTAATAGTGTGTTTGTTGTGGTTATGGTGTCGCGGCACAAGGTGGTGATCCACCACCTTATGTGCTAGCTTGGGTAGTGCTAGGGTACTATCTTAAGGTTCTTAAGCTACTAGGGTGCTTGGTTGAGGAGCTTGAGGTACTTGGTGGTTCTAGGGTACTATCTTAAGGTTCTTAAGCTACTAGCCTAGGGTTTTGTGCCTAGATTAGGGTCCTATGAGCGTTTAGTTACTATGATTAAGTCCTAAGAAGCTTATACTAAGTAGTGGTAGCTTGTGGGAATGTTTTGGGAAGGTTTGATCTAGTTTTGGGACTTGTAAACCCTAGTTATGGTTTTGTGCTTAAAGGACTTGTACCTAAATTCTATGGAGTTGTATTATGGTCTAGGAAGTCTAAGATATCCTAAATTTTCTATAGTAACTTATACCTAAGCCTTGAACACTTTCAAACTAGTTCAGATAAGCTATTAGGTTTTTAAAGATAACCGTAAGCACATAGGGTGCAATTAGGGTTTTGTTACGATTTCTAATAGATATTGTATCCTAGAGTGATAGATTACTTAGTGTATTAGTGTTCATAACCTAAACTTGACATACCTGGATGTCTACAGGAGGTAAACATAGTGGTGTTGTGGATAGGTGGATACGTGAGCAGGTCTAAGAGTCATATAGGTAATAGAGATGTAATAAAACAAAAGTTTTACTCGAGAAAATGATATAGGCACTTCTAATCCTTGATGATGCTTAGTGAAGGCCTAAGTTAAGTTAGTAAGGTATAGCTAACCTAAGGAAGGCTTATGGGGGAAGTTAGTGGGTTACTACACCGTTGTAGTGTAGTATATGGTAGGTCCGTGGTATTGATCGTTCTCTAGGGGAATAGTGTCATTATGATTGAGATGTAGGTTAACTAGGTCTAAAGATGAGGGATGATTCTTTTTGTATCTTTATATTTTATGAAAGCAGTAAAATCTCAGGTATTGGAAGAGTGGGCGGAATTAGTTGCTAGCCAACTAACCCAAAATAACTAATTAAACAAAATAAAAATAAATAACAAGAAAAATAAATGTGGTGGGTTACTTATAAGAGACAAATGTGTTTACTTAGATTTCACTACTCCATAGTGATCTCTTATTGATTTATTGATATTGTTTGATTAAAGGATTGTATTCCTTAATACCGGTCATGGGGGCGTGTACGTCCCTCCCCAACTCTATGAGTATCTATTTCTTCTTATGATGACATGTTTAGTGTCCTACCATAGAATCATCAACATCTACTCATGCATTAAATACAATTAATAAAACCGTAGTACATATCCGAGTACGTTTCTTAAGACATTCAAGCATGTTACCGTATAGGAGATTAGCCAGTTTTCTTAAGCTTAACGTGAGTCAATAAATCAAACAATCAATAACAAATCAACAATCAATAATTAACAACTAGGTTTCATTAAATCTAAGCAAAAACTAAGAGATCTAAGCTAGCATGTTAATGAAAAGAAAAGACAAACGATTAATCAAACAACACATACACATATTGAATAATTAAAGGAGAACTTGTCTTTCAATTAAACATGGAAGAGAATAGGGTTTGAAACCCCAAAGTTGCTATAGAATTCAAAGTACAAAGTTCTCTTAAAGTTCCACAAGTTCCACCCCTTTTTAATGAAAAGAATCTAAAAGTATATATAGAGATACATAGATGACGGCATCAGGTTATGAGTCCTGACGCCGTCATCTCGCCGTAATTAGGGTTTCTTGTCGCCCTATTAAGCTTCTTGACGTCGTCACTCTTTACATTTACTGGGCCGTCTCTTGTTAATATAATGTGTGACGGTCTACTCCATTTAACACGTGACGCCGTCACGTGTTAGTCCTCCAAAAGTTCTCTAGCCCGTCATTTTCTAATAAATTCCATCACTTGAATCTTCAAGTGATAGCGTCACCCTGGAAGGCATGACGTTGTCACGTGTATTTTCCAGCATAGTTTCTTGATTTTGTCGTTTTCTTCACTTTTGACTCCAAAATGCCCAAAATGCTCCATTTTTCGTAATTCTTGTCCCGAGTACCTAAAATGAAAAAAAAAGAGAAAAAAGAAAAGAAAAAAATGATTTAAGGTAATATTTGGCCATATATTTACGATTTAGGGTTTAAATGACCCCCTAAAAGCGTATCAAATAAATCATTATCAGGGAGTAGTAGTTTCTTTGTCTCTTTTATCACTAATTTTATACTTTTTAGGAACATTGAGGACAATGTTCGATTTAAGTGTAGGGAGGGTAAAATGCGACACTTTAGAAACTATAACTCCACTTGATTTCTTTTGTTTTGTTTAAGGGTAAATGCGTAATGAAACTAAGAGAAATACTTGTTAGGGTAAATTTGTCACCAAATTTAAAATTTGTTACAACATATAGGAGTGAAACTTTAGTCTTAATAAGCATCTCATGGGTAGGAATTATAACTAGCACAAAAATCCTACCACTCAAAAATTTCCACCCCAAATATGTGAGGTTCGCCTTTAGATCTTGATTATACAATAATTTGCATGACCAGGCCTTCGATGATGATCAAAGGATATAGGGGATGTTGTGGTTGAGCCAAGCTTGTGTCTAACCTGAAAATAAGAAATACGAAGACACTACGTTAAGTGATTACGCAGGGGTTGGCATTATTCCATCCCTACATTTCATCGAAGGATACCTGAAGGGTTTAATCCTTCGACGTGTGAATAAATATTTGGTATGAAAAGTTTTAGTGAGAATATAGTAAAGTAGAGTTATTGAGATTGCATACCAGACTTATGGATCGTCCAAGCTATTTATAGGGGAGAAAAACAGCTTGGAGAGTGCTTACACCTTTTTCGGAGATCATGGTCCCATGATAAGTGGCAACCGCTAGGGGTTAGTGTCCCACTCCTCCTGGTTTAGCGGGAAAGCTAAGGAGGGAGATGAGACGTAGGTTAAACTTGGTCTTCCCCATGTTTGGGCTTGGCATTATTCCATCCCTACATTTCATCGAAGGATACCTGAAGGGTTTAATCCTTCGACTGGCTAATTCCCATCTGGTAACTAGGTCATTGGTGACTAGTTTTACGCCAATGAAAGTGTTAGGAGGCTAGCCAGAGCCTGCGATTATGTAGGTTTCGAGCAAGACCGAAGGGGAGCCCTTCGACCTGTTCGGAGGGTACATTATCAAGCCCCCTAGTCGAAAGTGATGTACATGTACAAAGGTACATTGCTTGTGACTCTATCTAACTTCTGCATCATGCCCTTAGTCTTTCAAAATCGATAAAAGAGGGAAATATGTTTAGAAATTTAAAGACACATTAAATGCGTCTATCTCATAGTGTCACAGTTACAACGGCATATTTATCGAAAACTCCAAACGTCCATTAAAAATTTAAATGTTCATTTGGAGTCTAGATACGTATCATTTACCATAACGTGTGCGTGACATTCAATAGAGTCATAAGGTCCTATAAATATACAAAAAACCGAAAACCCTATGATGAGTGCTCAAACACTCATCATTTTTTGTCTAATCTGAACTGCAAAACATACAAAAACACTCAGAAATGCATCAAAATACTGAAAATATTTCAAAATTGTGTTTTATATGTTTTAGATGCAAAATGAGCAAAAACAGATGAAAAACGTATAAAGTTTGCAAAATTGGCAGTTTCAGTCCCCCAACTTTCATAAAATTTCAAAACTAATCCCTGGATATTCAAAATATAGAAAATTATCACCAAAGGTCCTTTTTACAATCATAAGTTGTCATATTTTGTCCTTTGGTGAAAAATTGGAAAAGTTTTGGAAAATTAAAATTTAGTCCCTGGAGTTACAGATTTTGGCAGATTCAGTCCCTGGTGGGATATTTTTTAAAGGAAAATCATTTTTTGCCCTTGGAGAATCAAAGTGTATCACAAATAGTCCTTGAGTGAAATTTTCAGAAAATTGCAAGTTTAGCCCCCGAGGTTTGGAAATTTACAAATTTGGTCCCCGGGAAATTTTGAAAAATGAAAATGCAAAAAAATGGTTTTTGATATATTGGTGATTGGCAATTTTGGTACTTATGAGCACTTTGGGAAGGTTTCATTTTCAGTCCACAAGTTTATGAAAATTACAAAAGTGGTCCTTGTGGTTTTTGCAAAATAAACAAAACAAACAAACCAAACCACCCTTTACCCTAAACCACAAACCTGGTCTAAACCCCCAAGCCCAAAACACAAAACCCGGCCCAAACCTAAAACTAAATAACTTGGGGGTCAAACAGTCAACGAGCAGGGTCAACCCAGTCAAACCCCAACCCCCGACCTACTGTTCATCACCACATACCTTCACCTCCATGTTTTCTGCAACTGGTTCCCCCCTCCTCTCCAAACTTCACCAACTCACCCAACTCCCATTAATACTATCAACTACCAACCTCACCTTCCCCCTCCTACCCTCATTAATTACCTCACCTAAAACACTCAAATCTGCCCTTTACCCCATTTCCCGCCAAAACCTCTTTCAAAGGTTGGGATCAAAAGCAAGCCATCCAAAGGTCAGAAAGCAAGTGGGAATGAGAGAGAAGACATCCAGGGTTTATAAAAAGAAAAGAAAAAGAAGAGTTAGTGAGTTATGTAGTGTAGTTTTAGTTTCCTTATGTCGTTTTTTTTAATTTTCCATTTTCCAGTGTTTCATTTAGCTTCTATAATGTAATTTTAATGTTTTAAATGTATTAGAATCTTATTTTCACCAGTAATTCAGTTTCTTATTAATCATTTCAGTTTTTTGTCAATTATTGCTAAAAATCTCAATCACACTCAATGTTGTTAAAAAGTGTTATGTCCTAGTCCAATAAGCTAAATTTAGCTCCCTTATGAGCTTTTTGAAGCTTTGATAGCAAGTAGAGGACTTATAAACCAGTTTAGTTTTATTACTCAAAAATCACCAAAAATAATCAAAAATACAAAATCAGTGTGATAGACAGATGAAGCATGTAGCATGGTGGAGTACTGTGGTAATTGTTTAGTGTCTCATGGGAGACCTTAGGTGGTGACTTGATTACATGTTTCTCATGTTTCAGCTGTGGACAGTTGTAAGCAATTTTTCTATATCAAATTTGTTATACAATCTGTATTAGTAGTTTAGGGCTAATTATTGTTCAAACATGCTTATTCATGCTCATTATTGGTTAGTTTGAGCATCTCAATCAATTCCATGGTTTAAATTGTAAGTTTGCATCACTAAAAACCAATTTTAGTTTACTAAAGGGGTGTTTGGCACGGTGGTTTTGACCACTATGTGTTAGTTTATTTGTTGAATTCTTAGTGAAGTTAGCTCTATTTTGGTACTAATATCTCAGTCAAGGTTTTAAAACTACACCCCTAAGCTTGAAAAGTCAAAATCATAGTCTTAGCCTCATATCTTGTCATCTGTTGGTTTTAAAGTGGGATCACCTTCATATTCAGTTATAGAATTGTTGTTTTAAGCTTATTATAACCTTATATCACTTTATAATCATGTTTACAGTCCATTAGATCCATTTAAAGTCCAAAATAGTCAAAGTTCCAAGTTTTCTTAAAAAGTCAATTTGCCTAGTCTCAGATTTTTCCTAAAGTTCAAGTAATTTTAGTGATTTTTGTGTTTGCTCTTTGGAAGTGAAACGTGTTCCTACTCAAAATCTACCAGCTCAGCTTTGATATCCCATGGTTATTCCATTTTTATGATTTTTATTCTGGCCCACATCATTGTCCAAAGTAGGCTGCAGGGCAACCCTTTGCCCTGGTACACAGATGATCAGTCCACACCCCAACTTTCAATGGCCTCTCATGCTTTCCATAGTGGACCCCACAAGCTGCTTATTGGCTTTTTGAAAAGCCAATAAGCAGCTCTTCAAGGCCCATAGCTTATCTTGGGGTTTGAACCTCATTTCATAGGGCTGCATCACCACAAAAGCTTGTCCCTTCTCTGTGTTGCTGTTTGGTTTTTAGCCTGGCATAATTAGCTTATCAGCTTATTCTGGGTACCATTCTAGCTTATCTAGCTTATTACTGGTTCCTTGAACTTGTTTGATCCTAACCCTCTTCTGTGCAACAGCTTTGAGCTTATTTATTAGCTTTTGGCCTTGACAATTGACCAAAGTCAACTGTCAAGCCTATAAGCCCTCATATAGCTTAATTTTAAGCTACATAAAAGTTGTCTTTGCAAAAGTTACTTGTTTTTAGGTTTGAATTAAGTTTCCAAAAAGACAATTCCAAAAATCCAATTTAATTTTTAAGTGATAGTTTCTATTTAATTTTACGTAAATTTTAATTTTCGTTTTTATAATTTTATTAAGAACTTAGCTTTTTTATATTTTTCTTAATTTCCTTTTAAGTTAAAGTATTTATAGTAATTTTCTCAGATTTTTATTTCATCATTTGGTATTTATTATATTTACTATTAGTTTAATTAATAATTAGTTTTAAATTGCATAATTAGTTTTTATTAAGTAAAACCTAGTTTTTATATTTTTTATAGCTTTTATATGTTATAAAATAATTTTAGAAATTTTCTTGTAATTTTTACTGTTCATTTTCTATTTTTCTTAATTTAAAATAGTTTAATTAGGTAATTAGTAATTAATTAGTAATTAATTAATAGAAAAATCATAAAAAGACAAAAATACTTATTTTTAATTTTAAAAGTTGTTTTTAGTTATTTTATAATTTTAGGAATTTTATTTTCACCTTTTTAGTATTTAATTAATATTATATTGTATTAAAGTGTTTTAACTATTAATAATAAGTATTAAATAGTTTTTAATTAATATTAAATAAATAATTAGTGTAAAAATTAATTTTCTTTTTCTAAAAATTTTCTTTTACCTTGTAGTTTGTAAAAAAGTCATTTTCACCCCCTGAGTGTTTTCAGATTTCACTTTTCACTTTTTATTTCGTACGTTCACGTTTTATTTAAACGTAACGTACGCGTTTTTAGTTTTAAACGTTTCTGGTTTTTCCAACTTTCAAGTATTATTCATATAGCTTATTTAAGCTATTTCTTTGTATATTCCTTAGCTTAATCATTCACAAACCTTTTTTCATCCAAATTCACCCGATCACGAAATCGTTTGGTAACCATCCACACCGCGTCGGGACATAACGACCCGGTGATACCTTATATTACCCGGAGTATTGATCTAGGCTATTTGACTTTGTTGACCATTCTTTGGTCAATATAAGTTGGTGGTTTAGCGTCAATCAATTTTTGGCGCCGCTGCCGGGGAGGTCGTGCGCGTTTTCTAAACGGTTTTGCGTATTGGTGAATCGGGATATACATCAACTATATATTTATCCACCCTTGTTCATATCTTTTCATAAAAACCCAAAAATATTTTTCCTTACCCTCTATCCATTTGATTCTACCTTCTTATACCCATCTCATGTATAATTCTTATGGCGTCTCTCGGCTACACGTGTTTTCACTGTAAAAGTCCGATTGAGGACGGCTTTCGTTGTCTCCGGTGTATTTGTGAGAAATGTGGCAATAATTGTAGTAACAGATTTTGTGTTTTGTGCAATCTGTTCATAAGTCCAAATTCTCTCAATGATTCACCAAATTCTTCTATCTGCCCTTCACAGCCCAAGATACGTGCTATTAATGACAAACCGTCAAGAATTGATCCTAACCTTTCACGGTTTACGGTTAAAAGTTTGTCAAGCAAACATGCTGAGCTTAGGGCAGTGACTGAAAAGCACGACTTGCCCAATCTTCACGTTCATCAAGAACCAATACCCGAGACCATAACGGAAGTGGTGGAAATTGCTAGCTCTCAGAGCACACTACTTGTCCCACCTCCAGATTTTTTTCTTTGTGTCGGTTGTGGTGGCCGCTTTTTGGTTTACCATGTCGTTGGTGTACATGTGTGCAATGTGGTAATGATATTCAAAACGGGAGTTGTTTGTTTTTTGGGTCGAGTAATTCATTTGCTTATGATCCTAATTAAAACTCATTCAACGACTCTTCAAATTTTTCCTATTACCCATCACATTCATACGAGCAAGAATCATATTATCCAAACTTCAATGATGCTTCGTATCAAGATACACCAAGCCAGACTCAACAGTTTTACTGTTGTGAGTACTGTAGTGGTTCACACTACAGTTCTGATTGTCAATCAGGAAGCACGCTTGTCTATTAGCAGTTTCCTGATAACAATTATGACTACAGCACACACGACTCACAGCCACATCAGTTTTACTGTTGTGAGTATTGTGGAGGTCCACACACTAGCTCTGATTGTCAAATAGGGAATCCATTTCCTTGTAACAATTACGACTATTCGTTTTCAGACCCACCTCCACAGTACCAAATGACCCAAGCAACTCCTCTTGTTACTGAGCAAGACATTTTAATAGAGGCTCTTAAGATATTGAAAGATCTTAAAGAGGAGTTGGCTACTTCATCGTTTCAAAGCTCTCGTGAGAAATCTATGGCAAAATTACTTGCGGAAGAACGAGCAGCGAGAAACGAATTGAGCAAGGAAGAATTGCTAGTATTAGAACAAGCAGCTAAAACACGTGCCATATTTCGTAATGCTGCTCTTTACGACGATGATGATGATGATGATGTTACCCTTGATATTTCTCAATTTTGCAAGGGTTCATCAAGTTCATCTGTTGTGATTCCTTCCTCGGAAAATCAGGGAGAAAAGACTATGATAGAATTACTAGCAGAGGAACAAATGAAATTTATAAAACCCATGTCTGCTAGTCCTTCTCAACTCCCTCAGTCTATTATCACACCCGAAGTTCACACTCACTCTCTTAACATGGGGGATGAGCATCTCGACACTGTTCCTAATAAGGAATCGGACGAATTAATAAAGTCTAGTGTTGAGATCCTTGTCCCATTCCCAGGAGAGTCACAGGGGACTTTTGATCAAGTGTGTGATATTCCTTCACCCCCTAATAATCCAAATGATCAAATTGAGACTGTCTCTGATTCAAGTGATGATTGTTTATCTTATGGAGACATTGAATTTGTTGATGCATCACTTCTCCACTCTGATGTTTGTGGAAAACTAGAAGGGGGGGTTGAATAGTTTTACGTCCTTTTAAAATTTATAAACACAAGTTTGTTTTAAAAACTTCGATTCTAGTTTATGTGAATTCAATACTTGCACTATATGAACAATTGTATGATAACTAACTAACAAAACTAATATAGTAAAGGTAAATAAATAAGTAATGAGAAGAGTTAGAAAGATCAAACCACAACACAAGGATTTATAGTGGTTCGGCTACAAGGACACCTTCCTTGTTCCTACTCCACTCCCCGAGTCACCTACTCGAGAGTTTTCTTCACTATGTCAACAAACTCCCTTATGGCGGAGAAAACCGTACACACCAATATACA
Organism: Artemisia argyi; assembly: GCA_030686995.1. Classification (NCBI taxonomy): domain Eukaryota; kingdom Viridiplantae; phylum Streptophyta; class Magnoliopsida; order Asterales; family Asteraceae; genus Artemisia; species Artemisia argyi. The sequence continues at coordinate 131,040,390 of CM060702.1, forward strand.
CACCAATTTACACACCAATCTTCACACCAATCTACACACCAATCTACACACCAATCTTCACACCAATCTACACACCAATCTACACACCAATCTTCACACCAATTTGCTACACACCAATCTTCACAACTATCCTACCTCACTACTAATCAACTTCTACTATCTACACAACTTCTATATCTTCTAAACAATTAATCACAAGCACAACACAATATTCACAAATGAATATATATACACTATACACAACTACTCTTCAACACTTCTTGAACTTGGTTGTAGAGAGTTCTTCTTTTGCACTTAGAATGAGAATGGATGATGAGGGATTGAATCACTTGAAACAAGGATTAATATACAAATGATCAAAGGGTTTTGGATGAGTTTTAGATGGTTATAGATCTGAAAATTTTGTGCAAAAGGTGGGGAAAAATTCCAGAATTAAGGTGGTATTTATAGGAGAAGAAATCTGACAGTTTCTGACAGGGGATCGTGGCCGGTCCCCTTAAAGCATGGCCGGCCCCCTTAAAATTAAGGGGACCGCCCCTTATAATTAAGGGGGCCGCCCAACTGTAACGGCCAGAAAACTTGTCTTTTAGTGGGGAAAGTTTATTTGGTGAAAAACTAACTGATTTTGGTTAAATATTTGAAATCATATATTTAGTATGATTAAAACATTTTTCCTTATTACCAAAAGTGTTTTTCAAAAATATATAATAAGATTATATAATTAAATAAACTTTGTATTAGTTAATTAAATACCCCTTTGATCATGAGATGTATTAAGCACTTGTTTATCCATACCTTAAGTGATTAAGTTGGATATAATGATATAAACTAGCTTAATACTTGTTTACGTAGTAATCAAACGATTGACGAGTTTACATTTTGTGATTGTCAAAATATAGAGATATCGAAAAATATAAATAACGTTTTCATACATTATTTATGTCAACAATCTCCCCCTTTTTGATGATTACAAAATTTAAACTCATTAGTCGAAAATTAGTCTATATACAAGTATTAGAGTGAGTTTATATCACTTCTCCCCCTTTTTGTTAGCATCAAAAAGGTTATCCCGTGTTAATGGAAGCTCCCCCTTGATGTAAGCTTCCCCTCGTTTTGAGGCCAAAAGGAATCGAGATATGGATATCTTGCAAAAATATTTAGTAGCAAGCAACATATATATGTATATAGCGTGCAAAAGTATAAACTAAACATAACCATAACATTAATCAAGTGAAATTAATACATCAAGCATTACATCAACAAATGAAACAAGTAATGCTACAAACAAAAGCCTTAAAAGCTTACAATCATCACATAACAAATAAACCAAAGCTCAAACATAAGAGTCCTCTCTAGAGCTTGCCATCCAAAATGGTTTGAGGTACTTTTATTTGTAAGTCACCAAGCATGTTTAATTGGGAGGAATTGATGGTGAACATGGAGATGGTGATGGAGGAGGAGTGTTTGTTGATGGTGGTGGAGGGGTTGTGTTTATAGGTTGTGGATGCAACAAGTTCTCAATATGAGAAAACATGTATTGCATTTCATCTCTTAGTCCGAACACAATTGTTCGGTTGTGGATGCAACAAAGGCAAGTTTCACCATGAGCTTCAAGTAAGCTCCATGGGACGGGGTTATAGGTTGGTGGATTGATAGGGGATGATGAGAAATGTGCATCAAGAGGTGTTAATGGTGATAATGAGAGGGTTAATGCAAGGGTGGAGTGTTCATTGGTAGGTTGTGATGGTTGAACCATTGGTGGAGGAGATAAGTGGGTGTTTATGTAGTCATTAATGGATGAAGTGGATGGTATGGAGGAAGTAGAATTTCCATTTGTTGAGGGTGTTTTGGAGGGTGCATTTGGTGCACTAGGAGATGAACATTGAGGTTGTGGTGATGGGGTGGTATTGTCTTCATTTGTAAGATCAATGAAGAGTTGTTTGGGTGGTATAATGACAAGTTTTTGTTTCTTGGCATTGTTTGAATGGGTGGTTCTTGGTGATGACATGATGATGGTTTATGAATGATGAGGATGATGAATTATGAATTAAACATGCATGGGGATTATATAGTGGGAAAACATGTTTAGAAGTGGAATTATTTTGAAATTGTAATGTTATATTCCAAAATCAGTTTGGTTTTTAAGAGTAATGATAGCTGGGACTAGCAAAAGGGATCACAGGATGCAAAAGAAAACAGTGTAAAAACTGTTTCAGATGGCCGGTCCCCTTAAATGGTGGCCGGTCCCCTTAATTTTAAGGGGGCCGCCCTTTATGATTTAAGGGGGCCGCCCATCTGACGACCCAGAAACCAAAAATTTTCAAAAATTTTCTGGAAAGATGTTATGTTCTGGTTTGAATGTGCAGCAAGCTCAATTTGGACATTTCACATTTGTTTTGGTTTATTAGAAAGCATACATGTCATATAGTTATATAAACATTAACTAATCATGCAAACATATATATAGATCAAGAGAAACATGTATAAAAATATCAAAGACAATCAAGTTATCATCCTAAACACATATTCAAATAACAAGTATTTCCGAATAAACTTCGGACAAATAGCACACAAGACATAAAAAATAAAACATTGTTTAACAAACATAATCCGACCATATCATTTCTTTTTCTTCCCGAAGATACCCTTCAAAGTCTTCCCAATAGATTTGAAGCCACCTCTAACTTCTTCGTGCAAGCTCTTTTGTCTTATAAGCATCTCGGTAGTTCGTTCATGAAGCACTTCTTCAGTTTGATCATTTGGAGATGGAGTAGAATAGTTGGGATAGTCAAGATCCTCTAAATCGTCAACGAACTCAGAAAACGAAGGGGTACTAGCATCATGGATGTTTTCCTCCTCATCGTCATTATCTTGCCTTGAGGATGATCCATGAAAGCTATGACGACGAGGTTTACCCTTGTCACTTCGAGTTCGTCGAGCTTGTTTTAGAGCGAGAGAACGTAAGGTGGGATAGATGGACTCATAGATACTATTGTCAAGATCGGGGTAGTACTCGATGACATGACGATAGATACGAGTGAGGAACATTCCATATGGAAGGTTGGCTTGGGGAGTTTTTCTAGCATGCTCAATCCGTTTGATAAAGAAGTAGGCCAAATTGTACGGCTTTTCGACAGCGATACAATATAACATGTGAGCAAGGCTCGCCGGGAGATGGTCCCGGTGACCTCCGGTACCAAACGCATTCTCACGAATGAGTTCTTCCCAACGCTTCATGTGAGGGCTTAATTCCTTGAGGAGAAGTTGGTATGGAGAGATGTGAACGTTTTTGGATTTTATCATTCGGCTTGTGGTGGCACGTTCTATACCAAGGACTTGACGAATTTCGTCGGGATGAGGAATTTCTTCGAGATATGGACCGAAGGTTGGTCGATAGCGATTGAGAGATTCGAGGTCCCATTCGTTTGAGAAAACGGCTTGACCTCTGAATGGAATTTGGAGGATATGACCAAATTGTTCGAGAGTTAGGGTGATAAATTCATTTTGAATCATGAAAGAGATGGTGATGAAACCAAGATCATTGGTTTGGACGGTAACTTGGCTATAGAAATCCATAATGAAGCGAGGAATAATAGGTTCATTTATTTCATAAAGACAATTGAAGTTGATGCTTGAAAACAAGCGATTTATGTACTCGGATTGAGCAAAAGCAAGATCTACTACACGTCCCTCATGAATATTTCTATCTTCAATTTGACGATAGATAAGTCCAATGGAAGGAGATGTGGTAGGGAGTTGAGAAACTTTGGGAATGTAGTTTTTAGTGTGAGAAAGATCTTCGGTAGTTGCTTTGGGCATTTTCACCTAAACACATCAACAATACAAAAAGACCAAAATAAATATAAAAAAAAATAAAAGTATATGTTTATTGTTAAGGCTTATGTTGGAACGTAAACATACTTCGTCACTAATCCTAAGAAGTAGATTACCATGTTCCTTAATGTTGTTTTTAACTCGTTCTAGATATATTTTACGAAGTTTAATGGGTGGTTATGGACAAGTCCAAACGCCCTTTAAACATCTATATATATCATGAAATTTGCTAGATTTACATTAGATTGTAAAACTAGCTATTTCTTGCGAGTTTCTTATGCATGTAATTTGTTTTTGAAAAAGATGGTTTGTATTTTTACTTAAAAATGTCATTTTTAGTAATAAACCAAACGCTTCCTTAACTAGTGACTTATAACTCAAGTGCGTCAATATACATATGAATTATATATCTTGACGAGTTCGATAAACAATTTTAAGGTTTATAATTATAACAAAGTTTTATAAAAATTATAATGACTATGTTTTGATATAATTTGGACATAATCCAAACACCCCTATATTGTGAACCAACATAGTTTTTCTTAGTCGAAAAAATGTAATTTCAAGTTTTACAAGTTACACAAGTATAATGTAATTAGTTTTAACACGTTTTCAAATCATTATTCAACAATAAGTTTACTAAAATTTTTGAAAAGGAGTGTATGAAATTTTTCAAAAATTTTCGACATGATAGTTTATAATAACTAGTTTCTAGTGTTAATCAATCATCCTAATCCTAGGTGAAGCATTTGGTTATGAAGTTTTAAGGCTTAATTCGAAATAAATTATGAAATTTGACGAATTTTATAAAACATGCATAATCATGAATATGATCAAATAAGATGAAATTAGATGAAATGTGTTATGAAAAGCTTACAATATGTAGTGGTGATTGTGTTAGATGAATTTGCCCTTTGCGAATTAAGCCGAATTATGTGATTTGGAAGTGATTTGAGAGGTTTTTGGATTTTGAATTTCGTCACAGCAGAGGCAGGGAAAGAGAGGGATGAAAAAGTGGAGTGTTTGGTAAAAGGAAGAAAGGGAAAAACGGGCTTGAGCTCTCAGAGGGCCGGTCCCCTTAAACATTAAGGGGGCCGCCCTTGTATTGGCTGCCGGTCCCCTTAAACATTAAGGGGGCCGCCCTTAAAAATTTGATATTTCAAGTTTTGGTTTCTGGAACAAACAAGAAAATATTTATATATATATACTAGATTTATATTTAATCAAAAATACGTTGAAGAGTATACGCACGAGAGGAATTACTTGACATTTTTACTTGACATTTTGTCAATAAAATTTTCTTGATCGTTTCGGATGAGATTCATCAAGTTGTCAAGCAAACGAGAAAGTTGTGTAAGGTTTATAAGTATATGTATATATATATATTATATAGTATAGGCTTATAAGACGAGAACATAGGAGGGAGACGTATGCAACGGAAGCCGGGAGTTTGTTTCATCCATAGATTTTTCGACTCATCTCACTTCATCAGCATGAGTGTTGATTGAACATTAAAGTTCAATAAGGCAAATGGGGAAAAGAAATGTTCGTAAACGAACAATCTCTAGTTCTAGAAAATCAACAAATGAATTTCCTAGGTTATAAGATCCTAAATATAGCTAAGTATATAAATATATATATATATATATATATATATATATATATATATATATATATATATATATATATATGTATATATGTATATTTAGATATAATATAGTTAAAAAAAATTAATAAGACAAGTAAAATCACATGAATATAACACACTAAACTAAACATGCATTTCTAGACAAGGAACTTAAAAGGAAATGTGTACCTTTTGTCTTTAATGCGTTAATCTTCAAGGTCTTCAAGAAGTAAATCGGACAAGAGGTGACAATGAAAGGTTCCATGTTTGGATGGCGAATATTATTTACGTTGGTGCCCATTGTTTCATTTGTCCAAAGTTATTTGGTCCGAACATGTTTTGTATTTGACTTGGATGCATATAAGGTGGAAACATTCCCCACGGATTGAAGTTCCACATTTGTTGATTATAGTTAAAGTTTCGTCTATTATGGTTTGTTCTTGGTTGAGGTGTTTTAGGTCTAGGATAAGTATTATTTGGTTTCCTAGGTGGTGGAGTTTTAGATCTTGCTTTAGGTTTAGATGATCCAACTTCGGTTTTTAAAGATGGTTTATAAAATGGTTTTATTTCTTCATTACTAGCGATAGGTATTATTTTATTTTTTATGAGTAAATGTTTAGGATTAAGTATTGAAGGTTTTGGTTCATTTTCAAATTTAACGTTTTTAGCTCCACTTGTTGAAGACTCAGTTGAGTTAAATCCTAGTCCGGTTTTATCTCCTGATATTCTTTGAATACTTATAATTTTACTAAGTGAGTTACTACTATTTTCAAATTTATCAAGTTTGCAAATTTCATCCTTAAGTATGTTGTTTTCACTTTTAAGCTCTTGACATGTTTTACATTCTTCAACAATTTCTTTTCCTTTTTCAAGTTGATGTATTTTAATTTTTAGTTCAAGCACTTCATTTTCTAGTTGGTTGTTTATGTATTTTAGTGATTTATTTTTAGCCATAACTAGTTGTCCTATTTTACATAATCTATTGTATTCACTATCTAAATCTTTTTCATCTAATGATAGATTTTCATCACTAAAGTATTCGGATTCGGAACGTACCTCACTTGATGATTTTGCCATGAGACACTTTTCATCCTTTGTTCTTTCATTCTCATCTTCATCACTATCACTCCAAGCACCTCCAACGAATGCTCTTTGATTTTGATCTCTTGTCATCATTGGACATTTTCCAATGAGGTGATTCGGATCACCACACTTGAAACACTTTCTCTCATTCTTGCTATACTTGTCATCATTATTCTTTTGAGGTGTTCTTCTTTCATCGTGTGGTTGTCTAACGAATCTCCCTCGCCTTTTGAAGAATTTCTTGAAATCTCTTACGGCCATGGCATATTCTTCGTCATCACTATCGGAAGATGAGCAATCTTCGTTGTTAAATTCCTTTCTAGCTTTCAAGGCGATTGACTTGCATTGTTCACGTTTTTCTTTAACCATTTCGGAGTCCTTCTTTATAATTGCTTCATAGACTTTCAAATTTCCTATTAATTCGTCAAGTTGTAGAATTGACAAATTCTTTGATTCTTCAATGGCCGTCACTTTAGCTCGCCATTTTGGGTGAAGAGCTCTAAGAAACTTCCTAACAAAATTCTTACTAGAAAAATTCTCATCAAGTGCTTTTAAACTTGTGATGATAGTGTTAAATCTAGCAAAAGCATTATCAATTGATTCCTCTTCCGGAATCGTGAATTGCTCATATTGTTGAACAAGTAGATCTATTTTGTTATCTTTGACTTGATTATTACCTTGGTGAGTTATTAATAAAGAGTTCCAAATTTCTTTTGCGGTTTCACACATAAAGATCCTTTCGTACTCTTTACGTGGTAGCGCATTATAAATAACCATTTTTGCTTCATTATTTTTAGCAAGTTTTCTTTTTAAATCATCATTTTGTTTTTCAAAAGGTACGATTTCATCTTTCTTAGTTTCGGGGTTATTTTGAATAGGTAAAAAATCACCATTGGTAATAACATGCCAAAGATCTAGATCTTTTGATTTCACATAAGTTTCGAATCGATTTTTCCAATATAGAAATCCATCACTCTCAAATAGTGGTGGTCTTTGCATAGATTGCCCTTCTAAATATTTTTCAGATTCCATAGATCGTTACAAGTTTTAAAATACAATATATTTTAAAAATCTTGCTAGACGTGGTTCTAAAACCAATTGTGGAAAACTAGAAGGGGGGGTTGAATAGTTTTACGTCCTTTTAAAATTTATAAACACAAGTTTGTTTTAAAAACTTCGATTCTAGTTTATGTGAATTCAATACTTGCACTATATGAACAATTGTATGATAACTAACTAACAAAACTAATATAGTAAAGGTAAATAAATAAGTAATGAGAAGAGTTAGAAAGATCAAACCACAACACAAGGATTTATAGTGGTTCGGCTACAAGGACACCTTCCTTGTTCCTACTCCACTCCCCGAGTCACCTACTCGAGAGTTTTCTTCACTATGTCAACAAACTCCCTTATGGCGGAGAAAACCGTACACACCAATATACACACCAATTTACACACCAATCTTCACACCAATCTACACACCAATCTACACACCAATCTACACACCAATCTTCACACCAATCTACACACCAATCTACACACCAATCTTCACACCAATTTGCTACACACCAATCTTCACAACTATCCTACCTCACTACTAATCAACTTCTACTATCTACACAACTTCTATATCTTCTAAACAATTAATCACAAGCACAACACAATATTCACAAATGAATATATATACACTATACACAACTACTCTTCAACACTTCTTGAACTTGGTTGTAGAGAGTTCTTCTTTTGCACTTAGAATGAGAATGGATGATGAGGGATTGAATCACTTCAAACAAGGATTAATATACAAATGATCAAAGGGTTTTGGATGAGTTTTAGATGGTTATAGATCTGAAAATTTCGTGCAAAAGGTGGGGAAGAATTCCAGAATTAAGGTGGTATTTATAGGAGAAGAAATCTGACAGTTTCTGACAGGGGAGCGTGGCCGGTCCCCTTAAAGCATGGCCGGCCCCCTTAAAATTAAGGGGACCGCCCCTTATAATTAAGGGGGCCGCCCAACTGTAACGGCCAGAAAACTTGTCTTTTAGTGGGGAATGTTTATTTGGTGAAAAACTAACTGATTTTGGTTAAATATTTGAAATCATATATTTAGTATGATTAAAACATTTTTCCTTATTACCAAAAGTGTTTTTCAAAAATATATAATAAGATTATATAATTAAATAAACTTTGTATTAGTTAATTAAATACCCCTTTGATCATGAGATGTATTAAGCACTTGTTTATCCATACCTTAAGTGATTAAGTTGGATATAATGATATAAACTAGCTTAATACTTGTTTACGTAGTAATCAAACGATTGACGAGTTTACATTTTGTGATTGTCAAAATATAGAGATATCGAAAAATATAAATAACGTTTTCATACATTATTTATGTCAACAATGTTGACTTTCTTCTTGAAGAGTTCGCTGATGAACTCTCTCATATGGATCCTATCCCACCAAGGGATGAAAATGAAGTCTTTGACTTTGAAGCGGATTTGAGAGAGTTAGAATTCTTACTTACTCATGATCCTTCGATTGAACTTACTCAGATCAATCCGCTTCCTCCGGAAAGTGAAAATGATCTGGACGAATTCGAGGCTTTTCTTACTGAAGATAGTTCAACTTCATATGAAGTTGATGGTAATTATCTTGATCCTGAGGGGGACATTCTTTTTCTAGAAAGTTTGTTAAACGAAGATCCATTCCCCCCTCTCCCACCCAAACAACTTCATAATGAGGAAATCAAATCAGTTGAGAAAACTGATAAATTTCCTGAGATCAAGCTCAAGGACTTGCCTCCTCCACTTGAATATGCATTTCTTGAGGAGGAAGTTCTTATCTTAATTGCTATTCAGATCTCTCTTCTTTCCTTCACCTACCAGGTGATTTCTCCTCTTCTTCACTCCTTCGGGAGTGAGGACACTATATTTGATCCCAGCATTTTCATGTATCATTATCTTGAGCCGGATACTTATCTCATCGGTGTGGAACTTTCACGTGCTTCAAATGTTTATCCAAACATCTTGAATGAAAGTCCGATTGAGATTCCTTCTTCCACATCATGCATCCCCAAGGACAAATGAATTCGGGGTCGAGTCAAGCTAGCGACTCGGTAAACAAAAACAGTAGCATGCTTATAGGGTTTTCACCCTAAGTGTGGGGGAGTCCCCCACAATGGTTACAAATAGAGTGAAAAAAAAAAAACAAAATGGTTTTTCCACGCTTAGCTTGTAATGTTGCCCTTTTACGTTCAAAATTTCGGCATAATAGCCGGGATTTTGAATATTGAGGACAATATTCATGCTAAGTGTGGGGGGGTATTCGCTATTCTAGCGAATTTTATCACATTTTACTATATAATACCCCCGTTTTAACCAAAATTTCAAAAATTTTAAAAAATTTTCACTGGTGCTTCAAAATTTTTGTGGTAATCAGTCCGCCTTGTCTAACTGACAAAAGGGATTGGCTAGTCCAGGAGCAAACGGCTCTTGGTAAAGACATATCAAATCCGTTTATGGCTTGCAATTTGCCCAAAATTGTATGGTTCATCAACTCCCCAAAAACAAATGAGTTGGCTAGCCCGCAAGATTATGGCTTGTGGTAAAGGCAGTGGAAAATCCATAATTGGTAATCAGCTCACCAAGATGTTGACTATTCCATCAAGAGCTGGCTAGTCCAGAAGCAAACGGCTTTTGGTAAAGACTACTCAAATCCGTTGACAGCTGGTGGTTTGCTCAAAATCACACGGTTATCAGGTGTGCCACAGTTCTTACACCTGGCTACTCCAGAAGTGATGGCTTTTGGTAAAGAGTTATAAATCCATCAAGTTTTCAAAACAGTATTGCTAGGGACTAGCAATAGTTTAGTGTGGGGGATTGATGAGTGCTCAAACACTCATCATTTTTGGTCTAATCTGAACTGCAAAACATACAAAAACACTCAGAAATGCATCAAAATACTGAAAATATTTCAAAATTGTGTTTTATATGTTTTAGATGCAAAATGAGCAAAAACAGATAAAAACGTATAAAGTTTGCAAAATTGGCAGTTTCAGTCCCCCAACTTTCATAAAATTTCAAAACTAGTCCCTGGATATTCAAAATATAGAAAATTATCACCAAAGGTCCTTTTTACAATCATAAGTTGTCATATTTTGTCCTTTGGTGAAAAATTGGAAAAGTTTTGGAAAATTACAATTTAGTCCCTGGAGTTACAGATTTTGGCAGATTCAGTCCCTGGTGGGATATTTTTGAAAGGAAAATCATTTTTTGCCCTTGGAGAATCAAAATGTATCACAAATAGTCCTTGGGTGAAATTTTCAGAAAATTGTAAGTTTAGTCCCCGAGGTTTAGAAATTTACAAATTTGGTCCCCGGGAAATTTTGAAAAATGAAAATGCAAAAAAATGGTTTTTGATATATTGGTGATTGGCAATTTTGGTACTTATGAGCACTTTGGGAAGGTTTCATTTTCAGTCCACAAGTTTATGAAAATTACAAAAGTGGTCCTTGTGGTTTTTGCAAAATAAACAAAACAAACAAACCAAACCACCCTTTACCCTTAACCACAAACCTGGTCTAAACCCCCAAGCCCAAAACACAAAACCCGGCCCAAACCTAAAACTAAATAACTTGGGGGTCAAACAGTCAACGAGCAGGGTCAACCCAGTCAAACCCCAACCCCCCGACCTACTGTTCATCACCACACACCTTCACCTCCATGTTTTCTGCAACTGGTTCCCCCCTCCTCTCCAAACTTCACCAACTCACCCAACTCCCATTAATACTATCACCTACCAACCTCACCTTCCCCCTCCTACCCTCATTAATTACCTCACCTAAAACACTCAAATCTGCCCTTTCCCCATTTCCCGCCAAAACCTCTTTAAAAGGTTGGGATCAAAAGCAAGCCATCCAATGGTCAGAAAGCAAGTGGGAATGAGAGAGAAGACATCCAGGGTTTATAAAAAGAAAGGAAAAAGAAGAGTTAGTGAGTTATGTAGTGTAGTTTTTGTTTCCTTATGTCATTTTTTTTTTAATTTTCCATTTTCCAGTGTTTCATTTAGCTTCTATAATGTAATTTTAATGTTTTAAATGTATTAGAATCTTATTTTCACCAGTAATTCAGTTTCTTATTAATCATTTCAGTTTTTTGTCAATTATTGCTAAAAATCTCAATCTCACTCAATGTTGTTAAAAAGTGTTATATCCTAGTCCAATAAGCTCAATTTAGCTCCCTTATGAGCTTTTTGAAGCTTTGATAGCAAGTAGAGGACTTATAAACCAGTTTAGTTTTATTACTCAAAAATCACCAAAAATAATCAAAAATACAAAATCAGTGTGATAGACAGATGAAGCATGGAGCATGGTGGAGTACTGTGGTAATGGTTTAGTGTCTCATGGGAGACCTTAGGTGGTGACTTGATTACATGTTCCTCATGTTTCAGCTGTGGACAGTTGTAAGCAATTTTTCTATATCAAATTTGTTATACAATCTGTATTAGTAGTTTAGGGCTAATTATTGTTCAAACATGCTTATTCATGCTCATTATTGGTTAGTTTGAGCATCTCAGTCAATTCCATGGTTTAAATTGTAAGTTTGCATCACTAAAAACCAATTTTAGTTTACTAAAGGGGTGTTTGGCACAGTGGTTTTGACCACTGTGTGTTAGTTTATTTGTTGAATTCTTAGTGAAGTTAGCTCTATTTTGGTACTAATATCTCAGTCAAGGTTTTAAAACTACACCCCTAAGCTTGAAAAGTCAAAATCATAGTCTTAGCCTCATATCTTGTCATCTGTTGGTTTTAAAGTGGGATGACCTTCATATTCAGTTATAGAATTGTTGTTTTAAGCTTATTATAACCTTATATCACTTTATAATCATGTTTACAGTCCATTAGATCCATTTAAAGTCCAAAATAGTCAAAGTTCCAAGTTTTCTTAAAAAGTCAATTTGCCTAGTCTTAGATTTTTCCTAAAGTTCAAGTAATTTTAGTGATTTTTGTGTTTGCTCTTTGGAAGTGAAACGTGTTCCTACTCAAAATCTACCAGCTCAACTTTGATATCCCATGGTTATTACATTTTTATGATTTTTATTCTGGCCCACATCATTGTCCAAAGTAGGCTGCAGGGCAACCCTTTGCCCTGCTACACAGATGATCAGTCCACACCCCAACTTTCAATGGCCTCTCATGCTTTCCATAGTGGACCCCACAAGTTGCTTATTGGCTTTTTGAAAAGCCAATAAGCAGCTCTTCAAGGCCCATAGCTTATCTTGGGGTTTGAACCTCATTTCATAGGGCTGCATCACCACAAAAGCTTGTCCCTTGTCTGTGTTGCTGTTTGGTTTTTGGCCTGGCATAATTAGCTTATCAGCTTATTCTGGGTACCATTCTAGCTTATCTAGCTTATTACTAGTTCCTTGAACTTGTTTTATCCTAATCCTCTTCTGTGCAACAGCTTTGAGCTTATTTATTAGCTTTTGGCCTTGACAGTTGACCAAAGTCAACTGTCAAGCCTATAAGCCCTCATATAGCTTAATTTTAAGCTACATAAAAGTTGTCTTTGCAAAAGTTACTTGTTTTTAGGTTTGAATTAAGTTTCCAAAAAGAAAATTCCAAAAATCCAATTTAATTTTTAAGTGATAGTTTCTATTTAATTTTATGTAAATTTTAATTTTCATTTTTATAATTTTATTAAGAACTTAGCTTTTTTATATTTTTCTTAATTTCCTTTTAAGTTAAAGTATTTATAGTAATTTTCTCAGATTTTTATTTCATCATTTGGTATTTATTATATTTACTATTAGTTTAATTAATAATTAGTTTTAAATAGCATAATTAGTTTTTATTAAGTAAAACCTAGTTTTTATATTTTTTATAGATTTTTTATGTTATAAAATAATTTTAGAAATTTTCTTGTAATTTTTACTGTTCATTTTCCATTTTTCTTAATTTAAAATAGTTTAATTAGGTAATTAGTAATTAATTAGTAATTAATTAATAGAAAAATCATAAAAAGACAAAAATACTTATTTTTAATTTTAAAAGTTGTTTTTAGTTATTTTATAATTTTAGGAATTTTATTTTCACCTTTTTAGTATTTAATTAATATTATATTGTATTAAAGTGTTTTAAATATTAATAATAAGTATTAAATAGTTTTTAATTAATATTAAATAAATAATTAGTGTAAAAATTAATTTTGTTTTTCTAAAAATTTTCTTTTACCTTGTAGTTTGTAAAAAAGTCATTTTCACCCCCTGGGTGTTTTCAGATTTCACTTTTCACTTTTTATTTCGTACGTTCACGTTTTATTTAAACGTAACGTACGCGTTTTTAGTTTTAAACGTTTCTGGTTTTTCCAACTTTCATGTATTATTCATATAGTTTATTTAAGCTATTTCTTTGTAGATTCCTTAGCTTGATCACTCACAAACCTTTTTCCATCCAAATTCACCCGATCACGAAATCGTTTGGTAACCATCCACACCTCGTCGGGACATAACGACCTGTGATACCTTATATTACCCGGAGTATTGATCTAGGCTATTTGAATTTGTTGACCATTCTTTGGTCAATATAAGTTGGTGGTTTAGCGTCAATCACCCTAATTACCTTTATTCATGCCTCCTAAATTTACACTCAGTTGTTTTACTGTTTCGAGCAAAAGGTCTCATCCTTTTTCAACCTTTATTTCATATTGCATATATTGTCGCGCGCCATGGATGCCAAACGTATTATTAGGCAACAAAAATGCAACCTTTCCAAGGAAGCATTAGCCACCTTCCTAAAAGCTCACCCTATACACCAACCATATAAAGTAATTCTTCCTACTTAAGACCAAAACGTTTACGATGCCCCCAAAGGGTATGTTGGCCTATACACCCATGCTTTCACTCGATCAAACTTAAGAATATTGTTGGGAATTATACTAACAGTTACCACGGCTAAGAGAAGATGTTACAACTGCAGAAGATTGTACTTGCAGTGGAAACTCATTATCACTGCAAGAACATATATTACCACTGCTTATTAGATAACTGTTAAGAAATGTGTTTAGATAAATATAGAATAGATCTTGTGTATATCTTATTCTATTAGCTTTATACTTATCTTGTAGAAGAGGACTCCTTGTGCTATAAAAGGAGATCCTAGGTTAAAGGTTTGATATATGTTTCTAGAGCTTCAAGGTGTAACCCTAGTGATATCAAGATCACTCGTATTATTATCATTAATAATATTGGAGCTAATAGTTTGTTTACATACATTGTTCTTATTCATAAACAACTGTCTTACTCACAATCAAACTTCTAAGTGTTACTAAGTAGACTCCGCATACTTAGTGATATAATTCAAAGTATCAATCTAACACAAGTTCAAGGTGTCTAGATCCATCAAGTGGTATCAGAGCCAGGCTTTGATATTTTGATTTAGAAGACTTTAGTTCACTCAGAAGAATCAATGGAGACAGAAACCAGTAACTCAAACATTGCTGCTAAGCTTCCAAAGCTTAAGTTGAATGACTTTGAGATGTGGAGGCTAATGATCGAACAATTCTTTATGGTCCAAGACTACACACTCTGGGAGATCATTATGGTTGGAAATTCTTTCAAACCAAGTTCTACATCAGAGATGGTTAATGGCAAGGAAGTAATTAAGGTCAACACTGGACCTGTTAATAATGATGAAAGACATCAGCTGAAGAATGATCTGAAGGCCAGAGGTTTGTTGCTAATGACACTTCCCAGAGACCAAGTTCTAGCATTCAGCAAGTACAAGACTGCAAAGACTCTTTTTGATGAGATCTGTAATGTTTTTGGTGGCAATGATTCCACCAAGAAGACTCAAAAGACCCTGCTGAAGCAGACTTATGAAAACTTTGGTTCAACAAGTAATGAATCTATTGATAGCATCTTCACAAGGCTACAAAAGATTTTCACTCAACTCACTGTTTTTGGAATTGAGGTGGAAAGGGAAGACCTCAATCTAAAGTTCTTAAGAAGCATACCCTCTGAGTTTGGAACCAATGTTGCTGTGTGGGAAGATAAGCCAGATTTGGAGACCATGAAACTTAATGATTTGTACAATAACTTGAAGGTTATTGAACAAAGATTGAAGAAAGCTGGCAAAATAAGCTCAAGTTCAGGTAGTGTAGCACTCATATCATCATCTCTTGATGATAGTTCAGATGAAAAAAGTGATAGTGATGATGATAGTGCTAACATTGTTGTTTCCACTGGTAGTGGAAGTGTTTCCACTGGTAGCTCAAAGAGACAGATTGCAGGACTTAGTGATACTACTTTTTATGCCTTTATATCAAGTCAAGTGGGTGGTTTAATTCTCAATCATGAGGATTTGGATCAAATTGATGAGGATGATATGGAGGAGATGGACATTAAATGGCAAGTGGCTTTACTAAGCTTAAGGACAAAGAAGTTTTGGAAGAAGACTGGAAGAAAGATCAACATCAGTGGCAATGAAACAGTAGGTTTTGACAAAAAGAAGGTGGAGTGCTATAATTGTCATAAGAAGGGGCACTTTGCCAGGGAGTGCAGGAAGCCAAGGAAATCTGACAACAGGTCAACTTGGTATAAGAAGGAACCTACTACTGATGAGCCAAAGGGGCTATTGGCTATTGATGGAGTGAGCTTTGATTGGAGATTTATGACCAAGGATGAGGAAGATGATTCAGAGTCTGCAATGGTTGCTACTGAGCTTGCACTAATGGCTTTTTCTGACTCTGAGGTACAAATTGATAATGCTTGTTCTAAATCATGTAAGGCCTTAAAAGAGTATGAGAAAATTAAAGCACAATTTAATGAACAATGCCTATAGTTAACTCATACTAATTATAACTTAGCAAATCATAAAAGAGGCTTAGGTGTTTTAGAAACTCAATTAGAGCATTATAGGGCAAATGAATCTAAGTTCAATGATGATATTGCAGTATTAAGAAGAGACTTAGATTATCAGGTTGCTGTTAATAAGGTTCTTAGAGAAGAACTAGAAAAGGTTAAGATGGCTAGTCAGAATATAATGATAACTAAGCAAACACTGGATCATCAATCCAAGTGTATTGACAAAATTTGGGAAGCCCAAGTTGTGAGCAAAGCCAAATCAGGAATTGGATACAAAACAGTTCCACCACCTCTAAGAGGTGTTCCATCACCTCCTGGCATTGACTTAGCTCACACAGGATTAGAGGAATTCCAGGAACCACCTATAACCTATGGACCAAAGTTTGTTAAACCAGTTGAAATTGAAAAGGTTCAGGTTGAGGTTGATATATTTGATAGTGCTAATGACTCATCTCTTAAAGATGAAAATTTAAATGTTGAGTCTAAACCTAGTGTTCCTGAGAATGTTAAAGTGGAGGTTAAAAGAAGTATTCCTGATGTAGTCAAAGAGAAGCCTAGGTCACAACCTAATTTCACTAGGCCCACTACTAGATATGTAGAGATGTACAGAAGTAGGTCACCAACTCCTAGGGGTAATATGAGGAGTTGCAATCATGTTAAATCTAGGCAATTTGGTAGTGATTTTGTGTTCAATAACAAACCCTGTCATATATGTGGTAGTTTTGACCATTTGTCTTATAGCTGTACCTACCATTTGGGAAGAAGGGAAGTGTTTGGGAATACTAGGGTGAATGGACAAAATGCTAATAACTTAACTCACCTAAATCCACTTAGCAAGATGATTCCCAGGTCTGTTTTGCTTCATTCTGGCATTAAACCAGTTTCCACTGCTAGACCAGCAGTTGCCACTGCTAGAAATAAAAACAGAGTTTACCCTAAGCCCCCTGTTACTACTTTTGTTATATCTACTCAAACAGGGAAAAAGACCAATTTTGAAAAGAAAGTTAACAATAATCAGAAGTGGGTACCCAAAGTTTCAAAACAAGCAGTTTCCACTGCTAAGCCAGCAGTTTACCACTGCAAGGCCAAAGGTTACCACTGGTGGGTCTGTTAACAAGAAAAGGGTAAATATGGGAAATACTGTTAAGGCCTCAACACGTTGGGAATGGAAACCAAAAGGAACCATCACCTCAAACAATCCCAATGGTGTATCAATGACCTTTGATAGATATAATTATATTGATACACGAGGCAGATCCAAGTCATTTGTGGCTTGGGTCCCCAAAAGGAACTAATTCCTTTATTTTATGTGCAGGGACATTCCAGGCACATGACTGGCAATAAGTCCTATCTTTCAGACTTTCAACCTTATGATGGATAATTTGTCAGCTTTGGAGGAGGAATTGGTGGCAAAGTTTCTGGCAAAGGAACAATCAAGGCTGGAAACATTGATTTTGAAGATGTGCAGTATGTGAAAGAACTCAAGTACAACCTCTTTAGTGTGTCACAGATGTGTGACAAGAAGCATAGAGTTCTATTCACAGAAGATGAATGCTATATCTTATCTAAGGATTATAAGCTTCCTGATGAAAGTGACATTTTGCTTAAAATCCCTAGAAAAGGTAATATGTATAGCATTGACATGAAGAACATAGTGGCTAATAATGATGTTACTTGCTTGCTTGCTAAAGCCACTTTGGATGAATCAATGCTTTGGCATAGAAGACTTGGTCATGTCAACTTCAAGACCATCAACAAGATTGTAAAAGATGGACTTGTTAGAGGTCTACCAGAGAAAAGATTTGAAAATGACCAAACTTGTGTTGCCTATCTCAAAAGAAAGCAACACAGAGCTTCATGCAAGACCAAAGCATTCAATTCTATTGATCATCCACTCTTTATGCTGCATATGGACTTGTTTGGTCCTACTTCTGTGAGCAGCATAAATTTGAAGAAGTATTGTCTTGTTGTGACTGATGATTTTAGTAGATTCAAATGGGTTTTCTTTTTAAGAACCAACAATGAAACCACTGGCATCCTTAAGACATTCATCACTGAAGTTGAAAATCAATATGAAAAGAAAATCAAGATCATCAGGTGTGACAATGGGACAGAGTTCAAGAATAAAGTTATGGATGATTTCTGCAGAGACAAAGGTATTAAAAGAGAATTTAGTGTTGCAAGAACTCCTCAACAGAATGGAGTTGCAGAAAGAAGAAACAGAACACTAATTGAGGCTGCTAGAACTATGTTAGCTGATTTAAAGCTTCCAGTGACTTTTTGGGCTGAAGCAGTTAACACTGCTTGTTACATACAGAACAGAGTTTTAGTGGTCAAAACAAAGAACAAGACACCTTATGAGTTGTTTAGAGGAAGACCTCCTACTTTGGAGTTTATGAGGCCATTTGGGTGTCATGTTACCATTCTCAATACCATTGATCATCTGGGTAAATTTGAAGATAAGTCTGATGAAGGCTTCTTTGTTGGATACTCTATGGTTAGCAAGGCTTTTAGAGTATATAACTTAAGAACGAAGAAGATTGAAGAGAACTTACATGTTCAGTTTCTTGAAAATAAAGCAAACATGGCAGGTTCAGGACCAGATTGGCTATTTGATCTTGAAACATTATCAAATACAATGAATTATGTTCCTCTCACTTCAAGCACTGGTGACAAAGATCTTGAAGATTCAGAAGAATTCATTGATGAAGATGAAGCTTGTAAAGATGATGAAGATCAAATTGTTATGCCACTTTGGGACTTTGTTGATAATTCTGAAAAGACAAGTGATGCAGATGGTGTGAATTTTGATGTAAATAAAGATATTCCTACTAGCAGTGGTAACTCCATTCCCACTGCTACATCAGAAGTTTCCACTGTCAACCCAAATGTGGAACATACTTATCAGGAATCACCAAGTGATGATGTAGAGATCTCAAACATGCCTACAACATATGATACTCCTAGCACATCACAGTCTTCAATTCACAAAGTGCATCCACTTGATAATGTTATTGGTGAACTTCAATCAGGTGTGAAGACTAGAAGACAAACAAAGAAAGATGATATTCATGGGTTCATAAGTGAAGTGTATGAGTCCAAGAAACATAGTAAGAAGAATGAGTGTTTGTTTTTCTGTTTTCTCTCACAGGTGGAGCCTAAGAATGTGTATATGGCTCTAGGAGAATCTAGCTGGGTTGAAGCTATGAAAGATGAGTTGCTTCAGTTTAAACTTCAACAGGTTTAGGTTCTTTGTGACTTGCCTGATGGTATGAAGGTCATTGGTACTAAATGAGTTTTCAGAAACAAGAAAGATGAAAGAGGCATTGTAATCAGGAACAAAGCTAGATTGGTTGCTCAAGGATACACTCAAGAGGAGGGTATTGATTATGAATAAGTGTTTGCTCCTGTTGCAAGGATTGAGGCTATTAGATTGTTTTTAGCCTATGCATCATTTATGGGCTTTATAGCCTATCAAATGGATGTTAAGAGTGCTTTTCTGTATGGAACTATTGATGAGGAGGTATATGTCTCTCAACCTCCAGGCTTTAAAGATCCTCAACACCCAAATAAAGTTTATAAAGTGGTTAAGGCTCTTTATGGCTTACATCAGGCTCCAAGGAAGTGGTATGAAACCTTAGCTAATTATTTGTTGAATAATGGGTTTCATAGAGGCAAGATTGATCAAACTTTGTTCATCAAGAAGGACAAAGGTGATATTCTACTTGTGCAAGTATATGTTGATGATATTATCTTTGGGTCTACTAAACAAGAGATGTGCAAAGAGTTTCAGAAGCTGATGAAGGATGAATTTCAAATGAGTTCTATGGGAGAACTTACATTCTTTTTGGGGCTGCAAGTACAACAGAGTAAAGAAGGCATCTTTATCAGTCAAGACAAATATGTGACTGAGATTATTAAGAAGTTCAAGTTTACTGATGTAAAATCCTCAAATACCCCTGCTGACAAGACCACTCACCTATTGTTGAAGAATGCTAGTGGTGCTAATGTTGATGTCCACACTTACAGATCTATGATTGGTTCTTTGATGTATCTTACTTCATCAAGGCCAGACATTATTTTTGCTGTATGTGCTTGTGCAAGATTTCAAGTGACTCCAAAGACATCACATATGACAGCAGTGGAAAAGATTTTTAGGTACTTGAAGACTTATCCTAATCTAGGATTATGGTATCCAAGAGACTCTCCAATGGAATTGATCACATACTCAGATAGTGACTATGCTGGTGCAAGTTTGGATAGAAGATCAACTACTGGAGGATGTCAATTTCTTGGATGTAGATTAGTGTCATGGCAGTGCAAGAAGCAAACTATGGTTGCTACTTCAACCACTGAAGCAGAATATGTTGCAGCTGCTAGTTGTTGTGCTCAGATCCTTTGGCTTCAGAATCAATTATTGGATTATGGGTACAATTTCATGAACACCATTATCTATATAGACAATAGTAGTACCATATGCATTATTAAAAATCCTGTGCAACACACTAAAACTAAACATATTGAAATTAGACATCACTTTATTAGAGATTGTTTTGAGAAAAAGCTTATTAATGTTGTCAAAATCCATATTGATGACAATTATGCTGATTTATTAACAAAAGGGCTTGATGTGGGTAGGTTTCAATACTTGGTAACAGGTATTGGAATGCTAAATCCATAAATGTTTGATGTCTAATACTTTTCAGTGTTGCAGGATACTTTTTAGGTACTATTATTGTTTGTATTGTATGTATGGTTTTCTACTAATTTGTATGCAGAGTTATCAAGAGCACAGTGGAAATTATCATACAACAGTGGAAAGGGATGAGTTTTCTACAAGTTCTACTAAAGTTTCGGGAGATTCTTCCAAACAGGGGAGGAAAACAGATGCAGAGCTTAAGGGGAGGAGTAAAAATTTTGAAAAAGAGTTTGCTGAGCTCACTGATTCTGATAATGCTCAAGCAAAAGATGATATAGCTGAGACTGAGGGGAGGAAATTGGATTTTGAAGATATGGATGCTGATTTTAACTTTGATGATTTAGTTGGAACTGCTCAACCAATTTGCACTGAAGCAGAACAAGTTCCCACTGATCAACCAATTACCACTGCAAGTGAAAAAGTTCCCACTGCTACTCAAGAAATTACCACTGCAAAGGAAGAAGCTGCCAGAACAAGATCAGTCAAAGGAAAAGCTATTGTGACTGGTTTAGAACAAGAGCTTACAAGAAAAATTTCTAAGAAAGAACAAGCTCAAATTAATTTTGATGCAAGATTGGCAGAGCAACAGCAAGCAGCAGAGAATGAAAGAAAGAGAAAGCTAGAGGAAGATGAAGTTGCTAGTTTTATGGAAGCAAAGTGTCACAACTCGTAATTTCCGGTCATTTTCCAAACCTTGACAATTTACTATTCACAAGTTACTATTCACCATTTACTATTCATCGATCACTATTCATCGTTTTTTAGGTCAATTTGACATTTCGAGAAACATTCGGAAATTTTACTATTCACTTGACACTATTCATTTCCGAGAGAAAACCACTATTCACGTGCATTACTCATGTCATCGTAAATTTAGTTTACGAATATTCAAATTCGCGTAACCATATTGGTTCGGGAGCGAATTCATGCATTATCATTTGGGACATCTCATACAGACTAGAAATACTCTACGTATCATCATATGGCACTTGCATACTATTCCACTCGTAGGATAATTAAATTAATATTTTTGGTATAAGTAACGATTTACGTATGTTTATTTTAGATAAACGTTAACACGCGATCAATAACGAGAATAACACGTCCGACACTCCCGACTATGATCCCAATATATTTTTATACTCATTCTTATAATATAAAAATTATATTATTAATTTACCCGGTGTTTTGAGATCGATTACTATATTTCACGGTCGGAGCTTATTACTCAGTCGGTTTGCAATATTTCAACCCGATAATTATTCTAATACTCGTTTCTCACCAGGAATAATATTTTACAACTTTTACAACTTCGTCGTATTTTATTTTACCTCGTCACGATTTATTTTTAGTTAACACGGTACCCGATAACACCAATGCACCAAATAAACTAACTAATACTTATGCAAGGGGACAAGAGCATTAAGTAGCCATCAACACAACCCATCCCTCCCCTTGTTTCACGTCAGCCCCCCCTCCTTTTTGTCATAAAATCTAATCATTTACTTGACCAAAATCTTTCACATTATACTTAATAGATATTTTACCACACAAGTCTCATTTTCACTAGATATCAAAGCTCTCATTCTCCCTTTCTCTCTACCATATGCACGGCAAGAAAACACCAAGGAGCAAGAACAAAATTTTTCCAAGATCAAGTTGTTAACAAGTTCATTTAGTCATTCTTGTAAGGGTTTTGCAATATAAACTTAAGAATCCTAAGGTTTTGATCATCTAATCACACCACCTTTCAAAGTAAGTTACCAAGTTATTTTTCATGTTTTCATCTAATATATACTAGTATCACATGATTTCCATACTTTATTTCATGCATATACTAGTTTTTACCACTTTATTTTATAAACTTTTTGAACATACAACCCTAGAAGTAGATTATAGTTAGATCCTTGTTAGATCCACTTGGTTTATGATGTTTAGGAACCCATGACACCCTAAGAAGGTGTATGGTAGGATTAGACTAGTTTTGTGGTGATTGAAAGTGGTTTGATTGGTTTTGGGACAAGTTACAAACTAGAAAACTCATTTTTTGGCACTAATAGAAAAGTGGCTGTCCTTATTTTGAAAACGTGGCCAACTCAGTAGGTTGTGGGTAATATTTGACCAAAGATTTAGAAAATAAATTCCGAGACGAAACTATGGCCGAAAACGGGGATAAAAACGAGTTAATAACGAAGGAGATATGATTTTCCGAATATTAAGAACGAAAAATACTTTCAAATATAGGTTCTGTCCCAAATCGCCAATTTCAGAAAACTCAGGGGTTTCCGGGTAACATTGGGTTAGATATTCAGAAAATACTTTCAAAAACGAAACCGTGGCCGCTTGAATCACTAAAATCCGAGTTACGACGAAAAAGATATACTATTTTCTATTTTAACGACGAAAACTATTTACTGAAAAATACCTTGCTGTCCCACGATTTTCATGGACTGTTTCGAGGCTTAAAATTTGATTTAGCCGTCCCGATTTATCAAAAATATATTAGTATGCCATCCCACGATTCCGGGGATATAAAGAGCGTAGAAAACGAGCTTATAACGAAAAAGATACAAGCGTTTGAACTTAGACGATTTTTACAAATTTCCATCAGCTTTTCTATTATTATTTTGCCGTAAAATTTTCTTTGCGAGACACCACTTTCTCGGCTGTTTTTCTTTATGATCGGATCAGTTTGAGTCCGAGCCGTAGTTTTATGAAATCAAGACTTTCCAGCAAGCTTTTCAAATCAATTGGCCGTTCGTCGAATAGACTTATAACGAATAAACTACGACCTCATCTATATACCCGATAAACTATATATTTTTGACAGCTTTTACTATAATGAAATTTTCTAAGTGTTGAACATAATACTTTCAAGTAACAACAATAAGAGTCGATTTTCTCATCGATCGAGACCCGTATCGCCAAAGGTTAAATAACGCGACTTCTAGATATTGTTACAAGGTTTTCAAAAACGAGGAATATAACACTAACATTTTATACGATATACTACGACAAGTTATATACTTCTATATTTGGACTTATTTTTCCTAAGTATGGAAACTATTTTACTATGACGATAACTAGTATTTCCAATTTACGAGTGGTATAGGCATCATGTGCACGTGCATTCATTTCATTATGTCATGATCTAAGGTAGATCGTTATTACTCATATTAGGTTGCGGTTAGAGATCGTGCCTCCTTTCAGTGTATCCATTCTTGTCATCATTGCTATCGCTCCAGGTGAGTCATAGCCCCTACTATTTTGATTGTTTTGCAAACTCTTTGGGGGAGAATACATGCTCGTTTTACTTAAAACGCATTACTTGTTTTACCTGGTTGATTTCTCAAATATTCCCAGCTTTATCTAAATATATATTTGATCACCTGCACTTCATTAGTATGCTTGACTACCGGTATTTCTTTGGTATATTTAACCACCTGCATTCATTGGTATGTTTGATTTTCTTGTATTTCATGGGATTGATTATCCTTGTTTACATGACCACATTGTCATAAATTGTTTATCTGGCGACATTGTCAGTATTATTTATCTGGCGACATTGTCAGTATTATTTTATCTGGCGACATTGTCAGCGTTATTTATCTGGCGACATTGTCAGTATTGTTTAGATAATCTCATTGACTGAATCATTTTATTTATATAGCCGTTTTGCTATATTTATCTGGGAATTTGGATATCATATTACTTTTGTTCACGTAGACTTTAACACTTTTGGCAGTGGGTTGTAAACACACAGGTTACAAGTCTCTTATGGCGGGACCTGTAACTGAGTGGATTTACGATGCCTTTGCTGGGCGATCTTTTCTCTATAGGCATTATTTGTTAAACAAACTCTATGAACTCACCAACCTCGTGTTGACACTTTAGCATGTATTTTCAGGTTTTAACCAATGGCACGCTACTGGAGGTTTTGGCAGGGCATGGCATGGTCATAGAAGACTCTGATTATTTATATGGGGACCGTTTTAAACTACTTTTAAGGGCCTACTTCCGCACTACTTTTAACAATGTAAATTTAACATTTTTGATTAAACTATTTATTCTAAATGATTCAAATGAAAACCATTTTTGAACTTGTGTTGTAATACCAATTGAGTTACACCCCAGCTACACGTATGCTTCCGCTGGACCCGATTTTGGGGGTGTGACAGATTGGTATCAGAGCTTTGGCTATAGCGAACTAAGTGTTTTTAAAACCTAGACTATAGCTACTTTTACGAAAAACTTAACCCTATGACCGTCACGTGCCTGCCTGCCAAGTTGATGCCTCACTTGTGGTTTGTTGCTGACTTAGGTGATGAGATTTGTGTCTCATTATCTGGCATATTATATTCACTTATTCTAGTAGATTACTATCATTGTCTTTCATATAAGCATGCTCATGTATCGTATATGTCACCGCGTTATGTTCTTCTTTGCATAGTTTCATCATTTGACCTCGAGTTTGGTCACTTGCTTTTGTCTTTCTGTACGTCTTGGTAGTATAACTGAGCTGAGTATTTCAAAATTCATGGAACCTCGGTGGAATATAGACTAGTCACCTATATTCAACCCGGGATAGTGGGACATAGGCTGACTACCTATATCCGACTCAGAAATGAATTTTGAAACACTAAGAATGGTTATAATAAAATTTTGTCTGGAATAAATTCTCAACTCATTTTCCAAATGTTTTGTTCATGTGTGCGTACTTACTTTCATCACAATCTCATTATGTCGCGGATGTCACAGTCTTTTCCCTTCTCACCATTATTATCATTCCTCTTCCCCATATATAAAAGGAATTAGCTTACACTCTATAGATTCCTACGTCACTCGTTCCTCACTACTACCAATATTGATAAGTGGATATTATCAATGACCTCCCTAGGAAAGACTTTCCATACCTTCTGTGAGAAGGATCTCTCGGTACAGTAAGACCATTCAAAACTCAAAAGAAATCCCAAGATATCACAAAACCATTCGAACCACTATCACTGGCCTGATTGCCACAATTCCACTATCTGGAAAGTATCGGCTTGACTGAATTGTAAGATTCGTTCAGATACGAGTGCTCACTAAGCAACACCATAGAGATAAATCCAACCTTTTAACCGAGATTATAAATTGAACATGTCCTCACCAATAGACTTTATTCGAACGTGTTAGACACCTATGCCTTTGTGCAGACATACATACCTGACTATTTTATCCTCTTAATATTTTCACTTTTAAATGGATTTTTCTCCAAACTATAGTTATGGAAAACATATATCTTGTAAGAAATACTTTTCTAAGACACTTATTTTGACAAGCAAGTTTCTTTTGGTTAATCTTTTACAAAACTACTAGATGCTAAGAAATTTTAAACATCGATTTTTGGTAAATCATAATATCCATCTTATGTTGAAAATAGTTCTATCTTGCATAACTATTAAATTCTAAAACATCAAGAAAAGTGTTACTTAAAAGGCTGTTTGCTTAAAGTTGTAAATTTATTTAGTCAGGAAAGGTCTTTGAACAAAACACACAATTTCAAAACAAACTTTGAAAATCAATCACTAGATTACCTCACTCATATCTTTAGGATTTTGTGATTTGATGACATATAACTTGGGGAAAATCTTAGTAATGGAGACTAAGCACCGTAGGTGGAGAGAGACCCTAATTCATGACATTCCTGCGGAAGAATCACAACCTTATACTAATCTATTATTTTCAAACAACACCCTTGACGGACCTAACCTTGTAAGCCTTTCAAAACAAGATTCATGATACCCATTTCAATTATTCCTAATAAAGGAATTTAATTCACCTCAACTCCTAGCGATTTCATTAAGATCCCTTTGGAACCACACCACCTATCATTTGTAGACCAATGGTCAGAATTTGAGATTGATTTAAACATAGGGAGATATGCCCAAATCGGGTGTGATTGACTCTAGAAATGGTTGGACTAACCATTTTCCATAAATCAGATTCCTTTATAACCATAGTTACCACACGAGCCTAGAGACTATACCATTTAAAGCACTCTATGGTCGAAGTGCCCCTATCCATTGACGAATTGAAATTGGAAAATCCTAACTCACTAGTCTAGTAGGCATTCATGAAATAACCAGAAATTTCCTACAAGTCAAGAAGCAATTACAAATTCTATAAGTTGTAAACCATTAAAACTTCAAGTTGGTAGCCAGATCATGTTGAAAGTTCTGCCTAGGAAAGGCATGATATCATTCAGAAAACTGGGAAAGTTGAACCCGATATACACTGGACCACGTAATATTTCAGACAGAGTAGGCCTGGTGGCCGTCAGACTTGAGCCTTGTTAGAGAACAACCGGATTACACAACCATGTTTCACCTATTCAAATCTCGGGAAATGACTTTCAGATTAGTCACTCGTGATCCCATTTGGAAAGGAACCTAACCCAAGAACAAACGTAGACTTGGTAATAACCAATAGAAATCATGGACCGTTAGGTCAAACGGTTGAAGCGGAGTCGAATTCCTATCGTGGAAGTTCGTTGGAATTCTCAATTATTATCATCTTTTCACCAATATACTTCAGAGACCAACCAAAACTGAACTTCGGGACGAAGTTCCTGTTAGAAGGGAAGACTGTCACAACTCGTAATTTCCGGTCATTTTCCAAACCTTGACAATTTACTATTCACAAGTTACTATTCACCATTTACTATTCATCGATCACTATTCATCGTTTTTTAGGTCAATTTGACATTTCGAGAAACATTCGGAAATTTTACTATTCACTTGACACTATTCATTTCCGAGAGAAAACCACTATTCACGTGCATTACTCATGTCATCGTAAATTTAGTTTACGAATATTCAAATTCGCATAACCATATTGGTTCGGGAGCGAATTCATGCATTATCATTTGGGACATCTCATACAGACTAGAAATACTCTACGTATCATCATATGGCACTTGCATACTATTCCACTCGTAGGATAATTAAATTAATATTTTTGGTATAAGTAACGATTTACGTATGTTTATTTTAGATAAACGTTAACACGCGATCAATAACGAGAATAACACGTCCGACACTCCCGACTATGATCCCAATATATTTTTATACTCATTCTTATAATATAAAAATTATATTATTAATTTACCCGGTGTTTTGAGATCGATTACTATATTTCACGGTCGGAGCTTATTACTCAGTCGGTTTGCAATATTTCAACCCGATAATTATTCTAATACTCGTTTCTCACCAGGAATAATATTTTACAACTTTTACAACTTCGTCGTATTTTATTTTACCTCGTCACGATTTATTTTTAGTTAACACGGTACCCGATAACACCAATGCACCAAATAAACTAACTAATACTTATGCAAGGGGACAAGAGCATTAAGTAGCCATCAACACAACCCATCCCTCCCCTTGTTTCACGTCAGCCCCCCCTCCCTTTTGTCATAAAATCTAATCATTTACTTGACCAAAATCTTTCACATTATACTTAATAGATATTTTACCACACAAGTCTCATTTTCACTAGATATCAAAGCTCTCATTCTCCCTTTCTCTCTACCATATGCACGGCAAGAAAACACCAAGGAGCAAGAACAAAATTTTTCCAAGATCAAGTTGTTAACAAGTTCATTTAGTCATTCTTGTAAGGGTTTTGCAATATAAACTTAAGAATCCTAAGGTTTTGATCATCTAATCACACCACCTTTCAAAGTAAGTTACCAAGTTATTTTTCATGTTTTCATCTAATATATACTAGTATCACATGATTTCCATACTTTATTTCATGCATATACTAGTTTTTACCACTTTATTTTATAAACTTTTTGAACATACAACCCTAGAAGTAGATTATAGTTAGATCCTTGTTAGATCCACTTGGTTTATGATGTTTAGGAACCCATGACACCCTAAGAAGGTGTATGGTAGGATTAGACTAGTTTTGTGGTGATTGAAAGTGGTTTGATTGGTTTTGGGACAAGTTACAAACTAGAAAACTCATTTTTTGGCACTAATAGAAAAGTGGCTGTCTTTATTTTGAAAACGTGGCCAACTCAGTAGGTTGTGGGTAATATTTGACCAAAGATTTAGAAAATACATTCCGAGACGAAACTATGGCCGAAAACGGGGATAAAAACGAGTTAATAACGAAGGAGATATGATTTTCCGAATATTAAGAACGAAAAATACTTTCAAATATAGGTTCTGTCCCAAATCGCCAATTTCAGAAAACTCAGGGGTTTCCGGGTAACATTGGGTTAGATATTCAGAAAATACTTTCAAAAACGAAACCGTGGCCGCTTGAATCACTAAAATCCGAGTTACGACGAAAAAGATATACTATTTTCTATTTTAACGACGAAAACTATTTACTGAAAAATACCTTGCTGTCCCACGATTTTCATGGACTGTTTCGAGGCATAAAATTTGATTTAGCCGTCCCGATTTATCAAAAATATATTAGTATGCCATCCCACGATTCCGGGGATATAAAGAGCGTAGAAAACGAGCTTATAACGAAAAAGATACAAGCGTTTGAATTTAGACGATTTTTACAAATTTCCATCAGCTTTTCTATTATTATTTTGCCGTAAAATTTTCTTTGCGAGACACCACTTTCTCGGCTGTTTTTCTTTATGATCGGATCAGTTTGAGTCCGAGCCGTAGTTTTATGAAATCAAGACTTTCCAGCAAGCTTTTCAAATCAATTGGCCGTTCGTCGAATAGACTTATAACGAATAAACTACGACCTCATCTATATACCCGATAAACTATATATTTTTGACAGCTTTTACTATAATGAAATTTTCTAAGTGTTGAACATAATACTTTCAAGTAACAACAATAAGAGTCGATTTTCTCATCGATCGAGACCCGTATCGCCAAAGGTTAAATAACGCGACTTCTAGATATTGTTACAAGGTTTTCAAAAACGAGGAATATAACACTAACATTTTATACGATATACTACGACAAGTTATATACTTCTATATTTGGACTTATTTTTCCTAAGTATGGAAACTATTTTACTATGACGATAACTAGTATTTCCAATTTACGAGTGGTATAGGCATCATGTGCACGTGCATTCATTTCATTATGTCATGATCTAAGGTAGATCGTTATTACTCATATTAGGTTGCGGTTAGAGATCGTGCCTCCTTTCAGTGTATCCATTCTTGTCATCATTGCTATCGCTCCAGGTGAGTCATAGCCCCTACTATTTTGATTGTTTTGCAAACTCTTTGGGGGAGAATACATGCTCGTTTTACTTAAAACGCATTACTTGTTTTACCTGGTTGATTTCTCAAATATTCCCAGCTTTATCTAAATATATATTTGATCACCTGCACTTCATTAGTATGCTTGACTACCGGTATTTCTTTGGTATATTTAACCACCTGCATTCATTGGTATGTTTGATTTTCTTGTATTTCATGGGATTGATTATCCTTGTTTACATGACCACATTGTCATAAATTGTTTATCTGGCGACATTGTCAGTATTATTTATCTGGCGACATTGTCAGTATTATTTTATCTGGCGACATTGTCAGCGTTATTTATCTGGCGACATTGTCAGTATTGTTTAGATAATCTCATTGACTGAATCATTTTATTTATATAGCCGTTTTGCTATATTTATCTGGGAATTTGGATATCATATTACTTTTGTTCACGTAGACTTTAACACTTTTGGCAGTGGGTTGTAAACACACAGGTTACAAGTCTCTTATGGCGGGACCTGTAACTGAGTGGATTTACGATGCCTTTGCTGGGCGATCTTTTCTCTATAGGCATTATTTGTTAAACAAACTCTATGAACTCACCAACCTCGTGTTGACACTTTAGCATGTATTTTCAGGTTTTAACCAATGGCACGCTACTGGAGGTTTTGGCAGGGCATGGCATGGTCATAGAAGACTCTGATTATTTATATGGGGACCGTTTTAAACTACTTTTAAGGGCCTACTTCCGCACTACTTTTAACAATGTAAATTTAACATTTTTGATTAAACTATTTATTCTAAATGATTCAAATGAAAACCATTTTTGAACTTGTGTTGTAATACCAATTGAGTTACACCCCAGCTACACGTATGCTTCCGCTGGACCCGATTTTGGGGGTGTGACAGATTGGTATCAGAGCTTTGGCTATAGCGAACTAAGTGTTTTTAAAACCTAGACTATAGCTACTTTTACGAAAAACTTAACCCTATGACCGTCACGTGCCTGCCTGCCAAGTTGATGCCTCACTTGTGGTTTGTTGCTGACTTAGGTGATGAGATTTGTGTCTCATTATCTGGCATATTATATTCACTTATTCTAGTAGATTACTATCATTGTCTTTCATATAAGCATGCTCATGTATCGTATATGTCACCGCGTTATGTTCTTCTTTGCATAGTTTCATCATTTGACCTCGAGTTTGGTCACTTGCTTTTGTCTTTCTGTACGTCTTGGTAGTATAACTGAGCTGAGTATTTCAAAATTCATGGAACCTCGGTGGAATATAGACTAGTCACCTATATTCAACCCGGGATAGTGGGACATAGGCTGACTACCTATATCCGACTCAGAAATGAATTTTGAAACACTAAGAATGGTTATAATAAAATTTTGTCTGGAATAAATTCTCAACTCATTTTCCAAATGTTTTGTTCATGTGTGCGTACTTACTTTCATCACAATCTCATTATGTCGCGGATGTCACAGTCTTTTCCCTTCTCACCATTATTATCATTCCTCTTCCCCATATATAAAAGGAATTAGCTTACACTCTATAGATTCCTACGTCACTCGTTCCTCACTACTACCAATATTGATAAGTGGATATTATCAATGACCTCCCTAGGAAAGACTTTCCATACCTTCTGTGAGAAGGATCTCTCGGTACAGTAAGACCATTCAAAACTCAAAAGAAATCCCAAGATATCACAAAACCATTCGAACCACTATCACTGGCCTGATTGCCACAATTCCACTATCTGGAAAGTATCGGCTTGACTGAATTGTAAGATTCGTTCAGATACGAGTGCTCACTAAGCAACACCATAGAGATAAATCCAACCTTTTAACCGAGATTATAAATTGAACATGTCCTCACCAATAGACTTTATTCGAACGTGTTAGACACCTATGCCTTTGTGCAGACATACATACCTGACTATTTTATCCTCTTAATATTTTCACTTTTAAATGGATTTTTCTCCAAACTATAGTTATGGAAAACATATATCTTGTAAGAAATACTTTTCTAAGACACTTATTTTGACAAGCAAGTTTCTTTTGGTTAATCTTTTACAAAACTACTAGATGCTAAGAAATTTTAAACATCGATTTTTGGTAAATCATAATATCCATCTTATGTTGAAAATAGTTCTATCTTGCATAACTATTAAATTCTAAAACATCAAGAAAAGTGTTACTTAAAAGGCTGTTTGCTTAAAGTTGTAAATTTATTTAGTCAGGAAAGGTCTTTGAACAAAACACACAATTTCAAAACAAACTTTGAAAATCAATCACTAGATTACCTCACTCATATCTTTAGGATTTTGTGATTTGATGACATATAACTTGGGGAAAATCTTAGTAATGGAGACTAAGCACCGTAGGTGGAGAGAGACCCTAATTCATGACATTCCTGCGGAAGAATCACAACCTTATACTAATCTATTATTTTCAAACAACACCCTTGACGGACCTAACCTTGTAAGCCTTTCAAAACAAGATTCATGATACCCATTTCAATTATTCCTAATAAAGGAATTTAATTCACCTCAACTCCTAGCGATTTCATTAAGATCCCTTTGGAACCACACCACCTATCATTTGTAGACCAATGGTCAGAATTTGAGATTGATTTAAACATAGGGAGATATGCCCAAATCGGGTGTGATTGACTCTAGAAATGGTTGGACTAACCATTTTCCATAAATCAGATTCCTTTATAACCATAGTTACCACACGAGCCTAGAGACTATACCATTTAAAGCACTCTATGGTCGAAGTGCCCCTATCCATTGACGAATTGAAATTGGAAAATCCTAACTCACTAGTCTAGTAGGCATTCATGAAATAACCAGAAATTTCCTACAAGTCAAGAAGCAATTACAAATTCTATAAGTTGTAAACCATTAAAACTTCAAGTTGGTAGCCAGATCATGTTGAAAGTTCTGCCTAGGAAAGGCATGATATCATTCAGAAAACTGGGAAAGTTGAACCCGATATACACTGGACCACGTAATATTTCAGACAGAGTAGGCCTGGTGGCCGTCAGACTTGAGCCTTGTTAGAGAACAACCGGATTACACAACCATGTTTCACCTATTCAAATCTCGGGAAATGACTTTCAGATTAGTCACTCGTGATCCCATTTGGAAAGGAACCTAACCCAAGAACAAACGTAGACTTGGTAATAACCAATAGAAATCATGGACCGTTAGGTCAAACGGTTGAAGCGGAGTCGAATTCCTATCGTGGAAGTTCGTTGGAATTCTCAATTATTATCATCTTTTCACCAATATACTTCAGAGACCAACCAAAACTGAACTTCGGGACGAAGTTCCTGTTAGAAGGGAAGACTGTCACAACTCGTAATTTCCGGTCATTTTCCAAACCTTGACAATTTACTATTCACAAGTTACTATTCACCATTTACTATTCATCGATCACTATTCATCGTTTTTTAGGTCAATTTGACATTTCGAGAAACATTCGGAAATTTTACTATTCACTTGACACTATTCATTTCCGAGAGAAAACCACTATTCACGTGCATTACTCATGTCATCGTAAATTTAGTTTACGAATATTCAAATTCGCGTAACCATATTGGTTCGGGAGCGAATTCATGCATTATCATTTGGGACATCTCATACAGACTAGAAATACTCTACGTATCATCATATGGCACTTGCATACTATTCCACTCGTAGGATAATTAAATTAATATTTTTGGTATAAGTAACGATTTACGTATGTTTATTTTAGATAAACGTTAACACGTGATCAATAACGAGAATAACACGTCCGACACTCCCGACTATGATCCCAATATATTTTTATACTCATTCTTATAATATAAAAATTATATTATTAATTTACCCGGTGTTTTGAGATCGATTACTATATTTCACGGTCGGAGCTTATTACTCAGTCGGTTTGCAATATTTCAACCCGATAATTATTCTAATACTCGTTTCTCACCAGGAATAATATTTTACAACTTTTACAACTTCGTCGTATTTTATTTTACCTCGTCACGATTTATTTTTAGTTAACACGGTACCCGATAACACCAATGCACCAAATAAACTAACTAATACTTATGCAAGGGGACAAGAGCATTAAGTAGCCATCAACACAACCCATCCCTCCCCTTGTTTCACGTCAGCCCCCCCTCCCTTTTGTCATAAAATCTAATCATTTACTTGACCAAAATCTTTCACATTATACTTAATAGATATTTTACCACACAAGTCTCATTTTCACTAGATATCAAAGCTCTCATTCTCCCTTTCTCTCTACCATATGCACGGCAAGAAAACACCAAGGAGCAAGAACAAAATTTTTCCAAGATCAAGTTGTTAACAAGTTCATTTAGTCATTCTTGTAAGGGTTTTGCAATATAAACTTAAGAATCCTAAGGTTTTGATCATCTAATCACACCACCTTTCAAAGTAAGTTACCAAGTTATTTTTCATGTTTTCATCTAATATATACTAGTATCACATGATTTCCATACTTTATTTCATGCATATACTAGTTTTTACCACTTTATTTTATAAACTTTTTGAACATACAACCCTAGAAGTAGATTATAGTTAGATCCTTGTTAGATCCACTTGGTTTATGATGTTTAGGAACCCATGACACCCTAAGAAGGTGTATGGTAGGATTAGACTAGTTTTGTGGTGATTGAAAGTGGTTTGATTGGTTTTGGGACAAGTTACAAACTAGAAAACTCATTTTTTGGCACTAATAGAAAAGTGGCTGTCCTTATTTTGAAAACGTGGCCAACTCAGTAGGTTGTGGGTAATATTTGACCAAAGATTTAGAAAATACATTCCGAGACGAAACTATGGCCGAAAACGGGGATAAAAACGAGTTAATAACGAAGGAGATATGATTTTCCGAATATTAAGAACGAAAAATACTTTCAAATATAGGTTCTGTCCCAAATCGCCAATTTCAGAAAACTCAGGGGTTTCCGGGTAACATTGGGTTAGATATTCAGAAAATACTTTCAAAAACGAAACCGTGGCCGCTTGAATCACTAAAATCCGAGTTACGACGAAAAAGATATACTATTTTCTATTTTAACGACGAAAACTATTTACTGAAAAATACCTTGCTGTCCCACGATTTTCATGGACTGTTTCGAGGCTTAAAATTTGATTTAGCCGTCCCGATTTATCAAAAATATATTAGTATGCCATCCCACGATTCCGGGGATATAAAGAGCGTAGAAAACGAGCTTATAACGAAAAAGATACAAGCGTTTGAACTTAGACGATTTTTACAAATTTCCATCAGCTTTTCTATTATTATTTTGCCGTAAAATTTTCTTTGCGAGACACCACTTTCTCGGCTGTTTTTCTTTATGATCGGATCAGTTTGAGTCCGAGCCGTAGTTTTATGAAATCAAGACTTTCCAGCAAGCTTTTCAAATCAATTGGCCGTTCGTCGAATAGACTTATAACGAATAAACTACGACCTCATCTATATACCCGATAAACTATATATTTTTGACAGCTTTTACTATAATGAAATTTTCTAAGTGTTGAACATAATACTTTCAAGTAACAACAATAAGAGTCAATTTTCTCATCGATCGAGACCCGTATCGCCAAAGGTTAAATAGCGCGACTTCTAGATATTGTTACAAGGTTTTCAAAAATGAGGAATATAACACTAACATTTTATACGATATACTACGACAAGTTATATACTTCTATATTTGGACTTATTTTTCCTAAGTATGGAAACTATTTTACTATGACGATAACTAGTATTTCCAATTTACGAGTGGTATAGGCATCATGTGCACGTGCATTCATTTCATTATGTCATGATCTAAGGTAGATCGTTATTACTCATATTAGGTTGCGATTAGAGATCGTGCCTCCTTTCAGTGTATCCATTCTTGTCATCATTGCTATCGCTCCAGGTGAGTCATAGCCCCTACTATTTTGATTGTTTTGCAAACTCTTTGGGGGAGAATACATGCTCGTTTTACTTAAAACGCATTACTTGTTTTACCTGGTTGATTTCTCAAGTATTCCCAGCTTTATCTAAATATATATTTGATCACCTGCACTTCATTAGTATGCTTGACTACCGGTATTTCTTTGGTATATTTAACCACCTGCATTCATTGGTATGTTTGATTTTCTTGTATTTCATGGGATTGATTATCCTTGTTTACATGACCACATTGTCATAAATTGTTTATCTGGCGACATTGTCAGTATTATTTATCTGGCGACATTGTCAGTATTATTTTATCTGGCGACATTGTCAGCGTTATTTATCTGGCGACATTGTCAGTATTGTTTAGATAATCTCATTGACTGAATCATTTTATTTATATAGCCGTTTTGCTATATTTATCTGGGAATTTGGATATCATATTACTTTTGTTCACGTAGACTTTAACACTTTTGGCAGTGGGTTGTAAACACACAGGTTACAAGTCTCTTATGGCGGGACCTGTAACTGAGTGGATTTACGATGCCTTTGCTGGGCGATCTTTTCTCTATAGGCATTATTTGTTAAACAAACTCTATGAACTCACCAACCTCGTGTTGACACTTTAGCATGTATTTTCAGGTTTTAACCAATGGCACGCTACTGGAGGTTTTGGCAGGGCATGGCATGGTCATAGAAGACTCTGATTATTTATATGGGGACCGTTTTAAACTACTTTTAAGGGCCTACTTCCGCACTACTTTTAACAATGTAAATTTAACATTTTTGATTAAACTATTTATTCTAAATGATTCAAATGAAAACCATTTTTGAACTTGTGTTGTAATACCAATTGAATTACACCCCAGCTACACGTATGCTTCCGCTGGACCCGATTTTGGGGGTGTGACACAAAGAGGTTGGATAAACTTGAAGCTGTTATGGCTGAACCAATTTCAAGTGTTTCACCAACTGTCATACATGAGAAACCTCCATTGTTCACTTATGTGCCTACAGAAGAAGAGATTGACTACTTGATTAACAATGATCAAATAATCAGGAAGAAGGCCATTGAACTTATTGCAAATACAACCTTGAATGAAGACAAAAAGTCTGCTCAACTTAAAGATTTCATTCAAATGAAGAATCAGCAGGCTCTTGATGAAATCATTGGGGATGTTAGAAAAGGTCAAAAGAAGTCAAGAAAGCTTACAAAGGCACAGATTATTGCTGAGATGAAGACTTTTTGTTGCCATGTTGGTAATATGAAGATGGCTCAATTCAAAGGAATGTCACATGATCAAATTGAAGGTATTTACTACAGAATAAAAAGACAAGATAGTAAATTCATTCCAATGGATCAAGAACCTATAGTTATGAAGACAAAAAGGTCTGGAGTGAGTCTTGGATCAAAAGATGCAAAGAAGTTGAAGAATTAGGAATCATCTCAAGCAAAAGAGGGTCCTAGCAAGTTGACAGAAGAGCAAGTTACAAACATGTTGTTCATAGAGACTGATGTACTTAATATTGAACCTCTACAAGCAAAATATCCAGTTGTTGGTTGGGAGATTTTTTCTGATAGTTTTGGTGTAGCTTGGAAGATCATCAGAACTGGAAGAGTCACAAGCATTTTGATATGTGGGAATCGCACCAGGCTTTACCTCTCAAGGGATCTTGAAAAGCTTACAACCCCCACCAGGCAGTGTACCTGATCGTTGTAGTATAGTATAGTGGCAAGTATCGGGGGATTGATCGTTCAGCTAGGAATAGTGTCGCTAGGATTAGAAAACCTAATTACTAGTGCTAAAGATGACGGATGATTATTTTTGTATTTTTATATTTTTTAGAAAGCAAGTAAATATCTCGGGGTTGAAGGATTTGGGCGGAATTAGTTGCTAGTCAGCTAACCCAATACTAAAGATGCAATCAAAATAAAATACTAGAAATGAAAATAAACTAAATTATACTAAGGTTGTGAGCAATATGTGGAGAAAATGTGTTTACTTAAATTTCACTACTCCCTAGACATCTTTTACACGTTAATTACTTGTTATAGTTGCGTGGATGACGGATTGTATTCCTTAATACCATTCATGGGGTGGCGCACTTACTTCCCCAATCCTATGAGTGCCTACTTCACTCCTATGTCGAGCCGGCTAAGAAGCTCCTAACATGGGATCATTAGAATTTACTCATGCATTAAATACAACCAATAAAACCTAGTGCACGTCAGTTCATGTTTCCTAAGACGTTCAAGCATGTTACCATTTTGAGATCTGCCAGTTTTCTTAAGCCTAACATCGAAATCATTCATCCAATACAAACATAAACAAGTAATCAACACATAATTAACATCTAGGTTTCATTAGATCTAAGAAAACACAAGATAGATCTAGCCTAGCATGGTGGAATCAAGACAAGAACAAGATATAGACAACCAACACATAGACATATTGATTGAATTAAAAGAATAATTGTCTCAATTACACTTGTAAGGTTTCAAGGGCTGAAAACCCTTGAAAAACCT
The DNA here is from genome assembly GCA_030686995.1 of Artemisia argyi. Lineage (NCBI taxonomy): Eukaryota > Viridiplantae > Streptophyta > Magnoliopsida > Asterales > Asteraceae > Artemisia > Artemisia argyi. Next base: position 131,079,227 of record CM060702.1, read on the forward strand.
GTGAAAATCGTATTAGGTTCGGCCTTAGGGTTTCTCCAAAACTTCCTCTCTTAATATGTAAAAATTAGAAACTATATATAGGAAATAGGGTCTGACGGCGTCAAGACCAAATTGGTGACGCCGTCATCTCGCCGCCAAAATACTTCTCGGACTGCCTTGATCTACTTCTGACGCCGTCAAGTGTTATATGTTTCCAGGCCGTCATGCATTTTATTCTTGGTGCCCTTCCTTGTGACGTCGTCAATTCTGTACTGGGTCGTCATGGAAATTACTCTTGACGCCGTCACCTACTGTTCCCAGGTTGGAAAATTGAGACTTTGATGTTTTCTTCACTTTTATGCTCCAAAAACGTCCAAAATGCCTTCTTTTCCAGATTTCACTCCCAAAGTACCTAAAATCACAAAAGGAACGATTTAGGGAAATATTTGATCAAATAAATTCAATTCCAGGCTTAAATGACCCCCTAAAAGTGGTTCATTTTTCGCCTCATCATATACCCTTACACTTGAGATTTGCTTGTCCTCAAGCAAATGTGCTTTTATTCAACTCAAAATACAAGTTAGGGGTCATTTAACACTAATATAAAAGTAATTACAACAAATAATCGTTCCACTAAAAACCAATAGACAAGCACGGAGGTTATACACAAGCACCTCACAAATAGTGTTTAGATACTCACATCTCTCGGGTGTAATAAATTATAAATTACAATATGGAAACGGAAGATATCTCTCACTACCTGTCATAGCAAAATAGATTACCATAGGCTTGGGAAAGGATCAAACCTCCACCACATGGCGTAAGCACCTAGGATAAACTATCAAAGAGGTCTTTTAAAGGGTTGTAACGTTACGTGTAGGGATATGAAATACACGGTTTTGTTGGATAATGGCAGTCTTTACTGGTGGCGAGTTAACAATTTTGGTTAATTACATGTACAATATGGCGTTGCTACGCCAAGACTAGACTCGACTTAAGCTAATAAATGAAAAATAACAAAAACATAAAATAAACATAGAATAAAAAGGGATAGTAGTCCGTATGTTTTTTTCTCTTTATTTTTTTCTATTTTTTTTTCTTTTTCTTGATTTTTTCGATTTTTTTTTTCATACACTCTTACCCTACCATCCAAAATAATACATCATAGGGAATGAAAATTCTCCTTACACTTGAATCTTTACATACTTTACAATAAACTAATCTAATGACTTGAATTAAGAAAATCAAAACACTTGGAGCACTTTTAAGATTAACGTACGTATGGGGGTAATAATATGATGTTCTTCCCCATTACTCCATAAAATAAGTACTTTACCCCATGAGACCCAATCATCCCAAAACAATATGTACAAGGATATGACTCGACTCAGCAACCATGTAATCAATTAGATAGTTAACTTAGGGTTTAACAAATAACAATAATGCACTAAAAATTAGCGCATACACGGAAGGCTAAGGCGATTTGGGTGTACATTTAAGTGGGGTGTAACAAATTCTTCCTTTAAGTAAGATGCTTAAAGTTAGAAACGAAAAGATAGGCTCGGAGGGGTGTACTAGGGGTTTCGTGTACTAAAAATGAGTACAACGCTAAGGGTGTGGGAAAAATTAATTGACTTAAGTAGTCAAGTAATATGACTTAAATGGTCAAGAAATTATAATACGGGTTTAACACAAGGGTGATCCTAATGCCTCTTATCATGTAGTAAATCCTACCACACGAATGTAGTCTCACTAGCGGTCTCGGGATGCATCACTAACGCAAGTTCTAGAATCTAAATGCTACTGGTACACTCATAAGCACTAATAGTAATGCTTTTCCTATCAAATCTAAAGGCGAACCTCACATATTTGGGTGGAAAATTTTTCTGAATATACAGTTATGTGCTAGTCATACAATCTTCTATCCATGAGACGCTTGCTATGGCTAAAGTTTCACTCCTAAATGTTGTAAAAAAATTTAAATTTGGCGCTAAAATTGCACTAACAAGTGTTTCTCATAGTTTTATTACACATCTACCATTAAACAAAGCAAACTCAAGCGAAAGTGTATATGTAAGGTATCATCATTTTACCCTCCCCTTACACTTAAGATGAACATTGTCCCCAATGTTCAAGTAAAGAATGTAAAAGTTAAATAAGTAAAACAAATGAAATCAAATACTCCCCTGATTCGCTTGGTATGGATAATAAGGTGGCCAGGTTAGATCTTCCTCCAAGAAAATGAACAATCAAAGCTTCCCTTCCAGAATATAAATCATCTTCTTGTCATACATAACCTGTAAATCCTGAGAAAATAGACAAGACAACCTCGCATAAAATCGGCGGCATCCTATATAAGTTACTAAATCCTAGAAAACAAAATAAGATACAATGCTTGTGGAATAAAGTTTGCAGATTTCCTGGAGATTATAAAACTTAATAATTCACAAAAACTTTAAGACTCCGTTAGAAAAACAAAACCGGTAAAATTTCCAGATTTTTCGCCTGTGACGCCGTCAAGAGCAAACCCGTGACGCCGTCAGGATTGACCTGCAGAAATTCTTATGTAAAGTTTCCGGAAAATTTCTGGAAAAACTTGGTCCTACTTCCTGGAAAATACTGCAAAACTTCATTATGACTCAATACAAGCATTTGACTCTAACAAATACGAATATACATGTTCATTTAAGATTGTGGAGAATCATGATCGGTTTGTTTCTTAAAAAAAAAAATATATATATATATATATATATATATATATATATATATATATATATATATATATATATATATATATATATATATATATTTGGGGTTTCCCCTTACACTTATCTTTTGCAAAAATACCTTTAGGTGGAGTTAAGACTAGGCCAAAACAACAAAGTAATATATTTCCACATTTTAATTGAGAAACATGATCTACCAACAATAAAAATAAAGCATGCATACGGAAGCAAATAACAAACAAACAAAAAATGAAAATCAAACAAAGCATGGGTTGCCTCCCAAGAAGCGCTTTTCTTTATTTACGAGTCTTGTAGCTAGACTCAAGGTCATGGGTTACCGTGTATCGCTTATGCTCACATAACCAAGCGTGAGCCATCTGATAGTTGCCTCATCTTTCTTATACTCATCTCCTAACTCTAGACATCCACGATAGTATCTTTTATTCTTTTCTTGAGTATACTTAAGCCCTTTTCTCTTGTCATTCTCACTTAGCATTTCTATGGGTGGATACCTACTACACTTCTCCATGGAAAAATCCTTGAACCTAGGGTGTGTGCGGGGCATTTGATAGACAAAATCTTCATCCCCATCCGAGAATGTAATTAACCCTTCTATGAGTTTTTCATCGAGGTTGGTCAACCGTTTGAAAGGTCTTCCAAACACAACTTGGGTCAACTTATCATCAATAAATTCTCCTAGATTCTCCATAACCATGAACTCAACAAGATAAACCAAGCTTCCTACAAACACATGCAATGGTATTGCCCTAGCAATAATGTTTTCTCCTTTGTATTCTAATTCATCTACCATGATTTTATTATATTCATTACGTGAGATTATGTTCATTGGGAGAGATGAGTTAAGATAGGCGTTAAAGCTCTTAAATCCGATCTTACAAGGAAATTGCATGTTGAATGAACTATCACACTCAATCCTAGTTCTATGGTCAACATACCTAAAAGGGTTTATTTCCTCTTCCATCCCATTCTCATTAATCACATCACCATCATCTAGATCCTCATCGGAGTCTGAATAGTAAAAATGACTAGCCCTACGGTCATCATCATGATCAGACTCCTCTAACTCAGAATTCTTGTTAAAGTGGTGGTTGGGCAAGAGGTTAGGCGGGTTCTCATTCTCAACTAAAGGGAGTGGGGCAGGCATTTGGAAAATCCTACGACGAAAAACACGAATAACAGGGATCAAACGATCAATATTATTGTTATCCATCGAAATAGTTTACGAACAAAGGAAACAAAAAATAAGATAGACAAAAGAAACCTAAAAATAAAATTAAAATCTTACTAGAAAGGAATCTAGCAAGTAAACCTAATAAAAAGAAATTCTAACCTAGACAATAACTATTCCCCGGGCTGCGGCGCCAAAAACTTGATACGTGGGAATCGCACCAGGCTTTACCTCTCAAGGGATCTTGAGAAGCTTACAACCCCCACCAGGCAGTGTACCTGATCGTTGTAGTATAGTATAGTGACAAGTACCGGGGGATTGATCGTTCAGCTAGGAATAGTGTCGCTAGGATTAGAAAACCTAATTACTAGTGCTAAAGATGACGGATGATTATTTTTGTATTTTTATATTTTTTAGAAAGCAAGTAAATATCTCGGGGTTGAAGGATTTAGGCGGAATTAGTTGCTAGTCAACTAACCCAATACTAAAGATGCAATCAAAATAAAATACTAGAAATGAAAATAAACTAAATTATACTAAGGTTGTGAGCAATATGTGGAGAAAATGTGTTTACTTAGATTTCACTACTCCCTAGACATCTTTTACACGTTAATTACTTGTTAAAGTTGCGTGGATGACGGATTGTATTCCTTAATACCGTTCATGGGGTGGCGCACTTACTTCCCCAATCCTATGAGTGCCTACTTCACTCCTATGTCGAGCCGGCTAAGAAGCTCCTAACATGGGATCATTAGAATTTACTCATGCATTAAATACAACCAATAAAATCTAGTGCACGTCAGTTCATGTTTCCTAAGACGTTCAAGCATGTTACCATTTGGAGATCTGCCAGTTTTCTTAAGCCTAACATCGAAATCATTCGTCCAATACAACCATAAACAAGTAATCAACACATAATTAACATCTAGGTTTCATTAGATCTAAGCAAACACAAGATAGATCTAGCCTAGCATGGTGGAATCAAGACAAGAACAAGATATAGACAACCAACACAAAGACATATTGATTGAATTAAAAGAATACTTATCTCAATTACACTTGTAAGGTTTCAAGGGATGAAAACCCTTGAAAAACCTGTGAAAATCGTATTAGGTTCGGCCTTAGGGTTTCTCCAAAACTTCCTCTCTTAATGTGTAAAAATTAGAAAACTATATATAGGAAATAGGGTCTGACGACCTCAAGACCAAATTGGTGACGCCGTCATCTCGCCGCCAAAATACTTCTCAGACTGCCTTGATCTACTTCTGACGCCGTCAAGTGTTATGTGTTTCCAGGCAGTCATGCGTTTTACTATTGACGCCCTTCCTTGTGACGCCGTCAATTCTGTACTGGGTCATCATGGAAATTACTCTTGACGCCGTCAAGATTTTCTTCTTGATGCTGTCACCTACTGTTCCCAGCTTGGAAAATTGAGACTTTGCCATTTTCTTCGCTTTTATGCTCCAAAAACGTCCAAAATGCCTTCTTTTCCAGGTTTCACTCCCAAAGTACCTAAAATCACAAAAGGAACGATTTAGGGCAATATTTGATCAAATAAATTCAATTTCGGGCTTAAATGACCCCCTAAAAGTGGTTCATTTTTTGCCTCATCACATTTGCAGAGATTTTGAAGACATTGTTAGATCTTGTGATAGAGAAGACTTGGATACTTTGTAGAGGATTGTTCAAGATCAGTTCAAGAAGGATGAACTTTTTGATGTCAAGGCTAAGGAGTTATGGGTTTACTTCAGAAGATTATATGAACCTGACCCAATTGATAGATATTGGAGATTTGAAGCTCATGATCAAAGAACCTTGTGGAAATTCTATGATTCAAGCTCTGTGCATCATCTTTCTACTCAAGATGGAGTTGATGTCTTTATGCTGGCTGAGAAAGAATATCCATTGAGAGCTGGAGTATTGGATGTGATGAGAACAGTGAAGCTTAGGTGCTGGGAAAGAACTGAAGTCATAGAAGATTTGCTACAAAGGATTTATGATCAAAGTGTGAAAGCTGATAAAGAATTAAGAAGAAGAAGATAAGTGTTTAGAAGAATTCCCATATCCTCATTACTGAATACTTGAAGAAACTTATTCATTTATGTATTAATCATAAGTTAGCGGAGGATTGTTGGGAATTATACTAACAGTTACCACGGCAAAGAGAAGATGTTACAACTGCAGAAGATTGTACTTGCAGTGGAAACTCATTACCACTGCAAGAACATATACTACCACTGCTTATTAGATAACTGTTAGGAAACGTGTTTAGATAAATATAGAATAGATCTTGTGTATATCTTATTCTATTAGCTTTATACTTATATTGTAGAAGAGGACTCCTTGTGCTATAAAAGGAGATCCTAGGTTAAAGGTTTGATATACATTTCTAGAGCTTCAAGGTGTAACCCTAGTGATATCAAGATCACTCGTATTATTATCATTAGTAATATTGGAGCTAATAGTTTGTTTACATACATTGTTCTTATTCATAAACAACTGTCTTACTCACAATCAAACTTCTAAGTGTTACTAAGTAGATTCCGCATACTTAGTGATATAATTCAAAGTATCAATCTAACACAAGTTCAAGGTGTCTAGATCCATCAAATACCCCTCCATCCTCTGTTCCTTGAGTTGTTACAATAATACAAGGTGCATATATCAAGATTTAACCCATTCGGCCTGGCCAAACTAACCACCTACATAGTAATGTGTAGAGCGTATGGTTATGAGCCAAACCTGACCGTGCTACGGGGTTTCCTCAATTTGTGCCCTGGTGGCTATTGGTTAACTCTTTCTAAGAGGGGAGAGTCAGATGTTCATGTCTTAATAACCAAACCTTTCACAAATATTACCAACTGGAAAGGGAAATTCTTTTTGGTTCAAAATATAATCATACCTCCACAATATCCAGCCCTTTTAGATGAGTCCTATCGATTTGACCACAAGAAATTCAATGATTCATTGTCGGCCAACGTTCTCAATGATCCACTTTAATAGCATCTACCACGCTACCCTGTGAATGTACAAACCTTTCCGGAACCTATCCTATATATGGCGAGCATCATTGATCATTGAGAGGGGTCTCCGTTGGAGCCTGAAATATGGTGTGAAGGAAAGAGTATGTCAACATAACTATTGAATAGAATAAGTAACTCATCTGATTATATTTATGTTCCTTTTTTCCTTTGTAGAAATGGCCTTCCAAAACTTTGTCATATCTGGTGGTGCAAAAGATGTTAGCTTTCTTCCTAGGGAGACGACGGATTTCAACTATGGAGCTGGATCCCCCTCCGTTTCTGTAAACAATACTAACATAGAGACCTCCGCTGTTGGAGAAGGGGTTGTGGCATTGGTTCCTCTAAACACATAGGAAAATCCCTTTATTGTTGAGGATACTACCGATTCGGATAAGTACCTTGCCAATGAAGAGCAGACCATTGCTGCTAGCTCCTCTGGAATAGATAGCAGGGTACGTGAGAGGAAAGGAACCTCTGCCAAATCTGTGAAGACTCCGTTAAAAAGGAAACCAGACATTCCTCTTCCTGCATCTAGGCTTGTCAAACAAAAAGAATCCCGTTTCAAGGCGATTGATTCTGTGTCTTTGGAGGATATCGAAGATGAAGACATTCTTGGTAAGCAAAAATCTAATAATTTCCTCTGATTTTTATATTAGCTTTTATCTAACTACCAACTATTATGTATGGTTATCCAATACCAAAGAATTGCCAAACTCCTTTGCTTGCCATCGATTGGTCGAAGGCATTACCCCAGCTGGTTGGAAGCATATTCTTGACGATATGTCTCTTGAGAGGTTGTGCGATCTTCATGACAAGAGCTATACTTGACAAGCCATTCTTGACAACCATCTCAACGCCCGGACAAGAGAGTTGATTCAAATTGTGAAAAATGCTAAGGAATAGTTGAGCATTGTTGTCGCTAGGGCGAAGAGCAAGGAATTGAAATATGTTGAATTGGAGGCAAAATGTGACCAAGCCACGAAGGAACTTGAAAAGAACCCAGTCATGCAGGGCCTTCGAGTGAACATTATGAAGCTTGCCAGTCAACTTAAAGAAGCGCAAGTTGAGTGTGGAAAGCTCAAATTGGAGGGGTCGAAACTAATTGGCCTACAGGAGAGGGTGAAATCACTTGAGTCTAAATGCGAAGGTCTGGAAGCCGAAAAAAGAAGGCTACTAACGCAAGAGGATAAACTCAAAGAGGAAGTAAATAGTTTGGTCCTGCGATGTCAAGGTCTGCAAGAGGAAAGAGCAGAAGTTGTATCCAAGGTTGTCGCATACATTGCCATGGAATTATACCATAGTGATGAGGTTGGGAAAGCTGTTGGGAATTATGGAAATGACATAGAGTCATTACTACTATTAGTATTTTTAGAAATTTATATTAGGTAGTGATATGCATTGATTTTATATTAATTTTCAAATTAGGGTTCCTTGTCTATAAAAGGAACAGATGGCTATTGTATTATGTACCTCTTCTACAAACACTTCTTGAAACACTTTTAATATTAAGTAATAGAGATCCATAGAGGATCATTGTTATTAGAAAAACCTTGTGAAACTTTGATTGTTATTATCATTATTCCACTGTGTTAAATCATTGTTTCTATTATCCTAGATAAGGCTTAAACGATCTTGATTCCACAAAAGCTATAGCAGATTTGGTAAATGCTGCAATTTACCATGGTAAATATACCACATTGGAGGAAATAGCTGCAACCAGAGAGTCTGTGATACTGTCAAAGTTAAAATACTACCGTCCCTCTCATGAGCAATGTTCTGGCCTCTGCGGAGTTTCCATTTCTTATTGAAGCACCCATTGATCCCTTGGCCTCTGTTACGGAGCTTCTTTCAAAAAAGCCTCGAAGGTTCCGACCACCATCCCCTAGTAAGAAAACTTCTCTCACGAAGCCCCCTATCCTTTGCGTCGTGAGGGCATCCAAAAATCTTTGAAGGCTGCCATGAGGGCATTGAATTAACCCCAAGGGTGGTGTGTACCCGAGGATAATTTTTATTTTTTCTTTGTGTTTTTTATGAAAATGGTTCTTTGAATATTTTCCCAATGTAATTTCACATTTGGTATCCTCTTTTCTTCTCATAATACAATCTAAGGTTTTCTTTGGGGAATATCCTTATTATGTGTACTTTGAACCAAGATTTTTAGCAATCGTATAGTTTGACTGCTGACGGAGGATCGCGACCCACTCCGTCTTTTGTCCTTTTTTGGCGCGAACGGCTTTTAAATACCCTAAGGCTCTTAGGAAAGTTAATGTGAATTGCGATGGATGTTTTATTTATATAATACAAAACAAGAATGTCTTGATACATCCTTTGAACATTGAAACTTAACGTACTTGGCTGAATAAATCTTTGTTGTGCGAAACAGAAGATTCGAAGGAGAATATTATATCATTAATTGGGTAGGTAGGATTACATCATTTCAAGAAATGAACACTAGGATGCCTACCATTAATGCTTCATTCTCCAAATTGAGAAGAATGCAATACAAGGATTTTAAATAAACAAAATGCTTTGAAAGCCGTAAGTCATATATGTAAAACTTACGAAGGTTAGTACCATTCCACGTCTTGTCGACCTCATCACCAAAAAGTGTTATGAGTTTATAGGCTCTGTTACCGTAGGCTTCAGCTATTACATCGGGTCCTTCCCATGTAGGTCCCAACTTGCCTTGGTATTCGGCTTTGCTTGCACTATTGAGACGAAGAACATATTCGCTGGGCTTGAAAGTTGAAGGTTGAACTCTGTTGTTATAGTATCTTTCAAACTTTTTCTTGTACATAGCTTCTCTGATAGAGGCTATCTCCCTTCTTTCTTTGACCAAATCTAGGTTTTGTCGAAGTCTTTCTTCATTTGCGGACATTTCAAAGTTTACCACACGTTCTGTTTCAACACTTATTTCTACGGGAATGACTGCTTCTGTTCCGTAGGTGAGGCTGAAGGGTGTTTCCCCATGACTTGACTTAGGGTGCGTCCTATGGGCCCAAAGAACCTGTGGACGCTCGTCTACCCAACCTTCGTGACTTCGACCTAGTCTTCGCTCGATTCCATTCATGATATCTCTGTTGGTGACTTCTACTTGACCATTGCCTTGAGGGTGATATACGGATGTGAATGATTGATTGATTTTCAGACCTTTGCAAAAGGTGGGAAATACCCCTTCGGCGAACTGCTTTCCATTATCGGAGACAATGATGTGAGGAACTCCGAAGTTACAGATGATGTGTTCCTATACAAATTTTTCCATGTGTTTGCCTGTCACCAATGCCAAAGGTTTAGCCTCCACCCATTTAGTGAAATAGTCTATGGCAACCACCAAGAATTTTACTCCTCCCGGTGCCATTGGTAGAGGCCCAACGATGACAATACCCGATTGGGAAAAGGGCCATGCAGATGTGACGGAGGTCATGTCCTGCTTTGGAAGTCTAGGAACATTCAAGTGAATTTGGCACGCTTCACATTTGTGTATTATGTCTGTAGACTACAAGATCCTTCATGGACCTCATATATTATATTTGAAGCTTGCTTCGGCCCTACACAACGAAGCCAAAGGGAGAGGAAAGATCTCCTGTATAAGTTATCCCCTATCAGTCTGTATTGTGGAGCCTTGATTCTGACTTTTCTTGCCAACTTCGGATCTTTTGGTAGGATTCCACTTATCAGGTATTCCCTGATCGGAGTCATCCAGTTGTCTCCTTCTTCAAATATAACGTCCGAAACTTCCTTTGAATGGACCTTTCTGCTAGTACTTCAACCAGGACCTCCTTTGTTAGGTGAGCAAAGGCCATCGAAGCTAGCTTGCTCAATGCATCTGCTTTCTTGTTCTGATTCCTTCGGACATGCTCAATCGTGTAAGATGCGAACTCATTTAGGATTTCATTAGCTTTGTCTAGGTATTGTTTGACGGTGGGCTGCCTCGCCTCATAAGATCCTTTAATTTGGTTTGCAACTAGCTGCGAGTCGACAAAAGCCAAGAGATGGCGTACCTCAATGTCTCTAGCTAAACGGAGGCCTGCAAACAAAGCCTCATATTCAGTGTCATTGTTTGTAGCTTCGAATTCAAACTGTAACGCATAGGTGTACTCCTTTCCCTCTAGATTTACTAGCATTAAACCTGCTCCCGAACCATCAGAACTAGATGCTCCATCTGTGTACAGTTTCCATGTTTCTTTCTCCTTTGAAGGCTTTATTTCAGGTATAGCCATGTCTTTGCCGGGTTCAGATGAGGTTTCCGCCAAGAAGTCTGCCAGTAATTGACCTTTTATGGAGTTTTGTCCCTTGTATTTTATCTCATGTTCTCCCAATTCGATGGCCCATTTGGCTATCCTTCCCGACTTCTCAGGTTGATATAGTATCTGTTTGATGGGCTTTTCGGTCAGTACCGTGATGGGGTGAGCTTGGAAGTACCTTCTAAGACATCTTGCTGCATGAACAAGAGCTAGAATTAGCTTTTCCAGTTCCGGGTAGTTCAATTCAGCTCCCTGTAAGACCCGGCTAACAAAGTAGATCGGGATTTGCTTCTTTTCCCTTTCTGCCAAGAGTACTGCACTGATACTTTCGTAGGATGCTGCGATGTACATATATAGTACCTCTCCTTTGATAGGGGCTGTGAGTGTTGGTAGAATTTCCATGAACTCTTTTAATTTTTGGAAGGCCGCTTCGGCTTCCACACTCCATTGGAAGGTTTTCTTATCTGTGCACCCTTTAAGAGTTTCGAAGAAAGGTAGTGATCGATCTGCACCCTTTGACAGGAACCTACTTAGGGCTGCTAACTTCCCGCAAAGGATTTGTACTTCTATTAACGTCTTTGGGGCTTGTAGATCTGTGATGGCCTTTACCTTCGAAGTGTTAGCCTTGATTCCTTGCTTCGTTATCAAATGCCCTAAAAACTGCCCTTCTTCGATGCCGAAGGAGCACTTCTTTCGATTGAGCTTCATATTGATTGCTCTTAACTGGTCGAAGGTTTCCTAGATGTCGGAGAGTAAGTCTTCCTCTGTCCTGCTTTTTATGACCATATCATCCACGTATGCTTCCAAATTTCTTCCTGATGAGGCGAAAAATGAACCACTTTTAGGGGGTCATTTAAGCCCGGAATTGAATTTATTTGATCAAATATTACCCTAAATCGTTCCTTTTGTGATTTTAGGTACTTTAGGAGAGAAATCTGGAAAAGGAAGCAATTCGGACGTTTTTGGAGCATAAAAGTGAACAAAACGCCAAAGACTTAATTTTCCATGCTGAGAACAGTGTATGACGGCGTCAAGAGGAAAAGCATGACGGCGTCAAGAGTTAATTTGGTGACGACCCAGTACAAACCTGACGGCGTCACAAGAAGAGCGTCAAGAGTTAAAATCATGACGGCCTGCATAAGGTGTACACATGACGGCGTCAGATCCAGATCTAGGCAGTCCGAGGAATTATTTGGCGGCGAGATGACGGCGTCAGACATTTGTTCTTGACGCCGTCACCTTCTAAAATCTATATATAGTTTTCTATTTTTCATTCATTAAGGGGACTTGTGTGGAGAAACCCTAGGGCCAAACTTTGTGAACCCTAGCTCGTATTTTACAGTAAATTCAAGGGTTTTCACCCCTTGAATCCTTTCATGTGCTATTGAGATAAGTCTTCCCTTAATTCAATCAATATGTCTATGTGTTGGTTTTCTATATCTTGTGCTTGTCTTGATTTCAACAAGCTAGGCTAGATCTATCTTGTGTTTGCTTAGATCTAATGAAACCTAGATGTTAATTATGTGTTGATTACTTGTTTATGGTTGTATTGGATGAATGATTTCAACGTTAGGCTTAAGAAAACTGGCAGATCTCCATTGTGTAACATGCTTGAACGTCTTAGGAAACATGAACCGATGTGTACTAGGTTTTATTGGTTGTATTTAATGCATGAGTAAATTCTAATGATCCCATGTTAGGAGCTTCTTAGCCGGCTCGACGTAGGAGTGAAGTAGGCACTCATAGGATTGGGGAAGTAAGTACGCCACCCCATGAATGGTATTAAGGAATACAATCCATCATCCACGCAACTATAACAAGTAATTAACGTGTAAAAGATATCTAGGGAGTAGTGAAATCTAAGTAAACACATTTCTCCCACTTATTGCTCACAACTTTAGTTTAATATAGTTTTATTTTCATTTTAGTATTTTATTTTGATTGCATCTTAGTATTGGGTTAGTTGACTAGCAACTAATTCCGCCCAAATCCTTCAAACCCGAGATTTTTACTTGCTTTCCTAAAAATATAAAAAATACAAAAAGAATCATCCCTCATCTCTAGACCTAGTCTTTAGGTTTTCTAATCCTAGCGACACTATTCCAAGCTGAACGATCAATCCCCCGGTACTTGTCATTATACTATACTACATCGATCAGGTACACTGCCTGGTGGGGTTGTAAGCTTCTCAAGATCCCTTGAGAGGTAAAGCCTGGTGCAATTCCCACGCATCAAGTTTTTGGCGCCGTAGCCCGGGGAATAGTTATTTTCTACGTTAGAATCTTTTTATTAGGTCTACTTGCTAGATTCCTTACTAGTAAGATTTTATTTTTATTTTTAGGTTCTCTTTAGTCTATCTTAATTCTTCATGTCTTTGTTCGTAACTCTTCACCAGCCGACATCATGGACGATAGGAACATCTTTGAACCCGTCATCCCACCACAACAAACCCACCACTAGAACCTCTTAGGCCCCGAACCTTAGGAGAGTATTCCCGGCCTAGCCACCAAGGCTACCGAAATACTATTGAGCTCACCGGAGCCAATGTGACCCCCTTGCGATCCGACACCATCCGGTTGGTACAAAGCGGATGTGCATTCCGTGGACTTCGTTCCGAAGATCCAAATCAACATCTCAAGGACTTCCTCAAAATCGTAGATTCCATAGACCTAGATGTTGCAACTAGAGAGACAACCCGATTACGCCTATTCCAATTCTCTCTGCGTGATCAAGCTAGTCAATGGCTTGAGTGTTTACCCGCGGGATCCATCACCACATGGGATGATCTCACCACTCGTTTCCTTGCTCAATTTTTCCCACCGGGGAGAACTTCTAAGATTAGAAATGACATATTGATGTTCCAACAACGTCAAAATGAAACTCTATACGAAGCATGGACTCGTTTCAAGGACATACTCCAAAAAGTCCCTCATCATGGCATAGATCTTTGGCTCCAAGTCCAAATCTTTTATGACCATATCGATCTCTCCACTAGGCGAGCCATTGACCAATCGGCCGGTGGTAAGCTACGTGATCTAACTGCGGAACAATCATGGGAACTCATAGAAGATCTTGCTCTCTATGACAACGAAAGTTGGAATGATCCCCGTGATTTGAACAAAACGGTCAAGGCAATATATTTGCCTTCTAACAACTCTAGCACTCCCGACCGTAGGATCATGGAACTTGAGGACCAAGTCAAGTTTCTCATGAAATCTTACGAAGCTCCTAAGCCTTCAAGCCAAATGAACAAAATCACTTCTTCATGCGAATTATGTAGTGGTCCCCATGATACTCGTGATTGCGTGGAACTCCCCGGAACAGCTTTTGCGGACTACGCATCCTCGCGTACCGACGAAGCGGGAGATAAGTGGTACACTTTCAAACCCTAGCCAAACCCTTACGGTGATTCATACAACCCCTCTTGGAAAAATCACTCAAACCTTAGGTGGAAACAAAATCAAGGCAACTCTTCCAACCCGCCTAATCATTACCAACCAAACGGTCCACCCTCCAACCACACTTTCAACAACAATCCTTCTAACAGCTATGGTAGTACCAACAATCTTGAAGGATTGATGTCTAAGTTCATGGCGTCTCAAGAAGCTCACATAGCTAGGTTTGAAATCGAATTCAACCAACAACAAACGGAGATGACCAACAAGATAGACAACTTGTTGAAAGCCCTCAACAACCAAGCGTTAACTACACCTAGGAAGGACACTAGGGACGCCAATAACGGAATCCAAATTAACGACCCCTCATCATCCAAACGTGTCCACTTTGTCAACGTTGTCACCATTAAGCCAATAGATAAGGAAATAGAAGAAAGTGACAAGGATGAAGTTGGAGTAGAAACCGATACTAGGGATGAAAGTAGGGAAGTTGAGATTAATAGGGTAGAGGAATTAGAGGAAGTAGAGACTATAGAAAAGCACTTTGATAAGTTGCCCACCAAGGAAGAACGGGAATACCATAAGGATTTATTCGATAGTCCCGAGACACCATATATCCTTGGCACACCCCTTATCAAAATGGGAGACCCCTCTACCATCAACATACCATGCAACATCGGGCATATGCATATATGGAAAGCTTACATCGATCCTAGACCTCTTGTAAACATCAAGACTAGGACTTATTACAATTGGGTGATGAAGAAACAACTTGATTACAGGATGATGCCCAATAAGAATTTGATAAGTAATTTTGTAGGAAGAGTGAAGGGATTGCATGTGATTATAGGTAATTTCACCTATGAGATCGATTTTATAATAGTAGAAGACACTCGTCTGGTGATAGATGATTGCCTAAGCCAAGTAATATTCAAAAAACCATTTGTTGAGGCCACTAGGATGAGTTATGATCCGACTTTAGGGATAGTTAGGTTCAAGGGAGGGAATGATGAGATTGCCTACCAAATGCCCTACAAGATTGAGAAATACCGCCTTCTCTCAAACATAGAAAAGGAACACAAACAAGTGGCTTATTATAGGAATGATGAGGATAGACGTAGAGGAGTAGAGTATGTGAAGAATAGGATGCTTGGTTTCTACAAAGAATGCTTGCAACTAGGTCTGGAGTACAAAACTGGTTTAGAAGACGACCTAGAGAGTGAAACCAACGATGAGGTCACGTAATAACCCATGACCTTGAGTCTAGCTACAAGACTCGTAAATAAAGAAAAGCGCTTCTTGGGAGGCAACACATGTTTTGTTTGATTTTTATTTTGTTTGATTGTTATTTGCTTCCGTATGCATGCTTTATTTTTATTGTTGGTAGATCATGTTTCTAAACTAAATAGTGGAAATACTTTACTTTGTTGTTTGGCCTAGTCTTAACTTCACCTAAAGGTATTTTTGCAAAAGATAAGTGTAAGGGGAAACCCCAAATATGTTTTTTAAGAAACAAACCGATCATGATTCTCCACAATATTAAGTGAACATGTATATTCGCATTTGTTAGAGTCAAATGCTTGTATCGAGTCATAATGAAGTTTTGCAGGATTTTCCAGGAAATAGAACCAAGTTTTTCCAGAAATTTTCCGGAAACTTAACATAAGAATTTCTGCAGGTCACTTCTGACGGCGTCATGAGTTTACTCTTGACGGCGTCACGTGTAAAAATCTGGAAATTTTACCAGTTTTGTTTTTCTAACGGAGTCTTGAAGTTTTTGTTGAATTATTAGTTTTATAATCACCAGGAAATCTGCAAACATCATTCCACAAGCATTATATCTTACTTTGTTTTCTAGGATTTAGTAACTTATGTAGATTGCCGCCGATTTTATGCGAGGTTGCCTTGTCTGTTTTCTCAGGATTTACAGGTTATGTATGACAAGAAGATGATTATTTTTCTGGAAGGGAAGCTTTGATTGTTCATTTTCTTGGATGAAGATCTAACCTGGCCACCTTATTATCCATACCGAGCGAATCAGGGGAGTATTTGATTTCATTCATTTTACTTATTTCACTTTTACATTCTTTACTTGAACATTGGGGACAATGTTCATCCTAAGTGTAAGGGGAGGGTAAAATGATGATACCTTACAGACACACTTTCACTTGAGTTTGTTTGTTTGATAGTAGATATGTAATAAAACTATGAGAAATATTTGTTAGAGTAATTTTAACGCCAAATTTAAAATTTTTGACAACATTTAGGAGTGAAACTTTAGCCATAGGAAGCGTCTCATGGATAGGAGATTGTATGACTAGCACAAAACAGTACCATTCAAAAAAAATTTCCACCCAAATATGTGAGGTTCGCATTTAGATTTGATAGGAAAAGCATTTACTATTAGTGCTTATGAGTGTACCGGTAGCATTTAGATTCTAGAACTTGCGTTATTGATGCATCCCGAGACCGCTAGTGAGACTACATTCGTGTAGTAGGATTTACTACATGATAAGAGGCATTAGGATCACCCTTGTGTTAAACCCGTATCATAATTACTTAACCATTTAAGTCATCTTACTTGGCTAGTTAAGTCAACTAATTTTTCCCACACCATTAGCGTTGTACTCATTTTTAGTACACGAAACCCCTAGTACACCCCTCCAAGCCTATCTTTTCGTTTCTAACTTTAAGCATTTTACTTAAAGGAAGAATTTGTTACACCCCACTTAAATGTACACCCAAATCGCCTTAGCCTTCCATGTATGCACTCATCTTTAGTGCATTATTGTTATTTGTTAAACCCTAAGTTAATTATCTAATTGATTACATGGTTGCTAAGTCGAGTCATATCCTTGTACATATTGTTTTGGGACGATTGGGACTCATGGGTAAAGTACTTATTTTATGGAGTAATGGGGAAGAACATCATATATCACCCCCGTATGTGCGTTAATCTTAAAAGTACTCCAAGTGTTTTGATTTTCTTATTTCAAGTCATTAGATTAGTTTATTGTAAAGTATGTAAAAATTCAAGTGTAAGGGGAATTTTCATCCCCTATGATGTATTATTTTGGATGGTAGGGTAAGAGTTTATGCACACAAAAAAAAAATTCAAAAAATCAAGAAAAAGAAGAATAAATAGAAAAAGAAAAGAGAAAAAAAAAACATACGGACTACAATCCCGTTTCATTCTGTGTTCATTTTATGTTTTAGTTATTTTTCATTTGTTAGCTTAAGTCGAGTCTAGTCTTTGCTTAGCAACACCATATTGTACATATAATTAACCAAGATTGTTAACTCGCCACCAGTAAAGACTGCCTATATCCAACAAAACCGTGTATTTCATATCCCTACACCTAACGTTACAACCCTTTAAAAGACCTCTTTGATAGTTTATCCTAGGTGCTAACGCCATGTGGTGGAGGTTTGAACCTTTCCCAAGCCTATGGTAATCTATTTTGCTATGACAGGTAGTGAGAGATATTTTCCTTTTCCATATTGTAATTTATACTTTATTACACCCGAGAGATGTGAGTATCTAAACACTATTTGTGAGGTGCTAGTATATGACCTCCGTGCTTGTCTTTGGTCTTTAGTGGAACGATTATTTGTTGTAATTACTTTTATATTAGTGTTAAATGACCCCTAACTTGTATTTTGATTAGAATAAAAGCGCATTTGCTTGAGGACAAGCAAATCTCAAGTGTAAGGGTATATGATGAGACGAAAAATGAACCACTTTTAGGGGGTCATTTAAGCCCGGAATTGAATTTATTTGATCAAATATTACCCTAAATCTTTCCTTTTGTGATTTTAGGTACTTTAGGAGAGAAATCTGGAAAAGGAAGCAATTCGGACGTTTTTGGAGCATAAAAGTGAAGAAAACGCCAAAGACTTAATTTTCCATTCTGAGAACAGTGTATGACAGTGTCAAGAGGAAAAGCATGACGGTGTCAAGAGTTAATTTGGTGACGACCCAGTACAAACCTGACGGCATCACAAGAAGAGCGTCAAGAGTTAAAATCATGACGGCCTACATAAGGTGTACACATGACGGCTTCAGATCCAGATCTAGGCAGTCCGAGGAATTATTTGGCGGCGAGATGACGGCGTCAGACATTTGTTGTTGACGCCGTCACCTTCTAAAATCTATATATAGTTTTCTATTTTTCATTCATTAAGGGGACTTGTGTGGAGAAACCCTAGGGCCGAACTTTGTGAACCCTAGCTCGTATTTTACAGTAAATTCAAGGGTTTTCACCCCTTGAATCCTTTCATATGCTATTGAGATAAGTCTTCTCTTAATTCAATCAATATGTCTATGTGTTGGTTGTCTATATCTTGTGCTTGTCTTGATTTCAACATGCTAGGCTAGATCTATCTTGTGTTTGCTTAGATCTAATGAAACCTAGATGTTAATTATGTGTTGATTACTTGTTTATGGTTATATTGGATGAATGATTTCAATGTTAGGCTTAAGAAAACTGGCAGATCTCCATTGTGTAACATGCTTAAACGTCTTAGGAAACATGAACCGATGTGTACTAGGTTTTATTGGTTGTATTTAATGCATGAGTAAATTCTAATGATCTCATGTTAGGAGCTTCTTAGCCAGCTCTACATAGGAGTGAAGTAGGCACTCATAGGATTGGGGAAGTAAGTACGCCACCCCATGAATGGTATTAAGGAATACAATCCGTCATCCACGCAACTATAACAAGTAATTAACGTGTAAAAGATATCTAGGGAGTAGTGAAATCTAAGTAAACACATTTCTCCCACTTATTGCTCACAACTTTAGTTTAATATAGTTTTATTTTCATTTTAGTATTTTATTTTGATTGCATCTTAGTATTGGGTTAGTTGACTAGCAACTAATTCCGCCCAAATCCTTCAAACCCGAGATTTTTACTTGCTTTCCTAAAAATATAAAAAATACAAAAAGAATCATCCCTCATCTCTAGACCTAGTCTTTAGGTTTTCTAATCCTAGCGACACTATTCCTAGCTGAACGATCAATCCCCCGGTACTTGTCATTATACTATACTACATCGATCAGGTACACTGCCTGGTGGGGGTTATAAGCTTCTCAAGATCCCTTGAGAGGTAAAGCCTGGTGCAATTCCCACGCATCACTTCCTATCTGCTTTTTGAAAGCCTTATCTACTAACTGTTGTTATGTTGCCCCTGCATTCTTCAAACTGAAGGGCATATTTTTATAACAGTAGACTCCTTTTCCAGTGTAGAAGGCTATTTTTTCCTCGTCTTCTACTGCCATTTGTATCTGGTGGTACCCTTTGTAAGCGTCTAGGAAGCGTTTCAAGCGGAATCCTAATAAGGATTCCACTTTCCAATCTATCTTTGGCAGGAGATAGCAATCTTTTGGACATGCTTTGTTTATGTTGGTGAAGTCAACGCACATACGCCACCCTCCATCACTCTTTTTTACCATAACCGGGTTGGCTACCCACATTTGGTATTTTACTTCTCTGAGTATACCTGCCTGTACTAGTTCGTCCACTTTTTTACAGGTTGCTGCGTTCCTTTCAGGTGCCAGGCTTCGACGTTTCTATTTGACAGGCTCGATGTGTTTGTACTCGTTGAGCTTGTGCTCTATGCCGAAGGGTTTACCATCGATCATGAGAGTTCTTGGAACCCCCGTCATGTCATAATATGTCCATGTGAAGACATCCTTATTGTCTTTTAAAAGCTTCTCCAGCTTTGCTTTGAAGGTAGCGGGTAGTTGCTTTCCAATAACCATCGTTTGCTCTGGGTAAAGTTCGTTTATCACAATGCGCTCCTCAGCATCTCCGCAGCTTAAAATAACCTTAGGAGGGTCTTGGGGGCTTTCCGTAACCTTTTTTCTGAGGTCTTGTGTCTTTCTTTTGTTGTAATTAGAAAGCACAGTTCCGATACTGTAGGCTGTTTGAACCTTAATTGCTGCATGTATAGTGGAAACTACAATACCCATTTTCTGGCGGTTCTCCCTATCAGTAGATTATAGGGAGAAGCAGATCGTACGATTGCGAACATGAGAGTTTCTGTTCTTACGAGTCTTCCTTCGTCAATCGTTATTTCCAAGGGGACATCTCTCAAAGGCCATGAGTGTTCCCCTGAAAATCCCACCAAAGGTATCTTTGAGTCTACCCTTTTTGATCTAATCGAAGGTCTGAGCTTCAAGAAACAGTGTTCATATATAATTTCGCAAGAATGATGAGGCAAAAAATGAACCACTTTTAGGGGGTCATTTAAGCCCGGAATTGAATTTATTTGATAAAATATTGCCCTAAATTGTTCCTTTTGTGATTTTAGGTACTTTGGGAGTGAAATCTGGAAAAGAATGCATTTTGGACGTTTTTGGAGCATAAAAGTGAAGAAAATGGCAAAGTCTTAATTTTCCAAGTTGGGAACAGTAGGTGACGGCGTCAAGAGTAATTTCCATGATGACCCAGTACAGAATTGACGGCGTCACAAGGAAGGGCGTCAAGAGTAAAATGCATGACGGCCTAGAAACACATAACACTTGACGGCGTCAGAAGTAGATCAAGGCAGTCCGAGAAGTATTTTGGCGGTGAGATGACGGCGTCACCGATTTGGTCTTGACGCCGTCAGCCCCTATTTCCTATATATAGTTTTCTAATTTTTACACATAAGGAGAGGAAGTTTTGGAGAAACCCTATGGCCGAACCTAATACGATTTTCACAGGTTTTTCAAGGGTTTTCAGCCCTTGAAACCTTACAAGTGTAATTGAGATAAGTATTCTTTTAATTCAGTCAATATGTCTATGTGTTGGTTGTCTATATCTTGTTCTTGTCTTGATTCCACCATGCTAGGCTAGATCTATCTTGTGTTTGCTTAGATCTAATGAAACCTAGATGTTAATTATGTGTTGATAACTTGTTTATGGTTGTATTGGATGAATGATTTCGATGTCCGGCTTAAGAAAACTGGCAGATCTCCAAATGGTAACATGCTTGAACGTCTTAGGAAACATGAACTAACGTGCACTAGGTTTTATTGGTTGTATTTAATGCATGAGTAAATTCTAATGATCCCATGTTAGGAGCTTCTTAGCCGGCTCGACATAGGAGTGAAGTAGGCACTCATAGGATTGGGGAAGTAAGTGCGCCACCCCATTAATGGTATTAAGGAATACAATCCGTCATCCACGCAATTAAAACAAGTAATTAACGTGTAAAAGATGTCTAGGGAGTAGTGAAATCTAAGTAAACACATTTTCTCCACATATTGCTCACAACCTTAGTATAATTTAGATTTATTTTCATTTCTAGTATTTACTTTTGATTGCATCTTTAGTATTGGTTTAGTTGACTAGCAACTAATTCCGCCCAAATCCTTCAACCCCAAGATATTTACTTGCTTTCTAAAAAATATAAAAATACAAAAATAATCATCCGTCATCTTTAGCACTAGTAATTAGGTTTTCTAATCCTAGCGACACTATTCCTAGCTGAACGATCAATCCCTCGGTACTTGTCACTATACTATACTACAACGATCAGGTACACTGCTTGGTGGGGGTTGTAAGCTTCTCAAGATCCCTTGAGAGGTAAAGCCTGGTGCAATTCCCACGTATCAAGTTTTTGGCGCCGCAGCCCGGGGAATAGTTATTGTCTAGGTTAGAATTTCTTTTTATTAGGTCTACTTGCTAGATTCCATTCTAGTAAGAATTTATTTTTATTTTTAGGTTTCTTTAGTCTATCTTAATTCTTTGTGTCTTTGTTCATAACTCTTCACCACCCGACATCATGGACAACGGGAACATCTTTGAACCCGTCATCCAACCACGACAAAACCCACCACTAGAACCCCTTAGGCCCCGAACCTTTGGCGAGTATTCCCGACCTAGCCACCAAGGCTACCGAAACACCATTGAGCTCACCAGAGCCAATGTGACCCCCTTGCTATCCGACACCATCCGGTTGGTGCAAAGCGGATGTGCATTCCATGGACTTCGTTCTGAAGATCCAAATCAACATCTTAAGGACTTCCTTAAAATCGTAGACTCCATAGACCTAGATGTTGCAACTAGAGAGACTACCCGATTACGTTTATTCCAATTCTCTCTACGGGATCAAGCTAGTCAATGGCTTGAGCGTTTACCCGCGGGATCCATCACCACATGGGATGATCTCACCACTCATTTCCTTGCTCAATTTTTCCCACCGGGGAGGACTACCAAGCTTAGAAATGACATCTTGATGTTCCAACAACGTCAAAATGAAACCTTTTATGATGCATGGACTCGATATAAAGACCTGCTCTGAAAAGTCCCTCATCATGGCATCGAACCATGGCTCCAGATTCAAATCTTTTACGATAAAGTTGACTATCAAACAAGGAGAGCCATTGATTACGCAGCCAACGGCAGGCTAAACAGACTTAGCATTGACGAATGCTGGAAAGTTCTTGAGGGGTTGGCACAATAAGAAGAAGAAGGATGGGAGGACCCGATGTTTCCAAGCAAGGGAAAACTTGACTACGCACACGCCACCCAAGAACAGTTATTAGGAAGCATCGAGAAGCAGGTAAAAGAATTAATGAGTATTGAGAAACCTGTTGCTGAACCCATGTGGAATCCTAATTTACGTAGGAACGCAGTTATCGACCACAATTTTCTTGAACGTTCACGACAAGAGGAATTCGAAGGGATAATGGTAACCTTCATGGATAATCAGGAAAAACAAATCCAGCACCTAGAAGCACGTATGGAAAGCACTCACAAAGCTTTTATGAATTTAGCAGACCAATTCATATCAGGGGTCAAAGAAAAGAACAAAGAAAATTCCGTACCCAGAAAAATCGAAAAACTCTTCGAGGTTTCAACTCCTTTGGATTTTGACCAAGAGGATAGCGAGAAATTTTCCCCAAGTGCTTCACCGTTAAGTACCTCCCGTTCTTGTGAGCATCCCCAGGAAGAGAAGAATTCGCAATTCAATAACATTTTCGTTGGATGCTTGCGAACCACACTCCCAAACTTATGCAAGAGACGTTCTTTTGGTTTTAAATCCGGTGTGAAGAGGTCGTACCTCAAAAACACCACTGATTTGAAACCCTCTATGGAACAACATCTCTTTGTACACACCGGTGACCCGTGCGAAGGTTACAACTTAGCTAAAACATCACCCAATCCCTTCTACAATCTCACATCTTTCCGTGATAGTAATGAAACGTTCGACCCTGGTGGACTTCACTAACGGAATAGCTACTCATGGTTTTACTTATGTTTAGCTATTCACACAAAGTGCAGGGACTAAATGTGGAATTACTCCATTTCTCATCTCACACGGACATCTGATGGCGTCAGATATTAACTCTTGACGCCGTCACCTCACTAAATCAGCAATATTAACCCAAATTCAAACACTTTCAACCCATACCCCACAATTCTCACCCAAAGTGCTGCTACTATTCCGAATCTCCACCCTTCAATTCGACGTCTTCAGCAACTAATCTTCACTCGGTAAGTAATTTTTCTTCACTCTTTTTCGATCAATTGTCCGTAGGATCAACCAATTTTGAAAACCCCTTTCGCCCGAAACCCCATTTTTGACCCATCATTAACAAATCGTAATGCCATCCATTTGGTGATTTGTAAACATGGGGTTACCCTTTGATGATGTTATCCCACTCGAATCATGCGTTAGTTTAGGAAAAGCCACTCATGCCACGGATTTTTTGACCCCTCACCCATGTTTTCTGATTAAAGGAGCATTTGGGTAATGGGTTAAGAGTTTGAAAATTGATTTTTCCCTCGCAATTGTATGATTCGGATTCTGCTGGGTCTGACGGCGTCAGGACCTTCTTCTTGACGGCGTCAGATGTGTCTGACAGCAAGAATCAATAAAATTCTCGTTCTAATTGTTTCCGTTCACTCTATCTTTTTCCAGGAAAATGAGCAAGCGATCTCGCCAACATCGTGGCAGCTCTTCTAGGTCACAAAGAGTTAACTATGGAGAATTGGTCCATAGTTGGAGCGAGTTTGACACTGTTGGCGCCACCACCAAGTATGCGGAACTTTGTAACCACCATATTGATGCTGGGGCTGTGGTTGATTGGGAGTTTCTTAGGTCCCAAGGGTTGGAAGCTGCGTTTTTGGAGAGGATCCACACTGATGGGTTTTGCGGGTCCTCAATGGGAGAGGTTGTTTAGGATTAGGGAGACGGTGTATAGTGAGTTGGTGAGGGAGTTCTTTGCGACCTTCCATTTTGATCAGGCTGAGGCTAGGACGGATATGGGGGGCACCACTATCTATTTTAGGCTAGGAGGGGAAGTGCGGTCATGCTCGGTCACTAAGTTTAGTTGGAGGATTGGGTTATATACTAGGGAGGAGGCGGTTGATGGAGGTTTTATGCAGAGGTTGTTGAATGGGGAGACTCATAGTAGTGATATGAGGTGTCTCACTTTTTGGCCGACCATTGGAGACGGGGTTTACACCTCGACTACTGGGGCTGCATCCATTAGGGACCCCATAGTTAGGTTGGTACACAGATGCATCACATACAGCCTGTCAGGACGTCATGGCACCACTCACCATGTCACTGCTTCAGATCTTTTCTACCTGTACACCATCTTTTCAATGGATGTCTACTGCAACATCCCATTTTGGGTAGCTAGTTATTTGAGGACCAGTGTGGGTGAGAGGGATATCGATAAGGTGTATGGGGGATGTTCGTGACCCGGTTGGCTCGTTCCTATGATCTTCTTACTCCTCCGATCATGGGGTACTTAAGCGACGGTGGGGCCTGTAGAATAGTGAGGGCTAAATCCCTCAGGCAGATGAGCATCGTGATGCTAGAGAGGAATGGGACCTATAACTGGTATGAGGCAGGGGGCCTGATGATGAGGATGATGCTGATGATGAGGTAGGGCCCCAGCAGCACCAATTCCAGGGTTATGAGGAGGGGACAGCTGACTATTACCGACACATGGGTCGGGGAGGCTGGCAGGCACACCAGGGTGCCTGGATAGGTCAGGTGGACGCATGGCGGACCACCACTGACCAGCGCTTTGATTGGATGTATGATCACACCATCTGCCAGATGCAGCACCTCTCCACCCGAGATCAGCTTGAGCCTCACCTGCAGATTGACCCATTCCCCGGCCGTGAGACTGACTACCCTCCCTACGGGTACACCGGACACCTCCCTCCTGGCTATGACTACCGTTTTGGTCCTCCTCCCCAGTGATCTCTCTTGATATCTGTTATTTCTGAACAATTTATTGATGGTTGTGAAATTTGAAATATTTGGTATTGTAATAGCTTAGGATGCGGCCTCTGTTGGCCTTGAACAATTTACTTTTATGTTTACGTTTATTTGGAATAATTAAATGTGCTCATGGTGACATTCCTCAATTTGTGTGATTTTATTTTGTTTGTTTGTTATTTGCTTCCGTATGCATGCTTTATTTTTATTGTTGGTAGATCATGTTTCTAAACTAAAATGTGGAAATACTTTACTTTGTTGTTTTGGCCTAGTCTTAACTCCACCTAAAGGTATTTTTGCAAAAGATAAGTGTAAGGGGAAACCCCAAATATGTGTTTTTTTTAAGAAACAAATCGATCATGATTCTCCATAATCTTAAATGAACATGTATATTCGTATTTGTTAGAGTCAAATGCTTGTATTGAGTCATAATGAAGTTTTGCAGGATTTTCCAGGAAGTAGCACCAAGTTTTTCCAGAAATTTTCTGGAAACTTAACATAAGAATTTTTGCAGGTCAATCCTGACGGCATCACGAGTTTGCTCTTGACGGCGTCATGGGTAAAAATCTGAAAATTTTACCGGTTTTGTTTTTCTAACGGAGTCTTAAAGTTTTTGTGAATTATTAAGTTTTATAATCTCCAGGAAATCTGCAAACTTCATTCCACAAGCATTATATCTTACTTTGTTTTCTAGGATTTAGTAACTTATATAGGATGCCGCCGATTTTATGTGAGGTTGTCTTGTCTATTTTCTCAGGATTTACAGGTTATGTATGACAAGAAGATGATTTATATTCTGGAAGGGAAGCTTTGATTGTTCATTTTCTTGGAGGAAGATTTAACCTGGCTACCTAATTATCCATACCGAGCGAATCAGGGGAGTATTTGATTTCATTTGTTTTACTTATTTCACTTTTACATTCTTTACTTGAACATTGGGGACAATGTTCATCTTAAGTGTAAGGGGAGGGTAAAATGATGATACCTTACAAATACACTTTCGCTTGAGTTTGCTTTGTTTAATGGTAGATGTGTAATAAAACTATGAGAAACACTTGTTAGTGCAATTTTAGCGCCAAATTTAAAATTTTTAACAACATTTAGGAGTGAAACTTTAGCCATAGCAAGCGTCTCATGGATAAGAGATTGTATGACTAGCACATAACCGTATATTCAGAAAAATTTTCCACCCAAATATGTGAGGTTCGCCTTTATATTTGATAGGAAAAGCATTTACTATTAGTGCTTATGAGTGTACCGGTAACATTTAGATTCTAGAACTTGCGTTAGTGATGCATCCCGAGACCGCTAGTGAGACTACATTCGTGTGGTATGATTTACTACATGATAAGAGGCATTAGGATCACCCTTGTGTTAAACCCGTATTATAATTTCTTGACCATTTAAGTCAATTAATTTTTCCCACACCATTAGCGTTGTACTCATTTTTAGTACACGAAACCCCTAGTACACCCCTCCGAGCCTATATTTTCGTTTCTAACTTTAAGCATCTTACTTAAAGGAAGAATTAGTTACACCCCACTTAAATGTACAACCAAGTCGCCTTAGCCTTCCGTGTATGCGCTCATTTTTAGTGCATTATTGTTATTTGTTGAACCCTAAGTTAACTATCTAATTGATTACATTGTTGCTAAGTCGAGTCATATCATTGTACATATTGTTTTGGGACGATTGGGACTCATGGATAAAGTACATATTTTATGGAGTAATGGGGAAGAACATCGTTTATTACCCCCATACGTATGTTAATCTTAAAAGTGCTCCAAGTGTTTTGATTTTCTAAATTCGAGTCATTAGAATAGTTTATTGTAAAGTATGTAAAGATTCAAGTGTAAGGGGAATGTTCATCCCCTATGATGTATTGTTTTGGATGGTAGGGTAAGAGTGTATGTCTAAAAAAAAAAAAAAAAAAAAAAAAAAAAAAAAAAGAAAAAAAAAATCGAAAAAATCAAGAAAAAGAAAAAAAGAAAAAAGAGAATAAGAGAAAAGAGAAAAAACATACGGACTACCATCCCTTTTTATTCTATGTTCATTTTATGTTTTTGTATTTTTCATTTATTAGCTTAAGTCGAGTCTAGTGTTGGCTTAGCAACGCCATATTATACATGTAATTGACCAAGATTGTTAAGTCGCCACCAGTAAAGACTGCCTTTATCCAACAAAACCGTGTATTTCATATCCCTACACCTAACGTTACAACCCTTTAAAACACCTCTTTGATAGTTTATCCTAGGTGATTACGCCATGTGGTGGAGGTTTGATCCTTTCCTAAGCCTATGGTAATCTATTTTGCTATGACAGGTAGTGAGATATATCTTCCGTTTCCATATTGTAATTTATACTTTATTACACCCGAGAGATGTAAGTATCTAAACACTATTTGTGAGGGGATTGCGTATGACCTCCGTGCTTGTCTTTGGTCTTTAGTGGAACGATTATTTGTTGTAATTACTTTTATATTAGTGTTAAATGACCCCTAACTTGTATTTTGAGTAGAATAAAAGCGCATTTGCTTGAGGACAAGCAAATCTCAAGTGTAAGGGTATATGATGAGGCGAAAAATGAACCACTTTTAGGGGGTCATTTAAGCCCGGAATTGAATTTATTTGATCAAATATTGCCCTAAATCGTTCCTTTTGTGATTTTAGGTACTATGGGAGTGAAATCTGGAAAAGAAGGCATTTTGGACGTTTTTGGAGCATAAAAGTGAAGAAAACGGCAAAGTCTCAATTTTCCAAGCTGGGAACAGTAGGTGACGGCGTCAAGAGTAATTTCCATGACGACCCAGTACAGAATTGACGGCGTCACAAGGAAGGGCGTCAAGAGTAAAATGCCTGACGGCCTGGAAACACATAACACTTGACGGCGTCAGAAGTAGATCAAGGCAGTCCAAGAAGTATTTTGGCGGCGAGATGACGGCGTCACCGATTTGGTCTTGACGCCGTCAGCCCCTATTTCCTATATATAGTTTTCTAATTTTTACACATAAGGAGAGGAAGTTTTGGAGAAACCCTAAGGCCGAACCTAATACGATTTTCACAGGTTTTTCAAGGGTTTTCAGCCCTTGAAACCTTACAACTGTAATTGAGATAAGTATTCTTTTAATTCAATCAATATGTTTATGTGTTGGTTGTCTATATCTTGTTCTTATCTTGATTCCACCATGCTAGGCTAGATCTATCTTGTGTTTGCTTAGATCTAATGAAACCTAGATGTTAATTATGTGTTGATTACTTGTTTATGGTTGCATTAGATGAATGATTTCGATGTTAGGCTTAAGAAAACTGGCAGATCTCCAAATGGTAACATGCTTGAACGTCTTAGGAAACATGAACTGACGTGCACTAGGTTTTATTGGTTGTATTTAATGCATGAGTAAATTCTAATCATCCCATGTTAGGAGCTTCTTAGCCGGCTCGACATAGGAGTGAAGTAGGCACTCATAGGATTGGGGAAGTAAGTGCGCCACCCCATGAATGGTATTAAGGAATACAATCCGTCATCCACGCAACTATAACAAGTAATTAACGTGTAAAAGATGTCTAGGGAGTAGTGAAATCTAAGTAAACACATTTTCTCCACATATTGCTCACAACCTTAGTATAATTTAGATTTATTTTCATTTCTAGTATTTACTTTTGATTGCATCTTTAGTATTGGGTTAGTTGACTAGCAACTAATTCCGCCCAAATCCTTCTACCCCGAGATATTTACTTGCTTTCTAAAAAATATAAAAATACAAAAATAATCATCCGTCATCTTTAGCACTAGTAATTAGGTTTTCTAATCCTAGCGACACTATTCCTAGCTGAACGATCAATCCCCCGGTACTTGTCACTATACTAAACTACAACGATCAGGTACACTGCCTGGTGGGGGTTATAAGCTTCTCAAGATCCCTTGAGAGGTAAAGCCTGGTGCGATTCCCACGTATCAAAGAACTTCCGCAATCCATGTAGGCCCTGTTTACTTCTCGATTAGATATTAGAACTTTAATGAATACCGGATTATCTGAGGCAGGTTGGTCAGTCATAAGGGGAAATGTTATTTCCCCTATTGCATTTGTTTCCTCCTCCGTTTCTTTCCTTTTCTGACTTGCTCCTCCCCGAAGAACCATGAGGATTGGAGCTTCGACAGGTGGGAAGTCTTTTTCCAACTGAGCATCAGAGATCTTCCCTTTCTTTATTCCCTTCACAAGATGTGCTAGTTGCCCCGACTTTACGGCTTCCTCTATCTGTTTCTTTAGTTCCCTGCAACTGTTGGTCTCGTGACCAAAGTCTTCCTGGAAATAGCAATACTCGGTTGTGTCACGGCTTCTGCCCTTACTGGTCATACGGGGAGGTGATTCGAAGGTTTTTGCCACCTTCTCCGTGGCAAGAATTTCTTTTGGAGACTTCGTGAGGCTCTCCATTAAGCCGTGATTAGGAGTCTTGTTATAAGGAGTGAACCTGTGTTGGTGTTTGTTTCTGTTCCTTGATTCTTCCCACGAAGAGGGCTTTGGGAGCTTGTGGGTGTGTTCTCTGCAATCGACCGGAGCCCCGTTGGTGGATACCTCTTTAGCTTCTATCCAGGTGTATGTTTTTTCCATCAGACCTTTATAGGTTGCCGGAAGGTCCGTGGATAAGCACTCCACCAGGTTGCGGTTTCGTAAGCCATGCACAAAACCAGAGATACGTTGTTTATCATGTAAACCCAGGATTTGCAGAGTTTCGTCCGTGTATCTTGAAACTTCTTGTGCTTTCGTTCTCCTTCTGCTTAATGTTATGCATTGTAAGGTGCGTCCTTGTGAACTTCTTCTATTGGCTGAAGTGAGAGCGAAACTTAGGCTTCAAGTCATCAAGGTTAATGATGCTGCCTGGTTTATGCCCATTCCACCAGATACGTGCGGAATCTCGAAGGGTGTAGGTAAACATGTGACAGGCTACGGGCATGACCCACTTTTGCATCCTTATAGCTCCTTCGAACAAGTGTATAAAGTTGTCTGGATCTCCTTTTCCATCATAGGTGCCTATATGCGAAGGCATCTTCAAACCGTCAGGTAATGGATAGTCCTCAATCCATCTTACAAAAGGCGTCGCGGGGCCCGCAGGCTCTGGATATAGACAATTGTAAGGTGGCATGTTCATAGGGACAGTGTTGTATGGATTATGAGGAGGAGGTACCCCCGAAGGGGTTTCATTATGATAAGGAGGATGAGGTGAGATCCATGACAATCCACCCTTTTCTAAAGAACAAACCAAGTCATCCCAACCATCCATCCTCTTTTAATCCTACGGATGAGATCAAATCAAAAAATACAAAATAAGGGCAAATAAGTAATTCCATCTCTAACCTATAAAAGCAAAAAATATCTTCCATCTCTCTCATAAAAACACACATCGGCACCTACTTCCTCTCTAATAAAACCACCGCCGGAAAAATTAACATCGCCAGAAAATCGCACACCGCCGTCGTTGTTTCACTCAATCACCGTCATTCACACCATAAAAACCGCCGTTCTTATCAGATACACTTTCACACGCCACCGTCGTTGTCTCACTCAATCACCGTCATTCACCATAAAAACCGCCGGAAAATCATGGACATCGTTTAAAAATGGATGAAAATCGGAATTTAATCGATGTTATAGATGAGAATAAGCTGATCAAAGTTACAGTAGATGTTGCAGACACAGGAGATGTTGTAGATGATTTACAAGATCTAGAAGAAGTTTTACCAGAAGTTGATGTTGTAGATGTTCCAGTAGATGTTGTAGATGAAGTTGATGTTGAAAAGAAAATTGAAGGTAAATCACGTGTGATTTGATCTTTTGGTATATTATACAATTTTTTATCAGCTGTTTTAGTGTTTTGATATTTTAGAATGTTAAATCACATGTGATTTGAACTAGGTTATTTTGAAACATAGAAAGGAGTAAAAAAGATTTGAATAATTTGTAAATCACATGTGATTTCGTTATAATCACATGTGATTCACAAAATGGTATTAAACTGTGAATCACAATCTTTTTAATCTGAATCACATGTGATTCAAATTATTAGTTATCTTAAATCACATGTGATTTAGATTATTAGTTAACTTAAATCACATGTAATTCTGTGACTATGTTGTTTTATTGTTTGAATCAGTTATAGAGTTAAATCACATGTGATTTATGAAAGAATCACATGTGTTTTTCAATAAATCACATGTAATTTCCCACAAATCACAAGTGATCTGTTTTTAATATGCAGATTTTATGAGATCACCCAGACCAACATTATATGAGCATTCTGAGACACTGGGTGGATCGATACATTGGGTGCCTCATGTAGATGAAGGCATTCCTATACCTGTTGAGGGAAGATACTGTGATACTTTAGAGGAAGCTATAGAGATGTATAGTACTTACGCAGAAGCAGGAGGTTTTTGCAAAAAGTCAGGGCAATGATTAACAAAATCTGGTAAGGTACAACACAAGTACAACATGTGTAACAAAGAAGGTCTTCCAAGAGGTATTAATATTGACACTTTGGATCCTCAAAACAGTGACAAACAAAAAAGAAATACAACTGTTCATGTAACAGGTTGTAAAGCTCGTATAAGGTTTGAATTGCATACAGTTTCTGGAAAATACAAGTTAGTTCAGTTTATTGATAAACATAACCATATGCTAATACCAAAAGAATACAAACATTTTACAAAAAAACAAAGAAAAATGACTCAAGCACACAAAATGTTTATTGTAAAATCAGCAACAAACAAGATTGGTGCAACACGGGCTCATAACTTGTTAACCAGTATGAAAGGTGGATATGAGTATGTTCATGGGACATCTGATGATTTTAAGAATCATCAACGGGATATTAATTCTTTCATAGGGGAGAGTGATGCACAAATGCTTATAAACAAAATGGAAAATAGAAAGGATTGTGTGCCGGACTTTACATTTCAGTATAAGGTAAAAAACAGTGAGTTAGAGGCAATGTTTTGGGATGATGAAGTTGCGAAATGCAACTACAAAGAGTTTGGAGACATAGTATCCTTTGATGCAACATTCAGGTGTAACAAGTAAGTTTTTATTATTTTTTTTTTCTAATTTATATATATATTTTTAATATGATTTCCTTTTAAAACCAAAATCACATATGATTGATTTCCACAATCACATGTGATTATATTATCAATCACATGTGATTTACATTTGCATCACAGTATATTTATCTATATATGTTCCTAGGTACAACATGGTGTTTGTACCATTCACTGGCGTCGATAATCACAGAAGGTGTGTCACATTTGGTTCGGGGATGCTTTTACATGAAGATACCGAATCATACACGTGGCTACTAAACGCATTTATGACTGCCTTCAAGAAAGAACCAACCATGGTTGTAACAGATCAAGATGGAGCAATGAAGAGAGCTATTGAAGCCGTTTTCACTCACTCAAAACACAGACTTTGCATGTGGCAAATTGACCAAAAGATTCCAGCAAAGGTAAGAATATTCAATTAACTAATCTGTTTATGTGTGATTCACATGTGATTCAACTATAATATTAAATGAATCACATGTGATTCATGTGATTCAGATGTAAATCACATGTGATTCATATAATATTCACATGTGATTAACAGGTGATTCAACTTTAAAATTATATGATTCACATGTGATTCCTATGTATATATCATGTGCTTTATACTGAAAAATAAGCCACTAAAACTCAATTTTTCAATAAAACAGATTTGTAAGACAATATACAAAGAAACTGATTTCAAGAAGCATTTTAAGAAGCTCATTTGGAATATGTTCATTGAACCCTTCCAATTTGAAGAGAGATGGGCCAAGTTGATTGAAGATTTTGGTTTGCAAAAACATAAATGGTTGACAAAGATGTTTAATCTTAGAGAAATGTGGATTCCAGCTTATTTTATAGACTCTCCATTATTTGGATTGATGAGAACCACATCAAGGTCTGAGAGTGAAAACTCGTTCTTCAAAAGTTTCACAAGCCCAGGATCAACACTAGTTAGCTTCATGATGTCCTATGAATCAGCAATGGAAAGGCAACATTATAGGCAAGAACAATTGGACTTCAAAACACTAGAGGCGGCACCAAAGAGTAAAACAATGTTAAAAATTGAACCTCATGCAGCAAGAGTTTATACTAGGACAATACTTTTGCTTGTTCAAACAGAAATAAATGAAGCATGTTGGACTTGTTCAATACAGGATTTAAAATTGGAAGAAGGTTGTGAGATTTTCGTAGTTAGAGACAAAAATGTAGCGCCTTATAGAACACTTAACAAGGAAATTGAAGATGAAAGCGAAACAGCAGCACAAAGAGTTATAGACTATAAGGTATGTGATTTATTAAAAATATTTGTTAGTTTCTTTACAAGAATTACATTTGATTCCTGAAATGACATGTGATCTCTTTAGAATCACATGTGATTTATAGTATAATCACATGTGATTTATAGTATAATCACATGTGATTTATCTGCAAATCACATGTGATTTATCTGCAAATCACATGTGATTTGTCTTATAATCACATGTGATTCGTATGTAAATCACATTCACAAAATATAATTCTTTTATTATTTTGTTTTGAAAAGGTACTTCGTAATATAGAAGATGGGTCAGTTGTATGCTCCTGCAGACATTTTGCTCGATACAGTTTCCTGTGCCGACATATATTTTGTGTCTTCAAGAATCGTGATATTGAAGTCATTCCAAATCAATATATTTTGAGGCGGTGGACAAGGGATATAATTCCACCTGACTTGAGAAGAAAAAGAAACAGATCTGAGGAAAAATGTAGAAGTTGAAAGGCTTACAAATGAAGCAAATGTTGTGGTGGATGACTGTTTATTTTGGTTGAGCAATAATGTAGAGAAGATGGGTGCTTTTGTAGAAAAGTTGAAGACATTGAAGACACAAGTAGAGGCTGAGGTGCCAATTCCTCCTTCGGGAAAAACGGGAGATGTGATTGGTGAGCATTTTGCTATTTCAAAACCTGATAAACTGACAGTTAACAATCCAACAAAGGTACCAACCAAAGGAAATATTACAGAAGCAGAACGCAACAAAAGGCAAAAGAGTGAGAGAGAAAAAGCACTTGGAGTAAAAAAGAAGCAAATGAAACCTTGTGGCCATTATGGAGAGAAGACCAACACGCATATGAAAACAACTTGTCCTAAGAACCCAAATGCAAAGAGAAAAGCACCAACAGTTGATAATTGAGCACTTTTAATGCATTGATTTAATATGTTGAAGTATTGTTTAGAATGTTTACTTATGGAACTCTTGTTTATTGTTTACATATGGTACAACTCTTGTTTAATGTTTACTTATGGAACTCTTACATACTTGTGGCATATTTGCCAAAACATTGGTTGAATCACATTGAATTATTGTTTACTTTGTATTTTGATTAAAATAAAATATACTTTGTGTTCAAAATCACGTGTGATTTAGAAAGAAAACACTTGTGATTTGAACAACAATCACAAGTGATTTACAAATAAATCACATGTGATTTGCAAATAAATTGTCACACCCCCAAAATACCTGAATGGCAGCGGAATGGAATACCTGGGGGTGACTGTCATAGCACCATAGTTACAGTTATATTGAACGACCTAAAGTGTCGTTTAGAAAATACAGCGTTTGATCATTAAAACATGCAGAGTTTACAAAGCTTAGGTCCCAAAAGATATTGCCAATTTAGTTAAAATAAGTTCCACAAGATCAAACGTTTCATAAGTGCAGAAAATATAGGGTGAGACGCGTCGACTCCGCGACTCCATGAAGGTCCAAATGTATGCACATGAGCTACCTTAATAACCTTAGAAATACATTGCGAAAAACGGTCAACACGAATGTTGGTGAATAATCATAGATTTATAAGTTAAATCGTAAGTACATAAGCCACAAGTAATAAGTAAACCGACAAAAATGTCAAAAAGACTACATTGGCTCTTAAGCTCATGACCCCGAAGCTAGACTTTGTAATGCCCCGCCAGAGTGTTTACCAGACACTCAATTCGTTAAGACATGAAATGCATTCGTCCCGTTGGAGCAACCCAAACACGAATGGAGGCGTCACCCTCGATAGATCTATCCACTCACTCTCGCTTATCTAAAATTAACGGTCCATGATATATATAAGGGGACTTAACTTGGTAGTAGGCAACTTAAGCAATGTATGGAATTTGATAAACTTGGGCATGTACAAAAATAATTGTGCAATGTATTCTCCCCCGTGGGATTTAAAATCAAATAAGTAATTAAAACGGGGCTATGAGAACTCACCTGGAGTGATAGTACAAAGATGGTACAACGATGGTAAAGTAATCGGGACAATGAGGCGCGAACACTAGCCGCAACCTAAATGAATAATCGCGATCTAATTAAGATCAAGCCGTAATGAAATGAATGCACATGCACATGATACTCATACCACTCGTAATTTGGAAATACTAGTTATCGTCATGGTAAAATAGTTTCCATACTTAGGAAAAATAGGTCCATTTAGAGAAGTATATAACTTGTCATATTAACTCGTACGAAAATGTTAGCGTTATAATCCTCGTATCGGAAACCTTAAAATAACGTCGTTAAGTCGTATAAATATACTCTTGGGTCGTACGTATTCATTTGTTAAGAATATAGTCATTAGTAACGTTTCTAGAAAATATACCATTTAGTACGTACGTTATTATTTTTATTTGTGACTATATATATATATATATATATATATATATATATATATATATATATATTTGACGATGTTAAAACGGGTATAACTCGGTCGTTTTAGGCTCGTTTTCCTTGTTCTTTATATCCACGGATTCGTTTTTGTATATACTAGTATATTTTTGATAACTCGGCTCCTCTAGGTTACGTTTAATGCCTCTATTTACCCGTCGAAATCTGCCAAACAGCAAGCAGTTTTTACAAAAATAGTTTTCGTCGTTAAATTTGCAAAAATCATATCTCCTTCGTTATAAGCTCGTTTTAATCCGTTCTTTCGCCTAAAGTTTCATTTTTAAAAGTATTTTCTAAATCTTTGGTCAAAAGTTAGCCATCAACCACTGATTTTGTCACAACTCGTAATTTCATGTCCTGTTTCAAACGTCGAAATTCCAATTTTTATCTCGGGAAGTTACTATTCACTTTTACTATTCACAAAACACTATTCATGTCCGAAATTTTTATTTTATATTCTCATAAGTTAAACTATTTTAACGGTAATCCGAGAGTTTGGTGCTCGTCGGATCATTTCTGCAAAAATCACGAAGCCGTGTCCGAGATTTACATTCAGGTTTAAACGTCCTTCCGGCATCCCGATATGTCTATAAAACAATATAAACAATAAAAATATGATTTTCTCTCATTTTACGACAATTCTAAAAGTTTTGGAATTTTACGTTTTTCAGTTCAGCGTTTTACGCGAATTACGCGTTTTTAACACGCGTTTCCAGTTTTAACAGCGTTTAAGCAACCCGATGGAACTTACCATTCATTTTATATTTTATTATGGAGTATTTTGACAAGTTTAGTCATTCTTTCAAGTTTCATATTTTTACGATACCCGAATTTACGTTTCGCGATTTAAAACTTTACGGTTTGCGATTAACGGAACCAAAACTGACTCCGTAAACCAGATAATACCAAGCTTACTACATACTCATCAACCATGTGCAGCCCCCCCCCCCCCCCCCCATCCCATGTTACTTCAAGTTGACCATTTAATTACCATTTTGCCATCAAGATTAGATATTTGCAAGAAAAACAACTAAAACAATCACTAGTTCATTTTTCAAGATCAAAAACTCATTTCCCTCTTTTCTCCTTGGAGACTCACGACCAAGAAACACCATGGATCAAGATCCATTATTTTTCAAAGATCAAAGCATCAAAGTTGTTCATTTCATCATTCTAATCAAGAATCATAACATAAAAACACAAGTAATCCAAGGTTTCTCATCATCTCACCACCTATTATTTCAAAGTGAGTTATCAAATTTATTTTCATGTTTTCATCTAATTAACATATGTATCTCATGGTATTCATACTTAATTTCATGCACAAACTAGTTATACCACTTTATTTTTGTTAACTTTTTGAACATACAAACCCTAGATTTTGATTTAGGTGTTCCTTTGTTAAATTAACTTGATTACTAGTGATTAGGAACCCATGGCACCCTAAGAAGGTGTATGGAAGGATTAGTATAGATTTGTGGTGTTTGCAAGAGATTTGGTTGAAGTAAAAACTAGTTTTGAACCTTGGAAATGGATTTGTAACAAGTAAATATACCTACTGTTCCATTTTGGTAAATTCTGGAAAATCAGTAAACATAAAGTAAACTTTGGCAAAAATTTTAGAAAATACTTTCAAAAACGAATCCGTAGGCGAAAGAACGGATTAAAACGAGTTTATAACGAAGGAGATATGATTTTTGCAAGTTTAACGACGAAAACTATTTTCTGAAAATTGTACATGCTGTCCCACGATTTTCAATGGGCAATCTGAGGTGTAAAACTTGATCTAGCCATCCCGACTTATCAAAAATATATTAGTATGTTGTCCCACGATTTTGGGGATATAAAGAACGTAGAAAACAAGCTTATAACGACCAAGATATACACGTTTCAAAATCGGCGAAACTCTATTTATTTCCATCAGCTTTTTAGCAAAATATTACTAAGTATAGAAAAACAGTTTTTGTAAGACATCATGTTGAGAGCCAATTTACTCATTGATAAACTCATTTCTGTAAAATTTACATCATTGACAAAAAGTTAGTTCACCCAGCCTAGTTTTCAAAACATCCAGCCGTTTGTCAAAAGGATTTATAACGAACAACTTATGGACTTCCAAACTTTCCCAAAAACTGCCCAGAATCTGCCAAAACAGCCCAAATACCTCACTTGACGGCTAATTATCTTTATGATCGAGACCTGTATGGACAAACTTCACTTCTGTGACTTTTTAGATATGGTGAAAATCTTCTCAAAACTACTGAGCTTCTTTCCTAACTCTTAATACTCACTATTTCACGAATAGTTTTACGAGACCATTTTGTCACTAATAGAAATAATACTTCTACGTACTAAATCCTAGGTTTTCGATAAATACTACCAAAGTGCCAAATTCTTAACCATCGAAGTACTTATGATTACAAGCTTATTTATACGACTATTAAACGTTATTTCAAGGATTTCAACCTGAGGATTTCAACACTAACATTGACACATACGATATATATATTGCAACTAGCTTTATTTTTCTAATAGCCATATTTTTCCTAAGTCTTGGAAATGTATATTTTTGATAACAACAAGTATTTTTCAAAGAGTAGAGTGGTATAGGAACATGTGCATGGACATTCATAACATCATTTCATGATCTAAAGTAGATCGTTCATCATTCATATTAGGTTGCGGCTAGTGTGCGCGCCTTGTTTTTCAGCTCATTACATGTTCATGGTACCATCATATCAGGTGAGTCATAGCCCCTACTCTTTTAATTGTTTTTCAAACTCTTTGGGGGAGAATACATGCTCGTTTTACTAAAACGCGTTACTCGCTTTACATGGTTAATTACTCAAATATTTTCAGCTTTGTCTAAATACTTGTTTGATTATCCGAGTACAATACTATTCACTTGCTACCTACTTGCTATTTACTCATGGACATGAGTGCATAAATTTAGACTTTTTACCGATTGCCTAAGATTGCCTAAGTTAAGGACCGGTAGCTACAATTCATGGGTATGTTTGATTACCTACAATTTCATGGGTATGTTTGATTACCTACAATTTCATGGGTATGTTTGATTACCTACAATTTCTTGGGTATGTTTGATTACCTACATTTCCTAGGTATGTGATTACCTACATTACTTGGGAGCGTAACCTCCTACATATAGCTAGAAAACCTTTTCGGTGCCTTGAACTTAGTGCAATCAATATTCATTTTATGCGTTTTGCTTATGGTCAGATTCATTTTGTGGCGACATCGCCATGGCTATTGTACATACGAAAATTACTTATGGAATTACGATTCTTTTCCACCACTATTACTACGGAATTACGATGCCTTTGCAACAACCTTATGACTGATTTATTACAAACATATTACATTTGGCAGTGGGTTGTAAACACACAGGTTACAAGTCTCTTATGGCGGGACTTGGAACTGAGTGGATTTACGATGCCTTTGCTGGGATATCTTCATTCATGTGCATTACATTCTTTTTCACAAGACTCTATGAACTCACCAACCATTGTGTTGACACTTTAGCATGTATTTTCAGGTTATAACCAATGGCACGCTACAGGAGGTTTTGGCAGGGCATGGCATGGTCATAGAAGACTCTGATTTTTCATTTGGGGACCGTTTTTAACTATTTTAATGGCCTACTTCGGCATTATTTTTAACAATGTAGATTCAACATTTTGGTTAAATAATTTTATTCTAAATGATTGAAGTGAAAACCTTTTTGTACTTGTGTTGTGAAATCAATTGAGTTACACCCCAGCTACATGTATGGTTCCGCTGGACCCGATTTTGGGGGTGTGACAGATTGGTATCAGAGCTTTGGCTATAGCGAACTAAGTGTTTTTAAAACCTAGACTATAGCTACTTTCAAGAAAACTTAACCCTATGACCGTCACGTGCCTGCCTGCCAAGCTGAAGCCTCATTTGTGGTTAGTTGCTGACATAGGTGATGAGATTTGTGTCTCATTATCTGATATATTATATTCATTTATTATAGTTGATTACTATAATTGTCTTTCATATAAGCATGTTCACGTATCGTATATGTCACCGCATTATGTTTTTCCTTGCATAGTTTCATCATTTGACCTCGAGTTTGGTCACCTGCCTTAGTCTTTCAGAACGTCTTGGTATTTGTGAAGGACATAGTCTTAGTATGACTGAGCTGAGTATTTCAAAATTCATGGAACCTCGGTGGGATATAGACTGGTCATCTATATTCAACCCGGGATAGTGAGATATAGGCTGACCACCTATGTCTGACTCAGAAATGAATTTTTGCAACACTGAGAATGGTTATAATAAAATTTTGTCTGGATTGAATCCTTTACTCATTTTCCAAATGTTTCATGCATGTGTGAGTATACTCTCGTTGTCAGAACATTCATACTTTTCATCACTTTGTGAACCGCCGCTTGGAAGCACGTCAATTGATCATTTCATCTCATGAACATTTACGTCTATGCACAATACACTTACATCACGGTATTTTCTTTTATTACAATATCATTTTGTCGCAGTTGTCACAGTCTCTTCCCTTCTCACCATCACTATCATTACCTTTCCCCATCCCCATATATATATATAAGGAATTAGCAGACACTTTATGGATTCCTATGCCACTCATCGCACACTACTCCCTATA
The DNA here is from genome assembly GCA_030686995.1 of Artemisia argyi. Taxonomy (NCBI): domain Eukaryota; kingdom Viridiplantae; phylum Streptophyta; class Magnoliopsida; order Asterales; family Asteraceae; genus Artemisia; species Artemisia argyi. Next base: position 131,120,459 of record CM060702.1, read on the forward strand.
TTGATAAGTGGATATTATCAATGACCTCCCCAGGAAAGACTTTCCATACCATCTATAAGGAGAATCTCTCGGTACATTAAGACCATTTCAAAACTCAACAGAATTCCCAGGATATCACCAAACTATTCGAACCACTATCACTGGCCTGATTACCAAAAATTCCATCATCTAGAAGGTATTGGCTTGACTGAATTACAGGATTCTTTTCGATACGAGTGCTCACTAAGCCACACCATAGAGATAAATCCAACCTCTTAACCAAGACTATAGATTGAACATGTCCTCACCAATAAACTTTATCCAAACATATTAGACATTTATACATTTGTGTAGACATACCTACCTGGCTATTTTATCCTCTTCATACTATCACTTTTACATGGATTTTTCTCCAAACTACAGTTATGCAAAACATATATCTTGTAAGAAATACTTTTCTGAGGCACTTATTTTGACAAGCAAATTCCTTTTGGTTAATCTTTTACAAACTACTGGATGCTAAGAAATTTTAAACATCGATCTTTGGTAAATCAATCACTATATTACATTACTTATACATTTAGGATTTGGTGATTTAATGACATAGAGCTTGGGGAAAATCTTAGTAATGGAGACTAAGCATCGTAAGTGGAGAAAGACTCAATTTATGACATCCTGCAGAGGATCACAACTTTATCCTAATCTATTATTTTCAACAACACCCCTTTGACGGACTTAACCTTGTAAGTTTTCTATAAGATTCATGATAGCCATTTCAATTATTTCTAATAGAGGAATTTAATTCACCTCAAACACCTAGCGATTACATTAAGATTTCTTTGGAACCACACCACCTATTATCTGCAGACCAATGGTCAGAATTAGAGAACGATTCAAACATAGGGAGATATGCTCAGAGCATGAGTGATTGACTCAAGAAATGGTTGGACTAACCAATTACCATAAATCAAATTCAGTTGCAACTATAGTTATCGCGCGAGCGTAGAGACTACACCATTTGAGGCACTCTATGGTCGAAGTGCCAACATTCATTGACGGATCGAAATTTGGAAAAGCCCAACTCACTAGTCCAGTAAGTATTCATGATATAACCAGGAACTTCCTACAAATCAAGAATCAGTTACAAGTTCGATAAAGTTGTAAACCATTAAAACTTGAAGTTGGTAAGCAGAGTTATACAGAAAGTTCTGCCTAGGAAAGGCATGATACCATTCAGAAAACTTGGAAAGTTAAACCCGAGATACACACTGGACCATGTAATATTTCAGACAGAGTAGGCCTAGTGGCCGTCAGACTTGAGCTCCCATTAGAGCTCAGAAGTTTACACGATAAATATCATCATCTTTTCTCCAATACCACTCTAGAAACCAACACAAACTGAACTTCGGGACGAAGTTCCTTTTAGAGGGGAAGAATGTCACAACTCGTAATTTCATGTCCTGTTTCAAACGTCGAAATTCCAATTTTTATCTCGGGAAGTTACTATTCACTTTTACTATTCACAAAACACTATTCATGTCCGAAATTTTTATTTTATATTCTCATAAGTTAAACTATTTTAACGGTAATCCGAGAGTTTGGTGCTCGTCGGATCATTTCTGCAAAAATCACGAAGCCGTGTCCGAGATTTACATTCAGGTTTAAACGTCCTTCCGGCATCCCGATATGTCTATAAAACAATATAAACAATAAAAATATGATTTTCTCTCATTTTACGACAATTCTAAAAGTTTTGGAATTTTACGTTTTTCAGTTCAGCGTTTTACGCGAATTACGCGTTTTTAACACGCGTTTCCAGTTTTAACAGCGTTTAAGCAACCCGATGGAACTTACCATTCATTTTATATTTTATTATGGAGTATTTTGACAAGTTTAGTCATTCTTTCAAGTTTCATATTTTTACGATACCCGAATTTACGTTTCGCGATTTAAAACTTTACGGTTTGCGATTAACGGAACCAAAACTGACTCCGTAAACCAGATAATACCAAGCTTACTACATACTCATCAACCATGTGCAGCCCCCCCCCCCCCCCCCATCCCATGTTACTTCAAGTTGACCATTTAATTACCATTTTGCCATCAAGATTAGATATTTGCAAGAAAAACAACTAAAACAATCACTAGTTCATTTTTCAAGATCAAAAACTCATTTCCCTCTTTTCTCCTTGGAGACTCACGACCAAGAAACACCATGGATCAAGATCCATTATTTTTCAAAGATCAAAGCATCAAAGTTGTTCATTTCATCATTCTAATCAAGAATCATAACATAAAAACACAAGTAATCCAAGGTTTCTCATCATCTCACCACCTATTATTTCAAAGTGAGTTATCAAATTTATTTTCATGTTTTCATCTAATTAACATATGTATCTCATGGTATTCATACTTAATTTCATGCACAAACTAGTTATACCACTTTATTTTTGTTAACTTTTTGAACATACAAACCCTAGATTTTGATTTAGGTGTTCCTTTGTTAAATTAACTTGATTACTAGTGATTAGGAACCCATGGCACCCTAAGAAGGTGTATGGAAGGATTAGTATAGATTTGTGGTGTTTGCAAGAGATTTGGTTGAAGTAAAAACTAGTTTTGAACCTTGGAAATGGATTTGTAACAAGTAAATATACCTACTGTTCCATTTTGGTAAATTCTGGAAAATCAGTAAACATAAAGTAAACTTTGGCAAAAATTTTAGAAAATACTTTCAAAAACGAATCCGTAGGCGAAAGAACGGATTAAAACGAGTTTATAACGAAGGAGATATGATTTTTGCAAGTTTAACGACGAAAACTATTTTCTGAAAATTGTACATGCTGTCCCACGATTTTCAATGGGCAATCTGAGGTATAAAACTTGATCTAGCCATCCCGACTTATCAAAAATATATTAGTATGTTGTCCCACGATTTCGGGGATATAAAGAACGTAGAAAACAAGCTTATAACGACCAAGATATACACGTTTCAAAATCGGCGAAACTCTATTTATTTCCATCAGCTTTTTAGCAAAATATTACTAAGTATAGAAAAACAGTTTTTGTAAGACATCATGTTGAGAGCCAATTTACTCATTTATAAACTCATTTCTGTAAAATTTACATCATTGACAAAAAGTTAGTTCACCCAGCCTAGTTTTCAAAACATCCAGCCGTTTGTCAAAAGGATTTATAACGAACAACTTATGGACTTCCAAACTTTCCCAAAAACTGCCCAGAATCTGCCAAAACAGCCCAAATACCTCACTTGACGGCTAATTATCTTTATGATCGAGACCTGTATGGACAAACTTCACTTCTGTGACTTTTTAGATATGGTGAAAATCTTCTCAAAACTACTGAGCTTCTTTCCTAACTCTTAATACTCACTATTTCACGAATAGTTTTACGAGACCATTTTGTCACTAATAGAAATAATACTTCTACGTACTAAATCCTAGGTTTTCGATAAATACTACCAAATTGCCAAATTCTTAACCATCGAAGTACTTATGATTACAAGCTTATTTATACGACTATTAAACGTTATTTCAAGGATTTCAACCCGAGGATTTCAACACTAACATTGACACATACGATATATATATTGCAACTAGCTTTATTTTTCTAATAGCCATATTTTTCCTAAGTCTTGGAAATGTATATTTTTGATAACAACAAGTATTTTTCAAAGAGTAGAGTGGTATAGGAACATGTGCATGGACATTCATAACATCATTTCATGATCTAAAGTAGATCGTTCATCATTCATATTAGGTTGCGGCTAGTGTGCGCGCCTTGTTTTTCAGCTCATTACATGTTCATGGTACCATCATATCAGGTGAGTCATAGCCCCTACTCTTTTAATTGTTTTTCAAACTCTTTGGGGGAGAATACATGCTCGTTTTACTAAAACGCATTACTCGCTTTACATGGTTAATTACTCAAATATTTTCAGCTTTGTCTAAATACTTGTTTGATTATCCGAGTACAATACTATTCACTTGCTACCTACTTGCTATTTACTCATGGACATGAGTGCATAAATTTAGACTTTTTACCGATTGCCTAAGATTGCCTAAGTTAAGGACCGGTAGCTACAATTCATGGGTATGTTTGATTACCTACAATTTCATGGGTATGTTTGATTACCTACAATTTCTTGGGTATGTTTGATTACCTACATTTCCTAGGTATGTGATTACCAACATTACTTGGGAGCGTAACCTCCTACATATAGCTAGAAAACCTTTTCGGTGCCTTGAACTTAGTGCAATCAATATTCATTTTATGCGTTTTGCTTATGGTCAGATTCATTTTGTGGCGACATCGCCATGGCTATTGTACATACGAAAATTACTTATGGAATTACGATTCTTTTCCACCACTATTACTACGGAATTACGATGCCTTTGCAACAACCTTATGACTGATTTATTACAAACATATTACATTTGGCAGTGGGTTGTAAACACACAGGTTACAAGTCTCTTATGGCGGGACTTGGAACTGAGTGGATTTACGATGCCTTTGCTGGGATATCTTCATTCATGTGCATTACATTCTTTTTCACAAGACTCTATGAACTCACCAACCATTGTGTTGACACTTTAGCATGTATTTTCAGGTTATAACCAATGGCACGCTACAGGAGGTTTTGGCAGGGCATGGCATGGTCATAGAAGACTCTGATTTTTCATTTGGGGACCGTTTTTAACTATTTTAATGGCCTACTTCGGCATTATTTTTAACAATGTAGATTCAACATTTTGGTTAAATAATTTTATTCTAAATGATTGAAGTGAAAACCTTTTTGTACTTGTGTTGTGAAATCAATTGAGTTACACCCCAGCTACATGTATGGTTCCGCTGGACCCGATTTTGGGGGTGTGACAGATTTTCCCACGAAATGAAAATAGGGACAGTAGGTATTTCAAAGGTTTCAAAAATCGTTTCTAGGGTTCTAATCTAGTTCCATCTTCATTCAAACCACTTTCAAACACCACAAAACTAATCTAATCCTACCATACACCTTCTTAGGGTGTCATGGGTTTCTAATCATCAAAACCAAGTAGATCTAACAAGGATCTAACCAAAAAATCACTTCTAGGGCTTGTATGATCAAAAGTTTACAAAAATAAAGTGGTATAAGTTAATGCATGTATGAGATCTAGTAGGAAAATTATATAACCATAGTAATAACTTTGTAAAAATTATGAAATGAGTTTTGTAAACTTACTTTGAGATGTGGTGTGATTAGTTGATAAAAACCTAACAATCCTTGAGTTTATATCTCAAAACTCTAACAAGGATACTATATAAACAATATTACACTTGATCTTAAGAAAAATCTTTGGTCTTGCCTTCCTTCTTTGTGGTGGCCGTGGGTTCAAGAGAGCACAAGAGAGAAAGAAAACTTTTTGAGTTGTGAAATGAATAAAAGAAACTAGTTTAGGTTTATATGTATTATTGTTATTATTATTATTTTATATAGTTAGTATAAGCATTAATGTACATGTATGAAATATCTAGGGAACTAGATCCCCATTTTAAGGAAAATAAGAAGGGGGGGAGGCAAATTGGAGGGGGGGGGATGAATGTGAAGACTCTTGTGGTAAAATGTATTATTAAGTGTTATTTGGTAGTTTTAAAATGTACCGGGTACCGGGTTAACTTAAAAATAAATTTTAACGGAGTTAACCGGGTCATAATAAAGTTATAAAAATTATAAAAATAGGTTGGGTAAAATTATTGGGTGTTTAGATAATTATAGTTTAATTTCTACGAAAACCGTCGAAGTTTTAGTAAACTTAAGTTAATAATTAAAATAAATATCCAAAATACCGGGTAAATTAATATTAAAATTTTTATATTATAAAAATGAATATAAAAATATATTGGGATCATAGTCGGGAGTGTTGGACGTGTTAGTCACATTTATAGTTCGCGTATTAGTGTTTATTTAAAATAAACATACGTAAATCGTTAATTGTACCAAAAGTATTAATTTAATTATCCTACGAGTGGAATAGTATGCAAGTGCCCTAATGATGATATGCTGACTATTTCTAGTCCGTATGAAACGTCCCTGATAATAATGCATGAATTCGCTCCTGAACCAATACGGTTACGCGAATTTGAACACTCGTAAACTAAATTTACGATGACATGAATAATGCACGTGAATAGTGGTTTTTCTTCCGGAAATGAATAGTGTCTAGTGAATAGTAAAATTTCTGAACGCTTCTCAGAATATCAAATTGACCTCGAAAACGATGAATAGTGAAACGATGAATAGTGATCAATGAATAGTAACTTGTGAATAGTAAATTATCGAGGTTTAGAAAATGACCGGAAATTACGAGTTGTGACAGTCTTCCCTTCTAACAGGAACTTCGTCCCGAAGTTCAGTTTTGGTTGGTCTCTGGAGTACATTTGGTAAAAAGACGTGGATACTTGAGTTGCATTTGGTCCTCTCGTTCCCAAGTAAATTCGGGTCCTTTTCAAGAATTCCAGCGAACTTTCATGATAGGAATTCGACTTTGCTTCAACCGTTCGACCTCATGGTCCATGCTTTCTACTGGTCCTCTTACCCAGTTTACGTTTGTCTCAAGGTTGGATTCCCTTCCAAATGGGATTATGAGTGACTAATCTGAAGTCATTTCCTGGGATTTGCATAGGAGAAACATAGTTGTGTAATCCGGCTGTTCCTTAACAAGGCTCAAGTCTGACGGCCACTAGGCCTACTCTGTCTGAACTATTAAGTGGTCCAGTGTATATCGGTTTTAACTTTCCAAATCTCTTCGAATAATATCATGCCTTTCCTAGGCAGAACTTTCAACGTAATCTGGCTACCAACTTGAGGTTTTAATGGTTTACAACTTATAGAATTTGTAATTGATCCTTGACTTGTAGGAAATTTCTGGTTATTTCATGAATGCCTATTGGAATAGTGAGTTCGGCTTTTTCCGAGTTTGGTTCGTCAATAGATGATCAGTGCTTTTTCAGGTTTATAATGTAATATGGGTAATATATGTTGCTGAACTCTGTCAGAACTCAAATCTTATATGTCAACTGGTCGATTCTAACATGAATCTGAAATGGTCCAATATACTAAAGGTTAAATCCTTCGTGTTACTAAAATCGTATCATGCCTCTCCAAGGCAAAGCCTTCAATTTAGTTCGTTCTTTCACGTGAATCTAGTAAATTTGCTTGTTCAAGGATACCCAATCCGTATGATGTGCGTCATGTACCAACCTAACTTCTACCAGTTTCTCGTTGCTTGTAACTGGTTCTTGACTTGTGAAATTTCCTTTGTTGTTCCATGGTTTAGTTCTAGACCAGTGAATTTAACTTTCCGATTTCGGTTGGTAAACGGGTAATTGGTACTTCGACCATAAAGTGCCTCAATTGATGTAGTGTCTATGCTCGCGCGATAACTATGGTTGTAAAAGAATCCGATTTATGGTAAATGATTAGTCCAACCATTTCTAGAGTCAATCACTCATACTCTGTGTATAACTTTCCTATGTTTGAATCGTTCTCTCGTTATGACCATCGATCTGAGGATGATAGGCGGTGTTTACATCTTAATGAGGTTCCGAAGGAAATCTTAGAATGATTGTTAGAAATCTGAGGTGATTCGATCACCTTTATCAGGAACAATTGAAATAGGTACAATAAATCTTGTGACTAATTCCACAACGTTACGTCTTTCGAACACGGCGTTATACGAAGAAGATAGAATATGGGTAACAATGTTTGATTCTTTGTGTTTTGGTCTAATGGATTGCTAAGACATGTGTCATTCTTTGCCTACTGTGCTTGGTCTCCATTACTGACGTTTGTAATCGTTCTATGGTGTTCCTCCTAATTTCCTTCAACACATATTCCAATATTCCTTATTGTCAAATCACAAAGCCCTAAATGCATAAGCGACGTAGCATGGTGATTGGTTTTCAAAATTTATCTCGCGATCTTTGAGTTTTTGGTCGAAATCTTTTTCTGAATAAACGAATTTAGAAAAATGGAGCAAATGGTTTACTAAATAATATCTTTCTTGATGATTCAAAATTCAATAGTTAGAAAAGGTGATTCGGTTTTCAAATAGGTTGTGAATAGGACTGTTTACCAAAGTGTGATGTTTATATGTTTCCCATTGTACAATGGTTTAGCTAAATATTGGTTAAAAGGGTCGTATTTGTTCAAAATAGGCAATTCAAAAATTACTTTCTACGAGATATGTGATTTGGATAAACACAAATTTTAAATCGACTTTACTTAAAGTGAAAATACTATCAAGGATAAAATAGTAGGATAGGCAATGTTCGCATAATGCATAGATGTCTAACGTTCGGTTTCTGATATTGGATGGTGCCTATTGGTGGTTATCGGGCAGAACTACAAGTCTAGGTATTCAACCAACTTAAGTCTTGAGATGGTTTATCGTTGAAATCGCCATCATGTTGGCAATATGAGGGTTTCAATTGATACTATGTCGATGAATTTCCGTATTGTCTTCACATGTAGCTGGGGAGATATTCTTGAGTCTGATGTCTCTCTCGATGTATAGGTGAGGTTATCTAGAATTTCCTGAGAACATAATGCTTTAGGGGAATCTATATCGATATCCATAATTCGAATCAATCATTCTTGTCGTAAACTCACTGCAGGGAAGTTTGCGTATGGATGAGACCATGTTAACTCAAAACACTTTACAGTATCGGTTAGGAGGCTTGGTTTATTCCCATGGTGTTGCTTAGCGTACCTTCACAATGTGTTTGATCCTGTAGCTCAGTCTAGCTAGTACCTTTGAATAATAAATTGGACAACTAGGTCAGAGATGGTGGGTCGGATGGTCCAGTGGCATTTTAGAATTGTTGTTGAGTCATAAATTGTCTTGGTGTATACTTCTAGTCTAGGTTTGTAGTTTCGTAACCCTTTTATTGTTTTTCTTGTATCGAGGAATTCTCCTAGTACTTAATATGGGAAGTCTCTCCTAAAGAAGTCAATGGAAAGTCCAACTTAATGACTAAGTGTGTGACAGGTGGGGTAAGTATCCAGGGAGAATTTGTCAGAAAGAAATATTTATAAAAGAGTTTATTTGTTTAAAACGCTTTTGGATGAAGATTGTTATTAACAATACTTTATAAAGTAACTATTCCCTTCATGGCATAATCCTTCCTGAAGTATACATAGGTGATCAGGCTATGTATAGTTGAGGACTAATGATGCGATGCTTGATTTAGTCAAAATAATATTATTTTCCTCAAAAGCTTTAGATGGTGTTCAACGCGTTGTTATTAAAAATGGTATACTAATTATTTCCTTCCAAAGTAATATAAAAATTGTTTCGCGTAATAATAGTAAATATTTGGTGTCATATTGGATAATCAGTTTATAGTATGGTAACAAAACGACTTATTTTAGAAATTCGGTAAAAATAATTTCCCCATAAGGTAGTAAAATAGTTTGAAATAAAACTCGTTGAATGGTTTGTTGGATACATGGGTAAATACTATGGATTGGTAATAATCTACTAATCCGTCAATTACGAAATCGGTCAAATCCTTAATAAGACAATGGTATAATGTTGCTAAATGATTGAAAATTGCGCCATTGCAATAGAAAATGGAATGAACAAAGGCTACGGTTATCACAGAGGTAACAAAAGATAGTCATTACATTAGATAGGAAAGTGCTTAATATAACTAGGTTACACCGACGTACTTATGGAAAGTACCAAAAGAAAGTACAACCCTAGAGGGCTCGAACTATGGTTTTAAAACATGAACTGCCTCCTCCAGTTCCGGTCTCTCAACACCGGGCATTCACTCTTGGAGTGTCCCACAACTCCACATTCAAAACATGTTATTGATGGTTTCTGATTATCACCCTCAGTTGGAAACCTGCAGTCCCTGGTTTTGTGGTTAACCTTCTTACAGTTGTCACATGGTTCCGGGCAACGGCCTGGGTTATGATGATGTTGGCACTCTTCACACTTAGGTAAAATACCAAGGTAATCATTCTTTTCCTTTAGACCTGTAGCATTAGGTTTAGCAACTCCTTGTCTCTTGTGTGGTCCTTGTGTGGCATTCTCACCTCGGTTGTTGTTCCACTTCCTTTTATTGTCACTTTTTCTTCCTAAGATCTTGGGGTGAGCTATGCGTTCCTTTGCTTCGATCGCCATTCTGATAGCTTTAGGCATGGTATCGGGTTCCAATGAGTTGACCAACATACGAATTTCAGGAGAAAGTCCTCCGATGTACCTTTCAAGTTTCTTGCTTTCTGGCTCGTCCATTGCAGAGCCTAGTCGGGCTAAATCATAAAAAGAAGCAGTATACTTAACAACATCATCTCCTACCATGGTAAGGTTTAGTGTTTCCTGTTCAATTGCTTGTAATTCGCTTTTCACACAGAACTTCAAACTCATCATCCTTTTTAGTTTCTCCCAAGAGTGTGAGTAAGCAGCATCAACTCCTACTACCTGGACATACTTTGTCCACCATTTCTGGGCATGCTTCTGAAAAGTGCAAGTGGCGAACTTAACTTTGTCTTCCTTACGGCAGTCGCCACTTTGAAAGATTGTTTCTAATTCTTCGAACCATTTGAGAAATTCTTTTGTGTTTATATTTCCGCTAAAGGAGGAGGGATTACAACCCATAAATTCCACGTGAGTAAGTTCCTTGGTGAGGGCGGTAGTTACGTTCCTGGCAATGAATTGTCCAACAGCGGCTTGCGTCATGCTTGGAGTGGTTTGCTTAAATCTATTTCCATCAAATCATAAGAGTCCATGAGAATCTATTGGTACTAAGGATCATCCTATTCATAACACATGAATATAACACATGAAGGTTTCGGTCTATATGGACCAATATCATAAATAGCACAACCATTCCCCTATAGTAGAGTCAATACTTGGTGATTCCGTTTGTACAAAAATCAAAATACTACAAGTTTCTTTAACTATGTCACAATTCCCGTGGTTAGGATAATAGTAAAAGCTAGTAAAGATATAAGTCTAGTCTAAAGACTTCCTGTAGTCCTTCTAGGTGAAATCAGGTTTTACGGCATCATAAGGTCGGGATAGTCCTGAAGTGGTGTCTGTAGTTGTGCATCGATCAAGTTCTAGATAGCGTAGGTTCTAAACCATTCTTGAGGAACCTGCGGATGTTCCTGTTGAGTCCGTAATCTTGGTATTATCCACAAAGTGTTATCTAATTTGTGGCAAGTGAAAATGGGAAAGGAAACTGACAATGGTGGTATTCTAAAGGATGAGAATAACATTGATGACGATGAAATCCCAGTGATGAGTTAGGAGATAATGGTGATAATAGTGAATGGGATACTACCCTCTTTCGCGCTATCTCGCGACATCTAAGAGGTAAAGCTGAAGTACGCACTATGGGACGACCAATAGTGAAATAAGTAACTGACGGTGGTGGTAGTACCTGAGTAGTAAGCGTCCTACTAGTGGAGGAAAGAAAACATGCTATCTCCCTTGTAATAAGCATCCTAATAAGTCCATTAGAATCAAGTCTGAATACTCTACCAAACGGCATTCTATGTATAGGCTGAATGAGAACCTTGCTCTTATGACAATTCAATAGTGCTAATGGTGGTGTAAGTACAGCTGGTGGTATAATGGTAGTGGAAGATGACAAGGCATCTTCAATGTTGGAATCCGACGAAAGGATAACAGCTTGGGTATCTGAAGACATGTCACTTGTGAACCAGGTCAATATAATCATATATATATATATATATATATATATATATATATATATATATATATATATATATATATATATATATATATATATATATATATATATAAATAAGTATGGGTATGAATAACTCGAACAGTGTGTGCGTAAAGCAACAAGTATAGTGAATATGCACCTATGATGAAATGATGAGATGCTATGATGATGTGGTTATAGTCTAGGGTCCAAGATACATCCTAGTTCGCTATAACCTTAGCTCTGATACCAATCTGTCACACCCCCAAAATACCTGAATGGCAGCGGAATGGAATACCTGGGGGTGACTGTCATAGCACCATAGTTACAGTTATATTGAACGACCTAAAGTGTCGTTTAGAAAATACAGCGTTTGATCATTAAAACATTCAGAGTTTAAAAAGCTTAGGTCCCAAAAGATATTGCCAATTTAGTTAAAATAAGTTCCACAAGATCAAACGTTTCATAAGTGCAGAAAATATAGGGTGAGACGCGTCGACTCCGCGACTCCATGAAGGTCCAAATGTATGCACATGAGCTACCTTAATAACCTGAGAAATACATTGCGAAAAACGGTCAACACGAATGTTGGTGAATAATCATAGATTTATAAGTTAAATCGTAAGTACATAAGCCACAAGTAATAAGTAAACCGACAAAAATGTCAAAAAGACTACATTGGCTCTTAAGCTCATGACCCCGAAGCTAGACTTTGTAATGCCCCACCAGAGTGTTTACCAGACACTCAATTCGTTAAGACATGAAATGCATTCGTCCCGTTGGAGCAACCCAAACACGAATGGAGGCGTCACCCTCGATAGATCTATCCACTCACTCTCGCTTATCTAAAATTAACGGTCCATGATATATATAAGGGGACTTAACTTGGTAGTAGGCAACTTAAGCAATGTATGGAATTTGATATACTTGGGCATGTACAAAAATAATTGTGCAATGTATTCTCCCCCGTGGGATTTAAAATCAAATAAGTAATTAAAACGGGGCTATGAGAACTCACCTGGAGTGATAGTACAAAGATGGTACAACGATGGTAAAGTAATCGGGACAATGAGGCGCGAACACTAGCCGCAACCTAAATGAATAATTGCGATCTAATTAAGATCAAGCCGTAATGAAATGAATGCATATGCACATGATACTCATACCACTCGTAATTTGGAAATACTAGTTATCGTCATGGTAAAATAGTTTCCATACTTAGGAAAAATAGGTCCATTTAGAGAATTATATAACTTGTCATATTAACTCGTACGAAAATGTTAGCGTTATAATCCTCGTATCGGAAACCTTAAAATAACGTCGTTAAGTCGTATAAATATACTCTTGGGTCGTACGTATTCATTTGTTAAGAATATAGTCATTAGTAACGTTTCTAGAAAATATACCATTTAGTACGTACGTTATTATTTTTATTTGTGACTATATATATATATATATATATATATATATATATATATATATATATATATATATATATATATATATATTTTGACGATGTTAAAACGGGTATAACTCGGTCGTTTTAGGCTCGTTTTCCTTGTTCTTTATATCCACGGATTCGTTTTTGTATATACTAGTATATTTTTGATAACTCGGCTCCTCTAGGTTACGTTTAATGCCTCTATTTACCCGTCGAAATCTGCCAAACAGCAAGCAGTTTTTACAAAAATAGTTTTCGTCGTTAAATTTGCAAAAATCATATCTCCTTCGTTATAAGCTCGTTTTAATCCGTTCTTTCGCCTAAAGTTTCGTTTTTAAAAGTATTTTCTAAATCTTTGGTCAAAAGTTAGCCATCAACCACTGATTTTCCCACGAAATGAAAATAGGGACAGTAGGTATTTCAAAGGTTTCAAAAATCGTTTCTAGGGTTCTAATCTAGTTCCATCTTCATTCAAACCACTTTCAAACACCACAAAACTAATCTAATCCTACCATACACCTTCTTAGGGTGTCATGGGTTCCTAATCATCAAAACCAAGTAGATCTAACAAGGATCTAACCAAAAAATCACTTCTAGGGCTTGTATGATCAAAAGTTTACAAAAATAAAGTGGTATAAGTTAATGCATGTATGAGATCTAGTAGGAAAATTATATAACCATAGTAATAACTTTGTAAAAATTATGAAATGAGTTTTGTAAACTTACTTTGAGATGTGGTGTGATTAGTTGATAAAAACCTAACAATCCTTGAGTTTATATCTCAAAACTCTAACAAGGATACTATATAAACAATATTACACTTGATCTTAAGAAAAATCTTTGGTCTTGCCTTCCTTCTTTGTGGTGGCCGTGGGTTCAAGAGAGCACAAGAGAGAAAGAAAACTTTTTGAGTTGTGAAATGAATAAAAGAAACTAGTTTAGGTTTATATGTATTATTGTTATTATTATTATTTTATATAGTTAGTATAAGCATTAATGTACATGTATGAAATATCTAGGGAACTAGATCCCCATTTTAAGGAAAATAAGAAGGGGGGGGGGGGGGGGGCGGCAAATTGGAGGGGGGGGGGGATGAATGTGAAGACTCTTGTGGTAAAATGTATTATTAAGTGTTATTTGGTAGTTTTAAAATGTACCGGGTACCGGGTTAACTTAAAAATAAATTTTAACGGAGTTAACCGGGTCATAATAAAGTTATAAAAATTATAAAAATAGGTTGGGTAAAATTATTGGGTGTTTAGATAATTATAGTTTAATTTCTACGAAAACCGTCGAAGTTTTAGTAAACTTAAGTTAATAATTAAAATAAATATCCAAAATACCGGGTAAATTAATATTAAAATTTTTATATTATAAAAATGAATATAAAAATATATTGGGATCATAGTCGGGAGTGTTGGACGTGTTAGTCACATTTATAGTTCGCGTATTAGTGTTTATTTAAAATAAACATACGTAAATCGTTAATTGTACCAAAAGTATTAATTTAATTATCCTACGAGTGGAATAGTATGCAAGTGCCCTAATGATGATATGCTGACTATTTCTAGTCCGTATGAAACGTCCCTGATAATAATGCATGAATTCGCTCCTGAACCAATACGGTTACGCGAATTTGAACACTCGTAAACTAAATTTACGATGACATGAATAATGCACGTGAATAATGGTTTTTCTTCCGGAAATGAATAGTGTCTAGTGAATAGTAAAATTTCTGAACGTTTCTCAGAATATCAAATTGACCTCGAAAACGATGAATAGTGAAACGATGAATAGTGATCGATGAATAGTAACTTGTGAATAGTAAATTATCGAGGTTTAGAAAATGACCGGAAATTACGAGTTGTGACATAAATCACATTGGATTAGTCTTTAAGTGAAAATAACATCTAAAACCAACATATTTTTAATAAACTAAAAAGAAGCAGTACATTTTTTAAATCAGTTATAACAAAAGACAGGATTTAATTACCAGGATTGACTTTCCCAAAACACAAAAAACATAAATCCTGCTTAATAAAGCATTCTAATCTACCATGGATATTCTGACTGGCATTCCATAATTAAACTACCATGGAAATTGTTTGACTTCACATACTTAACATAAAAAAAGCATACGATAACTAAACTAAAAATATTGTTCCCTGCACTTAACAAAACACTTCACAAACACACAAAAGACTGATTCTCCTAGCCTGGACGATCACTTGGCTTCAAGTTCGTTTGCATCTTTTCCTTCACGTTGTTTCCTGTTCATTCTTGCTTGAACAATAATCTGCATCTTCAATTCAGAATCTACTTTGTCAAACTCCTTAGCCTCTTCAAGCATCTTTTCCCGATGCACATTAAGCTCATGCAACAACATTTTGGTAGCAAACTTGAATCTGAGCCTCCTCAACATGTCTAACTGGTCCTTTGACTCAGCCACAAGCCCACAGTCCCATTTTGAAGGAGCTTCACCCATATAACTTTCCATGTGCAGCATGGCAAAAATACCACAATCTAGGTAATTTGAGCTTGTACTCCATTTAAGCCTTGGGATCTTTCGATTCAGTTTCTTAATGCTAGCATACCTTTTGTGACAATGCAATTTTAGATGACTGGCAAACATATCTTTCTGCCAAAAAAAAAAAAAAAAAAAAAAAAAGAAAAAAAAAAAGAAAAAACATGAGATCAAAGGAAAAACACATGTGATTTGTATGTAAATCACATGTGATTTACATACCATTTGTATGTAAATCACATGTGATCATGGAGAAAACTAATACTTACAAGAACATCACATACTACTTTATACTTTCCATCATACTTTGCCCCACTGTCAATGTTATCGAGTATTGTCATCGTCGTTGTTTTTAAAAAGCTGAAGACAACAACATAGAAATGCCCTTCATTGAGAATTGGAAAAAACACCTGAATTAACAAAAATAAATAAATAAATAAATAAATAACTTAATAAAAATGGAAAACTATGAATATAACAAGTATAATTCTAAAAAGAAAATAATAACATTACCAAATCAATGCCAGCAACATTTTGAAAATGTGCAGAAACTTGGGCATCAAAACTTTTCCATCGACCCTTTGAATCCAAACTTCCATCAATCATTTGCTTTGTCTGCATAAAATAACAAACATAAATTGTAAAAATCAAATAATATATAATAATACAAGGAAATTCATAAAAAAAAAAAAAAAAAAAAAAAACACTTACGATACAACCAGTAGGCATGAAATGCCTTGACAAAGATCCAGCATCTTTGAAACTCTCTTCATGGTTAAGAATGGCACCCCAACAGTCGATAACATTTGCATCAAGACACAAACCAGGTGCTAACGTTTCCATGTTTAAACGAATTGATGAAACTTTGATGCCAGAATAAGTTTCAAAAACAGTTTCACTGCATCATCAAAAGAAATTCAATAGTGAATCACATGTGATTCACTCAAAATCACATGTGATTTTGAGTTAATCACATGTGATTTTGAGTGAATCACATGTGATTACCTAAACAATAAAAGAAGTTCAAAAATCTTTAAATAAAATAGAACCTACATCTTGTCACCCTGCATACAAAACAAGCCGTTTCCAACCATAAATTCCACCCTCGTCATCCGAGGCACAACTTTAGTCTTTTGATTCATGTAGGGCGAGCAGAGTAAAGAAGACAGTTTCACAACTCGTTTTTCTGGAAGGATTATCTCATGACTACCTTTGGAAGCATGAGTAGCCACTCTTTCAGGAGTACCCGGACCTGCATTCGTGACAACCAATTCCTCACGCGTCCCTTTATCAAACATATCACCCTGAAATAAGACAAGATAATTTAATTAAAAAGAAACAATATTAGAATAAAAAGATATAATTTAATTAAAAAGAAACAATATTTAAAAGAATAAAAAGATGTTTCTGTTAGAGTATTACGTATAGATATTCGTCTACAATACAATCAATCACCTCATTTACGAGATCGATATTGTTATTTAGCCACTGAGTGTAAGTCTCGGGCGTACTGTTGATCTCCAACTCATAATCTTCAGCTGGCTCAACAATATCAGCTTCACCCTGACACGGATCTTCAACACCAACCACATTTTCAGCCGGCTTCTCACTGTCAGCAAGTATATCAACTCCCTTCTCACCCTGAGAATTGACTTGCTTCTCTTCCTGAGATGAATCTTTTTCAAAATGATCTAAACTAATTTTACTAAAACCAAAGATATCTGCACCATCTAAACTTACCTTTCTAATATCACGATCATTTCCACTGCCATCATTATCACTTCCACCATTTTCATTATCATTATCATCTGAACCAGGATCATCACCTCCCATTTCGCCTAAAGAGACAGGTTGTTTGAAAAGATCAGAATATTTCTCATATAACTCACCAAACTTTTCATCATCAGCATACTTTTTATATGCTTTCAAAAGTTCGGCTTCAACAGAATGTCTTTCAGAATATATGATGGAAAGCTTTTCTTGAATTTTGTTAAACAAAACCTGTATTTAATAATAATGTCAAAGACAAGAAATATTGCAGTGAATCACATGTGATTCACGTCTGATTTGTGTGCAAATCACATGTGATTAGTGTGCAAATCACATGTGATTTGCACACTAATCACATGTGAATCACATTGATTAACTGCAATATTTCTTGTATTTGCAAAGAAATATTGCAGTTAATCACATGTGATTAACATGTGATTTGAACACATGTGATTCAATAAAAACTCACATTTAATGATCGACTATAACAAATAAACCAACCTCTTTATCAAAAGATTCAGACAAACCAGCATCAATAAAACCTTCTGTCTCGTTAGCTTCTGCCTCAGTCCACTCAGGATTAAGCTCTAGTTCCCCCAACTTCGTCTCACCAAGTTCTAGATCCTGTCGTTGTACAATTAAGGTTGTCAACCAGTTTAAGATGGCTGGACGCATACGAACAACGTGAAACTTTTCAAACTTGGTAGAATCTAGATACACAAGCTGGGAAAAAAAAGAATAAAAGTTACATATGACAAACAGGAACAATATTTAAAATTAACTAAATCTATAAACTTACCATGAGGACGGTTAATGGACCCGTGTAGTTGCATTGTCCTTGTGGATTGGTACTATACTGAAGGCAATTGTGTATGTAACCACACCAATCGATCTCAGATATTGGAAGATTTTCCGGAATATGTCTAACAACATCTAAACAAATTTGCCCATTCATGTTTTCACAGCTTCCCATCGTGTTGGAAAACAGCATAAGGAAGTTAAGTTTGAAAAAATTATCAACTTTCTTCATATTAACCAATGCTGTAGCAATATCACTGTTACGAATGTCTTTAAAAGATTTGGGATAAAACTGATCAACCCAAGCTTTGACAAAATCATGCTTAACAGATCTTTGCTCAAACGAAAACAACGGAGTACCACCAAGCGGAATCCCTAACATATCATGAATTAATTTTGGAGTGACATGGATCGACAAACCATTCAACAAATTCAACTTATTAGTGGCTCTAACAAAATTCGCAGCCACAAACCTACCCAACTTGGAAGGAAGTTGATCAATGAAAATTCTAAGAAATGATTTAAAACCTATTTCATGCAGAAACCGTTCCATGTTAACTTTTGATTGACGGATAGAAGAAAACAGAGAACAAGGAGCATTCCTTACCCTAAGATTTGGAAATTTATCAAGATACTCTAACTGTTGTTGTTCCTCCACTGACAACAACATTCTATCATTTCCCAATTTTTTAAGCTTCCTAACATTAGCTTTATCATCACCTTCAAAAATATTTTCCTCTTTCTTCATCTTACGTTTTGGTTTCTTAACTTCCATTTTCGACTTTCGCACAACCCCTTCGTCTTCAGAATCAGAAACCTCATTGATAACGCCCTTCAATTTCTTAAGCATAAGCTTAAGAGAATCGGCATCGTCAACATCACCCGTCAAAAGCTTTTTAAGTAATTTATTAGTCTTCACATTACTTTCATCAGAAACATTCTTTCTCTTGAGCCTTTTATTACTCTTAACATTCTTCATCAAACTAACACCTTCATCACAAGAATCCGAATTAACTTCATCAGTAGAAAGAGAAGATGAACAAGATAAAACCCTCTTCCCTTTATTCACCTTATTATGCTTCAACTTCTTGGACAACTTAGGTTCACCACTATTCCCTTTATCCGACAACTTCCTTTTTCGTTTAGAGAAAGACTTCTCGGCATCACATTTCGGCAATGCAGCCTTGGAATTAGGCTTTTGAACATTTGGCATTGCCTTCAACACTTCTGCCTTCAACACATCTGCCAGCTTAGACTTCTTCACATCACCAGTTGCCTTATCCTTAGACTTCTTCACATCTGCAGCCTTAGACTTCTTCACATCACCAGTCACCTTAGCCAAAACAACATCAGTTGCCTTATCCTTAGCCGGAACAACATCAGTTGCCTTCAACACATCTGCAGCCTTAGACTTCTTCACATCACCAGTCACCTTAGTCGAAAAAACATCAATTTCCTTATCCTTAGACTTCGAGACCCCATACTTCTCGGCATCAAGTTTTGGCAATGCAGCCTTCAACACATCACCAGTCCTAGACTTCTGCACATCCCAAATCACCTTATCCTTAACTCACTCATCAGTCGCCTTATCATTCACACCAACAACCTTAGACTTGGCCGAAATAACATCAACCACCTTATCATTCGGAACAACAGACTCGGGATTAGCCTTAGACTTATCATTCGACACTGTATTAGCCTTAGGACCTGTCTTCGAATTAGCCTTATCAACACTTGTATTAGGAAGCACAAAAGACACCGGAAGAGGCATAGGGATACTTGTATTAGGAAGCGCATAAGACAATGGAAGAGGCATACAGATACTTGCATCATTCGGCTTAACACGAGATACAGGGGAATTAGACTTTTCTCGGACATTCTTCCGAGTCCTCCGAAAAGGAGAACCGGATTGAGAACTAGACTGAACACCAACAACTTCAGTAACTGGAGGCTGTATAAAAGAAGCACCTAACAAAACAAAAACATAAAAACACATAAATTATAGAGTAAACAAAAAAGAATCATATGTTCTAAGAAAATACACATATTCTAAGAAAATAAACATACAAAATCACATACAGAATCACATGTGATTCATGAACACTTTGGCATGACCACCACTACAATGAAACCACCAACTTCTTCCATCACCATTACTCTCACTGAAATCCCCATTACTCTCACTCAAACCTTAATCCCCAAATTCAAAACCCTAATCGGCTAATCCACAGATTATCAAACTACATAAAACTAAAAAAATAAATAAAAATAAAATCAAAACAACAAAAGTAATTACAAAAAAAAACCCCCCCAATCTCGTTTTAATAGCTCTCACCTTCCCCAAAATCAAAACCCTAATACCCAAATTCAAACCCTAATCAACAAATTAGCAAACCCTAATCACTCAACTAAACAAATAATCATTATTAAAACTCGTTAAATACAAAAACAAAACAAAATTACATGAATCTAAACGAATAGAGCAACTGCATACCTTCAGATTGTGGCATCACTTCTTGTATATGTGGTATCTCTTCTCGTATATTAGCCATTGAAAAGCATTAAGATAGGGTTTTGAATTTGGGGAAGGTGAGAGCAATTAGTGTGTGTGACTGTGTGAGAAATGAACGTGAGTGAGATAGTATCGGTTTTGAATTTGGGGAATGTGACTGAGGCGAGATATAAAACACGGGCAATAAATGACAAACTTACCCCTCTAGTTCACTTAATTATATTTGTTAGATTATATCTCAACCGTAGGATGATATAGGATCAATGGTTGTCATTGGCAAGTTTGATCTTTAGATAAATCATGTTCTGCATTGATCTTTTCTCTAAGGAGGATAAGGTGTTCCCACGTTGAAAAGATAGCCGTTGTACATAGTATACGAGGGGTACGCCATGGGCTGCCCGTAGGACATAGTAGTTTGTGGGAACTGGTTGTTACTAGGTTGTACACTCTCGGGAGGGTAA
The DNA here is from genome assembly GCA_030686995.1 of Artemisia argyi. Lineage (NCBI taxonomy): Eukaryota > Viridiplantae > Streptophyta > Magnoliopsida > Asterales > Asteraceae > Artemisia > Artemisia argyi. The sequence continues at coordinate 131,141,689 of CM060702.1, forward strand.
TGGTTCTGAGGATAACTCGGAGTTTGAAACAGGGGTTCATTCCATTGGGAGGAAGGCTTCCTCCTGTGTTGAACAAATACGGATTGCCTCCCACACCAGATGCCTGAGAAGTCTGTAGTGGAACTCCTGTATCGGTTCTCCCCAAATGTGCAGCTAATAGTGGAGGTAGGTTTACCTCCGTGTTTTCTCTTCGTTGGCTCCTCCCATTAGAGCCATCAGCAACCGTTCCCTCTCTCCTTGTGGGGGCCCTTTCAGGGGCTCCCTCAAAACCGACCAATCTTCCACTGGCCCTTCTAACAACAGGGGACCCAATACGTAGGATCGATTGAGTAGCCCCAGGAATCGAAGGTCTCGGCTCCATTTCTATCTCTTCGTCATATTCAACACTGGAGTATTCCAACTCCCTTCGCATCTCTGTGTTCCTAACTTGTCTCCTTAGGGCCCTTAACAAAGATTCTAGTTCTTCTTAATTAGCCTTGATAAAGGCAGGGCTAATGACAGGTTCTGGGTTGGCTGATGACGATGCATGGTGATTGGGTGTTATTTCAGGGTGAGAACGTGTTGTGAAGGTGGATGCCGTAATTGGCGGAAGACTGTTGGTGTCAGTTACTGGTATTGGGGTTAAAGTCGAGAAACCCGGTGGAGGTGTAATTTCTCTTTCTTGATTCCTGCCGGAAAAGTAGTGAGTATGCTTGACTGGTTATTTGCTTGGAATAACGAGACCAATTGTAGCGGGTCCCATAGATAGCGCCACTGATTGTACAATAATTTGCACGACCAGGCCTTCGATGATGATCAAAGGATATAGGGGATGTTGTGGTTGAGCCAAGCTTGTGTCTAACCTAAAAATAAGAAATACGAAGACACTACGTTAAGTGATTACGCAGGGGTTGGGCCCTGCAAACCACCTCCGGCGTGTGAATAAGTATTTGGTTTGAAAATTTTTAGTGAGAATATAGTAAAGTAGAGTTATTGAGATTGCATACCAGACTTGTGGATCGTCCAAGCTATTTATAGGGGAGAAAAACAGCTTGGAGAGTGCTTACACCTTTTTCGGAGATCATGGGGGCGTCCCATGATAAGTAGCAACCGCTAGGGGTTAGTGTCTCACTCCTCCTAGTTTAGCGGGAAAGCTAAGGAGGGAGATGAGACGTGGGTTAGACTTGGTCTTCCCCATGTTTGGGCTTGGCATTAATCCATCCTTACATTTCATCGAAGGATACCCAAAGGGTTTAATCCTTCGACTGGCGAATTCCCATCTGGTAACTAGGTCATTGGTGACTAGTTTTACGCCAATGAAAGTGTTAGGAGGCTAGCCAGAGCCTGCAATTATGTAGGTTTCGAGCAGGGCCGAAGGGGAGTCCTTCGACCTATTCGGAGGGTACATTATCAGATCTTTAGGAAAAAGCATTCACTTTTTATGCTTATGAGTGTACCGGTAGTATATAGATTCTAGAACTTGCGTTTGTAATACATCCCGAGACCGCTAGTTAGACTACATTCGTGTAGTTATGATTTACTATATGATAAGAGGCATTAAGATAACCTTTGTTTTAAAACTTTATTATAATTACATTGGCTATATTGGTCAAGTAATTTTCCCACATCCTTGTGATATACTCATCTTTAGTACACGATATCCCTAGTACACCCCTTAGAGCCTATCTTGTTCACGGTTCTCGTGATATTTCGCTAGATTCTGAAATATTAATGAAGAATATTGTTTACAATCCACCCCCAAATGTACACCCAAATCGCCTTAGCCTACCTTGTATGCACTCACTTTTAGTGCATTATTGTTATTTGTTAAACCGTTTGTCAATTGTCTAATTGGTTACATGGTTGTTAAGTCAAGTCATATCTTGTAAATACAGTTTTGGGATGATTGGGACTCATGGGTAAAAGTACTAGTGTCTATGGAGTGAAAGGGGAAATCATTACCCCTTATATACGTTAACGTTTAAAGTACTCCAAATGTTTTGATTTTCTTAATTTGGGTCGTTAATTACTTTTGTAAAAGTTCAAGTGTAGGGAGGATGCAAGATCCCTTTGAGTTATTATTATGAATGGTACGGCAATAGTGTATGAAAAAAAGTGAAAAAAACATACGGGCTATCATTCGCGTCTTTTATTTATGTTTAAGTCAATAGTGTCTTGAAAAATGCCAAAAGGAGTTAGTAGTTAGCAAGTTGAGTCGAGTCTTGGCTTAGCAACGCCTTATTATACATGTAATTGACCAATGATTGACTTGCCACTAGTAAAATTCCCTTTATCCAACAAACCGTGTTTTCCATACCCTTTCACCTAATGTTACAACCCTTTAAAAGACCTCTTTGATAGCTTATCCTAAGTGCTTACGCCAAAGTGGTGGAGGCTTGATCCTTTCCCAAGCCTATGGTAATCTATGTGCTATGACAGGTAGAGACTGTTATATTTTCCCATTTCCATTTGTGATATATAACTTTAAACACTCGAGAGATGTGAGAATCTAAACACTTATTGTGAGGTGCTAGTATATAATTTTCGTGCTTGTTTTGACTAACATGGAACAATTGTGTGTTGTAATTCCTTTTGTATTAATGCTAAATGACCCCTAACTTGTAAATTGATTAGAATAAAAACTCATTTGCTTGAGGACAAGCAAATCGCAAGTGTAGGGATATTTAATAAGGATTTATTTGATACCTTTTTAAGGGGTCATTTAAGCCTAAAAATCTTGTTTATATGATCAAATATTGCCCTAAATCATTTCTTGTTGCATTTTAGGTACTTGGGACGAGAATTCTGGAATTTGGCGCTTTTTGGAAGTGCTTGAACGAAAAAGTAAAGAAAACAACAAAGTCGCGAAAAACCGTCAAGATGGAAGCCTGACGGCGTCACATTATACTTGGTGATGCCGCCACTTGTTAATTTGGAGCTGGAAGATTTTACAGACGTCGCTCCAGAAAACTTTGGAGAATTATAACCTCACGGCGTCATGTGCATTTCAAAGTAGGGAGTCACGTTTTAAGTTTACTAGAGACGGCTCAGAAGACTTTTGAAGGGACGACATCAGCCATAAGCTGACGGCGTCAGAGAATAAAGAGTGACGAAGTCAGAGCGACGACTTGCACAAGACGAAACAGTAAACACGGTGGACTGACGGCGTTAGAACCCATAAGCTGACGCCGTCAGCATTGTAAATCTATATATAGTTTTTCATTTTTATTCATTGGGTGTGACATCTTTTGGTACAAAACCCTGAACGATTTCCAAAGTATTTGTTGGGCTTTTCCAGCCTTTTTCATCGATGTTCTATTAAAGATATCCTTTTAATAATTCAATATGTCTATGTGTTGTTTGATTCTTTGTTTATCTTTTCTTCACTTTAACATGTTAGCTTAAGTTTTTTTGTGTTTGCTTAGATCTAATGAAATCTAGTTATTGATTATTGATGCATTGTCTATTGTTTAGTTAATTGCTTCACGTTAGGCTAAGAAAACTAGCTGACTTCTATATGTAACTAGCTTGAACGTCTTAGAAAACGTAACCATCTCGTACAATATAGGTTTTTCTCGTTGTATTTATTGCATGAATTGATGTTTATGATCCTATATTCCTTAATAGACTTTAAGGTTGTAGGTGAAATTGAGGTTAATAGAGTGGGGGAATGTAGCACACCCCAACGACTGGTATTAAGGAATATAACACTTCAACTAAAACAAACGACGTGACAATTCAAAAAATCAATAAAAGAAGTTCACCACATTTACTTTTCTTGCTATTTTAATTTTTGTTTTATAAAAGTAGTTTTTGGGTTAGTTTGATAGCAACTAATTCCGCTCATCTCTTCAAAACTGAGATTTTTAATTGCTTTCTAATAAATATAAAAACACAAAAAGAATCATCCCCCACCTTTGGACTTATCTCGACATACACTTCAACATAACGTTACTATCCAACGACTGGTATTAAGGAATATAACACTTCAACTAAAACAAACGACGTGATAATTCAAAAAATCAATAAAAGAAGTTCACCACATTTACTTTTCTTGCTATTTTAATTTTTGTTTATAAAAGTAGTTTTTGGGTTAGTTGGATAGCAACTAATTCCGCTCATCTCTTCAAAACTGAGATTTTTAATTGCTTTCTAATAAATATAAAAACACAAAAAGAATCAACCCTCACATTTGAACTTATCTCGACATACACTTCAACATAACGTTACTATTCCCCTAGAGAACGATCAATCCCCTAGATTTACCTATATTATACTACAACGATTAGGTACACTGCCTGGAGGATTGCAAAACTTCTTGAGATCCCTCAAGAAGTAAAACTCCTTGTAAGGTTGCAATATCTCGCGCCAAACTCCTATCTCTTTATCTTCTATACTGATGATACAACTGATGTAAATGTGTTTTGATTGGTAATGGATAAGTTGCAATACAACAGTTAGTTTTTTTTATTGGTAATGGATCTACATATGTTCACTAATTATCTCTTTTTATTTTTACTAGTTGGAATGGTAACAGCCTAATTGGAACCATAATACTTTGTTTATCTTAAACCTATTCTAACGGCCTAATTACAAATATTGTCCTTGAAGTTAAATGGCGGGGAAGACTGATATGAATAGTGAAATGACATTAATACGCTCAGTGACGATGTATTTAACGAGCGTTAACAAAAAGTCGCTCTCGGTGGCTTTTTTTGCAAAAAATATGGAACATTAATGCTTGTTTTGTAAAAAATTCAACTCGGTGTGATCATTGCCCATTCGTGATAGTTGAGGGACCAAATTTGCAATTTACCCTAAAGCAAATATAGGCATGATTAACCATGAAATGCATAGTTAAAAAAAAATTAAATAAAAAAATTAAAAAAAAAAAAAAAAAAAAAAATTAAACATGAAATGCAATTATGTGGCTATTGCTTAGGAACACTAAAAGTTTACTGGAGTACTTCTCAAGAATGAACTTATAAAATTTTGATCGGAAAAATAAGCAAGTTTCTTGAATGAACATCGCTATTATAAATTCGCCTCCTACTTCTTCTTAATTGTGTAATTATAACCATATTTGTTAAGATCCCGATATTGATCTTAGAATCTTACGACTTTACAATTCTACAAAGCAAAAATGATCCAGATCCTACGTAGGATCTTAACAAGCTTAAGATCTTATAAGATCCCGGTCTTAAATATAAGATCTTAAGATCTACTCCGATCTGATCTTACTTTTCTCGAACCGCAAACTAAAAAACTACAAATTTATGGTTTACGTTTTTTATATAATTTAAAAAACTACATGTAAATTCTTCTTAAATATTCGATATTTATAATTTAAAACAATATTTTCATAAAATATTCTTATAATTTCATGTTTATAATATATAATAATTTGTATATTTAAATATTACAAAGATCATTAAAAAATAGCATCATAGTAGAATCTTAAGATCCCGATCCGATCTTACGATCACGATCTTGCAAAGACGAAAATGATCTTAGATAGGATCCCGATTTTAAAAACCTTGATTATAACACCCGAAAAAATATTGGAATAATAAGAGGGAAAACAAAATCGAGAGAAGATGTCAAGCAAGATTGGAAGCATTGTCGCTCATCTTTCAGATGATGATCTTCTGGACTAGGGATGTCGTACATAATCGGATTCAAACAAATTTAAAGGGTTTGTGTCTTTACACACCACTTATCTGGTATCAACTAAGGGTGAGCAAACGGACCGGATGGACCGGACCGACCGACAAAACCGACCGGACCGGACCGACCACATTCGATCCGGTCCTCGGTCTAGGCTTTTTAGCTAAATTGGTCCTCGGTCCGGTCCGGACCGACAAAAAAACCGAAAAAACGTGCCAAAATATGCCTAATTGGACCGGACCGACCGAAGACCGGACCGGACCGAACCGGACCGACCACATTCGGTCCGGTCTCGGTCTATGGTTTTTCCGGTTCTCGGTCTTCGGTCCGGTCCGGTCCGGTTTTTGGACCATGCTCAGCCTTAGTATCAACACACTATCCATTTACATTGAATTAAATATTCGCTCAGTTACTTTTGTTTCTTTTCTTTTTTCAGTCACAAAACAACAATATAGCACCAAAAGCACATATAATTCTTTCTCTCATGCAAAATTTTATTCTCTCTCTTAGTTGAAAAAGTAACTTTTACCTCACCATATTATCTTCTTCAACCTCTAAAAATATTGCGCCACCATCTCTATCTTTTTTTCTTTTAACTCACAAATAAAAAGTTGAGACCAAATTAAGATCTTTAAGATCCTTGAATCACATCCATAAAACAAACTTAAAAGTCCATATCTGAAAACTATAAATCCTTGTTAAAAACAAAATCTTGAATTAAAAATTCCAAAAAATCATAACTTAAAAATGGAGGTGACTATCCGGCGGTTGGCGATGGTGGTTACCCAGGGGCGATGGTGGTTACCCATTTAAAAATGACGGCAGAACTTATACAGATTGTTCGCGATGGTGGATACGCAGTGGGGTTAAACGGAGTTGACTATCCGACAGGGTTGACCGGTGGTGGTGTGCAGTTGTGTTCAAATGGAGAAGAGATTAAGTTTTTTTTTTTTTTTTTTTTTTTTAAAGGTATGTGCAGGAAAAAAAATAAAAAGTTAGTACATGTATGGGAGAGAGAGTAAATGTACCTACTTGTTGAACTCACCGGAAAATGTGACAAAATATAGGTGGTGTGGCTACCATATGACCCAATTTAAACCTATATGCAGACAACTTGAAAACCCTAAAAGGGTTGACCAAGGAAAGAGTACAAAACAAGAACTAAGTTTAAACTGAATAAATTCATCATTTATTTACTATCTGCAGTCAATCTACCTCTGTACATAAATCACACAAACGGACATCTCAATCTTGATAGAATGTCCGTTTTTATAATGAACATGAATAAAGACGTAACTTTTAACAGCATGAAACAACACTACTGTAGTAATTATCCTTCATCAAGGCATAGGACTTCTAAATTTATCATAATAGCTTTGACTTCCATGATGTTGGCCAACATGAATCAGAATGCACAAACTCATCAGATCTTACATCTTGATGCCCTATATTGGTTGCTGATCAACTTAAAGAAAGAAAAAGAGGGAAAGAAGACAGAAAGAGAGGTGTGGAGAGAAGTCCTGAATCAAGTTGGATCGTGTTCTTTTAACCTAACTCATGTACCAACCCTTGATTCAAGTCGAATGACAAAAAAAAGCCAATGACGTTTCTTGACAGCTTACATTTAGCAGTTTCTGGACCAGAATTTCCAGAAGTCATCACACAGCATATTTTTTTTACACATATATTTATAGGATTCCCGCTGTTCATGGGATGTTAAAGAGGTCCAATTAAGTACTGAACATGGTGTCCATACACCAGGTTTAGTTGACCATCAAGGAATCATATATTGATTCCATTATGCATGACTGTTGGAAAACCATATTCCAGCAATCTTGCTTGTTAATAGTCCACGAGTATGACTCCAGACTTGTAGTGACAAGCCCATTACCATTTATACAGACCAGTTATAGGGTGTTTTTTTTTGCACATTCACATTTGATGTCCCGGATTTCAGAAATTGATATTGAAACATTGATTCCATTCGACCCTTTGTGTCCACAAATTTCGATGACCTGAAACCCATCAAAACAAGTTACTAACGGTGCAAACACACAGCATTTATAACAATGCTTCCTGCAAATACGTTATGAAACTGAGTACATGATTAATGCAGCTTGATGCTAAGTTGATGTGCATTATAAAACTGGTATTCTGATTATTTGACGTCAACAATGATCAATTTCTTTTTTTAACCAAGTGAATCTTCTTTCACACTGAACCAACAAATTATTTAATAAATAAGTCATTAAAAAAATCTTAGCAGGATACGTCATTTCCCTTTAAAAATTATATATCAGCAGTATCTAACAATGACCTTGTTGTGTCATTTACCGATTCTTAACGTAGCCAGAATGTTCAACACTTGGTCAGAGCAGAGGCACATATAAAAGTTATCCATGTTTAAGTATATTTATAGCTGATTATTCATTATCACATTAGTTTCACAACTCATGTACATCCAACAACAACAACAACAATACCCAATCCCGCGGGAGCGAGGTATGGGGGAGATAGAATATAGACAGATCCTAACCCTACCCCAGGAAACCTGGGAGTAGAGAGACTGCTTCCAAGAGACCTCCGACAAGTGCAAAAGTGAGAGTGAAAGAAAAACATAGAAAAGTGCAAACAAGAAGAAATAACGCAAGGAACCAACAAACAAGGAACAAAAGAGAAAAGACAAAGCATATGAAAGCAGCACACCCAACAAAAGCCTAGAGGCAAGACAAGCAAAAAGCACACAGAGCAGGGACAAGCAAGCGGGCAAAAGGAGAGGCAAAAGGGGCCTACTGCTAAGGGAAAGGGACAGGAACAAAGCAGGGCAAACTCATGAATCCAAATAGCCCCTAAAAGATCAAATGTAATTGTAGCTGATTACATACTTAAATACCTTTTGACAGAAACAACGGTGACATCCAAGGCCAAAAGTGAAATGTATCACTCAAGTACCAAGCGACGTCATCCTGCTAGCGACCACCTGCTTTAAGCGGAAAATATGTTTAAAGACAAGTATAAATTTGAAATGAAGGTATGGGGTAATATTAATATATGCACCTCCGAAAGTGAACTGTTATCTCCCAATTAAACCCTCTTTTACTCCGAACCACTACCCTGTGTGAACTGAGAAGGATGGGCACCCCTAATCTGTCCAAAAAATGGTGGAGTAACACCTGAAAGACCAAAAATTCATCTCATGTCTTATTGAAAAAAATACTTTTGCGCTAAATAGAACAGAAATAAATAGAGAACTGAAACTAAAAAACTACTATATTCATTTATATATCGTGCAAATAATTCATCTAAAGTAAACAAGAAATCAAAAATAATCAAACAGTTTGTCAATGTCCTTGGATATGAAAATTTTGCATGATAGAATGGTATCTAAAAGAAAGCATCAAATTTTATACATATATTTTTCTTATTAACCAGCAAACGACATTATATCCTTTTTACGGTTGTTTTCTAAAAAATGTCAAATTTCATCTTTCTGAGTGTTCTACCACCCCTGCTTTGGCGAAATTGGGTATTGTTGTTGGTTAGTGCTCTAACATATGCATATGTTAGTAAGCAAAAATATTCCTGTAAACAGTGCATGCAATTTATTTGTACGTATACCATAGCTAATCTAGGACCAGCTGGAGAGTTGTCAATAGTTATCTCATAACATAGCTTATCATTTTGCCCTTTGATATTCCTATGCAAGATATAAAAACCAACATACTTGTTTGCAGGTCTCTCTTTTTCTACCACTCGCACTTTTGCACTTGCCGGAGGTCTCCTGGAAGCAGTCTCTCTACTCCCAGTTTTGCTGGGGTAGGGGTAGGATCTGCCTACATTCTACCTCCCCCATACCTCGCTTCCGCGGGATTGGGTATTGTTGTTGTTGTATACTTGTTCCCACGCTATATACAGTCAGGCCATAATTTACATTTCTTCTTCACACATGCAGCCATTTTAGGAGATGGATGTGTTTTAAAAGTGATTATGTGATACTGTATTACATAATTAAAATCAGATAATCAGCTACAATAGAAACATGTTGCAAGAGACAGATACTGTTTGGATACGGTTCTGCTGTTTGGAACTAATAGATAGTGTTTGTAATAGAGTACTTGTGTGCTTATCAAATTCTCTTTAATTAAGGAACTAATAGATAGAATGATAAGAAAGATCATCCTTGTGAATGGAGGGGACTGTTAAAGTCTCTCAAACTAGTAAAAGAGAATGGTAAATATGAGAATATTCTTTAATAATTGATTTGTTGTGGCTGGTATGGAACTATTAGATTGAACGCTACAAAATCAGATCAGAAACACATTTTTGTTTAGCCAAACAACTTTGATTACTCCGATTTTAATTCAATCCGATAACCAGTTCCAAAACGTGCATTTAAACACCCCTTACTAAAAAGGCCAAAACACATTAGTACCCCGAATTTGGCAAACTGGATCATCTAGTACCCTAAACTTTTAAGGGTGCAGAAATGGTACCCTAAACTTGACAAAATGGAATTTTTACTACCCTATACTAATTAACTTAACAATTAATTGTTTTTTCTTTCTAAATATCAATTTAGTAAAGTTTTTTGTAATAAATAGTTTATAGCAAAACTTTGGCTAGGTAAATATAGTTTTCCTAGATGAAAAATAATTAAATTTTAGGAAAACTATATTTACCTAGCCAAAGTTTTACTATAAATTATTTATTACAAAAAACATTACTAAATTGATATTTAGAAAGAAGAAACAATTAATTGTTAAGTTATTTAGTATAGGGTAGTAAAAATTTCATTTTGTCAGGTTTAGGGTACTAGATGATCTAGTTTGCCAAAAGTTTGGGGGTACTAATATGTGTTTTGGCCTTTAAAATATAGAAAATATATATGTAGCATCTATTTCTAAAAGATATCTAATGCACTACTCTTAATATATCTTCAAACTATATTATTAAATAATTTTTTCAAATAATTTTTAGATCAACTTGTAACTAACTATATAGGAAATTTTGTAATTTTCAATTTAACATATGCATATGAAGAAATAAATAGTTAAAATGTTATGGTCTCGAAATTATTTGAAACAAACACTTTAGTATATAATATATAGATATCTATATAACAAAAGTAGTGTCATAGTGTGGTAAATTCACTTTCTATAAAGTATTATTTCAAATATATATTTATTCTCAAAAATTAAATATAATATTATACTAATTATAAGAAAATTGAAATTTATTAAATTAGACAAAAAAAAAAGTATAATTAATTATCCTAAATTTAACTACAAATCATTTATACTGTATTACATTAGGTATTTGTGAATTGGTTTTTTAGCATAAATTAAAAAACAATAAATTATTGATATAATTTAGTGTAGAGTCTAGGCACATGCCTTTCAGAACAGCGACTACAGGCGGCATGGCTAACACCTGTCACTACTAGAGCCATCACCAATGAAACTGCTTTGCAACCACATTAACAACTCATGGGTAGAAATTAGGCATGAAGATATTTATGATGAAAATGCTTTGTCGCGTATATATGAGGTAAAGAATTGTCTCTTTTGTTCTTCAGTTTATTCTATTTTTACTAAAAATAAGGTATGTGTTAACGAGAGACATATATCAGCAAAAAAATAGAGACACATAATAACATGTTTTCCAGAAACAGACATAGAAACACACACACACAGAGACTCACATCCATATTGGTAAAAATTTGTAGATTAATAAGAATTTGAAGGCTAAAGGAACTACTTAATAAAGATTTGATGCTAAAGGGAAAAAATAAAATAAAATAACTACCTGTAAGGTATGGTGCTGGAGACATTGGAATAGTTTCTGGGGTTGCCCCACCGATATTTGGTCTAGCATATGGTAGAACATGAGGACCAGGTGCTACAATCCCCTGGAGCATTCTAGGACCTGGGCTTCCAGGGGGGAGAGGTCCCATTTGACTAAACGGAAACACATTTGTGTTGATGGAGCTAGGTACGCCAAACATCTGAGGATTATGTTGCAGCTGACCCATATAAGGACTATATGGGACCTGACAAATTCAAAATTATAAATATTTCTTCAACAATCCAAAACTAGCCAACTACGTAGATGTTATAAAATAGGGATAATTCCATATCCACCCAATTTAAAACTTAAAGTTTCATATCCAATTATACTTCATAATGACATATATACCCAATATAAACCTTAAAATGTCATATTCCCAATTAACTTAATCATTATTAATACTTTAAAAAAGTTAATAGTTATCGACAAAAGAATGTTTGACAATTATACCCTCCTTTCATGGTGTGAATATTTGAGCCTATTTAGCATACATTTTATTTCTTTGCCATTACCATGTATCACTGGTTCATTTGGAAACAAATTTCCATAACAAGTAATGTCTCTGGATGAATTAGAAGTCCAACATGATAAGCTATTGTTAGGAATTCAATATATGTTTGATTACATATTATGTTGTTTGTTATATCAGTTGAACTTGTTGAACTTGTTGATGTCAAATTAACTTGGCTTTAGACATTTTATATGTATGTAAAGGTGGGTATTTACTATTTAGCCATTTTATAATTATTAAGAGTAAAATGAAATTTTAATAAAGTAAATTTAATTTTGTAATCTAATGGATAAACAAGTCATTATGAATCTTTATTGAGTAAATATGACATTTTAAGGTTTGTATTGGGTTTGGGTAGATATGGAATTAACCCTAAAAAATATGAGCAGCAAGAGATTCAAGTTTATTCACCTGCTGGTAGACATATTCGGACCCATAAGGTGCATACCTATCAAAACCAATTTTCCAATCAATACAATGGCCACAGTTAATTCAAGTACTAGATTTTACAATTTAATTTGTACTACAATATGCATTTACATATATTTTTATGCAAATGCATTAGCTTTGATAATAATTTACAGGTAGCAAAATGTGCAAGCAGGCGGGTTAGCTAATAGGTTCGAGTAAAAACGGATGCATGCTTAAGATATGTCAGGATGAATGAGGTTTCGACCAGCCATCTTCTTTTTTACTGTTTTGTCAATTTAAAAAATACATCTATGTATCATATTTGATTACAGAAAACTTGATTAATTCAATGATCAATTTTTCCCGCATGAAGAACTTTAAGAAATTGTTATCATTTGAGTACACTTCAACCCACTTAACCTATTAGTTTCCAGTTAAAAATGTTCAACATTCGCATTTCGAAAAAATAAATGCTTAACCATGACCAACCAACCTGTTAAAAGACAGCTCAGATTAACCCATTATCAGTTTATTACAAAAATGGGCTGAAGTTTTCCCCTCTATCACATGTATGGGTTACAGAAAAACAGCATGACCATACATCAAGTGACAATTAAACATACAATAACTATATCTCTTCCCATTTCTATACTGACAATTCAGAGCAGAGATCATTCTCCTCTGCTGTCTTACTATTGATAATGATATTTGAAACAATAACTGACCCATATAAGGAATACGGGAATTGCTGATAGTTGTAAGGAAGTGGGGGACGGTAATTCGGTCTTCCATCAAATGGTCCCCCCTGTAGACCACCGAAGTACGGTGCTGCGGGTCTCATACGTCCTACAAGTAAAAACCAACTTGAAAATTCACATCACATAACGACGAATGATATTGGTCCTCTGGTGTCGTATGCAGTCTATATTATACGATATATGATACACAACATATGATGAATACAATACACACTTAAAACGTATACAATATGTAAATATAGATACAAGTAAAAAAAACATACAAATATATAGTAGTTAGCAAAATGTAAAAGTACTAAAACAGTTTACAGTTGCCTACTGCCTAGCGCTCTCTCACCTGCAAGAAGTTAAAAAGGTAAGAATTTTACAAACTCAAAGACCAAGGCTTAAAATTTGCCAATGATTGTATTATTTTTGGAATGATCCATGAGGCAATCAGATTATATTTGTCTATTTTACGGAACACGTACCTGTCTATGCACTTGTACTCCAATAGCTTTATCTATTTCTAACCTACTCTCATGTCAATACTTAAAACATTTTCATCTCTCTCGCCACTAAGAACCCACCAAAGTGTCGCTGACAAAGCAAATACAAAACGTTTAGCTCAACTTGATTCATATAACTATATTGAATAGACCTTACTATCTTCGCTGGAAATGCATAACTTTTTACCCAACTGACACCTCAAAAACTTCCTTTAGATATCCTTATATCTACTCCAATCTGCCTTTATGTTGTGGCCAGTCCCCTGAATTTGTATTTCTAGTTTTCTACTACATTTGTCCTGTGCATAAGTTTTCTTAGGGATTTTATATTTAAAAACAGAATAGTGTAATACAGTATCATACAATATACTCGCCATCAACTAAGTGAATTTAACATTTTTGCAAAGCAACGAATGAATGTTATCAATTGCAAAGATACCCTTGGCATCAACTAAGTGAATTTAACACTTTAGCCTATAGTCAACATATAGGCTATAGCTAATAGCCTTATAGGTTCTTCAAGTAGCCTATTCTAGTACTGAGAGGTGCTATGCAAGGTTCTTTAAGTAAAGGGTTAATGAAGAGACCATCTTTCTTCTGTTTATATTTTCATGTAGATCCAAAGAGTAAAGAAGTCAAATGGTTATCTTTTCAGTTGCAATGAACATCCATGCGTTGATTCTACCAGTTTCGTGTGATAGTTTCCACTCTAGCTACAGCATCCACAGAAACATAGTTTCATGAACCAAGTGCGCATAAACTTTAAGCTTATACATATTAAACAAATAAACCACTCATAATGGTGAGAATATCTCAGTATTGTCAATTTATTTCTTCTAGAATACAGAATGAGTTGGATGGTACTAGAAAGTCCGAATACTGCTATGAAGAAAACTAGACAGGGATGGACTCACCAATGCTCACGACTATCTAAATGATATTAGGAGAAAATGAAAGAATGGTGTGGATACATGTAATTAGATTAAAGGTTAGAATCTTACCAAAAGGCAACGGTTGGGGCCGACCAAGTGATGCCAAATTACAGTTGGCCCTTCTGCCGTCAATAATTGGATTGGGATCGGCACAAGCCCTGTTTGCAGCTTCAGCATCACGAAATGTTACCTGAGCAAAATGAGAATTACAAAACACTATAAGTTAAAGAACCTATGACTAATGACTCAAGGAGACATGAAAATGGATGCATATAAAACAAAAATCTACAAAGCCCAAAAATTTATCTTTATTCTCTGGCACTCAAAATACTATAGTAACTATTAAGTTAAAGAACCTATGAGTAATGACAAAAATCTACAAAGCCCAAAAATTTAGCTTTATTCTCTGGCACTCTGAACCTAATATATCATCAAGTGCTGAAAACTTCAAATTCGACCAAGTACACGGTTATTGGCGGAAAGACCTAAAGTCTGCTCCGGAAATGTACAGAAGACACTGAAATAGGAACTGGTACACTAATTGGGATACAGAGACAAATAACCCAATATGGTCTTCATAAGTTCAACATCCAACATACACATACTATGCTCATTTAAATTCTTAGAAGCCAACATTTATTTAGTTCCCTCACGCAAATATATTTAAATAGTAAACCAAACCTATATCATCAAGAAAAACTGAACAAGCACAAGAATTCTATGCTCAAATGTCTTCCTTTTCAGTCAAAAATATATCTTATCGCGAAAACAAGCAAGAAATTTCATGTTTAGTTTGCCTTCTCTTATTACGTAAAACGACTAGTATTCAAAACATAAGGACCAACTGACTGAATCATATAATTTTTCTTCATCTCATTATTAACAAAAGAGCTAATATTAAAATCGTGATGTTAAAAAACTTGTACTTTTGCAGGTTTGCGTTTTGGACGAGATTATTTGATTACTACATTTGCGAAAAGCAAATTCTCACAAACCAATGTTTCTTAGCACTTTTACCTAATAACACACACCACTTCAGCTATTGGTCTACAACATTCCTAAAACACAAAACCAAAAAACACCCTCCCTACAGTTTTACTCCTTTAGTTTACGTTAAAAAAATAAAAAACCGATAATGAACGTTAGTACAGACCCTATAACGAGCCTACGGCATTCCATACCGAGCTCTCTTAGAGACAAATATCAGTTTGGGTAAAGCTAGTTGAGACCTGCTTTTTTTGCAAACGCATAATCTATTTTAACCCTAAACTAGCGATTAAAAATAACAATTTTCCCTAACCAGATAAGCAAAATTACGTAAGTTAAATTCAACATACTCGGTAGCGGAACTAGGGGGTGTCCTATAGTCAGGAAAGAATTCTCCTGAATTTTCATCTAGTACTTGATTAATTTACCTTTTCTTTCAGTTATAATCATGAGTAAACATAGTGATAGCAATGAATATTCCACCATAATTTGAGAAAGTGAAAACTACTTACAAAGCCATAGCCTTTCGATCTGCCAGTATGCTTATCAGTAATAACAACAGCTTCTAAAATAGTACCAAACTGTTGAAAATAAGCATGTAAAGTATCACTCTGAGTCTCCCAAGCAAGTCCTCCAACAAATACTTTTGTATAAGTCGTATCCCCAAACGGATTATTTAAAAACCCTAAACCACCACTTCCAGCCATATACAAATTCAATTTCAGTTGTATTGTATGATCTTCCTTCCTACATAGTAATATTAATAATAACAGTGATCTAGATAGATATTATTAGTTTTTTTTTTTTAATTAATTGTGAAAAGGACTGGGGAGTGATTGGGGGTTTTGATAGAATCTTCGTGGAATTATTTGGCATGGAGTAATGGTGGTTAATCATGATGATGTCATTATGATGGAATTTGCACTTTAGTCCTTGTTTCTTTTTTTATGTTCAGTTTGTCCTATGCTTTCTATACTTTTCTTTTCTTTTTTTCTTTTGAAATTCGACATCTTGACTAGAAACTTTTTTTCTTTTGTAATATTATAAATTTGCTGTTATTTTTTTTATTATTATTATTTTTTTTTTTAGATTCAAATGTGAGGATTCAACAAAAATCGCTTGATTTGTTCTCATCATTTCTGTTCATTTCAATTCGGATATGTGAATTCAGTCTAGTGAAGTTTCAAAATGTTAAAATCAAGCGAAAGAAAAGTCTCACAACACTTGCTTATATTAAAGGTCCACTAACACAATCCAAATTCGATAGTGGTTGAGCGGCAAAACTAGCGAAATTTGAATCACTTACAACCTATATCACGACTGGCTCGGTTATAATTGTTGTTCCGATTAATTTCAAGACAGAAAAAAAGACTACGAGAAAACACGAAACAAAAAGTTCTGAAAGTCTTGTCACCTTACTTTCCTAAATAGACCTAGAGGGACTAATATGCAATATTCTTGGCTTGATGGGGACAAAGTAAAAAAAAACTAACATTTCTGCATGTTTCTTTATATGTTGTCTATATATGTTGGTTAAAGAGGACTAGAGGAGTAATAAATACTAGAAGTAGCTTAATTGATTAAGGAAGTGTATAAAATAAATACAAAGCTAAGTTGAGGGGGAAATAGTCTTTTCAACGTGTAGCAAGGAGATAAACATTAGGCTATGTCATTTTATAGTGAAAATTACATGTATAAGATGACAATGGAGTCATGAAGATTGTAGTGCCTTTCAAGTCTCATTTTATTCATACCATCACTCATCGCTACCATTTACTTTGTAACTATTAACTCGTTGTCTAGTCTGTATATAATCAAACAATGCACACACGAACGACCCAAAAGCTAAGGCTTTATGGGACAGCTCTCTAGCTTGTCTTTGAAAATTTGAATCCTTAAAGTAAAAGTTGATAGATTGTATACGAGATTAATTGCATGACTTTTTATATTGTATGAGTTAATCCATTAAAATGTGAATCCTCAAAAAGTCAACAAAAACTTTTTCTAACTATAGCTTTAAGACTATCGTTAAGATATAAATTATGATTATGTAATCACTAGCTAATGAATAATCATCATCGGATGAAAACTACGGAAAACACATGTTTTATCTCAAAATAATAAAAACAATATTAACATTTTATTATGATCAGATGATTTTATTTTTTACAAAGAATTGTAGTAAATTATCATTGATGCTTTATGTCTTGTTACGACAAAACTTTTGTTATGACTTTCGAGTTCGTGTTACCAACTCAAAAAGTATTTCAAACTTTATGTACTGATCTTAAACAAGGTGTACTGATTACAACATTGACACCGCAAACTCAACGTTACATCATATTTCACTTCCCTACCAACATCACTAACAAATAAGTGTAATAAAATACTAACCAATTTCATCACCCTAACATATCCTACTTAAACAAAATATATCCCACAATATATTCACACACATACACCTATAACGAACATCACAAGCCAGTCTCGACCAATACCACATTTCAATAAAATGATCATACGATGCGTCATTAGAGGGTTATGTTTTGAAAGAAACACATCGTTAAAGGGGTGAGATGTGTCTTATACGCCCCATTACAGCCGGCCTTAACATCCGCTCCGTAGCACGAAAAATGTTGGAAAGGGATTACCAAAAAAATATCTAAGAATTTAACAAATAAACCAATACTGAAAATAAGCAATAACATTTTTCTTAAAATTTTATGGAAATGATAATAACATGTTTTGGTACAAGTAACTTTTTTACAAATCCTTCCAAAATTTATGTCAAAACTTGTCAAATCTCCAAACTAACAATTCAGGTAGGAAAGTACAATCCAAACTTTTTTACTCAACCCTGGTACTGAAAAATTAAGAAAAACAAAATCATGTCATCATACGAAGAAGCAGCAACAACAACAATGTCAAACACCAACAACATGAGACAATTATCATACAACAACAACACTGACAGAACAACACCTACTATGTACACCAACAACCCTAACGGTACTCAACACAATTATGCTACCCCTGTGATGACGTCAAGAACTGAACTAGTGAAACGTAAGAGAGGTAGACCCAAGAAGTATACGGCTGGTGAATCTGTGTCTATTTCTGTTTCACCGGTGATGTTGCTACCGCCAACTGCGGGTGGTGACAGTGGTGGTGGTTAATAAATTGCTAACTTTTATATATATATTGTTTATAATTGTAACTTTTATTTTTTATTTGTTTATTTGTTTATTTGTTGGTTAATAAATTGCTACTAGTTGAATATTGTTTGTCTTGGGATTATTAGTCTATGTTTCTATAATGTTTCTTATGCTTGTATACTTTATACAAATTATTATAAAAGATGGAAATTTTTTTAAAGGTGTTCAATTTTTTTGCTTGACTACGAGTATGCGGTTGACTTATATTTTTAGATATGATATCTAACATTAAGTTCCACCATAAGTTGAGCATCTTCGCCGTGTTCGTATTTTAAATGAGATAGTGGTAAGCATATATATTTATAACCGTCTTACATATATGATCACAATGTTATTACGTTTTCAGTACAATCAAATATGTGTTAATAATTAGTAAATGTGATGTGTTGGAGCGATCAATGATTGTGTTTTTATTATGTTAACATATTTGGTTTTGAGGAATCCTTTTTTTTATTATAGAAGACCTTGGTTATTAAGTACAGTTGCGAAATTCATTAGATTTATCGTATGTGAAAAAAAATCATTTGCAGGTTCACCAGGAGTGGGATTCATGACGCATATTCTCGATGTTAAAGCTGGAGATGAGCATCCATGATTCTTGTGTGTTTCTTCGTTCGGTTTGTTGATGTTTACCTTTTTGGATGCTGCACATCTCTATTCGGTTGTAATTGAGGTTGATTTCTAAGAAATACTAAATTCATTTCATTTATTGGTATTCATGCCACATAGCTTTCAACATAGCTAATGCTTAGTTTATCCAATTAGTACTTCACCCCTTGCATTTATAATTAAGTGCTGATCATGCACATGTTCAATTATTTTTGTGTGTTGGATCATGGTGTGAAAGATGAATATGAAAACAACCTTTTCTTTGACTAGATTCTTGACCATACGTGAGGGATGAATTTGTGTCCCAGTTACCATTGAAATCATCTACTTTTATTCAGAAGACCTAGTGGCATTTACTGTTAGCCTACTGTGTGTAATGTACTAAACGCAGATCTTATTGCCATTTCATTCTAGTTCAGTAAATAGTAAATTTAGTTCAGTGCCAGAAATAAGAACTTAGCACCTGTCTCACACTTGCATGAGTAATAATATTCTGGCACATTGGGATTTTACAGCTTAATTTCTCGAAATTAAATTGAACTTGTGTTACTGTGTTGCAGATGGTATCGTTAGCCGTTTGTTCGATGCTATTATGCCTAAAAAACATATCCGAAAAGTAGATTATTATGGGTGTTTCTTTTTCTACATTTTGAATTTGATACCTAGTGTTAAGTCTGCGAGATATTCTTTGGGTGATTTATGTTTTGTTCAGTTTTCATATTATCAAATCGCACCTTGTTTTGTTTATGTGCGGTCGTGCGGGAAACGGTTACTAACGTTGTAATTTCTTAAATACAGGATGTGTTCGAACAATTAATGTGGTTCTCACAGAATAATACTAGAGCTCTATGTGTTCTCTTAGCTAATGGTGTCGTATCTAATGTGACACTTAGGCAATCAGCAACATCTGGTGGAACCGTAACATATGAGGTTTGTCTTGGTGTTTGTTAGATGTGGGCAAATGTGTTGAGTAAGGCAGGTTGAGTAACTGACCAAAATGGGTTCATGTCAAAATATATTTCTGAAGTGCGGGTTGAAATGGGTTGGGCCATTCACAAACACATTTTGTATGCACTTAACTGAATTTAAGAACCATATAATGTGCTAAGATGACGACAAATACTTTATTGTTGCAAAAGTAATATTAACTCTTTTTTTAAATTCAGAATTAGGAGGTTTTTGTTCATCTAAAAACCCTCTTTAGTTGGCTTTCAACTCGGCTGACCCATTTCCCTTTTAGTTAAATCGTTCAGCTCAACCAATCTGAACAGTTAAAGAGTTTGTTTTTACCAAAATTCATTCATTTACATGTATATCTTGTCTCTTGTTGATAAGGCGAAAAGTGTACCGCTTTTAAGGGGTCATTTAAGCCCGAATTCGTGATTATTTGATCAATTACTGCCTTAAATCGTTCCTTTTGTCATTTTAAGTACTTTTGAGAAGAAATCCGGAAAAGGAAGCATTTTGGACGTTTTTGGAGCATAAAAGTGAAGAAAACGGCAAAGTCTCAAAATCCTTGCTGTGAACTGTACCTGACGACGTCAAGACTTCACACATGACGGCGTCAAGCTTGGCAAAAGAGGTGGAAGTGAAAAAAACACATGACGGCCCAGAACATTTTTAGTGCAATTGACCTGACGGCGTCACCAAGGCCGTCAGGGTCAAAATGTATGTGACGGCCCAGAGCTTAATTCCTTTTTGACAGCGTCAAGATTGGATCTAGGCAATACGATCCTTAATTTGGCGGTGAGTTGACAGCGTCAGAAGCTACAACGTGACGCCGTCAGGATGTATTATCTATATATATTTTTCAAATTTTTCACTGTAAAGTGTGGAACATTAGGAGAACTTTTGGAGAGCTTAAACCCTAAACGAATTTTCTGTAAAAATAAGGGTTCCAACCCTTGTTCCATCCATGCTTAATTGAAGATAAGTTTTCCAATAATCATACGATATGTCTATGTGTTGTGTGATTCTATCTTATGCTTGTCTTTCTTTAAACATGTTAGGCTAGGTTTTTATTTTGTTTGCTTAGATGTAGTGAAACCTAGATGTTGATTATTGGTTGATGGTTTGTTTATAATTGTTGTGGATGATTGTATTCGATATTAGGCTTAAGAAAACTCGCAGACTTCCATTGGTAACTTGCTTGAACGTCTTAAGAAACATGATCGGAGGTGTACTACGATTTTTGGTTGTATTTAAGGCATAAGTGAATTCTAGTGATCCCATGTTAGGAGCTTTTAGTCGGCTCGACATAGGAGTGAAGTAGGAGATTATAGAGTTAGGGAATATTGTACATGGCCCTACGACTAGTATTAAGGAATATAACCCGTCATCCATGCAATTGTAACAAGCTAATCAACCGGTAAAAGATATCTAGGGAGTAATGAAATCTAAGTAAACACATCTTTTCTTATTATTGTTTCCACCACATAATCACATTAGTTTATTTTCATTTCTTTTTATTTCATTTTGATTGCATTTGTAGTTAATTGGGTTAGTTGACTAGCAACTAATTCCGCCCACTCCTTCAAAACCCGAGATTTTACTTGCTTTTATAAAATATAAAAATACAAAAAGAATCATCCCTCACCTCTAGACCTGGTTTAGTAGGCTTTCTAATCCTAGCGAACACTATTCCTGAGTTGAACGATCAATCCCCCGGTACTTGTCACTATACTATACTATAACGATCAAGTACACTGTCTGGCGGGTATTGCAAGCTTCTCAAGATCCCTTAAGAGGTAAAACCTGTAGCGAGGGCGCAATCCCGCGTATCAAGTTTTTGGCGCCGCAGCCCGGGGAATAGTTATTGTCTAGGTTAGAATTTCTTTTTATTAGGTCTACTTGCTAGATTTCTTTCTAGTAAGATTTTTATTTTTATTTTTAGGTTTTCTTTAGTCTATCTCATTTCTTTGTTCCTTTGTTTGTAAACCATCTCGATGGATAACAATAGCATTGATCATTTGATTCCAGTTGTTCGTGTTTTTCGTCGTAGGATTTTCCAACTACCCGCCCCAATCCCTTTAGTGGAAAATGAGAACCCACCTAACCTCTCGCCTGACCATCACTTTGACAATAATTCTGAGATGGAGGAGTCTGACCATGATAATGACCATAGGGCTAGTCTTTTTTACTATCCGGACTCCAATGAGGACCTAGATGATGGTGATGTAATTAATGAGGATAGGATGGACGATGAGATGAACCCTCTTAGGTATGTCGACCCTAGAACAAGGATTGAGAATAACAGCTTATTTAATATGCAGTTTCCTTGTAAGATTGGATTTAGGAGCTTTGATGCCTATCTTAACTCATCTCTACCAATGAACATAATCTCACGTAGTGAATACAATAAAATTATGGTAGATGAGTTAGAATACAAAGGAGATAATATTGTTGCTAGGGCAATGACATTGCATGTGTTTGTAGGAAGCTTTGTTTATCTGGTTGAGTTTATGGTTATGGAGAATCTAGGAGAATTTATCGATAGTAACTTAACCCAAGATGTGTTTGGAAAACCCTTCAAAAGGTTAACCAACCTAGATGAAAAACTTATGGAAGGGTTAATTACATTCTCGGATGGGAATGAAGATTTTGTTTACCAAATGCCCCATGCACACCCTAGGTTCAAGGATTTTTCTATTGAGAAATGTAATAGGTATCCACCCCTTGATATGCTAAGTGAGAATGATAAAAGGAAAGGGCTTAAATATCCTCATGAAAAGAATAAAAGGTATTATCGCGGATGTTTAGAGCTAAGTGATAACTACAAGAAAGATGAGGCAACTATTAGATGGCTCACACTTGGATATGTGAGCATAAGCGACACACGGTAGTCCATGACCTTGAGTCTAACTACAAGACTCATAAATAAAGAAAAGCGCTTCTTGGGAGGCAACCCATGTTTTATGTGTTTTTATTTGTTTGATTTTATTTATTTCCGTATGCGTGTTTTATTTTTATTGTTGGTAAATCATGTTTCAAAGTAAATTGTGAAAATGCTTTATTTTGTTTTTAACTTCGTCTTAATTACATATAAATGTATTTTGAAAAAGCTAAGTGTAAGGGAAATCCAAATTTTTTTATAAGAACGAAAATGAGCATGATTTACTACAATATTAAATGAGCATGTATATTAGTATCTGTTAGAGTCAAATGCTTGTATCGTGTTATAATGATGTTTTGCAGGATTTTCCAGGAAATAAGGCATAAGTTTTTCCAGAAATTTTTCGGAAAATTAACATAAGATTTTTCCAGGAACATTCTGACGGCGTCAGGAGTTACAACCTGACGGCGTCAGGTACTAAAATTCTAAAAAATTTTGCGAGTTTTGTTTAAACCGAAGTCTTAAAGTTTTTGTTGATTCTTTAGTTTTATATACTCCAGGAAATCCGCAAACATTCATTCCACAAGCATTATATCTTAATTTGTTTTCTAGGATTTTTTTTAGTATATATAGATTGCCGCCGATTCTATGCGAGGTTTGCCTTGATTGTATTCTCAGGTTTAACAGGTTATATATGACAAGAAGATGATTTATATTTCTGGAGGGAAGCTTTCAAAGTTCATTTTCTTGGAGGAAGATTGTAGGACCTTAGATATCACAACTTTATCACACCAATATAGAAGCACAATAAGAAGTAGAGATTGAAAGATGGTGACTTGATATGTATTAGTGTAATTCGTGTATAGAGAGAGAGAGAGATAAGAAATATGAGAGCTTTTATTCAAAGAGAAACACACACAAATACACACACAAGCACACCTTACAAATGAGAGGTAAGGTGCCTTTTATAGTTCCATAGACAGGCTTTCTATGGGCTTGGGCTTGGACTTGGTTTACATGTTCTAATAAGTCTTACATGATATACTTAATAAGTACCAAGTCCATAGCCCAATATACTTAACTATTACAATACTTGTCGACTCAATAATGATCGTCACTTTTAATGCTAACAATCTCCCCCTAAGGGACGATCATTGAGATCTCCCTTTGATTACATAAATGATCAACACTTCTAATGCTAACAATCTCCCCCTAAGGGTGATCATTGAGATCTCTCTTTTGTGACCTTGATCTTGGATCTTTGAAGCTTGTTCTTTTCGAACTTTGAGTCTTTGTGTAATAGCTTTGATAGTTCCTATGTTCCAATCATGCTTTGTGAGCTCTGAATAATGTCGATTGGTCGTACTTGCCTTTGATCAACATCTTTACATTGTTGTCTTTACGTCTTTTCCAACATGCTCATACTTTGTTTGACATTGAATCTTTGTGAAGTTCTCTTTTCTTTGACTTTAATGTTTGTTTCTTTAGTTTGTAGATTCTTTGACTTTGACTTAGAAACGTTCTGAACTTTGCTTTGCTTTGATCTTTGAAGAGAGCTTTGCAGGGTATGAGCATGTGGATCTTTGAGTGATGGTAACGGTCTTTCTCCAAGGAACATTGATCAGTACCTGCATAAAACAGTTAGCAATAAAGCATCCGGTACTTATAGGTTCGGAATTAGAGATCGTTAACAGCATAGTGTGAAAACTCTCTCTAACCCTTGCCAAGGCCGTTCCTAAACCAGATACCCCTGAAAAGGGCTTACTAGATCCACCAAAGTACATCAATGATTCAGGTGAGTTGTTGGAGATCACCCCACAACTGTAGACCGTTTGAGACAAAGTAACCATCATGATAGAAAAGGCAAGATCCGTAGATCTCATAAAGACTCTTACAACTTGTGTCCTTTTTGGCGAACACAAGTGTATTCATAGGAAGTGTATCCTAAGAGATCTTTTGATGAATCTCATGGCTCTAGACTCGATAAGTGCACATTTATTTTTTCTATGCGGAGACTAGGGATGGGTCTCCTGCTTCAATATCAACCATCTCTAAGAGATAAGTTGATAGATTACACCGGTTCCCCGTGAAAATAAAACAAGCTCTTTTAAGAGAACTTGAGTGGCTAGAAGGTTTAGTGCAGTGCGTCACTGGGTCCATGACGTCTTGTCTTCAATACTGGTGTCACCTTAGTAACAACCAGTAGCATATGAGTTGAACCCGGTGTCTGCCCTAAGGTTGAACATATGGAGGGCTATTTCTTTTCACCCTTTCATTTGCTTTTCTTTTTAATTATTCAACCCCTTCTTTCTCCTTTCTCATTTTCTCCTTTTTTTAATCAGACCTAAGGACTTCTAATTCTAATCTATTGGATTTGTCCTTGGGTAGATCCCTCCGGCTCTGGCGGATCATAGGATGGTTTTTCCTAACCTTAGTCACCTTATAACTCCATGATTATCCTATTGTTGTCATCAAACCATTTGTGAAAATCTCTCAAAGTGTTTATGATAATAAAACTTACTTTGTTAACACTTCGAGAGTTTTTCATTTCATTTGAAGGACTCCCCCTTCACATGTGCTCATGGATTGTTAAGAAATTTGCACATGCGTGAGGAGTTTGCACTTTTTAGAATTGATCCACTTTCAATGAACATGACCGATTCGAGACACGCTTACATCACTAGTTAGACTAGCTTGAAGTTATTACCCGGCCTGGTCAAATTCAAAGAAAGTCTCTCGAGATGGTACATTCTACTTAGACAAGTCCTATTCGAGACACGCTTACATCACTAGTTAGACTAGCTTGAAATTATTACCCGTCCAGGACAATTCTTTTCGATTAATGACATTTAAGCTTCGTCAATTCGTTAGTAATATCTGAATCGAGCTCTTTTGAGATTCAGCCACAATCTTAAACACTTTGATCACATTTTAATCATGTCTTCTCCCCCTCAAAAATAGCATATCCATGGTATTTTTTATACCAATTGATTAAAACCTTTGTTTTTGGATAGCTTATGGGAGAAACGGATGTTTGTTAATTCCGTATAAGTTTCCTTTAAGCATGATCATTTTGGAACATCTTTGTATTAGAGAAATACTCCCCCTCAAAACTCGCATATGTGTTTGAGAATGTTAAACTTTTTAAGGTTTAGAGGGAAGGAGTCTTCTCGAAGCAAAATTCTGAAAGATAAAGAAGTTTCAGATTTGTTGAATTTTGCATCAAGGTTTTTTGAAAAACAAAGACTTCTCTTTGTTTGAATAGGAATGTCGCACTGAGGCGTACAACAGTGTCCATATTTAGGATAAGTGCACTTTATGGATTAAAATCGTTTTCGCGTTGCACTTTCCTTTCTTTGAAATCTTGAGTTGTGCACTGTAAGGTGTACACAAGTCATTATGATGATGAGCACCGATTTTGATAGATTTTGAAAATCTTTTTGAAAAATCTTGAAAAAGTTGGTGCTCAGAATGTAAGAGAATTTTGAAAATCTAGTTTATCATTAGATCAACAATCATGGTCTTGAGCTTAAAGATTTTGAAAGTTTTTCTAACGAAAACTCAAGCCAGATAAGTGTTTGGTACTCGTTTTAGGATAAGTGCTCGAAAAATATTTGAAATCATTGTTTTGATTAAGCACTTTCCTTTCTTTGAAACGCGGGTCTTGAACTGATGTGTCCAGAATCCATCAATTAAGTTCGGGTTTCGTACTGAAGTATACGAAAGCCATTGTGAAGAAATTTTTTGAGGAACGACATGTGTTAGAAAAAACATTTTAGAGAACTCTCGCTCAAGCATCTGTACATATCCGTATCATTATTGAATGACATTTCTAGAAACGTACATAATATCGATTATACAAGAGACATGTCGTGAGAAGAATATTTTTTGGATTTTTTGATTTTATATTGTTTTTGTATTGTTTGAAAATTTTCTATTTTTGTATTTTGTTTTTGGTTTTTATAAAAGAAAAGGAAAATCAAAAATAGAAGATTGAAAGAATGATTTTATAGAATTTACAGAATTTGAACCCTCTGATGAGCTGGGTTCTGAGATAGTTGAAGCACCTGCAACCAAAGACGAAGAGGTTTCACAAATAACAGTGTTAGAAGTACATGAATCATCACTCTGAGGGTGTTGACTATCAACAGTTGTAATGGTTTCTACTTCCTTAACCTGATGATTATCACTATTATTTGTCTTGGTGCAACTATCAAAAATCTTTCCTGTGGGAATCCATCTAAGACCAACTGTTTTAAAAACTTTTCCCGTAGGAGTCCACCTAAGGTAAGATCTAGACGTAGTTTTCTTATCAAATGCAGCGGAAGTCTTAGTTTTGGAAAAAACTACATCCTTTAGATATCCACCTATTAGGTTTCTTACCATTTTGCTTGTTATCAACGGGTTTGTTTCGATTTGGTGTATTAGTGGATTGTGTCTTGACACATGACTTTCCTTTCTTGAGAAATTGAGCAATACATGCATCGTGATTAGTTGAAAAAACACATTTTTGACATGTAGGACAGACAAATTCAACATTCTTGTTTAACACGGCAACTTTAACTTTGTCACTACAGTCGTTTGGAAATTGTTTGTTGTTCGATGAGACTTTGGAATTCTTTGTGTTGCATTCTACGTTCCTAGTATTCTCTTTTGTGCCACTACTCTTAGATGCAAGCCAATCCCTAGTACTTTGAAGATAGTTCCTAGGTAATGGTTTACTACTACTAGCAGTGCTTTGGAATCTTGTAGAATTCATCACACTAGGTTTTGTGCCTAAAATTCCGTTTTTACGACGTTTTGCGTTTTTCCTAGCTTTTTCTAGATGGTGATTTTGGACCATGTCATTAGAACCAACAGATTCCTTTACAGATTTTGTAGTCACATTAGTAGTACTATTCCTAGAAGAGCTAGGTGCACTCACATTTTTGTTTCTTTCAACAACCAATTTTCGTTTTTCAACAATCTTTTCCATTTCCTTTTTCTTGAGCAAGGGTTGTGGAGTGACTGGTTTTGACAAATCCTTTTTCTCATCGATTTTTGGAGCAAACCGTGAAATTGACATTTTTGGTTTTTGAACCGTGTTTGAAACATTTGGTTTCTCCGAAGTCGATGGTTTTGCAAACTTAGTTTCCACACCCTTCCCTTTTATACTTACAAGCTGAGCTCT
Source organism: Artemisia argyi (assembly GCA_030686995.1). Lineage (NCBI taxonomy): Eukaryota > Viridiplantae > Streptophyta > Magnoliopsida > Asterales > Asteraceae > Artemisia > Artemisia argyi. The sequence continues at coordinate 131,170,095 of CM060702.1, forward strand.
CAAAAGATCATTTTGCTCTTTCATGTCCTTGTAGGCATGCTCATACGACAATTTGTCATAGTTGCATTCCTCTGATTTTTGATCAAGTTGTTTGAAAAATGACATGTTTTCTTTTTCAAGTTTTTCAAGAGCATTTTCATATTTGGAAACAATTGCGGAGGTCTCAGCTCTTAGTCGTTCATCGTCTTGAACAGAATATGTTTGTAAAATGATGGACATAATGTCAGTCGTCATAACAGCTTCGAAGAGAGAATCATTTAGGTTTTCCAAAACATTCATGTTTTCACGAGTATCATTAGCTTCGTTTAACAGGGATTTGTGGTCCTTGACAAGCCGTTTCTTTTAAGAAAGCTTGTTCAAAATGGATTACCCTCACACTGATGTTATTCAGTGGGATAGTAATTTTGTTTTGAAACACCTTTTTCTGCTCAATATGAAAACTGGAATGCCAGTTGTTAATATTGATTGAAGTTTTAGAAGCAACAATATTTTGAAGTTCTTGAATTCTCTTTTTAACGTCATCAAGAATTTCTCTAGCCTCACTTGTATTAAAAGTGTTGTTAGAGGACATTTGTTCTATTTTTGAAAGAGATTTGGAAACAACTTTCTTTTTAGACAAGAATTTCGCAAATGGTCATTTTATGGAAAACGCAGATGATTCTGTTTGTGGAACAAAAGTGATTCCCGAAAGTTTGTTCAATTTGTTGTAATCAATGGGTGTCAAATCCTTTTGTTTCATTTTATTTATGCTCTCTTCGACATGTTCAATCGTTAGCACAGAATCCCGAACGACGGGAGGATCATGTTTGGTGTAAATCACATTACTATTGTACAAAACATTCTGTTCTTGCTGAGCTTTCTTGAGATTACAAGGGGTGTTGTTACCAAGAGCCATTTTATGTTTCGTATGGTAAATCGGATTAGTTTGATTTGAGATCATTTTCATTGTTTGACTCGACTGACCCGACTTAACCACTAATTCTTCTAAATGAGCAATCATGTGTTCTGACTCTACGATTTCTTCCAAAAGTTTGTCTTCTTTCTTTGCAAAGTCCTTTTTCAACTCATCCCTTTCTTTTTCAAGATTGGTATAAGCTGTTTTTTGTTTAGAAAGTTGGTTTTGTAAATCAGAAATTTCCGCGTTTAAAGATTTTATCTTTTTGAAAGAATTAACGTCAAGTGTATCAAACTTGAGTTGCAATTGTTGTTCTCTTGAAACGGAATTTTGATAACCAGTTTCTAATTCAGACAATCTTTTGTTATGAAATTCAAAAGCTTTAACGGTTGCTTTGTAACTCTCAAGCTCAGCAGTCAATTTTACATTCGCGGCCTTAACATCGCGATTGACCTTTTTCACTTTCTCAATTTCAATACCACAATTATTTATTAATGATTGAAATAAAGCACGGGTTTCCTCATCATTAGCACCATTTTGTGCAACTTGAACTCCATTAAGATCCATGTGTGGAGTTGCATAGTTAACATTGGTATTAACTTGCTCCCCCACATATGTATCATAATTAGGTTCAGGTGGCACATAATGTGGCTTCTCATGAGCAAAAGATTAGCATTATTACCATAATTTGGTACCTCATGGAATGGATCTGAATCATAAGTAGGAGGAAGATCAGAATCACTGCTTGATGTTGTTGCCTGATGATTTGCCATAAAGAGGTAGTTTCCATTGATAGGTTCCACGTCCATTGATGGAAAGAAAGTTTTGAGATGTTCCATGAATGTGAAGCTTAATTAAAACGCTTTTCGTGTTTTCCGAGAGAGATCGACGTTTCCCTCCAAAATTTAGTTTGAAAATTTTTCTCTCCCAGAATTTTGAAAAACACCTAGAAATGCAATTCTAAGGTTACAGAAAAAATTTGAGTTTGAAAAATTTTTGACGCCAAATTTTACCGAAAAAATTTGAATTTTGGCCTAAAAATTTGAATTTTGGGCCAAAATTTTCACCGTTATACCAAAATTTGAATTTCGCGTAAAAATTGAATGTTTAGTCTCCTGTAAAAATAAAATTTTACTCAACTTTTCCCGCAAAATATGAGTTGAAAGATAGGATAAAGTTGATTCTTGGATCGTTCCAACGAAATAGGAGTTGAATTTGGAAACTTTGTCCACCAAAAGATTTTCTTAAAGTGTTCTAGAAAAAAATTTCTAAAAGTGTTCTAGAAAAAAAATTTCTAACAGATGTTCTAGAAAAAATTTCAGTGTTTTAGAAACTTTTCAGTTTTCTAGAAACTTTTCAGTGTTTTAGAAACTTTTCAGTGTTCTAGAAACTTTTCAGTGTTTTAGAAACTTTTCAGTGTTCTAGAAAATTTTCAGTGTTTTAGAAACTTTTCAGTGTTCTAGATACTTTTCACCTAAACTTTCTAAATTATACAATTTAGAGAGTATACCACGAGTCGAAGTGTTTTCTCACTTATACAAGCAAGGGAAACACCGAGTAAGCAACGGGACCAAGTGTGTTCTCGAAACTTTTGTGATTTAGAAACTTTGTGATTTAGAAACTTTGTGATTTAGAATAATTGCTAGAATTTTGAATTTGCAAAAAGCTCATCCAAATGAAGTTTGTATTCCAAGATTCTTGTACTTCTAGTTATAAAAACACCAAAACTTGTAGAAAGTTGCAAACTTGATGATTTTTATGAAATTTTTTTGTGTTCTAGAAAGTTTGCCAAAATTTTGAATTTGCTAAAAGCTCACCCAAATGAAGTTTGTATTCCAAGATTCTTGTACTTCTAGTTATAAAAACACCAAAGCTTGAAGAAAGTTGCAAACTTGATGATTTTTATGAATTTTTTTTTGTGATCTAGAAAACAAGTACAATGACCAAAATCGAATTTTTAAGCTTTGAAACTTCAAAAAGATTGAAACTTTCTTGTTGGAAAAGGTTTATAACACTAGTTTGTAATAAAAAAAGTGTTAAAAACCAAGAAAAATAAGAAAAGTAAAGAATTTTTTTTTTGAAAAAAACGTGTATATTGCTTAAAAAAACGAAAAACACAAATTCCCAACACTCCTAAATCATTGTTTGGCGATTGATACCACTTGTAGGACCTTAGATATCACAACTTTATCACACCAATATAGAAGCACAATAAGAAGTAGAGATTGAAAGATGGTGACTTGATATGTATTAGTGTAATTCGTGTATATAGAGAGAGAGATAAGAAATATGAGAGCTTTTATTCAAAGAGAAACACACACAAATACACACACAAGCACACCTTACAAATGAGAGGTAAGGTACCTTTTATAGTTCCATACACAGGCTTTCTATGGGCTTGGGCTTGGACTTGGTTTACATGTTCTAATAAGTCTTACATGATATACTTAATAAGTACCAAGTCCATAGCCCAATATACTTAACTATTACAATACTTGTCGACTCAATAATGATCGTCACTTTTAATGCTAACAATCTCCCCCTAAGGGACGATCATTGAGATCTCCCTTTGATTACATAAATGATCAACACTTCTAATGCTAACAAAGATCTAACCTTGTTGACACACTATCCACACCGAACGGATCAGGGGAGTATTTGTTTTCATTCTTTTACCTTCTTTACTTTTAGATCCTTTAATTGAACATTGGGGACAATGTTCATCCTAAGTGTAAGGGGAGGGTAAATGATGATACCTTATACGATACAATTGCACTTGAGTTTGTTTGTTTGATAGTAGGTGTGTAATAAAACTAAGAGAAATACTTGCTAGGGCAATTTTAGCACCAAATTTAAAATTTTTTACAACATTTAGTAGTGAAACTTTAGCCTTAACAAGCGTCTCATGGATAGGAGTTGTATGACTAGCACAAAAACCGTACCACTTAAAAAGAATTTCCACCCAAATATGTGAGGTTCGCCTTTAGATTTGTTAGGAAAAACATTCATTATTAGTGCTTATGAGTGTACCGGTAGTATTTAGATTCTAGAACTTGCGCTAGTGATACATCCCGAGACTGCTAGTGAGACTACATTCGTGTGGTTAGGATTTACTACATGATAAGAGGCATTAGGATCACCCTTTCGTTTAAAACCGTATCATAATTACTTGACCATTTAAGTCATATTACTTGACTAGCGAAGTCAATTAATTTTCCCACACCTTAGCATTGTACTCATTTTTAGTACACGAAACCCCTAGTACACCCCTCCGAGCCTATCTTTTCGTTTCTAACTTTAAGCATCTTACTTAAAGGAAGAATTTGTTTACAATCCACCCAAATGTGCAACCAAATCGCCTTAGCCTTCCTTGTATGCACTCATCTTTAGTGAATTATTGTTACATGTTTAAACCCTTAGTTAATTATCTAATTGATTACATGGTTGCTAAGTCGAGTCATATCTTGTACATATTGTTTTGGCACGATTGGGACTCATGGGTAAAGTAATAGTAATATGGAGTAATGGGGAAGAACATCATATATTACCCCCATATGTGCGTTAATCTTAAAAGTACTCTAAGTATTTTGATTATCTTGATTCGAGTCATTAAAGTAGTTTATTGTAAAGTATGTAAAAATTCAAGTGTAAGGGGAATGCAATTTTCCTATGATGTATTATTTTGGATAGTAGGGTAAGAGTGTATGCAAAAAAATAAAAAAAAAAAAAAAAAAAAAAAAATCAAGAAAAAGAAAAAATTAGGAAAAGAGAAAGAGAAAAACATACGGACTACCACCCCGTTTCATTTTATGTTTGTTTCATAGTTTGTTAGATTTTGATTAGCTTAAGTCGAGTCGAGTCTTGGCTTAGCAACGCCATATTGTACATGTAATTAACGAAAATGATTAACTCTCCACCAGTAAATATTGCCTTTATCCAACAAAACTGTGTTTTCCATATCCCTACACCTAACGTTATAACCCTTTAAAAGACCTCTTTGATAGTTTATCCTAGGTGCTTACGCCAAGTGGTGGAGGTTTGATCATTTCCCAAGCCTATGGTAATCTATTTGTTATGACAGTTAGTGAGAGATGTTTTCCATTTTCATATTGTGATATATACTTTATTACACCTGAGAGATTTGAGTATCTAAACACTATTTGTGAGGTGCTAGTGTATAACCTCCGTGCTTGTTTTTGGTTTTTAGTGGAACGATTATTTGTTGTAATTACTTTTATATTAGTGTTAAATGACCCCTAACTTGTATTTTGATTAGAATAAAAGCGCGTTTGCTTGAGGATAAGCAAATCTCAAGTGTAAGGGTATTTGATAATGCGAAAAGTGTACCGCTTTTAAGGGGTCATTTAAGCCCGAATTCGTGATTATTTGATCAATTACTGCCCTAAATCGTTCCTTTTGTCATTTTAGGTACTTTTGAGAAGAAATCTAGAAAAGGAAGCATTTTGGACGTTTTTGGAGCATAAAAGTGAAGAAAACGGAAAAGTCTCAAAATCCTTGCCGGGAACAGTACCTGACGACGTCAAGACTTCACACCTGACGGCGTCAAGCTTGGCAAAAGAGGTGGAAGTGGAAAAAACACATGACGGCCCAGAACATTTTTAGTGCAATTGACCTGACGGCGTCACCAAGGACGTCAGGGTCAAAATGTATGTGACGGCCCAGAGCTTAATTCCTTCTTGACGACGTCAAGATTGGATCTAGGCAATACGATCCTTAATTTGGCGGTGAGTTGACGGCGTCAGAAGCTACAACGTGACGCCGTCAGGATGTATTATCTATATATATTTTTTTCCAATTTTTCATTGTAAAGTGTGGAACATTAGGAGAACTTTTGGAGAGCTTAGACCCTAGACGAATTTTCTGTAAAAATAAGGGTTTCAACCCTTGTTCCAGCCATGCATAATTGAAGATAAGTTTTCCAATAATCATACGATATGTCTATGTGTTGTGTGATTCTATCTTATGCTTGTCTTTCTTTAAACATGCTAGGCTAGGTTTTTATTTTGTTTGCTTAGATGTAGTGAAACCTAGATGTTGATTATTGATTGATGGTTTGTTTATAATTGTTGTGGATGATTGTATTCAATGTTAGGCTTAAGAAAACTCGCAGACTTCCATTGGTAACTTGCTTGAACGTCTTAAGAAACATGATCGGAGGTGTACTGCGATTTTTGGTTGTATTTAAGGCATAAGTGAATTCTAGTGATCCCATGTTAGGAGCTTTTAGTCTGCTCGACATAGGAGTGAAGTAGGAGCTTAAAGAGTTAGGGAATATTGTACACGGGCCTACGACTAGTATTAAGGAATATAACCCGTCATCCATGCAATTGTAACAAGCTAATCAACCGGTAAAAGATATCTAGGGAGTAATGAAATCTAAGTAAACACATCTTTTCTTATTATTGTTTCCACCACATAATCACATTAGTTTATTTCCATTTCCTTTTATTTCATTTTGATTGCATCTGTAGTTAATTGGGTTAGTTGACTAGCAACTAATTCCGCCTACTCCTTCAAAACCCGAGATTTTACTTGCTTTTATAAAATATAAAAATACAAAAAGAATCATCCCTCACCTCTAGACCTGGTTTAGTAGGTGATGTGCGTTTTAGTATGCAAGTTTTTAATTTATAAGGGTGAATTACCAAATCTAGAAACAACACATACGAGCAAGTGTACTCGTCCGTTATAGTAAGATATGATGGTAAGTCGGGATCGTTCGCAGGGATTCGTGAGTGAATCAAAATATAAGTCTAAAAGTAAATCTCTAATGTACACAAATAAGATAATAATCAAATTCAATAATTTAAAAACTACACTTGTTTAGACTAGTTTTCTACTTAATGACACACATGATTGTGATAACTTTTGATAACATGTTGGTTGTGAAAATTAGATGGTGGTCTAATCTATTGTTTCTACAAGTTAAACCTTCGTCAAGATTTTAGTTCATAAAAACAAGCTTTAGGTGTAAACCAATCAATTCAAGATCCATCCAAGGTTCATAAGGTATGGTGAATATCTTAAACACAAGAACAAACTCTTATTACAAATCAAATACTCTTAGGAAATGGTCATTACAAAAGGTAACCCATTCATAGACAAAAAGGTTACAATTGTTTATAAACATCTAAACTTTCGTCCAACTAAAGGTTTACAAACAATCCGATTTGATGTTATAAAAGCATTCTCATTACAATCATACTTCTTGTTTCTTTGTTTAGTCAAGAATAATTATGGTGAAAAACAATCATTCATAGACAAATGATTATAACTAGTTGAATAATAACAAACCTTTTGACCCTTGAAACTATTATCAATTAGTTAACCTTGGCTAAACAAATGTCACGATGAAACTTAAGGTACAATAGGTTCTTAGGATTGACTTGAAATTGAATTAAAACATGTTATCACAATCATAACTATCACTAAGCATAAAACATCATCAAAACAAGTGTAAAAAGATTACTAGCCACTCATAGCAAACATGCAAATAAACTCAGAATATTTAACATTAGAATCCATGGTTTTAAGTCTTACAATGCTTTGGAATTGATAACAAATGACAAGGTATTGATAACCTAAGTGTTGGTGATGATTTCTTAAGATTTTCGGCCTCCAAATGTTGCTTCCTTGGTCCTCCAAAGTTCCTGGTTCTTTCTGCACGAATTTTCCTTCTTTGAGAGCTAGATGATGATAATAATTTAGAGTAGTAATGAGAGTAAATGATCTCTTGAATTGTGTCTTCAATCGTGTATTCTTGGGGTCCTTTTAGGCTTGTCAAATACTCCTAGTAATGAATAGGGACTTAAATGCTGGAGCTTGGACAACAAGACACTAAGAAGGGCCTAGAACCATGGGACAAAAGACCAAGATTCGTGCACAAAAGTTGGTATGCGCATGCAGAAATGTCCATTCGATCGGTTACGGGTTGATACCGATCGGATGGATGTGGTCATTATGGCTATCCGATCGGTTATACTCCAACCGATCGGATGGTAGATTCTGGTTGCTTTGGACTTTGACTTTTCCTTGTGTAGTTCTTTATGCACTATCCAAACTTGATTAACTCTGAACTTGGAACTTTGAGATGACAAAACTTAGGTTCTCCTTATGAAATGCTTCACAGATTGGACTTTTGAGCTTGGGAGTCTTCGTGTAATCGCATATACTTCATTTTCTTCACTTTTTCTCCACTTTTCCTACATTTGGCTACATATGCTACAAAAACATACTTTGATACGATTTAGTGGCAAAAGCATATAAAAACAACCAAATAACATACACAAAAACACTAATAACGCTTATAAAAATATGTCAACTTTGAGCGTTATCAAATCCCCTACACTTAAACTTTGCTTGTCCTCAAGCAAATCTAGAAGTAAACTAAATATCCACATGGTAACCAAGAATGATTAGAAAAATGTGATGCAAATCCACCAAGTATAAGTACAAGATAAGATTCATCATTTTTAAGCTTTAGTGATGAAAAATCGAGATGTTTGACAATACCCAATGATTTTCTTGCTTGATTAACATTTCTAAACACCTCACGAAAGAAGAATAAGATATAATTCACTCATAACACTCATATATGGGTAGTGGAGTATATATAAGAGAAATCACACTCATTGCTCAGTCATGATTTAATTATTACCATAGGCTTGTACAAGAAACAAAACTACACCGAAATGGCGTAAGCACCAAGTCTACATATCAAAGAGGTCTTTTATTCGGGTTGTAATGTTTTAGGTTTCGGGTTGTACCAGGCTTATGTTCAAACATATCATACAAAAACATAATAGATTACTGGCGCGAATTCTTGATTACTCAAAAACCGGATGGTCACTACAATATTCTTGCACTTGATATTCTCACAAAGCCATTACTATATTCGGATAGATAAAGTAATTTGGTAAAGGTAGGGATAAGGCATGGGAATATTTATGAAATTGGTTTTAAAAGAAAAATAAAGTCAAGTCTAAGTCTCATTGTTGCTAGTCACCGAACAAACCACTTTATCTTTAATTCATTTTTAATTCCAAAAATAGGAAATAAATTCTAGAAAATAAATAAAAACTCAAAAAAATATTTTTCTTTTTCTTAAAAATTCTTTTTATTAGTTTAAGATTTTTAGAAAATTGTTTTACATTCGTAGGATCATTTTTCAATAAAAGTCGCGTTTTAAATAATGCGGTTGCATTTCCGTTTTTATGTTTTTCACTTTCGTGCATTATTAGCTTGTAACTTGTGCATATTTCATTATTTTATTTCACATTTTGATTTTACAATCACTTTTTTACTATTCACTTACACTACACGATTCCCAAATCGATAATTCGGATATTCCATTCGAGCCTTCGTTGGGAGAACGCCCGGGAAATACTTTCACGAGTGTTTCTTCGGAATAATTATATACTATAATTTGACACGTATCAGCTGCTGTTGCTGGTGGTGGGTAATTATTCCATACCTCCCAATTTACTAGATAATGCCCCATTCCCGGATACTAAACAATGATTGCATTCCCTAGTCATAATCAGGGATGTTTAATCATTACCTTTCCCAATCCTCACCCCTCATTACCCCCAACCAAGCACCCCCTTAGCTAACTCGAAATGTGTAACTAGTTTGTTGCGACTTGATATTGAATCGCCTTGGACAAAATAAAATAAAGAAATAAAAACAATTGTTAAATTAAAAGTTGTAAGTATATTTGTTATTAAATTTGGTTTAGGGTTTAGTGTTTAGGGTTTAGGGTTTAGCGTTTAGGGTTTATGGTTTAAGGTTTACGGTTTGAGAAGTGATATGTACACCACTAAATTACACTGATGATGCACATGGTACAAGTGGCATTAGACACTCCATATAGTCTTATGCCTTAAGTTGTATGCCCTGTACAATGAGTTGATTGAACAACTAGTTGTACCTCATGCTTTGTGAATGAATGTTTGACCGTGACTCGTTTGTTGCTACTTGATATTGATTCGACTTGGACAAAATATAAAAAAGAAATAAAAACAATTGTTGAATTAAAAGTTGTAAACGAACTGAACATTCAGTGAACATTGATCATGAACCATTCGGAAAAAGTTCGTTTACGTTCGTTTATTTATTAAGTGAACATTTTATGAACCGCACGGTAACCCGACCCTTGTGCGTATTCGTCCATTTTAGTCGTTTCTAAACGATTTCGGCCGTTTTCATACGTTTTCTTAGTTTTGTACACGTTTTCGTCCATTTTTTCATGTTTTTGTCCGTTTTCATCTATTTCAGACGTTTTCCTCCGTTTTAATACGGGTTCGTCTGTTTTACACATTATTGTACATTTTCTTACATTTCATACATTTTCTTACGTTCTTACATGTTATCGCCCGATTTAGTCCGTTTTCATCCGTTTCCTTGCGTTTTTAGCCATTTTTATTTGTTTTTACACATTTTTTTGTTTGATGACCCGAATAAAAATATAACCGATTTAATGAAACCGAACTAATCGAACAACCCGATTTACACGTTTAGTCCGTTTTCATCGGTTTCCATCCGTTTTTAGTCATTTTTGTTTGTTTTTACACGTTTTTGTGTTTAATCACCCGAATAAAAATATAACCTATTTAATGAAACCGAACTAATCCAACAACCCGATTTACACGTTTAGTCCGTTTCCATCCGTTTTTAGCCATTTTTATTTGTTTTACACGTTTTTTGTGTTTTATGACCCGAATAAAAATATAACCGATTTAAATTAACCGAACTAATCGAACAACCCGATAACCGAACCGATCAATACCGCTAATTTATAGTCATAGTTTAAAGGAAGGAGGACTTAGTTTGCCATTTCTAACAAAATTATTGTCCATGTTTGACTTTTTAAGTCTTTCTTTTATAACTTTGACCTTAAATATTTTTATTTGTGATCTATAATACTTGATGAAAATTATACTAATAAAAATACATTTAAAACACAATCCATCCATCTATTTCGCATAAAGTATTATATAACACAAGAAAGAAAACTTAAGGTAAAAGTTGTAAAAGAAAGACTTAAAAAGTAAAACAAGGACAATATTGGGACTGAGCATTATTTATCATCATTTATGATTACTCTTCTCTGTTTTCTAAAAGAAGCCGCCTGACTCAATAGTCATGATCTTGGAGAAAAGAAAAGCAGTTTTTGTTGATAAGCGAAATTTTTTGAAAATAATTTAAAAGGATTTGGAGCCAAAATTTTGACCCAAAATTTTTAAATCACCTAATTATATGACATTTAACATAAATAAGAGCCCATATTCATGAAAATACCCTGTTTTGTCTCCTAATTAAACTAAAGACTGCAACCAAAACACAAAAATCAAATCTTCAATCACCATTACTCTCCAAGCCAGAATCATTTTCTTGTACACATTGTTGCTCAAGAGTCGTCATGGAAATGATGGAAAACGTTGATACTGATATTTTGCTTGCAGATAATGAAGCTGGTGTTAACACAATACAGTATGAGGATGAAACATATTATTCATCTGATGAAGAAAATGACAACCAATTAAATTGACCACTATCTAATAGGGGCATAACCTGGCTAGCTAAGTTTCGTCGTCAATATGGCAATCCTGGTCAAATAAAGCACAAGGTAACCATCGATGCGTTGAATAGGGTTGCAGGGTAAACAGAGCATTGTTTGCGAGTTTTTTAGGAGATGTGGTTCGTGAGCACATAGGTTTGAAGGTTCTATCCTGGAAGAAGGTGGATAAAGAATCAAGACAAAAATTATGGAATGAAATCACGGTACATATATGCTAATTTTTAACCCAGTACTACATATATAAGTTTAATTTATCAATTATCTGCAACTAATTAACAACATTGTGTTAATCTTTGCAGCGATATTTTGATGTTGACGTGACATTCAAAAAGGTGGTAATGAATCGTCTTGGTCAACTGCTAAGGAATTATAGAATGAAACTCAGGGAAAAATACATATTGCCCAACCTAGATACACCTTCGAAAATGAATGAACGCCCGAAAAGTATAGTACAATTATGACACAAGAACAATGGGTTGAGTTTGTAACCTACATGACCACCAATGAATACAAGGTTTTAATTAGTCATCTTTATTTAAGTCTATATATCATTTCATAATTTTTAGTTTGCAGCATTACCGTATCTAAATGCCTTATGATTTTATGTTTTTAGGAGAAATCAGAAAAAGCTAAACTGTCTCGTTCCAAAAATATTTATCAGCATAAAATGGGACGAGGTTGATATGTTTATGTTAAAGAGAAAATGGTAAGGTTATACATACTGTTTGTTTTACTAATTGATCAGACTCGATTATCTTGGTTTAACTTTACATATATGTGTATGCACTTGATGTTCATTAGATCGAAAAAAAAGAAATTGAAGTAGATGATTAACCCCCGTGTAGTGTATTGTGGATCAAAGGAAGGTAAATCAAAGACGGAGAATCTTCAGATGCTGACATTAGTTCATTGGCAGCTAAACTTGTAAATTTGCCTGCAAATTCTATTATTATGCTTATATACCAGCAACATTAACTTTATACAAGCCGTACTAACTTGTATACTAGCAGTACTGACTTTTAATACCTACAATTCCCATATTTTTTTGTAGAAAGAAGCTGATGAAAAGATCAAGGAAGGAAACTTGGATGTTGATGATGGCACTGATGCCATGACAGTTTTGTTTGGTAAGGAAAAGGGAGGTTGTGCAAGAGGAGTGGGAAGTGGAGTTACATATAAGAGGTATTTTAATCTTCCTCGAACCAGAAAAGAAACTGATGAAAGACTTGAGTTACTTCAAACTCAACTTGATAATGAGAGAAGCGAGCGTAAAAAAAATGATCTACTGCTCAAGAAACTGTCCACCGAGATGACAGAAAAAGATGAGGAGGTCAAGAAATTGTCCACTAAGATGGCAGATACAAAGGGAATGCTTGCTAACCTACTAAGTCAGTTGAGTTCACAATGGATGCAGTTGAATATGCCATCTCAATTGCCATTAGACTTAGATGTAAGCCATTTTTTATGTTGTTAACAATTTCATTTTCTAATACTAACACCATTGTATTTCTTAATTTAATTTAATTTTATTGCAGGTGACGACTCCAATGGCCATTAATAATATAGATATCAGCGCTAATGATCAGGTGGTCGACGGAACTCAGTCTAGTGTAGGTGTACGTGATAAAGATGCAATAATTCAGAAGAAGACTAATGGGATTGAAACTTTGGAAAACAAACGACCGGTAATGGAGACAATGGTAAGGAGTAAAACATCCCCTTTTGATTTTTTAATTTTACCTACATGACTAATGTACCGTGTTTTATATATATGATGAGGCGAAAAATGAACCGTTTTTAGGGGGTCATTTAAGCCCGGAATTGAATTTATTTGATCAAATATTGCCATAAATTGTTCCTTTTGTGATTTTAGGTACTTTGGGAGTGAATTCTGGAAAAGGAAGCATTTTGGACGTTTTTGGAGCATAAAAGTGAAGAAAACGGCAAAGACTTAATTTTCCATGCTGGGAACAGTACTTGATGGCGTCAAGAAGGAAAATATGACGGCGTCAAGAGCAAAATGCATGACAACCCAGAGAAAACGTGACGGCGTCAGAAGTAGGGCGTCAAGAGTTATTTTGGTGACGGCCTGGAGCAAAATTACACATGACGGCGTCAGACCCAGATGTAGGCAGTCCAGAACTTTATTGGCGGCGAGATGACGATGTCAGAAATTTACTCTTGACGCCGTCACCTCACAAAATCTATATATACTTTTCTATTTTTCATTTATTAAGAGAGGAACTTGTGTGGAGAATACTAGGGCTGAACCTAATAAACCCTAGGTCGTTTGTAACAGTATTTTCAAGGGTTTTCACCCCTTGAAACCTTTCATGTTCAATTAAGATAAGTCTTCTTTCAATTCATTCAATATGTCTATGTGTTGTTTGAATATATCTTATGCTTGTCTTGATTTTAACATGCTAGGCTAGATCTTTCATGTGTTTGCTTAGATGTAATGAAACCTAGATGTTAATTATAGGTTGATTTCTTGTTTATAGTTGTAATGGATGAATGATTTCAATGTTAGGCTTAAGAAAACTGGCAGATCTCCATTGTGTAACTTGCTTGAACGTCTTAAGAAACATGAACCGATGTGTACTAGGTTTTTATGATTGTATTTAATGCATGAGCGAATGCTAGTGATCCCATGTTAGGAGCTTCTTAGCCGGCTCGACATAGGAGTGAAGTAGGAGCTTATAGGATTGGGGAAGTAAGTACGCCACCCCATGAATGGTATTAAGGAATACAATCCGTCATCCACGCAACTATAACAAGTAATTAACCTGTAAAAGATATCTAGGGAGTAGTGAAATCTAAGTAAACACAATTCTCCCATATATTGCTCACACCACTAGTTAAATTAGTTTATTTTCATTTTTATTATTTTATTTTGATTGCATATTAGTAATTGGGTTAGTTGACTAGCAAGTAATTCCGCCCACTCTTCCAAAAACCGAGATTTTACTTGCTTTTATAAAATATAAAAAAATACAAAAAGAATCATCCCTCACCTCTAGACCTAGTTTTTAGGCTTTCTAATCCTAGCGACACTATTCCTGAGTTGAACGATCAATCCCCTGGTACTTGTCACTATACTATACTACAACGATCAGGTACACTGCCTGGTGGGGGTTGTAAGCTTCTCGAGACCCCTCGAGAGGTAAAGCCTGGTGCAATTCCCACGCATCAATATACATATAGGAACGTGTTAAAAATGTTAAGAAAACACCAAAGCCACGACAAAACAGGTCTGCAGATTCCCAATTGCAAGGAGATGCATCTCCAACAAAAGAACTACCAAAACTATGTATTTCAACATGTTTCTTGTTATTCTTTTTTTTTTAAATAATGCACCATGTTTTATATATACGTATAGGAACCTGTTTTAAATGTCAAACCTAAGAAAACAGCTAATTCATGACGCAACGGGTCTCCAGCTTCCTATCGCAGGATAATGTGTCTCCAACAACACAAGCACCAGTATGTATTCAACATGTTTCTTGCTATTCTTAATTTTGTTTAAATAATTTCTGATATATACATGCAAAAATTCTTTTTTTTAGACAATCAAGTGCAAACTGTGGCACATAAAGAAAACAAATATTGTTGCTTTGGGTACCATATACAAGATTCAAGGAAAACAAATGCTGCATAACCAACCACTCCAAAATGATTGCTACAGAGTCTCAATTGATAAATCGTTAGTGGATGCAGCATGCATACCGGACGTAGGGAATAATGGGTTAAAAACAGTTAGGGAAGGCGTAGGTGGTTTCTTTGCATGGCCAAAGGATCAAGTTGTTCTTGCTCATGAGGAGGTACATACATGTGTTTTTTCAACCTATATATATATATATATATATATATATATATATATATATATATATATATATATATATATATATATATATATATATATATATATATATATAATTCTTCATATTAAATTCAATCTTTGATACAAGCGTCTTTTGTTTACTACGGGTTACACCACCAACTACGGAACCAAAGGTTAGTGAAAACATTCCTGGACCAAAATTACAACCGAAGCGCAAAAATTATGCCTCTAGTGCAGAAGTGCAAAAGCAAGCTAAGGCGGGGAAGATTCAAAAGGTTTTAAATTTTAGTAGTTGAGAATTTGATTATATGCGACATTAAAATTGTATATATATTTTGTTCATTTATATACATTCGAGTTTTATTGAATTTGAAATTGCTTTTTGTTTTTAATTCTGTTTTATTTATATACTAGCAGTAGTAACTCTGATCCAGCAGTACTAACTTAGTACTAGCAATTCTAACATCATTGGTCACACTTTCTTTAATTCGATGTGTGACTAAATATTACAAAATGCCACACAAATTAAAACTTCATGTGACCATTGGATGAACATTAGTCACACAAAACACACATGTCTGCACTTTAAACATCATATGGTCACACTTATTAACACTTTTGGCAATTGTTTGCTTAATTGTATGTGACTAAATACAAAAAAAAAAAAAAAAAAAAAACATGTGTTGTGTGACTAAATATTACAAAAGGCCACACAAACATAAAATTCATGTGGCCATTGGATGATCAATAGTCACACAAAATACACATTTCTTCATTTTAAACAGCATATGGTCACACTTATTAACGATTTTGGCCACTGTTTGCTTAATTGTATGTGACTAAATACCCAAAAGAAACATGCTTTGTGTGACTAAATATTACAAAAGGCCACACAAACATAAACTTCATGTGGCCATTGGATGATCAATAGTCACACAAAATACACATTTCTTCATTTTAAACAGCATATAGTCACACTTATTAGCGCTTTTGGCCACTGTTTGCTTAATTGAATGTGACTAAATACCCAAAAGAAACATGCTTTATGTGAATAAATGTTACAAAAGGCCATACAAACATAAACTTCATGTGGCCATTGGATGATCAATAGTCACACAAAATACACATTTCTTCACTTTAAACAACATATGGTCACACTTATTAACCCTTTTGGCCACTGTTTGCTTAATCGTATGTGACTAAATACCCAAAACAAACATGTTTGTGTGACTAAATATTACAAAAGGCCACACAAACATAAACTTTATGTAGCCATTGGATGATCAATAGTCACACAAAATACACATTTTTTCACTTTAAACAGCATATGGTCACACTGATTAACACTTTTGGCCACTTTGTGTTAAATTGTATGTGACTAAATACCCAAAACAAACATGCTTTGTATGACTAAATATTACAAAAGGCCACACAAACATAAACTTCATGTGGCCATTGGATGATCAATAGCCACACAAAATACACATTTCTTGACTTTAAACAACATATGGTCACACTTATTAACACTTTTGGCCACTTTGTGTTAAATTGTGTGTGACTAACTCTAAAAAAACAACACCCATTGTGTGACTAAATCATCACAAACGCCACATTTATTGTATATTCATGTGGCCACAGGACGGGAAATAGTCACAAAAAATACACATTTACTAGAAAGAATCATCTCAAATGTAACTTATATTATATATTTATGTGGCCAAAGGACGAACAATAGTTACTCTCAAAAAACATTTGTGTGACTATAAGGTGTTTCCAGTCACTGATACTGACTAATCCAACAAAACTTGTGCCTAATTTGTCACACATATTCGGGGTTTTGGTCACTCTTTTTCGATGAAAAAGGCCTCGAACTCAACAATGTGACCATATGCCACCTACCGTGGCGGAACCCTTAGTGACACACAACGAAAAAAACGTGTCTGGCTATATGCATATCGTTACATATTTTTGGCGTGACCAATACAACTTTTTGTACCAGTGGTAACACCTCTATCTCTATTTTGAATAGATGTTGATTGATGTCATTTGAATCTAGCTGGGCCGGAATCCCCACATTGAACCTATCTCAAGAATTTATAGAAAGGGTTTTTTCTTTCAACGTCAATCTCGTTCAAGAGGTACTCTTTTGAGTATATGACAAAAATAACCTTAGTAATTTGTCACTACAAATGTTTTATATTTGTGTGGACACTCTTTGAATGTTTGGGGTTAATTATTTTCCATATCATAATTGACAAATTCCATGTTTAGCATGCTATAGACCAAGGAATCTAGCATATGACAAAAGAGTCATCATTCTACTCATAGCTTCACTTACTAACATTCTTATAGTAGACAAATCACCAGCTTAAATCACACATGTTTTAGGATGATCCCACTAGGTATTTGTATAAGTCCTACACTTACAACATGTCATTCAAGTTTACTTGTGATTATATATATAATCACATTTAATCTCTTATCATTATATGATTATCATGACTTATTATGTGATTATATAATCATATAGAATCAATGTGTAATCATTTCACACAATTAAAATATGTCCAATGTAATGAATGGAAAATAGATCACTTTGGATAACAATCACACAATTCAAGTTAGTTACATAAACTAACGTAATTTGTTGCCATCTATATGTGTGTTCTTTCTTGACATTTCACAATGTTCTACACGGTTATGTTCAACACTTTAGTCATTTCTTACATAATGACAAACCGTTAGATCATTAGCAACGTGAGGTGCAATTAGTCTTAACTATTATTTATTTCCTTTAGAATAGCAAAATAATTTGATTATTTGCAACATCCAAACTTTTCCAATACTCGATACAAAATCTAGCGACTTGTTTTGTTGTTATAGTACTAAGTAATACCATTAAACTTAACAACACCTAGTGTGTAGCAAAACCATAAAGTTCAGGCACCAAAACATCTACAAAATGTTGCACTAAATAACTCAAAATATAGCACTTTTTCTCATGAAAAATTCAGCAACTAAACAACGTTTAGTAGCATTTTTTTCCACAAAAAATTCAGCGAGGAAACAACACTTTAAGTCACTACGCTGCACAAGAATTCAGCAACCAAACAGCCCTTTAGCAATCTATTTTTTTCTGCACAAAAAACTCAGCAACTATACAGCGTTTAAAAGCACTTTAAAATTAGCGAGCAAACAACCCATTAAAGTCAATTTGGTGCACAAGATTTCAGCAACCAAACAGCCCTTTATTAATCCCTTTTTTTCTACACAAAAAAAGAAAAATAAAAATAAAAATAAAAATAAAAAAATTAGCAACTATAGAGTGTTTAAAAGCACTTAAAATCAGCAAGCAAACAACCCCTTAACGTCACTTTGATGCACAAGATTTAAGCCCCCAAACAACCCTCTAGCAATCCATTTTTCTGCACAAAAGATCATCAACTATACAACATTTTAATTGTCATATTTTTGCACAGAAATTTTAGCAGCCAAACAACCTTTTAAGTCATATTTCGACACAAAAGAACCAGCAACCAAACAACCTTTTAAAGTCACTTTTCACTGAAATTTCAGCAACCAAACAACCTGCTAATTTTTATTCATAAAAATCAGCAATAAAACATTTTTTCTTTATGCATAAAAATTCAGCAACAAACTGCAAATTTTTTCTGCATAAAAATCAGCAATCAAACATGTTTTTTTCTGCATAAAAGTTCGGCAACAAACTGCTATTTTTCTCCTGCATAAAAATCAACAATCAAACATGTTTTTCTTGCATAAAAGTTCAGCAACAAACTGAATCAGCAATCAAACATTTTTTTTCTGCATAAAAATTCAGCAACAAACCGCTATTTATTTTTCTGCGTAAAAATCATCAATTAAACATGTTTTATTTATTTTTTATTTTTTTTTTATTTTTATTTTTTTTGCATAAAAATTCAGCAATAAACTGCTATTTTTTCTAGCATAAAAATCAACAATCAAACATGTTTTTTCTGCATAAAATTCGGCAACAAATTGCTATATATTTTTTCTGCATAAAAATCAGCAATCAAACATGTTTTTCCTGCATCAAACTGCTAATTTCTTTTACATAAGAATCAACAATCAAACAAGTTTTTTATTCATAAAATTTTAAGAATCAAATAGCCCCTTAACAAGTACTTTTCTACACATAGCTTATCTAAGATTCTGCACTTAGCAGCCTTAAAAATCCTATATTAAGCATACAAGATTCTGCAACAAACAACACAAGCTGTTGTACCAAACAACCCCTTTAAAAACTACCTAAAGCATCTAAAAGAGTTTCCTGCCAAACAACACTTAAAAGGATTATTTTTTTCTTTTCTTATCCAAATACACCCTGAAAACACAGACTTTTCAACAAATATATTGCTTTTAAACAATTTTTGCACATAAACATTATAAAATCCTGCGCGTAAACAATAATGAGATTTCTACACTAAATGGTCAACACTATCTCAAATAAGCTTTATTAACATGAACCATACACCTTTCTATTTGAATTGGCTTTATGTATTGCATGTTTTCTAATTAATCAATAGATGGAAAAAAATCCGTTTTAAGAATGTAGGGATAATTGTCCATAATCAGAATTCACGACTACAATACAACACAAGAACCTTAGAAAATCATTAACGAAAAAATTACAAGTGTAAAGATTAATTAAATGAAAGCGTAAAGTAGATGATACCGATTCAAGAACGTGATCGAGGCACGTGTTTTGACACGTTTCCCTTAAAATGGAATCGCCATAATTCGGTGTCTGTTTCCGAGGGTACAACGATCCAAGCAGTTGTACTGCCAGAGTGACCTTATGCCTGAAATTCTCCTCAAACCAAAACTTGTGTTTATGGAAATTGTTAGTGTGTTACTGATTGAGTCTAAACCGTCAGATTATTATTGACCAAGGTCAATAAGTCAAAGATAGCCTAGAATCAATACTCCGGCGATAGTGTAGTGTTTCCCCGGGTCGTTAAAGTCCCGACGAGATTGAAATGGTGCTTTTGGAATCGTTTATGAGTGAGTGAGACTGAGGACAGTAGCCCAGATGATATGGAATTGATTTTGCTACTATTATTTTGGTATTGGTACACAGATATAATATTCACAATAATCAGATACCAGACATATGCACAAATTCACAATTAAGATCACGTATCGGACTGGAAAAGCGGGTTTTTGGTAATTATCAAACTACAGGGGGTGCTTTTGACACTTTTCAAATCTTAAAATTAAAAATGAAAAAGAAATTATAAAAGTGATTAAAATAATATTAAACTATTATTTAATTAATTAAACTATTTAAAATCTAAATTAAAATCTAATTTAAATAAACTAAAAATGACAAATGATTTAAATTAAACTAAAAATTAACAAAAATATTTTCTAAACCTAAATTAGAACTTGAAGAAAGTATAAAAAATTAAAAATAATTGTTTTTGTCTTTTTGTGGTTTAGTTATTAATTAAAAACTATTTAACTTAATTAAACTAATTAAACTACTTTTTAATTTATATTAATACTAAATTAACTTAGAAAATTAAGATAAAATTTATAAAATTACTTAACCATCACTGGAATCCTACAAAATTATAAAAACTCTAAAAATTATGTTTTAAGATTAAACAACTAATTATTTCCCTTTTAATTAACTTAAGTCTATTTTAAACAAATAAAATAAGAAAAATAGAAAATGAACAGTAGAATCTCAAAATTTATTTTCTAAAAACTTATTATACTATATTAGAACTAGGAAAATTATAAAAACTAGATTTAACCTTATAAAAACTAATTAAGCTATTTAATACTTGATATTAATTAATAATAAAGAAAATTAAAATTAAATCTAATTAACACTAAATGACAAAATAAAAATCTGACAAAATTATCAAAATTACTTTACTATATAAGGTATTTAATAAAAATATAAAAACACTAGAGACTTAATTAAAATTTAAAAATGAAAATTAAAATTAACTTAAATTAAATAGAAACTATCACTTACTTTAACTTTGATTTTTTTGGATTTTTCTTTTTCAGAACTACTTAATACCTTAAAATGACAAACTTTTATGAAAACACTTTTAAAATTAGCTTATTAATAAGCTGTAAACACCCCCTTAACTTATACAGTTGACTTTGGTTGACTGTTTGGTCAATCTGGGTCAAATGGCTTTGGGTGGGGTCCACAATGGTGAAATCAGATACACATAAGCTAAATGCACTCAAATAAGCCAGATACAACTAGTAAGCAACACAAATAAGCTGAATAAGCTAAATTAAGCACTTTGCACTTTTGAAATTGAACCAGATTGGGGACAGACTTTAAGATGAAATCTAGGTGGGGTCCACTTGTCTTGGGGTCAAAGTATTGGTCAAAGGGGAGACTCTGGTAGGAGGGGGGGTTGTAATAATCTAATTATGGGGTCTGGGGTCCACTGAGGTAGTCACAAAACACCACCAAAGTGGTGGTGGTGACTAGGTATCTGGGTGAGCAGGGCACACCTTTGCCCTGCAACTCACTTTGAGGGTCTGTGGGACCCACTTAAGCTTCCACAAAAATTTAGCAAAAATTCAAGCTTATAGATCAGCTGGTAGACTCTAATCACACAAAGTTTCAAACCTTAATATTCATTACACAGCTCACAATTAAACTTGGAATTTTGGTAAAAAAACTGAGAATGCAATTTTTGACTTTTGACAAGAACTTGATAATTTGACTTTTGTGAACTTTGGTGCTAGTTTACTGATTACTTAAGTTAAGTTATGCTATAATAAGTTGAGATTAAGCTAAGTTATCTAATTTTAAGCTAATATGATGATTATGGACCTATGTTTCCACCACAGTTGACTGTGGTGGTGGAAAACTTTTGATTTTGACTTTTAAGCTTAAAAAAGACCAGGTTTTAAGTTTCTCAGACCAGATATGGCATATGCTAATTATCTAAATTGATTATCTCAAATAACAAGTACCACAACTCAACACATTCACCAAATCCAAACACTACTTTAAGTGATTACTTATACTAAGAAACTATGCAATCCACTACCAACTACCAAATTACTGATCAAACTAGTTATATTAACTAATAATAAAGCTGAATTAACAATCTAATATAATTAAAACTACCTCCTACTCAGAATTAAAAGCTTATACAGATTTAGAAAGGAAATTGGATCAAGTTACCACATTTCTCACTCCAGCTTGAAAAGGAGTGTTTCACTATGCTAGCCTATCTTTAGATAGGCAAAACCAGCTCCAATGGTGATCTCCACTTCCTTCTTCAACCTGAAACACACAAACCAAACACACAGTTGACCATGGTTGACTTTTTTTTATCTTTTTGATCTTTTTCTAGTATAGCTGAGTTTTAGAGTCTCTAAAAGCTTTAGCAAGCTTCTTGGAACCTATGTGACCTATTCTCAGTCCCTCAATTCTGCTTTAAGACACCATTGGATTGAATGAGAATTTGGAAATTTGAATAAATTGCACAATCTTAAAACAAACTGAAACTGATGATGTTATAGATTAAAAAGACTTGAGATACAATACTAAAACTATTACAAAGCTGGGAATTGAAAGGTTTACACTAATTTGAGAATGAATTTAAATTCGATACAACTTAAAACTAAAATTAACTACACACTTTTCTTCTTGCACTCTCCTCTATTTATATGCATCCATTAGGGTTCCCACAAGTATTCTGAGCAAATCCCACCATCCTCTGATCATTTTGGTCCACTCTTGTGTTGACACGTGTTTTTGGCGGGAAGGAGATATTTTGCAATTATCTCTGATAACGTGAAATGGGGAGGGGCATTAAATGCTGAGGTGAGGGGTAGGTGTAGGGGGGGTGGGATGGTGATGATGAAGCTGCAAGTTGGGGTGGTGGACTGCAAAACCATGGTGGTTTAGGTCTGTGAGGGGGTGGTGAGGGAGAAGAGGAAAAAGGGCGGTTTGGTGGTATTTTGACCGAAGTCAAACTTGGACCCGGGTTAAAGTTGGGGATTGGACTGGGCTTAGGGTGGATTGGTTTTGTTTTGGGCCCAAAGGATGGACTAGGCTAGGATTGGTTTTGGTTTTAGCTTATTTTGGATCCGGTTGGTTTTCATTTTGCACAAGGACTAGTTTTGCAATTTTGGGAAAGTTGAGGGTGTGGAATTGGCATTTTCTAAATTTGTTTCCATGGGTGTATAATGCCATATGATGAATAGTAGAAGGTCCTTTGGTGATTTTTCAATTTATTTTTCACCAGGGACTGAAACCGTCAAACTTTCAAACTTCAGGGACCAATTGTGTAAATATCACCAAACTTTCCACCAAGGACCAAACCTGCCATAAGAGATTAGTGCAAGGACAAAATTTGTTTTTCTCAAAGTTTTTCATATCCCAGGGATCATTTTTGACAATTTTCAAAGTTCAGGGACTAAACTTGACATTTTGTGAAACTTTTCACCAAAGGACTAATCATGTAACTTTTTGATTTATAAGGGCCTTTGGTGACTTTTTCAAGTTTTTAGAATGACCAGGGACTAGATTTGACAACTTTTGAAAGTTGGGGGACTGAAACTGCCAATTATGCAAACTTTATGCGTTTTTCATCTGTTTTTGGTATTTTTGCATTTAAAACATGTAAAACACTTTCCTGGGATATTTTCACTATTTTGATTCATTATTGAGTGTTTTTGGATGTTTTGGCAGTTCAGAATTGGTAAAAATGATGAGTATTTACACACTCATCAATCCCCCACACTAAAACATTGCTAGTCCCTAGCAATCTTTTGAGAAAAACTTAATGGATTTGAAACTCTTTACCAAAAGCCATCACTTCTGGAGTAGCCAGGTGTAAGAACTGTGGCACACCTGATAACCGTGTGATTTTGAGCAAACCACCAGCTGTCAACGGATTTGATTTGTCTTTACCAAAAGCCGTTTGCTTCTGGACTAGCCAGCATCTTGATGGACTAAGTCAACATCTTGGTGAGCTGAATACCAATTATGGATTTTCCACTGCCTTTACCACAAGCCATAATCTTGTGGGCTAGCCAACTCATTTGCTTATGAGGATGCGGGGGAGCTGAGGAACCATGCAATTTTTGGCAAACTGCCAGCCATCAACGGGTTTGAGATGTCTTTACCAAGAGCCGTTTGCTCCTGGACTAGCCAATCCCTTTGTCATTTAGACTTTGGCGGACTGATAACCACAAAAATTTTGGAATAAAGTGAAAAATTTTGAAAAATTTTGGCCTAAAATGGGGGTACTTGGAAAGTTTTGTGATAAAATTCGTAAGAATTCCCCCCCCCCCCTCCCCCCCACACTAGAACTGAATATTGTCCTCAATATTCAAAGTCCCGGCTATTATGCCGAATCTCTGAACGGGAAAAGCTAATATTCGATTCTAACTGTGGAAATTTCTATTTTCACTCTATTTTATCTGTACATACAATTTTTTTTTTTTTTTTTGAATCACTACCTCCCAGGCTTGTGTCAGGTTTACCACGCTAGCTAATCACTTGTGAATGATTAACTGTAATAAATTTGCCCTGACAGCCCGGGAGTTGAATGATAAAGTATATAATAAACACACACCTCCCAGGCTTGTGTCAGGTTTACCACGCTAGCTAATCGCTTGTGAATGATTAACTGTAATAAATTTGCCCTGACAGCACGGGAGTTGAATGATAAAATATATAATAAACATACACCTCCCAGGCTTGTGTCAGGTTTACCACGCTAGCTAATCACTTGTGAATGATTAACTGTAATAAATTTGCCCTGACAGCCCGGGAGTTGATATAATATACATACAAAACATGATTATTGAATTTTGAAACATATTTACTTTTGAAACGGTGGGGGATGGCCACTCCCCCACACTAGGGTGGTAGAAAGTAGAAAGAAGTCAGAAATACGGGTGAAAACCCATATATGCTGCTAATTTTTGTTCACCGAGTCACTAGCTTGACTCGATCCCTGAATTCATTGGTCCATGGGGAAAGTTTGGAGATCCGGGACAACCAAGGGTGGTGTGTCCTCTCCAAAATAATGTTTCAATCTGTGACCATTCACTTTGAAGTTGGGACCTTCGGGTTGAGATAACTCAACAGTCCCGTATGGGTATACTTTAGCAATAGTGAATGGTCCAGTCCATCGGGTTTTTAATTTCCCCGAGAAGATCTTTAATCTTGAGTTGAAAAGAAGGACTCTGTCACCGACGTTGAAAACGCGGTTCTTAATCTTAGAATCGTGAATCTTCTTTGTCTTTTCTTTGTAGATCAAAGAGTTCTCGTAGGCTTGATCACGAAGTTCATTTAATTCATTGATTTGAACCTTACGGTGATCACCCGCTTTATGAAGGTCGTAGTTAGCATGTTTCAAGGCCCAGTAGGCTTTGTGCTCGAGCTCGATCGGTAAATGACACGCCTTCCCGTATACAAGCTTGTATGGAGTACACCCGATGGGTGTTTTGTAAGCTGTACGGAAGGCCCAGAGTGCATCATCTAGTTTATCTGACCAGGAAGCACGGTTTTCACCTACTGTCCTCTCAAGAATCCGTTTAATACCACGGTTGGAAACCTCCACCTGCCCACTTGTTTGGGGGTGATACGCGGTAGAAAGACGATGAGTAACGCCGTACTTAAGCATGACTTTTGCAAACTGATCATTGCAAAAGTGAGTACCACGATCACTAATGATGGCACGTGGGGTTCCAAAACGAGCAAAGAGGGATTTCAAGAATTTCATAACTACTCGGGCATCGTTAGTGGGTAAGGCCTTAGCCTCAACCCATTTTGACAAGTAGTCAACAGCCACGAGTATGTATTTGTTTCCACGAGAAGATGGGAATGGCCCCATAAAGTCAATGCCCCAAACGTCAAAGATTTCACAAACTTGAATAGCATTTTGCGGCATTTCGTTCTTTTGTGAAATATTCCCGTGACGCTGACAAGCATCACAGGCTTTGACTAATTCGTGGGCATCCTTGTAGATTGTGGGCCAATAGAAACCGGAATCAAACACCTTTTTGGCGGTGTAGTTAGGACTATGGTGGCCCCCGGTGGGTCCAGCATGGCAAGCCTTGAGAATATCAGTGGCTTCCTGTCCGTATACACATCGCCTGATGACTTGATCGGCACAGATTTTGAAGAGGAAGGGGTCGTCCCAGAAGTAATGTTTAACGTCTTTGAAGAATTTTTTCTTTTGTTGGGACGTCAACCCCTTCACTATGAAGTTACCCGCATGGTAATTTGCAAAGTCGGCAAACCATGGGGTAGTAGAGTCACCACGAAAAGCAACCGCATTGAGTGTCTCGAGAGGAAATGTTTCATTTATTTCCTTTTTCTCGGACACATCTTGATGCGGGTTCTCTAATCGTGAGAGATGATCAGCAGCAAGGTTCTCGGCTCCTTTTTTATCACGGATAATGATATCAAATTCCTGAAGGAGGAGAACCCAACGGAGAAGCCTCGGCTTTGCATCTTGTTTTGCAAATAGGTATTTCAAAGCCGAGTGATCTGTGTACACTACGCATTTAGTCAAGATTAGGTATGGCCGGAATTTCTCGAAGGCATACACCACAGCTAGGAGTTCTTTTTCAGTGGTGGTGTAATGACCTTGAGCCTCAGTCATAGTTTTTCTTGCGTAGTGTATGGGCTGAAAGTATTTTGCTTTTCGTTGACCCAAGACCGAACCTATGGCAAAATCACTAGCATCGCACATAAGCTCAAAAGGTTGGTCCCAATCGGGGGCAACAAGAATCGGTGCCTCGGTAAGCTTTTTCTTTAATGTTTCAAAAGCTTCGATGCACTCAGGAGAGAAGATGAAAGGAGCATCCTTCTCGAGGAGATGGGTCATAGGCCGAGCAATCTTAGAAAAATCTTGGATAAACCTACGGTAGAAGCCGGCATGACCCAAAAAGCTCCTAACACCTTTTATGGTGGTGGGATGAGGTAATTTGGCAATGACATCGATTTTAGCTCTGTCAACCTCGATCCCGTTTTTTGAAATCTTATGGCCGAGGACAATGCCCTCCTTGACCATAAAGTGGCTCTTCTCCCAGTTGAGACTTAGATTCGTTTCTTTGCAACGTTTAAGCATCTGTTCCAAGTGGGAGAGGCAAGTCTGAAATGAATCCCCGATGACTGAAAAGTCATCCATGAATACCTCCATAGTTTTCTCGATCATGTCGGAAAAAATAGACATCATGCATCTCTGGAACGTGCCTGGTACATTACATAAGCCGAAAGGCATACGTCTGTAAGCAAAAGTTCCATAGGGGCATGTGAAGGTAGTCTTCTCTTGATCTGGGGGATCAATGGGGATTTGGAAGTAACCCGAAAAACCGTCGAGGAAGCAGTAGTATTCATTCCCCGCAAGTCTTTCAAGCATCTGGTCCATAAAAGGGAGAGGAAAATGGTCTTTACGGGTGGCTTCATTCAACTTTCGATAGTCAATACAAACACGCCAACCCATGATCAAACGAGTTGGAATCAACTCGTTATCCTCGTTGGTGACAACGGTAATGCCACCCTTTTTGGGAACACAATGAATTGGGCTAACCCAAGGACTGTCAGATATAGGGTAAATCAATCCCGCATCAAGAAGTTTAAGAACTTCTTGTTTGATAACTTCGTGGATTTTGGGATTTACCCTTCTCTGATGTTGCACAGCTGGCTTAAAGTCATCCTCCATTAAGATTTTATGAGTACAAAAGTTCGGGCTTATGCCCTTAATGTTGGAGAGTTTCCAAGCAATTGCTTGCTTGTTTGACTTAAGAACCTTTAGGAGTGCAGCCTTTTCCTCATCTTTTAAGTCTTTGGCAATAATGACGGGTAATTTATTATCACCCTCCAGAAATGCATATTCTAGATGAGGAGGCAAGTCCTTGAGCTCAACCTCGGGAAAGTCTTCAGTTATTTCAACATTTTTGACTTCCGCTTTATGAAGTATTTGTGGAGACGGAGAGGGTGAAGGATCGTCATTTAACAATCTTTCAAGGAGAAGAATGTCCCCCTCCGGGTCAAGATAGTTTTCATCAACCCCACTTGGGATTGAGCTATCTTGAGCAAGAAAAGCCTCGACCTCTTCCAGAAGGAAGTCACTTCCCTCAAACGGAGTGAGGGAAGGGGAAGAGTCGGAAATGATAGGGTCAGTAGAAAGACTGCCACTGGATGAGAAACCAAGGACCTCTTGAGAATACTCCTCAGACGCAACATCGATGACATCAATTCGGTTAACCGTTTCAGCGTCATAGTTGGAGGAATATCTTGAAGTCTGATCAAGATTGAATGTGATGGCTTCGCCACCAACACGTAGAGTGATTTCTTCTTCGAATACATCGATTAAAGCACGACCCGTTCTTAAGAATCCCCTCCCGAGAATGAGAGGAACTCGTGGGTCAGCATCGAAATCAACAATCACGAAATCTGCCGGAAAATGGAACTTTCCTACTTTCACAAAGATATCTTCGGCAATGCCGAGAGGACGGGATATAGTACGGTCTGCAAGCTCGAGTGTCATGCAGGTTGGAGTGAGAGTAGGTAGAGAAAGTCTTTTCCAGACTGTGTAAGGCATCAGGTTAATGCTTGCGCCAAGATCGGCCAAGGCAAAGCATTCAACCATCCCAGGGAAAATACATGGAATGAGAAATTTCCCAGGATCTCCAAGCTTTTCGGGAAGCTTTCTCAAGAGCACTGCAGAGCAATGTTCATTGAGTGAAGTTTTTGCCATTTCACAGAGTTTTTCTTTGTTGCTTATCAGATTTTTGATTGTCGAAGCAAACTTAGGCATGAGAAGAAGAGCGTCCGCGAAGCTAATATCGAAGTGTAATTCTTGGAAAATTTGATAAAATTTTTCCATCTGATGATTAGCTCTTTCGCGGTTCTTTTGATCATTCACACGTGAAGGATATGGAATTGAAGGCTTAGGATCATTCTTTGGGATTTCATCAGAACTCATAGGAGGATCAAATACAACTTTCGGCTTACGAGCCGGGACCGGGACAACTTGAGGGTGGACGTTGTTGATACCTCCGTTATTAGTAGGAAGTACCGTGTCCATAGTAACCTCAGGCTCACGTTCCGCTACCTTAGGAGGAGAAGAAGAGGTAGAGGGAATCGAGGGTCCATTGTATGATACCCCACTTCGGGTAGTGATCGCTTTGACATCGCCCCTCGGGTTAGCGATCGTGTTGCTTGGTAGTGTACCCGAGCCCGAGGGTCGATCATTTAAAGACTTCTGAAGATCAGAGATCGTCTTGATCAATAACCGATTTGTTTCCTCTTGTGCTTTCATGAATTGTTTAATCTCAGCATCGGAGGAAGACGAGGGTGGAACAACGTTCTGATTTTGAACAGGGGGATTTTGAACACGGTTGTTTTGAAAATTCCCTTGATTTTGATTGTTGTTACCCTGAAAATTGTTTCTCTGATTGAAATTACCCTGATTGTAATTCCCTTGATTCTGGTTTCTTTGAAAATTTCCTTGAAAACCTTGGTTTTGATTGCCATTTTGAAAATTGTTTTGATTAAACTGGCCTTGATTTTGGTTCGGGTTTTGGAAATTTGAGCTTTGACCTTGGTTAAAATTCTGATTCGAGTTACGGTTTTGATTTTGGTTAAAACCGGGAGGTCCGAGAAAATTGTTGGAACGATAGCTTAAGAGATTTCGGTCCCCTTGCGGTTGGTAAGAATTACCCCCCGTGTTGTAGGAACCGTTAGCAGCATAAACGTTCTCTTGAGGAAAGTCAGCAGTAGCTGGACACTCGGAATACAGATGTGGGCCCCCACAAGTTTCACAACTTCGGGCCACGGCTTTTACTTGTTGATTTTGAACCTGATGTTGTATCGTTTGGTTCATTCTCAACACAGCCGTAGAAATATCATCCATCTTTTTGGTAAGAGCAATTATTTCAGGAGATGATGATGAGGGAGTAACGGAATTACATGACGCATCCCTCTCCGCAGAGGAATCCCAAAAGTTATGATGGGCAGTCATGTTTTCAATCAAGTCATAGCACTCCTCGGGATGCCTTTTCATAAAGGTCCCACCAGCAGCAGCATTGAGAATGTCTCGGTGCCTCAATGTCAGACCATTATAGAGGTATCTATGATGGTAACTTGTAACATATTGTGGTTAGGGCACCGATCAATGGCTAGCTTATAACGTTCCCAAGCCTCAAAAAGAAACTCATCGGGACGTTGCCGGAAGTTGCTGATATCATTTCGTAACTTGGTAACCATGGATGGTGGAAAATATTTTGCTAAAAACTTGGTTACCATTTCATCAAAGGTTCGAATAGAATTCTTTGGAAGTCGGTCAAACCATGCAGTGGCATGATGAGTGAGAGAATAGGGGAACAGGTACAGCCGAAGGGCATCATCGGTGACACCGTGCTATTTCATGCTTTGGGTGACCGTGAGATATTTGTCAAGATGCTTGTTGGCATCGTCACCCGGTAATCCGTGAAATTGACACGAATTCTGGACTTGTTGGATCATGTGATGCTTGAGGCCAAAGTCCGCAGCCCCAATAGTGAGTGGTGCAATAGGCCCACCCCGCCCTTGCATGGTAGGTTGACACAGCTCCTCCATCGTTCGGAGATCGGGAGCTGGCTCATCCCTAGGAGGGTCAGGGGGTGGTAATAGTGGTGGTGGTGGCCCAGCGGCCATTTCGGTTTCTGTATTAGAACATAGCTCGGGTACGTCTTTCTGTTTTTTATTCTTTGCTTGAGACCGAGTGCGCATGCACTAAAAACAATTTTTCAACACAAGTTCGAGGCAAAACTACAGTGAACTTAAACCAATAATCACAAGTGAGCAGCTTCTTTGAAAAAGGTACACTACTCACAGGGATACAAAGGCAAGTTTTAATCTTAAGTTTGGGAACTTATTATGGGTTTATTAATTGATTTTTGAAAAACTGCTTTAGGCTTATGGGTGTGTGTGCAGAAAACTTGGGAAATATTTTTGGAACTGATTCGTTAACCGAAATCGTCCCTTTAAGATTACTCGCAGGCTGGCGGGAGGAAGTAAATAGGTTTCCTCTTCAGTTCGCAATTTAATGTCAGAACTTACCTTAAACCAACTGTTTCAGGTTGTAATCTTAAAGAACACGAAGTAATTTAACTTCACAGTTTGTTTTTGATTGTTTTTAGTTTTTTTGGTGTTTTTCAACACTTCAGGAGAAGTGTTAATGAACGTTTTTGATATGATTATGTTTTTACAAAACTTTTTACAGGGAGGGTTTTGAAAACCACTAAACTTAAAACGATTTTAAAACACGCAACAACCTCCCCGGCAGCGGCGCCAAATTTTGATTGAGTCTAAACCGTCAGATTATTATTGACCAAGGTCAATAAGTCAAAGATAGCCTAGAATCAATACTCCGGTGATAGTGTAGTGTTTCCCCGGGTCGTTAAAGTCCCGACGAGATTGAAATGGTGCTTTTGGAATCGTTTATGAGTGAGTGGGACTGAGGACAGTAGCCCAGATGATATGGAATTGATTTTGCTACTGTTATTTTGGTATTGGTACACAGATATAATATTCACAATAATCAGATACCAGATATATGCACAAATTCACAATTAAGATCACGTATCGGACTGGAAAAGTGGGTTTTTGGTAATTATCAAACTACAGGGGGTGCTTTTGACACTTTTCAAATCTTATAATTAAAAATGAAAAAGAAATTATAAAAGTGATTAAAATAATATTAAACTATTATTTAATTAATTAAACTATTTAAAATCTAAATTAAAATCTAATTTAAATAAACTAAAAATGACAAATGATTTAAATTAAACTAAAAATTAACAAAAATATTTTCTAAACCTAAATTAGAACTTGAACAAAGTATAAAAAATTAAAAATAATTGTTTTTGTCTTTTTGTGGTTTAGTTATTAATTAAAAACTATTTAACTTAATTAATTAAAAACTTTTTAATTTATATTAATACTAAATTAACTTAGAAAATTAAGATAAAATTTATAAAATTACTTAACCATCACTGGAATCCTACAAAATTATAAAAACTCTAAAAATTATGTTTTAAGATTAAACAAATAATTATTTCCCTTTTAATTAACTTAAGTCTATTTTAAACAAATAAAATAAGAAAAATAGAAAATGAACAGTAGAATCTCAAAATTTATTTTCTAAAAACTTATTATACTATGTTAGAACTAGGAAAATTATAAAAACTAGATTTAACCTTATAAAAACTAATTAAGCTATTTAATACTTGATATTAATTAATAATAAAGAAAATTAAAATTAAATCTAATTAACACTAAATGACAAAATAAAAATCTGACAAAATTATCAAAGTTACTTTACTATATAAGGTATTTAATAAAAATATAAAAACACTAGATACTTAATTAAAATTTAAAAATGAAAATTAAAATTAACTTGAATTAAATAGAAACTATCACTTACTTTAACTTTGATTTTTTTGGATTTTTCTTTTTCAGAACTACTTAATACCTTAAAATGACAAACTTTTATGAAAACACTTTTAAAATTAGCTTATTAATAAGCTGTAAACACCCCCTTAACTTATACAGTTGACTTTGGTTGACTGTTTGGTCAATCTGGGTCAAATGGCTTTGGGTGGGGTCCACAATGGTGAAATCAGATACACATAAGCTAAATGCACTCAAATAAGCCAGATACAACTAGTAAGCAACACAAATAAGCTGAATAAGCTAAATTAAGCACTTTGCACTTTTGAAATTGAACCAGATTGGGGACAGACTTTAAGATGAAATCTAGGTGGGGTCCACTTGTCTTGGGGTCAAAGTATTGGTCAAAGGGGAGACTCTGGTAGGAGGGGGGTTGTAATAATCTAATTATGGGGTCTGGGGTCCACTGAGGTAGTCACAAAACACCACCAAAGTGGTGGTGGTGACTGGGTATCTGGGTGAGCAGGGCACACCTTTGCCCTGCAACTCACTTTGAGGGTCTGTGGGACCCACTTAAGCTTCCACAAAAAATTAGCAAAAATTCAAGCTTATAGATCAGCTGGTAGACTCTAATCACACAAAGTTTCAAACCTTAATATTCATTACACAGCTCATAATTAAACTTGGAATTTTGGTAAAAAAACTGAGAATGCAATTTTTGACTTTTGACAAGAACTTGATAATTTGACTTTAGTGAACTTTGGTGCTAGTTTACTGATTACTTAAGTTAAGTTATGCTATAATAAGTTGAGATTAAGCTAAGTTATCTAATTTTAAGCTAATATGATGATTATGGACCTAAGTTTCCACCACAGTTGACTGTGGTGGTGGAAAACTTTTGATTTTGACTTTTAAGCTTAAAAAAGACCAGGTTTTAAGTTTCTTAGACCAGATATGGCATATGCTAATTATCTAAATTGATTATCTCAAATAACAAGTACCACAGCTCAACACATTCACCAAATCCAAACACTACTTTAAGTGATTACTTATACGAAGAAACTATGCAATCCACTACCAACTACCAAATTACTGATCAAACTAGTTATATTAACTAATAATAAAGCTGAATTAACAATCTAATATAATTAAAACTACCTCCTACTCAGAATTAAAAGCTTATACAGATTTAGAAAGGAAATTGGATCAAGTTACCACATTTCTCACTCCAGCTTGAAAAGGAGTGTTTCACTATGCTAGCCTATCTTTAGATAGGCAAAACCAGCTCCAATGGTGATCTCCACTTCCTTCTTCAACCTGAAACACACAAACCAAACACACAGTTGGCCGTGGTTGACTTTTTTTTATCTTTTTGATCTTTTTCTAGTATAGCTGAGTTTTAGAGTCTCTAAAAGCTTTAGCAAGCTTCTTGGAACCTATGTGACCTATTCTCAGTCCCTCAATTCTGCTTTAAGACACCATTTGATTGAATGAGAATTTGGAAATTTGAATAAATTGCGCAATCTTAAAACAAACTGAAACTGATGATGTTATAGATTAAAAAGACTTGAGATACAATACTAAAACTATTACAAAGCTGGGAATTGAAAGGTTTACACTAATTTGAGAATGAATTTAAATTCGATACAACTTAAAACTAAAATTAACTACACACTTTTCTTCTTGCACTCTCCTCTATTTATATGCATCCATTAGGGTTCCCACAAGTATTCTGAGCAAATCCCACCATCCTCTGATCATTTTGGTCCACTCTTGTGTTGACACGTGTTTTTGGCGGGAAGGAGATATTTTGCAATTATCTCTGATAACGTGAAATGGGGAGGGGCATTAAATGCTGATGTGAGGGGTAGGTGTAGGGGGTGGGATGGTGATGATGAAGCTGCAAGTTGGGGTGGTGGACTGCAAAACCATGGTGGTTTAGGTCTGTGAGGGGGTGGTGAGGGAGAAGAGGAAAAAGGGCAGTTTGGTGGTATTTTGACCGAAGTCAAACTTGGACCCGGGTCAAAGTTGGGGATTGGACTGGGCTTAGGGTGGATTGGTTTTGTTTTGGGCCCAAAGGATGGACTAGGCTAGGATTGGTTTTGGTTTTAGCTTATTTTGGATCCGGTTGGTTTTCATTTTGCACAAGGACTAGTTTTGCAATTTTGGGAAAGTTGAGGGTGTGGAATTGACATTTTCTAAATTTGTTTCCAAGGGTGTATAATGCCATATGATGAATAGTAGAAGGTCCTTTGGTGATTTTTCAATTTATTTTTCACCAGGGACTGAAACCGTCAAACTTTCAAACTTCAGGGACCAATTGTGTAAATATCACCAAACTTTCCACCAAGGACCAAACCTGCCATAAGAGATTAGTGCAAGGACAAAATTTGTTTTTCTCAAAGTTTTTCATATCCCAGGGATCATTTTTGACAATTTTCAAAGTTCAGGGACTAAACTTGACATTTTGTGAAACTTTTCACCAAAGGACTAATCATGTAACTTTTTGATTTATAAGGGCCTTTGGTGACTTTTTCAAGTTTTTAGAATGACCAGGGACTAGATTTGACAACTTTTGAAAGTTGGGGGACTGAAACTGCCAATTATGCAAACTTTATGCGTTTTTCATCTGTTTTTGGTATTTTTGCATTTAAAACATGTAAAACACTTTCCTGGGATATTTTCACTATTTTGATTCATTATTGAGTGTTTTTGGATGTTTTGGCAGTTCAGAATTGGTAAAAATGATGAGTATTTACACACTCATCAGTTACTTTCGTATCTCATTATTTTGGAACCAAGATCTTCCTTTTATTGCTTGTTCAAGAAAAATAGAATGGTGGCATGTAATTAACAGTCATTAAATCGACCATTAACAACAACTTAATTTCTAGCAATTAATCTGAATCAATGGACATTAACGAGATTTATTGTAGAATTTATTTTGTTGTTATGTCTTTGACTAAGTCAACAGAAGTTCCCACTTTTCGGTTCCAATATCTTATTTTGAGACTCGATATCTCATTCACACTAAGTTGTGAGAAGTCGGTTATTAACTAACTTTTCTAACAGTTGGTTCCTTTTTTTTACAAAAAATTCAATAACATATGTTTTAATAGATCTATTTATTTTAACCAAGTGTTATATTTATATTTTGCCAAACTAACCTATAGACTAACACTAACATGCAGTGCAGCCGATTATAGCTAGTGATTAGTAAGTACAAGTCGTTCGCAAGGAGTGAATTACTTATATACTAATTACCTAAAGGTATTCTAACTAAATAAGTAACCTAAACTAACACAATATGGGAGGTTCAACCTGAAAGACTCGCACGAGTTTGGCTTTCTAATTTAAACTACTAAAGCAAATAAACTAATTATACCAAGCAAAAAATAAGGATAAGGCCAAGATCAATATAAGGAAGAACGTGCTAGCCAAGTTATCCAACCAAATGATAGTGATATGTCTTACCAGTGCAATGTTTGCTAACTTATTCCCATTGGTGATTCACAAATGTAAACTAAGTTGGTCTTCTCCCTAAATCCGAGGCTAACAAGAGGTCAACGTTGTCACAGTTAACAAAGCCCACATAAAGTCCTTCAACTATTATTTATAATCTATCTAGGTGTCACAAGTGGCAACCTAAACTTCTATGAGTTTTATTAACTTACTTTTCTTAATTGTGTAATTATCTAACATAGAGGCATTAAGCTCACTAGTCTTGTAGTTCCCTAATCTATCATTGTTACTTAGCATGGAACGATATTTCTAGAGAGAGAGAGAGAGAGAGAGAGAGAGAATGTATGGAACTTATTAATGAGAAAGGAACTTTGAATAACCAAGAACCAACACCCTCCTAAGGGCCTTGGCAACACATGCGGGGAGGCACAGCACGGTAGCCCCACCGCACGGGAACACCGCCGCCGGTGCCTCCTTACCGCACGGTGGTGATGAAACGCGGTAAACCTTACCAAAGGAAACTAGCCGTTGCAAAGTCAAAAAATAGGAACGTTGGGGTGCATTAAAAGGACCAACGGTTACTTTTTATTTATTTTGTATATATACTTGCATAAACAAAGACACAACATAAAAAAAAAAACTAACACCACCGATCCATACTAAAAAAAAAAGCCGATTAAAAAAAAAAAAAAAACCATCCGATCCAAAAAAAATATCCGATTCAACTGCAAGTATATGGCGCATAAAAAAATTGGTTCAACTTTTTTTCTAGATGAGCCGTTCGAGTGGTCTAACGATACTAGTCTCGATATTTTTGCTGACGCGATTGACGAAGAAGAAGAAGATACGGCTGGGTCGACACGAAAATCAGTGAAACGCAATCGGATCTCTGCTGCACAAAGATTGCATCGTGATTATTTTTGTGAAGATCCAAAATTCGACGATGAATTTTTTGAAGATAGGTATCGTATGCCTAAAAGTTTATTTTTAAAAATAACGCGAGCTATTGAGGCTAGATTCGAGTATTTTCGGGAAGGTTATGATGCTAGAATGAAAAAAAGTTTCACAGCCATACAAAAATGTTCGTCTGCCATTAAACAACTCGCAACCGGTGCACCACCGGATGAGTTTTACGAATATTTGGAAATGGCGCAAAGAACTTCACGTGAATGCCTTCAATTTTTTTGTGATGCTATTATTGAGTTATATGCTCGAGATTTTCTACGTAGGCCAACAAGTCATGATGTTGCATGTTTGTACGAAGCGCACGAAGCCCGACATCACATTCCGGGTATGATCGGTAGCCTAGATTGCACACATTTTGTTTGGAGGAATTGTCCAATGGAATTGAGGGGTCAATATAAAAGGGGTGACCATCAATACCCCACGATTATGATGGAGGCAGTGGCATCTCAAGATTTGTGGATATGGCACGCGTTCTTTGGACCGCCGGGTTCAAACAACGATATAAACGTTGTGATGCAATCCCAGCTATTCCTCACCGAGCATAATGGTACGGCACCTAAGTGCCCATTTGTTGTGAACGGCCATACGTACAAGCGTGGCTACTATCTTTGTGATGGCATATAACGCCGGTAACGCAATCTCGCCGGTTCATATTCGGGATCCTCCGATTGAACCGGTGTTTGACGAAGCAGCTTTTGCCGAGATACGAGATGAGGATACACATTTTCGTGTCAGATTTGATCTTATGGAGCATATTCACGCTCAACAATTACCATACCTCGAGGTGGACGATGAAGTTTAGTTTTTTAGTATTATGTAATGGTATTTTATGTTTTTTTAATAATATTATGTAATGTTTATTTTAATTTTAATGAATTTTAGTTTTTATTAAATTTTAATAGAATTTAAAAAAGAAAAAAGAAAAAGAAAAAAAAAAGAAGTGAGTGAAGGGTGAGTGATGTGATGCCAACAAAAAATGAGTGAGTGAAGGGAAAAGTGGGAGGTTGATGTGGCATAAGGGGATTGGTTGTTTGTGAGTGAAGGGTGAAGGTGTGAGTGATGCATTGCCAACCCCCTAAGAGGGTTTACATTTTTTATATAGGCTATTAGGTAGGGCATCATTCTCATAGGCTTTTCTAACAAGTAATCTAAGGCCCATGAGCTTACTACATAATCCTTAAACTATTAACAAATATATAAGCCTATTTAATTAAAGCAACCTATTACAAGATTAAATGACCGACACTTGATATTAATTACACGTATTCCCAACAATCTCCTCCTAAGGGTTGGTCATCAAAGGTTGTTTGACATCTTCATCTCTTTTCTCATTCATTGACTTTTTCGGCTTGAAACGTCTTTAAATCTTTACATCTTTGTTCTTCGTTCTTGTTGCTGTGATTATGTGATATTTGCCTTATCTTTCATCAACGTCTTTACTATAGTGTCTTTATGTCATTTCTGCCATGCTCATACTTCTTTTGAATTTGAATCTTTGTACATAATGTGATTCCAGCACTTACAGGTTCAGACTTTGAGATAATTAAAAGCAAAGTGTGAAAACTCTCTCTAATCCTTACAAAGGCTATTCCTGAATCGGATACCCTCAAGAGGGCTACACAGATATATCGAAGTATATCAACGATTCAGGTGAGCCGCTGAAGTATACCGAAGTATCGCTTCACGACTGAAGACCATTTGGAACTACTGTGAACACTAAGCGTAACTTGCAAGGGATTACCGAAGTGACCTGCTGTCAGGGCTGTTTGATGTTAACTCTAGCAGGAATTTCCATTCAATCACTGAGAATTACATTTGTAAATTCTCTCATAAATGTTCTTGGCAGATTGCTAGGATCTTCGTAGGACTCTAAAATTTACAACTAGTGTTCTTAATGTTGAACAACAAGTGTAGAAATGTTTAAGTGTTCCTAAGAGATCTTTTGATGAATCTCGGGGCTCTAGACTCGATAAGTGCATTTTGATTTTAGTAGTCGGAGTCTGGAGCGATGTCTCCTGTTTCAATATCAACACAACTCGAAGTGAGAGGTCGATAGATTATGCAGGGTTCCCCGTGAGAAATGAAACAAGTCCTTTTGAGAGAGCTTGATTGACTAGAAAGTTAAGTGCACTGCGTCACTGGGTCCATGACGTCTTGTCTTCAATACCGGTGTCATCTTAGTGAAACACAATAGCATATGAATTGAACCCGGTGTTTGCCCTAAGGTTTATCATTTGGAGGGCTATTTCTTTTCACCCTTTCATTAACTTTTCTTTTTAATTCTTCAACCCCTTCTTTCTCCTTTCATTTCTTTACTTCTTTTTTTTTTCTCAATCATACCTAAGGACTTCTAGTACTAAACTATTGGTATTGTCCTTAGGTAGATCCCTCCAGCTCTGGTGGATCATTGGACATAAACCTAACAATAATGACCTTATTACTCCATGATTATCCTAGGTTTTTCTGATCATGTTGCCATAAAACCTTTTATGAAAATCTCTCAAAGTGTTTATGATTATAAAGCATATTTTGGTAACACTCTGAGAGTTTAGGACGTCTCAGAAAAAACTCCCCCTTTACATGTGCTCATAAGTTTTTAAGATAAATTTGCACGTTTACATCACTAGTTTAACTAGCTTGAAATTATTACCCAGTCTGATCAAGTGCAAAGAAAGTTTCTCGAAATCGTAAATTCTACTTAGACAGGTCCTACTTGAGACACGCTTACATCACTGTCTAGATGATGCAGGATTTCTGACCATGTTTTAATATTTTTAGTTGTCTCGTCTACCTATGGTCTACCTTATGCACTCACGAGCAGTGTGCCCAGTCATGTGTAGTGTAGTATTAGGTAAATCGAGGTCGTTCCAAGAGCTATGTGTATCTGGATTCTAACTTAAGTCTATGTCACATTTTAAAGGGGTTACGATTTAATTGATTAATTATCAAACTAATAAACAGAAATGAAATGTGGAAATTAAATAGATTTGAATGCAGTAGGGAGAAAGTGTACTAGCCTAGTTATTCATCCTATATTGCTACGACTATGTTTTCTAATTAAGTTTCTATTACTTCAAGTGGGGCATA
The DNA here is from genome assembly GCA_030686995.1 of Artemisia argyi. Taxonomy (NCBI): domain Eukaryota; kingdom Viridiplantae; phylum Streptophyta; class Magnoliopsida; order Asterales; family Asteraceae; genus Artemisia; species Artemisia argyi. The sequence continues at coordinate 131,210,380 of CM060702.1, forward strand.
AAATTCACTAGACTCGTTTGGTAAATTCGTCTAGCCTATTTCCCTAGAATCCTACTAGAACACCAAAGGTCTAGATCCTTATAGTTGTCAAAGCTTACAGGTAGACTATTTTGAGTCACTAAGTGCCACAACATGCTTGATTAATTCTTTGTGTGATCAGGACTTCGGATCTTAGACCACACATCTAACTTCTTAAGTTCATCCAACCCGGAAGGTGATCCTTTGGTCAATTTGCATACAAGGGATTTGGTAGTCCTTTGATCAATTCTTACCAACCCTCACAACCTACTACTCTAGGGGCCCTTGATCACTAAGAATGCACACACTAGAAACAATAATAAAAGTATGAAAACATAATCAAAATTGTTAGGACCTAATATATCAACTCTATCATGTTATATAAACTTGTATGGTAACTTAAGATACATATGTATGTCGAATGTATATTGAGAGAATAAGATTAAAATGAGGCTTGTATACAACTAGAGAAAAACACACATACACACACTCAACCACACTCATAAATGAGGTAAGTTGAGGCTTATATAGTTCCTAGCATAAGCCACATGGGCTTTGCCATGGGCTTGTTCATAGAGTGGATTGGGCTTGTTGATTACATAAAGATACAAGGCTAATATTACATAAACTACTAACCTATTAGCTTAGCCCAATCCACGAGCCCATTAACTATTCGATTATATATTCTACGACACATAACAAAGTTCCTAATCTAGAATGACCATCACTTAATTATACATTTCTTTAATGCTAACAATCTCCCCCTAAGGGGTGGTCATTCGAATGATGCTCCATGTGATTAGGTCTTCGTCTTCTTTGTTGTTGATTATTGTGTGTCGTAGTAGAATAGTCTTTAGTCTTTGTTCCTTCATGCTTTGTGATCTTAGATGAGTGACTTTTCATCGTTCTTTGTTCTTTTGTGATGTGGAGCAATATGCCTTTCGTCACTTCTTTGACATTGGTGGTTATGCGCCTTTCCAACATGCTCATACATCTTCAGTCTTTATGATACACGCATTTGTTGTTCTCGTTCTTTCACACAGATCTTTGTCACTTTACTTCTGTAGATTCTTTCACATTGCGTAGAATCTTTCTCTAAACATTTCTTTGCTTTGATCTTTGTGAGAACTTTTGATGTCGAGATGCATGTATGAGCATGTGAAATCCATCGCCATAGAGATGAAGTATAGCTGCAGGTAAACAGTTAGCAATAAATCAACTGGTACTTACAGATAAGGAATTAGAGATCGTCAATAGCATAGTGTGAAGACTCCTTCTAACCCTTACCAAGGCCGTTCCCATTTCAGATACTACCGAGGGAGCTTACGAGACCTACTAAGTAGTTCAACGAATGGGTGAGTCGCTGGGGATCACTCCACGACTGTAGACCATTTGAAACCACCGCGAACACTAAGTATAACCCATAAAGAATTACCGAAGTGACCTGCTGTCAGGGCTGCTTGATGTTAACTCTGGCAGGAATTTCCATTCAATCATTGAGAAAATACATAAGTAAATCCTCTCATAAACGTCCTCGGCAGATTGCTAAGATCTGCGTAGGACTTTTAAGTTTACATCTGGCGTCCTTAATGATGAACAACCAGTGTAGAAATATCATGTGTTCCTATGAGATCTTTTGATGAATCTCGGGGCTCTAGACTCGATAAGTGCACATTAGGTTTCCTATACGGAGATTAGGGAGAGGTCTCCTGCTTCAATATCAACCATCTCTAAGAGACAGGTCGATAGATTACATTGGTTCCCCATGAGAATGAAACAAGCTCTTTTGAAAGCACTTGAGTGGCTAGAAGGTTAAGTGCAGTGCGTCACTGGGTCCATGACGTCTTTGTCTTCAATACCGGTGTCACCTTAGTAACAACCGATAGCATATGAATTGAACCCGGTTTCTACCCTAAGGTTGAACATATGGAGAGCTATTTCTTTTCACCCTTTTTCATAACTTTTCTTTTTAATTCTTCAACCCCTTCTTTCTCCTTTCTCATTTACTCCTTTTTTCAATCATACCTAAGGACTTCTAATTCTAATCTATTGGATTTGTCCTTGGGTAGATCCCTCCGGCTCTAGCGGATCATAGGACGGTTTTTCCTAACCTTAGTCCCCTTTACATGTGCTCATGTGTTTTTTAAGAAATTTGCACATGCGGGAGGAGTTTGCACTTTTTGAATTGATCCACTTTCAGTGGACATGACCGATTCGAGACACGCTTACATCACTAGTTAGACTAGCTTGAAATTATTACCCGTCCTGGTCAAGTCCAAAGAAAGTCTCTCGATACGGTACATTCTACTCAGGCAAGTCCTATTCGAGACACGCTTACATCACTAGTTAGACTAGCTTGAAGTTATTACCCGTCCAGGACAAGTCTTTTCGATTACTGGCATTTTAAGCTTCATCAATTCATTGGTACATACTGAGTCGAGCTCTTCTGAGGTTCAGTCACAAACTTTAAACATCTTTGATCACATTTTAATCATGTCTTCTCTCCCTCAAAAATAGCATATCGTGATATTTTTGATATCAACTGAGTAAGAAAAAGCTTTTTGGAGAGATAGACAGATTTCATTTTGCATGAATTCGAAACATTTTTGTTTTTGTACTCCCTCTTAATGATAGCTCATTTTAAAATCAATTAAGGGTTTGGAGGGAGTTATCTTGAGCACTAATTTTGAGAAATCTTTTGAACAATCTTGAAAAGTGCTCAAGAATTTTGTATTGAAAACGAGTTTATGTTTGAAATCTTTTCCGTTTGTTTATACTCGAACTTTTGAAAATGATTTCATCTTTGAACGTACGAGTCCTTGATTTGAAAATAATCAGAAGTCATCATTTAAGTCCGGGTTTCGTACTGAAGTATACGAAAGCCATTGTGAAGAAACTTTTGAGGACATGTTTTAGAAAAAGATTTTAAAGAACTCCCGTTCAAGCATATGTACATGTCCGTATCATTGTTGAATGACATTTCTAGAAACATACAGAATATTGATTTATACGAGGGACATGTCGTGAGAAGAATATTTTTGGATTTTATATTGTTTTTGTATTTTTTGAAAATATTCTATTTTTGTATTTTGTTTTTGTTGTTTTTTCAAATTTTGTATTTTGTTTTTTCAAAAATATTTACAGCGAAGCGATTTTGAAAACATTTTTCAAGAAGATTCGAGAAGACGTTCTAACTCCTCAGGGGTTAGGCTTCGCATGCTAATTCGTCGAACTAAATCGTCAAACCTTTCTTTTGGAAGGGCTTTAGTAAATAGATCGGTGAGTTGGTATTCAGTCTTAATGAAAAATAATTCAACAGTACCCTCTTCTATGTGCTCTTTGATGAAATGGTAGCGGACTTTAATATGCTTAGTCTTTGAGTGTTGTACGGGATTGCACGAGATGGCTATGGAACTTTTTGAGTCACAATACTTAGGTATTCTATCAGAAGTAAAGCCATAATCTGTGAGCTGTGTGCGCATCCAAAGAACTTGGGCACAACACGCAGATAGAGACACATACTCGGCTTCGGCGGTTGATAGTGCAGTACAATCCTGTTTCTTTGACGACCAGCTTACTAGTTTTTCACCCAAAAATTGTGCTCCACTTGATGTACTCTTTGCTGTAACTTGATCTCCTGCATGGTCAGCATCTGAAAAGGCTATTAGTTTAAACTTGAAATCCTTCAGATACCAAAGTCCCATGTTAATGGTGCTTCGTAGGTACCAAAAGATCCATTTAACCTCTTTGAGGTGAAGTTCGGTAGGCTTTTCCTGAAATCGTGCTAACAAACAAACAGCAAATTGAATATCGGGTCGACTAGCAGTTAGGTACATGAGAGAACCGGTCATGCTCCGATATTTCTTCGGATCGATGGGTTTCCCAAACAAATCAGCACCTATTTTTGGTGAAGTGACCATTGGTGTACCAACAAAATCACAGTTTTCCATTCCATGTTTTTTCAAAATCTCTATTGTATATTTAGCTTGATTGATAAAAATACCATGAGGGGATTGATGTATTTGTAAACCAAGAAAGAATTTTAGTTCCCCCATCATGGACATTTCAAATTTGCTTTTTATGAGATTTTCAAAATGTTTTGAATGGTTAGGATTGGTTGATCCAAAAATAATGTCGTCCACGTAAATTTGAACGATCAAAATGTCATCTTTGAATTTTTTGGTAAACAAGGTTTCATCAACCGTTCCTTTGGTGAAATTGTTTTTGAGCAATGAAGATGATAGTTCGTCATACCACACTCTTGGAGCTTGTTTTAAACCATAAATGGCTTTATTAAGCTTGTAGACGTAGTCTGGATGATCTTTGTCGATGAATCCCTCTGGATGACTCACATACACTTCTTCTTTCAGAGTTTCATTCAAGAAAGCTGTCTTAATGTCCATCTGATAGACTGTGATGTTTTTTTGAGCTGCATAGGCTAAGAAAATCCGGACTGCTTCAAGTCTAGCTACAGGCGCGAAGGATTCCTCGAAATCTATCCCTTCTTCTTGTGGATATCCTTTAGCCACGAGACGAGCTTTGTTACGAATTACAGTCATTTCCTCACCCAGTTTGTTCTTCCACAACCACTTGAGATCAAGAACAGGTTTATCAAGTGGTCGTTCAACAAGTTTCCAACTATCATGTAACTGGTATTGAAGAAATTCCTCCAGCATCGCTTCTATCCATGGGTTTTCTGCCATTGCTTCCTGAATGTTTTTGGTTCTTTGAGGCTTACAGAGCAAATGTAGATACACATTTCAGGATCTGTGGCCAGTTGTCTTCTCATCTGTATTGGCCTTGAAGGTTCACCAATAACGTGTTCAATTGGATGGTCTTTTGTCCATTGTAGTGTAGAAAGGGTACCTTGGGTTTAACCTATGTGTGTTAGATGGTTCTTGTAACCTTGAAGAAGATTCAGCAGAGTCTGTAGCAAACGGGTTTTCAAATACTTCTTCTTCTTCTAACGCAACATCATTTGAATTATTTGTTGGTTCTTCTTGAAAATTTGTGTTTTGATTTTGCTCATCAACTCTTGGTAGAACAATTTCAATAACTGGAGTTACTGGAGTAGATGTTCATGATGTTGAGGGAGTTGGTGCTTCAGCTTTGATTGTTGTAGATGCATCTTGTGGTGGTGGTGGTTGATGATTTTGAGCGGGTGCAGCGGAATGTTGATGAGATGCATTTGTCAAAGTTCCACCATAGTATTCATCAAACATTAACTCGAAGAAATTTTCCAGGTCTTGTTTTGAAGGTTTATCCGTGTTTGTTGAATGAGCTCCTTGAGGCACAAGTCCTGAACTGATTTGTCCAGAAGTCTGCGGGTTTGGTGCGGGTCCTAATCCATTTTGATTTGAATCCATTGGATTAAGCGCGGGTTCTAGAGCGTATCTCTCAGAAGCCATTTGTGAAATCTCGTCAAACTTCACATTCATCGTCTCCATTATCCTTTTTTTTTCTTCTATTATACACCCTGATTGCCCTCGAGTTTTCTGAATATCCAATAAAGATTCCTATATCACCCTTAGCTTTCAACTTTCCTAGATCTTCTCTGTCGTTCATCGGATAGCACAAAGCGCCAAACACGTGAAGATAAGAGATATCCGGTTTCCGATTATTCACAAGCTCATATGGTGTTTTATTGAATCTTGGATGGATTAGGGATCAGTTCTGAGTGAAACAAGCAGTGGCAAAAGCATCAGCCCATAAGAATAGTGGTGCACTAGAATAAATTAGCATTGTGCGAGAAGCTTCCACAAGAGTTTGGTTTCTTCTTTCAAAGACTCCATTCTGATGTGGAATTCTAACAACTGATGTCTGATGTGTGATTCCAGCATCTTCAAAATAAGTTCTTAACTCCTGATTAGTGAATTTTGTGCCATTGTCTGTTCTTACAATCCTTACTAGAGCTTGAAGTAGAACTTGAATACGCTTCAGAAATGTGATGATGATGCCTGGTGCTTCGTCTTTTGATCTCAAAAACTTTACCCAAGTATATCTTGAATAATCATCAACAATAACAAGAATATACTTCTTTCGATTGATGCTTTCAACTCTCATTGGGCCACATAAGTCCATGTGCAACAAATGTAACCTTGCTTTCGAACTAGGTATGGTTTTAGGTTTATATGATGCTCTTTTACTTTTTCCTTGTTCGCATGATGGACATAGGCGATCCTTGGTGTATTTGAACTTAGGAAGTTCGGTGACGATGTTGTCTTTGGCTAACATGTTGATGGTGTCGAAATTGAGATGGGATATCTTCTATGCCACAGCCAGGACTTTGTTTCGGTTGCCCTTGTCATAAGACAAATTGGTGATGTAGAAGCCATTTGGTTGATGTCGATAGCATACAAGTTTGTGCCAGGATTACCAGTTAAGAGATCATCACCAACCAAATTTCTAATAAAATCGTGTTTCTCCAGAATGCAACTTCTAAATCTGCATCACAAAACTGCCCAACTGAAAACAAATTGTGTCCCAACCCTTCGACGTAGTAAACATGAGTTATCAAAAAATTTCCAAATAGAAGGTCTCCAAAACCCAGAATAGCTGCTACATGATCATTTCCAAAGCATACAGTTCCCATGAATTTCCTGACGAAATTGATCAGCAGCTTTAAATTTCCGGTCATGTGCTTGGAGCAACCCGAGTTGACGATCCAAAGACATATTTCGATAACCTGCGAAGAACAGAAGAATTTGTATTTGGAAACCGTTTTGAATTTGGTTCCATTGGGTTAGGGGTAAAATCCATATGACACTCATAGAATGTGTCTACTTGTTCAATTTGAACAACTTTCAATTTGCCATCCTGGAGAATGAATTCTACTCGTTGGTTTCCATACACAATAATTAAGATAGTTCCTAGGCATTTGACTACTAGTAGTAGACCTAAAGCGCGCAACTAATCTTTCTATAGATCTAGATCTAGCACTAGTTCCTTTTGGAACATTCTTCTGTTCAGGCATAACATTCACATTCTTAGAAACACATTCATCATGAACATCATTAATTAAACTTTTCTTGCATATTAACCAAACAGAGTCATTACATGCATTAGAAACAGTACTTTTGACATTACATTCAGATGAAACATGTCTCTTATTACAAAGTGATAAATTCCTAAGGTGTTCTTCTACTTCTTCAACTTTATTCTTGCTACTACTCTTAGAGGCAGGCAAGACTCTATTGTTCCTTGTATTGCTCCTAGGCTTTAGTCTGCTGCTCCTAGAGGTGCTTTCTAATCCTGTAGAAGGTAAGGCACACGCATTAGGATTTATATTGTTGTCCTTCGAAGTTGATCTAGCATTCCTAGACTCTTTAGGATTATCTTTTACGCTCTTGTCATTTGTTCCATATGTTTTAGATGTTGAGGCAGACGCAATAGCGGGACTAATCCTATAAATGCCATGTGCTATCACTTTTGGTGTTTTGACAACTGCTTTTCCTTTTTCAATTAACTTATCATTTTCATTTTGCATGGGAAAGGGTGTTGGAGTGACTAGTTTTGTCAAATCCTTTTTCTTATCGACTTTTGGAGCAAACCGTGAAATTGACATTGTTGGTTTTTGAACCGTGTTTGAAACATTTGGTTTCTCCGAAGTCGATGGTTTTGCAAACTTAGTTTCCTCACCCTTCCCTTTTTGATTTTCAAGCTGAGCCCTCAAAAGATCATTTTGCTCTTTCATGTTTATAAGGCACGCTCATACGACAGTTTGTCATATTTGTATTCTTCTCTTTTTCGATCAAGTTGTTTAAAACATGACACATTTTCTTTTTCAAGCTTTATAAGAGTATTTTCATATTTGGAAACAATTTCAGAGGTCTCAGCTCTCAGTCGTTCATCGTCTTGAACAGAATATGTTTGTAAAATGATGGACATAATATTGGTAGACAGAACTGCTTCAAAGAGAGAATCATTTAAGTTTTCCAAAACATTGATTTTCTCAAAAGATTCATTAGCCTTCTTTATCAAGGATTTGTGATCCTTGACGAAGTCAGCTGTTTCATTCAAAAATGCTTGTTAAAAATGTATTACTCGAGCACGAATGTTATAAATTTGAGGAGCAAATTCACTTTCAAGAATCTTTTTAAGCTGTAAATGAACAGTGGAATTCCAATTGATCTCATTTAGTCTCGTTTTTTATTCTAAAGTCGTTTTAAGTTACCCAAGTCTGGTTTTAAGATCATCAAGATATCCTCTTGCAGCACTTGTGTTAAAAGTGTTCTTTGAGGACATCTGTTCCATGTTTGAAAGTGATTTGGAAGCAACTACCTTTTTTGAAACTATTTTTGAGAATGGTCATTTTATGGAAAACACTGATGGTTCTTTTTGTGGAACAAAAGTAATTCCAGAAAGTTTGTTCAATTTGTTGTAATCAATTGGTTTCAAATCCTTTTGTTTCGTTTTAGTTATGCTCTCTTCGACAAGTTCCATCATTTGCACCGAATCCCGAACGACGGGAGGATCATGTTTGGTGTAAATAACATTACCATTATACAAAACATTCTGTTCTTCCTGAGCTTTCTTGAGATTACAAGGATTGTTGTTACCAAGAGCCATTTTGTGTTTCGTAGGGTAAATCGGATTAGTTTGATTTGAAATCATTTTCATTGTTTGACTTGACTGGCCCGACTTAACCACTAATTCTTCTAGTTTTGTAATCTTGTGTTCTGACTCTAAGATTTCATCCAAAAGTTTATCTTCTTTCTTTGCAAAGTCCTTTTTCAACTCATCTCGTTCTTTTTCAATATTGGTATAAGCTGATTTTTGTTTTGAAAGTTGGTTTGTTAATTCAGAAATTTCTTGTTTTAAAGAGTTAATGGTTTTTGTTGAACTAATTTCAAGAGTATCAAATTTGTTTTGCAATTCCCTATCTTTAACAGGTAACTTCTTATAACCAATTTCAAATTCTGACTCGCGTTTTTTTGTCAAATTGAAAACTTTTTGAATTTTCCTTGTATTTCTCAAGCTCTGTGGTCAATTTCTCATTCGCGGCCTTAACTTCGCGACTGACCTTTTTAACTTTCTCGATTTCAATACCACAATTGTTCAATAATGATTCAAATAAAACACGCGTGTCCTCATCATTCTCAGCATGCTGTGAAATGAAACCTCCATTATAATTCACATCTGGAGTTGCTGAAGGAGTTTTGCTACTACTTGGTGTATCTAGATATGTATCATAAGTGGGTGCTAGCTTCTCAGAATGATGTTCCTCATGAGGAGACATATCAAATATATCATTATTATGACATGTGTTGAAGTTTGATACCTCAGATGGTGCATTGGTGTCATAAACAGGAAGTGTGTCAGAATCCATGTCATACTTAGCTTCTTGAAGATTCACCATGAATATGCAGTTCGCATCGATATCCTCTCTATCTTCCATGTCATCCATAAGAGCCATAAAATCATTTTCCTCTGCATTCAACTGAAACCATGCCTTCTCTTTTTGTGCCAACAACAATGCTTTCTGCAAATACTCTGGATCTTTCTTGTTCGGCTTAGTAGGACAGTTCCTTGCCATATGACCTACACCTTGGCAGTTGAAACACTTTACTGGATTACCCTGACTCACATTTCCATAATTCCCAACAACTGGAGCTGCCACATTCCTATTCTGATTACCCATTGCCTGATTACCAACATTCTGACCCCTCTGATTTCTAGCAAACTGACCCATCTGATTCCCTGCATACTGACCCAACTGATTCTGCATATTCTGATTACCCATGTGAAATCCAGTAGCACATCCCTGCTGATTCCCTATAACTCCAACCTTTTGGCCTCCATTGCCTATGTTGAAACTCGGCTGAGCAATCTGCTTAATTGCGAGTGTTTGATGAAATCCTTTGGTCGTTGTTAGTTGGTGTAGAATAGCGTCCTTGGAATGCCTTTGTCAGGAAAGCAAACGCTTGTGTCAAGGCTGCAGTATCTTCATCATTGTCAGTGAATTCTGGTTCTTGGAATTGTGGGTATTGATGTTGTGGATTAACATGTTGTTGTGGGTAGACTTGTTGTTGGTAGATAGGTTTGGTTGTTGAATGTATGATGGTTGCATGTAGTTGTAGTTGTGAGTGGAAGATGATGATGGTTGTTGTTGTGTGTTCACTGGTAAAGGTGTTGGTGTATTAGCCATTAATGCTAGAGGATCATGCAAATTCTTTGTCTGATAAACAATAGTGACGTATCTTCCCCATTCTGGTTGTAACTCATTCAGAAAATTGGTGTTGTTAGAAATGTTTGTCTGACTGAGGTTATGTCTTGATAAATCATTCATGATCTTACAGAACCTGAGGTAGTACGACTCTATGGATTAACCAGGAATTGAAGTAAACTTGCAAAGTTCCTTGAGCAATTTTGTTTCCATTTCCTGTTTCCCGATGTCTGTCCCATACATTAACCTCTTGACTCTTTCCCAGACTGCATGAGCACTTCCTTCACTATCAACAGTAGCATAAGTAGTTTCAGGTAAACCAAGAACCACGAGATGAAATGCTTGATCATCAGCTACAATCTATTGTCTGTCTTCCTCAGTGTACTCAGTCTCATTCTGATCTCTGTAGTATGGTTGTACTGGGGGGTTCCATTAGGATCTCCAGGGTCTAGTACTTGTCTTTCTTTGAAGGGTCCTTCCACAATGGATTTGATAAGAAGCTTTCCATTTGGTTTGCTCTTAAGATAGCGCATCATACGACTAGCCCACTGTGAGTAACCACCCTTTGACAGCATGGGAGGTCGGTTTTCAGCACCGGCTGCATGAATATCTTGCTGAGTTGCCATTGATGAATGGTAAAGTTGATCTTGGATCGATTCAACGAAGTAGGATTTGTGTTTAGTGTAAGTTGATGGAAGTTTTTATGGTGAAAAATTTGATCTAAAACCTTAAAACCTCAATAACTTCTTCCCGGAGTGTTTTTAGGCTTCGAAACTTGGGTTGAATGAATAAAATTTTCAACATGTCCTTCTTCTCTGTCTCACGGTCGTTTTGACAGGTATTTCGCTGAAAACGGAGTTACGGTTTAAAAGTTATAGCCGTTTGAAGTTTGGAAGAAAAAATGTCAAATCTCTGAAGCAACTCGCTGGTTTAGCAACTCGCTAATTGAAGCAACTCTCTAGTTAATCAACTCGCTTGTTTCTCAACTCGCTGGTATAGTAACTCGCTAGTTTCTCAACTCGCTGGATTGTCAAATCGCTAGTTTCTCAACTCGCTGGATTGTCTAATCGCTAGTTTGTCAACTCGCTGACTGAAGTAACTCTCTAGATTTCTCAACTCGCTGACTGAAGCAACTCGCTAGATTAATAAGACAAAACTGTCCTTTACAAAAGTCCAAATCGCTGTCCTTTTCTGCCAACTTGCTAGTAGCAACCCGCTACCAAGAAACATATTACGAGAAGCAACTCTCTGGTCTTTTTTCCACCAAAACTCACCTAAAAATCACTCTTTTTCACGTTTTTTATTGAAATCTTTTGTACAACTTATTTAAAAACACTAAAGCTTCAATAAAAACAACAACTTTAACAACAAGAAACATAAAAATTGAACCTTTTATAGAAAAATGCTACGGTTTTAAACTAAGATAAAAAAAACGTGACATTTTCTTTTAGAGTTTCAACAAAAAACAATTTAACACACTCCTAAAACGTTGTTTGGCGATTGATACCATTTGTTAGGACCTAATATATCAACTCTATCATGTTATATAAGCTTGTATGGTGACTTAAGATATATATGTATGTCGAATGTATATTGAGAGAATAAGATGAAAAGGAGGCTTGTATTCAACTAGAGAAAAACACACATACACACACTCAAGCACACTCATAAATGAGGTGAGTTGAGGCTTATATAGTTCCTAGCATAAGCCACATGGGCTTTGGCATGGGCTTGTTCATAGAGTGGATTGGGCTTGTTGATTACATAAAGATACAAGGCTAATATTACATAAACTACTAACCTATTAGCTTAGCCCAATCCACGAGCCCATTAACTAATCAATTATATATTCTACGACACATAACAAAGTTCCTAATCTAGAATGACCATCACTTCATTATACATTTCTTTAATTCTAACAAAAATAATGAAGGAATCATAACTAGGCTAACACCAAAGGTGCTTAGCCGATCATATTAAAAAGAACAGCATATTCAATGTTTTGCATGTAAATGAAAAATGGGGAATCGTAAATGTAAATTGAAAATAATCGCAAAAACTTATTGATGTGAGGATTGCGGCCATGCAAAAGGTTTTACTTCTCAAGGGATCTTAAGAAGCATGCAATCCTCTAGGAAGTGTACTTGATCGTTGTAGTGTAGTATAGGTATGTCCGGGGGATTGATCGTTCTCTAGGTGAATAGTGTCGTTGGGTTGAAGTGTATGACGATTTAAGCCTAAAGGTGAGGGATGATTCTTTTTATAATTTTTTACTTTAGAAAGCAAGTAAAAATCTCAGGTTTTATAAGAGTGGGCGGAATTAGTTGCTAGTCAACTAACCTAAAAGCTACCTTTTTTAAACAAAAATTAAAAATAAAAAAAAAGTAAAAGTGGTGAACTTCTTATAATGAGACGAACGTGTTTACTTAGATTTAATTACTCCTTAGTTATCTTTTATTGAATTTTTGAATGTCACAGTACAGTTGTTTTAGTTGAAGCGTTATATTCCTTAATACCAGTCGTGTGGTCGTGCTAAGTTCCCCAACTCTATAAATATCAATTTCACCTACAACCGTAAGTGCATTATGCTATCATAGGATTATAGACATCAACTCATGCATTAAATACAACGAGAACAACCTATATTGCACATATGGTTATGTTTTTTTAAGACATTCAAACTAGTTACACAAAGGAAGTCAGCACATGAATCAATCAACTAAACAATAGACAACGCAACAATAATCAATAACTAGGTTTCGTTAGATCTAAGCAAACACTAAATAACTTAACCTAGCATGTTAAAAGAAAGAAAAGATAAGCATGTAATCAAACAACACATAGAAATAATGAATGATTAATGGAATACTTAACATCAATTAAACATAGAAGAAAAGAGGCTGTGAAAGCCTTACAAAAGCTGTAAAATTTGTCTAGGGTTTAGGTCTCAAAAGTGTCACACTAATGAATGAAAACCGAAAAGTATATATAGATTTACAAAGCTGACAGCGTCAGGTTATGGATCCTGATGCCGTCAGAAAACCGTGTTTAGGGTTTTTTCTTGTGTAAGTCGACCTTCTGACGCCATCGCTCTTTATCTTCTGACGCCGTTAGGATGTGTCTTACGCCGTCCTTCTTTAAGCTTTCTGAGCCGTCTCTCACAACTTTAACAAGTGACACCCTTCATCCAGTTGCACCTAACGCCGTCAGGTGTAAAATCTCCAAAAGTTTCTGAAGCGTCATGTGTACATTTTTCCAAGCCCTAAATTACCAAGTGACGACGTCACTAATTACAACGTGACACCGTCAGGTGTCTTTTCCTGATAGGTTTTTCGCAACTTTGCTGTTTTCTTCATTTTTTTGCCCAAAAATGTCCAAAGGCTCCAAATTCCAGTATTCTTGTCCCAAGTACCTAAAAGGCAAAAAGAAATGATTTTAGGCAATATTTGATCATATAAACACGATTTGAGGCTTAAATGACCCCTTAAAAAGGTATCAAATAAATCCTTATCAAGTATCCCTACACTTTGGATTTGCTTGTCATCAAGAAAATGAGCTTTTATTCTAATTAAAGTACAAGTTAGGGGTCGTTTAACATGAATATAAAAGTAATTAAAACATGTAATTATTTCATGTTAGTCAAAATAAGCACGGAAATTATATACTAGCACCTCACAATAAGTGTTTGGATTCTTACATCTCTCGGGTGTTATAAAGTGTAAGAACCCTTACCAAATCAGGTTAGTCAACGATGACCATTGACCCAACATTTGACTCATAATTAGAAATTTTCACACCCAAAAGTTTAGAATAACATTTTCTTAAGAATTTTGATTTTTACCCAAAGTTAAATAATCAAATCAGTGATGTTAAAACTTTATATTATGTACATATTAGTAATAAGAGTTGCGATCCCCTACAAAGAGGTGTAAATTTATAATGTCTAAAAAGGAATCTTGTCCATCCAATTAGTCAAATATTTGACCAAAATCAATCCAACCGCTCTCATTCAAAAAAAAAAAAAAAAAAAAAAAAAAAAAAAAAAAGAAAAAAAAAAAAACAAAAATGCTACTTTCCTAAAAAGGGTTAAAACGGTAATTTACCCCACTTCACTCTTCCCTCCAAACCGCTCTCACTCACTCACAATTTCACGCACAATTTCACGCAGTCACAAAATCTCTCAAAAATCGCGATCTAAATTTGGGGAAAAAATTAGGGTTTCATTTTTCGATCATTTTCCGTTCAAAATGATGAATCCAACTGGTAAGGAATAGATTAAATTGAAAAAATTAGGGTTTCATTCATGTTTTAATTACTTTTTTTAAATTAATCCAACTGCATGCGTAATTTTTAGAAAAAAAATGAACAAATGTATTTGCTTTTAAAAAATATGCATTTTATTATTATTTTTAATTTTAGATTTTGAAAAAATTAGGGTTTCATTTAGATTTTTTAGAATACAAAATGCATGCATAAAGAATTAGGATTATTTTATCAATTTATTTATTTATTTATTTTGATAATATGATTTTGATTTATTATTTTTTTTATTTAGAATCTGGAAGAGAAAAGAGCCCAACAATGTCAGAAAGGAGATCGAAACGATTCCAAGACCGGCCAACTTTTACAGGTTTTTAAAATTTTTTGGTTCATCAATTATTTTGCCGATTATCGATTGCCGATTAGTTAAAAGTGTATAATAAATAAGAATGAGGTTCAGCAGTTTCTGTATATAAAAATAAGGTTCAGCAGTTAAAATAGATGAAAAAAGTGTTTATAACTTGTTAGAAATATGGTTCATCAGTAGAATAATTGTTAAAATATATTACAATGAAGTTCATCAGTGATTAGAATAGTTATCTGGTTAGATTAGAAGTTGTGGATAAATTTTGTTAAAAATAGATTAAGAATAAGGTTCAGCAGTAAAAATAGATGAAAAAAGTGTTTATAACTTGTTAGAAATATGGTTCATCAGTAGAATAATTGTTAAAATAGATTACAATGAAGTTCATCAGTGATTAGAATAGATATCTGGTTAGATTAGAAGTTGTGGATAAATTTTGTTAGAAATAGATTAAGAATAAGGTTCAGCAGTTAAAATAAGTGAAAAAAGTGTTTATAACTTGTTAAAAATATATTAAGAATATGGTTCATCAGTAGAATAACTTGTTAGAAATAGATTAAAAAAAGGTTCATCAGTGATTAGAATAGTTATCATGGTTAGATTAGAAGTTGTGGATACATTGCCATTACTTGTTAGAATAGATTAAAAAGAGGTTCATCAGTGATTACTTGTTATCATTGTATAATTAGTACTAACTTGTTAGAATAGATTGAAAAGAGGTTCATCAGTTGTTATTTAGAATAAGGTTCAGCAGTTAAAAATTATATGAAAAAAAGTTTTATAGTTATTTTTCATTGAAAGATTGTTCATCAGTTGTTTTTTTTATTGTATAGGAAAGAAGCCTATGACGTTAACAACCTATTCTCCAAGTGATGACGACTTTGTTGAACACGCGTTTACTAATAAAAGAACTCGGGGTTCATTGAAAGCTGATCAACCACTTCCTAAAAGAACACGGGGTTCATCAAATCCTGAAATCGCTGCTAAACCTTCCAAACCTTCCAAACCTTCCAAGCCTTCCAAACCTTCCAAACCTTCAAAACCTTCAAAACCATCAGGTTCATCAAAAACTAATAAACCTGTTCTCTCTGAAGACCTTAAGCCTGGATTAAGTCTTCGACAAATTCTCCCACCTAACCTAAAAAATTTTCCAACGGTTCTAATAAAAAATTTTCCTGGTCCATTATATGATACAATTAAGAAAATAACAACGGACAAAAAAGAGGCAATATCAAGTATGGGTTTTAAATCATTGTTAGACTTTCAAATTAAGGTCATGCCAAGTCGTTTAGGGTATTGGTTGCTTGAGAGGTTTGATGCTGAATCTGGAAATCTAACCGTCTTTGGTGATACTATACACATAACACCTGAGTTAAGCCACCATACCTTCGGATTCCCAATGGGTCAGTATGCAGTTGATGTGCGTGATGTTGTTAAGGAAAGATCAAATGAAGCATACGTAGAATGGAAAAAACAATTCAAAGGTGTTCCTAGACTTTATGCAAACAAAGATTTGATGCCGGTAATTAAGAATCAAATTAGGAAAAATGATAGTGGAGACATATTTTTGAAGAACATAATATCATTGTTTTGTACTATTTTGTCTTATGTGGGAACGATGGGGACTTTGAATGTTGGAGTCATCCCTTCTCTTACTGATATGGATGTTGTGAAACAATTGGACTGGTGCGAGTATGTGCTACATAATTTGAAGGACGAAAGGAAAAATTGGAGACCGGGAACAAGATTCTATGGTCCAATCTTGCTATTGGAGGTAATTACTATATACTTTATGTTCATCAGTTAATTTATAGGTTCATCAATTAGGTTATAAGTTCATCTGTTAGATTATAGGTTCATCAGTTAGGTTATCAGGTTCATCAGTTACATTTTTCTTAATTTAAGATTTACACTTAAAATTGCAGGTGATATTTGCCAATTCGCTGCTGAAGAAACCAAAATACCTAGCGTTTAATTACTGGAAAACAGAAAATTTGGAAGAATTGGAAGAGATGATGTTTGGCAAAATAAAGAAAGGAAGAGCTCCTAAAGCTGAAAAAGTGAAGAAAAAAGAACAACCGGAAGAAGATCAAGAAGAAGAAAATAATGATGAGGAAAATAAAGAAGAAGAAGAAGATCAAGAGGATGATAATGCAGAGGAAGATGATGATGTAGATAATAATGATGTTGAAGCTGCAGAAAATAATGATGATGATGATTCAGAGAACGTTGATGAACAGCAGATAGAGAATGCTGGAGCAGAAATTCAATTGGAGGAAGAACCGAGGGGTGATGATGAAGACAAGATTGAATTCGCATATAAAGCTGGATCAAATTGGACTAGAGCTCATTTGAAGGATCACTCTCCTGTAAAGCCTGGACTACTCATGATTGAAGGTATGATCTATTATTTTATTTGGTTCATCACTTACTGTCCCGTATAATGTGTTTTTTTACGGATGATTGAATCTTTACACATTGTGTCTAAATTCAGATGCTAACATTTTGCCGATAAAGGATAGCGATGAGCCAGTAAAAAAAAAAGAGGATTAGGAGAAAGAAACAAAAAACAAACGCTGATGAACCTTCTAATATAGGTATACCTTTTACTATATGTTCATCAGTACTTTTTGTATGTGTCATCTTAAAAAAAATGACATCTTTTTTTTTTTCTTTCAGAAGTCATTCAAGGGGACAATTCAGAAAGGGAAGGTTCGATGCCTATAGAAGGTACACAAATTATAATCTGATGAACCTTATATTATATTCTTATTTTAAACATTTACCTAAAATAAGTTGTATCTAAAATTAGTGGCTGATGGACCAATCCTTCTAATGCTGGAAGACAAACCACAAGAAGCAGGGGGGGGGGGGGGAATGATCAAGAAGGTAAGTATATAGACATTATTTATATTATATTATTGTTTTATAAGTAAATTTTTGTTATAAGTAAAAATTGATGAACCTCAAAAATTTGTTGAAAATCTTGATGAACTTGAATATGTAAAATCTAATGAACTTGAACATTTGATGAACTTGAAAAAAAAATAGTTTTTATAATCTGATGAACCTGTTATAACTTATGAAAAATGGTGTAAAACATGTAGGAAGAAAACAGAAAGCAAAAAGGAGTTCACTATCTCCTAAAAACCGCTATTCGATGAACATGTGCAAAAACATTGTTGGATACAAAAGGAAAAGAACATCAAAATCTCCAAAGACAGATGACGTTGGTGAGCAAGTGCCCGATGTTCATATAGATGATATTGAGGAGCATCAATGGGTTGATCAACAGGGTAAAAATCTATTATGTTTCATAACTTACATATTATCTGCAAACATTTTGTGTATATTTGAATTTCTTATAATTGGTTCATCAATTAGCAGATGATGATATTCTAATGACCGGAACAAATGAGGATATTCAAACGACCGGAACTGATGAAAACACTAAAGTTGCTGAACCAATTACCGGAACCGATCAAACACCTGAAAATGGAAATGATGAACCTTCATCCTCAAGTATTAAGCTCACCCAACAACAGTTATCCGCAATGATTTTAGAGTTTCAAGGGGAGTATTCCCACTTCAAATCAGCTGAGGTAAAAAATATATAGACTTTAAAATGTTATTTGATTATAGGTTCTTCAAATATAGGTTCATCAGTTAATATAGGTTCATCAGTTAATATAGGTTCATCAGTTTTAAGTTAATATAGGTTCAAAGACTTAATTTATTATATTAATGACAGGAATTCAGTCACTCACTGAGGAACATGTTATGCTTATTTCAAGAGATGAAAATTAATATTGATGACATGCTAAGGGCTGGATTGGAGATGTACCCCGGAAATGAATCGTTGTTGGAAGTCCGAGACTGGATGAACAGTTTGGTAACAGGACAACTTTTGAGAGCTCACAAAGTGAAGATGAGAGCTCAATGCTGATGATAATGATGGGTGATGATAAGGATGCCTCCGAGGCAACGGAAGCATCTAAACAAACTAATGAACCTCAAACAAAGGATGGCTACGACGCTAAGGTTGCATCTAAGCAAACTGATGAACCTCAAATGAATCATGGCTCCGAGTTAACAGATGAACCTCAGACAGACAAACAAGCTGAGTTAACGTTAACTCAAATGTTCATGGATCCTGCCTTTTTGAAAGAATATGAAAAGATTGAACGTCAGGTAATAACCTTATTGATGAACTTATAACTGATTTGTTTTATGAACTTATTGATGAACTTATAATTTATTGATGAACTTATTGATTAACTTACTGATGAACTTATAAAACAGTTGCATAGGCCAGAATTCCCGATATTCAATATGGAGCAATTTAAGAATAAGTCTTTGCCTTAGGTTTGTATGAAGAAAAGAAAGACTTGGAGCAGTTATTGGATGAGTTGCTCAAAAAGACACCGTTCTTGCACACATCCTCAGAAATGTTGAGCAAGACTAGTGATGACAATCTTTGGAGAAGAATTCAAGCAGAAGCTTTAGCATTGAAAAAAACATCACAAAAACATAAGAACTCTTCCCCACAATATAAAGAATCGCCAAAGATGATAACACCAATATCATACGCTCCCCCATTAGCAGAAGGAAAAACAAAATGTGAAGCAGTAGATGAAGGTTATTCCACGCCTCTAAAAGCCACGCCACTTAATTCTTTCAACACAATTGCTCGAAAGCTTAAAGTTCCTCAAATGGAAAAGAATATCAAAGAAGGTGAAGAAGGTCAAGAAGACTTGGAAAATATAAGAGAAAAAAGAAAAACAAAGCCTGCTGAATCTCAAAAATCTCCGTATTTACAAAGAGTCGTTGTGATGAAGAACAAAGTACAAGACAATGAAAGAAAGGTGGATGAAACAATATTCGCTGCAAGAGGAGAACTCGAGTAAGTAATATACATTAGGTTCATCAATTTAAAAATAATATTTCTATAATAAGTAACTTCTTTATTTTTCTAAAATATTACCTTAAAATGAAATTGCAGTGATGTGTTATTTCATTCATACTTTGTTGACGGTCAAAGAATCCACTTTGAGAGCTTCAAAGAAGGGAATGAAATTAGTTCAGGAGTGATTGATATGTGGGCGTATATACATAACATGGCAGAAGAGAAAAGGAACGTAGGATCATTGAAGAAGCTATATGCCCACACATCAATGATTGTAAGTTACAAAAATCTTTATCAATTATGATTCAATATTTGAAATCATGTACATATACAAAAATCTTGACTTATATTGATGAACCTCAGACAAAAGAAATGGCGAATATGTCTCACAACTCGAAAGCACTCACACAAAGGTTTAATGAAAACATGAAGAATCTTTTGTTTTTGTCTCCTGTTTATGAATCTATCAGAGACATTGACCTGGTAAGCACTTCTATTTTACTAATTTGTTTTAAGATAAATAATTGATGAACCTTAAAAAAACCGATGAACCTTAAAAAAACTGATGAACCTATAGTTAATTGTAAATAATTGATGAACCTCTATCTTTAACAGGCGCTTGTCCCGATGATGCTCGGTGACGATCACTACTACCTCGTCTATTTCAACTTGAAAGAACCTCAAATCCATATTCTTGACAACATGCATCACAATCAATTAGTCAAGGATAGATATCAGAAAAAGCTGGTTAATTTGGTAAGAATGTTAGGTATATTAAATGTATGTTCATCAACATAGTTAAATTGAATCTCATTGTTTTTAATTTATTATTACAGAGATTTCAATTTATAAAGTTCTTGAAAGACAATGGGCATCCAAATTATCAAGCACTGAACAACTACAAAGTGGATCATATCAAATTGCCATGGGAAACCAAAAACAATTTCATTGATTGTGGAATTTTTGCCATGAGACACATGGAAACTTATTCAGGGAAAAAAGACTTTGATGCTGGGTTTGTAAAAGAAGGTGCTGAACAAGACAAATAGCTTGAAGACTTGAGAAAGAAGTACATGACAAAGATTCTGTTGTCCGACTACAATGAAAACAGACATGTAGTGGAGAGCGAGGTAGAAGAATATCATCGTTTACCTCTGAAGGAAAAGCGAACGCTCCAGCAGATGTCAAAAAAGAATATTGCAGAACGTGCCAGCGAATATTTCGAACAGGAAGCTAGTGCTCTTCTTCGACAGACCTAAAAACAATTTGATCTAATAGTTTGTTATGGTTAAAATTTTGGGAGTAGTAACCTAATCTAATTAGGGAATGTTCTAGTATAAATACTACTTTTTGGTTGGTTGTTATGGACAAGTTATTTTAGTTTAATAGAACTATCATTTTGTTATGTTAAATAAAATTGATGAACCTGAATTTACTTCTTCTTTGTTGATGAACCTTAATTTACTGATGAACCTGAAAAAAATTGTTAAATTTGATTAACTTTTGATGAACTTTAATATGTAAAAAATGATAAACCTCTAAAATTTGATGAAAATCTTTTAAAAGAAAGAACATTTGATGAACCTGAATTTATTGATGAACCTGAAAAAAATTGTTAAATTTGATTAACTTTTGATGAACTTTAATATGTAAATTTTGATGAACTTTAATATGTAAAAAATGATAAACCTCTAAAATTTGTAGAAAGAAGAACTTTTTTTAGAAACTTTGATAATTATAATGACACTGTTATAATTTAAAATTGATGAACCTCTAAAATTTGAAGAACTTTTATCTCAACTTTATAAGTAAAACTGATGAACTTAAACAAAACATCACATTTATTTGTATAATAGAAAAATCAAAGTTACTTTGATCACTCTTATCAAACTAACACCACATTTATTAAATAACTACACAAGCAGTCTTCTCAGCCAACTTCGCGTTCCTAGCAACAGTCTTCTCAGCCAAATTCGCCTTCCTAGCAGCAGTTTTCTCAGCCAACTTCGCATTCTTGGTAGCCAATCTCGCCTTCTTCTTCATCTCCTTCGCAGCAGCCTTTTCACTAGCTTTCTTAGCAGCAATTTGAGCTTTTATGGCATTGCATTTTGCCTGGTTATGATCGTTCATACTAGATTTTCAGGTTGTACAGTTCTTCTTTCTACGCTTCCCACTAGCAATAAGTGAACGTTCAACACTGCTCTTAATCCTCTTTCGCGAACCCTTAGTACTAACCTGTTTTGGACCAAAAAACAAAAATGATCAAAAAATATGTTGAACAATTGATGAACAACTGATGAACCTATAAAAACTGAAAAACTATGATAACTGATGGGCCTAGGATAACACATATAATAACTGATGAACCTATATTAACTGATGAACCTATAATAACTGATGAACCTATGTTGATGAAAAAATATGTTGAACATTTGTTTAACCTATGATAACTGATGAACCTATAATAACTAGAAAAATAACTAAATTGCAAAAATTTAACATGTTAAATAGTCTAACCTATAAAAACTGATGAACCTATAAAAACTGATAAAACTATGATAACTGATGGGCCTACAATAACACAGAACAAAAAACTGATGAACCTATATTAAATGATGAACCTATATTTGATAAACCTATGATAACTCCTAAATTATGATAACATAAATCTGATGAACCAATGTTAACATAGCAGCTAAAACCACATAATAAAGGAATAAAAAATGGTGAAAAAATATGTTGAACATCTGATGAACCTATGATAACTGATGAACCTATAATAACTGATGAACCTATAACAACTGATGAACCTATAATAACTATAAATATACCTAAACTGCAAAAATTTAACATGTTCATCAACTAACCTAGATAACAAAAAAGAGAATAAATAGTCTAACCTGCTTTGGAACATTCACAATAATCTCATCCGGTTGCGACACACCAAGAATAGAAGCAATCCTATCCCGTTTAGTAGTCTTTGGAGGTATAGGAACATCAGCATCTGCCTTCGCCATTAACTGAACCTGATGATCTCTAAACTTTTGCAGTAGCTCAGGATCATTAGCATAATGATTCACACAATACTCGACTGATCTGAATATCTCACGCAAGATCATATCAGGACTGTCACCGGTGGCTTGAATGACTGATGGAGGTGGTAATAAATCTTTTGACCAACGCCTAAGCACGTACTTCTTGGGAAAGTTTTTAACATTTGAAAACCGAATCACATAAAAGATATGATGACATAATAGTCCATATGACTCAAAATGTTTGCACGTACACTGATAAAACTCTTCAGCTGGTTTACACAAAACCCGAAAAAAAGGTAGTACATACATTATCTGAGTACAAAAAACATGATAAAAAGCAATGATGAACCTCATTCTTATCTACAATGACTGATGAACCTCATTCTAATATACAATGACTGATGAACCTGATGAACCTGATTCTGATATACAATGACTGATGAACCTCATTATTATCTACATACATTATCTGAGTACAAAAACCATGATAAAAAGCAACGATGAACCTAATTCTAATCTACAGTGACTGATGAACCTCATTCTGATCTACAATGACTGATGAACCTCATTATTATCTACAATGACTGATGAACCTCATTCTTATCTTATTAAAAAAATAATGAAACAAAAATGTCTGTATAAAAAAATGTTACCTCATAAAAAACATCATAGTATGGTTTCCCTTTCACTATACGATGTCGCCTAAAAATCTGCTCATCTTCGCTAGTATCTTTTATAACAAATTTTTTGCCAGAATCAACATCCGAAACACTAACCAACATACAAGAAATCACAGAAGCATAAATCTCATTTTGAACATCAAAGAAAATGGACCGAGTGTATAATTCTGATGCCTCCTTCTCTAATTGAAGTTCTGTGTGCATATCTGGAATAGTATACCGACTGTCATGATCATTTTTACGTTGAGCAAAACTTTGACAACCCACCACACTCTCAAAATGATTATAAAACTCCCATAAAGTCAAATCAATACTCGTCAAGCGACCGTACGCATTGTTTTCACTCTCAGACCTAGAAGAAGTACGCATCAAACCCGACATCAACTCGTCCCTGTAATAGGCTGGAATCCATTTATACCTCAAATCATACATATCAGAAAGCCATTTGTGACTCTTCAAATCGAAATCAACTAATAATTTCTCCCACAAAGCTTCAAACTCTTCAGGCTCTATTCTATCAGTCCAAACAATATCTGATATTCTTCGTTTAAAAGTTTCATCTTTAGCTAGATCAAGACCAACCTACAAAAATCAAGATGAACCTTATTCTATAAAACTAACTGATGAACATTATTACATAAAAAAACTAACTGATGAACATTATTATATAAATGATGAACATTATTCTATCAGTCCAAAACAATATCCCATAAAATGATGAACATTATACTGTAAAACTATCAGATGAACCTTTAAACTATAAGTAACTAATAAACAAAAATAATTAAAAAAAATACATTGATGAACATACCTTTGAAGTCAACTTCTGCATGATATGCCACATGCATAATCTATGCCGAGATAACGGGAAAACTGTCTCTATAGCAACTTTCATTGATGCGTCTTGATCAGTAACAATAACCTTTGGTGCTCGCACGAAGGCTCTTTGAAAACATTCAAGCAACCGAATGTAAGATTCTGTAGTCTCCGACGACAGCAACGCAGCTCCAAATGTAACACAATTATTATGATTGTCGATCCCAGCAAATGGTACAAAAACCATTTTGTACCTATAAAAAATAAATGATAAACATTATTATAAAACCGATAAACCATTATAATATAATTGATGAACCATTTAAATTCAATACCTTTCAATAACATCAGTTTATTCAATCAAATACAGCAACTTTATAATACTGATGAACTTATTTACACCAACTTAAAAAAATTTTGTTTAAAAAATACTGATGAACCATATCTTAAAATACTGATGAACCATTTAAATTCAACAACATCATCTTATAACAATCAAATACAGCAACTTTAAAAAAATTAAATGTTTCTAGCTTCAAATGTTTCCCCAGAAATGGTCGCTAGTGACTCTGCGTAGGCTTTGAAACTCATTGATGAGGTGCAACGCGAATTAACTGCCAGAACAAGATGAGGTGCAACGCGAATTAACTTTTATACCGTTGACCATCATCTTGTTGCAGCAAAGTTTTTGTATGTTTGAGTTTATCAATGAGTTTCAAAAAGCTACTCACACTCACCCAACGACCACTCCGGGGAAACAATTCAAGCTAGAAACATGACCTATTACACTCATTTCATCAGTATTTAAAGATATGAAAGAGATAAAGAGATAGGATATGTGGGGTAGAGGAAAAAATATAGAATAGTTGGGATGGAGGATTTTCTGATAAAGAGATAGGATATGTGGGGTAGAGAGATAAGAAAAGTGGATTTTCTGATAAATAGATAAGATACGTGGGCTACAATCAAATAAAAATATATATCTTATCTTAAAATACAGATGAGCTTATTAATTAAAATATGTTCATCAGTTGAAAAATAAAAAACATATATAAAATGAACTTACTTATTAGTCCTGAATGTAGCATCAAATGACATAACATCGCCAAAAGCATAATAATTCCTTTTTGCGTACTCATCGGCCCAAAAAAGATTCGTCAACGCGTTACTCTCACCAGTTTGATACTCAAATGAAAAATTACGATGAAAATCCTTCTTGTTCAATAACATCTCAACTAACATCTGAGCATCATTCTTACCAATGAAATCAAGCACATCTCTCCTATAGTTTTTACAATCAACCGAACAAACCCCAATAAAATTGTAGTCCTCATAAATCTGCCTAAGTAAATGAAAGCCCTTAACTGGACCAAGATTCACTTGCGATGCTTGATATAGAAAAACTTGCTGAGTATAAGAAACATCACGAGACGAAACCAGAAAAATGCTATCTTCCTGACTAACTAGGCTATGGTTATGACCCTCAACAAGTTCATAACACCAATATCCTCTTCCTTCAACATACCTCACACGTAAAACAGCCTTACAATCAGTACGCTTAGACGGATGTTTCCTATGTTTTCTCTTTGATCCAACTTTCTTTGGGGCTGGATTTATACCTTCTCTACTACAAACAAAATATTGTAGATCAGGATTATTGTCCTTATTCTTTGTAGATTTATAATGTTGACTTAAACGAATCTCAAAACCAGCTCTTTTTGCATAATCTTTGTAATACTCATAAGCCTGCTCCAGAGAATGATACATCATACCATAAGCCGGCTTCTCACCATCAGGAATATCAGGAATCCATAACTTCTCACCCCCCCCCCCCTCCTCAGAAACAATACTAACAGAATATGGAACAACTTCATAATCATCATCTGAAAAAAATATATACAATGAATGACTGATGAACCAAAAAACACTTTATCACTGATGAACCTTATTATTATATATTATTACAATCAATAATTGATGAACCAAGACAAATAAAATTGATAACATTTTATAACTGATGAACCTCATTTTAATCCATTCTAAAAAGTTAATCTAATGAAACTGCAGCCTCTAATTAAACCACGATAAATATCAATTACTGATGAACGTCATTTTAATCCGTTCTAAAAAGTTATTCTAATGAATCCGCAACCTATAATTAAACCATCATAACTAACAATCACTGATGAACCTCATTTTAATCCGTTCTAAAAAGTTATTCTAATGAATCCGCAACCTCTAATTAAACCACAATAACTAGGAATTACTGATGAATCTCATTTTAATCCGTTCTTAAAAGTTAATCTAATGAATCCGCAGCCTCTAATTAAACCACGATAAATAGCAATTACTGATGAACCTCATTTTAATCCATTCTAAAAAGTTATTCTAATGAATCCGCAACCTCTAATTAAACCACAATAACTAGGAATCACTGATGAACCTCATTTTAATCCATTCTAAAAAGTTATTCTAATGAATCCGCAACCTCTAATTAAGCCACAATAACTAGGAATCACTGATGAACCTCATTTTAATCCGTTCTAAAAAATTATTCTAATGAATCTGCAACCTATAATTAAATCATCATAACAAGCAATCACTGATGAACCTCATTTTAATCCGTTCTAACAAGTTATTCTAATGAATCCGCAATATCTAATTAAACCACAATAAATATCAATTATTGATGAACCTCATTCTAATATGTTCTAACAAGTTATTCTAATGAATCCGAACCTCTAATTAATCCAGAATAACGAGAAATAACTAATGAACCTCATTCTAATATGCTCTGATGGATCCACATCATACTAAGCAAACAATGCAAGCATAATATCTTCAACAACTAATTGATGAACCTAATAAAAAATAAATGACTGATGAATATATAACAAAAAATGAAATTACCTTGATTAAACACATGAGTATCACTCTCAGCCATCAGAAACTGATTTAACAATCAAAAATCCCAAAATTTAACGATTAAAACCCTAATTTTCTTCCAATAGACCAATTGAATACTCAAAACCCCCAATTGTCTTCCAATTAACCAATTGAATGATTAAAACCCTAATTCTATTGCAATTAAGCAATCCAACGGCTAATTCGAAGCCGATATGAACAATTAACACAATTTAAAGAAATATTAACGATTCAAATAAAGGAATATGAATTGAGAACAAAAAAGCCCTAATTTTGCAAAATATGAACAAATGAAAGAATAAAAAAAATGTAAAATTGAATGAATGAATGAATTGAATCGAAATCATTGTGTAAATTCATTTATATATAGCCGGAAAATTGAAAGAAATCAAAGAAGAGAGATCGGAAAAAGGAAAGCATATCAGATAAGAGAAAGAAGAAAGAGGGAAAGAGAGAAAAAAGCGGGTGGGAGTAAATTTACAATCATGCCCTTGAGTCTAAAAGGGACGGGGGACACGTGGCATCACCAGAAAACTTTGTAGACTTTTTAAAATAAATCCCGTTAGCAAGGGATCCGGATTCTTAGTAATAAAACCTAAGATATAACTAACTAATCGTAATTTGTAAACTCTCCTAAATTTCTTCCACGTGTTGAACGACACACACACATAGTTGTTCAAACCCTTTAGTATCGTTTTCTTTGCTTATCCTACACAATAAATCACACGACATATGCATAAAACATCCCATCAGTGTTCTGAAAGGCTCAAGGCGCACTAAGGCGCAAAGGGGGGGTAAAGAGCCTCGAGTCGAGGCGCATTTCAAGGCGCGGGATTCATGAATGCGAGGCGCAATAAAAACATTAAGTTTTTTTTTTATAACATATATGACCATTTATGTAGCGTAAATAACATAAAATAATATTAAAATACTTAATGCATGACACACATTGCCATTATAAATATTAAAATGGATCAGTTGTCACATTTCTAAAAGGAATCAACTCTTTGGCTCGATGACTTATATAGAGATTAAAATCCATATCACTAAATATGCTTGTGTCCTACACTTGTAGCTTACATCTAACAAAGCTCACAATTTAACCCAAAATATCAAGCAAGCAACATATTAATATTCAAGGCACAATGCCATATTTTCATGATAATATGTCGTAAAGAAAATACTTAATGAAACAAAGTAACTTGTTAAAGAAAATTTCAATCAATAAAATAAACATAAAATTAATTCAAATTTACAAATCATTCAAATACTCACCCTATGACTTAAAAGGCCCATATATCTTATCTTAATATGATAAAAGAAAAAAAATTGTTACATCTCCAAGGCGCAAAAGCCCCAAGGCGCAAAGGCCCAAAAAGCCCCCAAGGCGTGTGCTTTTTGTAGGATTCTTGCATGTCATGAGCCTCGATCTGAAAAAAGCCCAAAGGCTAAAGCCTTGCGCCTAGGCGCGCCTTAGGCACGATTTTTGACAGCTATACATCCCACAATAATAATAATAATAATAATAATAATAATAATAATAATAATAATAATAATAATAATAATAATAATAATAATAATAATAATAATAATAATAATAATAATAATAATAATAATAATAATAATAATAATAATAATAATAATAATAATAATAATAATAATAAATTTGATTTTTGCATATTTGAAGATAAGAACTCATTATAAGGTATGTCTCTAATTACCCCATTCCTTGCCTATAATCACGTCTATCAACATTTAAACACAATCGTATCACAATAACTTGTTTCCTTATTTTCACACACGCTCCTCTAATTAATTTAGAAATCCGGTTCTTTTTTTTTCTTCCTCTTCTCATACGACACAAACAACACAATACACAAGGTTCCTGGTAATTTTCCTCTCAAGGCTCAAATATTTTGAAGACTTGTTTGCTGTGGTTAATTGATCCGTTTGTGTTTAGGGTCTATCAAGGGTTAGTATATACGAATTGGTGTTGGATTCTTGTTTACTCTTTGACTCGTTAATCTGGCAAGGTATCACCATCACCTCTTATTTTCTTTTAGTCCATTCAACACATACTCATCTATATAATCTAAATTTGACAAAAATTAAAACCCTCTCTTGGATTGTTATTGTTTCATCCACATGTAAACTTATGTGTATATAAATAGGTTGACACATGAAATCATAAAGTAAATGTTGGGAATTATGTCATCAGTATCAACTATATTGAAGACAAAGTTCCTATTGCTGAAGAATATACTAATAGTACAAAGTCAGTTAGTACTGATTAGTATATATAGTTTATACTGCTCTTGTTATAGCAGAATAGGAAAGAAGTGTAATGCAAGATGATGAGACAAAAAGTGTACCGCTTTTAGGGGGTCATTTAAGCCCATATTCGAGATTATTTGATCAAATATTTCCCTAAATCGTTCCTTTTGTCATTTTAGGTACTTTGGAGAAGAAATCTGGAAAAGGAAGCATTTTGGACGTTTTTGGAGCGAAAAGGTGAAGAAAACGACAAAGTCTCCAAATCATGATGAAATTGGTACCTGACGGCTTCAGGAAATGCATGTGACGTCGTCACTCATGGACAAAGAGGTGGATAAATTAAATACACGAGACGCGCCAGAATGTTTTGGAGAATTAACACGTGACGGCGTCACCAAGGCCGTCACTTTCAAGTTACAAGAGACGGCCAAGAGAAGAATAATACATGACTGTGTAAGACCTGGATCTAGGCAATACGAGAGTTTCTTTGGTGGCGTCAGAATTTACACGTGACGCCGTCAGACCCAAAAATCTATATATAGTTTTCTATTTTTCATTTGTTAAAAGAGGAGAACTTTAGGATAGTTTTAGAGAAGCTCTAGCATGATTTTTACCTTACTTTTAAGGGTTCCAAACCCTTGTTTCATCCATGTTTGATTGAAGATAAGTTTTCCAGTAATCATTCAATATGTCTATGTGTTGTTTGATTCTATCTTGTGCTTGTCTTTACTTTAACATGCTAGGCTGGGTTTTCTTTGTGTTTGCTTAGATGTAATGAAACCTAGTTATTGATTATTGGTTGGTTGTTTGTTTATAATTGTTGTGGATGAATGATTTCGATGTTAGGCTTAAGAAAACTAGCAGACTTCCAATTAGTAACATGCTTGAACGTCTTAAGAAACATGATCGGATGTGTACTACGATTAATTAGTTATATTTAATGCATAAGTAACTACTAAGGAGGCCATGTTAGGAGCTAGTAGTCGGCTCGACATAGGAAGAGCTAGAAGCTTATAGAGTTAGGGAAGATCGTACACAGCCCTAGAAATGGTATTAAGGAATATAACCCGTCATCCATGCAATTGTAACAAACTAATCAACTAGTAAAAGATAGCTAGGGAGTAGTGAAATCTAAGTAAACACATTTCTCTTATTATTGTTTTTCTCCACATTTATTTTCGTGTCATTTTATTTTATTTTTATTGCATTTGTAATTATTTAGGTTAGTTGACTAGCAACTAATTCCGCCCTCTCTTCCAAAACCCGAGATTTTAACTTGCTTTCCATAAAATATAAAAATAAAAAAAGAATCATCCCTCATCTCTAGACCTAGTTTAATTGAGTTTTAACCCTAGCGAACACTATTCTTTGAGTTGAACGATCAATCCCCCGGTACTTGCCACTACACTATACTACATCGGTCAGGTACACTGCCTGGTGGGGATTGCAAGCCTCTTGAGATCCCTTGAAAGGTAAAACCTTTTGCGAGGGCACAATCCCACACATCAAGTTTTTGGCGCCGCAGCCCGGGGAATAGTTTTTGTCTAGGTTGAAATTTCTTTTTATTAGGTCTACTTGCTAGATTCCTTTCTAGTAAGATTTTTATTTTTATTTTTATAGGTCTTCTTTAGTCTATCTTTTTCTTCGTTCCTTTGTTCGTAATCATTACCATCCACCATCATGGAAGGTGGTAATCTCTTTGACCCCATCAACCCACCACAACAAAACTATCCACAAAACCCACCACAACCAAACCAACTTCCTAGACCCCAAACTTTAGGAGAGTACTCCCGTCCTAGCCACCAAGGCTATCGAAACACCATTGAGCTCACTCAAGGAGCCAATGTGTCTCCCTTGCGATCCGACACCATCTGGTTGGTGTAAAGCGGATGTGCATTCCATGGACTTCGTTCCGAAGATCCTAATCAACATCTCAAGGATTTCTTCAAAATCGTAGATTCCATAGATCTTGATGTTGAAACTCGAGAGACGACCCGATTGCGTCTCTTCCAATTCTCTCTACGTGACCAAGCTAGTCAATGGCTTGAGCATTTACCCGCGGGATCCATCACCTCTTGGGATGATCTCACCACTCGTTTCCTTGCTCAATTTTTCCCACCGGGGAGAACTACCAAGCTAAGAAATAACATCTTGATGTTTCAACAATGTCAAGGTGAAACTCTCTATGAAGCATGGACTCGTTTTAAGGACTTACTCCAAAAAGTCCCTCATCATGGCATAGATCTTTAGCTCCAAATCCAAATCTTTTACAACCATGTCGACTTCCATACCAAACGCACCATTGATCGAGCAGCCGGAGGGAGATTGCGTGACAAGGACGCCGAGGAGTCATGGGAAATCATTGATGAGCTTGCATTCAATGATAATGAATTATGGGAAGTTGCCTATGTTATAGACTCGGCTGTCAATGCAATTTCATTACCAGGGGGGACCACTCAACTTTCCAAAGAAAACCTTTGCGAACTTGAGAAAAAGGTTGACTATCTCATGGAAAAATGGAAAAAACCTTTAAGTCCCAAACGAGCATCGATCAACTCTATCTCAAACGTAAACCTAACACCGTTGTCCGAATCACCTCTTAAAGAAAATGCCGAAATGTTGGATCGATATACTCTGACCAAACTACTTTGTGGCTTGTAAGGTTTTAACAATCTTGAATAACTCAAAATAGTTAATATTGAAACACTGATATTACTTTGTAAAGTATGCGGAATCTACTAACACAAAGCTAAGAAGAACTTTGTTTATATTAAAACAACTCTTGAACCTGCTTCTGTAAATACAGATTCACTAACAATCCCTAATTTCTCTAAAATCGTTTTGTGAAACTCTAAGACTCTTAGAAAAACTTCATCCATCTAATACCATCATAAGGCTCCTTTTATAGGCATAAGGATAACCTTAAGTCGGTTTACAATATCTACTTGAACGACAAGTAATTATCCCTAACTAATTCTAGAATATTCATATAATATTACATAGTAATCCTTTAAACAATAATACACGTAAGTCCTTGTTATTAGAAGTACTTTGCATAGTCTTCAATCACGAGCAGTACTTTGACTTTGAACAGCATGTTGACTTTGAGCAGTACTTTGACATAGCAGTACTTTGATCTTTCTAGCAATACTTAGATCTTCATATCCCAACAATCCTCCCCTAACTTGAACTCCACTTGCTTGATTTCAAGTTTCTTTGCTTTCTTTGATCTTCAATATCTTTATCTTTCAGGAAGATTATATCTTTATCTCTTTTCAATCTTGTATGTCAAAGTGCTCTTGATCAACTTCAGATGATACCTTTACAGCAACTCAGCAAAATTTTGACAAAGTGTACATGAAATCTTTTAAAGTTTCATACTATTCTCATCACTTCCAGATGTGTAAAATCCTGTGAGAGGTGAATCATTGAACTTTTAATGGATTTTGATGTCTCTTTACCAAAGCCATTAACTCTGGAGTAGCCAATGTTTAGGTTAGAACAACCATGGTACATTGATAACCATATGATTTTTAGCAAATCATCAGCTATCAATGGATTTGAGTAGTCTTTACCAATAGCCGTTTGCTTTTGGACTAGTTAGTTCTTTGATTTCAACCATGGCGAACTAATTACCATAAATGGATTTTCCACAACCTTTACCACAAGCCATTTTCTTGTGGGCTAGTCAACTCTTCACTTTTACAGATATGGTGAGTTGAACACCATACAATTTTTAGTAAATTGTCAACTAAAAACGGATTTGATTATCACATCAGAGTCGTACCCTCATGATGAGTCAAACTCTTTCTTGTCTGTTAAACATGGTGAGTTGATTACCATTTGCTGTGCAGTACAAGTACTAACACCATGTTTTACTCTTCAAATCCTTTTGTTTATATCATCTTAAGCTTCAAAAACTTTTACTTTATTTTACAAAGGACTTTTACTGGTTTTATGCAGCAAGCAGTACTTTGGTAAAGTACTGTTTGTCTTGCAGTACTTTGAGAAAAATACTTTTTATTCAAAACAAATCATACCAGTACTTAAGCAATATTATTCTTCTAATTTAGTCCACCTGATAAATAGCTTGATCACCATGAATGCTACTTCAGTTTCATCCTCAACCCACATTCCATGATCCAACATCCTGAGCATAAGTTCTCTTATCAAAGGATATCTTCTTTCAGCTAACATGTGAATCATGGTACCATCTTCCAGCTCAAGTGAATGAACTCCTGATGACTCAAAGAATCTCCATCTTGTTATCTCCCAGTTTTCTTGATCATTCCACAGAGTATCATTACTTGTTTCTTCTGTTTCCAAGATGGTTATCAAATCTCCAAGTAAGATTAATCCCACTCCTGTTGCTTCAATATTCTCATAGTATGTCTGCACTTGTAAATATAAGTAGTATAGATCTTCTCTGTCTATTATGTGCAGAACATCCCATAGCATATTAAACACAGTGAAGCTTTCATCTTCTCTGTTGAACATGAGATAGTTTCCTTCAATTGATTCAACTAGAGAAAATGAGATAATCTTTGACTTCTTTCTAGAGTCTTCTGTTTTCTTATTCTCAAAATCAACAACTCTGAAATAATTCTTCAGTTCATCAATTGTATCTGATCTTATCATCTTGAGCCTCTTTGACAATTGATCATCCTGAATAGCTTTTTTCCTTTCTAACTTTCTTTTCTCAGCTTGCTCCTTCATTAAATGTTCTAATTTCTTTTCCCTATCATTATCCATAGGCATAAAACTTTCCAGCTCTCTCTTAATAGACTCTTGAACACTATCCCATAGTGCTTTTACATCTGGATATCTTAGCCTTTGTAGATTCTTGTATCCTCTTCTTTTCAAGAAACTAATCATCCAATTTCTTTCTTGAGCAATAGTCATAGGCTTTCTTGTTATAGCAACTGGCTTCCTTATTTCTTCTAAGTACTCTGCATCATACACAGCTTGTTGTTGTCTAGCAATCTCTTCATTCTTTGCTATCTCTATTTCCCTCAGCTGTGCAATAGTAAATTTCTTCTTTTTCTTCTTGGTCTCCTTCATGATCCCTTTTCCTTTGTCTTTTAGATCTAAAGCTTCATGTTCAGAAGAAGACTCAGAGACTTGTTGTGCAGGCTCAGAAATATGTATTCCTGTTGGTCTATCCAAATTGAGCATTATCTGAGCTATTGTCTCATCATCACTAGCTGTATGCTCTTTGACTTCTTGCTGAATAGGATTAGAAGGACCAACTTCATCTTCAAATGATTTTGTAGAAGGTGCAGCTGTAGAAGTTCCAATTCCATCAATATCCATTGCAGCAGTACCTTGCATACCAGTACTTTCATCAACTGTACTTTGAACATCAGTACTTTGAATGTGAGTACTTTGAATATTTTCAACTTGTTCTCCTGCTGATTGCTCATCAACTTCTTCTTGAACAATATTCTCATCCTCATCAATCTTTTTCTCTAGCACAAAGTTCAAAGGTTCTTCTGGATAATGCCAAAGATGAGCATCTTCTGAAGATTGAACTCCAGCATCATCTTCATTCAAATTATCTTCTTGATTCCTCCCCAATTTGAAAGATGATGACTTCTTGTTACTCCTCTTAGACATAGAGGTCTTCTTGGCTGACTTAGACTTTTTCTTTTTGGATTGTTTCTTTTCTTTCACATAAAGTCTAAAGTTCTTCACAAGTGGCCACACAAACCTCTTTAACCTTCATAGCCAATATCTCTAAGTGCATCCCAAACCACTTGCTTAACAAACAAAACAGTGCCTCCCTGATCATCAAACAGCAAGTTCTCCCTAATGGTTGTCTCCGTAATACGAATTGCTCTTCCTACAACTATGGCATGAATAACATCCTCTCCATCTTCTAACTTAGCCCCAGCCGTAGCCCAAAACTCTTGTATCCAAGGACCAATAATCTCTGGGTTTACTACAAGTGAGTAATTGATGGTGGATCCGGTTAGAAAATCAATTATTCCATGAAAGTCGATGTTATTTTGTGTTTTATCGAGGTTTGAAATCATATTATGTTTGGTGATGGTGGGACGATTTGCCATGGTGAGTATGATTGTTAGAAGAATGATGATAGTGGATGAACTTGGTGGATTAATGAATGAATACGAGTATGTAAAGATGAAAAGATATGTGTAAAGAGGGATAATATACAAAGAATCACGGTGAATTAATTACTTTACCATTATATTTGGAAGTTATCTTCCCCATATCTTTCGAAAGTCTGATACCCGTATTTTTGACCGTTGGAATAGTATTTTGACACGTCAGCATATCCTTCAAAACAGCAAGCAGTACTTTCCACATAACATGGAGTAGTACTTTCATTAGTTGAACAAAGCAGTATGTTGACAAAGTACTTTCCCATCAAAATATCTATAGCATTGACTATTTGACCAAAATATCTGTTGAAAGTCAACCCGAGATAATTAATACTTTCCAAATTAATTCCCAAAGCTACCAAGGCAAGTAGAATTGAATGAGCATCATTAATATCCCTTATAAATTTCTTGCCTATAAAATAAACTTTCCACCAACACATCTCTTCATCAACACTTGTAAGACACATCACAAAAACCCTAATCAACAACATGAGCCACTTCCCTTTGATGTACATCTCATCTGATTATGATGGCTCCACTGATTCAGAGATCAGTTATTACTCTGATTCTGACTTTGATACTGATGCAGGATGGAGTGGGTACTTTCCTCCTGATGTATCAAGCTCTACCATCACTGATGCAGCAAGCTCTACCAACCCAAAACCTAGAAAAAAGGTGTCTGTCCCTGCTCCAGCTTCTTCTTTAGCAAATGAACTCCCACAGGCCTTGACACAGGCTCTTGAGTCAGCCATAAAGAACATGAAATGGCCTGCTCAAAGGAAACCTGCAAGACTAGAGAGACGTCCCAAGCAAATACTTGGCATGGCTTGCCCAAGAAAGCAAGCTTCTTTTGATGACAAAAGAAAGGCTGCTCAGAAGGGAAAGCAGAGCTATCAAGAAAAAGGAATAAGGCCAATGGAGTAGGGTGTGTTGGGTAGGTTTGGTGTAGGGTGTTTGGAGTAGTGCTCTCTTTGTCTTGGTTGGGATCTGTGTCATGTTTGTGTCTGTATCTCTTGAACTGATGAATGTAACCTCTCTGAAATAATAATGAATAAACATCTTTTCTTTTAAATGATACATGTAGCCTCCCCTCAAATAATGACTAACTACTAATGCCTCCCTTCAAAAATAGCTTAATTATTAATCATACCAATACTCACTACTAAGAAGGTAAATCTTGAAATATCAAAGCCCTTTGTGAGTAAATCTACTACATTATCATCTTGAGCACTCTAGAATCGTTAGTTATGTTACTATAATCAATAATACACTAATAGACAATCTCTGTAACTTGTATGTTAAAGCGGAAACAAACACAAGTGTAATACTAAGAACTCTTGATCCTCTATGGATCTTTTAATAATAATAAAAGTGTTTTCTAGAAACGTAATTCAATACATAATCGTGTGTTCCTTTTATACACAAGGAACCCTAAACCGTTTCCCAAGAAACGTATATTCTAAAACTTCTAAAAAATATGCATTATCACATCCTAAATAAACTCATGCATATCCAAACTATAATACATAAAATACGGAAATACTATATCCGCAGAAACTAATAATGCTGAAACTATTCTTCAGCAGATACACTGCTTCAGCAGGAACCAGCTCTTCAGCAGTAACCTTCAGTAGAAACAGTCAGCAGAATTCTTACTTAACAGAATTCCCAACAACTACAACAACACTCGAAACAACAACAACTATAACAATAACCGAAACCACAACTACCCCAATAACCGAAACAACAACCCAAACAATAACAACAACAACAACAAGAGGAGGTTTGACTACAACCAAGGTGGAAATGCTATCCAACCAGCACCCAAGAGACAAGAAGTGGCAAAGGCCTATGCTGCAGGGCCGACCGAAAGGAAAGGATATGAGGGTATTCTACCCAAGTGTGATAAGTGTCAGAAACATCATAACCCAGGACGTTGCCCAGATCCATGTGGCAACTGCAAGAAGATTGGTCACTACACCAAAGATTGCAGGCTTCCAAACTTGGGTAACAATCAGAAACCGCTAGTAACATGTTTTGGTTGCGGAGAAATTGGACACTATAGGGGTGAGTACCCAAAGAAGAAGAACCAAGGAACTGGAAACCAAGGTGGAGTGGCTCGAGGAAGAGCTTATGTTATGGGAGGAGAAGATGCCCGAGAGGACCCGAATGTTGTTGCGGGTACGTTCCTCGTTATTAGTCGTTATGCATCCATTTTATTTGATTCAGGAGCGGATAGAAGTTTTGTTTCTATTGCATTTGCACCTTTACTTAACATAGAACCAACCACCTTAGACATTCCCTATATTGTTGAATTAGCCGATGGGTCCTTAGTTAAAACCAACACCGTTGTCCGTGGTTGCACAATCAATTTCCTAAACCATCCATTCAATATAGACCTTATGCCCGTAGAACTTGGAAGTTTCGATGTTGTTATCGGTATGGATTGGTTGTCTCGACACTGTGCAAGAATTATTTGTGATGAGAAAGTAGTTCACCTTCCTTATAGTGATGAAACTTTAGTTGTTCGCGGAGAGCGAAGTGGAACTAGACTCAGTATTATATCGTACATTAAAACCGAGAAGTACATAAAGAAGGGTTGTTATGAATTCTTGGCTCACATCACGGAGAAGAAGTCGGATGAGAAACAACTTGAAGATGTGCCAATTGTTAAGGAATTTCCCGAAGTTTTTCCGGAAGAATTGCCAGGACTCCCGCCTACACGCCAAGTTGAGCTTCAAATCGAATTAGTGCCAGGAGCTGCACCAATTGCACGAGCACCATATAGACTTGCACCTTCGGAAATGCAGGAGTTGTCAAACCAATTACAAGAACTTTTGGACAAAGGATTCATTAGACCTAGTTCCTCGCCTTGGGGAGCACCGGTTTTGTTTGTGAAGAAGAAGGACGGATCTTTCAGAATGTGCATCGACTATCGTGAGCTGAACAAGTTAACGGTGAAGAATCGTTATCCACTACCTAGGATCGACGACTTGTTCGATCAGATACAAGGTTCTTGTTTTTATTCCAAGATAGATTTAAGATCCGGTTACCATCAACTTAGAGTTCGGGAAGAAGATATCCCGAAGACGGCATTTAGAACGCGTTATAGTCATTATGAGTTTCAAGTAATGCCTTTCGGATTAACCAACGCACCTGCGGTATTCATGGACCTCATGAATAGAGTGTGCAACCCGTATCTTGATAAGTTTGTGATCGTAGTCATTGACGATATCTTGATTTATTCCAAGAGTAAGGAAGAGCACGAAGAACACCTCAGAACAATTCTGGAACTACTCAAGAAGGAACAATTGTATGCAAAATTTTCAAAGTGTGATTTTTGGATACAAAGAGTTCAATTTCTTGGCCATGTC
This sequence comes from Artemisia argyi, assembly GCA_030686995.1. Classification (NCBI taxonomy): domain Eukaryota; kingdom Viridiplantae; phylum Streptophyta; class Magnoliopsida; order Asterales; family Asteraceae; genus Artemisia; species Artemisia argyi. The sequence goes on from CM060702.1 coordinate 131,249,322, forward strand.
ATTGAGAGCCAAGGATTACAAGTCGACCCAGCAAAGATCAAGGCAGTAAAGGATTGGGCTACGCCCAAGTCTCCTACGGAAATTCGCCAATTCCTAGGACTTGCAGGATATTACAGAAGGTTTATTGAAGGGTTTTCCAAGATAGCGAAGTCGCTGACTAAGCTGACACAAAAGAATCAAAAGTACGAGTGGGGAGAGAAGCAAGAATCTGCATTTCAGTTATTGAAGCAGAAGCTTTGTAGTGCACCGATTTTGTCACTACCAGAAGGTATTGAGAACTTTGTGGTATATTGCGGTGCTTCGCATAAAGGTGTCACACCCCCAATTTCCCTGACTTGCAGCGGAATAGAATACCTGGGGGTGTCTGTCATAGCATCACAGTTACGGTTACATTGAACGACCTAAAGTGTCGTTTGGAAAATACTTCGTTTGATCATTGAAATAATCCAGAGTTTACAATATGAGGTCCCCAAAAGGTGTTGCAAGTTTATGAAAACAAGTCCTACTAGATCAAACGTTTACATAAGTGCATGAAATAATGGTGAGACGCGTCGACCCCGCGACTCCATGAAGGTCCAAATGCATGTCACATGAGCTACTTTAATAACCTGAAATACATTGCTAAAACGTCAACACGAATGTTGGTGAATTCCATAGGTTTATAAAATGTAATGTTGTACGGCCACCACAAGTAAAAGTGCAAGATAAAAATCAAGTAAAATAGTACAATAGACCTTAAGCTCATGACCCCGAAGCTAGACTGTTGAAATTATAAGCCCCTCCTGAATGTTTTATCAGAACACTCCCAAAATAGCAGACATGAAATGCATCCGCTTACTGTTGGTAATATCTACCACGGATGGAGGCGTCACCCTCAGTAGATCTATCCACTCACTCTCGCTTAATAGGCAAATTAACGGTTTACGATAATAAATAAAGGACTTTAACAGGTTGGTAAGGCAACTTAAGCAATGTACATATGTTTTGGTACTTGGGCTCGTACTAAAATGGTTGATGCAATGTATTCCCCTGTGGAATTTGAAATCAAAATATTGTATTGAAAACGGGCTATGAAAACTCACCTTAAACTGATGATACTGTGATGAAGTGAAATGAACAACAACAATGAACGGTTAGCTGCCTCAACCTAATATGAATGATGAACGATCTAATTTAGATCACAAAATGATGTCCATGCACATGTTTCCTATACCACTCTACTCTTTGAAAAAATACTTGTTGTTATCAAAAATATACATTTTCCAAGACTTAGGAAAATAAGGCAACTAGAAAAATAAAACTAGTTGAAATGTATATATATATATATATATATATATATATATATATATATATATATATATATATATATATATATATATATATATATATATATATCGTATGTATCAATGTTAGTGTTGAAATCCTCGGTTTGAAATCCGTGAAATAACGACTTGTAGTTATAAAAATATACTTGTAATCACTAATACTTCATTAGTTATGAATTTGGGTACTTGGTATTATTTCTAGAAATCTAGAGTTACTAAGTAGTTTTAGTGTTATTATTTTCAAAAGCTGTAAAAAATAATATAAGTTTTGCCGATATTGAAACGTGAATATCTTTGTCGTTATAAGTCCGTTTTTCTTGTTCTTTATATCCACGGTTACGTCTTAGTATGTAGTAATATATTTTGGAAATCTTGGCTCCTCCGGGTTACGTCTAAAGCCTCTTTTTGTCCGACGAAAAACGTCCAACAGCTTGTATTTTCAGAAAATATACTTTTCGTCAATAAACTTGCAAAAATCATAACTTCTTCGTTATAAACTCTTTTTAATCCGTTCTTTCGCCTACGGATTCGTTTTTGAATGTATTTTCTAAAAATTTTGCCAAAGTTTCCTTTATCTTTACTGATTTTCCTGGATTTACAAAAATAGGACAGAATGTTTGTATACATGTTACAAATCCATTTTTCATGTTCAAAACTAGTTTCTACTTCAACCAAATCTCTTGCAAACACCACAAAGCTATACTAATCCTACCATACACCTTTTTAGGGTGCCATGGGTTCCTAATCACTACTAATCATGTTAATTTAGCAAAGGAACACCTAAATCAAAATCTAGGGTTTGTATGTTCAAAAAGTTAAAGAAAAATAATGTGGTATAGCTAACTTGTACATGAAATTAAGCATGAAAACCATAAGATACAAGTATTAATTTGATGAAATCATGAAAATAAATTTGATAACTCACTTTGAAGTAATAGGTGATTAGATGATGAGAAATCTTGTGTTACTTGTGTTTATGTTGCAAGAATCTTGATTAGAATGACAAAAGGAACAACTTTGTAGCTTTGAATCTTGAAAAATAATCACTTGATCAAGAATTTTGGGTTTGGTCGTGGGTATGGAGATGGAAGAGATGAGGTTTGCACTTTTTGATCTAAAAAAATTACAAGTAAAATGTGTTTTTGGTTCCTAGATATTTGTTGAACTTTTAAGGTTTAATATGAATACATAAATGCATAAGGTTAGGATTAGTAACTTGTGGTATTTAGGGGTGGTCTTGGGCCGGTTTTCAATGGGTAAAAGAGAAGAAAAATCGGTTTTGGTCACTTAGGAAATGTAGTGTAATATTAGTTGTAGTTTAGTGTAAGTATTAGTTATAATCGGGTACCGGGTTTGCTAGAAATAAATATTAACGAAGTTATTCGGGATAAAAATAAAGTTGTAAGAATGTTAAAAATATGTTGGGTACAATTACTGAGTGTTCGGGGGATTATTGTTTAGTTTTCACGAAAACCGTCGTAATATTTATAAGCTTACGTTATAAATAAAATAAATTTCCAAAATACTGGGTAAATGAATATTATAACTTTTATGATAATATAATGGATATAAAAATATGTCGGGACCATTGTGGGAATATTTAGATATATTCGTCGTGTTTATAAACCGGGTGTTAACGTTTATTTATAAATAATTATAAGGAAAACGTTAAATGTATCAAATATATAAATTTGAAAATCCTAAGAGTGGTATAACATGAAAATACTGTTATGATGATATGCAGACTGTCTCTAGTCCGTATGCAGTGTCCTTACTGATAACGAAATGAATTCGCACCTAAACCAATACGGTTACGCGAATTTTAATACCCGTAAACTAAATTTATGATGAAATGAGTAATGCAAGTGAATAGTGAAAACTTTTCCGGAAATGAATAGTGTTCAGTGAATAGTAAAATTCTCAAATGTTTCTCAGAATATCAAATTGACCTCGAAAATGATGAATAGTAAAATAATGAATAGTGTTTTGTTGAATAGTGATTGATGAATATTGTTTTTCTAAAGTTTGGGAAATGACCTGAAATGGTGAGTTTTGACAGCCTTCCCCTCTAAAAGGAACTTCGTCCCAAAGTTCAGTTTATGTTGGTCTCTGAAAACGTATTGGTGAAAAGGTGATGATATTCGAGAATTCCAGCGAACTCTAACGATAGGAATTCGACTCTGCTTCAACTGTTCGACCTAACTGTCCATGATTTCTACTTGTTCTCCTACAAGGTTTATGTTTGACTTTGGGTTGGATTCCTTTCCAAATGGAATTATGAGTGACTAATCTGAAAAGATGATAATACATGGTTATGTAATTCTGTTGTTCTCTAACAAGCCTCAAGTCTGACGGCCACTAGGCCTACTCTGTCTGAAATATTACATGGTCCAGTGTATATCGGGTTTAACTTTCCAAGTTTTCTGAATGATATCATGCCTTTCCTAGGCAGATCTTTCTGCATAACTCTGCCTACCAACTTGTAGTTTTAATGATTTACAACTTATTGAACTTGTAACTGATTCTTGACTTGTAGGAAATTTCTGGTTATCTCATGAATGCCTACTAGACTAGTATGTTGGGCTTTTCCAAATTTCGATCCGTCAATGGATATTGGCACCTCGACCATAGAGTGCCCCAAATGGTGTAGTCTCTATGCTCGCGCGATAACTATGATTGCAACTGAATTTGGTTTATGATAACTTGTTAGTCTAACCATTTCTAGGGTCAATCACTCATGCTCTGAGCATACTTTCCTATGTTTGAATTGTTCTCTCGCTTTGACCATCGGTCTGAGGATGATAGGTGATGTTCACATTTAATGGGTTTCTGAAGGAAATTCTGAAATGATTGCTTGAAGTCCAAGGTGAATCGGTTTCCTTAACAGGAATACCTAAAATGGGTACAATAAACCTTTGTGACTAATTCCACAACGTTCGGTCTTTCAAACTTGGCGTTATCTGAAAGGGATAGAATATAGGTAACAATTTGATTCCTTGTGTTTCGTTCCAACGGATGATAAGACATATGTCCTTCTTTGTCTATTGGGTTTGGTCTCCACTACTGAAGTTCGTGATTAATTTGTGATGTCCTTCCTAATTCCTTCATCACATATTCCAAATATTCTTTATTGTCAAGTCACAAATCCTAAATGCATAAGCGATGTTGTAGGGGAATTGGTTCTGGAAATTTGTCTCACGATTGTGAGTTTTGGTTGAAATCTTTTTCTGAATAAACGAATTTAGAAAATGGAGCAAATGATTTACTAAGTAATATTTTTCCTGATGATTCAAAATTTCAGTAGTTATGAAGTAGAAAAATATTTTCAAACATGTTGTGATTAAGACTGCTTACCAAAGTTTGATGTCTATGTATATTTCTCATTGTACAATAGTGTTGCTGAAGATTGACCAAAAAGGATCGTACTTGTTCAGAATAGGAATTTCAGAAATCATTTCTCCACAAGGTATGTGATTTATGTAAACGCATCAACTTTATTTAAAAGTGAAAACACTAACAAGGATAAAATGGTAGAATAGGAAATGTTCACTTAAATGCATAGGTGTCTAACATTTAGTTCCTGAGGTTGGATAATGCCTATTGGTGGTTATCAGGCATAACTACAAGCATAGGTATTTAGACTAACTTATGTCCTGAAATAGTTTATCGTTGTAATTGGCAAGGCGAACGTATCACTTGATGTTGCGTCGATGAATGTCTATTCTGTTTTCCCATGTAGATGAGGAGATATGTTCCGGTTTGATCCCTTGCTTGGTATGAAGGTGAGGTTATCAGAAATTTCTAGTGACATAAGGCCTTAGGGGAATCTACATCGATATTCTTGATTCAAACAATTGTCCTTTGTGAAAAATTACTGCAGGAAAGTTTATGTATGGAGGAGGCCATGTTTAAATGAAATGCTCTACAGTCTCAACTAGAAGCTTGGTTTATTTCTATTGTGTTGTCCTGCGGACATCTATATTGAGTTCAATCCTGTAGCTCAGTCTAGCTAGTACCTTTAAACGATAGAATTTGACAACTGAGTCATAGATGGTGATTCGGATGGTCTCGCGGTATCTTAGAATTTGTTGTTGAGTTATGAATTCTCTCACTATATACTTCTAGTCCTGGTTAGTAGTTCTGTAATCCTTTCGTTGGTTTTATTGTATAGAGGAATCCTGCATGTAATTTGTATGGAAAGTCTCTCTTAGGGAAGTCAATGGGGAAATCCAACTTAATGGCTAAGTGGGTGACAGGTGGGGTAAGTATCCAGGGATAATTCGGTAAAAGGGATGTTTATGAAAGAGTTCCTTTGTTTACAAAACTTTTAAATGAAGATTGTTATTAAAAATCCTTTGAAAAGGTAATTATTTCCTTCATGGCATAATCCTTCCTGAATTTTACATAGGTGATCAGGCTATGTACAATTGAGGACCAATGATGCAATGTTAGATTTTGTCAGAATATCATAACTTTTCTCTAAAGTTTTAGATGGTGTTCAACGCATTGTTATTAAAATGGCATCCTGATGTTTTCTTTCAAGTAACATGAAAATTGCCTCGCGTAATAATAGTAAATACTTGGTGTAATGACAGAAAATCAATTTATAGGATGGTAATAAAATAGCTTACTTCAGAATTTTTTCTGTAAAACAGTTTCCCCATATGATAGTAAAATAGCTTGAATGGTGTATTGGATACGTGGGTGAATCTTGTCGAATGGTAATAGTCTACTAATTCGTCAAAAATGAAATCAACCTAATCCCTAATAAGACAATGATAAAATGTTGCGAAACGATTGAAGTTTGAGCAATTGGGATAGAAAATGGAGTAAACGATGGTTATGATTATCACAGAGGTAGCAAAGGATAGATATTACATTGGATAGAAAAGTGCTTAATACAACTAGGTTATGTCATCGTACCAACGGTAAGTACAAAAGGAAAGATACAACCCTAAAGGGGCTCGAACTACGGTTTATATATTGAAACAAAGCTCCTCCTGCTGAAACATTGTTGTTATCCTTGATGTTGCTAATATCCTGACGGTTCTCTTTCAACAGCTCACGCTATTCCTCGAGCGATTCAGTCTTGATTCCAAGTTCCTGATTTTCCTTGTTCCTTAGCTCCGGGCAGTTATTCTTGAAATGCCCTAAGTTTCCACATTTGAAGCAACTCCCTAAGGTCTTCTGATTTGTGAGTTTCCTACAGTCTTCAGTCCAATGACCCCGCTTCTTGCACATTCCACACGTTTTACTGCAATGACCTCGGTGATGTTGATTACACAGGTTGCAGTAAGGTAACTTTCCAGCATACCTTCTCTTTGTGTGCGGTTCTGCAGCAAAGGCTCTATTCACTTCTTGTCCTTTGGGTGATTGTTGAGCAGCATTGCAACCTAGATTATTGTTCCACTTCCTTTTATTGTCACTATTGTTTCCTGATGTCTCGGCGTGAACTATGAGTTCCTTTGCTTCGACCGCCATTTTGATAGCTTCAGACATGGTATCGGGTTCCCATGCGATGACCAACATACGAATTTCATGGGAGAGTCCGCCGATGTACCTTTCAAGTTTCTTGCTTTCCGGTTCATTCATTGCAGAACCTATTCGTGTTAATTCATGAAAATGAGTAGTGTACTCGTCAACATCATTTCCTACCATGGTAAAGTTTAGTGTTTCCTGTTCCTTTGTTTGTAATTCATTTCCTACACAAAATGTTATACTCATCATCCTTCTTAGTTTCTCCCAAGAGTGTGAGTAGGCAGCATCAACTCCCACCATCTTAATATGTTTGGTCCACCATTCCTGGGCATGATCCTGAAAAGTGCATGTGGCGAACTTAACCTTGTCTTCCTTACGACAGTCGCCACATTGAAATATTGTTTCTATTTCTTCAAACCATTTGAGAAATTCCTTTGTGTCTCTAGTTCCGCTAAATGAGGGAGGATTGCACCCCATAAATTCCACGTGAGTAAGTTCCTCAGTGAGGGCGGTGGCTATGTTCTTGGAAATGACTTGTCCAACAGCAGCTTGCGTCATGCTTGGAGTGGTTTGCTTAAATCTCTCTTCATCAAATCATAAGAGACAATGAGGATATAGTTAATAAAAGTCATCATATTCACAACACATGAATATAATACATGAAAATTTCGGTCTACGTGAACCGATATCACAAATAGCACAACCATTTCTTACATAGTAGAGTCACACTTGATATATTTATTTGTACAACAATCAAAAGACAACAAGTTCTTTAGACTATGTCCCACACTTTCTGTGGCTAGGATAATAGTAAAAGCTAGTGAGGATATAAGTCTGGTCTAGGGACTTCCTGGTGTCCCTCTGTGTGAAATCAGGTTTGTGGCATCATAAGGTCGAGATAGTCCTGAAGTGGTGTCTGAAGTTGTGCATCGATCACATCTTAGATAATGTAGGTTCTGAACCATTCCTGAAGAATCTGCGGATGTTCCTGTTGAGTCCGTGATATTGGTATTATCTACTAGATGTTATCTAGTTCATGGCAAGTGGGAATGGAAAAGGAAAATGACAATGATGGTACTAGTGAATGGAATACTACCCTCTTTCGCGCTACCTCGCGACATCTAAGAGGTAAAACTAGAGTACGCACTGTGGGACGACCAATAGTGTAATAAGTAACTGATGGTGGTGGTAGTACCTGAATAGTGAGTGCTCTACTAGTGATGGAAAGAAACATACTATTTTCCTTGCAATAAACATCCTAATAAGTCCATTAAGATTAAGTCTGAATACTCTACCAAAAAGCATTCTATGTATGGGCTAAATGATAGGAAAACCCTGTTCCTATGGCAAATCAATAGTGCTAATGGTGGTGTAAGTGCAACTGGTGGTATAATGGTAGTGGAAGATGACAAGGCATCTTCAATGTCGGAATCCGATAAAAGGATGTCAGGGTGAGTATCTGAAGACATGTCACTTGTGAACCAGGTCAATAAAATGATATATATATATATATATATATATATATATATATATATATATATATATATATATATATATATATATATATATATATATATATATATATATATATACACACAAATATGAGTATAAATAACTCGCACAAGGTATGCATGAAACAACGTGTATCATGATTATGCACTTATAATGAAATGATGAGATGCTATGATGATGCGGTTATAGTCTAGGGTCCAAGATACATCCTAGTTCACTATAACCTTAGCTCTGATGCCAATCTGTCACACCCCCAATTTACCTGACTTGCAGCGGAATAGAATACCTGGGGGTGTCTGTCATAGCATCACAGTTACGGTTACATTGAACGACCTAAAGTGTCGTTTGGAAAATACTTCGTTTGATCATTGAAATAATCCAGAGTTTACAATATGAGGTCCCCAAAAGGTGTTGCAAGTTTATGAAAACAAGTCCTACTAGATCAAACGTTTACATAAGTGCATGAAATAATGGTGAGACCCGTCGACCCCGCGACTCCATGAAGGTCCAAATGCATGTCACATGAGCTACTTTAATAACCTGAAATACATTGCTAAAACGTCAACACGAATGTTGGTGAATTCCATAGGTTTATAAAACGTAATGTTGTACGGCCACCACAAGTAAAAGTGCAAGATAAAAATCAAGTAAAATAGTACAATAGACCTTAAGCTCATGACCCCGAAGCTAGACTGTTGAAATTATAAGCCCCTCCTGAATGTTTTACCAAAACACTCCCAAAATATCAGACATGAAATGCATCCGCTTACTGTTGGTAATATCTACCGCGGATGGAGGCGTCACCCTCAATAGATCTATCCACTCACTCTCGCTTAATAGGCAAATTAACGGTTTATGATAATAAATAGGGGACTTTAACAGGTTGGTAAGGCAACTTAAGCAATGTACATATGTTTTGGTACTTGGGCTCGTACTAAAATGGTTGATGCAATGTATTCCCCCGTGGAATTTGAAATCAAAATATTGTATTGAAAACGGGCTATGAAAACTCACCTTAAACTGATGATACTGTGATGAAGTGAAATGAACAACAACAATGAATGGTTAGCTGCCTCAACCTAATATGAATGATGAACGATCTAATTTAGATCACAAAATGATGTTATGAATGTCCATGCACATGTTTCCTATACCACTCTACTCTTTGGAAAAATACTTGTTATCAAAAATATACATTTTACAAGACTTAGGAAAATAAGGCAACTAGAAAAATAAAACTAGTTGAAATGTATATATATATATATATATATATATATATATATATATATATATATATATATATATATATATATATATATATATATATATATATATATATCGCATGTATCAATGTTAGTGTTGAAATCCTCGGTTTGAAATCCTTGAAATGACGACTTGTAGTTATAAAAATATACTTGTAATCACTAATACTTCATTAGTTACGAATTTGGGTACTTGGTATTATTTCTAGAAATCTAGAGTTACTACGTAGTTTTAGTGTTATTATTTTCAAAAGCTGTCAAAAATAATATAAGTTTTGCCGATATTGAAACGTGAATATCTTTGTCGTTATAAGTCCGTTTTTCTTGTTCTTTATATCCACGGTTACGTTTTAGTATGTAGTAATATATTTTGGAAAGCTTGGCTCCTCCGGGTTACGTCTAAAGCCTCTTTTTGTCCGACGAAAAACGTCCAACAGCTTGTATTTTCAGAAAATATACTTTTCGTCAATAAACTTGCAAAAATCATAACTTCTTCGTTATAAACTCTTTTTAATCCGTTCTTTCGCCTACGGATTCGTTTTTGAAAGTATTTTCTAAAAATTTTGCCAAAGTTTCCTTTATCTTTACTGATTTTCCTGGATTTACAAAAATGGGACAGAATGTTTATATACATGTTACAAATCCATTTTTCATGTTCAAAACTAGTTTCTATTTCAACCAAATCTCTTGCAAACACCACAAAGCTATACTAATCCTACTATACACCTTCTTAGGGTGCCATGGGTTCCTAATCACTACTAATCATGTTAATTTAGCAAAGAAACACCTAAATCAAAATCTATGGTTTGTATGTTCAAAAAGTTAATAAAAATAATGTGGTATAGCTAACTTGTACATGAAATTAAGCATGAAAACCCTAATATACAAGTATTAATTTGATGAAATCATGAAAATAAATTTGATAACTCACTTTGAAATAATAGGTGATTAGATGATGAAAAATCTTGTGTTACTTGTGTTTATGTTGCAAGAATCTTGATTAGAATGACAAAAGGAGCAACTTTGTAGCTTTGAATCTTGAAAAATAATCACTTAATCAAGAATTTTGGGTTTGGTCGTGGGTATGGAGATGGAAGAGATGAGGTTTGCACTTTTTGATCTAAAAAAATTACAAGTAAAATGTATTTTTGATTCCTAGATATTTGTTGAACTTTTAAGGTTTAATATGAATACATAAATGCATAAGGTTAGGATTAGTAACTTGTGGTATTTAGGGGTGGTCTTGGGCCGGTTTTCAATGGGTAAAAGAGAAGAAAAATCGGTTTTGGACACTTAGGAAATGTAGTGTAATATTAGTTGTAGTTTAGTGTAAGTATTAGTTATAATCGGGTACCGGGTTTCCTAGAAATAAATATTAATGAAGTTATTCGGGATAAAAATAAAGTTATAAAAATGTTAAAAACATGTTTGGTACAATTACTGAGTGTTCGGGTGATTATTGTTTAGTTTTCACGAAAACCGTCGTAATATTTATAAGCTTACGTTATAAATAAAATAAATTTCCAAAATACTGGGTAAATGAATATTATAACTTTTATGATAATATAATGGATATAAAAATATGTCGGGACCATTGTGGGAATATTTAGATATATTCGTCGTGTTTATAAACCGGGTGTTAACGTTTATTTATAAATAATTATAAGGAAAACGTTAAATGTATCAAATATATAAATTTGAAAATCCTAAGAGTGGTATAACATGAAAATGTTTCGTAGAATATCAAATTGACCTCGAAAATGATGAATAGTAAAATGATAAATTGTGTTTTGATGAATAGTGATTGATGAATAGTGTTTTTCTAAAGTTTGGGAAATGACCTGAAATGGTGAGTTGTGACAAAAGGACTTGGAGCTGTGCTAATGCAAAATGAGAAGGTGATAGCGTATGCATCTAGACAGCTTAAATCACACGAGAAGAATTACACTACACACGACTTGGATATAGGTGTTGTAGTTTTTGCACTCAAGATTTGGAGACACTATCTTTATGATACCAAATGTGTAGTTTTTACCGACCACAAGAGCTTACAGCATATACTTGATCAGAAGGAACTTAATATGAGACAACGTCGTTGGCTAGAATTGTTGAGTGATTACGATTGTGAAATCCGATATCACCCAGGAAAAGCAAATGTTGTAGCAGATGCACTTAGCCAAAAAGAACGACTCAAACCTTTGAGGGTTAGGTCTTTGGGAATGACTATCATTTCACCATTGCCATCAAAAATTTTAGAAGCTCAGATTGAGGCTCTCAAGGAAGAAAATCGACCACAGGAGAAACTTTATGGCATGCCCGAGAACAAAAATGGCTTTGTAAAGAGAGCTGACGGAGTGTTATGCTTCAAGGACCGAAGTTGGATACCACTCTATGGTGGAGTACGAGAATTGATTATGCATGAATCCCACAAGTCGAAGTACTCTATTCACCCAGGTTCTGACAAGATGTATCAGGATCTCAAAAAGCTTTATTGGTGGCCGAACATGAATGCAGAAATAGCTACGTATGTCAGCAAATGCCTTACTTGTGCTAAAGTGAAAGCCGAGTACCAGAAACCGTCAGGACTACTTCAACAACCAGAAATTCCACAATTTAAGTGGGAACGTATTACCATGGACTTTGTCACTAAACTTCCCAAGACGTCAGGAGGTTATAATGCTATTTGGGTAATTGTTGATCGTCTTACCAAATCAGACTTTATGTCAAGGAAATAGTCTCAAGACATGGAGCACCAATCTCCATTATTTCTGACAGAGATATTCGCTTTACTTGAAACTTTTGGAAGTCACTACAAGATTCTTTTGGATCCAAGTTAGACATGAGCACTGCTTACCATCCTCAGACCGATGGTCAGAGTGAGAGGACTATTCAGACACTTGAGGACATGCTGCGAGCATGTATGATTGACTTTGGAAATGGTTGGGCAAACCATTTGCCGTTGATCGAGTTTTCTTATAACAACAGCTACCATTCAAGCATAAAAGCAGCACCATTTGAGGCACTTTATGGTCGTAAGTGTCGATCTCCAGTTTGTTGGGCCGAAGTCAGAGAGGTACAATGTACTGGCCCGGAGATGGTACGAGAAACAACAGAAAAGATAATTCAGATTCGAGAAAGACTTGAAACTGCTAGAAGTAGACAGAAAAGCTACGCAGATGTTCGACGCAAACCATTGGAATTCCAGGTCGGAGACAAAGTCATGTTGAAAGTCTCGCCTTGGAAGGGCGTGATACGATTTGGGAAACGCAGAAAGTTGAACCCGAGATACATTGGTCCATTTAAGATACTGGAAAGGATTGGTCCAGTAGCTTATAAGCTTGAACTTCCATCAGAACTCAGCAACATACATAACACGTTTCATGTCTCAAACCTCAAGAAATGCCTTTCGGACGAGTCTTCCGTTATACCATTAGAAGAAATTCAACTAGATGATAAGCTTAGATTTGTGGAAGAACCAGTTGAGATCATGGACCGAGAGGTCAAACAGTTGAAGCAGAGTTGAATTCTGATCGTGAAGGTTCGCTGGAATTCTCGAAGAGGACCCGAGTTTACTTGGGAACGAGAAGATCAAATGCAATGCAAGTACCCACATCTTTTCACCAAACCTATTACCGAGACCAACACTAGCTGAATTCAGGGACTGAATTCCTTTTTGGGTGGGCGACTGTCACAGCTCACCATTTCAGGTCATTTCCCAAACTTCGACAATTTACTATTCATAAATCACTATTCATCGAAACACTATTCATCGTTTTACTATTCATCATTTTCGAGGTCAATTTGATATTCTGAGAAGCATTCAAAAATTTTACTATTCACCAAGTACTATTCATTTCTGGAAAGAAAATACTTTTCACGTGCATTGCTCATTTCATCATAAATTTAGTTTACGAGTACTTAAATTCGCGTAACCGTATAGGTTCGGGTGCGAATTCATGCATTATCATTAGGGACACTTCATACGGACTAGAAATAGTCTACATATCATCATAATAACATATGCATATTATACCACTCGTAGAATATTCATATTATTATTTTTGGTATGTTTAACGTTTTACGTTTATTTATTTTAATTAAACGTTAACCCGCGATAAATAAATATAACCAACATATCTAAAAATCCCCACGATGGTTCCGATATATTTTTAAACTCCTTACAACTTCATAAAAATTATAAAATTCATTTACCCGGTATTTTTGGGAATTTATTAAATTTATAACGTAAGTTTAATATGATTACGACAGTTTTCGTGAAAACTAAATATAATTATCTAAACGCTCAAATTTTGTACCCAACATATTTTTAACATTTTTATGACTTTATTAAGTCCCGGTTAACTTGTTAAAATTTATTTCTCGCAAACCCGGTACTCGATTATAACTAAAAACTAACTACAATTACCTAAATTTAACACCTAAAACCTATACTAATATCTACAAATCATCCACTAGCAATCCTAAATAAATCAAAAACTCAATTGTTGCTTTTGGTTCCTTTGAAAAACCGGCCAAGCCCACCCCCCCCCCCCCCCCTTTTAACCTCATGCATTAATTTTATTTTAACTTCACCAAAATCACCTCAAAATATCTACCAACTTGAAACTTCATTTCATACTTAAAATTTTAGATCAAAAAAGTTACTTTTCTCTCCTTTTTCTCTTCCAAACCCACGGCCACAAACCAAATCCACCAAGATCCATCCATTTTTACAAGATCAAGTTTAAATCAAGTCTAGATTGTTGTCCTTGTTAGGGTTTTGAAATATAAACTCAAGGATTGTTAGGGTTTTGATCATACAAGCTTCATTATCATTCAAGTGAGTTTACAAAAATTTATTTTCTTCATTTCTTCGAGTATTTGTTATGATTATATAGTTTTCATACAATATTTCATGCATATGTTAGCTCTTACCACTCATAATATATGCTTATGTCTTTGAAACCCTAGAAATGGAAACCTTGGTTAGATCCACTAGGTTGATGATCTTTAGGAACCCATGACACCTTAGGAAGGTGTATGGTAGGATTAGACTAGATTTGTTGTGATTGGAAGTGATTTGGGTGGACTAGAAACACGTTTAGAACACTAGTAATGGATTTAGAACACCTATATAAACCTACTGTCCCAAAAATGAAATCCTGGTAAACTCAGTAACTCAGGGAACTTTTCAACCAAAGATTTAGAAAATACTTTCAAAAACTAAGCCGTAGGCGAAAGAACGGGTTAAAACGAGTTTATAACGAAGGAGATATGATTTTTGCAAGTTTATTGACGAAAACTATTTTTCTGAAAATTGTTGCCGTTGGACGATTTTTGGTGCTCAAACCGAGGCGTTAGACGTAACCTAGAGAAGCCGAGTTATCAAAAATATATTAGTACATACTAAGACGAATCCATGGATATAAAGAACGAAGAAAATGAACTTAAAACGACCAAGTTATTCACGTTTCAATATTGGCAAAAACTCTATATAATTGGCAGCTTTTACTAGAAATAATAATAATACTACTTCTACGTACTAAATTCTAGATTTTCTAGAAATACTACTAAATTGCCGAAATTTATAACTAACGAAGTACTTATGCTTATGAGCTTATTTTTTACGACCATCAGATGTTACTTCAAGGTTTTCAAGGCGAAGTTTATAACACTAACTTTCTATACATATATATTGCGACAAGTTTATACAAGTCTAGTTAAGTATTATTTTCTCAAGTACGGAATATATTTTTCTATGACTATAACTAGTATATTTTCAAGTTATGAGTGGTATAGTTATTATGTGCATGCATATTCTCTACATCATTTCATTATCTAAATTAGATCATATTCATTCATCATAGGTTGCGGTTGAATTCATTCCTTGTTGTCCTTATCATTCCATTGCATTGTATCATCACTTCGAGGTGAGTTTTCATAGCCCCGTTTTTAATACATTACTTTGATTTCAAATCCCACGAGGGAGAATACATTGCACCACTTATTTTCGTACATGCCCAAGTATTAAATTCCATACATTGCTTAAGTTGCCTTCCTACCAAGTTAAGTCCCCTTTATTATCATGGACCGTTAATTATAATGCCAAGCGAGAGTGAGTGAATAGATCTATTGAGGGTGACGCCTCCATTCGTGTTTGGGTTGCTCCAACGGGTACGAATGCATTTCATGTCTAAACTATTTGAGTGCTTGGTAAACACTCTTTGGGGCCAATACAATATTATGTCTTGCTTCGGGGTCATGAGCTTAAGGGCAATGTAGCATTTTGACATTTTTGTCACTTTACTTTACTTGTGGCTTATGTACATACGATTTAACTTACAAACCTATGATTTCTCACCAACTTTATGTTGACCGTTTTAGCAATGTATTTTCAGGTAACTAAGGTATATCTCATGGCATGCATGGAGTCATTTTAGTGAGTAGCAAGGATGACGCGTCTCACTTTGGATTTTTCATGCACTTATATATTATCGTTTGATTGTACCAAACTTGTTTCCTTTAACTTTTAAATACTTTGGGACCTATGTTTTGTAACTCTGAACTTCTTTTAAATAAATCAAACGATGTATTTTCCAAACGACACTTTAGGTCGTTCAATATATCCTTGTTGTGATGCTATGACAGTTACACCCTCAGGCATTCCATTCCGCTGCAAGTCAGGTAAATTGGGGGTGTGACATTGACATTGTTGGAACATCAAGATATCATTTCTAAGCTTGGTAGTTCTCCCCGGTGGGAAAAATTGAGCAAGGAAACGAGAAGTGAGATCATCCCAAGAGGTGATGGATCCCGCGGGTAAACGTTCAAGCCATTGACTAGCTTGGTCACGTAGAGAGAATTGGAATAGACGTAATCGGGTCGTCTCTCTAGTTGCAACATCAAGGTCTATGGAATCTACGATTTTTAGGAAATCCTTGAGATGTTGATTAGGATCTTCGGAATGAAGTCCATGGAATGCACATCCGCTTTGCACCAACCGGATGGTGTCGGATCGTAAGGGGGACACATTGGCTCCTTGAGTGAGCTCAATGGTGTTTCGATAGCCTTGGTGGCTAGGATGGGATTACTCTCCTAAAGTTCAGGGTCTAGGAGGTTGGTTTGCTAGTGGTGGTTTTTGTGGGTGGTTTTGTTGTGGTGGGTTGATGGGATCAAAGATATTACGACCTTCCATAATGTCGGATGACAAAGGTTACGAACAAAGAAACGAAGAAATAAGATAAACTAAGGAAAACCTAAAAATAAAAATAAAAATCTTACTAGAAAGGAATCTAGCAAGTAGACCTAATAAAAAGAAATTCTAACCTAGACAATAACTATTCCCCGGGCTGTGGCGCCAAAAACTTGATACGCGGGATTGCGCCCTCGCAACAGGTTTTACCTCTCAAGGGATCTTGAGAAGCTTGCAATCCCCGCCAGGCAGTGTACATGATCGTTGTAGTATAGTATAGTGACAAGTACCGAGGGATTGATCGTTCAACTCAGGAATAGTGTCGCTAGGATTAGAAAGCCTACTAAACTAGGTCTAGAGGTGAGGGATGATTCTTTTTGTATCTTTTATATTTTTTTTGGAAAGCAAGTAAAAATCTTGGGTTTTGAAGGAGTGGGTGGAATTAGTTGCTAGTCAACTAACCCAATTAACTACAGATGTAGTCAAAATAAAATAAAAAGAAATGAAAATAAACTAAAGTATTTATGTGGTGGAAACAATAATGAGAAAAGATGTGTTTACTTAGATTTCATTACTCCCCAGATATCTTTTACCGGTTGATTAGCTTGTTACAATTGCATGGATGACGGGTTATATTCCTTAATACTAGTCATAGGGCCGTGTACAATATTCCCTAACTCTATAAGATCCTACTTCTCTCCTATGTCGAGCTGACTAAAAGCTCCTAACATGGGATCATTAGAATTCACTTATGTATTAAATACAACAAAAAATCGTAGTACACCTCCGATCATGTTTCTTAAGACGTTCAATCAAGTCACCAATGGAAGTCTGCCAGTTTTCTTAAGCCTAACGTCGAATACAATCATCCACAACAATTATAAGAAAACAATCAACCAATAATCAACATCTAGGTTTAACTACATCTAAGCAAACACAATAAAAACCTAGACTAACATGTTAAAAGAAAGACAAGTATAAGATTGAATCAAACAACACATAGACATATTGAATGATTATTGGAAGACTTATCTTTATTTAAACATGGATGAAAGAAGGGTTTGAAACCCTTACAATATGATGAAAATTCGACCTAGGGTTTGTGGTGAAGTTCCTCTTAATGTTCCACTCTTTTACAATGAAAAATTGGAAAAATATATATAGAGAATACATGCTGACGACATCACGTTGTAGGGTCTGACGCCGTCAACTCGCCGCTAATATAAAATTCGTATTGCCTAGATCCAGTCTTGACGCCTTCATGTGTAAATATACTCTGGGCCGTCACTTGAAAAATGACCCTGACGGCCTTGGTGACGCCGTCAGGTCAATAACACTGAAAATTTAATGGGTCGTCACGTTATATTTTCCACATCCACCTCTTTTGCCACTCTTGACGCCGTCATGTATGAGGTCCTGACGTCGTCAGGTACTGTTCCCAGCAAGGAATTTGAGACTTTGCTGTTTTCTTCATTTTTATGCTCCAAAAACGTCCAAAATGCTTCCTTTTCTAGATTTCTCCTCAAAAGTACCTAAAATGACAAAAGGAACGATTTAGGGCAATAATTGATCAAATAATCACGAATTCGGGCTTAAATGACCCCTTAAAAGCGGTACACTTTTCGCCTCATCAGGTTCATAAACAAGTGGGGCTGGCTTAAGTGATGCGACCATTTATGCCTTTTGTAGCAAGCAAAGCTGATGAAGCCAATGTATACAATGAAGAGTTGCTTCAAATCCATGATGATGATCTTGAAGCAATGGACATAAAGTGGCAGTTTCCTTTGATAAGCATAAGAGCAAAGAAGTACTATCGAAGAACTGGTAAGAAGATTGTCCTTAAGTCAGGTGATATTGCTGGTTATGACAAATCCAAGGTTGAATGCTACAACTGTGGAAAGAGAGGGCATTTTGCTAGAGAATGCATAAGTCCAAGACAACAAGGCAGAGATGGATACAATTGATGGTGTTGCTTTTGATTGGAGCTTCATGGAAGAAGAAGAAGCCAATGCTGAGATTGTAGGTATGGCCTTTTCTGACTCTGAGGTATATGTTAATGGTTGTTCTAAGTCTTGCTCAGCTTTAAAAGAATTAGAAATACTTAAAGCTAAATTTGATAGTCAAATATTAGAGCTTAATGACACTAATTATAATTTGCAAAATCATAAAAGAGGATTAGCTGTCTTAGAAGAACAACTTGTTTTTTATAGACAACAAGAAGCTGTCTTTACTTATGATATTGCTGGATTAAGAAGAGACTTACAGAACAGGGATGCTGTTATAAGTATGCTTAAAGATGATATTGAACAACTTATGTGGGATCATGGTTTTGATTGACTATTGTGATTCGGGAGGTCGTGTATGATGACAGAATAAGAACTCCATGGTTATAGAGAGAGAGTAAAGAGTAAAGGGAAAACTAAGTGTTTTATTGATAATGAAAATGAAAGAGTTACACTAAGTCTCACCCCTCCATGGAAGTATGGAGGGGTATATATAGCCATACATACACACCACTTTACAATAATGACGTTTCTAGTACCTGTGTATTAGGCTTACATGATAACTAATGTAATCCCGTTAATGTTGTCACATTTAACTGTTAGGAGTGATCCCAACAATCTTCCACCAATGTGGCAACATAAGGGATTACTTACAACATTTCCTACAAGTACAAATATAAGTAAAATAAAGTCTTCAAAAGCTCTTCAAATGTTGAGGATGGCGATAGTTGACGCTCTTTGTCTTCATCTTGTACCTCGGCTTCATAACTTTTGCTTCACTTGTAGGCAAATGATGTAATATGCATGAAATGGATTAACTTCCCCCCAATTCATGTTGCATGTCTTTAGCAGCTTCTTCGTACACTTCTTTTTGGCGAAGTTTCTGAATCAGCTTCCCCCCAAACTGATAACCGTCTTTAGCAGATTTGAAACTTTGATGTAGTCCACATGTCTTCTAACTATTGAAGTTTTAAGTACGCAGCGGAATTTGTAGATGACACCGTAAACCACACTAAGCAAATCTGATTAGTCACTTAATCACAGTTATGATCTACGCCGAAGCTCCATTCGGGGGTAACATGCAAGAAATCAGCAAGATCTTCTCACATATACAGGCTACTTCACACTTCACAACCCTCGAGAGTTGAAAAGATTGCACCAAAATCACAAAACTGAACCACTGATCATCTCTGCGGACGTCTCTCCGGTAGTAATAAAATTGTAAGCTCGATCACGTGAGTCTATTATGCATCCCTGATGTGCACATTTCTTCCCCCTAATTGCAGATCCTCGTGGAAAATGAGTGTTTTCGCAAAGAAATCAAGAAAAGTCAAAGAAGCAAAAGAACACCCACTCTCTCTTCCCCCACAATGTCTTCGTGGAATCGGAAGCATACACACTATGTTTACGATGGAAACGGAGGCAGCGTAACCCCATATGTCCAATAAACCGATTATGTGTGAAGCATCATAAATAACCCGTAAGAATCAACTGCTGATAAACAACTCTACTCTTTTATACTCCTCTCAACTAACTCTTTACCGACCCCATTATCATTCTGACGGCTGTTTGTAGTGACTACTGATGGAGAAAACCCAATATGACAAACTTGAGACTGAAGTAAAATAACCCGAACTTGTGACTTAAACTTGCACTATTGTCTGACTAAGAACCAATACTGAGAATTTCAATAATGGTAGGAAATCATATACCCATCCAACCATCCTTTATTGTATATGAACGTATCTTGAATTATCCACATCTTTTGGTGACACTTGAGCACTACAATGTAACTCCTTTAAAATGATAGCTGATGACGTATAGTCTATATTTGGGCCACGAGCCCAAACGATAAACATTACTTGGCCCAAACCCACCACGAGTGGGCTATTATAACGAATAATGGGCCATAATAATAACGGCTTGGGCTCACGAAGCCCAAAGCCCAACCAAAGTAATCGGGCACGCGATAAGGATCTTCTATTCATAGAATAGATATCCTTACCCAGATAAGCACCACGAGTGCGAAGAGTAAGGAGCAAGAAACCCACGTGGTTTCAACCCCTATATAAGGAATGATATATTCTCATTCAAAGGTACGATATACAAACCTTAAACTCTCTACGAGAACCCTAAATCGATTACTTACTCTCACGCCGGAGTCTAATCGGGGGAGACAATCCCTCGATAAGCCTAACGGTGTTGTTTTATTTTCTTAGTACGCAGGTAACAAGTGCTAAGAAGAGAATTGGTACGAGAGCAAGAGCCCAATAACCAGGTACGTCCAATTTTGTATCAACAAGTGGCGCCATCCGTGGGACCCTACTAAGAACTAGAATGACGAAACATAAGAATTCAAGCCAGCGGACTCCGCATTCAGAAAAGCGTGACCATCAGAGGAAGAATCAACAAGATCCGACCTCCAGACAAGTTGCTGGTACAACCAGCGCACCTGGTCACCACGAGGCAGGAACAACCCCACCTCATCTAGCAGTAGAACTGCCTATAAGGACTACCCAAGTCACACCAGTGGTCTTAAGCGTTGAAGAACTCCAGCGTACCCTCTTCACCACTCCTCATCAAGCCACACCTGCAGTGAACAACACTGCGCCGCCAGGCGCACCTGACCGAAACAGGGTGCCTAATACTGAGGCAGAAATTCTTGCAATAACTGAGGACACACCTGATCTAACTTTGGGAAACTTTGTATCCCAAAATTATGAAACCCTAACCGCCCTCATGCAAAAAGAAGCAACAAGAAGAGCAAGCGCGGGTCTACAAGCCCAACTCAATTTTGCTCCTGAACGCGATCCATCACCATTGCGTCACCCACGAGGAAGACGCGCAGAACGTACCACTATCCATGATAGGTTGGGTATGATATCTGATTCACAATACTCAGGAGACAGCGAGAGGCGCACCAATGTCCACTCCAGACTTGGCAGTCGGGGAATACAAGATCGATTAGGGCCTCAACATTCGCCAAGCCAAGGATCTTCCAAACCTGGGAGTAGGAGGATTCAAGACAGATTGGGGAGAAGAAGATCCCCAAGCAGAGATCCCTCAAGCTCTTCTTCTGAAAGAAGCCGGTGCAAGCGCCGAAAAAGAGACTACCCTTCTTCCAGCGACTCCTCGGACAACGAGGATAAAGAAACAGGACACTGGAAGTCAAGAGGAAGACGTCGCGAGGAAGAGAATGAAGATATATCTCTCCCATGGCAACGCCAGAAAATTGATGCGTTTACACGGCGCATCAGCGATTACTCAGACCGCAAACGCAGGCGCATGCCCGCTAACGTGAAAACATATGATGGAACAGGTGATCCAGACGATCACCTAAAAATTTTCGAATCAGCCGCAACTATCGAAAATTGGCCACAGCCTGTGTGGTGCCACATGTTTAATTCCACATTAGTAGGAAACGCGCGCACATGGTTTAGCAAACTCCCACGTAGGAGCATCGGTGGATTTGAGGAATTACGGAAAGCATTCCGCCTCAACTTCACCCAGCGAAAGAAGTGCACTAAAAACCCTGTGGAGCTAGCAAGAGTGAAACAGCGTCAAGGGTAACCAACCAGCGCTTTTATGGAACGTTTCAAGGATGAGTGCATACAAGTCAAAGCATGTCCTGAAATCCTAAAAATTTCAGGGTTCATGAATGGGATCAATAACCCAGAACTCATCCGGAAGCTGAACGACAAAGTTCCACAGACCTTTGATGAGTTAACAAAGCGCACTAGATCCTTTATACAAGGAGAAGCAGCTGCTGCGGATAGCAAAAAAGGTTATTCAAACTATAGGCAACAAGAACAGCCACGGAGACAATCTAATGATCAGAATAACAACCGCAGCAGGAGTTATCGCAGTGGAAGAGACAACGACAAATATACTCCTCTCATAAAAAATCCGAGAGAAATATTTGTAACAGAAGGTGCGAACTTCCCAAAACCACCACCAATACGCACTGCAGAAGAAAAGCGCTTAGGTAGTGGATACTGCGAGTACCATGGCCAAAAAGGCCATACAACTAACGAGTGCGTCCAACTAAAACAACTAATTGAAAAGCTAGTAAGAGAAGGCAGGATGGACCACCTCGTAAAAAACATCAAAGAGGGAAAAGATAAACAGAGAAACGGGGGTAAGAAAGAACCCCCAAAGGAAAAAGCTGATACTATATACATGATACAATCATGGCAACGCAAGATAAAGCAAAAAGTCAGCCAAAAATTCTCTCCAGAAAAAGAAATATCTTTCCCTACTATAGCTGCGGACAACGCAGTCGTAGAGCCTCTAACTATTGAAATACATACAGGAGGACATGATATCCACCGCATGTACATCGATGGAGGAGCATCCGCAGATATCCTGTACGATCACTATTTCAAAAGACTGCGACCCGAGATTCAAAGTCAATTGATACCAGCAACAACGTCATTAACAGGATTCACAGGAGAAAAGATCTGGCCCATAGGGCAGTTACGCTTGTTGGTGGTCGTAGGAGATGAACAACACTCAACCACAACATGGATAAACTTTATGGTAATAAAGTCCCCTTCACCATACAATGGTATCATTGGGAGACCGGGAATATCATCCATGCGCGCTGTACCATCCACAGCGCACGGAATGCTTAAATTTCCAGTGGAAGGAGGAGTTGTCACCCTCTATAACACAACAGTACCACCAAGAGAATGCATCGCAGTAACAACTGAAGCAGAGACTATTCCAGAACAGTGCACGGAAAAAACGCCAAATTTAAAAGTCGCCATTCATCCAGATTATCCGGAACAACAAGTTTCGATTGGAGGATCTTTATCTGACAAAGGTAAAGCAGCTGTATGCGCACTCTTGCAGAAGAACCTAGACATCTTTGCATGGGAACCAAAGCATATGACGGGAGTACCGCGCTCTATCACAGAACATAAGCTACAAATCCGACAAGGATACCCTCCAATACGACAAAAGAGACGCGGCCAGGCCCCAGATCGTGCAAAGGCTATTCTGGAAGAAGTACATAAGCTCGTGGATGCAGGCATCATGCGCGAAGTATACTATCACGACTGGCTTTCTAACCCAGTTATGGTAAAGAAGAGCCATAGCAGTTGGAGGATATGCGTGGACTTCACGGACCTCAACAAAGCATGTCCGCAGGACTACTATCCACTGCCAGAGATAGACTGGAAGGTCGAGTCCTTGTGCGGATACCCTTTTAAATGCTTCCTAGATGCATATAACGGGTATCATCAGATCCAGATGGCAGTGGAAGATGAAGAAAAAACAGCTTTCCACACCAGTCAAGGAGTATACTGCTACACAAAAATGCCTTTTGGCCTGAAGAACGCAGGCGCGACATATCAATGACTGGTGGACACAGCCTTCGAAAAACAAGTAGGCCGCAACTTGGAAGTCTATGTTGACGACCTTGTCATCAAAAGCCATACAGAGGACGAATTGGTGCGCGAGATCGAGGAAACATTCAGAACGTTGGGGCGAATAAACATGAAGTTGAATCCCAAGAAGTGAACCTTTGGCGCAACTGAAGGCATGTTCCTTGGATATTTGATAGAACCCGATGGAATCAAACCTTGCCCAGAGAAGAAAAAGGCTGTTATTGATCTCCCCTCCCCGCACACACTCAAAGAAGTCCAGTCACTGAATGGAAAGTTAGCAGGGCTAAACCGCTTCTTATCTAAGTCAGCAGACAAATCTCTTACCCTCTTTAAAACACTCACGAAGTGTACAAAAAAGGGAGACTTTCGCTGGATTAACGAAGCAGAGGAAGCTTTCCACAACTTAAAAACCATCTGGCATCCCTTCCCAAACTCGTCGCACCGCGACCAGGGGAAGAACTAATCATGTACTTATCGGCAACCCATGGAGCAGTCAGCGCAGTACTATTGACAGACAGGGACTTCGTCCAGACACCCATATATTTTATAAGCAAAGCCCTAAAGAAAACAGAGGCTAACTACAGTGCTATGGAAAAGCTGGTCTTGGCTCTATTGTTCGCAGCCAAAAGGCTGCGCAGATACTTTCAAGCGCATCCAATAGCTGTAATCACTGATCAGCCAATTAAACAAGTTATCTCTAAGCCTGACGCATCAGGACGTTTACAAAAATGGAGTGTACTGCTAAGTGAGTATAACATCTCATACAGACCGCGCACTGCAATCAAAGGACAAGTCTTAGCCGATTTTATCGTGGAGAAGCCAGACAGTGACAGCCCGACATCTGCAGCTAAAACAGATTTACAGGAACCCTGGATTCTGTTCACAGATGGGTCTTCATGTGTAGATGGATCAGGCGCAGGCCTTATTCTTACAAATCCAGAAGGTATGGAATTCACCTATGCGCTACGCTTTGAATTCACGGCCACAAACAATGAGGCAGAATATGAAGCCCTACTAGCCGGACTACGCATCGCAATCCAAATGGGTGTTCGCAACATAGAAGCAAATGTAGATTCGCGGCTAGTTGCTAACCACGTGCTAGGTGAATATGAAGCCAAGGATGAACACATCATCCAATACCTGGAAAAGACAAAATCTTTGATCAAAAACTTTGATAGGTTCACAATAAAACAGGTGCCTAGAGGAGATAACAGGAAGGCGGACGCACTCAGCAAGATCGCATCCACAAGCTTCGCACACCTCTCAAAACAGGTATTGGTAGAAACCCTAAAAAAAGTCAATATTGGAAATGGAGATATCAACGGTGATAGAGGAACAAGATCCTACATGGATGACACCTATCATCGAATTTATTAGCAAGGGAATCCTACCCCAAGATCATAAAGACGCTCGAAGAATACGGCGCACAGCGCAACGATTTGAATTACGCGACAACGTACTCTATCGACGGTCTTTCTTACAGCCATGGCTCAGATGTGTTGGACCCCTTCAAGCAGACTACGTACTCCGCGAAATTCACGCTGGATCATGTAGTATGCACTCAGGGCCACGATCCGTGGTGGCAAGCGCTCTAAGGTCAGGATACTATTGGCCAAAAATGCATCGCGATGCACGCGATCTAATAAGAAAATGCAGCAATTGCCAAGTACATAGGCCAATTCCGCACCGACCACAACAAGAGCTAACACCAATTACCTCACCATGGCCATTTTACAAATGGGGTATTAACATCGCAGGACCTTTCCCTGTCACAGCTGGAGGAGTAAAGTTCCTCATCGTAGCCATAGACTACTTTACGAAGTGGATCGAAGCAAAAGCGGTGGTGAACATCACGGGAAACCAAGTCAAACGCTTTGTCTGGGACAACATTGTCTGTCGCTTCGGACTACCGGGTGCGATCATATCAGACAACGGAAAACAATTCTGTGATAACCCATTCAAAGATTGGTGCGCACAATTGAACATCACACAACACTTTGCTTCAGTCAAACACCCACAAACCAATGGCCTAGTTGAGCGCGCAAATCGCAGTCTAGGCGAAGGAATAAAAGCGCGCCTTGACAGACACAAAGGAAGGTGGGTAGATGAGCTCTCGCATGTCTTGTGGGCGCATCGCACAACAATCAAAAACAGTACTGGCGACACGCCATTTCCCTAGTCTATGGAACAGAAGCCGTCATACCAGCTGAGATAGGAATGCCAACTATACGCACAGTAGAGGTTAACATCACGAAAAACGACGAGGAACGGCGCATAGACTTAGACATACTGGAAGAAAGACGCGAACGCGCAGCTATACGCGAAGCAAAGGCTAAGGCAAAAATGAAGAAGTATTATGATGCAAAGGTCAAACACACTTCATTCAGACCAGGAGACTTTGTTTACCGCGCCAATGACGCGAGCCACGCAGAAGACACAGGCAAGCTCGGACCTAAATGGGAAGGACCTTACGAGGTTACAGACGTGCTTGGCAACGGCGCATACAGACTGCGCGATATGGAAGGCCAAGACCTAGCGCGCACCTGGAACATCTGCAATCTTAAAAAATGTTACTTCTAGGCTACGGCCCTTACACAGACACCCTCGCATCCTACGTGATGCCCAATAAGTGTTTGTTTTTTCTTTCCTAGGATTTGTATTTTCTATTTTTTCAAAAACTTGCAAGTATCAATAAAATGTTATGGTTTCTAGTTAACTCCATAGCGTATTTTACTTTATTGCATATATGTCAATATTGTTTATCTTATACTTTTGCCTACATGGCGTGCATGCACCACTTAAAGACCCACGACGGCATAAAGGATGAGTTAACCTACTAATTCACTCGTTGAGTAAGAGGGTTGCAAACCCATCAACATTGGATCACGTATCCTTGCTAAGCGCCTTACTCTTGAGACGTCGAGGTAAGTTTTGCGTTCGCACCCCACGACGGATGCGCACATACTAAGTACACTGTACAAGCTTAGCAACATAACGAGCCAAAACATTTGGTCAAATAATAAAACTTCGCAAACAACGCAAGTATAATTTTTAAAGTTACGCACTTAACGCGCCAAGACACTTGGTCAAACCTTCGCAAACAATGCAAGTATAATTTTTAAAGTCACGCACTTAAAAACACTTGGTTAAATAAGTTGGCAAACAATGCAAGTATATTTTAAGTCACGAACTTAAACAAAGAATTCTTATTCATAAGTTATTTACAAAAATTACAAGGCAGAACATAATATACAAAAAGCCTATATGTTATGGCGATGCTCAGGACTCTCCTCCAGAGCGGCGGAACTCCCCGCTTCCTGCAGCCTCCTCAAAGTTAAAGCATCCTGCATAGATACGGTCGGAACGCTTACAGGCACACCATCTGACCTGGGATGTGTGCAGCGCCAATGCCACAGATCACTGCCTTACCCTTAATACCCTTCTTCACAGCAACCCTCTGCTCATGTCGCTCCAACACCTCTTTCAAGGGAATCTCCCTCTCAAGAACAAAGGGTTTGAGGATGTCGCGAGGCCGCGCGAACACAGGAACTTGAAGCTGGGAAACATCAGGTTTCAGATAGTAATCTGATTCGCCTTCCCCATTCTCCCCAAGATGGCGCTGCAATGTCAACACCGCCATCAGTACATCTATGGGGTCATCTTGATCGCGCTCCAGCCTCCCAATGTGCGGCAGCTCAAGAACCTTCAACCCTGCCATTGCCTGCAGCAACTCATCATAAGCAGTAGGGCTGTACCCAGGGACTTCCGCCAGGTCCTTCTTCAGCAACTTGGCCTCGTGGAGATCCTCCATAGCCTGTGATCTACCACGCGCCATCGCGCAATGCACCACCTTCCCAAAGGCGTCCTTCACCTCTTGGGACTCTAGCGTGCCCATGGCTGCCAGGCGCAGCCCATGGCTAATCAACCACCTACATTCACAAAGACAATTTGTGTCAGTAAAAAAGCATGGCGATAAAGTTACTCTAAAAGAGAATAAAATAAAAAGAATACCTGCGCTCAGCAATAGTAGACATCAAGTGTGGATACAGCTCCTCGTCATACTCTATACTGAGGGCGCGCAGCTTCTCCTCTTGCAACGCAATCATCTTCTCCATGCGCTCCTGGAACTCCTGGACGCTGGCATGATGCTCAGCCCTCTTCCCATCAAGGTATGCCACCGACCAGGTCGCTTTAGCCTTTATCTGATTAAGCTTAGCCCTCGCATACCTAAGGTCGGCTAGCATACTCACCTTATCCCCAGCGATCTTTTCCGCATACGCCCGCGAGGCCTCCAACTCCACTTGCGCATTAGCCAACTGCGCACGGAGTCTCGCCAACTCCTCATCCTTCTGGGCAAGAGCACTGCTCTCCCCGACATACTTCTCTTTTAGCTGAGCCACCAGCTCAGCTTGGCGCGCAGCGGTCGCAGCCAGCTCATCCATCAGCTGCTGCGCCTCGCCACCATCAGCAACCTTGGCTTTCCCCTCCCTGTTTTCATTCTGTGGAGAGGAAACCTCATCAACGAAGACTCCATCATTCTTCGCAGCATCATCCCTACGCAACAAAAAACAGTTAGTAAATATTACAACAAGTAATATGATATAAAAAAAAAAAGAGAAAGATGATAAAAACGCAGACACTTACAGAAACGGAGAAGCCTCATCAACCTTCAACCGTGCGCCAGAAGTGAATGTCAACTCCGCGTCCCTAATGACGTGTCGACGCCTCTTCCTGGTGCCACTGCCTCCAGCCTCTCCCTTGCGCTTAACATTCTGCGCAACTTCCTCTTTCAGTACCTCCTCAGGATTAAGGATTTTTATGCTGTCAGACGACCCCGATCGCGCCTCCTTGTGCGCCACCTCCACAGTGGGCGCCACCTCCGCATCGGGCGCCACGCTCTGAACAGGCGTCACTTGGAGCGGTGGTGTGTTCTCAGGAACCGCCTCTGGCAGGGCGGTCAAATGACCCTCTGTCGCCTCCAGTAGGGGCTGCTCACCTTCCCTCAGAGGGCGCACCCCTATAGTTACCAGCTTCGGCTTGTCCAGCTTAACCACAACAAATAGATCCATCTCTGCGCACATCAATAAAGCAAGAAAGAAAAAAAAAGGGATTAGTTATTAAAAGCGCACATACACAAAAGACTTACAAAGCTTGAAGTAGAAGGGATGAACACCCACCCCGGCCATCCTCACTCAGGAAAGTGGGCACCTCATCCGCAGCGCCAAAATAAGCGCGGCTCAACCCCATATGTACCAAAAACTCCTCCGGATAGGGGTTAATGGCCAGTCGGTTGGCATCTAGAGTCTGCGCGTCAGCCAGCCTGTAGGAACCGGGTGCGGGGCGCCCATCCCTTGGCAATGTATCCTGAGTATAAAACTCATAGGGAAAGGGAAAGACCACGTCATCAACCCAAAAGAAGTACTCCCTCCAATTCTTTAGGGCGTCAACTTTCTCTGTATAACACTGAAGTGCCCAACCATTTGACCACGTCGTGTGGTAAAAGGAGCGGAACAAGGCCACGGTCGGTTCTATCGCAAGTAAACGGTAGTTTACTTCAAAATTCGACACCTTAGCCGCACCTATACAGTGCAGTTGAGAGATGTGAAGGCGATAGTGATTGAGCAAATCGCTCAGAAAAATAGATATGGGTACACGATAATTCGTGTACTCAAAGAATTTCGTGTATAGCCCTATTTTCCCTTCGGGGAAGTCAGCTATACACGCGTCCACATCTGGAGCCTCTGGATGGACATCTAGAGGCACGAAATAGTCGGATGTAAATTCAGTAACATCCTCGATGGACATCGCAGAGCGAAAATTCTCTAACTGTGCAACCATCTTCATCAAAATACTAAGTGAGACGCACACAAATTACCTACGAAAATATGGTATTTTTCTTCGCAAAAAAAAAAAAAATAAAAATAAAAAAAATAAAAAAAAAAAGCTGTCAAGGAAGGTGAATAGTGATAAGTGTGTGTTTTACTGTGTGATTGTAAAAAATGGGGTGGTGACTCTTATATAGGGAGTGGTAAAAACCCTAGTTTCTCTCCACGTGGAACCCACTCACAGAAATCGTATGGCTAGGAGCTGAACCGGTACATGCACTTTTTCCCGATTTCCGAGGGCTACGTGGACACCACCCCCGATTTTCGAGGTATCCGTTTGAAATACTTATGGTTAGGTGCTTTGCACTTGAAAATAGGCGGCAATATTTCCTTGACCTCCCGCCACGCTTACCGCTGATAATATTAAGTCTAGTATCCGCGGCTACGAGCCGCGTACACTAGACTGGGGGGACATGATGACGTATAGTCTATATTTGGGCCACGAGCCCAAACGATAAACATTACTTGGCCCAAACCCACCACGAGTGGGCTATTATAACGAATAATGGGCCATAATAATAACGGCTTGGGCTCACGAAGCCCAAAGCCCAACCAAAGTAATCGGGCATGCGATAAGGATCTTCTATTCATAGAATAGATATCCTTACCCCGATAAGCACCACGAGTGCGAAGAGTAAGGAGCAAGAAACCCACGTGGTTTCAGCCCCTATATAAGGAATGATATATTCTCATTCAAAGGTACGATATACAAACCTTAAACTCTCTACGAGAACCCTAAATCGATTACTTACTCTCACACCGAAGTCTAATCGGGGGAGACAATCCCTCGATAAGCCTAACGGTGTTGTTTTATTTTCTTAGTACGCAGGTAACAAGTGCTAAGAAGAGAATTGGTACAAGAGCAAGAGCCCAATAACCAGGTACGCCCAACTTTTGTATCAACAATAGCTATACATTGTGAGCACAACAATGTAACTCCTTTCATCAGGTATAACTAGACAACTCAAGTCTTTGTCATTTGTACGGATAAAAGCTCGAACAAGGATCTCGAAGAATCATGCATCCAACCAACCCCGATATCTTCAAGATACTAAGTACATGCACCCGTGAAATTCCACTTCAACCTCAAATAACTAATAAAGAATTAACCCCGTAGTTACATCTTATGGTTAAATGCCCAAAACTAGCCTTTTGACGGTTTTAAGTAAATTTGATAATGGTTCCCGATCTTGTCAAATTGTATCCCCGTGAAAATTTGTGTAAATCAAAATACCACTCCTTTTTGCCAACTAATGTACAAACCTTGAGTTCATGTATTAACAAACATTAGATGTAAATTCATTTCAGCACACCTTATTGTCCAGTCCATTTACTTGTTTCAGCCCAATTATGCATTGATATACCAGCTTAGCCCACAAAATAATACACGCAAGTTCAATTTTTGTGATATATCTTTTACGCTCAAAAATGAATTGTCAGCCTGGTCCAAAAATGATATGATAAAACCCGATCCAATACACACCAGGTATAATAAGTGATAACCTAATCACACTCACTTAACACAACCCTAAAAATTCTCACATCACCTCAACCCTAATATCAACTTCATCCGCCCCCTTCTAACTTTTATCACTGGTACGCAGCAAAGAAATAGCTCCCATCTCATCATCTCAATAATCTCACCATCTATCACAATCACAACAACCATCTATGTCATCCTAATCTCATATCGATATAACTATCTCATCTTACAAATCATCATTATCAATAAAATAAATTCCAATCTATTAATCTTGTTACAATTCGAATACCATACAAACAAACCTTCGTTTGTTGCTTTTTGTTACGACAACCCAATTCCAAATACAACAAGATTACCTTTAGTATGTTACACGAACCACCCACCAATCTATTTTGTGGAACAAGGCTTTAAGATCTTGGAAGGGTTTCAGGTAGGTTATATGTTGCACGGTGTTATTTGAGTTTAGATCGAAACAAAGAAATGGGTATAACATATATGTTATTACTCATTCTTTAGGTTTTCGGATATTATTACAAGAAATAGATATGTGATGATTTCTTTCGTGTGTATGAGGACTTTCGTAGTCAGATTAATTTATATAACACACGAAAAGAGAAGCTGAGATCTTGTAATAATGTTTGCGTTTGAGTCTAGTAGTAGGTTTGGACATGGGATTTAGATTAGATGTGTAGTTGGTAGAAATGGTTTATGGGTTGTTTGTGGACCGATGCTTGTAAGGCACTTGTCTTCATTAATCTCGTACTTACGTTTGATTTTTACTTAATGGTTCTTTGAAGTTAGAACGACGATGGTTACTACTGAGGTCCTGTTAGAGTCGTGGTATATTGGTTTTGTCTATGGTCTTGTCTGTCTTCAGCTTCATCTCCTATTCCCCTCTTTTTTTTCGATGTGGACACTTTACGCTAAACCTTTTGCGTAACCAGATCTTACGCGTAAACATGATGTTGACTTTTGCGTAATGAACCTTATGCGTAAGCTGGGTCTTTTGCGTAAAACCCATCTTTTGCGTAAGTATTACGTGTAAGATGAGGGTTTTTCGCCTAAGATGAACCTTACCCATAACTTTCCAAGTTATGTGTAGCAAATCAGAAGTTTCGCGTAGAAAGAGGGTTTTGACCCGTTGACCATTTTCCGGCGTACTTTTCCGACCATTATTCCGACCATATTTTCCGGCTGCTTTTTCAGACCAATATTACCAGATTTTCAGACCAATATTTTGTGACCAGTTTTTGACCACGGTATTTTGACCACAAAATTCTACACGGGTTTTGGTACAAAAGTCCAAAATATGATATGCTTGCCAAAAACTGTTAACGGACTGATAATAACCCATAATAAGTAGTTTGTATAAAACAAAATAAAGAATACAAGACTTTTTGAACCATTAAATTTGTAGAAACTGTTACCACCAGAGTATATAAGAAAATCATATAAAAAACATTAACAGCCTACAAAAGGTGAATTTTTTTTGACAAGATTTGACCACAAAATCAACCAAAACTAATAACGAGGCTCTGATGCCACTTGTGGGATCATGGTTTTGATTGACTATTGTGATTCGGGAGGTCGTGTATGATGAAAGAATAAGAACTCCATGGTTATAGAGATAGAGTAAAGAGTAAAGGGAAAACTAAGTGTTTTATTGATAATGAAAATGAAAGAGTTACACTAAGTCTCACCCCTCCATGGAAGTATGGAGGGGTATATATAGCCATACATACACACCACTTTACAATAATGACGTTTCTAGTACCTGTGTATTAGGCTTACATGATAACTAATGTAATCCTGTTAATGTTGTCACATTTAACTGTTAGGAGTGATCCCAACAACTTAGTAAAGAAAAGGAAAATATACAATTAAGTGTTGA
The DNA here is from genome assembly GCA_030686995.1 of Artemisia argyi. Lineage (NCBI taxonomy): Eukaryota > Viridiplantae > Streptophyta > Magnoliopsida > Asterales > Asteraceae > Artemisia > Artemisia argyi. The sequence goes on from CM060702.1 coordinate 131,282,743, forward strand.
AACACTTGAGTATACTTCTAAGGGTGTTCAACAGATAATTGAGCCTTAATTAGTGCACAAAGCAAAATCAGGTTTAGGATATAACTCTATTGCACCTCCCCATAGAGGTATGTTTGTGCCACCAGGTATTGACTTAGCTCACACTGGCCTAGATGAGTTTAAGAAGCCTGAATTTCCACCTTATGGTCCTAAGGCACAAGAGAACAATTGTGAAAATCAGGCTGATGAGATACCTAAAGGTACAAATGAAACAAATTTTGTTAAATTTGTGCCTGAGTTTAAGCCTGAAATTAAGCCAGAGACTAAGCCTGAAGCTAAGACAGAGGTTAAGGTAGAAGTTAAACATGTTCCTAGCGTGGCTAAACAAGGATATAAGAAACCAATTAGGAACAATGTTAGATATGCTGAGATATATAGATCAGTACCTAGGGCAAATCAAAGAAATTGTAATTATATGAAGTCCCAACAACTAGGTGGTGATTTTGTGATGCAAAACAAGACATGTTTTTATGTGGAAGCTTTGACCATTTTGCTGCTTATTGTGATAACAACTCATGGAAAAAGGTGAATTAAGGGAATACAAGGGTAAATGGGAATAACCAAGTTAGAGTGAACAACCATTTTTCAAAGCAAAATCACTCTAATGTTCAAATTGTACCCAGAGCAGCCATGCTTATGTCTGGAGTTAAACCACTTTCTACTAATAGACCAAACAGGACTGTTTATAACTTTCCAACTATTTCATGTGCAAGACCAAGAAGTCCAAATTACGAAGCACAAATAGTTACTAAGTCCTTTTTCAAGAATACGGCTAGGCAAAATCAAAAATGGGCACCTAAAGTTCCAAATGCTCAGCCAATAGTTCCAACTGTTAAGCCAAAAGTTGAAATTGTTAAGCAAAAACAAGTTGTTAAGGGAAATATGGGAATGGTATGAAAGCTACACTGCAATGGGTTTAGAGACCAATCATAGGTGAGAAAGCATTAATGACCTTAAAGAAACATACTTTTGTTGATGAAAAGGGTAAAGTCAAGTTTGTTATGGCTTGGGCTCCAAAAGCTTAAATGCTTTGGTCATTATGTGTTGTTAGTCTCGCACTTAATTGTTTCAAATGAAAAATTCTATGTTTTTCTTAGCTTTAGACTAACACTTGCAGGTAATCTAAGTTGTTTTTACTTGCATTGGATATAGTGTGCTTTGGATTGACATATGTGTTGTAAGACACACAATAAATGGTTATTGGTTCACCGTGTCTCACCCACATAAGAACAAACTAGTCCAAAGCAAACGGATCCATTTATGTTTGATAGTTTACCAAAAACTATATGGTTATCAACTCACCATATCTCACTATGAAGAGTTGGCTAGTCCATAGCAAATGGCTAATGGTAAAGACATATCAAATCTGTTGATAGCTGATAGTTTGCTAAAAACTATGTTTGATCAGGGTACTTTACTTGTTTTATATTCCTACTGTTCATTGAAAATTTTTGGAAAAAGTTTGTACTGATAGTGCAAAGTTAGTACTGATAGTGTAAAGTTTGTACTGATGTTCTAGCCGTTACAACTGTTGTGTCAGTAACTAATTTTTAATTCTAGCTGTTGGGTAAAACCATTTTGTTACCATACTTATAGGGTTAATTTAACAAGAGAAATTATCTTCTTTCTAAAATTTCACATTATTTACTTTCCATAAGATCTTTCTCTCTTGCGCAAGTTTCTCAAACCCTAGTAGTATTATTATAAAATCCCAATTGGTTATCATAAATCTTCAATTCACATACATCCATTCACTCATATCCTTATTTTATCAATTGTCAATGGCTGTACTAAGATTTGGTGACCAACACAATGAAGTGGCGTTTTTGGAGAAAACAGAGGAGAAGGGTGGACCCAATATCTGGCAGATAATTGATTATCTCAACAACTCCTACATCAAATATGCCTTAACTGTAAGTCCTACTCTCTATTCCTCACAACTCAATCAGTTTTGGATTATTGCTAAAGCCATAACACTTGAGGATGATGATGAGGATACAGCAATACCTGCTCTCAATGCAACTATTGATGGCCAAATAATTTATGTTACTGAGAAGTCCTTGAGGAGACATCTTCGCTTCGATGACTCTAATGGTACCATATAAATGGCCAACAAAGACATTTTAATTGCTATTTCAAATTTGGGGTATGATACATCAAATGGTAGATTGACTTTTAATAAAGGATGTTTTTCACCCCAATGGAGATTTTTAATTCATAATCTTCTTCACTGTTTGAGTCCCAAAAGATCATCATGGGAGCAGTTCAATAGTAATATTGCTACTGCTCTTGTGTGTTTTTCATAGCATGAAAAATACAATTTTTGAAAATTAATTTTTGACCATATGGTGAAGAATGCAGATTCTCCATATAAGTTTTTATTGTACCCAAGGTTTGTTCAACTGATTTTAAAAGAAAAATAAAGCATCTTACTTCCTCACACCAGAACTATTGCTACTCCTTGTCCGCAACAAAAAGTTTTCCAAAACATGACCATGAGTACACAAGGTTGGAATGGGGAAGAAAGACCTTTATCAGATGCTATGCTTTCTATTCTAACATAGGTACAGGGTTCTAGGTCAGTAAACCCAACTGATCCTCAAATCACACCCATTGTGGTTCCTTCCACATTCCACATACCAGCTGATACGTAGGAATCGCACCAGGCTTTACCTCTCGAGGGATCTCGAGAAGCTTACAAACCCCACCAGGCAGTGTACCTGATCGTTGTAGTATAGTATAGTGACAAGTACCGGGGGATTGATCGTTCAACCCAGGAATAGTGTCGCTAGGATTAGAAAGTCTCCCAAACTAAGTCTAGAGGTGAGGGATGATTCTTTTTTTTTTTTATGTTTTATAAAAGCAAGTAAAATCTCGGGTTTTGGAAGAGTGGGCGGAATTAGTTGCTAGCCAACTAACCCAAATAACTAAAGATGCAATCAAAATAAAATAACAGAAATGAAATGAGACTAATTATACTAACTTGGTGTAAACAATGATGGGGAAAGTTGTGTTTACTTAGGTTTCATTACTCCCTAGATATCTTTTACAGGTTGATAGCTTGTTACAATTGCATGGTTGACGGGTCATATTCCTTAATATTAGTCGTAAGGCCGTGTACAATATTCCCTAACTCTATAGGATCCTACTTCACTCCTATGTCGAGCCGTTAGAAGCTCCTAACATGGGATCATTAGAATTCTCCTACGCATTAAATACAACCAAAAATCGTAGTACACCTTCGATCATGTTTCTTAAGACGTTCAAGCAAGTTACCAATGGAAGTCTACCAGTTTTCTTAAGCCTAACATCGAATACAATCATCGGTAACAACTATAAACAAACAATCAACCCATAATTAACATCTAGGCTTCACTACGTCTAAGCAAACACAAAGGAAATCTAGCCGAGCATGTTAAATTGAAGACAAGCGTAAGGTATATTCAAACAACACATAGACATATTGATTGAATTGAAAGAGTACTTATCTCAAATTGAACATGAAAGTTTCAAAGGGTTGAAACCCTTGAAAAAGGTGGAAAATTCAACCTAGGGGTTTTCCCTCAAGGTTGCACACTAATGAATGAAATTTGGAAAACTATATATAGATTACAAGGGGTGATGGCATCATTTATTGGGTTGTGACGCCGTCAACTCGCCGCCTATAATTAAATCGTATTGCCTAGATCCAATTGTGACGCCGTCATGTGTAAATTTCTTTTATGCCGTCACTAATACTTGGACCATGACAGCCTTGGGTGACGCCGTCATCTCCTATGCACAAAACTCTCTGGATCGTCACATGTATTGTCCACATCCACCTCTTTTGTAACTCTTGACGCCGTCATTAAGGAACTTGTGACGCCGTCAGGTACTGTTCCCAGCAAGGATAATTAAGACTTTGTCGTTTTCTTCACTTTTATGCTCCAGAAACGTCCAAAATGCTTCCGTTTCCAGATTTCTCTCCAAAAGTACCTAAAATTACAAAAGGAATGATTTAGGGCAATATTTGATCAAATAATCACGAATCCAGGCTTAAATGACCCCCTAAAGTGGTTCACTTTTCGCCTCATCAAATACCCTTACACTTGAGATTTGCTTGTCCTCAAGCAAATGCGCTTTTATTCTAATCAAAATACAAGTTAGGGGTCATTTAACACTAATATAAAAGCAATTACAACAAATAATCGTTCCACTAAAGACCAAAGACAAGCACGGAGGTCATACACTAGCACCTCGCAAATAGTGTTTAGATACTCACATCTCTCGGGTGTAATAAAGTATATATCTGATGAGGCGAAAAATGATCCGTTTTTAGGGGGTCATTTAAGCCCGAATCCGACTTTATTTGATCAAATATTGCCCTAAATCGTTCCTTTTGTGATTTTAGGTGTTTGGAGAGTGAATTCTGGAAAAGAAGCCATTTTGGACGTTTTTGGAGCATAAAAGTGAAGAAAACGGCAAAGTATCAATTTTCCATGCTGAAGACACTAGGTGACGGCGTCAAGAGTTACACCCTGACGGCGTCAGACATCTAGAATAAAACACCGTAGTTGATGACGGCGTCAAAATCCATCCTGACGGCGTCAAAGTCCCAAGAATAAAATACCGTAGGTGGTGACGGCGTCACATAGGCCGTCATAAGTAGATCAAGGCCGTCCGAGGAAGTATTTGGCGGCGAGGTGACGGCGTCACATGCTTGTCTTGACGCCGTCAGCCCAGTTTTCCTATATATAGTTTTCTAGTTTTTTCATTAAAAAAGAGAGAAGTTTTGGTGAAACCCTAAAGACGAATTTGGTGCCTCTTTTACAGGTTTTTCAAGGGTTCCAAACCCTTGATACCTTGCATTGTAATTGAGATAAGTGTTCTTCTAATTCAATCAATATGTCTATGTGTTGGTTGTTTATATCTTGTTCTTGTCTCAATTCCATTATGCTAGGCTAGATCTCTCTTGTGTTTGCTTAGATCTAATGAAACCTAGATGTTGATTATGTGTTGATTAGTTGTTTATTCTTGTTCTTGGATGAATGATTTATATGTTAGGCTTAAGAAAACTAGCAGATCTCCAAATGGTAACATGCTTGAACGTCTTAAGAAACATGAACCGAGGCATACTAGGTCTTTATTGGTTGTATTTAATGCATGAGCCACTGTTTACAATCCCTATAGTTGTGCTGGGTCATGGTGTAGGAGGAGATAAGAGCTCATAGAGTTGGGGAGTTATGTATGCCACCCCACGAATGGTATTAAGGAATACAATCCGTCATCCATACAAGTATAATAAGTAATTAACGTGTAAAAGATATCTAGGGAGTAATGAAGTCTAAGTAAACACAATTTCTCCAATTACTGCTCACAACATTAGTATAATTTAGTTTAATTTCATTTTCAGTATTTTATTTTGATTATATATTAGTTTTGGGTTAGTTGAATAGCAACTAATTTCTCCAATTACTGCATACAATCTTGCCCTACCATCCAAAATGATACATCATAGGGAATGTACATTCCCCTTACACTTGAATCTTTACATACTTTACAATAAACTAATCTAATGACTCGAATCAAGATAATCAAAACACTTGGAGTACTTTTTAAGATTAACGCACATATGGGGGTAATATATGATGTTCTTCCCCATTACTCCATAACACAAGTACTTTACCCATGAGTCCCAATCGTCCCAAAACAATATGTACAAGATATGACACGACTTAGCAACCATGTTATCAATTAGATAATTAACTAAGGGTTTAAACAAATAACAATAATGCACTAAAGATAAGTGCATACACGGAAGGCTAAGGTGATTTGGTTGCACATTTGGGTGGGTTGTAACAAATTCTTCCTTTAAATAAGATGCTTAAAGTTAGAAATGAAAAGATAGGCTCGGAGGGGTGTACTAGGGGTTTCGTGTACTAAAAATGAGAACAACGCTAAGGTGTGGGAAAAATTAGTTGACTTTACTAGCCAAGTAATATGAATTAAATGGTCAAGTAATTATGATACGGGTTTAACACAAGGGTGATCCTAATGCCTCTTATCGTGTAGTAAATCCTACTACACGAATGTAGTCTAACTAGCGGTCTCGGGATGCATCACTAACGCAGTTCTAGAATCTAAATGCTACCGGTACACTCACAAGCACTAATAATGAATGCTTTTCCTATCAAATATAAGGGCGAACCTCACATATTTGGGTGGAAATTTTTTTTTGAATGGTACGGTTTTGTGCTAGTCATACAACTCCTATCCATGAGACGCTTGCTAAGGCTAAAGTTTCACTCCTAAATGTTGTAAAAAATTTTAAATTTTGCGCTAAAATTACACTAACAAGTATTTCTCTTAGTTTTATTACACACCTACCATCAAACAAACAAACTCAAGTGCAATAGTATCTTATAAGGTATCATCATTTACCCTCCCCTTACACTTAGGATGAACATTGTCCCCAATGTTCAATTAAAGAATGTAAAAGTAAAATAGGTAAAAGAATGAAAGCAAATACTCCCCTGATTCGTTCGGTGTGGATAGTGTGTTAACAAGGTTAGATCTTCCTCCAAGAAAATGAACATTCAAATTCCCTTCCAGAAAAATAAATCATCTTATTGTCATATATAACCTGTTAAACCTGAGAAAACAAACAAGGTAACCTCGCGTAAAATCGGCGGCAATCTATATATACTAACAAGTCCTAGAAAACAAATTAAGATATAATGCTTGTGGAAAGAATGTTTGCAGATTTCCTGGAGTTTATAAAACTAAAGAATTAACAAAAACTTTAAGACTCCGTTAGAAAAACAAAACTCACAAAATTTCTAGAATTTTACACAAGACGCCGTTAGGAGTTAACTCCTGACGCCGTCAGAAGTGACCTGCAGAAATCTTTACGTTAAGTTGCCGGAAAATTTCTGGAAAAACTTATGTCCTACTTCCTGGAAAATCTTGCAAAACATCATTATGACTCGATACAAGCATTTGACTCTAACAAGCACTAATACACATGTTCATTTAATATTGTGGCGAATCAAGATCAATTTCGTTCTTAGAAACAAATTTGGGGTTTCCCCTTATACTTAGCTTTTGCAAAATACCTTTATATGAAGTTAAGACGAAGTTAAACAACAAAATAAAGCATTTTCACAATTTTAGTTTGAAACATGATTTACTAACAATAAAAATAAAGCATGCATACGGAAGCAAATAACATTCAAACAAATAAATATCACACAAAACATGGGTTGCCTCCCAAGAAGCGCTTTTCTTTATTTTACGTGTCTTGAAGCTAGACTCAAGGTGATGGGCAATTACGTGACCTCATCGTTGGTCTCATTCTCTAGGTCATCTCCAATCTTAGTTTTGTATTCCGGACCCGATTATAAATGTTCTTTATAGAGACCAACCACCTTTTTCTCAATCGCTCCTATAATCCAATTTGCGAATTCCCTATCAACTTATATTTTGGTCCTAGAGTCAAGCAATCCTTATAAAAAAAACTCTTCTTCTCCCATACATAGTCCATGCCCTTTTTCTTATCCTCTTCATTGATGTCCTCAAAAGCACCAATGTTATCCATGTCAAATCGAGGCACAAAACGAAATTCTTTCATTCTATTAGGCATCCTATATGTGATCCTATCAGTTTCATTAGCAAATCGGATCGTTCCTTCTATCTCATCATATTCTAACTTGGATTCTTCAACAAATGGCTTACCAAACACAACATGGGATAAGCAACAATCAATAACACTAGCTAGGTCTTCCACAATCATAAAGTCAACGATATAAGTAAAGTTCCCAACAAAGACATGTAGACCTTTAATCTTCCCAACAAAGTTACAAACTCCACCGGGGTATTTGGGATCTCTTCTAGGTTCAAGTCTTGTTTTCACTATATCATTATAGAGACTTGAGGACATAATGTTGATTGGGGATTCAAAATCAATTTAAGCGTTGTCAATGTGTTTATACCCAATCATACATGGTATCTTAGCATTCTTAGGATCGCCTCTCTTTATCTTAGGGTCAATTCTAGTGAAAGGGGGTCGAGGATTATCAATAAGATTACTATTGTACGCAGTTTCCTCCTTAGTGGGGTATAGATTGAAATAGTCATCTAGCTTCGGATCTATCTCCCCTTCCTCAAGTTCCTCAACAACATCCTCAAAATCCTTAGATCCTAGGTCCTTATTTGAATACAAGGCGGTCGCTAGGTCACAAAATGCATGATCGAGCTCAACATTAATTAACCTATTAAGCTCCCTAAGTTCCCTAATCTCATTCTCAATCTGTTCACGCAAAAAAGCCACTTCTCTAGGGGAAAGGGGTGGATTCGCGTTTTCCATAATAGTCAACGGAATATTCAGTAGATTTAATTTACTAACAAAGGCACGAAGAAAAAGATAGACTAAAGAAAACCTAAAAATAAAAATAAAATCTTAAAAGAAAGGAATCTAGAAAGTAGACCTAATAAAAAGAAATCCTAACCTAGACAATAACTATTCCCCGGGCTGCGGCGCCAAAAACATGATACGTGGGAATCGCACCAGGCTTTACCTCTTGAGGGATCTCGAGAAGCTTCAACCCACACCAGGCAGTGTACATGATCGTTGTAGTATAGTATAGTGACAAGTACCAGGGGATTGATCGTTCAACTCAGGAATAATGTCGCTAGGATTAGAAAGTCTCCTAAACTAAGTCTAGAGGTGAGGGATGATTCTTTTTGTATTTTTATGTTTTATAAAAGCAAGTAAAATCTCTGGTTTTAGAGGAGTGGGCGGAATTAGTTGCTAGCCAACTAACCCAAATAGCTAAAGATGCAATCAAAATAAAATAACAAAAATGAAATGAGACTAATTATACTAACTTGGTGTAAACAATGATGGGGAAAGTCGTGTTTACTTAGGTTTCATTACTCCCTAGATATCTTTTACAGGTTGATAGCTTGTTACAATTGCATGGATGACGGGTCATATTCCTTAATACTAGTCGTAGGGCCGTGTACAATATTCCCTAACTCTATAGGATCCTACTTCACTCCTATGTCGAGCCGTTAGAAGCTCCTAACATGGGATCATTAGAATTCTCCTACGCATTAAATACAACCAAAAATCGTAGTACACCTTCGATCATGTTTCTTAAGACGTTCAAGCAAGTTTCCAATGGAAGTCTACCAGTTTTCTTAAGCCTAACATCGAATACAATCATCGGTAACAACTATAAACAAACAATCAACCCATAATTAACATCTAGGCTTCACTACGTCTAAGTAAACACAAAGGAAATCTAGCCGAGCATGTTAAATTGAAGACAAGCGTAAGGTATATTCAAACAACACATAGACATATTGATTGAATTGAAAGAGTACTTATCTCAAATTGAACATGAAAGTTTCAAAGGGTTGAAACCCTTGAAAAAGGTGGAAAATTCGACCTAGGGGTTTTCCCTCAAAGTTGCACACTAATGAATGAAATTCGACCTAGGGGTTTTCCTATGATGCACCTATCCCAACAAGTAAGACAGTTGGAAGTGCTGAGGGCAGTTCTAACTTTGTGGAATTGATGGAACTTTGTACCAAGCTATCCAAATAGGTAACTACATTGGAGGAAGATTTGGCTAAATCTAAGGAGAGCATCACAAGAAGGTTCACTCTAAGATGATGGACGGGATCAAGAAACTTGAAGATGAAGTGAAGTTGCTCAAAGCCAAAAGAAAGACAAAGATTGTAGATTCTTTTTCAACTTCTACTGTTCATGACTCTAATGGTGATGATGATGAAGATTCCTCCAAACAGGGGAGGAAAACTGATGCACAAACTGAGGGGAGGAGATTAGATTTCATAGAAGAGAGTCTTAACGAAGGTACTCAAGGTGCTGATGAAGGAATTCAACAACAACAATTAGAAGTTCAGCATGAAGAAGGTACTGCTTCTCCAACAGCTCAAGCAGTTCAAATGAAAGAAGGTACTGTTTTCATTCATTGAGAGGAAACTGCTGATGTTGTTTATGAAAGGAAGAGGAAAGCTAAAGGAAAAGCTCCTATGGAAGAAGCAGAGGATTCTCAACCTTTAAAGAAGGTGAAAGAAAGGGAAGTAGCACAAACTGATCATGATGCAGAATTCGCAAGAAAGCTTCAAGAAGATGACAGATCTGTTGCAAGTTTCATGGAGACTCAAAGATTACAAAATATTCAGATGGTGAATGATCCTATTTTGGATTATCAACCAAGTGAAGAAGAAATTGAGTACATGATTAACAATGATCCTGAAGTCAAAGCCAAAGCAGTTCAACTCATTTCTAATTTATCTCTCACAAAAGAACAAAGATCAGCTCAATTGGCAGACTTCATTAGAATGAAGAATGATAAAGCATTGGATAATATGATCAGTTCTATCAAGAAAGGATAGAAGAGACCAAGGGAACCTTCTCAAGCTCAAGTCATAGCTGGAATGAAGAAATTTTTATGTATGCAAGATGGTTGGAAAATGAATCAACTCAAAGGCAAAAGCTATGAAGAAATACAAGTCCTATAACCATAAGCTAGGAAACCTTTTTGTTGTTTAAAAATATGATTTACATGGAATTACGACTAATTTTACAAATTTTTCCATGCATAGGGGTATATATGGTAATTTTCTGAAAATATTATGTCTAGGAACTATTTTTGACATTTCTTGGAAGTTATAAGTATAAGGACCCTTTTTGCAAAGTTATATAACCTTAGGATAAAAAGATAAATAGTTATAAACATATAAGGACTAGTTTTGCAAAGTTATAAAGTAAAGGGAATAAATGGTAAATTTTGAAAACTTATAAGTCCAAGGGTCATTTCTGCCATTTTCCTAAGATATAGAAGTATAGGGACTAATTTTGCCAAGTTTAGATAGTTAATATTATAAGTTTATAAGTTTAGGGTAGAATTTGTAAATATATAAACTATAAGGGTATAAAGTGAAAGTATTTTTATAAATATAAAAACCTAATTTAAGTTAGAAGCATAACTAAATACTAGCGAGCTTCATGTGAAGAGTATCATGTGGATATTTCGTTTTGACGAGTTTGCTGGGTTTAAGAATTAAAGTGCCCTGGCTCCTCAAACGATTATTGCATGACTTCTGAATTATGATAGCCCGAACGGTGTTATGTTATAACTAAACTTAATAACAACATAGCTCAATAGTAGGGAGCTTCACTTGAGGAGTATTAACTTCTGAATTATGATGGCCCGAATGGCATTATGTTGATAACATAATACAATAGTAGGGAGCTTCATGTGAGGAATCTTCATAGCCTCACTTTTCACATCAATTAGATTTCCCTAAGCCCAGGTGAGTTTTCATAGCCTCGCTTTTCAGATCAATAGTGTTTCTTCAGATCCTGTGACTACGCTCGGATCTTGTGGATCATTCGTATCCCTCAACATATATGCTCTACCCTGGGCACCATCGGTATTTTTCTTTGGGAATCTATTTGCATAGTGTCCCTTTTCTCCGCAAGTATGACAAATGATTGTTGCTGGTGGTGGATTACCCCCAATAACTGGTCCTTTGTTCTTGCAATCCCTTAAGTGATGGCCCACCTTGTTACATTTAATGGAACAAGGCCCTGTGTGATGCCAGTTGCATTTCTTACACAGAGAGGCATTCCCAGCATAACAACCTTTCTCATTTAAATTGGTGGCATAAGCTCTTGCATTCTCCTGCCTTGGTTGAGGATAGGGGTTTGTACGGTTACTACTAGTGGTATTACGAGTGTTACCGAAAGCTCTCCCATCGTGAACTTTCGTTTATTATCATCGGGCACTGGCACATGGTTGTTCTTTGGTACTTGGTCCATTAACCTCAAAGTTATGTTAATGGCCTCCTCTAAAGTTTGAGGTTTAGAGGCTGTAACATTCCCTTTGATACTCCGGGGCAAACCTCCGATGAAAACTTCTATCGTCTTTTCAACAGTCGGCACCATTGTAGGACACACAGTTGCCAAATCTTGAAATCTCCTAATATAAGTTTTAACATCGTTCCCCTTCATAGTCAAGTTATAAAATTCATCCTCCATTTCTTGACTTCCGTTCAAGGCCAATATTTCTTAATTATAAGTTTCCTAAACTTAACCCATGATAACTTGTATGCCACCTCTATTCCTATGGGTTGGGCATACGAGTTCCACCAAGATAACGCTTCCTCAGTAAGCGTACCAGTCGCAAACTTAACCCTACAATCCTCAATATAGTTACTACGGGAAAATACCGATTCACATCTCTCAAACTAGTGAATTAATCCTATGGCCCCTTCTGTCCACTAGAAATTGAAGGGCTGACAGCTCATAAATTCCTTGTAGTTACTCTTCTTCACTACAGGAATTTTGGGGTTTCTAGCCATGTTTGCATCCCTAGCTCCTAATGCTGCAGTCACACTGTCAGTCAGTAGTCGCTGGATGTCTTCCTGAGTCATGGCGGGAGTAGTGGGAGTAACGGGAGTGGTAGCTCTTGTACGTGCCATTCTATAGGTAAGACGTAATAAGAATAGTGTCATGGTTTATGTTCTAAGTGCTTAGAACATTATCTGATACCGGATGGGTAAGGAATCCTAAAACTAAAGGGCGAATTTCCTAACAATAATCATTATATTTCACCGAAGATAGTTTCCCTCGTCTAAAGGCATAGTGATTCTAAGAGATCCTAAATTTTTAGTGTTCCTAGGTATATCTACTTGTTTTAAATTCCTATATTTTCTAGTTCTTAAATCCTAAGGCAATCTATAGTGTGCCTTAAGGCAATAGGGCATCCTAATACGGGATACTAGTTTTATGAAAAATTATGTATAAGTAACTTAAAACTTTTATTATATAATATGAAAATCTAGCAAGTACCCGTTTATAACTAAGTTATCTACTTATAAACCTATATTATCTAAGTTTATAACCTTATTTTATTTCTTTGTTACCCTTAAGTTCCTGAATGGCTTTCAAAAGATCGACTATGTCAGACCTATGATTATCCTTAATATCCTCGATAATCATTTCTAAAGTGGAAAGTCTAACATGTGTAGTAACTACTTCGTCAGAGTGTCCCTCATATTTTATTTGTAACCTAAAGATTTGATTACGAGTTTTCTTTAATTCATTTTCTAACCTATTTCTACCTATTCCTAATTCCCTAATCCTAGTTTCTACTTCTTCCATTCGTCCTAAAGATAATTTATCTAAATGACTAAGTATTTCCTCTATTTGTTCATCATGCCTTTCTAAAGGCGTTTTATATGAACTACTACCTATTTCAAACCTAGGGGGAGGTGATGGTGGTATAATATGTATTTTCTTACGGGGAGGTGAAACTATTACGGAAACATAATGATCTTCACTACTATAGTGGGGTATAGATGGGGTAAGGGGTTATAGTATGTATGGTAGGAATTTCTCTACCATATGCTTGCATATACCCATCATATGCCTGCATATAGGGATCATTCGGGGAAAGTTCTAAACCTAAGTTAGTTAAGATGTTATGGGCTAATTCTTTCGAAGAATTAGAACCAGAAGATGAGTGAGTAGGAGTAGCCGGAGCATACTCATAACTCTTAGATGAAGTATCTTTATCATCGGTATCCAACACGGTGATAGGATTGTTAAAGGATGACATATCTAACTGTAATACCCAAAAGAGTGTCTTAGCATAATTCTAACCTAAGTAGGTATCCTAAAAGCAATAAAAATAGTGAGGATTCTATCCTAAAGGCAATACTGAGGTATCTATCTTAGAGGAAATTGGGGGTTCTAACCTAAAGGCAAATCGAGAATTCTAACCTAAAGACAAGTCGGGAATTCTAACCTAAAGATAAGTTAGGAGTCTAAAGCCAAGTTTGGGGATTCTAACCTAAAGGCAAGTTGGGAGTCTAAAGGCAAGTTCAGGGATTCTAGTGACATGGAGGACTTTTTGAAAAAGTGGTTATAGTTTAGGAAAAATCCTTTGTTCTCTATAACCACGGCTCTGGTACCAATCTGTAACACCCTCGTTTTTCACTGATCGCAGCGGATTAAGTGTTTGGGGTATTACTCATGGAAACAAAGACAAGATAATAGAAAACTACTCGAAAAGAGACGCTTTTGAAAAAAAAGAGTTATCATTCATTTATTCATCAGAGTTTTTACAGTAAAAGATGTACTTTTACCAAAAGAAAGGTCCCTAAGATACGTTTTATGACACAAAACTTGATGAATGATAACTATTCTGGCCGTCCTCATCTCTAGTACTTCTCCGTGCCACGGTTCCTATATGGTTCAGCTTAAACCCTATGTGTGCCTAATTACCTAAGATAACATGCTTAAAAGTCAACACGTATGTTGAGTGAGAGTCATAGGTTTAAGTAGTTAAGGTATGAATACAAGTTCCACATGGTTCAGCTTAAACCCTATGTGTGGAAAGGTTTTAGTGATAGAAGATATATTGCACTAAGCTCATGAACCACATGTTAATAGTCCGGGTCATGGGGTCTGTAGACCAAACCACGAGGGGACGGGAAGGATAACTTGCCAAAGTAATCCTTCAGTGGGTTCAAATATAGTACTTATTGGTACCATCCAGTGAGATGTAATACTAACGCGAGTTGTCAAACTCCAATAGATCTATCAACTATATTCGCGTTCGCGTGGGTAAAATATCCCAAACGATTAGATTCATGAATTTTGGTTATGTAGTGATGGCAGATAGTTTACTCGTGCAATAACCAAGGGAAAAGACTTGTATTCGGTTTAAAGCATGCATCCTCCTCACAGGGTTGTAAAACATTTAAAAGTTAGGCAATGAAAACTCACCTGGGTCTTAAGGTATGTAAAGTAGGGGTTTAGACAACTCACTCACGTATCCTAGGGGTAGTGTAGGTGTGTGTATGTCAAGTCTTATTCTAGGTTTTCTCAACTAATTACTATTAGGTTTTTATATATAACATAACACCGTTCGGTCCATCGCAATCCAGAAGTATATGACTCCTCACATGAAGCTCCCTACTATTGTATTATGTTATTAACATAATACCGTTCGGGCCATTATAATTTAGAAGTTAATACTCCTCAAACGAAGCTCCCTACTATTGAGTTATGTTGTTATTAAGGTTTAGTTATAACATAACACCGTTCGGGCCATCATATCTTAGAAGTATGTGCAATAATCGTTTGAGGAGCCAGAGCACTTTAATTCGTAAACCCAACAAACTCGTCAAAATGAAATATCCACATAGTACTCCTTGCATGAAGCTCCCTAGTATTGTGTTATGCTTCTAACTTAAATAGGTTTTATATTTATATGAAATTAGTCCATTTTTACCCTTTAAGTTTATATATTTACATTTTCTACCCTATACTTATAAACTTATAACAATTAAGCATATAACTTTCTAACTAATGCACATTTAGTCCCTATACTTATATATTTTAGAGAAATGACAAAAATAGCCTCTAAGCTATACAAATTTCATTATTTACCCTTTTTACCCTTAACTTTATAGTATTTGCAATATTAGTCCTTTTTAGTTTTTAATTTTTATCCTCAGGTTTTAATACTTTGTAAAATGAGTCCTTACACTTATAACTTCTAGGAAATGTCAAAAATAGTCCCTAGACTTTATAGTTTCAGGAATTTACAATATATACCCCTATGCATGTAAAGTTTTGCAAAACTAGTCCTAAATGCATGTAATTCATATTTTAACATAGCAACTAAGTTTCTAAGCTTATGTTTAGCTCATATAAGTTCAAATAAGTCATATAGTTTATGTCATGAGAATAAGCTATATCACACGTAAACATGCAATTTGACTATATCTAGGGTTACAAAAAGAAATAATACAAACATGAAGGTTTAATACTATCCTATGGTTTCTAATGCTCATCCTAAGTATCCTAGGTCTATTCTAAGACTATTATAATGTAAACTAAGGCTTACCTAAGTCGTGCAAGGGTTAACGAGGGTTTATAGGTTTCTAGGGTTTCCTTCGGCTCAAACCACAACTCGAGTAGGCCAGGGCTTCGCTACTCATTCTCTAGGGCTTCTAAGGGTCTTATACTATAGAAAGGTGTGAGGTATAGAGGAGAGAAAGGTGTGAAGAGAAATGGAGAGGAAGGGAGGGGTATTTATATTCGCGTAAGGAGTAACAACCGAGGCAAGGGTTGCCATATGTCGTGGGGGGGGGGGGGGAAATCTACTAAGATGAGCTATGGGGTGGTGTGGCAGGTCTAGGTGGTGATGAGGAGCAGCTATGGAGGTAGCTAGGGGGCGCCATAGGCCGGTTGGGGTGGTTATGAGCCGAAAGAGGTGGTTTGGGGAAGAAGGTGACAAGTAGGTGATCCACCTACTTGCTTGGGTGGTTAGAGGTGTTAGGGTGGTTCCTTAGTTATTAGGGAGGTTCTAGGGGGGTTTCTTGTTTAATTTTAGGTGCTTAAATAGCTTAGTTTAGGTGTTTAGGTCAAATTTTAACCTAGTTTTGTTTAGTGAGAGTTTAAAGTTTTTCCAAGGGTTTAGTGTTTTATTCAGGGTCCTAATGATTTTAAGTAACTATTATAATGTCTTAAGTAGCTTATACTAAGTGGTGATAAATTATGGTAAAGATTTGGGATACTTTAGACCTAGTTTCAGGAAGTTATGACCTAATTCGGGTTTTGTGCTTATATGACTTGTACCTATGTTTTAGGGAGTTGTACTATGATTTAGGGAGTCTAATATATCCTAAAGTAACTAATTTAACTCATATCTAAGCCTTAAACACTTTCATGTTAGTTCAGATAAGCAATTAGGGTTTTAAAGCTAACCGGGAACACATAGGTGCATTTAGGGTTTTCTAGCAAGTATGGTGTATTAGAGTGATAGTTTTCTTAGTGAAAATATGTTTATAACCTTGACTTGACATACCGGGATGTTTACATCAAGTAAACATGGTAGTGGTTGGCATGGGTGAATAGGTGAGCTTGTCTAAAGGTTAGTTAGGTCATAAGGATATATAATAAAGAAAAAAAATTAGCTCAGGAAAATCCTATAGGCATTTCTAATCCTAGTTTGTGCTTAGTGAGGGCCTAAGTTAAGTTAGTAAGGCATTTCTAATCCTAGTGTGCTTAGTGAGGGCCTAAGTTAAGTTAGTAAGGCATTTCTAACCTAAGGGGAAGTTAGTGGGTTGTTACAGTTCACCTATCATGGACATTTCAAAGTTTTGTTTCATTAATTTTGCAAAAGCAATTGAGTATTTTTTCTTTGTTGATCAAAAAATAAATTCGTCAAAATAAATTTGAACAAACAAAATATCCTCTCCATGTTTTTGAATAAACAGTGTTGGATCAACTGTTCCTTTAGTAATGTGATTTGCAATTAAAAATGAAGACAATTTATCGTACCATGCCCTCGGGGCTTGTTTAAGACCATAAAGGGATTTCTTGAGTCTTTACACATGATTTGGATGATCTATATCGATGAATCCCTCTGGTTGACTGACATACACTTCTTCATGGAGTTGACCATTCAGAAATGTTGTTTTCACATCCATCTGATAAACAATGATGTTGTTGTGGGCTGCATAAGCTAGAAAGATTCGTATAGCTTCAAGTCTAGCCACTGGTGCAAATGATTCTTCAAAATCAATTCCTTCCTCTTGGCTATATCCTTTGGCAACCAGACGCGATTTGTTATGAATCACTGTTCCAATGAGCATCTAGTTTTTACTTCCAAATCCATTTTAGTCTGACGACATATACTCCATCTGGACTTTCTACTAATTCCCAGACTTCTAGATGTTTGAATTGATCAAGTTCTTCTTGTATTGATTCAATCTAATAGTCATAAGTCATGGCTTCTTTAATGTTCTTTGGTTCAGCTTAATGGATAGTAAGAGCATAAACACAGTGTTCAACATCTGTGTGAAGTTGTTGTCTTGTCATAACTGGATTTGAAGGATTACCAATCACATTTACTAAGGGATGATCTCTTGTCCATTTATGTGTTAAAGGGTGATGTTGATAAAAAGTGTGCATATTAGATAGGTCCAAATTGTGTGTAAATGACTCTGCAATATCAGGAATGGTTGGAGCCAGAGCAAATGGATTGAAGAAAGTATTTTTGTCATAATATGCAGGTGTAGGTACTTGTTATTCTTGTTGATCTTAGCAGTATCATTGGTATTGGAAGCAGTTTGTTCGACTGTTGTAGGAGAACCGGTTAGAGGTGCATTTGTCACAACGATTGTTGTGGTCGATTCAGGTGTATCTAGTATAGGAATATTATCACTTTGTGCAGCGGAAACATTTGATACAACTGGAGCACGATTTTCGGTTGTCTCGTTGAACAGAGGAGCAAACAAGGTTTCCAATTGTTGACGAGTAAACGCGGTTGATGGTACAGCTGATGATTCTAGGAAGTTTAAACGATTTTTTGCAGCTCCTAAGCTATTTTACTAAGAAGCCATTTTCGTTAGCTCATCGAAATTAGCATGAATAGTTTCCATGATTTCTCTCATGCGATGGTTCCAGATGCGAAATCCTTTTGACTTTTCACAGTATCCAATGAATACACCGATGTATGCTTTTGCTTTGAGTTTCCCAAGGTCATCACGATCATATTTGGGTAACAAAGAGCACCAAATACATGAAAGTGTTTTATATTCGGTTTGCGGTTATGGACAAGCTCATAAGGAGTTTCTTGGTACGTTGGTTAATCATACTATGATTTTGAGTATAACATGCAGTCAAAACAGCTTCTGCCCATAAGTAATCTGGTAGTTGAGCATTAATGAGCATTGTTCTTGCAGCTTCCACTAACGTCATGTTGCGACTTTCAACATCCCCATTCTATTCAGTTCCGTTCTTTGTTCTAACTTCTCTGACCGTATTACGAAGCTGAACTTGAATTTTCATGAGAAAGGTGATGACCATTGAAGGAGCTTGATCTTTACTTCGGAGAATATAGACCCAAGTCCATCTTGAGTAGTAATCAACAATTACTAGAATGTAGCGTTTGCCATTGATCGTTTGCACGCACATTGGGCCACACAAATCCATGTAAAGAAGTTGAAGAACGTGATAAGTACTTGGTTATGCTTTTGGGGGAACGTGTGCACGAGTGCTTTTTCCTTGTTCACAGGCAGGACATAAGTGATCCTTTGAACAAAAAAATCTTGGAAGTCCGTCGACAAGTTTGTGTCGTGCTAGTTCAGTCATGGTTTTGAAGTTCAGATGAGAAAGTCGTTTGTAACATAACCATATTTTGTCAAAGTTTCTTTGGAGAGCAGACATATTGGAGAAGAAGCAATCATGTTAGACATTGAGATTGTGTAAAGGCTTGTTCCACGAGTGCCCAACATTAGATCATTTCCTTGTAAATCACGAATGAAACAAGTTATCTCCTTATATGCTACTTCCAAATCCCCATCACAGAATTGACCGACTGAGAAAAGGTTGTGACCAAGGCCTTCGACATAATATACACGACTAATTTCGATGTTGCCATTGATGCAATCTCCATAGCCCATGACAGCAGCGAAGTGATCACTCCCGAATTTGACAGTGCCGATGAACTTTGAAACAAAGTTTACTAACAATTTTAGATTGCCTGTCATAAGTCTGGTACAACAGCTATCAACAATCCACAGAACTATTTGAACCACCTAAGACAGACCATTCGTATCATACATTAGGCCGGTGTTACTCAAGTGAAGTTCCTATATGTTTGCCATTAACATCACTGTTGTATTTTCTTCCAAATCCTCCATCTCATCATCGAAATATGCATTGGCCATGAAACTGTTTTCTTTGTCAGTGAGAGTTCGACCATCTTCATCCTTTAAAGCTAAGAGTAATGCTTGTTTGTGAAATTCACTTCCTCAGACTCTTGGTTTAGGACATGCATTAGCCAGTGGCCCTTGCCATTGCAATTGTAGCACCTTACCACTGTATTTCCAGTTTCAACAATTTCAACCATTCTCTAAGGAGCACATGCATTGTTCCTATTCCCACCAGTTGGATTAAAACTTTGTCCATTTCCTAATTTACCCGCATAACCTCTTGTTCCCATTCTTCCATGATTATGATTTTGTATTTCAACTCGTCCATCTTGTACAACAGCTTGATTCCTTGTGTTAGATGAAGTATGAAGATGATTGTTGGATTTGTTTGAGAATTTGCTAAATGCACGAACAATGAGTGCAAATCCTTGATTCAACGAGTTAAATGCATCATCTTCTTCATTGTTTCTGTTTGTTTAGTACACAATATCAGAGTTGTCATAGGGGATAAGTTGGTTTTCAGTTGATTGTTGTGTTGAGTCATAGGGAATGATTTGAGTTGAGGTGGTTTGTTGAGGGTAGGAAAAGTGTTGTAGTTATTGTTGGACAAATGCATGGTTAGACTGTGGATACGGAGCAAAGTGAGATTGAGCCATGAGTGCTAATGAATTTGGAGGTGTAGGAGGTGAATACATTCCGCGGAGAGCTCAATCTTTATCAACTTCAGATTGATGGTGCTTTAGATAATCATACAACCACCCATATGTTACATTATGAAGGTTTTTGGCTTGACGAACAAACGTGACATATTTTTCCAATCAGGACCTAGACAACTGAGAAACTTTGTGTTGATAGTAATCTTTGGTAAGATGATATTATGTCTGTCCAAGTCATTGATGACTTTCGTGAATCGATAGTAATAAGACTCTAGTGACTCCCCTGGATCAATCACGAACATTTCATATGAGAGTTAAAGTTTGGATTCCATGTCTTCCAACAAGAGATGTACATGTTCTCACATATCCTTAGCTGTTTTCCGAGCATAAATGCTTCAAAAAATCAGATTAGGTATACCTACAAGAATATAATCCATTGAAAGTTCATCTGCTTCATGGTGAAGTATTTATTCTGCTGTAAGTTGATTCTTAGGAAGAGTGGTCACAGTGTCTGGTCTTGGAGGAACAGCTTGTGGATCTCCGAGAACCACTGTTGTTGACATTTGGAAAGGACCTTCAAGTATAACCTTCTTCGATATTTTCCATAAGTTTTCCTGAGTTCCATGCACCTTAAGAATCGACATACCCATGGAACATAATTTCCAGGAGTGAGCATTTGTGGTCTTTCTAGTGAACCAACTTCATGAATTAATTATTGACTGCATGTTGATAGCTTCACACTTCTTATCAAACCAATCAGGTTGTTTTGGTGGAAGAGGTAATGGTTTCATTGGAAAGTGTTGTATCGGTTATGGTTGTTGTTGAAAGAATTGTTGTTGTGGGGAATACAACTATTGAAATTGTTGTTGTGGATACGGATGTTGAAATTTTTGTTGAGGATACTGCTGTTGCTGAGAATACTGTTGTTGTTGAGGGAAGAAATACGGTGGTTGAGACATGTTTGTAACAATGATATGGATCTTTAAGGATAATTAGGTGTGTCGTGTTAAGGTTTAATTAAGTGTGCACCATAGTTGCCGAAATCGCGCCTAAGGCGTGCCTAGGCGCAAGGCTCTAGCCTTTGGGCTTTTTTCTGATCGAGGCTCACGACATGCATGAATCCTACAAAAAGCGTGCGCCTTGGGAGCTTTTTGCGCCTAGGAGATGTATCAACTTTTTTTTCTTTTTTCTTTTTTTTTTTCTTAATATTAAGTTAAGATACATGGGCCTTTTAAGTCATAGGGTGAGTATTTGTATGATTTATAAATTTGAATTAATTTTATGTTTATTTTATTGATTGGAAATTTCTTTAAGAAGTTACTTTATTTCATTAAGTATTTTCTTTACGACATATTATCATGAAAATATGGCATTGTGCCTTGAATATTAATATGTTGCTTGCTTGATATTTTTTGTTAAATTGTGAGCTTTGTTAGATGTAAGCTACAAGTGTAGGACCCAAGAATATTTAGTCTCATATGGATTTTAATATCTATATAGGTCATCGAGCCAAAGAGTTGATCCATTTAAGAAGTGACAACTGATCCATTTTAATATTATAATGGCAATATGTGTCATGCATTAAGTATTTTAACGTTATTTTGTGTTATTTAAGTTACATAAATGATCAAATATGTTATAAAAAACTTAATGTTTTTAGTGCGCCTCGCATTCATGAATCCCGCGCCTTGGAATGTACCTCGACTCGAGGCTCTTTACCCCCCTTTGCGCTTTAGTGCGCCTGCCTTTTAGAACACTGGTGTCCACTAATGTAGATACTCGGAGACTTGCACAGTTGTTACTCAGAGAGATCTTACACGGAGTTTTGGTGACTTATGAACATAATTTTGTTTCGTACTCGGAAAAATTATTAAATAATGGTAACCGTTCTGTACACGGAAAATATCTTACTCGGATGTGTCTTACTCGGAGGCAACCTAATACTCGGACAGAGTGTAGTTTCCAAATAGTAAGAATATATGGTTACTCGGACAATCTGTACTCAGATAAAGTTACTCAGAAACAATTACTAAAACAACCTTACTAGGAATTACCCAAAAGTCTTACTCGAAAATTAAGGGTTTAAGCTACTCGGTGAAAAAGAGTTTGGCTTACTCGGAAAAATACGAAATTTTCATATTTTTTAAACTCTTAAAATCACTTAAAACGATGAATTTAATCCAAAGTACCTACTAAAGTAACCTTAATACTATCTAAGCTAATGGAAAGTTTAAAGCTTTTTGACTTTTAACCTCAAAAATTCAAAAATTTTTATTTCAAAAAACGTTAAGGACAAACGGTTGAAAAACCCAAAAAAATAAATAAATAAATAAAATAAAAATAAAAATAAAAAATTTGCCACTTAAACACGACCTAAACACCCCTTGGCGATTGACACCACTTGTAGTTTCCCTAATCTATCATTGTTACTTAGTATGGAATGATATTTCTAGAGAGAGAAAGTAAGTGAGAGAGAGAGAGAGAGAGAGAGAGAGAGAATGGATGGAACTTATTAATGAGAAATGAACTTTGAATAACCAAGAACCAACACCCTCCCAAGAGGGTTTACAATGTTTATACAGGCTATTAGGTAGGGCATCACTCTCACAGGCTTTTCTAACAAGTAATCTAAGGCCTATGGGCTTACTACATAAGCCTTAAACTATTAACAAACATATAAGCCTATTTAATTAAAGCAACATATTACAAGATTAAATGACCGGCACTTGATATTAATTACACGTATTCCCAACAAGTCCTAATAGTGGAATTTGCCAAGGGACCGTTTCAGGTGGTTTTCCTTAACTAGAGGCCATTTCAGATGGTTTTCCCTACACTCTACTATTATGACACGGATCTTAGGTTTATTTATTAACTCAAGTAACCACAATAACCGATATTTAAATTACAAAAATTAATTCATATTACAAAAGATCTAGAAAATAAATAAGAACAGAATCAGGCAAGTAAACAAGTATTGGTGATAAACATAAATAATATGCATCGAGAAAAACTAGTAATCGATGTAAAACATATCAAAAGCAAATAATTTTCATAAAACTTGGCTAACACCTAAGGGTGTTAGCCCATAATCTCAGCAACAAAGTACATAAATATAATCAAATTGAATAAAGTATGAAACACAATGAATACGATATGCTAACTGAACGATTAATTCAAGTATTGAGGTTACAAAGAGTTCTCTACGTAATCACTATGTAGCAGGACCTTCTTGGCTCCTAAATTCCTCCGGAAGTTGAGCTTGATGGTAAAAAGTTGTTTCCAAATTGTAATTTAGGTTTTGTATTTATAGTGTCTGGAATTTAGTTGATACGGCATATTTGATGGCTCCAATACGGCATATCGGGGTCTTTTAATGTGGGCTCCATGAATATAATATTCTGATAAGTGTACGAACCATATTCATCACATGCAGAGTAATACGGTGTGTCACTGACTTATTTTGACGTGGAGGGGCTTCTCAGCGTCATGTTAGATTTCTCTCTCCCCTCACCCCCTCACACTTCTCACTCCTAATAATCACCACCCCTTAACCTTTCATTAAAATACCAATTTTTATACAAACATGCCTTAATAAATACCTACTCACTCTCACAAATAAAATTTTTAATAATAAATACACAAGTGAGGGCCTACCTTTGCACAAAACCATAAGCGGTGAGCACCTCACCATTCGTCCATCACTTTGCTCGGTCATAGAATCCTTCTAGCAACACTCACGCGTGACCATGCATTTCAACTGGTGGGAGTAGTCTAAGTTCCTCTTGGGCCTCACCAAACGTGTTTACGTGTGATTTTACCGCAAAACCTCCTCAACCCACCAATCCCACCATCCCACATGAATGTAAACCGAGTGTGTCGTGACGCGGCCATGCAAGAATGCACGACTCCTGAATAATCATGAATACAAATTTTACAATACGAACATAAAGTGACGACAAAATTTAATACTTTTCTTAAGAGTGCTTTTTTTATTTTATTTATTTATTTATTAGTTTATTTATTTTTTAATTTCTGATAGTGACCGGCCGATTTTTTCAACAACAAAAAGTATTTGAAGTGACAAACGTAATCAACGGGAAAAAGTTGTGTTGTAATAGAAAAAATGTATAATGCGCATGTCACATTAACAATTTGTTTATGAGCGATGAAAAAAAAAACCCTATAAGATATGTTTGAATAGTAAAGATGCATGATAGATGTGAAAAAATGAAAGATAGTGATTTAAAAAAAAGGTGATGACATCAAATAAGTACTAAGTATACGCATCATGTAACACCCCCAAAAATGAATCAGTGGAAGCATGCAGGTCAATGGGGTGCTACTAAATTGGATCACAACACATAGTTAAGAGAACAGATTTACCTTATATGTTTTAAACCAAATTTTCATTAAAAGATTAAAATAAGTTTAAAACATTATTCAAGTGCGGAAATATAGGCCCATAAAAGAGTTTAAGCAGTCCCAAACTTATGTCAGAGTTGTCTATGACCAAGCCATGCCATGCCAAAAGACTTCAACAATAAGCTAATGCCTTAAACCTGAAAATACATGCTAAAAAATGTCAACACGAGGTTGGTGAGTTCATAGGTTTGTACAAATACAATTTAGTATAAAAGAAATGTGAGTTCGATAAAAGTTTTGTGACCATTGCGTCGTTCGCAATGTCATGAAAATATAGTTTACTTTCAAGTAAATGTAGTAATGTGGACTACAAGGTTTTCGAGTGTGAATAACCATTCACATATAAATCAAGTTCAGTTTTAGTGACTACTGCGTTACGCACAGCATCATGAAAAATATCAGTAAAGTAGACCATAAGTATTAAGCATAAAGTGGACCATAGGCAAAGTATGTGATCATTACAACGAATATAATGTCAAACAAAAGTAAAAGTTTATTACGCTAGCACTAAGTTCATGCAACCGAAGCTATGACAGTTCAGCATGCGTGAAAGCATGCAATAGTTATGTGCCCTTAGCAAGTGTTTATCCCATTACACTTGAATTCCGACATGGTATACGTCCGTAAATCCAAAACTGGTCTAGTTGGTGCTACCAACCCGGACGGAGGAGTCACCCACAATAGATCTATTTATAACATTCGCACTTCCCAGCAGGAATTGACGATTCATGAGTTTGGGCATAGTGGGATTCAAAGGCTTAGGCTAATCCGCGTAATAGTTTAAATAAAGCATAAGTTTTAGTGTGGTCCGTAAAAGTGTTTTGCATGTTTCTCACCCCAAATTTTGCAAAGCAAAGTAAAGTAAAAGAGTGGGGTTTTAAACTCACATATATGATTTAAACACTTGTGTACATAATAAGGTAATCCAGTATGCAATAAGTAAACAAGTCATGTTTCAAGTAAGAGCAAGTAACGAGTTTAAGTATAAACAAGCATTGAGTTTAGTTAAAAACGAGCATGTATTCTCCCCCAAAAAATAGTTATAAAACAAGTAAAAGTAGGGGGCATGAACACACCTTAGTAAATAGCAGTATGATAGTAAAAGGTCAAGTAGTGATAGTGTGCGGCACCGACACGCGACATAGATTAGTATGGCAAGTTTAGTTTACATTTTCAAGTTTGAGACTCGATGAAGTTTAAACAAGTTTAAAAGTTTTAGAGTGTTTGTGTTATTGTTGTTTGTGTGGCAGCATTTAAGTTTAAAACAATTTTCTAAATGTTTGTAAGTATTGGCTCTTAGAAGTGTATAAGTATATAAGTTAATAAGTATCAAAGACTAAGAAATCTCTAGTTCGACGGTAACGGAAAGACGATGCATTGAAAGAAATTACAATTTGATATTAGACGTCAACGGGATATGAGAACTTTGTTGTTAAAAGTATACATATAACTAAATGTACATATAAATTTTCAGTTAAAATAAAAGTGTATAATTAATTATTTTTAAGTAACCGCCTTATTTAAAACGTTTGTATTCAAGTAAACTGGTGGACATAAGTTTTGTGCAAAACTTTTCATTGTCGGTTGTTATAAAATATGATAAGTATAGTATATATAGTTTGACGGAAATCGGGCATGACCTATATATATGCTTTAGTTTGTCCAGGGTGACCAGATGTCAAAATTTTTATGTTGAAAAAATAAACCGTTTAATTTTGTTTGCAAAATTCAAATAAGTTTTTATAATCGAAATAAAGTTTCATTTAATTAAACAATTATAGAAGATCATAAATAAGTGACAATTTATATTTTAGTAGTTGTTACATAACTTAAAGTTATAGTTTTAATGATGTGAAAAGATGAAGTTTTGATTACTAGTTATAATTTTAGAATCCGTTTATAAAACAAGTTTAATAGGTTAGAGTACTTCGTGGAATAACGTCAAGAACAAGTAAGACGAGTGAGGCGTGAACGAGGCGTGAGATAGGCCGACGAAAACAAGCAACTTGACACAATTTGTATCACAATACATTTGGCTCACAGTTGTATATTTTAAACTAACATTTGTATATAAAAGTGAAATGGTTGATGGAAAATCTGTTTTGTATATATTGTACCCAACGCACCTAAAATTGCTGCTTCAGCCCATAACCAAACTTGGCCTGACAAACAATGACACACCCATAACTCATCAAAGTCCAATCCATTTGTTTTGTGTTGTTTGTGACACTACGAGTAAAAGAAGAAAGAGACCAAGGGTACCTATGTTGGTTTGACTGGATGGAAATGACACACCCGACATTCTAGCTCAATGCACACTAGCTGAGTCTCTTGAGCTTGCCGTTGAGTCATGAGTTTGGCTCACCAACACAAAACCCAAACCAAACACAACTAACGCAATAAATCATCAAGTTTCTAACAAAATAACCCAATAAACTTGCATCAATGAGCTAATAGTAAGGTTTGTATATGATGTAGTAGACACAACAAAATAGAGATGGCAACCACTCCACTGTTGGTGTTCGACCAAACAGTGGTTCTAACCACATCTCAGCCAAACACTTTTCCCCACT
This sequence comes from Artemisia argyi, assembly GCA_030686995.1. Lineage (NCBI taxonomy): Eukaryota > Viridiplantae > Streptophyta > Magnoliopsida > Asterales > Asteraceae > Artemisia > Artemisia argyi. The sequence goes on from CM060702.1 coordinate 131,310,185, forward strand.
TCCATGTTCATACTTAAACCATTTTGTATACTATGTTGAGTTTGACATTTTGGAAAAAGGAAGCAACAACAAAACCATTACTCTCCCACTGTGGTTTGACCACAGTGGGTTTCGACCCACACCAAAGACCACCCACAAACATCTCATAACCAATAAGCTAATAAGCAAGAAAGAAAAATAAAAATAAGCACTTCCAAAGTATGAGCCAATCTTAGGTTATAGTTGCAAGCCATTATTTTGCCACACAAACGATCAACAAAAACAACAAATGTAGTTACAGGTTTAGGGGTTAACCGATCGACATCAAAAGATTAACAACACCCAATTTTTTAAAAAATCATGTCGATGGTCTATAACTTTATTAGTTTTGAAATGAATTATAACAAAATAGCAGATTTATATTAACCAACAAGATTACATAACAAACAAAGTATTTACATATATGAATGAAAATCATGAAGATAAAACAAGAGGGTTTCAGATTCTTACAACACTTTGGAAGAGAAGTCGACCAAACATTAAACCCAATCCGAAACCAAGCAGCAACCATACCAAGCAAAGGAGATGTGGTGCTCTATGGTTAGAATATGGGGATAAAAAGGAAAGGAAACAGAAACCCTAATACCCACCTTCTTGATTTCGAAACTCGACCATAACTATAAATGGATAAAAAAATGAGTTTTTGAGTCTTCAAACACCTCTTGTGACCCTGACTTCGAATGGAGAGAAAGGAAATAGTTCCTTGCCGCCTCTTGGTCCTTGACTTGGCGTGAAAGGGTTTCATTGGGGTGTTAATCGAGAGGCTTGGATCAATTCACACTTGCTTTTGATATTTATATTTTCTTGATACAAGTTTTTCTTAGATGGGTTTGGATGGATCTGATTTTTGGGGGAAGGGAAAGCGTGTTTCTGTAGTTGAGAGAGGGAGAGAATATTAGGAAAAGGATGTGGATGGACGTAGCATTGTCAACGAAGAGGATATTAGGAAAAGATGGGGAGATTATTTCTCCTCTCTTCTTAACGAGAGGGCTACACGACAAAGCGGGGAAAGAGGGACCCCTAGCCAAGATTTGCTTCCAGAGTGCGAGTGCGACTACTTGGATATCAGCCAAGGTGAAGTGAAGGTTGCATTAATGAAGATGGGAAGAAACAAAGCGGTAGGCCCAGACCAAATACCCATAGAAGCTTGGAGGAGCTTAGGTGACGAGGGGTTAAGATGGTTGACTTCCCTCTTCAACAAGATTTTCTATAGCGATAAGATGCCAGAGGAATGGAGGCTTAGTGAAGTCATCCCTATCTACAAGAACAAGGGTGACGTACAAGTGTGTAGCAACTATAGGGGTATTAAGCTCCTTAGTCACACGATGAAGCTCTGGGAGAGGGTTATTGAGAGAAGGTTGAGAAGGGAAACGAGGGTGTCAGAGAACCAGTTTGGTTTTATGCAAGGAAGGTCGTCGATCGAGGCTATTAACCTCCTCAGAAGCCTTATGGAGAAATATCGAGAAAGGCAAAGAGACTTGCATATGGCCTTCATCGACATAGAAAAGGCATATGATAGTGTCCCACGTGAGTTGATTTGGAGAACTCTGATAGATAAGGGAACCCCAAGGAGATACTTGAGAGTCATAAAGGATATGTACGAGGGGGCGATGACCCTTGTACGGTCCACAGTGGGAACCTCAGAGTTTTTCCCTGTAAAAGTTGGACTACACCAGGGGTCAGCCATTAGCCCTTATCTATTCGCCTTGATTCTTGATGAGCTATCACGTGGGATCCAAGAGTGCATCCCTTGGAGCATGATATTCGCAGACGATATTGTATTGGTGGCAGAGTCAGCGGACGGGTTGAACAACAGACTTGAGCATTGGAGGGAGGCTCTTGAAGAGAATGGCCTTCGGGTTAGTAGGGAGAAGACTGAATACATGAGATGTGCTTTCGATAGGAGCGATATCAGCCACAACGAAGAAACGGAAGTCTGTATCGGAGACTAGATCCTCCCACCTAAGGAGTCTTTTAGATATTTGGGTTCGGTGATTCACAAATCAGGGATGATAGACGACGACGTAACCCACCGTATCGGAAGAGGCTGGGCAAAATGGAGGGCGGCGTCAGGGGTTCTATGTGATAGGAAAGTACCTGTTAAGCTTAAGGGTAAATTTTATAGGGTGGCTATTAGACCGGCTATGCTGTACGGGTCAGAGTGCTGGCCTATCACAAAAGCTCAAGCAAACAGGGTGGAAGTAGCGGAACTAAGAATGCTCAGATGGACTTGTGGTAGCACTTTGTCTGACATGATTCCTAACGGGGTGTTCAGGTCGGCACTTGAAGTAGAATCTATTATCTCGAAGATGAGAGAAGGAAGGTTGAGGTGGTTTGGTCATGTCAGGAGAAGACCACAAATAGCGCCAGTAAGGAGAGTTGAATCGCTATTAGTCGATGGTCGGAGAAGGAGGGGTAGACCTAAACTTAGATGGGAGGATAGGCTTAAGCTCGACATGGAGGAGCTTCACTTGTCCGAGGACATGACCTCAGATAGGAACGCGTGGAGAGATAGGATTAGTATTCGTGGTTAGTTTTGGGGCTAGGATGGTAGAGGGTTTGGGGTTTGTTGTGGTTTAGGCTTTTTAGGGTCCCTTGGCTTACCCCCTTTAGGAGATAGAAGCTTTTGTTTTGCCTCGGCTAGTGCTTTGGTTTTGCCTTTGTTGTGCCTTTAGGCTTTAGGCCCTTTGCTTGTGCCTTTTGTTGGCTCTTTTTGCTTTGCCTTAGCTTTTGGCCCTTTGCGTGCCCTCTTTGGTCTTTGCTGCTTGGTTTGGGCTTGGTCTTGTGTCCCCCTCGCACCCTTATTTGCTGTCGCTTGTCTAGGTGGTTTTGTTTTGGTTGTTTTGTCTTGGTTGTCTTGTCGTTTTGCTTTGTTTGCTCTTTTACTTGTTGTGTCGGTTTGCTTTTATGTTTGCTTATATGCTTGTTGTGTCGTTTGCCTATTTGTTTGTATTGCTCTGTTTGCTTTCATGCTCTTTTGCTTTTCTTTGTTTTGCTTTCTATTTCTCGTTTTCTTTACTTCGAGCACACTTTGCACACACTTGCCGGAGGTCTTTCTGGAAGCAGTCTCTCTACCTGCAGGGTACCCTGGGGTAGGGGTAGGTACTGTCTACATCCCACCTCCCCCATACCCCGCCTTGGCGGGATTGGGTATGTTGTTGTTGTTGTTGTTGTTGTTGTAGAGAGGGAGAGAATAAAGGTACGTCTGATTTTTGGAGGTGTGTGAGGTGAGAGTTTTGAGGCGTGGGAAAAGATAAGTAACGTCTTTTTTTTTTTTTTTTTTTTTTTTTTATTTTTTTATTTTTTTTTTTGCGTGAGGGGTAAATGGGTAATAAAATGGTAATAGGTTTTGTTAAAAAAAAAAAATTGTATTTACTAGAAAATAGTGTATTGTGTGTACTCAGTGTCCCGTTGAGCTCTGGTGCAAACGTGGTATTCCGGTTTGGCACGAATGCGGGAAAATATACTTTTTGAGAACGTCTTTATAAAAGTAATATAAAAACATATTTATCGACTCCGTTTATTAATTATTACATTGTTACCGTTACTAAAGTAGTGTCGGTACGCGTACGGTGTCATTTTTCAGAAAGAGACAACCTCTCGTTTTCGATTCAAATAAGTTCGGAAAAGTCCAAAAATGAAACTTAGGAAATAATAAGTATAGTTCATTATTAAAATTAGTTTGGAAAATTCCGGTTTGTTACACATCATTTATCTCGTTTATATTGCTTCTTTTACGTTATTTATATGAGAATTGGTACTTAATCGTTCACTTTTGTTAATAGCACTAAATATTGGAGAAATTGATGCAAGTGAAGGAAAAGGACATGATTTGGAGCTTAAACAAAGAAATCAAGAAAACTCTACTATTCTGATACCAATATGCGATATGCAATACATGTAATATGCCGTATTCATCACATGTAATACGTCGTATTTATCACATGCAATACGGCATATCGGGGTCTTTTAACGTGGGCTCCATGATTATATCACATGCATCATAATATTCTGATTATAATGTGGGCTCTATGATTTTAGTGTGGGAATTTAGTCCTTTAGATACGCTGTATTGGTCTCCTTCCGTCATGGATGTTTGTTGAAGTTAGGAACTGGATACGCCATATTGCATGTGATGAACACGACATATTGCATGTGATAAATACGACGTATTTCATGTGATGAATACGGCATATTACATGTATTGAATATGGCATATTGGTATCAGAATAGTAGAGTTTTCATTATTTTTTCGTTTAAGCTCCAAATCATGTCCTTTTCCTTCACTTGCATCAATTGCTCCAATATTTAGTGCTATTAACAAAAGTGAACGATTAAGTACCAATTCTCATATAAATAACATAAAAGAAGCAATATAAACGAGATAAATGATGTGTATACTTAGTACTTATTTGATGTCATCACATTTTTTTAAATCACTATCTTTCATTTTTCCACGTCTATCATCCATCTTTACTATTCAAACATATCTTATAGGGTTTTTTTTTCATCGCTCTAAAACAAATTGTTAATGTGACGTGCGCATTATACATTTTTTCTATTACAACACAGCTTTTTCCCATTGATTACGTTTGTCACTTCCAATGCTTTTATTTGTTGACAAAAATGGCTAGTCACTATCAGAAATTAAAAAAATAAATAAATAAATAAATAAATTAAATAAAAAAAAGAACTCTTATGAAAAGTATTAAATTTCTCCATCACTTTATGTTCGCATTGTAAAATTTGTATTCATGATTATTTAGGAGTCGTGCATTCCTGCATGGCCGTGTCACGACATACTCGATTTACGTTCATGCGGGATGGTGGGATTGGTGGGTTGAGGAGGTTTTGCGGTAAAATCACACATAAACACGTTTGGTGAGGCCCAAGAGAAACTTAGACTACTCCCAACAGTTGAAAGGCATGGTCACGCGTGAGTGTTGCTGGGAGGCTTCTATGACCGAGCAAAGTGATGAACGAACGGTGAGGTGTTCACCGCATATGGTTTTGTGCAAAGGTAGGCCCTCACATGTGTATTTATTATTAAATATTTTATTTGTGATTATGAGTAGGTATTTAGTAAGGCATGTTTGTATAAAAATTGGTATTTTAATGAAAGGTTAAGGGGTGCTGATTATTAGGAGTGAAAAGTGTGAGGGGGTGGGGGGAGAGAGAAATCTAACGTGACGCTGAGATAGAAGGTGAAGTGGTGTGACTGGTGGGAGTAGTAGCCTTACTCTGCAGCGTCTAAGATATGAAAAAGCTAATTGCCATTGTAGGTTTCCAAATGAGAAGCCCCTCCACGTCAAAATAAGTCAGTGACACGCCTAGTGTTCTAAATAGTTCTTTTGTTACAAATATTAATAGATGATTGCTATATCTTCCTACCTAATCTTTCTATTCATCCTTCTACCTATAAAATCATAAAACATGTCTTCATTTATACTATCTATAAAGGGTGTATACCCTTTTATTGAAAAATTAAAAGTGAAAAAATGAAGAAAACTATTTATGGAATCTTAATCTAGAAAATTGGAAAGTTAAAATTTAATTACATTTGACTAATTTTGCCCCATTAATTGGCAAATGTTTTTCTTTTTCTCAATATATTAAATGGTTTCCTAATTTATTGCTTAGTTGAATTTTAAAGATATGAAAATGATTATTTTCAATTATCAATCATCAATGTTGTTTAAGAGCATACCGCCAATCTACGAATACCTTTATCAAGCAGTTAGTTTTCATGATTGTCTTCTTTTGAGTCACGGATTCTTATACCATCTCAAGATAGATAGTATTCAATATTTCATGGTATTTTCTTATATAATTAGGATCATGCATCACACGATACAATCATTTGGATCATCTAAGATAACTAATTGTTTTCACAATAATTATATCTTTCTGGGTTACTTGTCCATTGTTTTAGATACATAGGTTTTTACAGGCATTCTTTATAACCTAAACTTAGGGCCCGTTTGGTTGACGACTTTTGAGTGGGTTTTGGATTTGAAAATGAGAAACCCTTGATTGGTTGAGCTACATAGGTTTTAAAAGTTGTCAAAGTTGCCAACTGTAAAGGTATTGATGAATGCGGACCATATTGGTGGGGTTTAAAACATTATACAAAATAGTTTTATTGAGATTTGAGCTACTACATTTACTAGCCACACATTTTTCTCAATCTTATTTTTTTTTATTTTCTTTTTACCATGTATTTATAGTGGGGACTTTCTTTTTAATTATATATAAATTGATAAAATAATAATTTATCTTTTTGTATTATACTTTATTTTTTCTACATCAAATCCAAATCTAAATCCAAATTTTAAACCCATCAACAAACCAAACAGGCCCTTAAACAATATGATGAGGTTTCGATGAAACATTAGTTTCATGAGGTATGCTCATTTGTATCTTTCTCTTTATTTAACTTTTTTTTAATCTCGAATTTGCACTTTACTTATTATTTATTTTGAAAGGTGCACTTTACTTATTTTAATCGGTGTTCAAACTTCTTAGTTGGTTTAATCTTTTGAAATTCCATCAAACTGTATATCCAATCTTAAGTCATCATCTACTTAAGTAACTCAAAGATACATGTGTCTCTTCTTTAAATTTTATTTAAAAAAGTCAAATAGTTATACATGCACATAACATGTTTTATATTAGGTGTCCAGGAGTCTTAATTTGTTATAAATCTATCTATTAAAGTAGCTTAAATGTGGTGGTTTGACCTATTTCATTTTGGAACGTAATTCTTTTACACATCTCTTTCTATAACTGACTTAAAAGAAACATGAAAATTTTAGTAAATAACTTTATTTTACGGGTTTAGTTTGATCGTTGTGGAGAAATAATTATGATAAACAAGAGTTAACAAATGATTATTCTAATAAGCTAACTTTTGGTCACGTTTCCTAAATTAAATGTAGTTGCTTAAGAAACTTTATAACATGATAGAGCAAAGGAATGTTAGGTCGAGTAGATATGAAGGAGAAGATCAATAATGAGTTTATTAGGTAACATATTATCCATCATCAATATCACATTTTTAGAGTCATTCAATTTGATTGTCTGTGTTATGATTAGAGTCATTCAATTTGATTGTTTGTGTTATGTTTGAACAATACAGGTTGTGTATGAAAGATTAAGATGAACATATCTTTTGAATCCAACTTTTGGATGAAGCTCGTCAAACATGAATTTTTACTTCCCAACTGTAACTTGAACCTAAAAGCTTCTAAGCTTGTAATGGACATATGAACTCTATTAAATGAAACTTTGATCACTTTACATTGTATGTATAAACATTACATAAAACACTTAACCAAAATATCACTATAAATATTGGGAGGTGATTTGCATACTTTTAAAATTGATTGGGACACTCAACTGTAAAAGAATATAAAACACACTGTAAACATAGTACAATTATGTAATGTACATAGTTAAGTATCCCAATCATTTCAAAAGTGTGCAAATCAATTCTTATAAATATATGCCGCTATAAAATTCGTTGCTATGCACGGATACTCGTCTAGTCTTAAAATATGTATATTCAAAATGAATTTAATCTTTAGTTACATCAATAAATGCATGTCCGTTTGTTTAGTGCCCGTGTATCATATCATGCTTAAACTCCGATATAAAACTACTAGAAACACTATGGGGGTGTTTGTTTCATTAAGATGTTTTGGGTCTGAATTTAACTACCACATCTTACTAGTAAGATGTGGATAGAAAAGTCTGAATCTGAATGAAATAATGTTGTTTGTTTTTCCTATAATCATATGAATGAGTTTAATTGTCTTTTTTTAAGCACATATTATATCATATCAACACCATAAATAAGTAGCTTGTTTAAATAGGAAACAAAACTTTTTATCGTAAATATAACATAGTTAATATACGATGAAATATATTATATTATAACAAGTCTTCAATCTCTTATTTGCTAAGAGGAAGTAAGACAAGTACCTCATCTCTTACTGAAAGATGTTATATGTCTGACCGGGACTGACTCAAAAGAAAAAAACAAACAACATAAATGTCTGACCACCTCTAACTCAATAAGAGTAAAAGGCTAATAAGACATTAAAAAAAAAAAAAAAAAAAAAAAAAACCTTCCGTGTTTCAAAACAAAAGTAACTAATTTGTATCAAAATAAACAAATTTTCAATGGTGAGGTCAGAGGTGGGTGGTTCAACTGGTTGAACCGTTCCGATCGAAAACGGGTTAATTTAAACCGGGTCAACCCGACGGGTTAGGTCGAACACGAGTGAAATTAACTCGGGTCAACCCGCCAGGTTTGAAGCATCCAGGGTCAACCCGGTGTTCGATGTGTATTAATAGTTTCGTTTTGAAATATATGTTTTTAACATTTCTAATTTTAGTTTCAACTTTTTACTTTTCACTTTTTGTTTTTTCCTTTATATATAGTATATGCGGGTACCCTGTGATGATTAACCGGAGAAATACATCTCGATGAGGCCTGATTTACCAGTTTTTATTGGTTTTAACGAGTCCTCTCTGGTTCGATTTCGGATGGCTTTTATTGGTTAGCCGAACCGGTGGCGACACCGATTCCCGGTTGAAACCGTTTGTTCGGTCCGGTTTTCAAAACTATATGTACAATCAACTTGTTAGCTTGTATGAAATTTTGTGTGTTTTATTAATTTGTATAACGTGCATAATATACTTTTCATTTTAAGGTGTTTTGAAAATAACATTAATTAGTGTGTTTAATTATTTTATATTTTGGATTATATTGTACCTTGTTTAAATTATATATTGTGAATATTTTATTGTACTTTTTAATACGGGGTGTTTTAATTGTTTCTATTTAATTTGGTAGATATACTTTTAGTTGGTTGTACAATATGAATAAATCACTGTACTTTTAAGTGATGAGGTGTTTTAATAAGAGTATTAATTACACTATATATTTCTTTCACTTTTGACTAATCTTCAACATTCATTATTTCACTTTGACCATACACCTTTTATAGATAGTATAGATAAAACACTTTATACATGTATAGCTGTAAAATGCATTTATGATGATTAGGCGAGTACCCGTGCATAGCAACGAAAATTTCTAGAGGCACATAATTAACGATATACGATATTGTGGTAAGTGGTTCGTGTAATGTTCAAAATAGAGTGTGAAAAGATTAATACATCGTGTTGATATTAATAACCATATGCTGAACATCAGTACAAAAAACTGCAACCTTTATACTAATAAAACTACAACTAAAGTCAACACAACTATCAATATCTAACATTAAAGTAATACCTCTAATACATAAACCAATAGAGTAAACCATCAGCTTTTAGTTTTCCTTCATTGCCATTATCATTTGCCATAAGCCTTAAGATATTGTGTTGTACATAACCATCTTCAAAACTACACTTACTGATATTAATAACCTCATGTTGAAGTTCAGAATTAGAATCTGCTACGTTTGAAATAGTAATCCGACAATTGAAATCAACAAAACTATCAATACAACCACTAATACCCAAGATCAAAACAAAGACTCTTTCTAGAGTGTATTGATCGTAACCTTGGCTTGATTTTGAGGGTTGCAGAGTAGATACCAAATGCGTATGTAGAGCCGCAGCTCGCTACCATGGCTAAGAAGGCGATACATGATGGTATACATCCCAGACCGTGGCATAGCACTCACAATCCAGTTGATAATATAGAAAACTACTAAATTCTCCATATGGCTACATGTTGCAATATCTTACGGGAGCTGCATATATCAGATACATATAATCAGTAAAGAAAGTGAATCAGTTTCAATGACTCAATCACAAGACATCATGATTAGTAAAAACACTACATGGAAAGTAATATACATGTTCAAAGTTCAATTAAGTTGGATGGGCGCACTTAAAAAAAGGGTCCGGTATCTCATTTTTAACCATTAGTGATGGCAAAAACTATATATTTATACTTGTATTTTCTTCCTTCGTCGTAGAAACACGAGTAGTTTATCACTGTTTGAGTTATGGTAACATACTTGGTTTCTAACGTTACAACAAAAGCCCGCAACCAAACACACCCACAAAGTGTGACCATTGAAATTTCCTCCAACTCACTTTTCTTACGGGCATATGAAATTATGAATGCATAGTTATTGCCAACATAACAATTGATACACATCTAAAGAAAAAAATACATTGAAGGATACCTGATAAGCAAGATAAAACATGATTCAAGATAGCCATATATGTTTATAGCGAATGATAAATGTTAAGAGTTCATATGCTAATGAATCCTAAAACTAAAAGGATTTGCTACATTTTTTCTTCTAGACAGACTGTTATAAGTCTTACATATAGCACATAACTATGAGAGTAAATCGCTCATGAAGATAATTCATACCAAAGTCATTCAGTCAAAACCTAAACCTCAAGTGTCAAATGCTTTAAAACAACATTATCTTGCAATTAAAAGTAACAATATTTGAGGAATAAATTATAAAGACGATATGAAAAAAAAAATAAAAAGAAGAAAAAAAACTGATTTAAAAAGTTCTTAATCAACTCAGCGCTAAACAAAATCCATTGAAAAAATTAAACACAAAAGTGTGGAGTAATGAAAATGACGAATCTGGAACCTGAGTAAGGGCTTTTTTTTTTTTTTTTTTTTTTTAATGAATCGGTGTAGGTTTTTAAGAAGGGTGGAGAGTTTGTTATGGCATAAAAGGAGGATGGGTTACAACTGTTAATGCTTCATCCGAAAGTTTTGGTTTAAATCATTAAAGTCAAAAGCATATATGTTTCCAGCAATTGTTTCCTGCATTACCTTTCACTGAATCAATACTTTCCTGCAATAGTATAGTTCTGTGTTCATTTAATAAGGTGTAGTAGAGAAGTTTGCAAGGTTTCAATATTCCCTTTTATAAGTGTTTCAACTTTTCAAAATAATTGACTTTCAACAATTCAGCTTTTAAACTTTGATTGTTTTTACTTTATATGTAGTATAGATATAGATTTTTCAACTTTTCAACATCATTGATTTTCAACAATTCAACTTTCAACTTTGACTGTTTATACATTATATGTAGTATAGATGTATAGATGTATACATTATATGTAGTATAGATGTATACAGCGTAGAGCCGTAGATAACCATGATATCACCTACTTTCTTTCGAAATCTTAATTTATACGGAGTAACTTTTTTCTGTTTATGAAATATGTTACAACAGAATTAGTAGAAACTCCATTAACAAAAAGTAAATTCTAGTTGGATGCCCAAAGATAAGATAAAAGTCATAAAACCAAAATATAAATTTAGAGACGATTTGGTACCAATGACAAAATTAGAAAACTTACAAAAACGGAAGGTATTCCTTTTATAAATTGTTTTCATATTTAGTTTCCTATATCCGATTTATTAATTTCCAATTCTCAACAAGACAATTAAAAGATGAAAATTAATAAGAGGTCACGTTAAATTACTTTTATTCATTACAACATAAAACAAGACATGAATGCGAAAGTGATGGCTAGCCGGAGTTCCGATTAGTATCCTGTTAAATACACACGAGCCCCCTATAGCATTCTCACATTATTACCTAAACACACACACACACACACTTTTAATTTTAGCGTGTTTCTCTGCTGATCCAGTTTTGCAATCAAACAACATTTAAAGGTCAGTTTCTTAATTCAAATTATGATAATTTCGATACTAAATCGTTTTTAGGGTAAATATATATGTTATAATGTTTGATCATCTTGTACCTTTTTTATTAGGTTAATCATGCATTAAATTACGTGTGTTTTCCTTAAACATTGTACTAGTTAATAAATATATATGTTTTTGTGGTTAAAATAGAGTATAGTAAAAGGACATGGACTTGTCTGCGAAAACAGTGGACGAGGTGGTGGAAGAGATAATGTGGCTTCACAAATCTCTTCCAGCAAGACCATCAATCGACGACGTCGAAGCTGCCACAATACTCATCCGAAACGCAGAAAACGAAACCCATACGCGGTTAGAAAGCATTGGGAAGTTAAAGAAGCGAAAATACATCCCTGACGAGCTTTTTAATGTGCTTGTAGATATGCAGAAACATTTAGTTGAGTTCCAAAGTAAGGAACAAAAAAGGGAAGCTATTAGGTTGTTGGAACTCGAATGCTATCACCAGCTCTTTGATGATATGATTCAGAAGGCTTCTAGATGTTGTAATACGTCTTCCGGTAGTGTGACGTCGACTGGTTCGTCGCCTCCTACGACTCCTGCGTCTGTTTCTGGTGGAAATGTTGGTTTGAATACGCCAAGTAGCGTGAGTGTGTCTACGGGGTCTAGTTCTAGTTCCTCGTTTGATAAGGAGGTGTTTAGAAGGTCGCAGTTGGTTACTAGAGATGATAGCTATGTTAAGAGTTCTAAGACTAGGTTTTATGGTGGCGCCATTGGTGGTGAGTTTCCATCAAGGGAGTTTATGGGATCTCGGATTGTGGATTCTGCTTTAAACGCAGCAGTTACTTCTGGTGAGTTATAAATGAGTTTACTGTTTTGTTATTTTTAATTGGATTTATGTTTGTATATGGTCAGTATATAAAGTTTTAGCTTATATGTTGATTTCGAATAATGGTTGTATTTTGTAGGATCAGATGGTGGAAAATTGAGTCTTATAAAGCTTGCTAGTTTAATTGAAGCATCGTCAAAGAAGGGAACTAAAGATCTTGATCTTCATAATAAGCTGATGGAACAAATTGAATGGCTTCCCGATTCAATTGGGAAGTTATCTGGTTTGGTCACGCTTGATCTTTCCGAAAATCGGCTTTTGGCCTTGCCATATGCCTTGGGGAGTCTTTCATCGTTGACAAACTTGAAGTTGAATTCTAACAAGATTATGGAAGTCCCAGAATCAATAGGGGATCTTTTTAACTTGATCCATCTTAATCTTCGCGGAAATCAGTTGAAATCTGTACCTGCTACCTTTGGTAAATTAGTTCGTCTTCAAGAGCTTGATTTGAGTTCAAATAACCTGTCAGTTATTCCTGATACAATTGGTTCACTTGTTAGTCTTAAAAAGCTTAATATCGAGACTAACAACATTGAAGAAATCCCCCATGCCATTGGTCAGTGTTTATCACTGAAAGAGCTTCTTGCAGACTATAACAAGCTGAAAGCGTTACCAGAAGCTGTAGGAAGAATCGAGTCCTTGGAGAAACTATCTGTTCGTTATAACAACATTGGCAGGTTGCCAACCACCATGTCATCATTGAAAAACATACAACAACTTGATGTAAGTTTTAACGAGCTTGAATCAGTCCCTGAAAGCTTATGTTTTGCTACTACCCTTGTAAAGATGTATATAAGCAACAACTTTGCTGATCTAACATCCTTACCAAGATCCATTGGGAACCTCGAGCATTTGGAAGAGCTGAATATGAGCAATAACCAAATACGAGTCCTTCCTGGCTCGTTCAGAATGCTCTCAAAGTTACGCGTGTTGAATGTTGAAGGGAATCCGTTGGAATTGCCACCACGCAACGTGCTTGAAAGAGGGGCCCAGGTAAATTACCATTTTCATATTTCTGTACTGTTAAATAGCTTTTTATCTCATGCCTAAGTTAGTAATCTATTTGCTTGCTATTTTCCAGGCTGTTGTTCAGTATATGAGTGACGTTCATGAAAAGAAATATTTGAAGGTGCAACCCGTCAAACACAATAAATCTTGGACTCGTGTTTTATTCTTTTGGAGGTCTATTAATAAACAAAAGCGTCGAGGTCTTGACTTGGTGGCTGCCTAATTTGGATTAGCTTCAACGATATTTCTTTCATAATGCAGGTCCATAGTCCACTTCTCGTTATTGATTTACTCTAAATTGGTTATGGCGAACCTTATTATTAGTTCTGAATTTATGTAGTGAAACTTTCAGTCAGTCAGTATTAGCATAGAAGATACTTAGACATATACGCCCGTTATGGTACATGACTTTTGGGCATCAGATTAGTTACAGTTTTAGTTATCAAGCAAAAGAAATTGTAGCTTACATTAAACTCTTAAAAGATGTCTGTAAAGAACTTACTTTGGAGTTGCAATCATAACATGTTTGTCTTAATCAAATGTGGGTGAGATATTAACTTTTATGGACACAACATTTATGAATGCCTTTAAAATCCCATGTCGCCTTTTAGGTAAAAAAATTTAGTGACACATGGATCACGAGATCAATCACACTTAGATTGAAATTGACGCAAGCACTTTTGTGTTGAGTTTCACCTATAAGTTAGCATTAAATTGACGCCAGCACTATTGTGTTGTGTTGCCCATCTTTATATTATATCCATCTCTATTTGAATGGGCAACACAAACTTTCAAATCAAATAGGAGAGAAGTAATCATGGTACGTGCTCTAAATCTAACACAATTATCAAATTACAAGTTAGCATTAGGTTGAGCTTCTCTCAGCTTGAAAATATCCATGACACATATAGCATTCGACCCCTGAAGGCTACGTTGCAAGTATCAGAATTGTCAAATTGTATCTGTTCAAAGTTCATTTGTGATGTTGCTAAATGGTACTTATATAGACCGCATGTTTGATTGTTTTTCGGCTAGTTGTCACTATGTATGACTTCTAGCAATAGCACCATATTACCATCTCGCTAATAAAGAGGGAACGTTACCACCTCGCTAATAAAGAGGGAACCTAGTTCGGGTTGGAGCATGGTGGGTAAAACAACCACAGAGCAAGTAGAGACAGTCAAGATATCAAAGTGCACACCAAATTGCTGCAGGATAACCCCAAGGATTGTTGAAATTATTAGCGTGTGGCAATTGCATTCACTATCCAATTGTTAAAATGGTATCAAAAGAGAAACTATTATCACCCAACCAACCACTCCTTGGTGATTCACTTATTATTATAACTATAAACACAGTTGACTTGTCCCTAACACAGGTGCAAGTCTACAATACAAAGGAAAAGATGACAGTCCCTCTATCAGGTGCTGACTCCAAATACTCACACTCTAAAACCAAACCCAGATCCTATACAATCAATCTAACCCAGAAACTAAACCAAGATCAAGATGATCTTATAACAACACTTAAACTAGATGAACCAGAAACCAATTTAGAGTATGAGAGAAAAGATGAAGACGGCTAAAACTTTGAGTGTGAAGCGTTATGAAACCCTAGCAGGATAAACAGCTTATATAGAGAAGCATTTTAAACTTAGAACCCTGCACAATATAAAACTTCCACAAACAGACCAAAGTTAGAGTTACGCAAAATATTACTAAAGAAACTTATCAGATGAACCCTGAAGTATCAAAAGTCTGACAAAGAGTGAAGCTATACTTTCAACACCCCCCTCAAATTGATGATGCAAACAGATTTATCATACCAAGCTTCTTAACCATGACTGCATGTTGTGAAGACCCAAGAGCCTTGGTCAACACATCAGCAGTTTGATCTTTAGACCCAACTTTCACAGTCTCAATCAATCCTGATGCAACCTTTTCTCTTATAAGATGCACACCAATGTCAAAGTGCTTAGTCTTCTCATGCATAACTGGATTAGCAGCTATTAGCATGGCATACTTATTATCACAATACAACTTTACAGGCAACAAACTTTCAGTAACCCCAAGATCTTTTAAGATCTTAATGTATTCACATTACTTCACAAGTAACAGAAGCCATTGACCTGTATTCGGCCTCAGCTGAAAACCTGGACAAGGTATTCTGCTTCTTACTCTTCCATGAAACAATATTACCATTAACAAAAACACAATAACCTGAAATAGATCTCCTAGTAACTGGGCATTTAGCCCAATCAGCATCAGAAAAGGCCACAACATTAAACTTGCCATTATTCTTCTTAAAACTTATACCATTTCCTGGTGCAAGTTTAAGATATCTTAAAACCCTTAAACCAACATCAAAATGAGACTGCAAGGGAGCATGCATATACTGACTCAAACAATGAACAGCATAAGCCATATCAGGCCTAGTCATTATAAGATATATAAGTTTCCCAACAAGTTTTTGATAACTAGTAATGTTTCTTAACAACTCATCACTATCAGATTCCTGATGACTTTAAACCAAATTCTCAGGTAGAGGAGTCATAACAGGCCTGCATGCCAACAGACTATACTCATGAAGCAACTTCAAACAATATTTTCTTTGATTCAAACACATTCCATTATTAGTTTTTAAAACCTCAATACCCAAAAAATATTTTAACTCACCAAGGTCTTTAATCTTAAACTTGTTATTTCAGAAACTTTCAATTTCACTTTCACTGTTACCATAGATGACCATGTCATCAACATACACCAGAAGAAACAACACAACATTTCCTTTCTTCTTAATAAACAGAGAATGATCATTTTGAGATTGTTCAAAACCAGCCTCAAACAAGGCTTCAGACAGCTTATGATTCCACTGTCTAGGTGCTTGTTTCAAGCCATACAAAGACTTTTTAAGTTTGCAAACCTTAGTACTACCCTCTTTACGATATCCTGGGGGAGGAAGCATATAAACATCCTCACTCAGATCACCATAAAGAAAAGGAGTTGCAGTCCTACTCAACTTAGGTTGCTGTGAACTAGCAGGACTTTGTATCTGCTCAGGGGTTACATCCTGTTCTAAGTTCACAACCTTACCAGGTTGATATGGACTACCATCTCTACCAAAAGGTGCACCTTCCATTTCAAAACTTACACTCTCATCATTGGGAATGGGACTAGGAGTTTTGGTTTTTGACTCAGAATCAAAACAATCAAAAAAGTTTAAGTGTGTTACCTCAGAAATAGACTCAAAAACAATGTTTTGATTCATTCTTAAAGGAAAAATAGTTTCATAAAACTTTACATCTCTTGAATATAAGACTGCTCTATTTTCCAAACTTAAAAGTTTATAAGCTTTTTTACCACTAGCATAACCAATTATAATGCATTTTTCAGATTTTTCAGAAAATTTATCAAAATCTTTAAACAGAGCAGCATAACAAAGACACCCAAAACTCCTAACATGAGACAAACTAGGTTCCCTACCATACACCAAAGAAAAAAGAGATTTTCCATTCAAAACAGAGGAAGGCAACCTGTTAATCAAGTAAGTAGCATTTAACACACAGTCAGACCAAAACACAAGAGGAATCCCCCCTGAAACAAAAGACTTCTAGCTACATTAAGCAGATGTCTATGTTTCCTTTCAACAATACCATTCTGTTGTGGTGTATATGCACCACTAGTTTGATGAATAATACCTCCAGTGTTAAAAAGCTCACTCATTTTAATGTTAACAAACTCAGTACCATTATCAGATCTGATAATTTTAACCTTTTTTTTATCAAACCGAGTAACAACAATATTGTACAAAGATACAAACTTATCAAAAACCTCATCTTTTCTTTTCAACATATACACCCAAACAGACCTAGTAAAGTCATCCACTATAGTCAAAAAATATCTATAACCATCTCTGCTAACCACTTTATAAGGTCCCATACATCTAAATGAATGAGATCCCCAAAAAATTTGGACTTATGTTCACTTATTGGAAAAGGATCCCTTGTTTGCTTTGCCTTATGGCAAACTTCACAAGGTCCATTATGATCAATATTATTTAAATTTAAAGTTCCTTTAAGCTGTTTTAAAACTTGGTTAGCAGGGTGGCTAAGTTTGTTATGCCAAACTTCCTTAGAAACCAAACAACACAAAAACTCACTTCTAAAAACATTAGTAGTCACATTGGAAAACTTATCAAACAAATATAATCCACCATATTCACTACCAGTCCCCAGCACACTCAGCTGAGTCAAATCCGGAATATAACATTTAGTTTCATCAAAACCAATTCTCAGTTTGCTATCTTTAATCATTTTATTAACAGACATCAAAATTACACAATACTCAGGCACAACCAAGACATGAAACAACACAACATTACTATTAAGTCTTAAATTCCCAACATGTGTGGTTTTAGCTAAAGTTCCATTAGGATGACCAACAGTAAGCTTTAAATCAAATATATCAACCAAATTAAACATGTTTATAGCAGAATTAGTTGAGTGTTGGTTAGTGATGCGTGGTTTTGCAACCTCGCAAAAGGTTTTACCTCTCAAGGGATCTTGAGAAGCTTGCAATCCCCACCAGGCAGTGTACCTGACCGTTGTAGTATAGTATAGTGGCAAGTAC
This sequence comes from Artemisia argyi, assembly GCA_030686995.1. Lineage (NCBI taxonomy): Eukaryota > Viridiplantae > Streptophyta > Magnoliopsida > Asterales > Asteraceae > Artemisia > Artemisia argyi. Next base: position 131,328,417 of record CM060702.1, read on the forward strand.
CGGGGGATTGATCGTTCAACTCAAAGAATAGTGTTTGCTAGGGTTAAAACTCAATTATACTAGGTCTAGTAAAAATCTCGGGTTTTGGAAGAATGGGCGGAATTAGTTGCTAGTCAACTAACCCAAATTACTACAAATGCAAACAAAATAAAATAAAATAAAACAAAAGTAAATTTGGCGAAAACAATAATAAGAGAAAATGTGTTTACTTAGATTTCACTACTCCCTAGCTATGTTTTACCGGTTGATTAGTTTGTTACAATTGCATGGATGACGGGTTATATTCCTTAATACCATTCGTAGGGCCGTGTACGATCTTCCCTAACTCTATAAGCTTCTACCTCTTCCTATGTCGAGCCGACTAATAGCTCCTAACATGGCCTCATTAGTAGTTACATATTCATTAAATATAACCAGTTTATCGTAGTACATATCCGATCATGTTTCTTAAGACGTTCAAGCAAGTTTCCAATGGGAAGTCTGCCAGTTTTCTTAAGCCTAATATCGAAATCATTCATCCACAATAATTATAAATAAACAACTAACCAATAATCTAAGTTTCATTACATCTAAGCAAATACAAAGAAAACCTAGCCTAGCATGTTAAAGTGAAGACAAGCATAAGATAGAATCAAACAACACATAGACATATTGAATGATTATTGGAAAACTTATCTTCAATTAAGCATGGATGAAACAAGGGTTTGAAACCCTTAAAAATAATGTAAAATTCGTCTAGGGTTTGTTCTCTCAAAGTTGCACACTAATGAATGAAAAATCAAAAACTATATATAGAGTATTGGGTCTGACGGCGTCAAGAGTAACTTCTGACGCCGTCAACTCGCCGCCATAAACATCATCGTATTGCCTAGATCGAATTCTGACACTGTTATGTGTAAACTTAATCTTGGCCGTCACATGTAATTTGCTCTTGAGGGCCTTGGTGACGCCGTCACGTGTAATTCCTCCAAAAACTGTTTGGCGCGTCACGTGTAACTTAATTATCCACCTCTTTGTGAAAGGGTGACGGCGTCATAAGCAAATCCTGACGCCGTCAGGTACTATTTCCAGCATGAATTTGAGAATTTGTCGTTTTCTTCACTTTTTCGCTCCAAAAACGTCCAAAATGATTCCTTTTCCAGATTTCTCCTCAAAAGTACCTAAAATGACAAAAGGAACAATTTAGGGCAATATTTGATCAAATAATCTCGACTTTGGGCTTAAATGACCCCCTAAAAGCGGTACACTTTTCGTCTCATCAAATACTCTTACACTTGAGATTTGCTTGTCCTCAAGTAAATGCGCTTTTATTCTAATCAAAATACAAGCTAGGGGTCATTCAACACTAATATAAAAGTAATTGCAACAAATATCATTCCACTTCAACCAAAACAAGCACGGAAATTATACACTAGCACCTCACAAATAGTGTTTAGATACTCACATCTCTCGTGTGTAATAAAGTATATATCACAATATTGAAATGGAAAACATCTCTCACTACCTGTCATAGCAAATAGATTACCATAGGCTTGAGAAAGGATCAAACCTCCACCACTTGGCGTAAGCACCTAGGATAAACTATCAAAATGGTATTTTAAAAGGGTTATAATGTGAGGTGTAGGGATATGATAAACATGGTTTTGTTGGATAAAGGCAATTTTTACTGGTGGCGAGTTAATCATCTTGGTCAATTACATGTACAATGTGGCGTTGCTAAGCCAAGACTCGACTCGACTTAAGCTAATCAAAACTAACAAAAACATAAAACAAACATAAAAGGAAACGGGATGGTAGTCTGTATGTTTTTTTTCTCTCTCTTTTTTCTTTTTCTAATTTTTCTTGATTTTTTTTTTTTTTTTTTTTTTTTTTTTTTTTTTTTTTTTTATGCATACACTCTTGCCCAACCATCTAAAATAATATATCATAGGGGATTTACGTCCCCCTTACACTTGAACTTTTACATACTTTACAATCAACTATTCTAATGACTCGAATCAAGATAATCAAAACATTTGGAGTACTTTTTAAGATGAACGGACATATGGGGGTAATATATGATGTTCTTCCCCAATACTCCATAACACTAGTACTTTACCCATGAGTCCCAATCGTCCCAAAACAATATGTACAAGATATGACTCGACTTAGCAACCATGTAATCAATTAGACAATTAACTAAGGGTTTAAACATATAACAATAAAGCACTAAAGATGAGTGAATACAAGGAAGGCTAAGACGATTTGGTTGTACATTTGGGGTGGATTGTAAACAAATTCTTCCTTTAAGTAAAATGCTTAAAGTTAGAAACGAAAAGATAGGCTCGGAGGGGTGTACTATGGGTATCGTGTATTCAAAATGAGTACCACGCAAAGGTGTGGGAAAATTAATTGACTTTATTAGTCAAGTAATTATGACTTCATTGGTCAAGTAATTATAATATGGGTTTAAACACAAGGGTGATCCTAATGCCTCTTATCATGTAGTAAATCCTAACTACACGAATGTAGTCTCACTAGCGGTCTCGGGATGCATCACTAACGCAAGTTCTAGAATCTAAGTACTACCGGTACACTCATAAGCATCTTTTCCTAACAAATCTAGGGGCGAACCTCACATATTTGGGGTGGAAAATTTTGAGTGGTACGGTTTTTGTGCTAGTCATACAACTCCTGTCCGTGAGACGCTCATTAAGGCTAAAGTTTCACTCTTAAAGGTTGTAAAAAATTTTAAATTTGGCGCTAAAATTGCCCTAACAAGTATTTCTCTTAGTTTTATTACACACCTACTATTTAACAAACACACTTAAGTGCAATTGCATTCTCTAAGGTATCATCATCTACCCTCCCCTTACACTTACGCTGAACATTGTCCCCAATGTTCAATAAAAAGGATGTAAAAGTAATGAAGGTAAAAGAATGAAACAAATACTCCCCTAATTCATTCAGTGTGGATAATATGGTAACAAGGTTAGATCTTCCTCCAAGAAAATGATCATTGAAAGCTTCCCTCCAGAAATATAAATAATTTTCTTGTCCAATATAACCTGTTAAACCTGAGAAAACAATTATGGCAAACCTTGTGTAAAATTGGCGGCAATCTATATATATGATAAGGATATAATGCTTGTGGAATGAATGTTTGCAGATTTCATGGAGTTTATAAAACTAAAGAATTAACAAAAACTTTAAGACTCCGGTAGAAAAACAAAACTCGCAAATTTTTTCAGAATTTTACACCTGACGCCATCAGGTTATAATCCTGACGCTGTCAGAGTGTTCTGACAGAAATCTTATGTTAAGTTTTCGGAAAATTTCTGGAAAAACTTACGCCTTAATTCCTGGAATTCTTGCAAAACATCATTATGACTCGATACAAGCATTTGACTCAAACAAATACTAATATACATGTTCATTTAATATTGTTGTGGTTCATGTTCAAGTCCGTTCTTAGAAACAAATTTAGATTTCCCTTAAACTTATCTTTTGCGAAATACCTTTATATGAAGTTAAGACGAAGCTAAACAACAAGATAAAGCATTTTCACAATTTATTTTGAAACATGAGCCACAAACAATAAAAATAAAGCATGCATACAGAAACAAATAAAATCAAACAAACAAACAAATAAAACAAATAAAACTTGGGTTGCCTCTAAAGAAGCGCTTTTCTTACAAGTCTTGTAGCTAGACTCAAGGTCACGGGCTATTTCGTGACCTCGTCATTGGTCACGGTTTCTAGGTCATCCTCCAAATCTCTATCGGGATCGCTGTCATAGTGCAGGTATTTTGGGTCTTCAAATTCAAAGACATCTTCCCGATATTTGGAACCAAGCTTACTAACACCCTTAAATAATCCACATGATAAGCAAAGGTGTTTTTACATCCTCTCCGAACGTCATCATCACATAAAATAAGTTAGGAGCCTAGCTTATCAAGTCTGTCGCAATCTACTCCTTCAAAATCTTTCATCTTATATGGCGTTTGGTATGAGATTCTCCTAATTCCATCTGTAAAAGTCATGATTCCGTTCCGGTCGTCAACAATTAAGTTAGTGATTTCACAAAAGAGAGCCTCGAAGACAAATTGTGATAACCTCGGGTCGATATAATCCTCAATGTTGTCTATGATCGTAAAGTCCATTGTGAATGTCATATTTCCTACGAATACTTGAACTTCATGATCTCTATCGACAACATTTTCTCCTTTATAAATCAATCCGCATCTGCAAATATTGTTGTAACGGAACAAGGACATAACATTCTTGGGTAGGCACACGTCAATGTAGACATTATAAAAATGTTGTGACCTATCATACAAGGGATTTTGAGGTTATTTGGATCACATCGCTTTATCTTTCCCGACCTTCCACCCTGTAATCCATTTGTATTACAATCCAATGATGGTTGGTATTCATACACTTCCTCATTACCCTTACAAAAAATTACTTTCCTAACACCATTGGTGAATAGTGCACTACCATCGCTCTCTTCTAGGGTCACCCCTGTTTCTTTTACAAATAGTTTTCTGAGGACGAGGTTAGTTAATGTTGGATTAATGAACGAGTCTATGTCATCGATCACGGTTAGATCAATGTTATAGATGAATCCTCCAATCATAACTGATAACCTTTTCATTATCCTGATGTTATCGAGTCCTTTACACGTAATTTGTTTAGGGAAAGCTTCATTGTAAAGGGAGAGAGGGATCGCATACAGGGAAGTCAGGATCTATGTAAGTATCGGTTATAAGCTTTTTCCTAATGGTGCAAGAAATCTTAAAAACGTTAGAGTCGCCTTCCTCAATCCTATTTCTACACCCTATAGAGATCCCCTACCATGTCTCTCTCGAGTTTTTCCATAGTAGATTTATCCAAGATTCTCGGATTTTCCTTAGGCCGCTTGGATTCTTCTTTCGACTCCTTCCACTCACTCGACCCTTGTGTGATGGAGTCCTCGGGTAAGTCTACAGGGCTCTTAGCCACATCGTGGTCTTTCTTGGGGGCCTCACCTTCAACTTCATGATGCTCATCCCTAGTTGGTTGTTGGCTCTGATCGGGTGTAGGAGCAAGTATTATGGTAATGGTGTTCACGAAGTGGATTGGTCCGGAGGAGTTAACATGGTCTCTAGCTTCCTTCACCTTTGGCGACATATGTTTAAAGAGTTTACTAGGGCTTTTTATTTTTACATGGGAGGGTGGCTGATTAATGATGGTGACGGATTTGACCTCTTCAGCATGATTCGATTTAATAGCAATGCGCTCATTGATAGCGTTCAACAAGTTACTAACCTTGTTATTCATATCGATTTGCTGTTGTCTGAATTGAGTCTCGAGCGTGGAAAGCTGTAATTCTTGAGAGAGAAAGAACTTTCGCAGTGCTTCTTCATAGGTTTGCTTAGGGGTGTTCTGTGGTAGATAATGCTCGGACCATGCGAGTGGGGGAGAATCATTGAAGGATACGCTCCGAGTCTGGTACCCTCTGAAAGTTGACTTATCCTTCCATACTTCATAGGCCTCGCCAAAATTTCGAGGCCCTCGATTAGTGGTGGGCCACCTATCCTCCGCTTTATTAGCACGTGAGGATGCAAATTCCTTAAATGTACATTTGGGAAGTTGCATGCAATTATGAGTTTCATGAGGACCACTACAAAATTTGCATGAAGAAGTGATCTTGTTCACTTGGCTTGAAGGTTTAGGAGCTTCGTAGGATTTCATAAGAAACTTGACTTGGTCTTCAAGTTCCATGATCATACGGTCGGGAGTGCTTGAATTGTTCGAAGGAAAAGATATTGCCTGGACCACTTTGTTCAAATCACAGGATCATTCCAACTTTCGTTGTCATAGAGAGCAAGATCTTCTATGAGTTCCCATGATTCTTCCGCACTTAGATCACGTAGCTTGCCACCGGCCGCTTGGTCAATGGTTCGCCTTATGGAGAGATCGATATGGTCATAGAAAATTTGGACTTGGAGCCAAAGATCTATGCCGTGATGAGAGACTTTTTGGAGTAAGTCCTTGAAACGAGTCCATGCTTCATAGAGAGTTTCACCTTGACGTTGTTTCAAGATGTCATTTCTAAGCTTAGTAGTTCTCCCCGGTGTGAAAAATTGAGCAAGGAAACGAGTGGTGAGATCATCCCAAGCGGTGATGGATCCCGCTATAAATGCTCAAGCCATTGACTAGCTTAGTCATGTAGAGAGAATTGGAAGAGACGCAATCGGGTCGTCTCTCGAGTTTCAACATCAAGGTTTACGGAATCTACGATTTTGAGGAAATCCTTGAGATATTGATTAGGATCTTCAGAATGAAGTCCATGGAATGCACATCCGCTTTGCACCAACCGGATAGTGTCAGATCGAAAGGGAGACACATTGGCTCCTTGAGTGAGCTCAATGGTGTTTCGATAGCCTTGGTGGATAGGACGGGAGTACTCTCCTAAAGTTCGGGGTCTAGGAGGTTGGTTTGGTTGTGGTGGGTTTTGTGGATGGTTTTGTTGTGGTGGGTTGATGGAGTCAAAGAGATTACCACCTTCCATGATGGCGGATGGTAAAGGTTACGAATAAAGGAAACAAAGAAAAAGATAGACTAAAGAAGACCTATAAAAATAAAAATAAACATCTTACTAGAAAGAAATCTAGCAAGTAGACCTAATAAAAAGAAATTTCAACCTAGACAATAACTATTCCCCGACAGCGGCGCCAAAAACTTGATCCGTGGTTTTGCAACTTTGCAAAAGGTTTTACCTCTCAAAGGATCTTGAGAAGCTTGCAATCCCCATCAGGCAGTGTACCTGACCATTGTAGTATAGTATAGTGGCAAGTATCAGGGGATTGATCGTTCAACTCAAAGAATTGTGTTCGCTAGGGTTAAAACTCAATTAAACTAGGTCTAGAGGTGAGGGATGATTCTTTTTGTATTTTTAAATTTATGGAAAGCAAGTAAAAATCTCTGGTTTTGGAAGAATGGGCATAATTAGTTGCTAGTCAACTAACCCAAATTACTACAAATGCAAACAAAATAAAATAAAATTAAACTAAAGTAAATTTGGCAAAAACAATAATAAGAGAAAATGTGTTTACTTAGATTTCACTACTCCCTAGCCATCTTTCACCGGTTGATTAGTTTGTTACAATTGCATGGATGACGGGTTACATTCCTTAATACCATTCGTAGGGCCGTGTACGATCTTCCCTAACTCTATAAGCTTCTATCTCTTCCTATGTCGAGCCGACTACTAGCTCCTAACATGGCCTCATTAGTAGTTACATATGCATTAAATATAACCAATTTATCATAGTACACATCCGATCATGTTTCTTAAAACGTTCAAGCAAGTTACCAATTGGAAGTCTGCCAGTTTTCATAAGCCTAACATCGAAATTATTCATCCACTACAATTATAAACAAACAACCAACCAATAATCAATATCTAAGTTTCATTACATCTAAGCAAACACAGAGAAAACCTAGCCTAGCATGTTAAAGTGAAGACAAACATAAGATACATTCAAACAACACACAGACATATTGAATGATTATTGGAAAACTTATCTTCAATTAAGCATGGATGAAACAAGGGTTTGAAACCCTTAAAAATACCATAAAATTCGTCTAGGGTTTCTCCTCTCAAAGTTGCACACTAATGAATGAAAAATAAAAAATTATATATAGAGTATTGGGTCTGAAGGCGTCAAGAATAATTTCTGACACCGTCAACTCGCCGCTATAAACATCATCGTATTGCCTAGATCCAATTCTGACACTGTCATGTGTAAACTTGATCTTGGACGTCACATGTAATTTGCTCTTGACGGCCTTGGTGACGCCGTCACATGTAATTCCTCCAAAAACTCTCTGGCGTGTCACGTGTAACTTGATTATCCACCTCTTTTTCAAAGGGTGACAACGTCATAAGCAAATCTTGACGCCGTTAGGTACTATTTTCAGCATGAATTTGAGACTTTGTCGTTTTCTTCACTTTTTTGATCAAAAAATGTCCAAAATTCTTCTTTTTCCAGATTTCTCCTCAAAATTACCTAAAATGACAAAAGGAACGATTTAGGGCAATATTTTATCAAATAATCTCGATTTTGGGCTTAAATGACCCCCTAAAAGGAACTGACTCCATTAAATCTCTGTTAGCCCCAGAATCAATTATCCAACCAAGATGATAACTGACTCCATTAAATCTCAGATTAGCACAGAAAAAATGATAAAAATGCTGATTAAAAAACACACTTCCATTAAAAAAGGAACCGTTTCCAATACCTGCCATGTTATTCTGAACTGAAGGACCAGGTTTCTCATTCAAAAGACTCATCAACTTCAAAACCTATTCGTTACTAAAAGACAGATTTCCCATAGTAGTTTTACCATTGTTATTCACCACTAAGGTGACTTTAGAATCATTGGCTTTGTTAAAATTATGAGCAGGTTTAAGATTAGGAATCTTTTTAAAACACAAAAATACTTTTGTGAAAATGTTTTGAAAAATAATTTAGGTGAAAATAAAATTCTTTGATCACTTAACTAATGACGGTATAAAGTTTGTTCATACCTGAAGTGATGTTGAAGTAGCTACGTGGAAAAAATGAGTTTCCTCGATTAAAAACTTATAAACTGTAACTTTACGTAACATGTCTTTATATTTTGTGATTGTCAAACCATGAGAAGACCGAATAATGCGAATAACATTTTTGACATTATTTGTATTAACAATCTCCCCCATTTTGATGATTACAAAATTTAAACTCATTTTAGGTAAAATTATGCGTTGATAAATTTTTAATGAGTTTTCCCGTTACTTCTCCCCCTTTTTGTAGAATCAAAAAGGTGTGTCATGATTGTTGTGGAGAGGAGACACGAGTACCCTTGAAAGAGAATCGTTGGAGTGATCAATGAAATACAAGCTCCCCCTTAATGAGGGCACCGGGGAATCGAGCTATGGTGATGTGCTACAAAACAAAGTTAGAACAAAGCATATGCATGCATACACACACACACACACACACACACACACACACACACACACACACACACACACATATATATATATATATATATATATATATATATATATATATATATATATATATATCTACATTATATATAACAGGAGGCATTTGATCGATATGCCACCTCATTGCCCAGTCAATGCCCAGTAATTCATTATCTGACATGTCACCACATTGTAGCATCCATGTCATCAGTATTTGGCCACCTAAGCAATTATTTTCATAGTAGAATTTTAAATATAATTCGTATTAAGTTTTTTATTTCGTATTAATTATTAATTTTTTTATTTTGTATTCATAAAATCTGTATTTATTTTGCCCAAAAAATCATAAAGCAGGATTCGAACCTAGGTCTTGGCATCCACACACAAGCATGTCAACCTGTGGAGCATATATATATATATATATATATATATATATATATATATATATATATATATATATATAAGATGATATGGATGTGAAATCAAGTATGTAGATTAGGAATCAGATAGAAAGAAACAGAAAATAATTAAATTTTGAGCACTACTGGAGACGGTCCCGTAAATAGGGGGACGGTCCTTTATTGATTTGGGGACCGTCAGTCCATTTAAAGGACCGCCGGCAGTAGGCTTCCAAGTTGGCAGGTATGTTGTGATTTAAGTTACTTCCTATTTTCCGAAAGAGCAGCGAAGAATGAGAGTCGAGTGGAGAGAACGACAAACCACGAGCACGAGAGTCCTCAAACTTCGGAGAAATTCCTGAACATTCATAAACAACCACGAAAACACGAGTTTGGAAAGGGTCGCCCCCCTCACGTCACGTTATTAAAGAAAATAGAAAATTAAGAAGATGAAAAGGATAAGCGTGGGGTGCCTCCCACGAAGCGCTTGTTTTTGTTCACCGAGTCACATGAGCTTGACTCGATCCCTGAATTTAATCGTCCTTGGGGAAAGTCTGGAGATCCGGGACAACCATGGGTGGTATGTCCCCTCCGAAGTAATGTTTAATACGATGACCATTCACCTTAAAATTGGGACCATTAGTTTGAGCAAGTTCAACGGTTCCATAAGGAAATACTTGGGTAATGGTGAATGGTCCAGACCAACGGGTTTTTAACTTGCCCGAGAAAATCTTCAATCGAGATTTGAAAAGAAGGACTCGATCACCAACATTGAAGACGCGATCTTTAATTTTAGCATCATGAATCCTCTTTGTCTTCTCTTTGTAGATCAAATAATTCTCATAGGCCTGATCACGAAGCTCGACTAATTCATTCAATTGAACTTTACGGTGATCACCCGCGGTTTGAAGGTCAAAATTAGCATGTTTCAAGGCCCAGTAGGCCTTGTGCTCAAGTTCAAAGGGCAAATGGCAGGACTTCCCATAAACCAGCTTGTGTGGAGTGCACCCAATGGGTGTTTTGTAAGCTGTACGGAAGGCCCAAAGTGCATCATCTAATTTATCGGCCCATGAAGCACGATGTTCACCTACGGTCCTTTCTAAAATTCGTTTCAAGCCACGATTGGAGACCTCAACTTGACCACTAGTCTATGGATGATATGACGTAGAAAGACGATGTGTGACACCATATTTGAGCATAACTTTAGCGAATTGGTCGTTACAGAAATGGGTCCCACGATCGCTTATAATAGCACGAGGTGCACCAAATCGGGCGAAGAGACTTTTAAGAAATTTCACTACAACTCGGGCGTCATTGGTGGGTAGCGCCTTCGCTTCAACCCATTTAGACAAGTAATCAATGGCCACGAGTATATATTTGTTACCACGAGAAGACGGGAATGGACCCATGAAATCGGTACCCCAGACGTCAAAAATTTCACAGACTTGGATGGCATTTTGAGGCATCTCGTCCTTCTGAGAAATTTTTCCTTGACGCTGGCAAGAATCACATGATTTAACCAACTCATGAGCATCCCGGTAAATCGTCGGCCAATAGAAGCCGGAATCAAAAACTTTCTTAGCGGTGAAGTTGGCTCCATGATGTCCCCCCGTGGGTCCATTGTGGCATGCCATAAGAATGTCAGCGGGTTCTTTGCCGTGAACGCACCGCCGGATCACTTGATCCGTACATATCTTAAACAAGTAGGGATCATCCCAGAAATAATGCTTAACATCTTTAAAGAATTTTTTCTTCTGCTGGAACGACATCCCTTTCCGAATAAAATTCCCCGCATGGTAATTCGCAAAGTCGGCGAACCATGGGGTACTAGAATCACAATGTGATAAACTCCCTAGTGTCTCGAGAGGAAATGCTTCTTTAATCTCCTTTTTCTCGAAAACACTTTGGTGGGGATTCTCTAAACGTGATAGGTGATCAGCAGCAAGGTTCTCAGCTCCCTTTTTATCTCGAATTTCAACTTTGAATTCTTGAAGGAGGAGAACCCACCGCATCAAACATGGCTTAGCATCTTGCTTTGCCATAAGGTACTTAAGAGCCGAATGATCCGTATACACTATGCATTTCTTCAGAAGCAAATAAGATCGAACTTTTCAAAAGCGTAAATGACGGCTAACATCTCTTTCTCAGTAGTCATATAATGGTATTGAGCGTCAGTCACTGTTTTACTAGCATAGTGTATCGACTGAAAATGTTTAGACTTGCGTTGCCCCAGGACTGCACCAATGGCATAATTGCTAGCATCGCACATTAGCTCAAAGGGCAAGTCCCAATCGGGGGAAATTAAGACGGGAGCCTCCGTTAACTTCTTTTTAAGAATATTAAATGCTTCGATGCATTCATTTGAGAAGATAAACAAAGCATCTTTTTCAAGAAAGTGGGTCAGAGGTCGGGCCATCTTAGAAAAGTCTTGAATGAAACGTCGGTAAAAACCGGCATGACTGAGAAAACTTCTAATTCCTTTAACGGTCGTAGGATAAGGTAATTTTGCAATCACATCGACTTTAGCTCTATCGACCTCAATCCTGGATTTCGATATTTTATGGCCGAGGACAATGCCCTCTTTGACCATGAAATGGCATTTCTCCCAATTTAGAACCAAGTTGGTGTCTTCACACCGTTTCAACATACTATCTAAATGGGAGAGGCACGAAGTGAAAGAATCTTCATAGACCGAGAAATCATCCATGAAAACTTCCATGGTTTTCTCGATCATGTCCAAGAATATAGACATCATACACCTTTGGAACGTGCCTGGAGCATTGCATAAACCGAAAGGCATACGACGATAGGCAAACGTTCCACAAGGGCAAGTAAAGGTAGTCTTTTCCTGGTCCGGAGGGTCAATTGGTATTTGAAAATAGCCGGAAAATCCATCAAGAAAACAATAGAACTCATTTCCCGATAGGCGTTCTAGCATTTGATCCATAAATGGAAGTGGAAAATGATCCTTACGAGTCGCATCATTCAATTTACGATAATCAATACAAACTCTCCATCCGGTAACAAGACGTGTCGGAATCAATTCATTATCTTCGTTTGTTACGACGGTTATTCCACCTTTCTTCGGTACGCAGTGGACCGGGCTAACCCAAGAGCTATCCGAGATTGGATAAATCATTCCGGCATCGAGGAGTTTGATAACTTCTTTTTTGATAACCTCATGAATTTTCGGGTTAACCCGTCGTTGTTGCTGAATGGACGGCTTGTAATTGTCTTCAAGTAAGATCTTATGCGTGCAAAAACGAGGGTCGATACCCTTGATATCAGAAATTTGCCAAGCGATGGCACTCTTATGCTTTTTGAGCACATCTAAGAGACGTTTCTTCTCCTCATCTTTAAGATTTTTAGAAATAATTACGGGAAGTTTTTCGGTTCCTTCCAAAAATGCGTATTCGAGATGAGGAGGCAAATCCTTGAGCTCGAGCTCCGGAGGATTCTCATTAGACGGCTTAACTTCTTTAACGTCGGCCATTTTAAGGTCAAGCGGAGGGAGGGACGGGTTGGGATCTTCGTTTAGCATTGTTTCAATCAAAAGAACATCCCCCTCCGGGTCACAATCGGAATGATCAATTTCCGGTGAAATCGAATCATTAGCAAGAAAGGCCTCGATCTCTTCCAAAATGAAATCACTTCCCTCAAACGGAGTAAGGGAAGGGGAAGGATCAGAAATTGTTGGTTCAGAAGAATGAGTGGGATTGCCACTTGAAGTATGTTCGGTAAAACCAAGTAACTCTTGAGCGTACTCCTCCGTAACTTCGTCGATAACGTCGATTCGGTTAACGGAATATTTGTCAAACTCGGAGGAGTACCTCGCGGTTTGATCCAAATTAAAAGTTACGGCTTCGGTACCAACGCGTAGGGTAATTTCTTCATCGAAAACATCAATTAAAGCACGACCGGTCCTTAGGAAACCTCTCCCGAGAATAAGAGGTACCCGTGGATCGGCATCAAAATCAACAATGACAAAATCGGCGGGAAATGGAATTTTCCCACATTGACAAAAACATCCTCAGCTATACCAATTGGTCAAGACGTAGATCGGTCGGCAAGCTTGAGGGTCATACAAGTCGGAGTCAAATTGGGTAAAGACAACTTCTTCCAAATAGATAACGACATTAGGTTAATGCTAGCACCAAGATCGGCCAAGGCGAAGCATTGAACCATCCTAGGAAAATTACACGGAATGAGAAATCAACCGGGGTCTTCAAGCTTTTCGGGAAGCTTTTTGAGGATAACCGCCGAGAAATTCTCATTCATCTGGGTTCGAGATTTTTCAAACAATTTTTCTTTGTTATTCAAAAGACCTTTTAGCATAGAAGCAAATTTAGGCATCAAAAGTATAGCATCCGCGAGAGTTATGTTAAAATGTAGTTCTTGAAAAACTTGGTAAAACTTTTCCATCTGAATTTTATCTTTCTCACGGTGCTTTTGTTCATTTAATCGTGACGGATAAGGTAAATTTGTTTTGACGGGTATTTCTTTCTCAGATTCGTAAACAACTTTATCTTTTCCTTTAGACGTTGGGACCACCGGAGGTTGGATGTTCTCGGTCCTTCCATTATTACTAGGAATTTCCGTATCCGTTGTCGCCTCGTTTCACGGAGGACTACCTTGGGGGATGAAGAAGAAGAAGGGGTAGTCGGAGCCGTTGGTCCATCGATTATAACACCACTCCTAGTCGTGATCGCCTTAGCATCGCCCCCGGAGTTTTAAAAATCGCGCCTAAGGCGCGCCTAGGCGCTAAATCGCACGAGGCTCTAGCCTTAGGGATTTTTTTGAATCGAGGCTCACGACATGCATGAATCCCACAAAAATTGCGCGACTTAGGGATTTTTTCGCCTTTGCGCCTTAGGGATTTTTGCGCCTCGGAGATGTAACGGGTTTTTGGGCTTTTTTTCTAAATATTAAGATAAGATACACGGGCCTTGTAAGTTATATGCATGGGCCTTTTAAGTCATATGGTGAGTACTTGTATGATTTGTAAATTTGAATTGATTTTATGTTTATTTTATTGATTGAAATTTTATTTAAGAAGTTACTTTGTTTCATTAAATATTTTCTTTACGACATATTATCATGAAAATGTGGCATTGTGCCTTGAATATTAATACGTTGCTTGCTTGATATTTTGGGTTAAATTGTGAGCTTTGTTAGATGTAAGTTTACAAGTGTAGGATACAAGCATATTTAGTCTGATATGGATTTTAATCTCTATATAAGTCATCAAATGAAAGAGTTGATCCATTTCAGAAGTGACAAATGATCCATTTTAATCTTTATAATGGCAATATATGTCATGTATTAGTATTTTAATGTTATTTTGTATTATTTAATCTACATAAATGGTCACATATGTTATAAAAACCTTAATGTATTTAGTGTGCCTCGCATTCATGAATCCCGCGCCTTAGAATGCGCCTCGACTTGAGGCTCTTTTCCCCCCTTTGCGCCTTAGTGCGCCTTGAGCCTTTCAGAACATTGATCGCCCCTCGGGTTAGCGATCGTGTTGCTTGGAAGAGTACCCGAGCCCAAGGGTCGATCATTTAAAGACTTCTTCAATTCAGACATTTGATTAATTAACATTTTATTCATTTCCTCTTGACTTTTCATAAACTGCTTAAGTAATTCATCCGAAGACGACTGATTCACAACTGGATTTTGAAAATTTTGACCACGATTGTTGTTATTGAAACCTTGATTCTGAAAATTTTGATTTCCATGATTAAAATTCCCATGATTAGCATTTTGAAAATTTCCATGAAAATTCCCTTGATTCGGGCCTTGATTATAATTTTCCCGATTTTGATTTTGAAAACCATGATTTTGATTCTGAAAACCATTGTTCATCCGATTTTGATTAGCATTGTGATTAAATTGAAGGTTTCGGTTTTGCAGATTTTGATTAACTTGATTGACTTGATTAACTTGAGTCGGTTGATTGAAACCGGGTGGTCCAACATAATGGTTCGAACGGTAGCTAAGAAGATTTCGGTCACCCTGTGGTTGGTATCCGTTACCGCCTATATTGTAGGTTCCCGAAGTAGCATACACATTCTCGTGAGTGAAGCCACCGGTGGCTGGGCACTCAAAATACGAATGAGGACCACCACAAGTCTCACAAACATTGTTGACCATATTGACTTGATGGTTTTTGACTTGATTTTGATTCTGAGATGTTTGGTGCATTCGTAAAACAACAGTCGACAAATCATCGAGTTTCTTAGTAATTGCGGCTATTTCAGAATTAGACATAGAAGAATTTTGAGCAACGGTTGTTCTTGACTCATTCCTCTCGGCAGAGGAATCCCAGTAATTGTAATGAGCAGTCATGTTCTCAATAAGTTCGTAACAATCTTCAGGACGTCGTTTCATAAAAGTTCCACCTGCAGCTGCATTGATCGTGTCCCGATGTCGCAAAGTCAAACCATTGTAAAATGTATCGATTATCGTAACAAGAAGCATGTTATGGTTTGGACATCGATCAATAGCAATCTTATAGCATTCCCAAGCTTCGAATAAAGATTCGTCGGGAAGCTGACGGAAATTGCTAATGTCGTTTCGAAGTTTCGTCACCATCGATGGTGGAAAATATTTCGCCAAGAACTTCGATACCATTTCTTCGAAGGTATGAATCGAGTTCTTGGGAAGACGATCAAACCAAGCGGTGGCATGATGTGTAAGAGAATAGGGGAAGAGAGAAAGACGAAGGGCGTCATCGGAGACCCCATGTTGTTTCATACTTTGGGTGACGGTTAAAAATTTGTCGAGATGCTTGTTGGCATCGTCACCCGGTAATCCATGAAATTGGCATGAATTCTGGACTTGTTGAATCATGTGGTGCTTAAGTCCAAAATCCGTAGCCTCAATATTGAGAAGGGTAATCGGACCGCCTCTACCGTGCATTGTCGGTTGACACAGCTCCTCCATTGTTCGGAGATCGGGAGCTGGTGCATTTTGAACAACACCCACCTGAGGGTGTTGATTGTTGTGGTTATTTTGTTCCATTTCCGCAACGTTTGGGAAACGAACTTTGTGTGTGTGACATATCAAACTCTCGGGGTTCAATAATGGAGAAATAAGACATTTAGAAGATGAGCGGGTGTTCATACACCACAAAAATCAAATTTTGAAAAATAAAAGGAAAATCAAATTTAAAAAGGAAAATCTTTTTGTATTTTTGTTTTTATAAAGCAAAATTTATAAACTTATACTTTTCTTTTTTTTTCTTTTTCTAAGGTTACGTTAATTGTAAACCGTTTCCCTTAATCTACTCGCAACGGAACGGGAGAGAAGAATGGATCTCTCTTCAGCTTGCAATTTAATGTCAAAGCTTCCGTATTTTCCGCTTATTCGGTCGTAGAATTAAAGTAATCCGTCTACCAACTAATTTCACGCGTAGTTATATTGGTAGACTTATTTGGTTTACAACGCCCTTCCTTTCGGTCGAGTCGAGGCTGTAACATTATTATTTTTTTGGTATTTTTGAAAACACTTTAGAAAAAGTGTTTTTGATTTTTCAATTTTTATAGTTTTTATAGAAAATATATACAAGGAAGGTTTTCAAAACACAATTTTCGAAAAACGAAAACGAAAAATTCACTTCAACCTTCCCCGGAAGCGGCGCCAAAATTGATTCGTGAAAATCAAGTTATAGTATAAGTATAGTATTACTCAAGAGATCCGCAAAGAAATACGGATAACCCGAGGTCGTAGTCCGTGTGAAGGATGAATGGAATTTCAAATTCCCGATTCGTGAAACATGTCGTGAAAGTGGTAAAAAGTGATTTTGATGGGATTACACTAATGAAATAGTAAATGAAGCACAAATAATCAACTAAACACGTAATTCAAGTAAGGCAACTAGAAACGTAACGTAGAAACGAAAACGTAAGCTAAAATGGAAAATAAACGTTAACGTACAAAATAAAACGCGACTTTAAAGCTACACGACTCCTACGGACTTGAAAATAATTTTCAAAAGTTAAAAATGATAAAAGAAAATTTTGAGAAAAAGAAAAAATATTTTTTTGACTTTTTGTTTATTTTTTATGAATTAAAAACTAATTTAACTAATTAAAAATTAAAAGAAAATGCAAATAAAGTGAGAAAAAAGCAAAATAAATTTCTAAAATTCTAAAATAACTAAAAATAATTTTCTAATATTTTTTTGGATTTTTCTGGGGTTTTTCTGATTTTTTTGTATTTTTTAGTAATTAAAAATGATTAAAAATGAAAATTAATTAAGAAAAATAGCAAATCAACTCAGAAAAATATGAAAATTTCAGGGAAAATCTAAAATTAAATTTTGAAAGTAGGAAAAATATAAAAAGTTGAAAATAAGCATTGGAAGTGCTTAATGGGCAAAAACATCTTATACAAAGTGCTTACTTATAAGCACTATTTGACCAGTTTGACCAAAATTTTGACCCAATGGTTTTAAGACTCTAATAAGCTTGTTGGAACAGAATTTAGATCAAAAGTGAACTCAGCAACACAGATTAAAGCTCAAACAGTTCAATAAGCCAAAGGAAAATAAGCAATAAGCTAAGCAGAATAAGCAAAAAGCAAAATATCAACTAGAAAAGCAACCTGAGGCACTAAGGAACTCAAATGAACAATAAAACTCAGAATATGATCAGAATATAGCACTAGCAGCCCTCAACCTAATTGCAGACCAAGGATTCAATGTAACCAACTGATAAGCACTTAAGCAGTAGCAAAGAAGCTTAGAAAAGCAAACTTTTGGGTGTAAACTACTTACTTACAATCTGAGATCACAAATACTCCAACAAATCAGAATTCCAATCAAATTTACTAACCTAAAGACTAATTTGAAATCTGTCCAAAACCTGATGAGCAGGGTAACCTTATGTTCAAACAGTCAAGTTTAACTCAAACTTTCAATAAGCAAACCAATTCCAAATTGCAAAATCCTTGTTGAAACTTGTAAACAACCTAACAAATATCCCAAAACAACTTTCTAATATGATTTTGAATAAAAATTGAGTACTATGCAAGCTTATGAAATTCAAACAAAAACTCAGCTTGAAAAACTTTTTGACTTTTTGCTTTCAAAGATGATTTGACTAATTTGACTTTTAAAAGCTTAAATCTCACTGAGAATGTTATAATAACCTAATTTACAAGTTAAATAAACTAAACTTATAACTAATATTGCTACTATAATGATTATGCAGCCTACTACTTTGACATATAAGAAATTATAAAGAGATAAAAGTGATTTTGACTTTTGATTAAATGACTACTTATAATTCAACCTTAGTAACTAAACTAAACCAGAAAACAACCTCTAAAACAACCTAATATCAGTAAACTTGATTTATCGAAACACACCCTTATGGTGACTGTCAAAACTTATATGAGACAACAATATTCTAAAAGCAATTCCAAATCACCAATCTCACTCTATATTATTCTAATATGCTACGTTGATGTTAATCCTCAGATCTCAAATACCACAGAGAAACACAAATACTAGAATATGACAGCAAGCCAAACTGATCCAAGCACCCTCTTAGTAACTGACTTGTCTCAACTAATCACACTAATATCCAATTTATGCCACCAAATTCAACCTCAGTGCCTAATTTAATTCCAATATTACTTAAAATGCAACCAAATCACAGATCTCAGATAACAATTCAACACAAAACACAGATCTAAATTGAGACAAAATGAAACAGTATCACAAACAACAACTATAATGATGATTTAAAATGACAAATAAGCTATTACTCAACTATTTAATGATGCAATAAATCAGAAACAAGCTACTACTAACAGATCTAAACTACTAATACTCTACTGATGCACAAAGGAATTAAAACAGGAAACTTACAAACCAATACCCCCTCAGCCAAACAGAGGGGGTTTCACTATGCTTTCCTGTCTTTTGACAGGCCAATTAGACTCCTTATTGGCTGCCTTACTCCAATATAAGCTGGCTTATTCTCAATAAGCTGAAACAGTTGACCACTTTGACTACTATGATTTTTGGAAATTTTGATTTGAAATACTTACAAAAGTAATATGCAAACTGATGTAGACTTATACAAGTCAGTAAATAAGCTATATTAAATTTGAACTTATAATTGAAACAAATTTTTTTTCTTTTTATTTTTATTTTATTTTTATTTATTTATTTTTTTTATTTTATTTGAAAAAGGAATATAAAACAGAGATTTGATTCAAACTAGCAATAAGTAAATAAAGAAATTAAGCTAAAAAGAAACTTAAATCAATAAGCTGAAAATAAAACTTTGATTATATTAATAAAAATGAAATTAGTACAATGCTTTTTAAAAGGAAATTACAATAAAAACTTGAAACAGAAAGCTAAACAATTATCAAAACCTACACCCTCTAATGACTGAAGAGGGGGAGTATTTATACACGAAGCTATGAGGTTCTTGGATCCTTCTAGTCTGCCAGGTCATTGATCCACGCCACTCTTGTGTTTGTTTGAGTCACTCCTGAGCCGTTAGATAACACTTGGTCCCTAAGCCTTGAATAATAGCCCTTGGATTAGATGATGTGACAACTTCAATCCTGCGTGTGTTCTCTGATTTGTCCACGTATCATTCCCTGACTCTCTCTGACATGTGACTAACATGTGACTGACCTTCTAGAAACCTCATGATTGGGTAATTATGATTTACACAGGGTAATTTGGTGAGTTGGGGATTTAGGGTTCCTAGGTAAACAGTACATTTCTGGGTTGTGGTAAGAATTAGGGGGCGGGAAAGGTTTTGTGGGTTTTTATTTTTATTATGTTGATCGGGTAATAGTTGGATTTGACCGTGGGTATAAGTTGGGTGGATCGGGTACAGGCTTTAGTTTTAGTTTGGGCTTTGTTGTTTTATGGGCTTTGGGGTGTAAAAAAATATATGGACTAGGCTAGAGTTATTGATCCGGATATGATGTTAATAGTAAAACAAGGACTAATGTTGTGATTCACCAAATCTCAAGGACCAAAGCCGTAATTTTCCAAATTTATTTTCCAAGGGCAAAAATTGACTTTCTCTGATTCTTGGAGGACCTCTTTGACTTTTCTTCAAAATATTCTTCAAAGGGCTATTTCTGTCAACTTTGGAAATTTGAGGGACCATTCTTGTAAATTACTTCAAACTTCTTCCAAGGACTTTTCTTGACACTTTATGAATTTCCAAGGTTGAATTTGACTTTTTGAGCTTAGACTTTGACCATTTGACTTCCCCGGCTTCGGCTTTTGACCTTTTTCCAATCTCGTGCTCGTTTTGTCGGTTTTGGCATCGTTTTTGTTCATTTTTCTCATATCCGTACCTGCACATACACAAATACAAAAACATACGTTCTCTTGGCATTTTTGGTTAGTATTTGGTGTATTTTTGGTCTGATTTAGGTCTAAAAAGGATGTGTGATTAATCACTCATCGGATACCCCTAGAAAAACATGTAGAGCCATTCCTTTAGGATTTTTACACCTTGTTATTATGTTTCATTACACCTTACACCTTAGCCTACCCTATAGATTTAAGTCTGTGGTTAGTTGCTTTGGCAAAGTGTGTTTCCTTGCGTTACCTGTGTTCGTGTGTGTAAATTCATTATCTTTGGTTAGGTCGGGAAATTGCACAATGCAATGGAGTGAAAGTACATATTGTATATTTTTAGTCAGTTTTTCGTGTGTTTACTACTTTCACTATTACATTATGTCTGAAAGTCTGAAAAGTAAAGAAAAATTATCCAGATTTATTGTGATGGAATTGTGGCGAATTTTTACACCTTTAGTTATTAAAAAAATCAAAAAAATGAGAAAAGAAAAAGAAAGAAGAAGTTGGTAGTTTATTTAAACCAACAATGTAAAGTTTTGTATTAAGTGGTTGATATCGCCACTATTGTTGTACTATATTTATGGATTGAAAGGGAGTTGGACGTTATGAGAATGCCAACTAAGGATTGTTTATTCTTTGTCTGAGATCTTATTGAGTATAATTTGTGTCTACCTAAAGCGTGAGTTACAAAAGAGTCAAAGCCTGAGTTATTCGATGATATGAGTCTTATGCATGGGATGGGTGGGAAGTATTCTAACCACACTTAGGAGTTTAATCTATTTGTTTCTTGTTTTGTATTTTTATTTTACACCAATTTATATTCTAAATGTTATCCATACCCAACCGTATTATTATATTCGTTGTTAGCTTTTGAGCATCCGGATATGATGACGGCCAAGTAAGAATATTAAATGTATGAATAAGGTAGTGACCATCCGAGTATTAGATTAATTAGCTAATGCGCCAGCAATCTGGTATGTGAACTGGTTACCATTCGAGCATAAGATTGATTAAATTATGCGCCAGCGATCCGGTGTGCAACTTGGTGACCATCCGTTATGAAAGTAATGCGCCAGCGATCCAAGGAACACATTAGTGACCATCGATCATTTAAAAGATCAAGGACTCGCGCCAGCGATCTATGAAGCATACTAGTGACCATCCGTTAGTTAAAGCTTCGAGGACTCGCGCCAGCGATCTACTAAGTTTATGCAGGAGATGGTCAAGCAAAGCTAGGTTTAACCCATGAACCATAAACCCTTTTCACCGCTTTAAACTTTTTACTCGTTAGCTTTAGTGGGGGAGATGTATCCTTGTCAAGCCTATGATAGAATATTCGTCACGTCTGGACAGTTAAAAGATTAGATTTGCTTTTATTAATATATATTTTGTTTCTAGTTGGTTAAGTGTTTGGCCGTACATTTATGATAAAACTAATAAGTGCTTAAATGTAAAAATATCCTTCCAAGGATACATTTTCATTATGTTTATTCTAAAGGTCTACTTGAGGACAAGTAAAGTTCAAGTGGGGGGGGGGGGGGGTGGTTTTTGATGAAATCAAATAAGTACATTTTATTAGGATCTTTTATCCTGTTTAATTGACTTGTTTTATATAAGTTTGTATGAGAATTGGGGCCTTTATGTTTACTTAGTGATTCTAAGGTAAAAACAAGCAATAGGTGAAAGTTAATGATATTGGACGAATTATGGAGCTAGATGATCAATGTTGACATAAATAATGCCTAAAAACATTGTTTGACATCTGTAGGTTCTGATAATCACAAAACCTTAATTCATTAAACTAAAAATTATGTCGTAAACAAGTACTTAGAGATAAATACTTCACTTTACATCCAAAATCACTTAAGGTATGGATAAACAAAGTATTTAGTGCATTCTATGATCAAAGGAATATTTTCTCAATCACTAGAATTTTTATAAAATGTCATAAACATGTTATATCCTTTACAAAATCATTTTTGGAATTAAAAGAATATGTTTAAATCATTATAAATATATGAATTCAAATTTTTAACCAAAAATGGCAAATAGAATCCAGAAAAACCTTCCCCACAAAAGGACAAACAAGTCCAATGTTCTGGAGGGGGAGGCCCCCTTAATTCCTTAGGCGGCCCCCTTAATAATTAAGGGGATCAAGACGCTCTAGAACATTATTTTTCTGTGCTATAAATACTGGTTCATTTCACAAAATTTTCTCACGTTTTGCACCCCAAAACTTTCTGATCTAAATCCCCACTTCCATTTCTTATAATCCTTTGATCATATATATATTAATCTTTGTTTCAAAGTGATCCAAGTCTCATCCTTTCAAGTGTAAGAGAAGAATACTTCAATCTACCAAGACAAAAAGTATTACAACTTGTTGTGACCTCCACATCCAAGTTGTTAGAGCATCATTCATTATATCTATTTCTTTGTGTAATTAGTTGTGAATATTTGAAGATAGATTAGCAAGTTGTGTTGATATTGTGAAGTAAGATAGTTGTAAAGAAGAAGTAGTGCATATTAAGTAGATAGGTGTGAAGAAGTAGTGAAGGTTTAATAGTGGATAGGTGTGAAGAAGAAGTAGTGAAGATTTAGTAGTGACTATGTGTGGAGAAGTTGTGTAGAAGGTGTGAATAAGGTGTGAATAAGGTGTGACTAAGTTGTGGTGTGTAAATTGGTGCGCCATAAGGGAGCTTGTTGACATAGTGAAGAAAACTCTCTAGTTAGGTGCTCGGTGAGTGGAGTAGGGCAAGGAAGGTGTCCTTGTAGCCGAACCACTATAAATCTCTTGTCTCGCGGTTCGATCTTTCCATCTCTTACTTTTTTCCTTTCTTACATTATTATAGCCTTAGTATTTAATTGTAGTTGTTTATATTGTGCAAGACTTGAATTCACATAATATCGAATTTACAATTTTTGAAAGTAAACAAAACGCGTAAACAAATTATTTCATAACAAATTAAAAAGACATAAAACTATTCAACCCCCCCTTCTAGTTTTCCACAATTGGTATCAAGAGCCACGTCAAGCGAGATTTTTAAAATATATTCTATTTTAAAACTTGCAACGATCTATGGAATATGAAAAATATTTAGAAGGGCAATCTATGCAAAGACCACCACTATTTGAAAGTGATGGATTTTTATATTGGAAAAATAGATTCGAAACTTATGTGAAATCTAAAGATCTTGATCTTTGGCATGTTATTACCTTTGGTGATTTTCCTCCTACTCAACAAAATCCGGAAAATAAAATGGATGAAATTGTACCTTTTGAAAAACAAAATGATAAGTTGAAAAAGAAACTAGCAAAAAATAATGAAGCTAAAATGGTAATTTATAATGCGTTACCGCGCAAAGAATATGAAAGAATTTTTATGTGTAAAACCGCTAAAGAAATTTGGGAGTCACTACTTATTACTCACCAAGGTAATAGTCAAGTCAAAGACAAAAAAATAGATCTTCTTGTACAACAATATGAACAATTTACGATTCCAGAAGAGGAATCAATAGATAATGCTTTTGCTAACTTTAACACTATTATCACAAGTTTAAAAGCACTTGATGAGACCTTTTCTAGTAAGAATTGTGTTAGGAAATTTCTTAGGGAATTGCACCCAAAATGGCGAGCTAAGGTTACGGCAATTGAAGAATCGAAGAATTTGATCTCATTGGCAACTTGAAGGTCCATGAAGAAATTATAAGAAGAGATTCGGAAACGGTCAAAGTCAAGAAAGAACAAACTAAATCTCTTGCTCTAAAAGTCAAAAAGGAACTTAGTGACGATGATGATTCAAGTGACGAAAGTGAAGACGAAGAATATGCAATGGCCGTAAGAGAATTTAAGAATTTTTTCAAGAAACAAGGAAGATTTACTAGACAATCACGAGACGAAAGAAGATTTCAAAGAAATAGAAGTGATAACTATGGGAGAAGAAAGTGCTTTAGATGTGGAAGTCCAAATCATCTCATTGGCGAATGTCTAAAGCCACCAGGTTATGAAAATCAAGGCACCTTCGTTAGTGGAACATGGAGTGATAGTGACAAAGAAGAAGTGGAAAAACCAAGAGACGAAAAATACTTTGTAGCCAAAGTGACCGATGAAATATGCTTAGGAATAGACTTGGAACCCGATGAATGGATCAAGGATAGCAGATGTTCGAGGCATATGACGGGAAATCGTAAGCTATTTTCTACATACAAGGCATACAATGGAGGTAATGTCATTTTCGGTAGTGAGTTGCGTAGAAAAATCATTGGCAAAGGTACGATCTCTCAAGACTCACTTACTATTGAAAATGTTGAGCATATAGATAATTTAACATATAACTTAGTTAGTATAGGCCAAATATGCGATAATAAATGTAGGGTTGCCTTTACGGATAGGGATAGCAAAATAGTTAAGAATGGAAAGGTCATAGGTAGAGGAATTAGGAAAGGAGGCATATATGTTATGAAACAAGGAAACAAATTGGAAGATAAGATATGCCTAGCAACTCTAGATGAAAACTCCACTTTGTGGCATAGGAAATTAGGACATGAAAACATGCAACAAATACAATCTTTAGCCTCTTAGGAATTAGTTAGAAACTTGCCTAACCTAAGATATGACAAACACTTTTGCGATGCTTGTAAAATTGGAAAACAAGTTTATGCAAGTGACAAAGCTAAGAATATAGCATCCACTACTAGATGCCTTGAATTATTACATATGGATCTATTTGGTCCATCCGATGTGCGGAGCTATGGAGGAAACCATTATACCTTAGTAATAGTAGATGACTATTCACGATACACGTGGACTAGGTTTCTAAGTGACAAAACCCAAGCCTTTAAAAAATTTGAAATATTTTGTAAAATGATTCAAAATAAATTAGGATGTTCAATAGTATCTATTAGGACGGACCATGGTAGGGAATTTTATAACGGAGTACAATTCGGAAAATATTGTGATTTAAATGGAATATCTCACAATTTCTCTGCTCCTCGTACTCCTCAATCAAATGGCGTAGTTGAAAGAAAGAATAGGTCACTACAAGAAATGAGTAGAACAATGTTAAATGAACAATCCATCCCACAAAAATTTTGGTGTCATGCCGTAGATACATCGACATATATAATTAATAGAGTATCAATTAGGAGAATTTTAGGAAAGACTCCTTATGAGTTGCTAAGAGGTAGTAAACCTAACTTAAGCTACTTTAGGGTATTCGGAAGTAAATGTTATATTTTAAACACTAGGGATTACCTTACTAAGTTCGACCCAAAATCATATGAAGGAATATTTTTAGGTTCCTCGCAAAATAGTAAAGCATATATAATACTTAACAAACACACTATAAAGTAGAAGAATCATTAAATGTAACATTTGATGAAACACCACCACCTCCTAAAATATTACCTTTAGAAGATGATGACTTAGTTGAAAATGATGTTATTGAGGTTAGTAAAACAAAACCCCCAGGAAATGATAATGACATTATAGACTTAGAAGATAACGAAGTAGTTAATATTAAGGAATCTAAATCACATCCATTAGATAACATAATACGAAATCTTAATCATAGAAACCTTAGGTCACAAGCCCAAGATAAAACTAATTTCTTTTGTTTCCTCTCAGCAATTGAACCTAAGAATATTAATGAAGCATTAAAAGATGAAAGTTGGGTTATGGCTATGCAAGTAGAATTAAATCAATATAAGGCAAACGACGTTTGGGAATTAGTCCCAAATCCAATGAACATGACCATCATAGGAACTAAGTGGGTATATAGAAATAAGTTAGATGAAAATGGAAAAGTAACTAGAAACAAAGCTAGGTTAGTTGCCCAAGGTTATAATCAACAAGAGGGAATTGATTATGACGAAACTTATGCCCCCGTAGTTATATTAGAATCTATTAGAATACTACTTGCCTATGAATGCGCCCTATACTTTAAGTTATTCCAAATGGACGTGAAAACTGCATTCCTCAACAGTTTTATCAATGTGGAGGTTTATGTGGCCCAACCTCCAAGATTCATTGACTTCGCAAAACCTGATTACGTTTATAAACTAAAGAAAGCTTTATATGGACTCAAACAAGCGCCTAAGGCTTGGTATGATCGATTAAAAGCATATCTTATTAAACATAATTATTCCATGGGAATAGTAGATAACAGTCTTATCTCTAAAAAGAAAGACCCAAATCTCATCATTGTTCAAATATATGTCGACGACATTATATTTGGATCGACTTGTCAAGAAATGTGTGACGAGTTTGCCAAAATCATGCATGATGAGTTCGAGATGAGCATGATGGGTGAACTAAACTTTTTCCTAGGATTACAAATAAAACAATTAGAAGATGGAATATTCTTTAACCAATCTAAGTACATTAAGGAAATGCTTAAGAAATTTGGCCTGGAAGACTCAAAACCCATGAAAAATCCTATGTCTACGGAAGTGAAACTCACAAAAGATGAAGAAGGTGAGTCTGTGGATAACACTAAGTAAAGAGGAATGATAGGTAGTTTACTATACTTAACGGCAAGTAGACCCGATATCATGTTTAGTGTTTTCCTTTGTGCCCGCTTTCAAGAGGATCCCAAAACCTCTCACCTAGAAGCCGTTAAGAGTACCTTCCGATACATTAAAGGCACTATACACTTAGGATTATGGTATCCTAAGGGATCCGACATATAAACCATCGTTTATGCGGATTCGGATCATGCGGGAGACTACGTAGTTAGAAAAAGCACTAGTGGTATTTGCACGTTTTTGGGATGTTGTTTAACATCTTGGTTCTCGAAGAAGCAAACCGCTCATGCTATTTCTACCACCGAAGCCGAATATGTAAGCGCTGGAAAGGTATGTCAACAAGCAATATGGATGAAACAAGCTCTCGTAGACTATGGCATTAGGTTAGAAAATATTCCTATTATATGTGATAACAAAGGTGCGATAGATCTAAGTAAAAATCCGGTTCAACATTCTAGGACCAAACATATAGAAATACACCACACTTCCTTAGGGATAATGTTCAAAAAGGAAACATATCTATAGAAAAGGTTGCATCGGAAGATAACATTGCGGATATATTCACTAAACCCCTTAAGCGAGAACTATTTAACCACTTGCATTTAGAATTAGGAATTATGGAACAATTTGACTAAATTTTATTGCATTTGTACTACATATTCATTGCATAAGATTTATTTTTCTTCCACCTATTCAAATCTGAGTGTAGGAATCTATTCTGCACACAATTAAAGATTGGGAAACCTCATTTTATTGCATAAACACTCTTGTAAAACCTAATCGAATTTTCTTTAAAAATATTCTCACATCTAGGAAACATATGAAAATCATTTTTCTTGCGTTATTGAATAATACCAAAAACATTTTCTAAAATCATGCATAAAATCTCACATGAATTGTCAAAATATATAATCTAATATATACCATTGACATTCATGAATTGAGCAAAAATCGAATCAAGGAGCTTTTGGATTGTTTCTTAGGAAGTTTTGCTTATTTGCATTTAGGAGTCGAAACAATCACAATTCCACATTTGTTGCATATAGGCACACACTAGGAAAACTTCACAAACAATGTTGTCATTTTTTGTCCCATCACTATTTTCTCACTCACTAGTTGCCTTTGCCTTTGATCTAAGATAGTTCAACTAGGAAGAATTTTTTGCCCTTGTGTCTACTTGCTACCTCTAGGTAATTATTGATTGCTCTTTTGTTCTATTACTTAAGTGTTTTTCCATGCATGCTATATTATGAATAGATTTGATGCTAAATTGCCTCAAAGAGTTGAACTTGCTTGAATCGAAACCCAAAAACACAACCTTTCTGCAAATTTTCTGCCAAAAACCCAATTCTGGCAATCTGGAAACTACCAGATGGGCGGCCCCCTTAATTTTAAAAGGCGCTCGCTTAATTATTAAGGGGACCGACTCATAATTAAGGGGACCGACCATCTTGAGGTCGGGTTTTAGAGAATCTTTTCTGCTTTTTAGCCCATTTCATCCTACACTTCCCAAAATTCAAAAATATATTTTGTCCTAATCTCCCAAACAAACCTTGTCCATCCATAAACACACAAATCTCACACTATAAATACCCCATTCTTCAAATCTCCATTCATCTCATAATGACCTCCCCAAACTAACCAAAACCAAAAGCCTCAAGGATAGCAAGGATGACGGAAAAACCCGTTTGGCAAAGAAAAATCCCTCAAAACAAATCCATCATAACCAATGAAGTTGGAAATCAATCAAAACCTCCAACTACTTACTTCCCAAACTTTACACCAAACCCACAAGGACATTCCTTTGATCCTCTTTACAAACTATACAACATTGGCTAACATCCACCTTCATGCCAAACAACACACCTCAACCTCCAACCATTTCTAATGATCCCTACATGTTTGATCAACCATCAAACTACACTTCCAACAATTTTAATTCCAGCTACACAACCCCAATTCATCCATATCAACAAATGATTCTCTCCACATTGCCATGGAAAAGCAAAAGTTCCGTGAAGAAATAAACCAAATTCATGATCTAAGTGATCTCCTTGCTATGCATCTTGCACAATTCAACAAAGGGCAACCTCCAGCATCACCCTATGCAAATTGCTTACCTCACTCTCTCAACTTGGATCAAGGTACAAACCACACTCACTTTTGCCCTTGTTGCATCTTCCTCCAAAAACAAATCCTCTACTTGAGTGAAGATATCTCTTGGATCGAATATCTTCTCACTCGTCCTCATCCAATACCACCCTTGACACGATACAACATCGTGAGATCCACCTTTTCCGCCCATACCCTAATCCATATCCTTCTCCATCAAACAACTAGGCTTTATGCTTATGCACCCCTCAACCAAATAAAACACTCAACCATGGGTTGCAACCATGTCCAAAAGCTCTCTTTGGCAAATTTAGGAATGTGTTGTTTCTTTTACTTTATTGTAATCGATATGCTTCTAGCATATTAAATGTTGTAATGATGTTCATTTCTATGATCATCTTAAATGCTTGAATGAATCTATTCTTGTTTTCTTTATTCTTGCTTTGGATATATATATATATATATATATATATATATATATATATATATATATATATATATATATATATATATATATATATATATATAGGGAAAATTACTAAATTGGCCCGTTGCCCTACGGGTTAGGCATATCTAGCCCCATTTTTGAAAATTCTCATTTTAGCCCGGTTGCCCAGGGCAACCCATATCCAACCAACAAGGGGGTGACACGTGTCCAACCATAATAGTTGCTAATACGTACATGGAACGTATTGTATTTTGGGCAACTTTGGTATTCTGGGCAACTAATACATGAGCAAATGGGTATTTTTGTCATTTTACCTTCATTAAAATAATAATAACCTTTAACACACAACCATCTTCGTCTACAATTGTAAAATTTTATTAAAGAACTGAATAAAAACAGCAACACACAAACCCGTTCGTCTACAATTGCGAATCATTACACCAGTACCAAATCACAAGTCATTAAAACCCTGTTTCCATACATTTTATGTAATTCGATATGCCAATTACGTTGTATACCTGTAAAATCGCTGTTCGATCTACAATAAAATTGCTTAAAGAAATCAAAAAAATCTTAGCAAAGAATGAAAAGCAGGAAAGGTTGTTTAGGAAGACGGTGTTTGGTCCGTGGTTGGACATTCGGGATTGCGATAATGACTCCCGTTTGATGCATCACGTTTTACAACATCAGGTAAAAGTTTCAAACATAAAATTCGATTCCACACCATTACAATTCAAATTTGGGAATCATTTGTTAGAGTTTGGGCGGAAAGAGTTCTGTTTAATAACAGGGTTTCGATTTCGGCAAGTTATAGTTAGTAAAAAGAACCCATTTGCATTTTGTGACCGTGTATTTCCTAAAAAAGAGCAAAAGGTATAAATTCTGTATATGCAAATGATTGTTTGGAAATACTTAAAGATGAAAATAGGTTTGAAGCTCTTTCAGATGATGATGCTGTTAGGCTGGGTCTTTTGGTAATTCCTATTTTGGTGTTTATGGGTAATGAAGAATGGAATTGTATCCCCAAGCATTTACTCTCTTTGGTGGAGGACATTGATGCTTGGAATATTTTTCCATGGGGGGAATACATGTGGGATAAATTTTACCAACGGACTGTCAATATTGTTCACAGACATAGAAAAGATCATTTGGCAAAGTTGAAGCAGAATCCAAAGTTCAATGCTATATACAATATGTATGGTTTTGCTTGGGCGTTCAAGGTATGCCATACTTACTATAATCAACTAAAGTGCACCAGGTTGGAGTAAACTCTTTATGCTGTGTGTCATAATATTTCGAAAGAATGTCTAATCTTTATACTTTTGATTAATGTTGTATTCACTTTGATTTTTTTCCAATTTCTTATAAATGTATGTATCTGGTCTACACAATGGTTGTTATTGTGTTGCATACATTTCCTAATTATACGAGTAATATATACCTTCGCCATATACCCATAGATTTCATTTGTAAAAGTTTTAATTGAGTTTTTTTGCCACTAGATATATGGTTTATATATACTTTTCAACTAGTGTTATAACCTGTACTTTCAAAAGCTTTATTGAAGAAACTAAACAATCTAAATAAATATCATATGTACTCCAATTTATGCTGCATACATACACACCTACATTGTAACAAGTGCATGTTACAGATATGGATATTGGAGACTTTTTCCTAAAAGCAGAACTTGGTGGAAGAAAGACAAGAAGGTCATTCCACGGGGTCTTGCTTGGTCTAAACGTGAAAAGTTTGGAAGATTAGACCAGGCCATACTATTTGGCCAGGTATACACCACACTATCGTCGAAGGCACATTTATTGGAAATTTATTTAAATTTTTTGCACAGACCCACGTATATTGTATTTGTTTTTTTAGAAGTCAATTCCCCTGATTGGACTGTATTCAACAAATATAGAACTCATACAACCATGGTGTAATGATAGCATCCCTTTTATTAAGGTTTTGGCAGATCCAGACCCGACACTTCAGGGTGAACAGGCTGATGATGGACACGAAGCTAACAACGGAGACGATGACCAAGGAGACGATGAGCAAGTAGCTGACACAGCAGAATCTGACGAAGAAGATGTTGACGCAGACAAACAGCAACATGGACCGTTTTGAAAAATTTAAATGAGGGTGATGTTGAAAACGCTAATTGTGTCAAAACATTGCTACCTCAAAAGGAAATGAATGTTTCAACAACTTCTATTTACAACGAGTTATTGCATTTACAATCAAAGCTAACGTTCATATCGAAGCACATTACGTCTGTCACAAAACAAGACGTCGTCGACCTATTTGATGATGTGAAAACAAGAGTTTTAGAGATAGAGACACTTATGAAGGCTAACCCTGATGGGGGTGTTGTTAATGACAAAGAAAATGCTGTTGACCCAAATGCTAGGGTTACCACCAAAGATCTACCATTATAGACTGATGTCAACCCCGATACTGACTTGGTTTGTATTTACCTTTTATGTTTTTTCACCCGAGTTATATTGAATGTCATTTCCTCTTTAACGTTTACACTTATATCATTTTGTCAACTACGGACTTTGGCACCATCTTGTGAAGCGTCTCTTGATGTTGGTGTTGTAAATCATTATACTGACCGAATAGTTGATGCTCATCATATTGACGGAGTCATTAATGATGATCTTCATGTTGATCCCAATTCAAAGGAACTTGACAATCCTTTTCATTCCAAGGCATGTATTTAGTTTTATGTTATTTCCATACTTTTATTAGTATCTAAATTTCGCGTTGATGTATAGCCGTATCAAATTTTGTTGAGGTCTAAACTTATATCATTTTGTGAACTATAGACCTTGGCATCACCTTGTGAAGCTGATCTTGATGTTGGTATTGATAACTATGTTACTGAGCAAGCAGTTGATGCTGATCATACTGACGAAGTCATTGATGATCATCATGATGTTGATCTCGATTCAATGGAAGTTGACAATCCTGTTGTTTCCCAGGTTTGTGTTTCATTTTATGTTCTTTCCAAACTTTCATAGGTTTGTGTTTCATTTTATGTTCTTTCTAAACTTTCATTTTAGTCGTTAATTTGATTAGTTGAAATTTGAAATGTATGTTCAACTACAGCCGACGTCATTAGGTTGTGAAGGTGTTAATGGTGTTAAGGACAGTGACAGTGATGCAGCCCATCACATGGAAACTGACAAGGAATGTGGGACGGTACGGGTAAAGGAATCTCAGCTGGGATCGATCGACGTTCTTATAGAAGCAATACAGTTTGGGCAGACCCCTGACGTCCCTGTTCTTGATGCACATGAACCAGCTACTCAAGTCGGTTCATTTCATGACAATGCCATTAAACAAACATCATCCATCTACCACGTTCATGTATGTTATATTTAATAAATACTTTTGCAACATACAATGTTATATACTTGGACATTTATGTATACATGTATATTGTACCAGGATGACATGAATAATGATGATGTAGACATGTTACTGAATGATGATGCCGATGCCGATGCCAATATGGTTTCGTTAGACACAATTCCATTTGATAATGAAATTGTGGACAGTGTTGACAATGATTTGCTGATGGAACAACCATCCGGTCCTGTGCACAGAGAACCAACCACACCTTCGCAGCCAGATGTTGAGGTATATGCTTCATTATATACTTTGGTTTGTTCCTATGTCTTGTGGGCGTTGCTAATCACAACCTATGATATGCAGAAAGATCAAACAACACCATCACAACAGATTCTCGTCCACCAAGGATATGCAAATGTGGTCGGTCCTACAGACAAACCTTGCTTGGACTCTGTTTTTTCCAATCGAAAATCGAAGAAAATTCAAAAAAAAAGAAGCCGGCCAATTGACAAGCATTGGCAAGAAACTTTTATCTGATAACTAGTCCGGAAAAGGAGGATGGGGTATCCACAAATTTTAACCTAGTCAAAGGTCAATGCGGCCGAGTCACAAGAGCATCTTGTTCTAGAAAGGAGTCGATTGACCCTATTGTCGTTTCTCAAGTAAAGCACCGTATTACATTAGTATTTACATCACTATCTGCTTGGTCTCTGCTTACATACCTTTTGTATGTTTTCAGGATGTATGTGGAACCACAAGAACACGGTCAATTACTGAATGCTATTCGGTCAACGTAGATCCTTTTGTAGAGGTATTATATTTTGTTTTTTTATTATGCATATCAAATATTATTATTTGTTTACTATTAATAATTTGTTTGTTCTTTTAGGATCTGTCTCGACACCCCAAATGCAAAAAAGGCAAGGTAACTTTGCCGGATTCTCTTCGTACTTACTTAAAGCAAAGACAACCAACAGAATTTACGTTTCCATGGGACGCTCGCTCGATTGTTGTTGGTGTGGATTTTTGGGTAACGTTGGCGTGTCTTGAACATTGTAGCGATGGTTGGTTCTATGGCTATGTAAGTAACCACCATCAGTAACCAGACTAAGTTTTTATATACTTTATGTTTCGTTACATTTGCACTTCGTATTAATTCAGTAACCACAATAAGGGTGTATACTTTATGTTTATTTTTGTCTAACATATAATATTTTGCTTTTGTACACAACACTTGGACGTATGGTTTGACCTGATGTGGTCTGTTAGACCAAGCAATGCAGATTGGACTTTGGTAGGGTCTTATTTTGCGAAACACATCATGGATGGTGATATGTATGCTCATTATTCAAATGGCAAAGGCTACCCCGTGCATTGGCGAGATGTCGAAAAGGTTAGTTTACGAGAAATAATCTTATAATATACAACTATAATTGCATACATAGTAATTTGTACATGTTTCTCTATATTAGGTGTATTTTCCTGTTAATGAACTTGAAAAACACTGGTTTCTGGCTGAGCTTCATCTGGGTATTGGAGTTCTTTCCTTTTATGACACGCTTGGGGTTGTCGATGGGAAGGGCACATGATGGTGGAGAATTTTGCCAAAACAGCTTACCATATATCTAGACCAGCATGGGATATTGGATAGCAAGGGAATATCAGCTAAGGACTATAAAATAACATGTCATTGTCCTGCAGTCCCAGAACAAGCCCAGGAATATGGTGATTGCGGTGTATGGGTTTGTATCCTTTTGTACAGGCTATGCCATAACCAACCATTGGAAGTAGATGACCCTCTTCAAACAGCTATAGCATATCGTGAACGGATGCTTGAATACTTCTGGAAGCACAAGCAGCCAGTAAAAAAGAATTAACGGTATTTGAATGTACTAAACTTTTTTATTTTTCAACGCTATAGACTTTTAATTACACAGTTTGCATTTGCCTGCATATGCAGTGATTGAAAATGTTATTAACCAAACAGTTAAGTAACTAACCAAGCACAGTTGACTTGCTACCAATCAAAACGTTAGTTAGGTAGTATATTATTATTCAAATAACCTGGTGTTATGACACAGGCACTTTAGTACAACACATGGCAGAAACAACAAATATACGCTACAAATCCCACTACCTTTGCTACGAAAGACAATTACGGCTCCTTATAAAAACTTCGTTGTTGGTTTGCTTCATCACTATATGCTGCCTTGCTGATAAACACTTTCTTAGCTTGCGGTACCTTGGCCTTAACACTGCCGTATGGTTTTACACTTTGTTGTTGCTCCTCACTGAATACTTCACGTCTTAGGGCTTCTAGATCTGTAGCTGGTAATTGAAACCTTGGTTCAGTAGCATTAGGCCCATACCTCTCATAAATATCAAGGAATATAACCTCTCTTAGTACTTTCTTTTCCCATTTTAGATCTATAGCTGGCAATTGATACTTTGGTTGAGCAGCATCACTCGCCCACCTAACTCGTTTACCATTGGACATATTTGGGTAAAAGTTTTTCCAATATGCTGCCTTATATGCTATGAATGTGTTGTAAGATTACAGTAGGTGCATATGTAGCACTACTTGTCTAGTCTTAAATAACATAAAGCATACAGCATGGTGAGTCACATGCAAACAGTTCACAATATGTGTTGTCTTGATTAGATAAATCCTGTCCACATATTAAGTCAAATTGCAATTAAGTTTCTTATGTGGATACAACGAACTGATGCCTGACACAATATGCTTCACCAATTGTGCCATATATTAAGTGTTTTTGGTTTCTCAGAATTTGACACAATTCACAATGACGAACAATATTATTTTGTTGAATGAATTGAATACGGTGTGTTATTGACCCAGGTCAATAAGTTGCACGTAATATGGTAATTTGCCCTTTTAGTTTAAATAGTTGGCCGTTTTAAATGAATTCAATTGAATAACATGTGTTTTCTGCACGTTGGTAAAGAAGTTGCCAAATATTTCAATAATTGCCCAAATTTAATTTAAGTAGCCCATTTATTTATAATAGTTGCCCAGTATTTATAAAATAGTTGCCCCAATTCTGGAAGGTAGGTTACGCTACAGTATACACAAGTATGAGTACTTTAATTTAATTTTAACGCCACTTGATAGTTGTAATAATAATTAGTGACACTCATATATATTTGTGGTATACTTCCTATTGCCTTAATTTATCGCAGCCATTTCCCATCCATTTCCTCAAAACTTTCAACACAATGTCTGACAACATACCTTCGGATATTCAGCTAGAAATCATGAATAGGCTACCCGTAAAGACTATAATCGTGTTACGTAGGGTTTCAAAGATATGGAAGGCAAACATAGATTCACAACCCTTCATCACTTCATATGGTGCTCGTCATACTGATGAGTGTCTTTTTAATCTAACATTTGATCAGGGTTATAAAGGGTTTATGGCATCTGTATCTGAAAAATTTATCATTACCCCACTTGATTCACACCTACAACTTGCAGCTATGAGACCTGTAAGCAATTCTTGCGGCCTAACGTGCTTCATTTATGGTACCACTATGATGGCTGTTATTTGGAACCCATCCATAAGAAAATCTGTTGGCATATTCACCCCTTTTTACACTGACCAAATCGAATGTTCAAAGATTTGTTTCGGTTTTGGTGTCCGTCCGGACACTCTAGACCCAACTGTTGTCAAGGTTTCCTATCCTGTTTTCCAAACTAGTTTTTGGTTTGTGTTAGTTTTTTCATTGAACAATATGACCGGGTCGCGTCTCCCAGATTTTCATTTGTCACGTCCAACCCTAAGATTGAAGAGAAAGAGTCAGGCAGTTGTAGGTCATTTTATCTATTGGGCTGCTACCGAAAGGTTAGTTAGTACAAAGGGTGTTCCGTACAAGGAATACAGTTTGGTTTCTTTTGATATGGTTACCTCCCAATTTAACATCATAGAGATTCCTTCTCTTTTGAAAGTTGTCATGCCAACTCCTTTTTTTGTTTGCGAGCTTGGAAACTCTGTTGTAATTTCTGGAATGATCATGACTTCTGAGGTCCCACTGTTTGTTGGTTAGCTGTTGGATATGGATGGTGCATCTATAACACGATTTTCAAATCTTTTCTGTATCCCTACTCCTATGGTGAATAAGCTGCTCGGCTTTACAAGTAAGCGAGGTCCAATAGTCGAAGCCAATGTTGGCCACATCTTGGGTCACTCAATTTTTGTTTTCGATCATCGTCTTGAACAATTTGTTAGTTTGGGAATTGAAGGAAATGGTGGTTCCTTCTACATTGCTCCGCACAAAGAATCTCTTCTTCTGATAAATCACAAAGACCGTGCGTTGTACAGTATGTATACATTTTAATATATCATTATATTGTTTCGCCTATGATACATTTTGTGTATTGTGGTACACGATGAATTTCATAACTATTGTATCGCATTCTTATTCAATTTAAAACATTAGCAATATTTTTTTTCCCATTCGTTAGCAGGTATTCTTGGTGTTTGACAATGTGTTCAGTTATGGATCAAGCGTTGTGGTTTGACAAGGTGTTGTGTTTGGGTAGGAAGTCGGGTGTGAGGAGTATGTGGAATCTGGCTACTTTTATCAGTGGATGCATTTGAATAACATGTCAAGTTGTAATAATTCAGACTATTTTCTAGTAATCGTTGTGGTTTTTACCGGTTGTCTTCTATGATTCCATGAGAATATGTACTATTTGAATTATCTAATGATGTTAGTGGTTCACTTTATGATACTGACTCTTAATGTTGTAATAGTTTGCAAAACGCGTACCCAAATAACAAAAACCCAACTAATTTATGACATTAATATTTTGGGCAAATTATATGGATGTTTTGGGCAACTAAGCGTCAAGGACGCAATAAGTTTTAGTCCTTTTGGTCAACTTGTATAAAATGAGGCAACACATCCCACACACAAAAATCTATCAAATAGCAGCACATCTTATCATCTTCACTTGTAATTTTAAAAATAAATTATGAGGGACTTCATTATCAATGACTTCATCAAAATGCAGTTCGAGCGTCGCACCTAATTCTGTTTTGGATTCGATATTTGCTGTCACTTGTGAGACAGACATACCGAAGGCGTTTAAGATTTACTTTCAACAACAGATTGATCATGAGAAGGCTTTTACAAATGATATTCGTAATAAGATAGCTGATGTTAATGCTAGTATAACAATGCTGTCTACAGCGATTCATGAGATGGAGAGCCGGAGCGACAAAGACGCTTTCATGGACGATGTTTACTTTTTAAAACAAAATAAGGCTAGGATGGAGCTGAAGTTATCTCGATTGACCCAGCTAGAAGCTGACAATTTAAAAGGTGTTAAGCAGCTAGAAGTTCAATCTGATATGATGGATTTGTGTGAAGCAGACTATGAAATGTCATAGATTATCGGTTTTTTTTTTTTTTTTCTTTTCTTTTTTTTTTCTTTTTTTTTTTTTTTTTTGCATTAGGTTTATGTTTTATGTTTAAATAATGGTTTTGTCCTGTATGGTTAATGGCTATATAATGTCATATGATTTTTTTTATTTAATTTTTTATTGTAATTTTTTATTTTTTTGTAATGTATTTTCACCCCAACAAATTACTACGTACGATATTGTGTTGTACTTTTTAACTTAACGTGGCCTACTATTAGAGACTATCTGGTTAAGTAACTACTATTGTTGGTTGCCCTATGAAAACAACCCACTCCATGTGTTGCGCTATGCATTATTTCATAAGAAGTTGGTTGTCTCCATATACGTAATTGCAGATCTTTTGTAGAAACTGTAAATATAGTTTAGAAACCGTGAGTTATCCTTAACTGTTACTTATCCTTACCATGTGGGTATGATGAATTGGAAATGTTAGTTATCCTTACATTTATTTTATAAACCATTCTAACTCTTGTGTGCTAATATAAACCACCATATTTCATCTTTTGCATTATATACTTTAATTTTTTTGTTTCCAAATTCTATGGCTTCACCATCTTCAAATAATGATTCAAAGAAACACAAACGTTCAATGGAAACTTCTACTCCTGGAGTAAACGAAGGTATGTTTTTTTTAATACTCAAACATGTATGTTATTTAAAACACTTATTGCCATGGTATATCAATGCTTTAACCACATAATTTACTCAAACAACTTTGGGCAACCATTATTTCTATACCTGTTTAACCATTATTCAAATTACCTTGGGCAACTCATATTCGTACACCTGGGCAACCATTAGATATGTATGTTTGCAACAGTGTAAGATACATAATGCCACACCAATCACACAATCAATGTAACGCACGTAATGCCACACCACCAAGTACTAATTCCATCATAGCAAATCTAAGCGAGTATCATATCAGTCAAATTCATGTTTGAAAAAATCTTTTAAAAAGC
This sequence comes from Artemisia argyi, assembly GCA_030686995.1. Classification (NCBI taxonomy): domain Eukaryota; kingdom Viridiplantae; phylum Streptophyta; class Magnoliopsida; order Asterales; family Asteraceae; genus Artemisia; species Artemisia argyi. The sequence goes on from CM060702.1 coordinate 131,368,016, forward strand.
GAATATCATTTCACCATTTAATTTATGTAAACAAGTATGGGCAACTGTTTTAATGTATAACTGTGCAACCATTATTGAAATGACTTTGGGCAACTCATATTCGTGCACCGGGGAAACTAATAGTTATGTATGTTTGCAACAGTGTAAGAAACATAATGCCACACCAACCACACAATCATTGTAACACGCGTAGTGACATATCACCAAGTCCACATTCCATAATAGCAAATTATTCATTATTTTCTTTTTCCACATCTTTTGCATCAAAAGCTTGGTACACTTCAAGTCATTCACCCAAAAGTCATATGCAAAGTGTTTGCTCTAACGAAGAAGGTCATCTAATAGCATTTGTAAATAGTTAACAAGTCATGTAAGAACCTCTAAATTACAGTTGCTAAGCTGCAACATACTTCTAAGCAAACAACATGTTTCTTCACCCTTTTTGCACTTTCAAAGGGAGTAAATAGGGTATAATAATTTATCTTGGGAATACCAAATTGTAATTATTCATATTTCAATCAATTGAATGTAGCCATGTCGAAAGGTGTTCCAATACACAATTAAAAGGGTTTTTACCATGTATTTGCTAATGGCAATTATTACCCACACAACTTTTAAGTATATATACGATTACATTACTTATCAAAACTCTAACATTTAAAACCCTGTATCTAAAAAAAAACTATCAACGTATTGACCATTATTTATTTAAAAATGGTGGACACACCAAATCTTAATGAATTGAAAGATGCAACTGAATCTGGTAAGCTTGGTGATGCCTTCAAGCTGCTGATAACTCATGACAAAGCAGATGAGCAAAGTTTTATCGGTCGTATAGGGGAGGAGAGTAGCCAGTTGAGGGCAGTTATTCAAAAAAAAGAGCAAACTCTAATTGAGACAACTTCCTCATTTACTCGTTTCAATGCTGTGGCTGTAACAGCTCAAGCTTGCCTTATGGAAATACCGATGAAGGACCGACGCAAACTTGATCTGTTGGCTCAGTTACTGCTGCTGTCTGGTGAAAGCAAGGAGGAGAAGGATGAGTTTTTGAAGAGGATTGAAGAAGCTGAAAAGGATGACGAAGATTAGGATCTTTTGGTCATTTTCCTATGTGTTTTGATGTATGTAGTTATCTCTTTTTTATTTGAATGGCAACCATGTGGATGTAAAATATTTCTATGAATGCAAAAAACTCATAAGCAGTCGTTTATGTTTTCAGTATTAATCGTTTATTAGCTTTAAGAATTAAACAGCAACATACTACTAAAAGTATAGACTCTAAAAGTTGGTCATGGACTGTTAAAATGACTGTAGCCACTTATACTATGTGTTCAAAAATCAGCCATTTTTGTACTTTAGGCAACCTTGTGTAAGTAGTAGCACCATTCACTGTTTCTACTTTAAACACAATGAGCATATAATCTTGTGAACAACTGACAACACCATTTATGGCATGTACTTTTTGCAACCTGACCCGATGTAATTTGAGCAACTGGTTATCGTTTCTGGGCAACCAATTTCTGTGGCACAAATTACAACACTATTTATGGGCAACCAGTTTCTGTGGCTCAAATTATAACACGATTTAGGGACCTGACTATTTATCTAGGATTGTTATGCATACAACATTAGTTTGTTTACTCATCAATTTGTACAATATTAACAGTCCCTTATACTTCTTGCACCATATTTTGGTAAATCCATGGAGTCAAAATTACCAATTTACGAATAACTGAAGCACCAGAAGGGTGAGAGGGAAATGAATCGGGTGCTCCATGATCTGTTTGACAGAGAGAGAGAGGCTAACATAGGTGATGATAAAGACTATGGGAAGATGATCCATGAAATACAGGTCCGTGTTGAGCACAGGCATGTGATTATACTAGAACTTCAAAATCTGGGTTACCATAGGGACTTTTTTGCACCTCTGGAGTCACTCATCTTGACGGAAGGTGATGATTTTGATGAAATTCATTTTTTGATTCAAAGGCGTAGTACAAGTATCAGACGTGCCGCTGAGAATTTAATGATCATGAAGAACCTAAGGAATTACATATGAATCTTAGTTAACTAAACCTTTGTTGAACTATTTTTTTTTTATTATTTTTTTTCTTGTTAATGTTTTTGTATGTTTTTTTTGTTATTATTATTAATTTTCGCAATTTATGTTTTATTTAAGTTATGACATCCATAGTTAATGTTGGTGGTGGGTCATGTTTTATTGTATCGAACAAGTTGTTTACTTGTGGCATCAACCGTTTGTCAGTTGTTTAATCGTATGGAAATTAAATGTGGTTTGGGGGTATTGTATTTCCAGTTTCATAAGGGCATTAACATTGGAATTTCCATGAACCATTAAAGTAACAAATGTAACATTAACCCGTGCATATTAACACAACTAGAGTACATCGACACATTTATTCACTTAAATATAAATTATTTTTTTATTTATGCTAAGGTTAAGTACCAAATAAAAAATGAATCCGGCCAAGATATGTAGAAGTCGACTAGATACACAAATGGACTTCATTCAACAGATAAACAAACTTTGTTGTTACTTTTAATGTAATACTCCAACATAGGGTTTGTTTAATTTGATACTGACAAAGCCATGTTTTTGTGGTCTATAACGCCAATTTGTGAACCATCCTACGGGTAACCAATATTTACAAATGTAAATCAATAATGTATGTATTATAATAATTTAAAGTAGTTTCGTGTGTCTTTGATATGTACATACATGAAAGGCATGAAAGTTATGGGAAATTTATATCTATTTGGATATGGGTCCCAACCATATTGGGGTTTATTTGTGTTGGGCAACCTAATATTGGACTTTGGGCAATAATATTTCTTTTTGGCTACTATACTTCTGTGGGCAACTATATGTTGTTATGTACGTCTATTCACCATTTATAGTTGTACTTTGGGCAACTTTTTATTTTTTATATAACTCTTCACCATTTACAACAGAACCAGCAAAACCCAGAAAAAAAACATACCCAAAATCCAAACCTAACCAAACACAGATATAAAACTAGGATTTATTTATAAGCAAATGGATTCTTGTAAAGCCGATAAGTTCAAGGTGTTTATGCGGTATGAACAGGCTTTGATTCCCGTTTTACTTCCAACCAACATTAACTTTGCCAAGCTTGTCAAGTATGTGTCGAAAAAGTTTAACTTGAACGATGCAGTAGCAATCATTTTATCATACAACAATAGTGAAACTAAAACAACCCTACTTAACGACGACGATGTCGAATTTTTCAAAACCCTTTCTTGGAAACACCGTTTCATGTGCATACATTTGTCGTCGACCACTCTCCCCATACCCCTGTAGTCAATTTACTCCAAAAGACCCAATTGCTACTCACTAATATTAACTGTATGCCACTCCCACCACACTCACCCACTGTTGATTATAACATCAAAAAAGGTGGTGTAAAGGTTAATGATCTGTTTGACGATAAGGATACTTGCATCTATGAGATCAGTGTAAATTTTTTAAAAGAAGGGTATCAATTTTGTGTTGTCAAATCGAACCCGACACGATACAATGTGAAGTGTAGCCAACCAGAATGTACGTGGCACATATATAGTCGTCGAGTTGGGGATACTAGTCTATTTAAAGTCACATCAGTAAATGACATCCATTTATGTTCGAAAATCGTATTCAATCCATATCACCGAAATGCATATGCAAAAACATTGGCTAGAATAATATCCCCAAAGCTCGCAGATCCAACAAGAGTGTATAGGCCAAAGGACATTGTACATGATATGAATTTGGATATGAATATTGACGTTTCTTACAAACGAGCTTGGAGAGGCAGGCATTTGGCACTAGAATCAAATCAGGGATGCCCAAGGGCATCATTTGAGCAACTGCCATTATATTGTCATAACCTAAAGCTGGCAAACAGGGACACAATTACACACATAGATACCGACGATGCCAGACATTTTAAGAACCTATTTATCGGATTTGGTGTTGCGGTAAGCATGTTATTATCCTTTTTATCTTGTTTGGTTAGTTGGAAATCAAATTTCTTATTAAGAGTTTGTTATAAATTACTTACTTTTAAAATCATGCAATACATTACTATAGCGGTATAACTAAATAAGGAAAACCCATAGTTAATGAAAAACACAACATTATTCTAAATAAGCAGTAGGAATTATGCATAGCATATGTTATACACCATACTCATATTCCATATTCATGGTCATACAGAAACATGTAGCTCCATACACAGGTACATAAGGTTTAACATACATACTTGTTGTGGTTTTTTTTTTTGCGTCTAATGTCTTTTTTTTATTTTCACAGAAGGTCTGCTCCAAAAGGGCGGTTACCAAAGGTCCAGCAGGTCCTAGCAAAAAGGCTTGTGTGGTGGAGGGCTCATCTAATGAGAATAATTGCAATGCGTCAGATGTACCCAAATCAAGTCAAGCAGAGGAACAGCCGAACTCATCCCAGCCGGAGATTACCTTCCTATCAGAATTCGCTACTCCAGCTGACTTCTTACAGTAAAGTCCCCTTGTCTTTGATCGGTGTGCTAGCATAACAGACACTAAATTTAAATGCATGCACTCACTTCCTAGTTGGTACTATGTATTGTTTAAGTAAGAATAAAATGCGTGGGACGTGCCGTGTGTAATAAACATCAGTACTAAACTATGTAATAAAGTATGTGTTTGTGCTCTTAAGTTATAATTCAAGCAATTGTGTTACTGGAAATGATTGCGTAAAAGAAATTATGAATGCAAGTGAACAAACTTACCAATCACCAATCACTGATATGGCACTTCAACCATTTTGGCTCGACCATTTATCACCACCCGCCGGTAAGATTTGACAACTTGATAGCTGCTTTCATCATTCGAATCAGATCCATCAAGTTGTTCCTTATGTTTCTTTACACCCTTAACTGTCTTTAATTCTATGACATCATCTTCATACAACTTTGCTTTACCTTTACCGTTACCATTTGCACTATCACCTTGTACACCAACCTCAGACAACAAGATAGCATCCCCTGGTTCACCACCTCTATTTCCGGTACCATTTGCATTAACATTTATCTCACCATCACTGTTGCTGATTAAAAGACGTTTAGTAGTCATCTTTCTTTTGAACGGAGTCGCACAACAGCAATGATGGCCAGCGTCCTCCTCTTGCCAAAGCATGTTTTTGAAATAATACTTTGACAATTGCTGTTGTTGATGCGCGATAAACAAGTTTATGGAACCATGGGCGACAGCGTGAAAAAAAAATCTACGGACGTCATTATCAGTATGTAGTAAAGTTAAGCCATTCTCAAGTGACAATTTTGGCTTACAATAAAACAAAGCCCATTTATCACCTTCAATGTCCTTCATAACATGATCAAGTGCCCTTGTGAAAGTACCATTGTGTGTGCTATAACACACAACGTGGCAAACACACCCTTCAACATAACGTAGAGGATTAAAAGCAAATTTCCCATGTGCGTGTACTTTAAAATCCACTTCTTTCTTCATTTTTCCTGATTTTCATATAATTAAACATGAGTATCGATTAAGTATACCTACGCAACACCAAAGTAACTACACGAAAAAAAAAATAATTTAAAAAATAATTAACAACCAAAACCAGAAAACAAAATATCACGAATACAGAAAAAATGATTAATAAAATCATTTAATGCAAACTAAATTAAATAAATGAAACATCATATGTATATGAACAAAAAAATGAATAATTTAGTTATGGGAAAGTACAACATACGTAGTTGATGTCAATTAAATATGATAAGGACAGCAATTTGTCTTTTTTTATGTTGGAATCTTTGAGTGACAGTGACTTAGGGTTTCACCTAATTTGGGGATATGGTAATTTGGAAGAACCAGGTTTATGTGGTGTGGGACAGTGGGGATACAAGATGTTTTCAAAAAGCCCACTTTTCGCCCTTTAAGTAGTAATAAAAAAAGACCATTCAGGTGTTTATTTTTTTTTTCCAAAATTGGATACATTAAGTAAAAATACCCTGCACATGCAAACTTAGTTTTTCCTTTTATATACATATACCCCGTTACATACAACTTTACCAAATATCCCTAATTGTATCAAACCTTGAAACCCTAAAATATGAATAACCGAAATAGAGCGATACGACGGGTAATTGATGGCAAAACCGAATTCTCTTGTCACTGTGGTGTTCGACTAACAGTTTTGACTGCAACTACACGGGCAAATCCTGGTAAAAGATTTGTAAAATGCGCAGTTTGTCGAGTTTATGAGTTTTTAGATGATGATCTCCCAAGTGAATACTATCAAGAATTGTTGTTTCGATTGTTACAAAACGAGAGATGAAGGAACAATACAGTCAACTATCAGCAGGTGATTGATGCTATTGCTTTGGACAAGTCAATCTTGGAAGAAGAGCTTAATGATATGAAGTCAAATTTTAAGTTGTATGAGCGGTTGGTTTTCATTTTGTTTGTATCATTTGCAGTTGTTTGTCTTGGGTTTGGGTTGTTAATAGGCAAGTAATGTAGTGCCATGGGCTAGTGATACTTGCTTAAGCTGCTTTCAGTTGTAAGTTTGTCCTGTCTGCAAAACTAGTGTTTCAAATAAATTTGTTGATCTATCAATTGGCCGTTGGTTGTGGATGTATGTTGATGCAATGTCAATTAGTAATGCTTAAGCACATATCTTGTCTAGGCATACACGTATAAATGGTCACTCAATTTTCCAAGACTGCTAACCATATTCATCACATTGCAGATATGCAAACACATCTTCAACATTTGAAATCCTCTTGTCTATTTCTTCAAAGTTTGTTAATAATGTATCTTTTCCATCAAAAGCACCCAAGATATTGAAAAACTCTGCATACGCAATTTTCCACGACTGCTAACCATATTAATCAGTTCTTGCAAATAAGTATATGGCCAAACAAGTATATAGGTAAAACAACATAACAGATAATATAATTCTTGTATCAATTTTTTTGTTTTTTTTTTCTTTTTATATTTTTATAAACAACAAATAGTCTTAACATACAAACACACTCAAATGGTTGATTCGGCAAAGGGGGATTGTAAAAACTCTGCATATGCAACCATTTTAATCCGATTAAAATGACTATAATCCCGTTTTTTAGATCCTGACAATTTTTTTGATTATTACTCCAAATCGAGTACGTTTGGTAGTACTGGTCTGACTCTGCTACGTGTATAGGTGGAGGGGTCATAAGATTTGGGCATCCTTTTTTTGGGGATGTGTACAAATTGGGCGCCAAAAACATAGAAAAACACCCGCCAAAACTACTGGTTGCCCTAAAAAGAGTAACAAATGTTTTGATCCAAAAACGCACAACTATGTGCTTCAAAAAAAGTAAGTGTGGTTAAGATAAAAAAAAAAAAAAAAAAAAAAAAAAAGAATACAAACAATTAACAATGAAATACATTTTAAGTTAAATACAAACCACTAAGATTGGTATGAACACACATCAAACATACAACCCAATACATTTGCACACCAACTGAACTTAACAAAGGATACATCCACTTTTTTGGTTTCTTCTCTTCTTTTTTGAACATTTTGTTTGCATTCATAATGGGTACCAAAAAAGTTAAACACATGTTCAACAAAAAAAGAGAAGGATGGATCCCTAAAGACTATTTCAGTGCGTACGGTTTAGTTAGAAGCTTGCGAAACAAAAGGTTTTCAAACCCCGAAGAGCGGTTTCAAGTACTTTACAACAACCCTAGAATGCAACCTATCGTCCCTTAGGAACTATTTATGTGTTTTTGTAAGACCTCCAACGACCCGCTGGTTGTGTAGAAATCCAAAATATCTCGCCATCTTTTGCCTTCTGAAAGGTGCAGTTCGCGAGCCAAAATAGAAATTCCTGGATGTCCTCTTCTTTGAAACACGTCAACACGTCGTACGATTCACACTAGTCCCTTCATGTTGAAGGACCTGAGACCCACCTTCATCCAAATCAACCTCACTTGCAAAACAGTCATTAGCAACACTTGGCAATTTCGAACAATGTTTGCTGCAAACATCATTTACCCACTCACCCAGAGACGACGTAGACCAACCAACATCCATCGCTGGAAGATCAACTCCAGGGACACCAGGCATGTAATCTTCATCCGAAAAATAAAAATCATCATCAATATAATCAGAATGCAAAATTCTTTGAAAAGATTCTTACATTGAAATTGTCTTCCTTTGATTCGAGGAGGGGACAGAGGTGTTCTTAGAGGAGGGATTGAAAGTGCTTCGTTCTCCCATGCAACAAGACCAGGGGATGTGCAGGAACTTTCTTTGGATGACATGGATGAGAGTAAGCCATGATGATACAACAAGTACTAATGTATGTGTGTAGGATTTCCTATTATAGACTATATTCTATTACTTAATTATAACTAATATATGGGAGACATTTTAGTTTAATAGGGTCAAGTTACAAATAGTCATAAAGTTTGTATTCAATTACTATTCGATAGGTACTGCTGGTTGTTTAGTAACTTGATGTGTAAATTTTTTTTTTTCCTTCATTTTTTTTAATTGTTGTGTGAATCCAAAGTTATGTGTATGCCTGACTATATTCTATAACATTATTGTAACTAACATATGGGAGACATTTTATTTTAATAGGGTCAAGTTACAAATAGTAAATAAGTTTTTATTCACTAACTATTGGATATGTATTGCTGGTTGTTTTGTAACTTGAAGTGTAAACTTTTTTTTCCTGCCTTTTTTTTTTTTTTATTGTTGTGTGAATCCATAGTTATCTGTATGCATATTATGTGTATGATGACAATGATTTATAATATAATGTTGTAAACTAATATGACATGGTAAATAATATGCATAATAAAAAGTTTAAAATACAAGGAGACATAACATGAAGTTAAAAAAAACTAGCAGTTACAGAGGATAATATCTGTGATTGTAATAAAACCGGACCATCTTTTCACGATACACTAAGGCAACGTCAACGGGGTCATCAACATGCAAAGATATACCATGTGACAAACGATATAGAAATATACACACCCAAACACCACAATCACCAAATATACCACTCCTAAATGTAATGTTATATTGAGACGAATCCATTCCTTTCTTCTCGAAAACATCGGCACGCTGTAGAACTAGTGGAAGTCGATCCTGTATATCAGTGTACAATGTTATTATACATAAAGGGCCAATCTTATATGATATTTTTTAAATATTGATGCTAAAGATTAACCATTTACTAGCAATGTGTGCCATAAACAGTTGATTGTTTTTTGCTTGTTTTGTGTATATATATTTTTTCAGATACTTTGTTCAGGATATTTGTGATGCAATTCATGATCTACATGGTTTCATTTATTCATATGAACTTTTGTAACACTACAGTAAAGTGGTTAAAAAACAGAGTATAACATAAACTTGCTTCCTTTGATTATAAAATTAAAAACAAGTACATCGAACAGAAGAGGTAAATAGATGATAACACAAAACGCAAAAGACAATAGTGACATAATTTAAGAGCAAGCACATCGCAGGTCAGGAATTGTGGTTCAGTTGATCTTCTTCATTTTTGCAAAAAATGAGATTGTTTTGAGGACTTTTATTTGAGTTTCACTGATGCATCGCATCAGACTCCTATTCTTTTCCAGCTCCTCATCTTGAATCTCAACCAGCAACTCTAAAGCTTGCGTAGTGAGAGTGGACCCCACAACAGTCTGGAACTGTTTGATCTGCTCGCCCCTTTCCTTTCAATGGTGGGCAAGGTATACAACCTCCACATGTAGTAACTTTATGAGCTTAAAGTCACTCTCAGTGTTTAGTTTAAACATTGAGGTTAGCAGATCTTTCAAAAGGTTTTGTTGATCCATAGATATGGCAAGTTAATGCTTGTGTGTGTGTAAATGTGAGTTGTATGAAATTGTAGTCGTATATGGAACATTTATATATACAGCGGGATGACATTTAGATTTGAATTAAGTCAAAATGAATAAACTTCTATAGTCAATTGGTGAATAGTGGGTCTTGTCAAGTTTTGTGTGTGGCAAGTAAGGCAAATAATATTAATGGGGATTAGAGATGTGAAATAATTTTGGACAGAAACATGTCATATCCTGTCCACTAATTGACAACACAACTTAAAAAAAGATGGGCAACATGGAAAATAGTTTGGGCAACTAGATATGTTTGTTGGGAAAGTAAGTTGCAATACTGCCCCATTGCAAAATAAATAAAATTATGTGTATTTACAAAGTTAATAAAATAAAGATATTATGTTATTATTTGGATGTACTAGTACAGTCCATGTGTATCTTGTCAAGTTTTTGTGTGGCTGATAAAGCCAAATAATATTAATGAGGATGAGATTTGTGAAATAATTTTGGGCAGAGACTGTCATATCCTGTTCACTAATTTACAATACACCTGTAATAAAGCTTGGCAACTTGGTTAATAGTTTGGGCAACTTGTTATATTAGCTGGGAAACTTAGTTGAAATATTGGCCAATGCAAAACAAATAAAATTGTGTGTACTTACCAAGTTAATAAAATAAATAATATGTTTTTCACTCAGATGTACTAATAAAGTCAATGTGTATCTTGTCAAGTTTTTGTGTGGCTAGTAAGCCAAATACTATTAATGAGGATGAGATTTGTGAAATAATTTGAGCTAGAGACTGTCATATCCTGTCCAATAATCCACAAACAATTGTTAAATACTTTGGGCAACTAATAAGTAGCTGGGTAGCTAAGTTTAAATATTGCACAATGGTTTAAAAAGTTATGTGTACTTAAAAGGTTAATTAAATAACGTTTATGTTTTTTTTATTTCATTGTACTACTATAGTCCATGGATTATTTGTATATGTCAGGGACAATTTGTTATTTTAAAAATATTATGTGTATCTTGTAGTTGTTTCAACAAATGTTTGTAAGTTTTGTTCCGGTTGGTCATTAACGACGTAACGTTATAGTATAAATGGCTCTAACTAGGATTTACGTGCCCAAATATATGTAATGTAAATTGTAAACCATTTAGTTAATAAAAGGATACAGTTGGGTCTAACATGGATCATTTTAATATGCAAATATACTAAAATAAAAATAATGACTCTTATAGTAGAAGTAAGCCATATTGTATTGATGAGGAAAGTCAAGTTGTAAAAGCAATGTCTTGTCAAGTTATTTGGCATCACATTAAGCCTAACATTTTTAATAAGTAGTACAAGTTAGGAAATGATTGTGGCAGATCAAGTTGACCTTTACCATATCTGGACATAGAAAGTGGTGCAACTATTATATGATTTCTTGGGCAACATATCCAACTATAGGACAACTAATACGAGCAGTTTTTTTGGACAAGCTGAATATATTAACTTGCAACAAATTTAAAACATAAGAATATAAACATAGTATGTGTAAACATATTTGTATGCCGAGTGACTAACTAAAATTAATAGTAGGTTAATGTATTATGATATCATATGGGCGAGTCGTGTACTTCCCTTTTATGTGGTTGATTAGCTATGAGTATTTTTTTATGCTGTATGTGTTTAACTACAAATGTATACTTAAAAGCATATGTTGCACACTGGTACACGGTTGTGGGAAAAAAAGGTTAATCACCTGATTTGTGAATACAAACAATGTACCTGTAAGCACTTCCTAAAAAGGATATACCAGGCACGGTTGTTGTTGTCAAATGTGTCGCCGCTATCATAGAATGTTACCACGCCAGGTGGTATATGAAAATGGGCAAGACACCAGTGTTTGTCCGTTTCATTGATCGGAATATAAACCTTGAGTATAAACAAATTGGAAATACATTAGGCGGGAAAAGTATGACCAAAAAATACATGCTTATAATATTATTTATTATAATTCCTACAAATCTGAATCTGACTAGTCGTATTGGACATTTTTTTAAATGTTACTGTTTAACCGACATTGGTTTGAGGGAGAACAACATATAAACAATATATAGCTATTGATTCAGCGGTATTCATGAATAAGCAGTACATCTCAAAGCAACCAGATGAAATTAGTGAACTATAAATTGACCAGTTTGGTAAGTTGGAATAAGAAAGCTTGTATTTAAGCGTAAGACGGTAAATATATTACCTGATCAACATCGCTCCATGGACAGGGATACCTTTGGCCATTTGCATAAAACGATGGTGTGCCGTTTTGACGAAGAATCTGGAAAAAGTAACAACTAACCATCGCCCAGTTTGCATTATTAGGTCTCACATGCCACATGTAGTCAACCCACAAGTCTATGTGCTGCAAACTTTGAGAAAGGGTAAGAGGCAAATTTTATACATAAAAAATGAGTTACAATATCAATTGTATGCTCACCTGCTCAGTTAGCAAACCTTTTCTAGTCGGGTCTAGGCATACTAAGCGTAGCCAGAAATTTCGGTTAACGGTGTAGTCATCGGACCATGGAAATTTACACACCTGAGTGTATGGCGGTTGACGCAGGAACATTTCAATTTCATCGGTAAGCCAGACATTTTCCACAGTATGGAACCATCGAGATAGATCCTACAAACGTTATTGACTTTATAAGATACAAGGTCAAACAGGTAACAAAAGAAAATGTCAACTAAATTTTCTTTATGCCAATACCTCAACCCAAGGTTGAACTCTTGTAAGCAATTCAGCAATAGCTGGGTGAGTAACGTTAGGACCATGTTTTTTTATTCTCTACCAAACCCGTTTAGCATTGTTTGATTCCGAAACAGGTTGCAAATAATGTCGTCTCTTGCTCGGATGTACACTAGCCAAATATCTTTGATAGTGGTCTGATTGCAAAAACTCTTTTCTTTTTTGCTTCTTCTCCTCCTCCATCTTCAACATGTTTTCTTCTTCCAATCGTAACCTCTTAGCCTCTTCTTGTATTTTTAGGTTGTCTTCTGCCAGCATCTGATCATGTTGTATCTGCAACCTCTCTTCCTCTGCTAACGCTAAACTCAATTCCTCTTGAATAAGATACTCCTGAAACAGTATTTTGCGGATTACATATTGCGGTTTGTATATGCCGCACAAATAACATGACGGTTTATTTGTATGCATTGCAATTAACGTATTGTACCTGAGCAAGTTCTTCATCACAATCAGGCAACGTAATCATTTTGCGGTATATTTTGTTAAGTGATTCACAAAATTCAGGCCTCGTGTTTGGGAAATGTGCTTGAATATCAAGTTTCTCCTATGATATAATTATATTTGTACATCACTTAAAAGTGTATTGAAAGTATATATGCAGTTGTTATAAAAAAAACTGTAATCGCCTATCTTGTGAAACTCTTGAAGATATGTTTCATTTAATCAAGTAATTAAAGGTTATGTTTCTGTTGAAGATATGTTTGTGTAAACAAGGATAACGTATTACCCAATTTACTCGCAAAGAGTACCAAACGTAACCGACCAGTACTAAGTTTTAACCTACCAGTACCAAGCCTAACTGACCAGTACTAAGTTTTAGCCTACCAGTACCAAATCAACGGAACAGTACACACTGTTCTTCCCACCAGTATCAACCCAAAGTGTTAGGGATAATTATATTTGTACAAGAACAGTACACATTGTTCTTCCCACCAATATGAACCCAAAGTGTTAGGGATAATTATATTTGTACATCATTAAAAAGTAGATTCAAAGTATATACTCGGTTGTTTCGAAAAAATAGGTACCTGTAATCCGCCAGCTCTGTCACGAGCAATAACCTGAAAGATGAGGAAGAAGTTTTTTTAACCAGTATATTACATCAACTACAGAATGCAATCTTTTGATATATGATGGTAAATAAAAGGTAACCTCAATAATAATCTCAAGTTTCAATACTTCGCCATTCAGCTCCGCCATGACACGATCCTTAAGCCTCTTCGTTGTCAAACTATTACTAGGCCTACGTTGCGTGGAATTTACTTTCAATGACTTAGCGACACGTTTGCGTCACTTTGCCAACCTGTTCAGATAAGCATCCACGAGGGTGCACTTGGATGTGGCTGCAGCCCTGGGAACGTAGTTTTGCAAAAAAAAGTTGGCTATCTATCCACCATGAAGACTCATACTCAGTTGTATCCGGTCTGAAAACCAAATGTGCAGTCACGTCCTACAAATAAATGGGGACAAATAACGTATGTAACCTTAAAGGTATTTCACTGGTGTATGGTAATAAAAACTTATTAATCATAAAAAGGTAAACCTTTGCAAACAGGGTAGAACGGTCATTTATTTTGAATATCGACTTCCTAGACCAGGCTATCGCTCTAGGAATCACATTTGGCTTTTTTGTCTACCAATGTTCACAGCTCTCAAAAGACTCAAGTTTCCAAATCTAAACAAATTGTAAAACACAAACATATCAATTTAACAAGCGTTCAACATGTCGAGATGAAAAATTTCATCGATTTAAATAATTTCAAACCTGGAAAGCAAATACAAAGCCAGACAAACTATATGTCGGAACATAGGTTAGGTTTTTCTTGAATCCTAAAAGGTGTTTATCCATGTGCTTATCCATTACATTATGTAGTTGCTCATATAAATGAGCGCAAATATGTTCACCCCAAGGAAATGCATTCCAAGCTTCTAGATTTTCAACCAACCTCATCAATGTGTCATCAACTTCACATGTCAACAACCGACCCATAAAGATAACCTCTAGGACTAACAAAAGAGATATCCGTATTGCGTCTTGATCAGATAGCTTCCGAAACCGGTCTTCATCCTCGATGATACCAATGAGGTCTAAGTTGGTTACAATGAACCCTTGCTTGTCAGGAAACACCCTATCACAGAATTTGAGATCACCAGACGTGTATACTTCAAAACTGACACTTCCAAAATGCAAGCCAGTCATTAGACAAAACTCAGTACGACCAAAATGCAGCGTATGTCCATCTAGGTAATAGATGAAGGGCATATCATAATGAGAGTCGTCCACTCGCTGTTGTTTCCGTACCATGTAGTCTATTAGGTGTGTTTCATGTTCAAAGGATAACAGATCAAGCCATTGTCCAAAGAAAGTACTCCTAAACAAGTTCCGTCGCTTTGCATCTAATTTCTGATTTATTAACCAAAAGTAGTTGAGTTTTCTCCTAATGATTAGTTTCGCTTCATAGTCCTAAAACAAATAACATAAGCTCAGTTAGAACCGAAAATACATAACAAATTTAGTATGCAGACATGTATACAGGCACCATAAACACTATCACCAACACTTCAGCTGATACATACAAATGCATATTTAATAATCATTCAAGGCCTAATTTGAACCTAAGTAAAACCACTTAGTATTGGACCATTTTAATAGACTGTTTTATCTACACATATATCACCGCTTGTGAGGTTATTTGATTCATGCCTGGCGTATCAACAAGTGTCAACTAAAGTAGATACAATAGGGGCTTATGCAATACAATCCAAAACACAAATGAAATCATAAACCACATAAACGGTTAAAAATTAACAAACAAACTATAAACCAACAAAAACTTGTACAATCCAAGTAACTTCTATATAAGACACAGACTAATATAACGCCAACCTTTGAGACACCATAACGACTAACGATAACATTTCAATTATTTGACATTAAATACTTTTGGTGTCAATCAGGTAAATAGAATAACACCATAAACATTTAATCAATAACGATTTAAATCATTGGTAATACCCTTTACATACCCTGTTATACCACATTTCTATTGATAAAACCAACAATCGTTGGTAATCTTTTTTTTGCACGATCACTGTTTCATGAACAGTTACTCATTGTGCGAATCAACGAAACATGAAAAGTAACTAGAACAGATTGAATAAGTTAAATAATACTGGATATTGAACATTGGTGATTGAAATAATAGTGAATCGATATTTCTTCTTAGTGTAAGGGGTTAATATGTTTGTTTTTAAAGTTTAGGATTATTTTTCTTAGTGTGATTTTGTTTTTTGTATACGATCCTCGGAAAAGTCAATTGGTAAAATACAGTATAATGTGTTAAATGACCAAAAAACCAGTTGCCCTATTACGGTTGCCCAACTAGGTATAGTTGCCCATAATACAAATACGTGACACGTGTTTCTCTATGATTGAAGTTGCCCAGTCTTAAAAAGTTGCCCGTGCTAATATGAGAATTTTCAAAAAAGGGGCTACATATATATATATATATATATATATATATATATATATATATATATATATATACATATATATATATATATATGTCTTGTATTTTTAACATATTTTTTGTAGCCAAGCATTCCATAGCTCATTTCCTTGGTGCTCTCAATTGATGGGGAGCACACATCAAGGGGGAGCTTTCTACCCGTTTAACTTCTTTTATGACGCTTAAACAACATAACCTTTTTGATTCTACAAAAGGGGGAGAATTGAATATAAACTCTAAATACTTGTCTAAAAATTAATTTTTAGACTTAATGAGTTCAAGGTTTTGTAATCATCAAAAAGGGGGAGATTGTTGACATAAATAATGCCTAAAAATATTGTTCGACATCTCTATGTTTTGATAATCACAAAACCTTAATTCATTAAACTAAAAATTATGTTGTAAACAAGTACTTAGAGATAAATATTTCACTTTACATCCAAAATCACTTAAGTTATGGATAAACAAAGTATTTAGTGCATTCTATGATCAAAGGAACATTTTCTCAATCACTAGAATTTTTATAAAATGTCATAAACATTTTATATCTTTTACAAAATCATTTTTGGAATTAAAAGAATATGTTTAAATAATTATAAATATATGAATTCAAATTTTTAACCAAAAATGGCAAATATAATCCAGAAAAACCTTTCCCACAAAAGGACAAACAAGTCCACCGTTCTGGAGGGGGCGACCCCCTTAATTCCATATGCGCCCCCTTAATAATTAAGGGGACCGACCCCTAATTAAGGGGACCGGCACGCTCTAGAACAATATTTTTCTGTGCTATAAATACTGGTTCATTTCACACAATTTTCTCACCTTTTGCACCCCAAAACTTTCTGATCTAAATCCCCACTTCCATTTCTTATAATCCTTTAATGATATATACATTAATCTTTGTTTCAAAGTGATCCAAGTCTCATCCTTTCAATTGCAAAAGAAGAATACTTCAATCCACCAAGACGAGAAGTATTACAACTTGTTGTGACCTCCACATCCAAGTTGTTAGAGCATCATTCATTATATCTATTTCTTTGTGTCATTAGTTGTGAATATTTGATAGAAGATAGATTAGCAAGTTGTGTTGATATTGTGAAGTAAGATAGTTGTAAAGAAGATGTAGTGCATATTAAGTAGATAGGTGTGAAGAAGAAGTAGTGAAGCTTTACTAGTGGATAGGTGTGAATAAGAAGTAGTGAAGATTTAGTAGTGACTAGGTGTGGAGAAGTTGTGTAGAAGGTGTGAATAAGGTGTGACTAAGTTGTGGTGTGTAAATTGGTGAGTAAGGTTTTCTCCGCCATAAGGGAGTTTGTTAACATAGTGAAGAAAACTCTCGAGTTAGGTGCTCGAGGAGTGGAGTAGGGCAAGGAAGGTGTCCTTGTAGCCGAACCACTATAGATCTCTCGTCTCGCGGTTCGATCTTTCCATCTCTTACTTATTTCATTTCTTACATTATTATAGCCTTAGTATTTAATTGTAGTTGTTTATATTGTGCAAGACTTGAATTCACATAATATTGAATCTACAATTTTTGAAAGTAAACAAAACGCGTAAAGAAATTATTTCATAACAAATTAAAAAGACGTAAAACTATTCGACCCCCCCTTCTAGTTTTCCACAATCAAGATTTGATAAGTCTACTAAAATTAAAGAGATGCGTTGTATCTCTCTTAACAGATACGTTGCAACATCATACTTAGATGAATTCGAAGACCATTGCCTGACTTTGAAGAATATGCCGCATCCAATTATAACATGCTCCACATATGAAACTTTGGTCAACGAAGAATAATCAACTTGATCTACTCCAAAATACACTGCATCTCGTTTACAACATGCGGCGTATCAGCTAAAGACTTCACCAGAAACTATCCAAGACGTTAAAGAACATGCGCCGCATAGAGAAACAAGTTATGCCATATTTAAAGGCGGTGTACGAGTATTCCAGAATTTAATAAACTTGGACCCCAAGCGAAGTTAAGTAGATGCGCCGCATCTGTCATCGACATGCGCCGCATCGACTCCTTAGACAGAACCTATAAATACCCCAAGACATATATGAGTTTTGTGTACAGAAAAAACCTAAGGAGACGAATTCAGTCAAAAAGCATCAAAAGACATGCCCCAAAAGAAGATCTTAGAGCTGTAAAAAGGTCCTGCATGTATATAATTCATTAAGCAGTTTTGTTTATTGTATTAGTAAGCTTTAATCCATTAGGATTGATGGGCTTGTGGCCACCATACTGCTCCCCTTAAAATTGTTTTCCCATCGATTAAAGTTTATATGATTGATGTTTTTGGTTAATTATATTTGTGCTTTGATAACCTTTGTGTTTAGTTGAGTCTTCTGGGCTACTATACCTGCTCCTCGCCTACTTATCTAGTGTCTAGAAGATAGGATAAACATAAGTAATCATTAAGGGTTTACTCGCCGATATATAGGATCCAACGAGACAGATTAGATTACGATACTCATCATATAAAACTAGCAATATAACAAGTGACAAGCTACTTAATTATAAGGACATGTCTTCTTACGTGTCTCTATTATCTTTTTGTGTACCTGATTGCTATTCGCTGATTCGTTCTCATTAGTTTTACTCTTTATTATTTACTAAATCCTTGCCATCCTCTCAGGCTAAAAACCCTTTTTATTAGATTAGGATTGTAAAACTAACTTAGATATTAAAATACTGATTAAATCAACTAGATATTATGTTCCATTCATAGTGTTCGACACTCTACTTACCACTATATGCATATTGATCGGGTACACTGCTCGTTAAGTGCGTGTGTTAGTAATAAGTCTGCTAAATATAAATGTAAAACTTGAAAAGGCTTAAACACCCTATGCTACACTGACATATCGCACACATCAGAAAGCGACAATACTTCTTTGAATATTAATATCACAATAGCAGCAATAGAAAGCGTGTAGCAGCAGTATAACCAATAAACCAATCATACCCTTTATTCCATAAAATTCTCGTGACCAAATAGAATACTTATAAAGTCATAGACCAATGTGCTAAGAACAGTCAACCAATGACCCTCTAATTAATACTATCACCGAATGACCCATGATTTGAACATATATAGTATGAGGTTTAAAAATCAATAATCAACTTACCATCACTTGCAAATAAATGACAAGCCTTCACTTGTACGAGGTAATGAAGTACAAGACGACACCGACTAATTAATTAAATTTATTATTACCAAACAATTGCATTTGAAGTACAGAGTTGCATCGTTGAATAAATAATAATCTTCTACTGACCTTCATTAATTGGTACAAGGTATAAACTCACATTCACTTGCACCATTAACCCATCATAATTTCAACAATAGTATATATGAAAACCCTTAAAATAATAAAAGTGATTACCTCAGACCAAATCAAACTTTTCTTTAAATCTGCTCTTCAACGATAAAAACCTTGACGAAACCCTAGATATCACAAGCCACCCTCTCTGATACTAATTGTAAAAACCAAGATCAAGCCCATATGTATAGTGTAATAAGAACACAATCAACATTACTAATAAGGTTTCTTTATTAAATATAAATAAACTACTACTACTACTACACTACATGCTCTATGCGGTTCTAGACTCTCATTGGAGAGACTATCTATGAATGAGTACCTGTAACCTAGACGCCTACCCTCTTTATATAATAGAGGGAGGTTACAAGAAACCCTAGCTTACTAATAAAGCTAACTAACTATTACATATTAGGTCGTCATTGTTTCTTCTTTCTTCATTTCTGCTTGTGGGTTTTGTAATTCTCAAATCTGTAATTCCCAATAGGAGGAAAAAAAGATAAGCTAGTTTACTTAAAATTTTAGCTAAAAAATTTACACATTATTTTTCTCATGTACCCACACACCCACCTTCATTTACCATATCCTTATTAAAATGCCAAAACTTGATGGTCACATTTCCTTTTGAACTATTGCTCATGCTTAACATGAGCATGTTAATCCTTGGAATGTCCATCTTGATTTCAAAAGCACAATGTTGTTATTTTTTTTATGTACTTTTGGTTATTGTTTTCTAGTTGTTGAATTGAAAGATGATGATGATGATGATGATGGTGATGATGATGATGGTGATGATGATAATGATGATGATGATACGTGCATGCACAAGTGTTGGAAATAGAGACATAAGAGGAAGCATAAGAAACAGCAACATAAAAAAGTTTGTTACATTCTCTTTTGACAATATCAATCAAATAGAGGCAACATGATGGTATCCATTTAAAATATCTTGAAAATGTGAAATAAAACAAATGTTGTGTATTAAAAATGTGTATGTGAAGTAGCTTCTTATTTAACTTTTATGCATTTTTTACTTAAGAAATTAAGTTATTATCTGGGTGGACTTTAAAGAATCTCTAAAGAAAAAAAAATATTTTTAAAATAGTATTTTATAAGTGAAAATACAAATTAGATATTTCAAAATTCAGTCATTTTTAAAAACTTCATTTTATCTAGTTATTATCTAATATTAAAAACTGTTGCAAAATAAAATGAGACAATTTGTGTACCAGCACTCTATTGCAAGGGATGAATGATTGGCACAGTCATACTTGTATGAAAGAAATGAAATATATGCTATAATTTTTTAGTAAACACTTAGAATGTGTTTAGCAATAGAAAAATGAGCTATTTCGTGGAGAGATTTTCTTTGGAAACACAAGAAAATAAAAAACGTGTTCAAGTTATGTTTTTTTTCCTTCTAAAAGGCTTCTTGGAGAGATAGAAAACCTATTCTCCACTATAACTACGGTTTAGCGAACTCCTTTTGTTGGTCTCCATAATTTCACCACTTTAAAGAAAAGTCACAGCTTTTCTAAATTTATTCATTTTAACGTAATACACACTAAACCCTAATTGCAGCTACCAAACTCCAGCCTCCATCCTACTGTTTCAAGGCTTCTCAACTGTAAACTATCACTTTGAACATTAAATTCATCGATCTTAGGTACATGATCACTCTCTATAAAACAAAAAACCAATTTCATATTCTTAATGTGATGGATTTCGTATGCTTAAAGTGGTATGGATATACTGTGATATGTATTTGTTAGTATATGTGTTTTGTGTTTTACATTATTAGCTGGTTATATATGGACTACATATTACTTAACAATGACAGATCTTTGTTTATTTATGTTGTTTGTAATGTGTCTCAGGCATTGTCCTATACCTTTTATATTGGCTATCTTGGGCTGTCAGATGACCCGAAGTTGTAGCCCATCTTCTACAACCTAGGTGATGTCTATCACCAATAGTAGTGATACCTTCCCGATGAAAGTAGTATATATGACATTTTCTATCAATAACACTAGCGTAATTTACACATATCATTTTTTAGTAGATTATTTAGATCATTTTTATATCAAATCTTAATGTGGGTAATTTATAGATAGGTGAATAATGTGGGTCATAGGGATTCTATGTAGTGGTCAGAAGAGTGTGAGAAGTAACTTTTAGAGATCTTAACGAAGAGGGTTAAGAGAGATCCTAATAATTCACCCATGTTCAAAGTAAGTGATTGGACGGATATGAGTGAACAAATTTTCCTGAAGTTTGCAATAAGATATGGTCCATAAAAGGTGAAGGGAAAATACCATCGACTACAAACAACATATACCAAATTCACTAAACTGATTACTAGGACTGGTGTTACCTGAGATGCGACATCTGGTGTTGCTTATGCTAATGATGAATTATGGGATGAGTATTCTTTGGTACTTGTCCTTTTTTATTATTTTATTATTTTTTTAGGATTTATGACACTTTATGGACTTTAAATTAATATATTGATTCACATATTAATTATTTGTGATATTCTAGCAAGACAAAATTTTCAAAACATTTAAGAGAAAGGGTTGCAAGTTGTATCCATTATTGAATTTAGTCTTTAGTAAATCAGGGGCTTTGAGTACTTTTCACAATCCTTCAACTGTGGGTCCCTAAACTTCAGATCAAGAATAGAAACTTAAGGTAGAGTTTCTTGGAGTTGAGGTCGGTGAAGGTGGGGGGGGGGGGGGGTTAATGGGTGGTAGTAAAAAGCACAAACTGAAGGAGAGGGAGAAATGGAAGATCTACATGGAATGAAAAGAAAGAAAAATATTTATAGAAATGACAAACTTGATGCCTGATAACATCAAATAGTGCCGATATTTTAGTGTTAATTTCTCCCTATTTTACTTATCTTTTATATTATTTTACTAGGATATATACTCTTATTTGTTTATATTCTGTTTTCAGGGCAAAGATGAGCATTGGAACGAAAAGACGCGTAATTGGAAGGTTATTAATGAAAATATTTGAAGCATGCACAATCAGCACTAACTACGGCGTATAGGTATTCTCTACATACGCCGTAGCACTCACTGAAGACTAAAGTCAACGAAGACCAAAGATGTACGGCGTAGTCCATATCTTGACTACGACGTAGTTTCAACTACGAGACTTCTACGGGCGTAGCTAACATTCAAGCTATGCCGTAGATCTTCATTCTAATACTTAGAAGAATTTCCGTGATCCATGATGAAGCTACGACGTAGTTCCTAATATATCTACGCCGTAGATGTGTTAACGAGAGTTTTACGCCCGTAGCCAATGATCAAGCTACGGTGTAGTTGATATTTACAAGGGCTACGGCGTAGTCAAACCTAGAGCTACGCCGTAGCAGAGTCGAGCGCTATAAATACTAGCCCTAATTTCGAGTTTTTAACATCACTTTTCACAACATAGAAGTCAGGAGGAAATTAGGGAGCATGGAGAACAAAGTTCTACTAGCATACAAGTCATTTCTAATGGAGAATTCATGCCATAATCAAAAGTTTTATCATTTATTTCATTTGTATTGAATTCATGTTTACATTGATTATGTCAAACATTTATTTTTCTGCATTTATGAGTATGAGTGGCTAAACACCTTTGGTGTTAGCCTCATTATGAAATTGTTATTGCCATGATTTAGTTTTCTGGCATTTAGTATCACTTTATTTGTATACTTTCTTAGCATGTCTTAAGACACTATAGTTTTGGTAGTAACGATGTTTGGTGGTTCCATTGAGGTTAGGAGAATTTACCATAGGACCCATAGCTGATAAGGGTGTGTTTTGGTGATAGAAATATCGCCATTCATGTGGAAATTTCAACGAATGACCACCTACCAAACAGACTTGCTTTTAGGAATTAGAAGGGATGTAAGTTCCGACCGGCTGTGTCCCATTAGACTATTCTAAGTTAGTAGAGGTGCTTAACGACTCTTGCATCTTGTAGGCCCAGGTCAACCAGCGAACTCTTATTATCAAGGTTATAGGAATAGGGCAAGGTGTAAGATAGGATTAGACGATTTGACCATCTGAGTATATCGACTAGAATCCCCAGATGAAACGATAGGATGCATTATTAGAAAACTTGTCATGATAATAACAAGAGTAGTAATTAGGTTAACACATTTCTCCCATCTGATTTCCCTTCATTTATTTACTTGCTTTTATTTTACTTCATTTCTGTAGTATAATTAATCAATTATTAAAAAACCCCCTTTTAAAACTAGTGACACTAAACATAGATAATATCCGCACGCATAGCTCTTGGTATGACCTTGGTTTTACCGTTAGCTATACCATACACGACCGGGTACACTGCCCGATAGTGCATTAGGTTGACCTTAGGTAGACGAGCAACTTATAAATATTAAAACCTGGTCGGTAAATCCTGCATCAAGTTTTTGGCGCCGCTGCCGGGGAACTTTTTAGGATTTTATTTAAGTGTTTATATTTTCTATGGCGTTAACTATTAACGATTATTAAACTTCTGTGCGTTGTGAACCAGGAATCTTAAGACCCGTTCTCGAACAAAACATAAAATTTGAATTCTAGGAATTATGTCTTGACGTACTGAAAAGATAAATATTCACTGGAGAAGACAACAAGGAAGCTCATGAACACATATCAAGAGTTAGCGAAATCATCAATCTATTTCAAACACCCGAAGTATCAAAAGACCAAGTGATGATGATGGCATTTCCTTTCTCGTTAAAAGGAAAAGCAAGGACGTGGGTTAAAAAGTTACCTCAAGGGCTTATAACTACCTGGGATTCATTAAAGAACACTTTTCTTAAAGAATATCAAACTCCGTCATAAATTCTGCAGCAGCTTGAAGAAATCAGAAACTTCCAACAAAAACCAAATGAATCTTTGTTCTCAGCCTAGGAAAGATTTGAAGATTTACTATTCAAATGCCCGGAGCACAAGCTTAACAACACGAAAAACTCCAAATATTTTTACAACGGGCTGAATGTCAAGGCTAGAAAAATGTTGGATTTTAAGGAACCTATCCCAAAGATGACTGCAGTAAAGGGCCGGGAGAAAATTGAAGAAGTTTCCCGACGTTCGTCAACTTGGCATGAAGACCAAGAACCTACCTCTGCTGAACCAATGAAACTATGCTCAATTTTGAAATATCTTGAAGAATTTGAGTCTGACATGAACTCACTCACCGAGGAAGTGAAAATGGTGCAAGGTATTTTTGAGAGCCCCATTAAACATAGGGTAATGAGCTTTGAATTAAATGTCAAGGTTTTTTTATAAGAGAGACCTTCCACAATCAAGTTGAAATTCAAGAAATAATTTGGGGAATTAAGATGGAATATGACAGTATTTTAAAAACTCAAGCTGATGCAATCAGGAAACTGGATGCTCAAGTGGGAAATTTGGCTTAATCTATTCGAAATAGGGATGCTGGTGAGCTCCCTAGTACCCGAGATTTAGCTCACACCATCACTACAATAAGTGGGTTGAACTACAAAGAACCAGCATATCTATCTACAACAAATGACAACAAAAACGAAACCTCTACAACTAGAAATAGCAAGAATGTTAGTACACCAATTGCTGTCAACGAAAATAGGCCAAAACCATATGTTCCTCCCATTCCATTCCCAGGGAGAATTAAAAAAAGAAAAAGGAGCAACAACAATTTCAGCAATTCTTTGAAAGAATCAAGGATCTTAGCGTCAACATACCTTTTGTGGAGGCTCTAGAGCAAATGCCTATATATGCTAAGTTTATGAAGAATCGTCTTACCAAAAGGAGACATGAAAACCCAACGCGGGTCACTTTAAATGAAAGATGTTCCTCGGTACTAATGAACAAAATACCTTCTAAAGAGAAGGATCCTGGAAGTTTTACAATTCCATGTACAATCAATGGAACCACTTTTGATAAAGCACTAGCCGATTGGGAGCAAGTATTAGCCTACTGCCTTATTCTTTGTATCTAAGGTTAGAATTAGATGAGCTAAAACCAACTAGAATGTGCATTGAACTGGCAAACAAATCTACACAGTATCCAATGGGAGTAGCCAAAAATGTTCTGGTGAAAATTGATAAGTTCGTATTTTCGGTTGACTTCATGGTAATTGACATGAAAGAAGATGCTGATATTCCAATCTTGCTTGGAAGACCATGTCTAGCTACTGCACATGCCATGATCGATGTGTTTAACAAGAAAATTTCCTTGAAATTTGGCAATGAGAAGGTAACATATTATTTGGAGCGATCAATGAAATACGCCACATTCACAGATGATGACATTGAGGATGTATATTTAATTGACTCAACAATTGAGGACCTCATACAAGACTTTCTTCCTCAAGAACAATTAAACTCAATCCTTTTAAATGATGAGCATTGCAATATAGATGGCGAAGAGACAAATGAAGAAAGTGTTAATGAAGCTGAACTTAGAAATGATCAAGGGGAAGCAGATGTACCAAATTCGTTACAAGAAGACGATTTAAGAAAAACCTTTGAAACTATGAAGGAAACGACATCTATCCCTAAACTGAAGGAGCTCCCACCTCATATGGAATATGCTTTCTTAGATGATTACCCCGAGTTTCTTGTTATAATCTCATTATCTCTTTCTAAGGAAGGTACCATGCTGCTATTAAAAGAACTAAGCAATCATAGGAGCGATCGCTTGGAAAGTGTCTGACATCAAAGGAAGTAACCCTTCCTTCTGTTCCCATAAAATTCTTATGGAAGACGACTTCAAGCCTATCGTACAACCGCAATGAAGATTAAACCCAAAGGTTCAGGACGTTGTATAAGACAAAATAATTAAATGTTGGGTTATGAGATGCTGCTCTTAAGGATGACATAAATATTCCAAGTGTTGAAGATCCTACTGCTGGTCATCCTACTACTGAAAGGTACTACTACGAATACTACTGCTGGACTACAAAATTACTCTATTGCTATCAGTTGTATTCTACTGCTAATGTGATAAGAATGTATACGCGTTTAGATAATTATAAAATAGATATTGTGTATATCCTATAAGAATAGAAGATAGTTATCTTGTACAGGACTCCTTAGACTTTAAATGGAGCTCCTAAGGTTAGAATTATGTATGTATCATTTGTTAAGTCGATTCACTTCAAGGTTGTAAACCCTAGCATTGTTGAGTGCTCATACATTAATAATATATTGAAGTGTTGAAAGTTTATACTGTTTTTCTTACGTTAAACTTTAATATTCTGCTTTATTGTTTAAGTTAAAAGCTAGGTCAACTTCTATCAAGATCGTTTGCTCAATTGGGATCAACAAGTGGTATCAGAGCTTGTGATCTAGAAGTTGAAATCAAGAAGAATTTGTTACTTACAAAGATCTGTTCCTAATCAACTACTGAAGTTATGGGTGACGAAACACACATGGTGACTGCCTCAAAAGTTCCCATGCTCAAGCAGGGTGAGTATGAGCTATGGAAGATGAGGATTTGACAGTACATAAGGATGCTCGACTAAAACTTGTGGAATATAGTCTTGAATGGTGATCAGCTTCCAAAGATTGTTGAGGGGAAGGAAGTGCCCATCAAATCTGAAGAGAAGTCTTTAAGGAAGTTGGAAATCAAAACTCATAGTATTCTGCTGATGGGAATACCTAATAAATTCCAACTGGAATTTGAAAGCTGTAAGACTGCTAAAGACCTAATGGATGCTGTTGAAACAAGGTTTGGAGGTAATGATACCACAAAGAAGTCCAGGAAGAATTTGTTGAAGCATCAATTTGAGAACTTCACTGATTTGAGTGGAGAAAACCTGGATGGAACGTACAGCAGGCTTGATAAACTTGTAAGCCATCTAAAGCCTGTGGGTTATGTCGTTCCTCAAGAAGATATCAAGTTTAAGTTTATTAGAAGCTTAGCACCTGAATGGAGCATGCATACAGTTGTTTGGAGAAACAAACCTGATTTTGAAATTATGAAGTAGGAAAATCTCTACAGCAACTTGAAAGTCTGTGAATTAGAGATGAGTGCAACAAATGCTTCATCTTTTGCTACTCAAAACCTAGCATTTGTGTCCTTAAAGAGAAAAGGATCTGAAGAATCAAATCCTACTGCTTATGGAGTGTCTGCTGCTAGTACTGGTGGTTCTGCTACTGGTTCTACTGACAACACCATAAGTGATGCTGCTATATGTTCATTCTTGGTTGATCTTACAACAAACACTCATGTTCTCAATCATGATATGGATCATATTGACCCTGATGATCTAGAAGAAATTGATTTGAAGTGGCAGATGGCAATGTTAAATTTGAGAGCCAGAAGATAGGTTTTGATAAATCAAAGATGGAATGTTTCAATTGCAATAGGAAAGGCCACTTTGCCAGGGAATGTAGGGCTCCAAAGAAGAATGTTGAGAATCCAAAGAAAGCTGCTAAAGAGCCAAAAACCAATATTGCTTTGGTATCTTGTGATGGATTGGGTGATTATGACTGGAGTAATATGGCTGAGGAAGAACCCAACTATGCTCTTCTGGCTGAAGTAAAGCCCAAAGTGCATAACTTTGCACTTATAGCTTATGCTTCATCATCTTTTGGATCTGACTCTAAGGTATCTAATGATTTTGATATGTCTGTTTGTTCTTTTAAGTCATGTGATGCACTGTTGAAGAGCTCAAATCTAGGAATGAAAGTCTTACGCAAGATGTAGAAAACCTAAAACTTGATAACGTAGGTTATAAAGTAGGAATTCAGAATGTTGAAAGAAGATTAGAATATCTAAAATATTGTGAATTAGAGTATGTGGATAGGATTAACAAACAAGATGTTGAACTTTTTGTTAAAAATAATGAAATTTAAGTGCTTAAGAAAAAGTTGGAAGAAGCAGAACAGGCAAGAGATATAGCTCTTAAAGATAAAGAAAAACACATAGTAAGAGTTGAAAAACAACAATATGCTTCTGATTTGTGAATAAATCAATTGAAAGTCTTTAGATGAGAAAAAGAAGTGGAATAGGATATAATGAAGTTGCTCCCCCAGTTAAGAGTGTATATGCTCCACCAGGAAAAGAGTTATCTTTTATAAGTGAGTTAGACATAGAGAAACCTATAGGAGAAACTAGTAACAATGTTAATGAAACACCTAAGGCTAGTGATAGGAAGTTTTTCTGATGCTCCTATTATTGAAGATTGGAAGTCAGATAGTGATGAGGAATAGGTTGAAACAACACAAATTTCTAAAAAGGAAGAAATTCCTAAAATAGTTGAACCTAAGATTAATCAGGTTAAGTTTGTGATACCTGAGTTGGGAAGAATATATCTAGGAAAATGGTAGATTATAATTAGATACCTAGAGAACAAATGAGAAAGTTTTACAATAAGCCTAGGGGAAATCAGAGAAACTTTAATAACCTAGTTTCAAACAAATTAGGTAATGAGTTTCAATTAAGAAAGAAGGCTTGTTATAAGTGTGGTAGTTTTGAGCATTTAATAAACAATTGTGGCAACCACCAAAAACCTATTTGGAACCAATATTCAAGGGTGAACCATAAATATTTTTCAAAAAATACTCACCCACATCTAAAAAGAAACATGGTTCCAAGGGCAGTGTTAATGAGATCTGGTGCAACTAGGTCAATTTTTGCTGCTAAAAAAAGAGGCTTTTCAAAGTACAACAACTAGTTTTACTGCTAGTGATAAAATGCATTCAACTGCTTGCACAAATGTTTCTACTTCTGGACCAAAAGTCATAACAGATACAGTTGTTGGAAATCATTTTTATGCTCTTAAGGACTCAACTTGCTGGAGTTGGAAACCTAAATCAAATGTTTCAAATCATGTTTCCAAAAACAGCAGTGTATCAATTGATTTAAAGAAATTTGACTATGTTGATGCACAAGGCAGATCCAAGTCAGTGATGGCTTGGGTCCCCAAGAGAAACTAATTTCTCTACTTTCATGTGCTAGGTAATCTACAAGAAGAACTAAAAGATAGGGTTATTGTTGATAGTGGATGCTTTGGACATATGATAGGTGACATGTCCCAACTTGAAGATTTTGAAGCTTTTAACTTGAAGATTTTGAAGCATTTGAAGGTGGATATGTTGCTTTTGGGAATGATCCAAAAGATGGAATGATTATTGGCAGAGGTACATTAAGAACAGGGAATTTGGACTTTGAGAAAGTGTACCTTCTACAAGGACTTAAGTTTAACCTCTTCAGTGTCTCATGAATGTGTGACAAGAGGAACTTTGTTCTCTTTACAGAAACTGAATGTATGATGCTTTCCCCTGATTTTCAATTTCCAAATGATAAGTTTGTGCTATTGAGAGTCCTTAGAACTAAAAATAATACAGTGACCATATAAAGAACATAGTCCCCAAAAGAGCTTTGACTTGTCTGATTGCAAAGGCCACTCTTGATGAGTCCAAATTATGGCATAGAAGGCTTGGACTTCTGAATTTCAAGACAATGAATAAATTGGTAGAAGGTAAACTTGTTAGAGGTTTACCTACAAAAGTTTTTGAAGACTGTGAAACATTTGTTGCCTGTCAAAAGGGTAAACAGCACAGAGTTTCCTTTAAGTCCAAAACAGTGAACACAATCATTGAGCCTTTACATTTGCTTCATATTGACTTATTTGGGCTAGTTTTTGTGAATAGTTTGAATACGAAGTCTTATTGCCTAGTTGTTAGAGATGAATTTAGTAGGTTTACTTGGGTATTCTTTCTAGCTTCTAAGGATGAAACACCAGAGATTCTTAAAGAATTCATAACTAGAGTAGAAAACCTAATAAATCAAAAGTTTAAGATAATCAGATGTGACAATGGAACTTAGTTTAAAAATAATGTGATGAATCCGTTTTGTGTTGGCAAGGGTAGTTTAAGACAATATAGTATTGCTAGAACTCCTCAACAAAACGGTGTAGCTGAGAGGAGAAATTGGACATAGATTGAGGCTACAAGAACAATGTTGTCTGATTCTAAGTTACCTATACCTTTTTGAGCTGAAGCAGTGAATAATGCATGCTTTGTACAAAATAGGAGTAAGGTAGTTACGCGTCACAACAAGAACTCTTATGAGTTATTTCATGGTAGGAAACCTATGATTGATTTCTTTAAACCATTTAATTTGGGTGTCCTATTACTATCTTGAATACTAAAGACCAGCTAGGCAAGTTTGATGAGAAAGCTGATGAAGGATATTTTATTGGTTACTCTATAAACAGTTGAGCTTTCAGAGTTTACAATAAGAGAACCAAGCATGTAGAGGAGAATTTGTAGGTTACTAATTATCATAACAAGGTTGGTTTCATGATTTATTGATCAAATAGTATGTGTAATCTAGAGAGAAGCTAGAAAGAGAAAGTATTAGAGAGATGGGAGCCTTTGAAAGAAAAACTAGTGAGTTGTAACATTCAAAATGAAGGTCCAACCCTCTCCCTTAGTAGGAGAGGGGTATTTATAGTTATTACAAAACGCCCTACTATCGGGCTGTGGATCGGGTGTACAGTGGGTAAATACCCGTTCTTCCTCCACGATGTTACTTAAACTAAACTAATATTAACTAATGATAGTAATGACTACGAGTTAACATAATGCTAATAAATACTCGGGGTGACCAAGACTTTCATTTGAATAATCATATTCCTAACAATCTCTCCCTAAGGAAGGTCACCCCAGAATGTAAAAATTGTACTCTAGCATACTATTCTAAGAAGTAAACTTCGTAGCTTGTAGTCCTTGATTCTTCAATGCCCATGATCTTTGTGCTTCAAGCATTGGACTTTAGATGACCTTTTGTGTCTCTAGGATGATCTTGGATAATTCATTGAGATAGTCATCCAACTTTCATCTTAAGGTCATCTTTGTGCAGTATCGACTCCATGTGAAGGTGTGGTGATTGAATTGGCGTGCTCGCACTTTTCTTGAATCATGTTTTCAGCATTAGAGTGGCAGAAGCTTTGGATGAAGGCCTTTAAGTTCTCATGATTTCTTTGAGATAGGTGATAAAGTATGAGCATGGGTTAATGGATTGGCATCTATGCAGCAGTCAACGGCAATCATCAAAAATCCTGTAAGCAAATGGTTAGCAATAAATCGACCGGTACTTACAGGTATGGAATTTAGAGATTGTCAACAGCATAGTGTGAAGACTCCTTCTAACTCTTACCAAGACCGTTCCCAATCGGCTACCCCGAGAGGAGATACACGATCTACCTAAGTAGATCAACAATTGGGTAAGTCGCTGGAGATTACTCCACAACTGTAGACCGTTTGTAACTGCGGCTACCACTAAGCGTAATCCACAAGAATTACCTAAGTGACCTGCTTTCAAGGCTGTTTGATGTTGACCCTGGCAGGAATTTCCATTCAATCACTGATAATTCTCATGAATGTTCTAGTAGATTGCTAAGATCTACGTAGGACTCTCAAATGTGCAACTGGTGTCCTTGATACCAGTGAAAAAGTGTCAAGTGTTCCTATTGAGATCTTTTGATGCATCTCGAGGCTCTAGACTCGGTAAGTACATAATTTGGTGATGAGGCGAAAAATGTTACGCTTTTAGGGGGTCATTTAAGCCCTAAGTCATGATTATTTGATCAAACATTGCCTCAAATCGTTCCTTTTGTCATTTTAGGTACTTTGGAGAAGAAATCTGGAAAAGGAAGCATTTTAGACGTTTTTGGAGCGTAAAGTGAAGAAAACGACAAAGTCTCCAAATCAAGCTGGAAATAGTACCTGATGGCGTCACGTTCTATAGGTGACGGCGTCACGTGTTTGCAAAAAGGTGGATATGAAGTTTACACGAGACGTACCCCGAAGGTTTTTTGGATTTAAAGAGTTACGGCGTCACCCTTTGTGACGCCTAGGCCGTCACGTACATTCTATAAGGTGATGACCAGTGAAGAATAAAAGGGGACGGCGTAAGATCTGGATCTAGGCAATCCGAGGGAAGCATTGGCAGCGAGTTGACGACATCACATGTATATATAGTTTTCTAATTTTCATTCATTAGAGAGAGAACTTTTGGAGGAACTTCACCATAAACCCTAGGACAAATTTTAGCCTTTTTATAAGGGTTTCAAACCCTTCTTTCATCCATGCTTAATTAAAGATAAGTCTTCCAATAATCATTCAATATGTCTATGTGCGGTCAGATTCTATCTTATGCTTGTATTTACATTAACATGCTAGACTAGGTTTAATTGTGTTTGCTTAGATGTAATGGAACCTAGCTATTGATTATTGATAGATTGTTTGTTATTAATTGGTGTTGGATGAATGATTTTGATGTCAGGCTAAAGAAAATTTGCTAATCTCCAATTGGTAACATGCTTGAACGGCTTATGACAGGTGACATGTCCCTACTTGAATATTTTGAAGCTTTTGAAGGTGGATATGTTGCTTTTGGGAATGATCCTAAAGGTGGAAATATTATTGGCAGAGGTACATTAAGAACAGGAAATTTAGACTTTGAGAAAGTGTACCTTGTACATGGACTTAAGTTTAACCTCTTTAGTCACTCACAAATGTGTGACAAGAGGAACTTTGTTCTCTTTACAGACACTGAATGTATGACCCTTTCTCCTGATTTTAAGTTGCCAAATGATAAGTCTGTGCTATTGACAGTCCCTAGAACTGAAAATTTATACAGTGACCATATAAAGAACATAGTCCCCAAAAGAGCTTTGGCTTGTCTGATTGCAAAGGCCACTCTTGATGAGTCCAAATTATGGCGTAGAAGGCTTGTACATCTGAATTTCAAGACAATGATTAAATTGGTAAAAGGGAACCTTGTTAGAGGTTTACCTACAAAAGTTTTTGAAAACTGTGAAACATGTGTTGCCTATCAAAAGGGTAAACAGCACAGACTTTCCTTTAAGTCCAAAACAGTGAACACAATCGTTCAGCCTTTACATTTGCTTCATATAGACTTATTTGGGCATGTTTTTGTGAATAGATTAAATACGAATTCTTATTGCCTAGTTATTATAGAGGACTTTAGTAGGTTTACTTGGGTATTCTTTCTAGCTTCTAAGGATGAAACTCCTGAGATTCTTAAGGAATTCATAACTAGAGTAGAAAACCTAATAAATCCAAAGGTTAAGATAATCAGATGTGACAATGGAACTGAGTTTAAGAATAATGTGATGAATCCGTTTTGTGTTGGCAATGGTATTTTAAGACAGTATAGTGTTGCTAGAACTCCTCAACAAAATGGTGTAGTTGAGAGGAGAAATAGGACACTGATTGAGGCTGCAAGAACCATGTTGTCTGATTCTAAGTTACCTATACCTTTTTGGGCTGAAGAAGTGAATACTACATGCTTTGTACAAAATAGGAGTAAGTTAGTTACGCCTAACAACAAGACCCCTTATGAGTAATTTCATGGTAAGAAACCTATGATTGATTTCTTTAAACCATTTAATTTGCGTGTTCTATTACTATCTTGAATACCAAAGACCAGCTAGGCTAGTTTGATGAGAAAGCTGATGAAGGATATTTTATTGGTTACTCTATAAATATTAGAGCTTTCAGAGTTTACAATAAGAGAACCAAGCATGTAGAGGAGAATTTGTAGGTTACTAATTATCATAACAAGGTTGGTTTTATGATTTGTGGATCAAATAGTATGTGTAATCTAGAGAAGAGTTAGAAGTAGAAAGTATTAGATAGATGGGAGCCTTTGAGAGAAAAACTAGTGAGTTGTAATATTCAAAATGAAGGTCCAACCCTCTCCCTTGGTGGGAGAGGAGTATTTATAGTTATTACAAAATGCTCTATTGTTGGGCTGTGGATCGGGTGTACAGTGGGTAAAGACCCATCCTTCCTCCACGATGCTACTTAAACTAAACTAATACTCCATCCGTCCCACTTTTATTGGCCTCATTTCTATTTATACATGTCCCAAAAAAATTGTCAAAAACTTAAAATGTATAGTTATTATTCTATGCTTTTCCTATTCTACCCCTACTTCATTGACTATACTATGGACGAAAATATTTACTCTATAAATAGCTCATATACTCTCAATTAATAAGGCATAGATACAAAATGAAAGTGATGAGGCGAAATATGAACCACTTTTAGGGGGTCATTTAAGCCCGGAATTGAATTTATTTGATCAAATATTGCCCTAAATCGTTCCTTTTGTGATTTTAGGTACTTTGGGAGTGAAATCTGGAAAAGGAAGCAATTCGGACGTTTTGGGAGCATAAAAGTGAAGAAAACGCCAAAGACTTAATTTTCCAAGCTGGGAACAGTGTGTGACAGCGTCAAGAGTAAGAATTTGACGGCGTCAAGAGTAAATATCATGACGACCTAGTACAGAAATGAAGGCGTCACAAAGAAGAGCGTCAAGAGTTAAATACGTGATGACCTGGAAAAGTGTATAACATGACGGCGTCAGATTTAGATCAAGGCAGTCCGAGGATTCTTTTGGTGGTGAGATGACGGCGTCACAAGATTGTTCTTGACGCCGTCAGCCTCTATTTTTCTATATATAGTTTTCTAATTTTCAATCATTAAGAGGAACAAGTTTGGAGAAACCCTAAAGCCGAACCATATACGTGTTTTACAGCTTTTTCAACGGTTTTCAGCCTTTGAATGCTTACATGTGCTATTGAGATAAGTGTTCTTTTAATTCAATCAATATGTCTATGTGTTGGTTTTCTATATCTTGTGATTGTCTTGATTCCACCATGCTAGGCTAGATTTATCTTGTGTTTGCTTAGATCTAATGAAACCTAGATGTTGATTATGTGTTGATTACTTGTTTATGGTTGTATTGGATGAATGATTTCAATGTTAGGCTTAAGAAAACTGGCAGATCTCCAAATGGTAACATACTTGAACGTCTTAGGAAACATGAACCGATGTGTACTAGGTTTTATTGGTTGTATTTAATGCATGAGTAAATTCAAATGATCCCATGTTAGGAGCTTCTTAGCCGGTTCGACATAGGAGTGAAGTAGGCACTCATAGGATTGGGGAGTTAAGTACGCCACCCCATGAATGGTATTAAGGAATACAATCCGTCATCTACACAACTATAACAAGTAATTAACGTGTAAAAGATATCTAGGGAGTAGTGAAATCTAAGTAAACACAATTTCTCCACTTATTGCTCACAACCTTAGTTTAATTTAGTTTTATTTTTATTTTTAATATTTTATTTTGATTGCATATTAGTATTGGGTTAGTTGACTAGCAACTAATTCCACCCAAATCCTTCAAACCCGAGATTTTTACTTGCTTTCTAAAAAATATAAAAAATACAAAAAGAATCATCTCTCATCTCTAGAACTAGTATTTAGGTTTTCTAATCCTAGCGACACTATTCCTAGCTGAACGATCAAACCCCTGGTACTTGTCACTATACTATACTACAACGATCAGGTACACTGCCTGGTGAGGGTTGTAAGCTTCTCAATATCCCTTCAGAGGTAAAGCCTGGTGCAATCCCCACGCATCAAGTTTTTGGCGCCGCAGCCCGGGGAATAGTTATTGTCTAGGTTAAAATCTGTTTTTATTAGGTCTACTTGCTAGATTCCTTTCTAGTAAGATTTTATTTTTATTTTTAGGTTTTCTTTAGTCTATCTTATTTCTTTGTGTTTTTGTTCGTAACTCTTCACCACCCGAAATCATGGACGATGGGAACATCTTTGAACCCGTCATCCCACCACAACCAAACCCACCACTAGAACCTCTTAGGCCCCGAACCTTAGGAGAGTATTCCCGACCTAGCCACCAACGCTACCGAAACACCATTGAGCTCACCAGAGCCAATGTGACCCCCTTGCGATCCGACACCATCCGGTTGGTGCAAAGCGGATGTGCATTCCATGGACTTCGTTCCGAAGATCCAAATCAACATCTTAAGGTCTTCCTTAAAATCGTAGACTCCATAGACCTAGATGTTGCAACTAGAGAGACAACTCGATTACACCTATTCCAGTTCTCTCTACGGGATCAAGCTAGTCAATGGCTTGAGCGTTTACCCGCAGGATCCATCACCACATGGGATGATCTCACCACTCGTTTCCTTGCTCAATTTTTCCCACCGGGGAGAACTACTAAGCTTAGAAATGACATCTTGATGTTCCAACAACGTCAAAATGAATCTCTTTATGAAGCATGGACTCGTTTCAAGGACTTACTCTAAAAAGTCCCTCATCATGGCATAGATCTTTGGCTCCAAGTCCAAATCTTTTATGACCATATCAATCTCTCCATGAAGCGAGCCATTGACCAATCGGCCGGTGGTAAGCTACGTGATCTAAGTGCGGAACAATCATGGGAACTCATAGAAGATATTGCTCTCTATGACAACGAAAGTTGGAATGATCCCCGTGATTTGAACAAAACGGTCAAGGCAATATCTTTGCCTTCGAACAACTCTAGCACTCACGACCGTAGGATCATGGAACTTGAAGGTCGAGTCAAGTCTCTCATGAAATCTTACAAAACTCAAAAGCCTTCAAGCCAAGTAAGCAGAATCGCTTCTTCATGTAAATTATGTAATGGCCCTCACGAGACTCATAACTGCATGGAGCTTCCAAAACGTGCTTATAACGAATTCACATGTGGGTCGAGGCCCTCGAACTTCTGACGAGGCCTATGAGGCATGGAAGGATAAACCTAATTTTAGAGGGTACCAAACACGGAGCGTATCCTTCAATGACTCCTCACCACTCACTTGGTCCAAGCATTTTCCATCACAAAGCATTCCTAGGCAAAGCTGTGAAGATGCATTGCGAAAATTCATTCTATCTCAAGAATTACAGCTCTCTATGCTTGAGGCTAAATTTAGACAACAACAGGCCGATATGAATAACAAGATTTGTAATCTGTTAACTGCTATCAGAGAGCACGCTGTTAATAAACCAATTCACGTTGATGAGGTCAAATCTGTTACCATCATGAGTCCGCCAACCTCTCCGGTGAAAATAGAAAGTCCTAGTAAGCTATTCAAACATCTATCACCAAAAGAAAAAGAAACTGCCAACCCCCTAGGACCAATCCATTTCATAAATACCATCACCACGATATCTGTTTCTACACCTAACCTGAACCAACAACAAACTGAAAAAATTGGTCATACAGCTAAAGATGAGACCTCAAGGGTGGACCATGATTTGGCCAGAAGCCCTACCAACTCATCTGAGCTGTGCGCCGCACAAAAATCTAGCAAATCGGATGAAGGGAATGAGAGATCGGAAGAACATACAAGAGATCCAGCCATTTTGGGTAAATCTATTATAGAGGAACCCGAGAGAAAAATGGAGGATGTTACTAGTGGAAGTAGTGATAGGACTGAGAAAAGCAACCCTAAAGCTTTCAAGATCTCCTGCACCATTAAGGAAAAGCTCTTAACCGATAGTCATATAGATCCTAGTTTCCCAGTCAACATAATCCCCCTTTCCCTATACCAAGAAGCCTTCCCAGAACGCATAGTGTGCGAGAGAGTCGATAATGCAAGGGTAATAAGAAATCTATAAATTATGATTGGAGAACTTGTTTACAATAATGACCTCACCGTGGTCGATGACGTGAACACTCTCACCAATCGAACATTAACCAACCTTGTTCTTGGGAAACCATTTATCAATGAATCAGGAGTAATCCTTGATGAGAAGGATGGTAGTGCATTGTTTACTAATGGTGTTAAGAAGGTGATTTTTCGTAGGGGCAATGAGGAGGTGTACGAGTATCATCCTTCCCTTGAGGGGAATCTATATGGGTCAAAGGATGGAGAATCGGGGAAGATAAGGAGGCGTGATCCGAATAATCTCAAAATTCCCTGCATGATAGGTCATAAGTACTTCGATAACGTCTACATTAACGTATTCCTGCCTAAGAATTTTGTGTCCCTATTCCATTATAACAATATCTGCAGATGGGGAATGATTTACAAGGGAGAGAAGGTGGTTGGTAAAGATCATGAAATCCAGGTGTTCGCAGGAAATATGGCATTCACTATGGAAATCACGATTGTGGACAACATCGAAGACTATGTCGACCCTAGGTTATCACAAGTCATTTTTGGAGCACCCTTTTGTGAAATCACTAATTTGATAGTTGATGACCGGAACGGGATCATGACTTTCGCTGATGGAATTAGGAGGGTTTCATACCAAACACCGTACAAGAGAAGAGATCTCATGGAAATCGATTGTGACGGGCTTGATAGGATAAGTTCCCAACTTATTTTGTGTGATGAAGATGTTCGGAGAGGGTGTAAGAACACTTCTGATTTATCATGTGGATTCTTTAAGGATGTTAGTAAGCTTGATTCTAAGTATTGAGAAGATGTCTTCGAGTTCGAAGACCCGAAGTACTTACACTATGAAAGCGATACTAGTTTAGAAGATGACCTAGAAAGTGAAACCAACGATGAGGTCACGCAGTAACCCATGACCTTGAGTCTAGCTACAAGACTCGTAAATAAAGAAAAGTGTTTCTTGGGAGGCAACCCATGCTTTGTGTGATTTTATTTTGTTTGTTTGTTATTTGCTTCCGTATGCATGCTTTATTTTTATCGTTGGTAGATCATGTTTCTAAACAAAAAAGTGGAAATACTTTACTTTGTTGTTTTGGCCTAGTCTTAACTCCACCTAAAGGTATTTTTGCAAAAGATAAGTGTAAGGGGAAACCGCAAATATGTTTTTAAGAAATAACCCGATCATTATTCTCCACAATATTAAATGAACATGTATATTCGTATTTGTTAGAGTCAAATGCTTGTATCGAGTCACAATGAAGTTTTGCAGGGTTTTCCAGGAAGTAGAACCAAGTTTTTCCAGAAATTTTCCGGAAACTTAACATAAGAATTTCTGCAGGTCACTTCTGACGGCGTCATGAGTTTACTCTTGACGGCGTCACGTGTAAAAATCAGGAAATTTTACCAGTTTTGTTTTTCTAACGGAGTTTTAAAGTTTTTGTTGAATTATTAAGTTTTATAATCTCTAGGAAATCTGCAAACTTCATTCCACAAGCATTATATCTTACTTTGTTTTCTAGGATTTAGTAACTTATGTAGATTGCCGCCGATTTTATGCGAGGTTGTCTTGTTTGTTTTCTCAGGATTTATAGGTTATGTATGACAAGAAGATGATTTATATTCTGGAAGGGAAGCTTTGATTGTTCATTTTCTTGGAGGAAGATTTAACCTGGCCACCTTATTATCCATACCGAGCGAATCAGGGGAGTATTTGATTTCATGTGTTTTACTTATTTCACTTTTACATTCTTTACTTGAACATTGGGGACAATGTTCACCTTAAGTGTAAGGGGAGGGTAAAATGATGATACCTTACAGATACACTTTCGCTTGAGTTTGTTTGTTTAATAGTAGATGTGTAATAAAACTATGAGAAATACTTGTTAGTGTAATTTTAGCGCCAAATTTAAATTTTTTTACAACATTTAGGAGTGAAACTTTAGCCATAGCAAGCGTCTCATGGATAGGAGATTGTATGACTAGCACATAACCGTATCATTCAGAAAAATTTTTCACCCAAATATGTGAGGTTCGCCTTTAGATTTGATAGGAAAAGAATTTACTATTAGTACTTATGAGTGTACCGGTAGCATTTAGATTCTAGAACTTGCGTTAGTAATGCATCCCGAGACCGCTAGTGAGACTACATTCATGTAGTAGGATTTACTACATGATAAGAGGCATTAGGATTACCCTTGTGTTAAACCGTATCATAATTACTTGACCATTTAAGTCATATTACTTGGCTAGTTAAGTCAACTAATTTTTCCCACACCCCTAGCGTTGTACTCATTTTTAGTACACGAAACCCCTAGTACACCCCTCCGAGCCTATCTTTTCGTTTCTAACTTTAAGCATTTTACTTAAAGGAAGAATTTGTTACACCCCACTTAAATGTACACCCAAATCGCCTTAGCCTTCTGTGTATGCACTCATCTTTAGTGCATTATTGTTATTTGTTAAACCCTAAGTTAACTATCTAATTGATTACATGGTTGCTAAGTCGAGTCATATCGTTGTACATATTGTTTTGGAACGATTGGGACTCATGGTTAAAGTACTTATTTTATGGAGTAATGGGGAAGAACATCATATATTACCCCCATATGTGCGTTAATCTTAAAAGTACTCCAAGTGTTTTGATTTTCTTAATTCGAGTCATTAGATTAGTTTATTATAAAGTATGTAAAAATTCAAGTGTAAGGGGAATTTTCATTCCCTATGATGTATTATTTTGGATGGTAGGGTAAGAGTGTATGCAAAAAAAAAAAAAAAAAAAAAAAAAAAAAAAAAAAAAAAAAAAAAACGGACTACCATCCCTTTTTATTCTATGTTCATTTTATGTTTTTGTTATTTTTCATTTATTAGCTTAAGTCGAGTCTAGTCTTGGATTAGCAACGCCATATTATACATATAATTAACCAAGATTGTTAACTCGCCACCAGTAAAGACTGCCTTTATCGAACAAAACCGTGTATTTCATTTCCCTACACCTAACGTTACAACCCTTTAAAAGACCTCTTTGATAGTTTATCCTAGGTACTTACGCCATGTGGTGGAGGTTTGATCCTTTCCCAATCCTATGGTAATCTATTTTGCTATGACAGGTAGTGAGAGATATCTTCCGTTTCCATATTGTAATTTATACTTTATTACACCCGAGAGATGTGAGTATCTAAACACTATTTCTGAGGTGCTAGTATATGACCTCCGTGCTTGTCTTTGGTCTTTAGTGGAACGATTATTTGTTGTAATTACTTTTATATTAGTGTTAAATGACCCCTAACTTGTATTTTGATTAGAATAAAAGCGCATTTGCTTGAGGACAAGCAAATCTCAAGTGTAAGTGTATATGATGAGGCGAAAAATGAACCACTTTTAAGGGGTCATTTAAGCCCGGAATTGAATTTATTTGATCAAATATTGCCCTAAATTGTTCCTTTTGTGATTTTAGGTACTTTGGGAGTGAAATCTGGAAAAGGAAGCAATTCGGACGTTTTTGGAGCATAAAAGTGAAGAAAACGCCAAAGACTTAATTTTCCAAGCTGGGAACAGTGTGTGACGGCGTCAAGAGTAAATATCATGATGACCCAGTACAGAAATGAAGGCGTCACAAAGAAGAGCGTCAAGAGTTAAATACGTGACGGCCTGGAAAAGTGTATAACATGACGGCGTCAGATTTAGATCAAGGCAGTCCGAGGATTCTTTTGGCGGCGAGATGACGGCGTCACAAGATTGTTCTTGATGCCGTCAGCCTCTATTTTCTATATATAGTTTTATAATTTTCATTCATTAAGAGGAACAAGTTTGGAGAAACCCTAAGGCCGAACCATATACGTATTTTACAGCTTTTTCAAGGGTTTTCAGCCCTTGAATGCTTACATGTGCTATTGAGATAAGTGTTCTGTTAATTCAATCAATATATCTATGTGTTGGTTGTCTATATCTTGTGCTTGTCTTGATTCCACCATGCTAGGCTAGATTTATCTTATGTTTGCTTAGATCTAATGAAACCTAGATGTTGATTATGTGTTGTTTACTTGTTTATGGTTGTATTGGATGAATGATTTCAATGTTAGGCTTAAGAAAAATGGCAGATCTCCAAATGGTAACATGCTTGAACGTCTT
Source organism: Artemisia argyi (assembly GCA_030686995.1). NCBI lineage: Eukaryota > Viridiplantae > Streptophyta > Magnoliopsida > Asterales > Asteraceae > Artemisia > Artemisia argyi. The sequence goes on from CM060702.1 coordinate 131,410,166, forward strand.
AGGAAATATGAACCGATGTGTACTAGGTTTTATTTGGTTGTATTTAATGCATGAGTAAATTCTAGTGATCCCATGTTAGGAGCTTCTTAGCCGGCTCGACGTAGGAGTGAAGTAGGCACTCATAGGATTGGGGAGTTAAGTACGCCACCCCATGAATGGTATTAAGGAATACAATCCGTCATCCACGCACCTATAACAAGTAATTAACGTGTAAAAGATATCTAGGGAGTAGTGAAATCTAAGTAAACACAATTTCTCCACTTATTGCTCACAACCTTAGTTTAATTTAGTTTTATTTTCATTTTTAATATTTTATTTTGATTTCATCTTAGTATTGGGTTAGTTGACTAGCAACTAATTCCGCCCAAATCCTTCAAACCTGAGATTTTTACTTGCTTTCTAAAAAATATAAAAAATACAAAAAGAATCATCTCTCATCTCTAGAACTAGTATTTAGGTTTTCTAATCCTAGCGATACTATTCCTAGCTGAACGATCAATCCCCCGGTACTTGTCACTATACTATACTACAACGATCAGGTACACTGCCTGGTGGGGGTTGTAAGCTTCTCAAGATCCCTTGAGAGGTAAAGCCTGGTGCAATCCCCACGCATCAGAAAGTCAAACAATTTGATTTATTCTCCATTGAAACAAAAGATCCTTCACATAACATTCATCAGTAACAAGAGGAGAACATGCACTTTATTCTTTAACAAACAAAACAACAATGATAACAAAATTTTAAACGACACAAAATAAGAACTTTTTCCTATCACCATGCAAATACTCCATAGTTCTCTTTCACATTTTTTCTAACAAGCCCTATAAGAAACCACTTCTTGCATCAAGCTTTCATCGCACGTGCTTTGTAATGGTAAATTCCCTTGTCGTGCCAACCTGCCTTTACCTATATGTGGTGTTTGATAATTGTTGCCCCCGTGAATCTTCATGATTTCTTTCATGTATGTTTGTAAAGTTAAAAACACGTTATTAAGATCATGTGATGGCATATTTTCAAACGAAGTTTGAACGGCAGAAAATAATTCATCAATTGTCCTAAGAGACTCTTGTTCCTGCGGTGATTGAATCGTGAGATGCTGCTTCAACAAACTCGCTATCATTAACAGCAATATGAGGCTTCGCATTGTCTTGTTGGATAAATATTGGACCTGTGTGACTTGTTGGCCATTTTGCTCTTATAGCCGGAAGGACTTTTTCTATCAACCATATAATCTTGTTACATCCTTAGTGACCGACAAAATAGGCTTTCTCTCGAACGTTCCCGCAACACGGTTCTTGCTAGAACGTTTACCCGGTTCTAATGTTGTGAGCGGGAAAATACCAATCTTACCACTAAATACTTCATTTCCAAAATCATCATACCTTGGTCGCGCCACTGCCACTAAAAACAGGACTTTTGTGATGAAGTTTTTGCTTTTACATGTTCTTAATGGTTCAATCTCCCCGGGAACAAGATAGCAACGTTTTGATTCCCTAGTCATGTAAAACGACTTCTCATCGATGTGGACGACGTTAAAGATATCACCAAAGGTACGGATGTCATTTGATAAAGGTGGATAAACCATAGATAAACAAAATTCTAACTTTGTTCTTTTGTTTGTGTCGGTCAATTCTGGCTTGATAGCATTCGTATGTGGCCGAAGAGCACCTTCTTTTATTCGCCTATGTAAAGTTGATTTTGGAATACCGATTGATTTTGCAAGACAACGTATGTTTCCTCGATGGCATAATGGAAGTTGTGAAACTTGAGTCAAGTCGATTTGAACCTTTTTTCGACCAACCACCTTTGGCATCTTTGAAGATACATCAACCGTTACTCCATGACAGACTTGATGTTGAGCTCGATGCCAAATGCGACGTACGGTTCGTGGGGATACGTCAAATAAAGTTGCTGCTTCACTTATGGAGCCTTTTTTTTAGTTTTCCGTTAAAACTTTTTTGCCATAAACGTTGATAAATAGATTGAAGCTCGGTATCACTTAAGTTTTTTTTAGTTGATGAACTCATGGAGGGATCCATCTTTTACAACTTTGGTTATATGCGTGTGTTATATTTTTTTCTTTTGCATGGAATGAAGTAAATTATTCTACTGTATGGCGATACGTGGCCATATATATATATGGATTAGATTAGTGAATTAAAGACAACTGTTTCAAATTTATTGATACTTTAATGGCTAGTTGTCCATGAAAGTTTAGGTGGGAATTTTCCCTCCTAGTTTCAATACTGTCAAAAAAATAAAATGACGCATAAGTAGAATTAGTCATCTAGTTCGAAAATGGTGGGAATCTCATTTGCATAATTTAAGTAATAAAACATTTTTGATATGGACGAATATTTAGTGTAACACCCCCAATTCATGGATGCAGCGGAATTCAAACTGGGTGTTACTCGACGGCACAATAGTCACAATAATAGAAAACGAACTCTAATTGAGTCGTTTTAAAAGATTTATCATTCAAGTTATATAAATATCAGAGATTACAAAATGAGATCCCAGATGGTTCCATGTTTACAATTTACATTAAATGAGTTTTTGAATGATAATAAAATTTATAGCCCTCTTGAGTATCCGTGTCCTTCCGTGCCATCCTTGATCGTCATGAACCTGAAATACATGCTTGAGAGGTCAACACAAAGGTTGAGTGATATTTATATAGTTTGTTTAATGTTTGAACACAATATGTTGGTAGTGTGAGCTATAGACTCACACCAATGTTTGAAAAACAAAGATGGGCCACGTTGTTATATGCCCGAAACAATTATTATCAAATACTAAGCTTATGACACCAAAACGTTAACGGGTACCAATATCGATCGGCGGAGTTATCCCGGTAGGTACTTTTCCGTCATACCTAATGTCTCAAATATTAATGCATTTGTTTGAACTTAGTCAAAACAAATGGGATTCGTCAATCCCAATAGGCCTATTCACAATATTCGCGCTCACTATTTCTAGTGATTAAATGGTTTATAATAAGGGATCTCGGTTTGGCAAGGATGATACTTAGTGATAATAGTACAATCAGGAAAGCATACAATTTAAAAACATTGTGCTCGGTTAAAAATAGCATGTATTTCCCCCAAGGGTTTGTAAAACAATTAAGTAATGGAAAGTGGGGCTATGAACTCACCTTGGGATGTAGTGACATAATGAACACAACTGTGCCAAGGAGTATGGCAGAATAGTAACATAAGTGATGTCAATAATTAGAGCGCAACAATACAGAATCGGCATAACCTAATGAATATAAGCTTGACTCAAAACATAATACGCAGAAAGTAATCGATACGTATGAGTTTCAAAAGGTAGAGTGTTGTAGTTTTCGTGGAATATTTGTATCAATGTTTGTAAAAAGTTTAGTATCCCATTCGTGTGGTGGTATAAAGTCATAGACTCAGACAAAACGCACGCCAAAGCACAAATCATATAGCATAAGTATGAAAGGAAATAAGCACGTATAAAAGAGTAAACCTAAGCAGATATATAAATGAGATATATGGATTAGTTACGTTTAACTAATAAATAGTCATTAGAAGTTCCAACTTGTATTTATTGGTTATTGGGTAGAAATCCAATAATAATCAAGTGACAGTCCATGTAATAAAGTCCGGTAATAAGTGATTTGTTATTAAGTCGTAAGTCCATTAAGAGTGCAATACATTAATCCTAAACCCTTGTAAGATTATATATGTATTTGACATGGTATATGAGGTTTGTAACTTGAAGATTTGCTAAAACAAGCCCTATGTATGAGTTAGAAACCTGAAATTCTGAAACAGTCCCAAAGATTGGAAAGTCTGCACAACTCAGTGAGTTATGGGCCTTAGGTAATTAGATAGGGTGATAGAGCTATGTCTTGTGGTCGTTTCGCCGGGTGGCGCACCTCATAAGTCATCCCGATGAGTAAATGAGAGCCAAAATGGCGAAAGGTGTCAAAATCTGCACACCAGATTTCAATCAGAAAAAGCTCATGGTTCTGGTCATTTCTGGAGTTCGGCCCAGTTTTATGAAATGTGGGTAAGACATAAACTTAAATGTAGCCGCAAACAGTGCATCAACCGGAGTTGTAGAACTCAAGATATCGCCGAAAAGGCGGGACTGCAGTGAGCTGTTCCAAACAGCTCATGTATGCAGTAAATAGACAAACAAAACGCACCCATTTGGTGCAGAAAATCAGCACACGAATACTCCCATTTGGTGCAGAAAATCAGCACACAAACACCCCTATTTGGGGCTGTTTTGCAGCCACTAAACACCCTCGGTTGGGGCTGGTCTTGGGGCTGTTTTGGCAGCCAACAAACAACCGCAGTTGGGGCTGAAATAAGCATATCTAGACGCCCCTGATGAGCATAAAATAAGCATAACCAAATACACCTTATTGGTGTTGAAATGAGCAGGTCTAGACGCACCCTTTTGGGCTATTAGCGAACCGAGAAACCGAACCCCAACAGCACCCTTGGCGGGCTTGCGGTGTGGGCTGGAACAGGAAAACAAACACACCCCTTGGGCTGTTAATACGCACCAACAAACACCCCTGATGGGGCTGTTGTGACAGCAAACTACAAACACCCTTTGAGGGTTGTAACAAGACGAATCAACAAGCAAATAAGTACACCCTTCGGGGCGACTGTTGGCGCGGGACAGTAAAACAACACCAAATGCCCCCTGGTGGGCTGTTATATGCAAAACCAAATGCACCCTACTTGGGTGTTTAGGTGGTGGGTCGAACTAAACAAAACAACAACACCCCTTCGGGGCTGTCGTGTGCTAAGCCAAAGAAACACCCCGTGTTGGCTTGCGAGGTCTAAACGAAACAAACCCATGTACCCTTGCGGGTTACCATTCTCAGCCGAGGGTCAAACAACATAAACATTTTCCACCACACGAATTAATAAGCGAAAATATGTTTTAATCCGGTTTTTAAATCCACGAAAATTAAATAAACCGATTCGTATTTTGTTTTAATCAAAAGAAAAATAGATATAAATAAATATGGTATCTTCGGCATACCATGGAAACGAGAGAGAGATTGAGAGGTAGCGATGGCGCGGCTGTGATGTTTAACTCGAACCAAACGAGACCCTTAGCTTACCATCTAAACCCGAAGCAATAATGTTTCCAGCCTCTTGATGATGGTGACGATTGGTGAGGCGGTGGGTGTAGTGGTGTGAGGCGGTGGGCAGCAGATGTGAGAGAGAAAAGTGGAAGAGATGTCATTCTCTTGTTTCATGTAAAATGAGAAGGGAAACTATGAGATCTGACCTTATCCATGTGATAAGGCGGTGTAATAAGATAAGTAAGGTGTGAGTTTTTGTTTTATTATTACTCCGTGTATTTCGTGTCCCGCTGAGCTAAAGTGTAAATGTGATAACTCGGATTGGTAATTGCGAGAAATATATTTCTAGTAGCTTTTTATAATGACAATATAAAAACGAAATTATCGACTCCGAATAATAATTATCGAGTTTTAAACCATTATTAATGCGGTGTCGGTATCGTTCTTCAAGAAAAGCGATATATCCTCTAGCTTTTAAGTTTTAAATCACCGGTAATCGTCAGAAAATAAATAACTCATATTTTCTGATAAAAATAAATAGTGGTACTATTTAGAATAATAGTTTGAAAAATTATAGGTTGTGTCGGCACTCGTTGTGTGCGGTTTTCATGTTTTGCAAAATAACTTCTCGTTAAATAGACCAAGGTGAACGAAATTGTTTAGAAAGTAATATTTCAAAACAGAATGAATTATTTAACTTGGAAGACTACTGGTTAACTACTGGTCATAGTAATTGCTTTTACGTTACGGTAAAAGTGAAATAGTCAAAAGTCAAAGTCCAAGGGCAAAATAGTCATTTTACCTTATGAAAATTTACGGGTTGCTACAGTATCCACCCCTCATTTGGAACTTTGTCCCGAAGTTCAGCGGGTGTTATCTATTGACAGAGTGTTCGAGAGTCGAGACAAGATGGAAGTACATGCGACGTATCTGGTCTTCACGCTCCCACGTGAATTCGAGTTCTTACCGAAAGTTCTAACGAACTCTTGAACAATAGGAATGCGACCTTACTTAAGTCGTTTGACCTTACGGTCTATGATCTTGATTGGTTCTGTGATAAAGTTCAGACATTCGTCAATCTGGAACTCTTTTAGAGGAATAGTGACCAATCCTAGTCTGGATCTTGTATAGTCCGATGTTGAGATGTCTGGGAAAGAGTGTAGGTATTTGTGGAGAATTTTGATCTCACACTCCCAGGTGAAATCAGGAACTCTTTTAATGTTTTGATGGGTGAGCCAAAGTGCTACGATTAATATCATGGCTCAAACTAACATTTGTAAGAAATAAAGTAAGGGTATAGATGTTTGGAGGACTAAAACAATTGGAGTCTCTAATGTTGCAGGGCTAGCTGAAAATATTGGAGAACCAAATGTTGTGGCGCCTCTTCGAGTGATTGTTGTGCCACGTGTTAAGAGGTTGTTTTCACAAGGATTTCATGAGTTGCAAATGCAACAGTTTCAAAAGCCTAGAGAGAGTGGTTGCATTTAGGTGCCTAGATGATGAATCAATTTTGATGTCTCGTAAGCCAGTGGATCATGTTGTAAGAGCTCGGTCTGCTCATGAATTAAATAATGGCAAAAATAACAATAGTAACAAACGGTGTGGGGATGTGGAGAGAGAACATTTCGAGAAACAATGCCTCTAAAATAAAGGTCAACAAATGGAAGGAACTCTTGGGAGAGTTTATGTGTAGGTGTCCACACACCCAAGTAAAGTAGGTAGAATATCAAACACAGTCTGTTAGTTTGAGACTGAACCAAGTCAAAAGTGTAACAAGTCTGTTAACTCAATAAATAACTCATGATTGTAAAGATTTGCAACGACAAAAGTGACAACTTATGAATGAACTTAGGAAGTTCTAAAGAGATCTTAAAACTTTTGCTGAGAAATAGAATACCGGAGATTCTAAAGTTTAGGTTCATACTCATGTCATATCGGATACAACTAAGCCCACTTGTTTATAATTCTTTATTTACATAGAGAGGCATCCCAAACAATGTAAATAGAGGAATATAAACTTATGGTTCGGTGATTTACAATTTTTTTATTTAAATGAAAAGGCATCCCAATCCATTTCAAATAAGGACATTATAAATCATCCTACCTAAGAATTCCCAACACAACATTCATACTTAGCCGGTAAGTTACAAGGTAGTGTATTACGAGATGATACTGGTGTTCCAAAAGTACAAAATAAATATTCAATCTTGTAAAGCTGATGAGGGTGCTTGTGGTGTAACTAAGGATGATTTGAGCTTTAAAAGTGCATCAAGATCTGTTAATGAGCTTGTGGTTGCAACGGTTGTGAAGATAATGATGTGATATGTTGATGAACAAAAGTGTGTAATGCATGCTTAAAATTAATATTGGTAAAGATGTCAAGTTTGCTTTAAAATTTTAAGAGATTTTAAAGGTTTATGAAGGAATGGTATCCTTAGGACCTAAACAAGCTAGTACTTCTACGGGATAAAGAGAAGAATTGATAACTATCCCAAGATAGTAGTTCGGATTATCTCATAAATGAAAACTTTCAAGAATGAAATTAGATAATAAGGTGTTAAGATCTTGGGGAGTGGTAAGACACTATCGTGTCTCTAGATTGTTTTAATGAATTCTGGTGGTTTATTGAGTTCATGTAGGAAATTAACATGAACATAACCCTAGTACAACTATTCTCGGTATGTGAAAATTTTAAGTCGAATATAGTTAGTCAGACTATATTCCACTGTCCCTAGGTTAAATATAGGTGACTAGTCTATATTTAGCCAAGGTTCGATAAAATTTTCAAATACCTAAATTAGGTATACTTGTGATATGTCCATTGCTTTTGAGAAACTGTCCACTAAGCAAAGGCGATGTCAAACCCTTCAGTTGCAAGTCCCGCCTATACAAGACTTGTAACGTATGTTTTCACATTCCATTGCATAGAAGATAGTACAGGTAGATACGTGTGGAAAGGAAGTTTTAAGTAGTTCTAAAACAGTCCATACTTGGCCAGGATCACAAACTTTTAACAATGAAGGTTTCAGAAGAAAACTTTGATGAATGTAGAGAAACTTCAGCTTTTATAGATGATGGATTAGTTTATCCTTTAGAAATCTCATATTTCTATTTGGAAATCGATAGATTGTGATGGGTTTTTGATATCGTATGAAATGATATTGGTGAGGTGATGGAATAATTCCAGAGACCATTGCGCAAATCACAATGTCTCGGAAGTAGATTAGACCATTGTGTGACTCAAAACATTTGAAAAATGATTAAGACCATTGTATCTATACAATGTCTGAGAAATGAATTAGACCACGGTTTCATTTACAGTGTCTATGGATGTAATAGAGACCACTGTGTCTTATAATGTCTTGAAAAATAGACGAGACCATAGTATCATACAATGTCTGAGAAATAGGAAAGATCATTGCAATTAGTTACAATGTCTTGGATATAAAATGTTGGAGTAGGAACATGATTGGGAGAATGTGGTTGTGCCAAAATGCCCTAGAATAGGCATATGCAGATATGTTTAGTCCATTGTTTAGATAAAATGATTAAAAATAAATCGAGTGTATATATCAATATACTTATATATGTTCGTGTAGTGTAAAATGTCTAGTGTGTATATATCAATATACTTATACGTTCATTTAGCATAAAATGCTTACGGAGAAATGCTCAATTATGTTAATGGTACATATATCAATATGCAATTATGTTTGTGTAGCATAAAAATGTCTACGGGGAAATGCTCAAAATATAAAAAAGGGTATATATCAATATACTGATAGGTTTGTGTAGCATAACATGCTTAATACGTCCATAATTGTCTGGAGGATGGAAGACACGGAGAGCGGAAAGGCTATAAAAATGTTTTTTTTTGCTTGTATGTGTGGTTATAGTTTAGGTCTCAATTAGACCCGTTTCTCTACAACCATGGCTCTGGTACCAATCTGTAACATCCCCAATTCATAGATGCAGCGGAATTCAAACTGGGTGTTACTCGACGGCACAATAGTCACAATAATAGAAAACGAACTCTAATTGAGTCGTTTTAAAAGATTTATCATTCAAATTATATAAATATCATAGATTACAAAATGAGGTCCCAGATGGTTCCATGTTTACAATTTACATTAAATAAGTTTTTGAATGATAATAAAATTTATAGCCCTCTTGAGTATCCGTGTCCTTCCGTGCCATCCTTGATCGTCATGAACCTGAAATACATGCTTGAGAGGTCAACACAAAGGTTGAGTGATATTTATAGAGTTTGTTTAATGTTTGAACACAATATGTTGGTAGTGTGAGCTATAGACTCACACCAATGTTTGGAAAACAAAGATGGGCCATGTTGTTATATGCCCGAAACAATTATTATCAAATACTAAGCTTATGACACCAAAACGTTAACGGGTACCAATATCGATCGGCGGAGTTATCCCGGTAGGTACTTTGCCGTCATACCTAATGTCTCAAATATGAATGCATTTGTTTGAACTTAGTCAAAACAAATGGGATTCGTCAATCCCAATAGGCCTATTCACAATATTCGCGCTCACTATTTCTAGTGATTAAATGGTTCATAATAAGGGATCTCGGTTTGGCAAGGATGATACTTAGTGATAATAGTACAATCAGGAAAGCATACAATTTAAAAACATTGTGCTCGGTTAAAAATAGCATGTATTTCCCCCAAGGGTTTGTAAAACAATTAAGTAATGGAAAGTGGGGCTATGAACTCACCTTGGGATGTAGTGACATAATGAACACAACTGTGCCAAGGAGTATGGCAGAATAGTAACATAAGTGATGTCAATAATTAGAGCGCAACAATACAGAATCGGCATAACCTAATGAATATAAGCTTGTCTCATAACATAATACGCAGAAAGTAATCGATACGTATGAGTTTCAAAAGGTAGAGTGTTGTAGTTTTCGTGGAATATTTGTATCAATGTTTGTAAAAAGTTTAGTATCCCATTCGTGTGGTGGTATAAAGTCATAGACTCAGACAAAACGCACGCCACAAATCATATAGCATAAGTATGAAAGGAAATAAGCACGTATAAAAGAATAAACCTAAGCAGATATATAAATGAGATATATGGATTAGTTACGTTTAACTAATAAATAGTCATTAGAAGTTCCAACTTGTATTTATTGGTTATTGGGTAGAAATCCAATAATAATCAAGTGACAGTCCATGTAATAAAGTCCGGTAATAAGTGATTTGTTATTAAGTCGTAAGTCCATTAAGAGTGCAATACATTAATCCTAAACCCTTGTAAGATTATATATGTATTTGACATGGTATATGAGGTTTGTAACTTGAAGATTTGCTAAACAAAGCCCTATGTATGAGTTAGAAACCTGAAATTCTGAAACAGTCCCAAAGATTGGAAAGTCTGCACAACTCAGTGAGTTATGGGCCTTAGGTAATTAGATAGGGTGATAGAGCTATGTCTTGTGGTCGTTTCTCCGGGTGGCGCACCTCATACCTCATCCCGATGAGTAAATGAGAGCCAAAATGGCGAAAGGTGTCAAAATCTGCACACCAGATTTCAATCAGAAAAAGCTCATGGTTCTGGTCATTTCTGGAGTTCGGCCCAGTTTTATGAAATGTGGGTAAGACATAAACTTAAATGTAGCCGCAAATGGTGCATCAACCGGAGTTGTAGAACTCAAGATATCGCCGAAAAGGCGGGACTGCAGTGAGCTGTTCCAAACAGCTCATGTATGCAGTAAATAGACAAACAAAACGCACCCATTTGGTGCAGAAAATCAGCACACGAATACTCCCATTTGGTGCAGAAAATCAGCACACAAACACCCCTATTTGGGGCTGTTTTGCAGCCACTAAACACCCTCGGTTGGGGCTGGTCTTGGGGCTGTTTTGGCAGCCAACAAACAACCGCGGTTGGGGCTGAAATAAGCATATCTAGACGCCCCTGATGAGCATAAAATAAGCATAACCAAATGCACCTTATTGGTGTTGAAATGAGCAGGTCTAGACGCACCCTTTTGGGCTATTAGCGAACCGAGAAACCAAACCCCAACAGCACCCTTGGCGGGCTTGCGGTGTGGGCTGGAACAGCAAAACAAACACACCCCTTGGGCTGTTAATACGCACCAACAAACACCCCTGATGGGGCTGTTGTGACAGCAAACTACAAACACCCTTTGAGGGTTGTAACAAGACGAATCAACAAGAAAATAAGTACACCCTTCGGGGCGACTGTTGGCGCGGGACAGTAAAACAACACCAAATGCCCCCTGGTGGGCTGTTATATGCAAAACCAAATGCACCCTACTTGGGTGTTTAGGTGGTGGGTCGAACTAAACAAAACAACAACACCCCTTCAGGGCTGTCGTGTACTAAGCCAAAGAAACACCCCGTGTTGGCTTGCGAGGTCTAAACGAAACAAACCCATGTACCCTTGCGGGTTACCATTCTCAGCCGAGGGTCAAACAACATAAACATTTTCCACCACACGAATTAATAAGCGAAAATATGTTTTAATCCGGTTTTTAAATCCACGAAAATTAAATAAACCAATTCGTATTTTGTTTTAATCAAAAGAAAAATAGATATAAATAAATATGGTATCTTCGGCATACCATGGAAACGAGAGAGAGATTGAGAGGTAGCGATGGCGCGGCTGTGATGTTTAACTCGAACCAAACGAGAACCTTAGCTTACCATCTAAACCCGAAGCAATAATGTTTCCAGCCTCTTGATGATGGTGACGATTGGTGAGGCGGTGGGTGTAGTGGTGTGAGGCGGTGGGCAGCAGATGTGAGAGAGAAAAGTGGAAGAGATGTCATTCTCTTGTTTCATGTAAAATGAGAAGGGAAACTATGAGATCTGACCTTATCCATGTGATAAGACGGTGTAATAAGATAAGTAAGGTGTGAGTTTTTATTTTATTATTACTCCGTGTATTTCGTGTCCCGCTGAGCTAAAGTGTTAATGCGCTAACTCGGATTGGTAATTGCGAGAAATATATTTCTGGTAGCTTTTTATAATGACAATATAAAAACGAAATTATCGACTCCGAATAATAATTATCGAGTTTTAAACCATTATTAATGCGGTGTCGGTATCGTTCTTCAAGAAAAGCGATATATCCTCTAGCTTTTAAGTTTTAAATCACCGGTAATCGTCAGAAAATAAATAACTCATATTTTCTGATAAAAATAAATAGTGGTACTATTTAGAATAATAGTTTGAAAAATTATAGGTTGTGTCGGCACTCGTTGTGTGCGGTTTTCATGTTTTGCAAAATAACTTCTCGTTAAATAGACCAAGGTGAACGAAATTGTTTAGAAAGTAATAATTCAAAACAGAATGAATTATTTAACTTGGAAGACTACTGGTTAACTACTGGTCATAGTAATTGCTTTTACGTTATGGTAAAAGTGAAATAGTCAAAAGTCAAAGTCCAAGGGCAAAATAGTCATTTTACCTTATGAAAATTTACGGGTTGCTACATTTAGTTTGGCAAATATGGCAAGTTATAAATATTTTAATGGTGAGGGCAAATGTGGCATTTTATACATAAACAATATCATTAAATACACCTATCATAAAATGAAACAAATTTGTTGGAGGAAAATAATTTTGGGACGGAGGGAGTAGTAACTAATGATAGTAATGACTACGAGCTAACATCTAATAGATACTCGGGGTGACCGAGACTTTCATATGAATAATCGTATTCCTAACAATATCCTCCTAAGGGAGGTCACGCCAGAATGTACAAATTGAATTCTAGCATACTATTCTAAGAAGTAAACTTTGTAGCTCGTAGTCCTTGATTCATCAATGTCTATGATCTTTGTGCTTCAAGCAGTGGACTTTACATGACCTTTTGTGTATCTAGGATGATATTCGAGAATTCATTGAGATTGTCATCCAACTTTCATCTTCAAGTCATCTTTGTGCAGTATCGACTCCATGTGAAGGTGTGGTGATTGAATTGGCGTGCTCACACTTTTCTTGAATCATGTTTTCAGCATCAAAGTAGCAGAAGCTTTGGATGAAGGCCTTTAAGTGCTAATGATTTCTTTGACATAGGTTATAAAGTGTGAGCACGGGTTGACGGATCGGCATCTATTCAGCAATCAGCGGCAATCATCAGAAATTCCTGTAGGCAAACGGTTAGCAATAAATCGGCCGGTACTTACAGGTTTGTGATGGATCTAAACACCTTGATCTGTTTTAGAATGATACTTTGAGTTAATAATAATAATACGAGTGATCTTTGTATCACTAGGGTTACAACCATGAAGCTCTAAGAAAAACATATGTCTAACCTTAACCTAGGACCTCCTTTTATAGCACAAGGAGTCCTCTTCTACAAGATACGTATATCTATAATAGAATAGTATATACACAAGATCTATTCTATATTTATCTTTACAAGTTTCCTAACGGTTATCCTAACAGCAGTGGTAATGAGTTTCCACTGCTAGTGCATTCTTCAGCAGTTGTAATCTTCATACTTAGCCGTGGTAACTGTTAATATAATTCCCAACAATCATCCCCTAAACTTATGATTAACATGTAAATCAATAAGTTTCTTCAAGTAATCAGTAGATATGAGGATATGGGAATTCTTCCAAATACTTATCTTCTTTTTCTTAACTCCTTATCAGCTCTCACACTTTGATCATAAATTCTCTGTAACAAATCTTCTATGACTTCACTTCTTTTCCAACATCTGAGCTTATCTAACATCATAACAGTGGGAACTCCTGCTCTCAATGGATAATCCTTCTTAGCTAGCATAAACACATCAACTCCATCTTGAGTAGAAACATGATGTACAACACTTGAATCATAGAATTTCCACAGAGTATGCATATTGTGTGCTTCAAATCTCCAATACCTGTCACTTGGGTCAGGTTCATATAATCTTCTAAAGTGAACCCACAACTCTTGAGCTTTGACATCAACAAGTTCATCTTTCTTAGACTGATCTTGAATAATCCTCCACAAAGTATCCAAATCTTCTCTATCACAAGATCTAACAACATCTTCAAAATCTCTGCAAATACTTGTGACATTTCCAGTTCTGATAATCTTCCATGCTACATCAAAATCATCAGAATAGATTTCCTAACCAACTACTGGATATTTTGTTTGTAAAGGTTCTATATTAAGCACATCAGTTTCAATATACACCATATTGGTAACTTGTTCTTTAGTTAACTTGCTGACACCTTCTTTTGCTTGAGATGACTCCTAAGTCTTCAATTTCTTAGCATCTTTGGATTCAAGACTCACTCCTAACCTTTTTGACTTCATAAATATATGTTCTTTATCCATAGGGATGAAATGACTATCCTGTCTTTTAACCCTGTAGTAAATACCTTCAATCTGATCAAGTGTCATTCCTTTAAATTGTGCCATCTTCATATTTCCAACATGACAACAATAGGGCTTCATCTCTGCAATAATTTGTGTCTTTGTAGGTTGTCTTGGTTTCTTTTGACCCTTTCTTACTGTGCCAATGATGTCATCAAGAGCCTGTTGATTCTTCATCTGAATGAAGTCCTTCAATTGACCTTTGATATTCATTTAGAGTTGTATTTGCAATGAGTTCAACTGCCTTCTTTCTAATCAATGGATCATTTGCAATCATGAACTCAATTTCTTCTTCTTTAGGCACATAAGTGAACATTGGAGGTTTCTCATGTAGAATGGTTGGTGGAACAACAGAAAGTGGTTTTTCAATCACTGTTTCCAGTTTATCCAACCTCTTAGCTTCCATGAAACTTGCAATCTCTTCCTCCTCTTGCTTTTTCTTCTTTTCAATTTCAGCTGCTTCTAATTCCTTTGCCAATTTTGCATCATAATCTATCTGAGCTTGTTCTTTCTTTGAAATATTCTTTGATTTTAACTCAGATGATTCATCAACAACTTGACTGTGACTTTATGAGTTTCAACTGCTTCAGCAAAAATTTCTTTAGAACCCACAGCTTCATCTTCCTTTTCTTGAACATTATCAAAATCATCTAACTCAGCAAAATCTTGTTCAAAATTTAATCTCCTCCCCTTAAACTCTACTAAAGTTCTAATCCTCCCTTGTTTTGGAGAATTCTCCAAATCTTCACTAAAGTATGCTGAGTCATCATCATGATGAGGTGGAGTGGAAGATCTATGTTTCTTTAGGCTTTCAACTTCATCCTGTAACCTTCTAATCTCTGCCTTCATTTGATTAAGCTCTGTGGCATGTTGTTGCTTAGTCATTGCCAGATCTTTCTCCAGAGCTGTAACTTGTTTGACTAACTTGGTACATAATTCCATCAATTCATTTGGTTGCACACTGCCCTCAACACTTCCAACTGTGTGACCTGTTGGGAGAGGTGAATCATAAGGCATTAATTCAGGCTCTTCTCTAGTTGGACTAGGAGTGTAACAATTCACAATTTCAGGTTAATTACTATTCCCGGAAAATTTCACTATTTACTTTTACTATTCATTTTTCCAGAAATTTTCCCGAAATTTGATTTTTTGTTTCTTGGCCTCGAGTGATAAATCATTTCCATGACAAATTAAAAGTTTGACACTCATCAGATCATTTTCGTGAAAGTTATTAAGGAATTACACGTTTTAGGGTAAAACGTCATTCAAAAATTATACGCATAACGAAACTCGACCGCGTTAATTTTCCCCGTATCAGAAAAATGTTTGATACACTCATGATTTATTTGAGAATTAATCATGACTGAGAAAAACATGACCAAATAAACCTCGGCCGTGAAAAACTGGAATTTTCATTTTTTAAGCGTTCTTACTCAGCCGTAACCTTGTCTTTCTTGATGAACAAAGTTTGATCAATCTTTCCTCTATGAAACCCATTATTCTACAGATATGTAGCTAAGGTTTCATACCACTTCCTTGGAGCTTGATGTAAGCCATAAAGAGCCTTAACAACTTTATACACTTTATTAGGGTGTTGAGGATCTTCAAAGCCTGGAGGTTAAGAGACATAGACCTCCTCATCAATCTTTCCGTACAGGAAGGCACTCTTAACATCCATTTGATAGACAGTAAAGCCCATAATGGATGCATTGGCTAGAAACAATCTAATAGCCTCAATCCTTGCAACAGGAGCAAAAACTTCTTCATAGTCAATACCCTCCTCTTGAGTGTATCCTTGAGCAACCAATCTAGCTTTGTTCCTGATAACAATACCTCTTTCATCTTTCTTGTTTCTGAAAACCCACTTAGTACCAATCACCTTCATACCATCAGGCAAATCACAAAGAACCCAAACCTTTTGAAGTTTGAACTGCAACAAGTCCTCTTGCATAACTTCAACCCAGCTAGATTCTTCTAAAGCCTTATAAACATTTTTAGGCTCCACTTGTGATAGAAAACAGAAAAACAAACATTCATTCTTGTTTTTATGCTTCTTGGACTCATAAACTTCCCTAATGAACCCATGAACATCATCTTTCTTAGTATGCCTTCTTGTCTTGACACCTGATTGTAATTCACCAATAACATTTTCAAGTGGATGCACTTTGTGAATTGAATTATGTGATGTGCTAGGAATATCATATGTTGTTCGCATGTTAGAGATCTCAACATCATCACTGGGTGATTCCTAAGATGAATTTTTCATATTTGGACCATCAGTGGAAACTTCTGTTGTAGCAGTGGGAATTGAATTACCACTGCTAGTAGGAATTTCTTTATTCAAAACATCAAAATTCACAACATCTGCATCACTTTCCTTTTCAGAATTCTTTGAAGGTTGTGAGTCTACATTATTGTCAAGAAAGTCCCAAAGTGTCATAACAATTTGATCTTTATCGTCTTCATCGTCTGTGCAAGATACATCTTCATCAATGAATTCTTCTGTCTCTTCAAGATTACTGTCTCTTGAACTTGAGGTAATAGGTACATAATTCATTGTATTTGACAATGTTTCAAGATCAAATAACCATTCTGGTCCTGAACTTGCTATGTTAGTTTTATTTTCAAGAAACTCAACATGCAAATTTTCTTCAATCTTTTTTGTTCTCAAGTTATAAACTCTAAAAGCCTTGCTAACCATAGAATATCCAACAAAGAAGCCTTCATCTGGCTTTTCTTAAAACTTTCCCAGATGATCAATGGTATTGAGAATTGTGACATGACATCCAAATGGCCTCATAAAATCCAAAGTTGGGCGTCTTCCTCTGAATAGCTCATAAGGTGTCTTGTTCTTTGATTTAACCACTAAAACCCTGTTCTGAATGCAACAAGCAGTGTTAACTGCTTCATCCCAAAAAGTCACTGGAAGCTTTGAATCAGCTATTGAGGAGGCGAAAAATGAACCGTTTTTAGGGGGTCATTCAAGCCCGGAATTGAATTTATTTGATCAAATATTGCCCTAAATCGTTCCTTTTGTGATTTTAGGTACTTTGGGAGTGAATTCTGGAAAAGGAAGCATTTTGGACGTTTTTGGAGCATAAAAGTGAAGAAAACGACAAAGACTTAATTTTCCATGCTGGGAACAGTACCTGACGGCGTCAAGAAGGAAAATATGACGGCGTCAGGAGCAAAATGCATGATGACCCAGAGAAAACGTGACGGCGTCAGAAGTAGGGCGTCAAGAGTTTTTTTGGTGACAGTCTAGAGCAGGATTACACATGACAGCGTCAGACCCAGATCTAGGCAGTCCGCGAACTTTATTGGCGGCGAGATGATGGCGTCAGAAACTTACTCTTGACGCCGTCACCTCACAGAATCCATATATACTTTTCTATTTTTCATTCATTAAAAGTGGAACTTGTGTGGAGAATACTAGGGCCGAACCTAATAAACCCTAGGTCGTTTGTAACTGTATTTTCAAGGTTTTTCACCCCTTGAAACCTTTCATGTTCAATTAAGATAAGTCTTATTTCAATTCATTCAATATGTCTATGTGTTGTTTGAATATATCTTATGCTTGTCTTGATTTTAACATGCTAGGCTAGATCTTTCATGTGTTTGCTTAGATGTAATGAAACCTAGATGTTGATTATAGGTTGATTGCTTGTTTATAGTTGTAATGGATGAATGATTTCAATGTTAGGCTTAAGAAAACTGGCAGATCTCCATTGTGTAACTTGCTTGAACGTCTTAAGAAACATGAACCGATGTGTACTAGGTTTTTATGATTGTATTTAATGCATGAGCGAATTCTAGTGATCCCATGTTAGGAGCTTCTTAGCCGGCTCGACATAGGAGTGAAGTAGGAGCTTATAGGATTGGGGAAGTAAGTACGCCACCCCATGAATTGTATTAAGGAATACAATCCGTCATCCACGCAACTATAACAAGTAATTAACCTGTAAAAGATATCTAGGGAGTAGTGAAATCTAAGTAAACACATTTCTCCCATATATTGCTCACACCACTAGTTAAATTAGTTTATTTTCATTTTTTGTTATTTTATTTTGATTGCATCTTAGTAATTGGGTTAGTTGACTAGCAACTAATTCCGCCCACTCTTCCAATACTCGAGATTTTACTTGCTTTTATAAAATATAAAAAAATACAAAAAAGAATCATCCCTCACCTCTAGACCTAGTTTTTAGGATTTCTAATCCTAGCGCCACTATTCCTGAGTTGAACGATCAATCCCCCGGTACTTGTCACTATACTATACTACAACGATCAGGTACACTGCCTGGTGGGGGTTGTAAGCTTCTCGAGATCAATCGAGAGGTAAAACCTGGTGCAATTCCCACGCATCAGCTATCATGGTTCTAGCAGCCTCAATTAGTGTTCTGTTTCTTCTTTCAGCAACTCCATTTTGTTGAGGAGTTCTTGCAACACTGAATTCTCTCTTAATACCTTTGTCTCTGCAGAAATCATCCATAACTTTGTTCTTGAACTCTGTCCCATTGTCACATCTGATGATCTTGATCTTCTTATCAACTTGGTTTTCAACTTAAGTGATGAATGTCTTAAGGATACCAGTGGTTTCATCCTTTGTTCTTAAAAAGAAAACCCATGTAAATCTACTAAAGTCATCAGTTACAACAAGACAATATTTCTTCAAATTTATGCTGCTCGCTGATGTAGGACCAAACAAGTCCATATGCAGCATGTAAAGTGGATGATCAATTGAATTATATGCCTTGGTCTTGCATGAAGCTCTGTGTTGCTTGGCTTTAAGACATGCAACACATGTTTGGTCATTTTCAAATATCTTCTCTGGTAAACCTCTGACTAGACCATCTTTCACAATATTGTTAATGGTTTTGAAGTTAACATGACCAAGTCTTCTGTGCCAAAGCATGGATTCATCCAAAGTGGCTTTTGCAAGCAAACAAGTAACATCATCTTTAGCCACTATATTCTTCATGTCTATGCTATATAGATTGCCTTTTCTAGGGATTTTAAGCAAAATATCACTTTCATCAGGGACCTTATAATCCTTAGATAAGATATAGCATTCATCTTCTGTGAATAGAACTTTATGTTTCTTGTCACACATTTGTGACACACTGAAGAGGTTGTACTTGAGTTCTTTCACATAATACACATTCTCAAAATCCAAGTTTCTAGCCTTGATTGTTCCTTTGCCAGAAACTTTGCCACCAATACCACCTCCAAAGCTGACAAATTGTCCATCATAAGGTTTGAAATCTGAAAGATAGGACTTATTGCCAGTCATGTGCCTGGAACATCCACTGTCTGAATATCCTTGATCATCTTTAGGCTTTGAATGTCCCTGCACATAAAATAAAGGAATTAGTTCCTTTTGGGGACCCAAGCCACAAATGACTTGGATCTGCCTCGTGTATCAATATAATTATATATGTCAAAGGTCATTGATACACCATTGGGATTGTTTGAGGTGATAGATCCTTTTGGTTTCCATTCCCAACGTGCGGAGGCCTTAACAGCATTTCCCACATTTACCCTTTTGTTGTTCACAGAACCACCAGTGGAAACTTTTGGCCTTGCAGTGGTAACTGCTGGCTTAGCAGTGGAAACTGCTGGTTTTGAAATTTTAGGTATCCACTTATGGTTATTGTAAACTTTCTTTTCAAAATAGGTCTTTTTCCCTGTTTGTGCAGATTTAACAAAAGTTGTAATAAGTTTTGCACTTTTAACATGGGACTTAGGGTAAATTCTGTTTATATTTCTGGCAGTGGCAACTGCTGGTTTAGCAGTGGAAAGAGTTTTGATGCCAGAGTTAAGCAAAACAGACCTGAGAATCATCTTGCTTAGTGGATTTGGGTGAGTAAAGTTATTAGCATTATTTCCATTTACCCTGGTATTGACAGGGTTTGTTGTTAGACACAAAGTCACTACCAAATTGCCTAGATTTAACATGATTCCAACTCCTCTTATTCCCCCTAGGAGTTGTTGACCTACTTCTATACATCTCTGAATATCTAGTAGTTGGCCTAGAGTAATTAGCTTGTCTCCTAAGCTTTTCTTTGACAACTTCAGGAATACTCTTTTTAACTTCCACATGAACACACTCAGGAACACTAGTTTTAGACTCAACATTCAAACATTCACCTATAAGAGATGAATCAGTAGCACTATTAAATGTATCAACCTCAACCTGAACCTTTTCAATAGCACCTTCTTTAACAAATTTTGGTCTATAGGTCATGGTTGGTTCCTGGAACTCTTCTAATCTTGTGTGTGCTAAGTCAATACCAGGAGGTGATGGAACACCTCTTAGAGGTGGTGGAACTGATTTATATCCTACTCCCGATTTGGCTTTGTTTACAACTTGGGCCTCCCAAATTTTGTCAATACACTTGGATTGATGATCTAGTGTATTACAAGTTATCTGTATATTCTCATTGGCCCTTTAAACCTTCTCTAACTCTTCCCTAAGAGCCTTATTCACAGCAACCTTATAATCTAAGTCTCTTTTTAAAACAACAATATCATCATTAAACTTAGATTCATTGGCTCTATAATGCTCTAATTGTGTTTCTAAAACAACAAGACCTCTTTTATGATTTGCTAAGTTATAATTAGTTTTATTTAACTTTAGCAATTGTTCGTCATATTGTTCTTTAAGTTTCTCATAATCTTTTAAAGCCTTACAAGTTTTAGAACAAGCATTATTAATTTGTAACTCAGAGTTAGAAAAAGCCATAAGTGCAAGCTCAGTAGCAATCATTGCAGACTCTGAACCATCTTCTTCATCCACAGCCATATAGCTCCAATCATAGCTCACTCCATCAATGACCAATAGCACCTTTGGTTCTTCAGTTGTAGGTTCTTTCTTCTTGTCCTGCTTATACCAAGTTGACCTGTTATCAGGCTTCTTTGGTTTCCTGCATTCCCTGGCAAAGTGCCCCTTCTTATGACAGTTGTAGCACTCCCCCTTCTTTTTATCAAAACCTACAATTTCATTGCCATTTATGGTAATCTTCCTACCAATCTTCCTCCAAAACTTCTTTGCCTTTAAGCTTAGTAATGCAACCTGCCATTTAATGTCCATCTCTTCCAGGTCATCCTCATCAATTTGATCCAAGTCCTCATGTGTGAGAATTGAACCATTCATCTGACTTGATAGAAAAGCATAAAAAGTAGAATCACTAAGACTAGCAATCTGTCTTTTTGAACTAGCAGTGGAAACACCTCCACTGTAACACCCCCAAAATACCGCAGTGGAAGACTGTGTCACTGGGGTGCTACTTCATAATACAAAGTACAAGTTATAGAAAACGAACTCTAAATGAGACGTTTTGAAAAGTTACCATTCGATTAATGAATTCAAAGTTACAAACATGAGATTCCAAAGTATGATACATAAATGTATACAAAATGTTTTGAATGGTAAATGATAAAAGCGTAAGTCTTCAGAATATGCAGCTTGACTCTAAGTTCCACGCACTAGCTATCGCCTTACTAACCTGAGATAAACATGCTAAAGTGTCAACACAATGGTTGGTGAGTTCATAGAGTTTGTCTTAAAACAGTTAAAAAGCCTTAAAGAATGTTCACACAACAAAGGCATTGAGAATCCACTCAGTTGCAAGTCCCGCCATAAGAGACTTGCAACCTGTGTGTCCACAACCCACTGCTAAAGATAGTCTACATAATACACCGGATTATATTCACCCAAGGCCAGGAATATATGGCAATGGTGGGGGCATCTTCCCAAATAGTACTACGACATCCAAGGTCAAGCATAGACACAAGGGTAGGGGGCATCTTCCCATGAGTACTACCAATACCTCTCCGATAGAATAGAGTATTATGTATGCACGTAAATACGAATCTTGTATTTAAATTAAGCATGTATAGTGTAACAAGTATGTATAACGCAATCAAGTATAATGCCAATTAAGTATAACACAATCAAGTATAAATGTTTAAGAGTATTTGTACAAGTAAGCAAGTAGTTGAGCATGTATCTCCCCCAAAGAGTTAAAACAAGTATGAAAAAGTAGGGGCTATGACTCACCTTAAGCTTATGTAATGAGAAATGAAAGTGGTAGTCAAATCGCGAAAGTCTCTAAGAGCAGCCTATAATAGAACATTGCGACTTAGGTTTGGAGTAACGTCTAAGAATACGAAGAATTGCCAATATATGTCTTGCATAATGTTCATGATGTAATACTTAGTATATAGTGTAAGTCTTTAAATATAAATGGTTTATGAAACATGTATAGGTTGTATATCTCTTACTACCGTTCGGGCCGACATCATTCAGAAGTCATGGAGTAAACGTTCGAGGAGCCAGGACACTTTAATTCATAAATCCGCAACTCATCTCGATGGCTTACTTAATGAACTCCTCACATGAGGCTCCCTACTATTGTAGTATTTGATGACATATATATATATATATATATATATATATATATATATATATATATATATATATATATATATATATATATATATATATAAGCTTTTTGATCTTTAAAAGTTATATGGTCTTTAGCCGTGGCTTTGCCGTGACCTTGGTCATTGTTACCATGGTCTTGAGACTCAACCTTGGCTTTAGCCATGGTTGTGGTCTTGGCTTTAGGTCATTAGACCTCTTGGTTTTAGTAAATCATAACTATAATATAGTAACTTTGGTCTAAAAATGGGCTGTTAAGAATTTGAAGACAATTATCACTCAGAAAGCGTTTTCAGGGCACGAGCTTCTATATTCCTGAACGAAAACGTCGTTCCGGACAACTTTCGTGTTTTAACTTTTTGATGAATCGGACCAGAAGGGTGACTTTCAAAATGGCAGAATGCAAACAGTAGGGTATTGGCAGTTTCGGCGTTTTGGTTTCGCTAACTTCTTATGGCCGTATCTTTTGACTCGGGTACTCATTTTGGGTGATTCAAATTGCTATGTTTTCCTTGTTAAGTCCTCTTTAACAGTAAGTAAGTGTCAAATATCATAGTTATACCATTTTGGTCATGGTTCTCCATAAAAGTCACTAGTTTGCTTGTTTACTTGTCATAAGTTAACATATGTAGCATGAAAGAACCATAATAAGCATGAAAATGATATTGAGCAAGAAAGTGTATAAGGGTTTGCTTACAACTTTTGGCTTTCTAAAGAAAGGAAGTCAAGTATAGAACTAGGACACTAAACCTAAGCTTGTAAACCCTTCACCATAACTCTTGTAACCCTTGCTAGCCTTGATCTAACCCTTGTGAAAACCATTTAACTTCAGCCCTAGTAACCTTGTGTAGCTCCTAATTCAACCATGGAATCACCAAACAAATTTAAGAACTAGGTAGAGAATACTAAGACATTGAACTTTGTAGTGTAACTTGTATATTGAAGATCAAAGGATCATGGTGCTAGGATATAGTAGTGTGGCATTTTTATTGATGAGAAAGGAAGCAAATGAGCTTGTATTTATACTATGAAGAGGAGGTTAGGAAGCTTACTAGGAAATTACAATAACTTGGTGACAAAGTTGTAATTAAAAATGATCTAATGGCTAAAGTCATGAGATGATGCCACAAGTGTGAATGCCCCCCCCCCCCTAGTGGCGGTTCATAAGTCTTGGGGAGCAAGTGTGGACTTTTGATGGTATTATCCTACTTATGTAGCTAGTTTTGACTCCGTAAATTGCTAACCGTAAGTTTTTAAGTCACGAAACGTAAAATCGGGTATCCTAAAAATATGAAACTTATAAATATGCTAGAACTTATCAATATACTCCATAATAAAATATAAAATGAGTGGTAGGATCTATCGGGTGCTAAAACCCTGCTAAAAACTGGAAACACTGGTCTAAAATGCGCAATTCGCGTAAAACGCTGAACTGGAAAACGTAAAATTCCGAAACTTTTGGAATTGTCCTAAAATGAGAGAAAATCATATTTCTATAGTTTATAATGTTTTATGGACATATCGGGATGCTAGAATGACGTTTAAACCTAAAAGTAAATCTCGGACACGGCTTTGTGATTTTTGCAGAAATGATCCGACGAGCGTCAAACTCTCGGATTATCGTTAAAATAGTTTAACTTACGAGAATATGAAATAAAAATTTCTGAGATGAATAGTGAAAAGTGAATAGTAAAATTTTCGGGAATAAAAGTTAACCTGAAATTGCGAATTGTTACATCCACTGCCAGTGGAAACAACAATGTTAGCATCATCATCATCACTATCACTCTCTTCATCTGAACTATCATAAACAGATGATGATATGAGTGCTAAATTCCCTGATCCGGAACTTAGTTTGCCAGCTTTCTTCAACCTCTGTTCAATAACCTTAAAGTTATTATACAAATCATTAAGCTTCATAGTCTCCAATTCTGGCTTGTCTTCCCATACTACAACATTTGTACCAAACTCAGAGGGTAAACTTCTTAAGAACTTTAGATTGAGGTCTTCCCTTTCCACCTCAATTCCAAACACTGTAAGTTGAGTAACAATCTTTTAAAGCCTTGTGAAGATGCTGTCAATTGATTCACTACTTGTTGAACCAAAGTTTTCATAAGTCTGTTTCAACAAGGTCTTCTGTGTCTTCTTGGTGGAATCATTACCACCAAAAACATTGCAGATCTCCTCAAATAAAGTTTGTGCAGTCTTGTACTTGCTGAAGGCTAGAATTTGATCTCTGGGAAGTGTCATTAACAGCAAGCCTCTGGCCTTCAGATCATTCTTCATCTGAAGTCTTTCATCATTGGTGACTAGTCTAGTGTTGATCTTTAGTACTTCCTTGCCATCAATTGTCTCTGAGGTAGTACCAGGTTTGAAAGAATTTCTAAACATAATGATCTCCCAAAGTGCATAGTCTTGTACCATAAAGAATTGTTTGATCATAAGCCTCCACATCTCATAGTCATTCAACTTAAGCTTGGGAAGCTTAGCAGCAATGTTGGACTGACTAGTTTCTGTCTCCATTGAATCTTCTGTGTGAACTTGGGGTCTTCTAAATCAAAGTATCAAAACCTGGCTCTGATACCACTTGATGGATCTAAACACCTTGATCTGTGTTAGAATGATACTTTAAGTTATGTCACTAAGTATGCGGAATCTACTTAGTAATACTTAGAAGTTTAATTGTGAATGAAACAGTTGTATATGAATGAGAATAATGTATGTATCAAACGGTTATCTCCAATATTATTAATAATAATAATAATACGAGTGATCTTTGTATCACTAGGGTTACAACCTTAAAGCTCTAAGAAAAACATATGCCTAACCTTAACCTAGGACCTCCTTTTATAGCACAAGGAGTCCTCTTCTACAAGATACATATAACTCTAATAGAATAAGATATATACAAGATCTATTCTATATTTATCTTTACAAGTTTCCTAACAGTTATCCTAACAGCAGTGGTAATAATATGTACTAGCAGTGGTAATGAGTTTCCACTGCTAGTGCATTCTTCAGCAGTTGTAATCTTCATACTTAGCCGTGGTAACTGTTAGTATAATTCCCAACAGTTTGGAATTTAGAGATCGTCAACAACATAGTGTGAAGACTCCTTCTAACCCTTACCAAGATCGTTCCCAATCAGGAATCCCCGAGAGGACTTACACGATCTACCTAAGTAGATCAACAATTGGGTGAGTCGCTGGAGAACACTCCACGACTGTAGACCGTTTGTAACTGCTGCGACCACTAAGCGTAATCCACAAGGAATTACCTAAGTGACCTGCTTTTAGGACTGTTTGATGTTGACCCTGGCAGGAATTTCCATTCAATCACTGATAATTCTCATGAATGTTCTGGTAGATTGCTAAGATCTACGTAGGACTCTCAAATGTGCAACTGGGGTCCTTGATAATGACTCACCAGTGCAAAAGTGTCAAGTGTTCTTATTGAGATCTTTGGTGATGAGGAGAAAAGTGTTACGCTTTTAGGGGGTCATTTAAGCCCTAAGTCGTGATTATTTGATCAAACATTGCCTCAAATCATTCCTTTTGCCATTTTAGGTACTTTGGAGAAGAAATATGGAAAAGGCAGCATTTTGGACATTTTTGGAGCGTAAAGTGAAGAAAATGACAAAATCTCCAAATCAAGCTGGAAACAGTACTTGATAGTGTCACATTCGATAGGTGACGACCACACGTGTTGGCAAAGAGGTGGATATAAAGTTTACATGAGACGCGCTAGAAGGTTTTTTTGATTTAAAGAGTGATGGTATCACCCTTTGTGACACCTAGGCCGTCACGTACATTCTATAAGGCGACGGCCAGTGAAGAATAAAAGGGGACGGCGTCAGATCTGGATCTAGGCAATCCGAGGGAAGCATTGGCGGTGAGTTTTCAACGTCACATGTATAACATGACGCCGTCAGAATGTAATCTCTATATATAGTTTTCTAATTTTCATTCATTAGAGAGATAACTTTTGGAGGAACTTCACCATGAACACTAGGACGAATTTTAGATTTTTTTAAGGGTTTCAAACCCTTCTTTCATCCATGATTAATTAAAGATAAGTCTTCCAATAATCATTCAATATGTCTATGTGTTGTTTGATTCTATCTTATCATTGTCTTTACATTAACATGCTAGGCTAGGTTTATTTGTGTTTACTTAGATGTAATCAAACCTAGGTATTGATTATTGATTAATTGTTTGTTATTAATTTTTGTTGGATGAATGATTTCGATGTTAGGCTTAAGAAAACTGGCTAATCTCCAATTGATAACATGCTTGAACGTCTTAAGAAACATGAATCAGATGTGTACTACGATTTTAATGGTTAAATTGAATGCATAAGTGACTACTAAGGAGGCCATGTTAGGAGCTAGTTTTCGGCTCGACATAGGAAGACACTGGTACAAAAAGTTGTATTGGTCACGCAAAAAATGTGTGACGATATGCCTATAGTCACACACGTTTTCTTCGTTGTGTGTCACTAAAAGTCCCGCCACCATAGGTCGCATATGGTCACATTGTTGAGTTCGTGGCCTTTTCCATCGAAAAAGAGTAACCAAAACCCCGAATATGTGTGACAAATTAGGCACAAGTTTTGTTGGATTAGTCATTATCAGTGACCGTAAACACCATATAGTCACACGAATGTTTTTTTGAGAGTGACTATTGTTCGTCCTTTGGCCACATAAATATATAATATATGTGACATTTGAGATGATATATTCAAGTAAATGTGTATTTTGTGTGACTATTGATAATCCAATGGCCACATTTTATACAATAAATGAGACGTTTGTGATGATTTAGTCACATAATGGGTGTTATTTTTTTTTGGAGTTAGTCACATACAATTTAACACAAAGTGGCCAAACGTGTGAATAAGTGTGACCATATGCTGTTTAAAGTGAAGAAATGTGTATTCTGTGTGACTATTGATCATCCAATGACCACATGAAGTTTATGTTTGTGTGGCCTTTTGTAATATGTAGTCACACAAAGCGTGTTTGTTTTGGGTATTTAGTCACATACCATTAAGCAAACAGTGGCCAAAAGTGTTAATAAGTGTGACCATATGCTGTTTAAAGTGAAGAAATATGTATTTTGTGTGACCATTGATCATCCAATTGCCACATGAATTTTATGTTTGTGTGGCCTTTTGTAATATTTAGTCACATAAAGCATGTTTGTTTTGGGTATTTAGTCACATACCATTACGCAAACAGTGGCCAAAAGTGTTAATAAGTGTGACCATATGCTGTTTAAAGTGAAGAAATGTGTATTTTAGTGGCCAAAAGTGTTAATAAGTGTGACCATATGCTGTTTAAAGTGAAGAAATGTGTATTTTGTGTGACTATTGCCATGTGAATTTTACGTTTGTGTGGCCTTTTGTAATATTTAGTCATACAAAGCATGTTTGTTTTGGGTATTTAGTCACATACCATTAATCAAACAGTGGCTAAAAGTGTAAATAAGTGTGACCATATGCTGTTTAAAGTGAAGAAATGTGTATTTTGTGTGACTATAGATCATCTAATGGCCACGTGAATTTTATGTTTGTGTGGCCTTCGGTAATATTTAGTCACACAACGACAAAAGCAAACAGTGACCAAAAGTGTTAATAAGTGTGACTATATGCATCTTTTAGTCACATTTAAAAATCAATATATATCAAAACAATTCAAATATATATCAATTCAAATTCAAATACAATGAAATTGGAATGTATATAACTGAACAAAATATAAAATTGGAAATCCTTTTATACACCAAGGAGTCCTAGTCGGCTTACAATAGTTTCTTTATAAGTATCTATAATCTTTTCCATAAGCAAGTAGCAACTTCGAGCGGTCTTAATCTCTAAGCAGTACCAACTTTAACTAGCAGTAGTAACTTTTGTACTAGCAGTAGTAAATACTTGGCCACATTTTCTTTGAAGTTCATGAGCTGCACTAAATCCATCTAAGCAATATTAACACAAACATGATCAGCAGTAATTCAAACAACATCATGAAGACTTTTAATCCAAAACAATGAACATACTAATAAAATTTTCAGTTAAACTTACAAGTTTTTCTCCCATTGATCTAATCTCATCATGTGGATATAAAAGCATTGAAAATGTAGGTTGCTGCATATCAACACATCAGGATGAGAGCAGGACTAGAACATGTCAAAGCTCACAACATAACATAACTAGATGAGCCACTGGTTCAACTATCTGCACAAACATGATAGGAGAGTAAATACTAGTACCACGTTAGTACTGCTGGAGCAGAGTTACCACTGCTAGTATATACATATACATATATATATATATATATATATATATATATATATATATATATATATATATATATATATATATATATATATATAACAGAACGTATATAAATGAAGCAAATATATATATTTAGTCCTGCATTTTGTTCACTAATATTTGGTATCATAGTTGGTGGTGTAACCTGTAGAACCGGTTTGTCGTAGCTCAAGCGTTTTCGTATGTCCGATAGTTTTAACAGGTTCCTATATGTATATATAAAACACGGTACATTAGTCATGTACGTAAAACTAAAAAAAATCAAAGGTGGATGTTTTATTACTTACCACTCTTTCCATTACTGGTACGTTTTCCAAAGTTTCAATGGCCATTAGAGTGGTCACCTACAATATAAATTAAGAAATAGAATGGTGTTATCATTAGAAAATGAAATTGTTAACAACATAAAAAGTGGCTTACATCTAAGTCTAATGCCAGTTTCTTTCTGCCAAAAAAATATGGGAAATGTAAGAAACTAAGGCACTAATAACGCTGCATAATATAAGATCTGCCAACCATGAAACCATAAAAAAATACATTGGTTGGCTTTGGTGACTGAGATGGAGCATACCCACGCCTCGAAAATTAATAAGCATAAAAAATCCATCTGAGGGAATTTTTAGCCAGGCATCCCATGTATCATCCTCACCCGTGAAAATAGCATGTACCCCCTGCAAGAAAAAAGTAACGTGATTAATGCTAACATAAAAGACGACAACATTAGATGTCCCAAATATAAGTTTAGCCTCAAAAACAAACATACGGGTTGCATATCGACTCGGGCAACAAATATTATACAATTGGTTGCAATTTTATGCAGTGCCAAACGTGGAACGAATAAATGTCAAAAACATTACCAAGCAAGCAAATCACTAACATTTGGTACAAATGAAACAGTTTGACAAAAAGCAACCATATTTGAGTTAATTTTCTATATAACAGATGTTATGTTAATCTTTTGATAGATAACTTACGCAACTGCGATAAGCAAACTCTAACTGTTCAGCAACATCCTCCCGGAGTGGAAACCAATCAAGACTCCCTTTACGAGCAAAAAAGTAGCCTCTTAGAACACGTCGATTATCTACATTCCAATAAACAGGAAAACTATTTCGTCTTAATAAGTCTACCTGCAACGATTATCACAACACGAATTTATAATAAAAAACATGTTTTAGGCTAATTTAATCCAGGGAAATCAATTTAAATCATTTTATATTTGATTACACATTTAAGAAAGTATAAATTAAATATGTGTTTGAGCATACCCATGAACAGAATATGATAAGTGAGATGAGGGTGATGGTAGCTCGACTGTGATGCTGGTTGTTATCTCGAACCAAACAACCGAAGCAAACAAAGTCTCCCATACAGTTCCCTTGTCTTGATGACGGTGATGGCGTGGAGGAGCGATGGTTGGTGGAACCACGGCGAGATAAGGCGGTGAAGTGTAGCGGTGGAGTGAATCGGTTCTAGAGAGAAGGAGAAGAGATGAATAGAGAGAAGATAGATCTGACTAGTGTAAGTGTTAGTGTTTTGATTTTGGGGGAAAAAAGGAGGGATCTTGAGCGAGAGATTGAAATTTTTGGTGAAAAATTAGGGGCGGGATCAGTGTAAGTGTTAGTGTTTTGATTTTGGGGAAAAATGAGCTTGAAATGTTTAATGAGTTGAGCTCAATTTTATATAAATTCGACTCGAGTTATTGTTGAGTTCTCGAGCTTATAAGTAATATAAAATATGTTTTTTTATTTTTTATTTTTTTTTTTAAGTGTACTGAGTGTAAATATTTATTTATGAATGTATCAAGCTTTTCGAGCTGAAGTCAAACCGAATTCAATTCTTAGGTTATATAATATTTCAATTTTAATTTGTGTCAGAAAACACATCTTTACAGATAAATCGAGCTTTTCAAGTCAAGCTCAAGCCGAGTGCAAACTTTCTCGATCCCGGATAACATGATCGAGAGGGTGATGGAGGCTTGACTGTGATGGTGGTGGATGTGGTGGTTATCTCGAACCAAACAACTGAAGCAAACAATCTCTCCCATATAGTTCCGTTATCTTGATGACGGTGATGGCGTGGAGGATCGATGGTTGGTGGAACCACGGCGAGATAAGGCGGTGAAGTGTGGCGATGCATGTTGTGAGTCAGTTCTAGAGAAATGGAGAAGAGACGAATAGAGAGAAGATAGATCTGACTAGTGTAAGTGTTAGTGTTTTGATTTTGGGGAAAAATGAGCTTGAAATGTTTAATGAGTTGAGCTCAATCTTATATAAGTTCGACTAGAGTTATTGTTGAGTTCTCGAGCTTGTAAGTAATATAAAATATGTATTTTTTTTTATTTTTTTTAAGTGTAGTAAGTGTAAATATTTATTTATGAATGTATCAAGCTTTTCGACCTGAAGTCGAACCGAATTCAATTCTTAGGTTATATTATATTTCAATTTTAATTTGTGTCAGAAAACACATCTTTAAAGATAAATCGGGCTTTTCGAGTCAAGCTCAAGCCGAGTTCAAACTTTCTCGATCCCGGATAACATGATCGAGAGGGTGATGGAGGCTTGACTGTGATGGTGGTGGATGTGGTGGTTATCTCGAACCAAACAACTGAAGCAAACAATCTCTCCCATATAGTTCCGTTATCTTGATGACGGTGATGGCGTGGAGGATCGATGGTTGGTGGAACCACGGCGAGATAAGGCGGTGAAGTGTGGCGATGCATGTTGTGAGTCAGTTCTAGAGAAATGGAGAAGAGACGAATAGAGAGAAGATAGATCTGACTAGTGTAAGTGTTAGTGTTTTGATTTTGGGGAAAAATGAGCTTGAAATGTTTAATGAGTTGAGCTCAATCTTATATAAGTTCGACTAGAGTTATTGTTGAGTTCTCGAGCTTGTAAGTAATATAAAATATGTATTTTTTTTTATTTTTTTTAAGTGTAGTAAGTGTAAATATTTATTTATGAATGTATCAAGCTTTTCGACCTGAAGTCGAACCGAATTCAATTCTTAGGTTATATTATATTTCAATTTTAATTTGTGTCAGAAAACACATCTTTAAAGATAAATCGGGCTTTTCGAGTCAAGCTCAAGCCGAGTTCAAACTTTCTCGATCCCGGATAACATGAT
Organism: Artemisia argyi; assembly: GCA_030686995.1. Lineage (NCBI taxonomy): Eukaryota > Viridiplantae > Streptophyta > Magnoliopsida > Asterales > Asteraceae > Artemisia > Artemisia argyi. Next base: position 131,442,518 of record CM060702.1, read on the forward strand.
CGAGAGGGTGATGGAGGCTTGACTGTGATGGTGGTGGATGTGGTGGTTATCTCGAACCAAACAACCGAAGCAAAAAAACTCTCCCATATAGTTCCCTTGTCTTGATAACGGTGATGGCGTGGAGGATCGATGGTTGGTGGAACCACGGCGAGATAAGGCGGTGAAGTGTGGCGATGCATGGTGTGAGTCGGTTCTAGAGAGAAGGAGAAGAGATGAATAGAGTGAAGATAGATCTGACTAGTGTAAGTGTTAGTGTTTTGATTTTGGGGAAAAAGAGGCGGGATCTTGAGCGTGAGATTGAGATTTTTGGGGAAAAATTAGAGTCGGATGTTGAGATCTTGAGCGCCTGATTAAAATTTTAGAGATTGAAAGCCTATCAAATGAGCTGGAAAGGTTTAATGAGTTGAGCTCAATCTTATATAAGTTCGACTCGAGTTATTGTTGAGTTCTCAAGCTTGTAAGTAATATAAAATATGTATTGGTTATCTCGAACCAAACAAACGAATCAAACAAACTCTCCCATACAGTTCCCTTGTCTTGATGACGGTGATGGCGTGGAGGATCCATGGTTGGTGGAACCACAGCGAGATAAGGCGGTGAAGTGTGGCGGTGGTGTGAGTCGGTTCTAGAGAGTTAATGAGATTGGCGGTGGTGTAACTCATCCATTCAATACTGCAAAACATTCATTGTGACTCGATACACGCATTTCACTCAAACAAGTACTAATGAGTTAAGGTAGGCATGCATGCAAGTTCATGTATCCGATTTTACAAGGAAACTGCAAGTTAAAGAGAGCGAGACTATTAAGAAAATGACATTATAGCTAGTAGGATCTTACGATCCCAATCCGATCATACGATCATGATCTTGCAAAGACGAAAATGATCCTGCGTAGGATCTGATCCCGATCTTGAAACTTTTAATACTTTTAGTTTTTATACTTTTAATCATTTTAAACTTATCTATATATTTTAAGTAAATACAACAAATTAAGCTATATGTACAATCAATTTAAGCATTAGCACCTACACACATTGACCGGTCAACACTTATAATTAATATATATTATAACACACATCACTTATAATATATATTATTTACAAAGCTTCTCAAACACACTTCATACACTCCAACATATACTTAATCTCTATCCGACAATCACACACAGCTGCCTTGTTCTTTCCTTCTCTCTCTCACTACTACACCCTAAGTTTGACCCTAAGTTAGATCGGAAGCATATGGTAACATAATTAGATCGCTTCTATATTGACCCCAAGTTTGTGTCACACCCCCAAAATACCTGAATGGCAGCGGAATGGAATACCTGGGGGTGACTGTCATAGCACCACAGTTACAATTATATTGAACGACCTAAAGTGTCGTTTGGAAAAAAAATACATCGTTTGATCACTAAAACATTCAGAGTTTACAAAACATAGGTCCCAAAAAGTTGTTGCAAGTTTATGAAAAACAAGTTCAATCCAGATCAAACGTTTCATAAGTGCAGGAAATATATATATGTGAGATGCGTCGACTCCGTGACTCCATGAAGGTCCAAATGCATGCAAGCAGGAGCTACCTTAATAACCTAAAAATACATTGCTAAAACGTCAACACGAATGTTGGTGAATTCCATAGGTTTGTAAGTTAAATCGTATGTACATTAGCCACAAGTATAAAGTAAACCGACAAAATGTCAAAAATGCTACATTGTCTCTTAAGCTCATGACCCCGAAGCTAGACATAATATTGTATTGGCCCCAAAGGAGTGTTTACCAGGCACTCAAATAGTTTAGACATGAAATGCATCCGTAATTCCGTTGGATCAACCCAAACACGGATGGAGGCGTCACCCTCAATAGATCTATTCACTCACTCTCGCTTGGCATTATAATTAAAGGTCCATGATAATGAAGGGGACTTAACTTGGTAGTAAGGCAACTTAAGCAATGTATGGAATTTAATACTTGGGCATGTACAAAAATAATTGATGCAATGTATTCTCCCCCGTGGGATTTGAAATCAAATAAGTAATTGAAAACGGGGCTATGAAAACTCACCTGAAGTGATAGTACAATGTGGTGAAATGATCGGGACAATAAGGCGCGAACACTAGCCGCAACCTAAATGAATGAATATGATCTACTTTAGATCATGAAATGATGTAGTGAACGTTCATGCACATGATACCTATACCACTCGTAACTTGAAAATACTAGTTATTGTCAAAGTAAAGTATTTTCCATACTTAGGAAAAATAAGTCCCACTAGACTTATAAAAACTTGTCGTAATATATCGTATATAAAATGTTAGTGTTATATTCCTCGTTTTGAAAACCTTAAAATAATGTCAATTAGTCGTATAAATAAGCCTTGGGTCATACGTACTTCATTGGTTAAGAATATAGCTCTTTAACAATATTTCTAGAAAATATAGTATTTAGTACGTAGTTTATTATTTCCAATTGTAGCTGCAAAAATAATATAGTTTCGTCGATTTTGAAACGTGTATATCTTTGTCGTTTTAAGTTCATTTTCCTTGTTCTTTATATCCACGGATTCGTCTTAACATGTATTAATATATTTTTGATAGTTCGGCTCCTCTAGGTTAAGCCTAACGCCTCTATTTGTCTGTCGAAAATCGTCCAACAGCACGTTAAATTTTCAGAAAATAGTTTTCGTCGTTAAACTTGCAAAAATCATATCTCCTTCGTTATAAGCTCGTTTTAATCCGTTCTTTTGCCCACGGCTTCGTTTTTGAAAGTATTTTCTAAATATTTGGTCGAAAATTTCCCACCATCTACTGATTTTCCCACGTTTTCAAAATAAGAACAGTAGGTATATATATATAGTTTCAAAAATCATTTCTAGGGTTCCAATCTAGTTTCAACTTCAACCAAAACACTTTCAATCACCACAAATCTAGTCTAATCTTACCATACACCTTCTTAGGGTGTCATGGGTTCCTAAACATCACAAATCAAGTGGATCTAACAAGGATCTACCCATAATCTATTTCTAGGGCTCAAAAGTTATACATGTATAAAATGGAGTGGTATAACTAACATATGCATGTAGATCTTGTATAAAAACCATATGAACATTATAATAACTTGGTAATATTATGAAAAATAGTTTGACATACTTACTTTGAAGGATTGGTGAGTTTTGAAGATGAAAACCCATAAAACCTTGAGTTTATATTTCAAAACCCTAACAAGGATCACTAATGGAGCTTGTTTATGACTTGATCTTGAAAAATTAATGGATCCTTGATGTTTTCTTGTTGTTGGCCGAAAATGCTAGAGAGAAGGAAAAAGATGAGAGCATTTGGCTAGTTTACTTGTTAAGAAAGATGTGAAAAATGAATGGAAAAATATCTAAAGTCTTGATGTATATTAGTCTTGGTCAAGTAAACAATATTTAAGACCTAGGGGGCAAGATCCACATTTTAGGGAGGAAAAGATTTGCAAGACTTTTGTAATATTTTAGGTTAGATATTTTGAGTTTTAGGAGATACCGGGTACCGAGTTTGCTAGAAATAAAATTTAACGGTACCAAATAAAATGTGATAAATTTACATTCCTGATGAGAATTGGGTGTTAAAATAATTATCGGGTTGAAATAACGCAAACCGACGGAGTTATAAGCCCCGACCGGAAAACGTAGCAATTAATTTGAAAACACCGGGTAAATTAATAATATAATATTTGTGATGTTGTAAGAGATGTAAAAACATATCGGGACCATTGTGGGGAGTGTCGGATGTGTTAATCACATTTATTGATCGCGTGTTAGCGTTTATTTAAAATAAATATACGTAAATCGTTAATTATACTAAAAATATTACTTTGAATATCCTACGAGTGGAATAGTACGCAAATGCTATTGTAATGATATGTAAGCCATTTCTAGTCCATATGAAGTGTCCCTACTGATGATGCTTGAATTCGCAGCTTAACCTGACTGGTTACGCGAATTTAATTACCCGTAAACTAAATTTACGATGAAATGAATAAAGTACATGAATAGTGTTTTCTCTTCGGAAATAAATAGTATCATGTGAATAGTAAATTTTCTGAACGCTTCTCGAAATCTAAAACTGAAACAAAAAATAATGAATAGTAAAATGATGAATAGTAACTTCCGAGATGAATAATGAAATTTCGACATCTGTACAAGGACCTGAAATTACGAATTGTGACAGTTTGACAGATGATTTGGTTTATCTGATTATTTAGTTGTTTTTTTGGTTTATCTGATTATTTCATTGTTTGTGCTTATTTAATTAGTGTTGTTTAGTGTTAGGGTTTACGTATGATTTGTATATTTGTGTTTTTTATTGTTAGGGTTGATGGTTGTTTTTTACTTTTAGTGCGAATATTTAGGCTAAAACATCAAGTATCAAAGATGGAAGAAGTATCAAGGATGGGTGAACCGACACCACTTTCAAGTATGAACATAATATGTATCTGTATCAAAGATGGAAGAAGTATCCGAGATGGATGAAAAGACACCACTTTCAATTATGAACATAAACTTGTTCTGGTGTTTCATCCATTACTGATACATCTTTCCTCTTTGCCAAAATACAGAAACATTGAAAATATTTTATCTTAGGATTAGGTTGAAGTACAATAAACATATCAAGAACTTAAAGAGTTTTTTCATGTATTTAGTTACAATGAAAATATTTTCATTGCATTGTTGCTATAAATTTAATATGATTTCATTGATTCATGATTAGCTCTCTAATTTCGTAGGACCTACATAACTGATATGTATGTTCGTCACATTTAAGTGAGCAATATAAATGATACTAAGAATTTGGTTGCTAAGAACTTAAAGCTCAATTATCAGGGCAGATCTATCTAACGATGTTGATGGGTTCCATCGCTTTAACTGGACCCCATTTTCTAACGATGTTTAATGGTTCTTTCAATAATCAAGATTAAACATCATTAGAAAACGGGGTCCAATTAAAGCGATGGAACCCATCTACATCGTTAGATAGATCTGGCCTGATCATTGAGACGTCTTCAATGCGATGATGATATAGTGTGTATTGTTCATGACAGGCCACATTCCTTCATCATCGCATTCAAGATGAGTGATGTTACTTAGACTCTATTCTTTACTCAACATTTGTAGATTGTTTGTATCACTCTGTTTGCTTTATATATATGTATGATGTATTTTTGATATAAGAATTATGTTGCATTTGTATTGAGAGTATAATGAAGATAAGTGGCGGATGTGTGTGCGAATATTTAGGCTAAAACATCCAAGTATCAAAGATGGAAGAAGTATCAACGTTGGATGAATAGACACCACTTTCAAGTATGAGCATAAACTTGTTTTAGTGTTGTTCATCCATTGTTGATTCATCTTTGCTCTTTGTCAAAATCCAGAAACAATTATCAAGTATAATTTGTAGGTTCGATACTTGAATTTAGGGTCTTCGTCTTCAATGAATGTTGGTAGGTTAGAGATTCAAGGCTGAATAATATGTTGTTGTTGGCTAGGGTAGAAAGGATGGTAGTTCATTGCATTGTTATTATAAGTTTAATATGATTTCATTCATGCACGATTAGCTATCTAATGTCGTAGAATCTACATAATTAATATGTATGCTCGTCACATCTAAGGGTGCAATATAAACGATAGTAAGAATCTGTTTTCTAATAACTTAAAGCTCAATGTTAAGGCAAATCTATCTAAAGTTGTAGAACGGTTCCATTATTTAATTTTGAAAACCTCTACTACCATTATTAGACGGTGTCCAAAAAACAAAGCAATGGAACCTTTCTGAAACTTTAGATAGATCTGGCCTGATCATTAAGACGTCTTCAATGCGATGATGATATAGTGTGTATTGTTCATGACAGGCCACACTCCTTCATCATCGCATTCAAGATGAGTGATGTTACTTAGACTCTATTCTTTACTTAACATTTCTAGATTGTTCGTATCACTCTGTTTGCATTCAAATCTTTTTTATGATCTAAATGAGTCTGTAATTTCAACATACCTTTTCATTCTCAGTTCCCATACCGTTCCTTTTATTTTTTCAATAATCTAGCAATGCGGGTGGTGCAGTCCTTTGCTCAAAGGGAGTTTAAACGATAAAAGGAGCTGTATCGGGAACTTAGAAGGGTTACGTATGTTGGTTTATTGCATTCCATTCTTTTTTATGATCTAAAACCAACCATCCACCAAGTAATGTGGCCATTGGAGTTCCAAGAACAAAGGTTGTTTCAAATACACCCTGAATTGCAACATTATCTTTTATTTCATTTACACTATATTTTTTAAAATTTTAATATATTTTTTTATTTTTTTGCAGAAATCATACATTGACAGCAGTAACTCAAGTTAATTTCAACATACCTTTCCATTCTGAGTTCCCATACTGTTCCTTTTATTTTTTCAACAATCTAGCAATACGGCTGGTGCAGTCCTTTGCTCAAAGGGAGTTGAAACGATAAAAGGAGCTGTATCGGGAACTCAGAAGGGTTACGTATGTTGGCAGCAGGGAATTCCATTCTTTTTTATGATCTAAAACCAACCATCCACCAAGTAATGTGGCCATTGGAGTTCCAAGAACAAAGGTTGTTTCAAATACACCCTGAATTGCAACATTATCTTTTATTTCATTTACACTATATTTTCTAAAATTTTAATATATTTTTTTTATTTTTTTGCAGAAATCATACATTGACAGCAGTGACTCAAGTTCATTTCAACATACCTTTCCATTCTGAGTTCCCACACAGTTCCTTTTGTTTTTTCAAGAATCTAGCAATGCGGCTGGTGCAGTCCTTTGCTCAAAGGGAGTTGAAACGACAAAAGGAGCTGTATCGGGAACTTAGAAGGGTTACGTATGTTGGCAGCAGTGACTCAAGTTCATTTCACATATCAAGCAGTTCTGAAGGTCCTCCAAATACACGGGCAGACTACTTTCCAAAGGGATATTCTGGATCAGGCACAAAAAAGGAAGATGCTAGGAAGGTTAAAACTCCAAAAAAGACTGCCAAAGAGCTTTTTGATGAGGGGGTTCAGGTGCTAGGCCTGCCCAATGCAAAGACTTGTGAAAACAAGGGTATAAAACCATGGGAACCAAAAATGCCCAAAGTTTGTTCAAAAGGGAAGGGTAAAAAGAAAATGTATTAGTTGAGTTAGGAAGTAATTTGAATAAACCTGTGTAATCCGTTTGTACTACTTTATTTCACTTTATGAATAAACATGTTGTCATTGCTCAATTTTCTCATTAATGAACTGAATATGAATCGGTTAATTTTTGTGGCATTTTATTTTTACCCCTAGCAGCATTAAGTTATGCCAAGCAGCATTAAGTTCTGAGTTACTAGCATTCACCCAAATTCCAATCCAAACCCGGAGTTACCCATAAGATAAGTTTGACAATCTTTGACTTTTGCAAATGACAATCAAGTTTGACAATCTTTGTTTGACTTTTAACAAAGCATCATAACAAAGTCAACAAAGCAACATAACATAATTAATCAACAAAAAGATAACTTGATCATATAGTAATATAATCGATAACTTGATTGACAAAGAAACATAAGATAAGTTTTCTATAAACACAAAAACATTAAACTTCAAAGAAATAACATAATAATGATTAATATCATCTTACATCAGGGTTAATTCAATGAAAATTATACAAACTATTTTGAATGCCTTTGTAAATATCAACAATGTTTCCACGGATTTGTTATATTTCTTGATTACGAACATTAACTTTGTTCTGATGCACCAGTATGATATCTTGGTCTTTTTTGTTTTGTTCTTCCAACAGCACAAATCGTTTGTTGTAAAGTTCAACCAACTGTCGTTCAGTACCATATTGGCCTTGAGAATGGCATTTGTCCCAGCACTCTTGGGTTAGGCCATGGATTTTATATTTTTCTGGCATTGGAGGAGGAGGAGGAGGAGGAGGAGGAGGAGAAGTATCCCTTGAACGTTTTGTTTTCTTTGAAGCAGGATTTAAAGATGATGAAGCCATTGCAATTCCAAACAAAAATTGAATACGTAATGAAAAGATGAATGAAGTTGGTTGTAATTCATTTGTATTTATAGGCACACAAGAGTCGCAATGTCACAACGTTTAAGTGTCACAACGGTTTACAGTTTCTTTTTTACAGTTACACCGGTTCACAGTAATTTATGCCTAGCAACATTAAGTTCTTTAATAATCATGTCATAACAGTGTTGAAGTAAGTTTGCCAATTCAGGGAGTAAACACTGTGACAAACACAAATTTTACACAACTAATAACTAGATTAATACCATTATGTTTATTCTTACTATATTTTCAAACATTTGAAACCACTTACAATGCTTATTACCATTTAGAGTTTAAAAATAAAATTATAGAATGTTTAGGAGCGCGCATTTAATGTGTAAAATTAAAATCATTACAATTAGGCACGAGTTATTAGTGCATTTCACATGCTAATGTGACGTTAAACTTGGTAAATTGCAATAATCTTTAATGTTGAGACTTTCAAAATTCCCTAGGCGTATAGTATGTCGCATCCCTTTTTAAGGCCATCACTTAGCTTTTCAACACACACTTTTTAAAACAATCTAAGATCGAAGTTATGGCTGGAAACAAGAAAAGGTGCATTTCATCAAAGAAGAAGCGTTCAAAGTAAGTACTACTAATTAAACTTTTGTACACGTAAACATTCAAAGTTTGTAAAGATGTTATGTACGTGTACATGTTGACTTGTTTTTTTTTTCTTTCTAGTAGAAGTTAGTTAATCCATAATAATTTTGGTGTATTAAGCTTTTATGAATTTATAAAAATGGTTATCAATTGGTAGCTAATTAGGTAATCAGTTATGAAATTGTGTTAGAATGTTACATTATATACATCATATAATTAAGAATACCAAATTAAAAGGATAATCTGTAAATTTATCATCTAATGCTTATTTGATTTCAGGAAACCAGAGAAGGTATTTAACATTGAAGAGTGGTATGAGTCGTGGAGGTCTTGAAGAAACAAGGCAAGACGCAAAGCAAGTTTGCTTCAAATTAAGAAAGATGAGAAGGAATACAAGCGATCAAAGCCGTGGGTTGGTTCAGTGAAAGAGGATGCGGCTGATTTTAGATTTTTGAGTGAGGAAGAGAGATTCGACTCCATTGACTATGATAATGTGCATTTGTCGTTTGATCCGGAGAAATCTCCGAAATTTAATTGTTAAACTTTTTATATGTATAAACCGCTTTATTTTACTTTTGTTATATATGGATACTAATGTTTTGTTTTTGGTTTATTATATATGAATTTTAACTTTCTTGCTTCATTAAAGCTTGATTAATCTTGATTTTTCATCTATTCATTAAGCTTGATTTATTCCTAGCAACATTAATTTATGCCTAGCAGCATTAACTTATGCCTACCAACATTAATTTTGAATGTGTTGCACAAATTTTGAATTTTTGTTACACTTAAATATCACATTTTGCTATAAATAATAGTTACATAAATATCACAATGTGACTATTTTGAATGTATTGCACATATAATACCCTTATATAGTGGCAATAAATATAATTTAGATACACATTTGTAATATGGTGTGACTATTGTAAAGCCTATAGTCACATGATCATGCTACAATTAAATGTGACTATACACATTAGGTTGTGGCAAGCAAACACACACTAAACTTTAGACACACATATTTACTTACGTGACCATATGTATCGAATTTTCGTTACACTTAATCATGTTTCTATGGTTTCGTGTGACCATATATGACATTTGGTCACACTCTTCAAGTGTGTGACATATATATTTGTCACTATTAAATGCATATCGTGACTAACGCTTCAAACTTACTTTTTAGTTGTCACACATTTCAAACGCTATGTGGCTAAATATTCAGCAAAGAATAGCAGTCACGTTTAAATAATGTGTGACAATCTTGACTATATAATTTAGTCACATACACAATTACTTCATGTGACCATATATCTATTTTGGTCACACTCTTCAATTGTGTGACATATATTTGTCACATATGTATATTTGTAGTGTGACTAATGCTTGAAGCTGATTTGTATCGGCCACACGTCCCAAATTAAACGTGACTAAATGATCAAAAAATATTTACCAGCTACCCTCTAGTCACATAAATACACAAATGTGTGACATGTATCTTCCAAAATGGTCACACAAGTCGGATCGAGTGTGGCTGTTTATTTTATTTTCATACATTTAGACACGTAAATATGTTACAGTGTGACCGTTTGAAATCGACCATGTGTGACGAAAGGCCATTTTTGTACCAGTGAGAGGTAGAAGCTTATAGAGTTGCAGAAGATCATACACAGCCCCACGAATGGTATTAAGGAATATAACCCATCATCCACATAATTGTAACAAACTAATCAATTAATGAAAGATATCTAGGGAGTAGTGAAATATAAGTAAACACGTTTCTCTCCATATAAGGTTTTTCTCACATTTTATTTTCTTGTTATTTTATTTTTATTGCATTTGTAGTTATTTGGGTTAGTTGGCTAGCAACAAATTCCGCCCACTCTTCCAATACCCGATATTTTTACTTGCTTTCTATAAAACATAAAAATACAAAAATGTGGAAAACTAGAAGGGGGGTTGAATAGTTTTACATCTTTTTAATTTGTTATAAAAGATTGTTAGAAAGTTTTCTTAGTTTTCAAATATTTAGATTCGATGCTATATGAAATCAAGTCATGCACAATATGAACAACACTAAATATGTACTATAAAGCAATAATAATGTAAGTAAAGAAATAGATGAGAGTTGGAAAGATCGAACCGCGAGACAAGAGATTTATAGTGGTTCGGCTACAAGGTCACCTTCCTTGCCCTACTCCACTCCCCGAGCACCTAACTCGAAAGTTTTCTTCACTATGTCAACAAGCTCCCTTATGGCGGAGAAAACCTTACACACCAATTTACACACCACAACTATGTCACAACTTATTCACACCTTCTACACAACTATTTCACACCTATTCACTACTTAATCACACCACTTCTTCACACCTATCTTCTACACACCAATCTTCTTCACAACTATCTTCTACTTCACAACTAGCAACTAACCAATCACACTATATATATATATATATATATATATATATATATATATATATATATATATATATATATATATATATATATATATATATATCTAAACTATCTTCTAACAAATATTCACAACTAATCACACCATGAGATGAGTATAATGATGCTGCTCTAACAACTTAGATGTGGAAATCACAACAAGTTGTAATACTTCTTGTCTTGAGGGATAGAAGTATTCTTCTCTTGCACTTGATAGGATGATCTTTGGATCACTTTGAAACAAAGATTTAAAAATGTATGATCAAAGGATTTAGAGATTGGAAATGGAGATCTAGAACATAAAGTTTAGGATTGCAAAAGGTGAGAAAAATTCCAGATTTAAGGTGGTATTTATAGGCAACAAATTCTAACAGAGGAGCGTGGCCGGTCCCCTTAAATCAAGGCCGGCCCCCTTAAAATTAAGGGGACCGCCCCATATAATTAAGGGGGCCACCCAGCTGTAACGGCCATAATTTTTGTTTTTTAGTGGGGAAAGTTTATTTGGTGAAAAACTAACTGATTTTGGTTAAAAATTTGAATTCATATATTTAGTATGAATAAAACATTTTTCTTTATTACCAAAAGTGTTTTTCAAAAATATATAATATGTTTATATAAATAAATAAACTTTGTAATACTTAATTAAATTTCCCTTTGATCATAAATTGCACTAAACACTTTGTTTATTCATACCTTAAATGATTTGGATGTATAGAGAAAATGTTAATCACTAAGTACTTGTTTAAGTCACAAGTTTTAGTTTTATGAGTTTATATTTTGTAATAATCAAAACATAGAGATATTGATAATATGTTAATAATGTTTTTTGGCATTATTTATGTCAACAATCTCCCCCTTTTTAATTATTACAAAACCTTAAACTCAATAACTCTAAAATTTGTTTTTAGACAAGGATTATAGAGTTTGCATTTCTCTTCTCCCCCTTTTTGTAAAATCAAAAAGGTTAAGCCGAGTAAGCTTCGTGAGAGAAGTTTAAACGGGTAGAATGTTCTCCCTTGATGTATGCTCCCCCTCATTTGAGAGCACCAAGGAAATGAGCTATGGAAATCTTGGCTACACAAAATATTTGAAGAGAACAAGACACATATACATGCAAAGCAATAATTATGCAAATAAAAATAGATTCATTCAAGCATCAAAGAAATGATTAGCATTACAACATTCAATATGCTTAAAGCATATTGATTACAATAAAACAAAAGAAGAGACATAGTCCTATATTGCCTAGGAGAGCACTTGGACTTGCTTGCAACCCATGGTTGATTTGTTTATTTGCTTGAAGCAGAACATAAGCATAAAGCTTAGTTGTTAGATGGAGAGGCATATGGAGTGGGGTATGGAGCGGAAGAGGTGGATCTTACGATGTTGTATCGTGTTAAGGGTGGTATGGGATGAGGACGAGTAAGGTGATATTCAATCCAAGAAATATCTTCACTCAAGTAAAGAATTTGTTTTTGAAGGAAGATGCAACAAGGGCAATAGTGAGTGTGGTTTGTAACTTGATCCAAGTTGAGAGATTGAGGTAGGCAATTGTTGTAGGGTGATGATGGAGGTTGCCCTTTGTTACGTTGTGCAAGATGCATGGCATTGAGATCACTAAGATCATGGATTTGGGATATTTCATCACGGAACTTTTGCTTTTCCGTGGCAATGCGGAGAGAGTCATTGTGTTGATATGGATGAACTGGGTTTGTGTAGTTGGAATTGTAGTTGGATGGTTGATCAAACTTGTATGGATCATTATAAATGGTTGGAGGATGAGATGAGTGGTTTGGCATGAAGGAAGATGTTTGACCAATGTTGTATGGTTTGTAAATAGGATCAAATGAATGTCCTTGTGAATTTGGTGTAAAGTTTGGGAAGTAAGTGGTTGGAGGTGTTGAGTGATTTCCAACTTCATTGGTTATGATGGATTTGTTTCGAGGGCATTTTCTTCACCAAACGGGTTTTTCCGTCATCCTTGCAAACCTTGAGGCTTTTGGTTTTGGTTTGTTTGGAGAAGTCATGAAGGGATGAATGGAGAGTGTGGAAGATTGGGGATATTTATAGTGTAAGATTTATGTGTTTATGGATGGATGAAGTTTGTTTGGGAGATTAGGACAAAATATGTTGGTGAAAAATGGGAAATGTAGGTTGAAATGGGCTAAAAAGCATAAAAGATTCTGTAAATCCGTCCAGCAGATGTGTAACACCCCCAAAATACCGCAGCGGAAGACTGTGTCATAGGGGTGCTACTTCATAATACAAAGTACAAGGTATAGAAAACGAACTCTAAATGAGACGTTTTGAAAAGTTACCATTCGATTAATGAATTCAAAGTTACAAACATGAGATTCCAAAGTATGATACATAAATGTATACAAAGTTTTGAATGGTAAATGATAAAAGCGTAAGTCTTCAGAGTATGCAGCTTGACTCTAAGTTCCTCGCACTAGCTATCGCCTTACTAACCTGAGATAAACATGCTAAAGTGTCAACACAATGGTTGGTGAGTTCATAGAGTTTGTCTTAAAACAGTTGAAAAAGCCTCAAAAGAATGTTCACACAGCAAAGGCATTGAGAATCCACTCAGTTACAAGTCCCGCCATAAGAGACTTGTAACCTGTGTGTTCACAACCCACTGCTACAATATAGTATGATTAAGACATGTATAAGTTCATCAAAACAATTAAGCAATTAGTCGTGAGTCTACTCTTCATCTCCGAAGACCTCACGTTTATGATGTATCCAACATTCGCAAATGTTAGGATGTATCAATAGCCTCAATGGTCATCCAACAACTTAATTTGGAGCCACCGGAAGTCTCAATGGTCATCCAGCAACTTAATCTGGAGCCACTGGAAGTCTCACAATCAAGTATAATGCAATCATGTATATATGACATCAAGTATAATGCGATCAAGTATAATACAATCAAGTATAAAACAATCAAGTATAAAATAATCAAGTATAAATGTTTTGAGTATTTGTACAAGTAAGCAAGTAGTTGTGCATGTATCCCCCCCAAAGAGTTAAAACAAGTATGAAAAAGTAGGGGCTATGACTCACCTTAAGCTTATGTAATGAGAAATGAAAGTGGTAGTCGAATCGCAAAAGTCTCTAAGAGCAGCCTATAATAGAACGTTGTGACTTAGATTTGGAGTAACGTCTAAGAATACGAAGAATTGCCTATATATGTCTTGCATAATGTTCATGATGTAGTACTTAGTATATAGTGTAAGTCTTTGAATATAAATGGTTTATGAAACATGTATAGGTTGTATATCTCTTACTACCGTTCGGGCCGACATAATTCAGAAGTCATGGAGTAAACGTTCGAGGAGCCAGGACACTTTAATTCGTAAATCCACAACTCATCTCGACGGCTTACTTAATGAACTCCTCACATGAGGTTCCCTACTATTGTAGTATTTGATAACATATATATAAGTTTTGATCTTTAAAAGTTACATGGTCTTTAGCCGTGGCTTTGCCGTGACCTTGGTCATTGTTACCATGGTCTTGAGACTCAACCTTGGCTTTAGCCATGGTTGTGGTCTTGGCTTTAGGTCATTAGACCTCTTGGTCTTAGTAAATCATAACTATTATATAGTGACTTTGGTCTAAAAATGGGCTGTTAAGAATTTGAAGAAATTATCACTCGGAAAGCGTTTTCAGGGATCGAGCTTCTTTGTGCCTGAACGAAAACGTCGTCCCGGACAACTTTCATGTTTTAACTTTTTGATGAATCGGACCAGAAGGGTGACTTTCAAATTGGCAGAATGCAAAACAGTAGGTTATAGGCAGTTTCGGCGTTTTGGTGTCGCTAACTTCTTATGGCCATAACTTTTGACCCATGTACTCGTTTTGGGTGATTCAAATTGCTATATTTTCCTTTTGAAGTCCTATTTAACAGTATGTAAATGTCAAATATCATAGTTATACTATTTTGGTCGTGGTTCTCCATAAAAATCATTAGTTTGCTTGTTTACTTGTCATAAGTTAACATATGTATATCAATACTTGTTTTATCCATTTTTAAACATCATGAACATAATAACAAGAACATATATAGCATGAAAGGAACACAAAGAGCATGAAAATGATAATTAAGCAAGGAGTATGTTAGGGTTTGCTTACAACTTTTGGCTTTCTCTTAAGAAAGGAAGTCAAATATAGAACTAGGACACTAAACCTAATCTTGTAAACCCTTCACCATAACTCTTGTAACCTTTGCTAGCCTTGATCTAACCCTTGTGAAAACCATTTAACTTCAGCCCTAGTAACCTTGTGTAGCTCCTAATTCAACCATGGAATCACCAAACAAACTTAAGAACTAGGTAGAGAATACTAAGACCTTGAACTTTGTAGTGTAACTTGTATATTGAAGATCAAAGGATCATGGTGCTAGGTATTGAGGTTGTGGTGTTTTTGGTGATGAAGAAAGGAAGGGATTAGCTTGCTATTTATACTATGAATGTGGAGGTTAGGAAGCTTACTAGGAAATTACATAAACTTGGTGACAAAGTTGTAATTAAGTAAGATCTAATGGCTAAAGTCAAGATTTAACCACACATGGTGACTCCCCCCCCTCCTAAGTCGGTTTGCCAAGGATAAGGGTGACTAGATGAGTAGTCATGGTCTTTGGATGATAATATCCTAAGTATGTAGCTAGTTTTGACTCCGTAAATTGCTAACCGTAAGTTTTTAAGTCACGAAACGTAAAACCGGGTATCCTAAAAATATGAAACTTATAAATATGCTAGAACTTATCAATATACTCCATAATAAAATATAAAATAAGTGGTAGGATCTATCGGGTGCTAAAACCCTGCTAAAATCTGGAAACACGGGTCTAAAACGCGTAATTCGCGTAAAACGCTGAACTGAAAAACGTACAATTCCGAAACTTTTGGAATTGTCCTAAAATGAGAGAAAATCATATTTCTATTGTTTATAATGTTTTATGGACATATCAAGATGCTGGAATGACGTTTAAACCTAAAAGTAAATCTCGGACACGGCTTTGTGATTTTTGCAGAAATGATCCGACGAGCGTCAAACTCTCGGATTATCGTTAAAATAGTTTAACTTACGAGAATATAAAATAAAAATTTCTGAGATGAATAGTGATAAGTGAATAGTAAAAAGTGAATAGTGAAATTTTCGGGAATAAAAGTTAACTTGAAATTGCGAATTGTTACAGTCTCTACCCCTTAAGGAGAACTTCGTCCCGAAGTTCAGTTGATGTTAACTACTTACGGTGTGTCTAAGAGAATTCGGGATCTCTAAAATAGTGGTGTTCACTCTGATTCGTCTAAGATTGTGGTTAAGGAGTTGTATCGGCTACATTTAAGCCCACTTATTTATAACACATTACTTACATAAAGAAGCGTCCAAATTTATGTAAGTAAGGTCTCATAAACTTATGGTTCGGTGATTTACAATTTCTTTATTTAACTGAAGAGGCGTCCCAATCCATTTAAATAAGGAGATTCTAAAACATCCTACTTAAGAATTTCCGACACAAAATCCGCCTTCTAAGGCCGATAGTAAGATAATCAAGTCATCAAATCCCTAAAGCTAAGCAATAATATTATTTAACTCAAATCTTGTGTCTCATCAAACAAGAACTATCACAAGATCAAGTTAAATAATTAGTTATTGCTGAGCTCCATGTTTTTAATGACTCAACTAATCTCTGGGGCTCCTTATAATACTAAAGTCACATCATCTAACAGCGCGGAACTAAGCAAACCTCTAACCAAAAAGCATATGTGTATGTATTGTGTGTAAGGCAAATAAAGAGGAAGGTCCCAACGTATATAGCAGTTATAGTCTAGGCACTAAATGCAACCTAGTTCTCTATAACCAAGGCTCTGGTACCAATCTGTAACACCCCCAAAATACCGCAGCGGAAGACTGTGTCATAGGGGTGCTACTTCATAATACAAAGTACAAGGTATAGAAAACGAACTCTAAATGAGACGTTTTGAAAAGTTACCATTCGATTAATGAATTCAAAGTTACAAACATGAGATTCCAAAGTATGATACATAAATGTATACAAAGTTTTGAATGGTAAATGATAAAAGCGTAAGTCTTCAGAGTATGCAGCTTGACTCTAAGTTCCTCGCACTAGCTATCGCCTTACTAACCTGAGATAAACATGCTAAAGTGTCAACACAATGGTTGGTGAGTTCATAGAGTTTGTCTTAAAACAGATGAAAAAGCCTCAAAAGAATGTTCACACAGCAAAGGCATTGAGAATCCACTCAGTTACAAGTCCCGCCATAAGAGACTTGTAACCTGTGTGTTCACAACCCACTGCTACAATATAGTATGATTAAGACATGTATAAGTTCATCAAAACAATTAAGCAATTAGTCGTGAGTCTACTCTTCATCTTCGAAGACCTCACGTTTATGATGTATCCAACATTCGCTAATGTTAGGATGTATCAATAGCGTCAATGGTCATCCAACAACTTAATTTGGAGCCACCGGAAGTCTCAATGGTCATCCAGCAACTTAATCTGGAGCCACTGGAAGTCTCACAATCAAATATAATGCAATCATGTATATATGACATCAAGTATAATGCGATCAAGTATAAGACAATCAAGTATAAATGTTTTGAGTATTTGTACAAGTAAGCAAGTAGTTGTGCATGTATCCCCCCCAAAGAGTTAAAACAAGTATGAAAAAGTAGGGGCTATGACTCACCTTAAGCTTATGTAATGAGAAATGAAAGTGGTAGTCGAATCGCGAAAGTCTCTAAGAGCAGCCTATAATAGAACGTTGCGACTTAGGTTTGGAGTAACGTCTAAGAATACGAAGAATTGCCTATATATGTCTTGCATAATGTTCATGATGTAGTACTTAGTATATAGTGTAAGTCTTTGAATATAAATGGTTTATGAAACATGTATAGGTTGTATATCTCTTACTACCGTTCGGGCCGACATAATTCAAAAGTCATGGAGTAAACGTTCGAGGAGCCAGGACACTTAAATTCGTAAATCCACAACTCATCTCGACGGCTTACTTAATGAACTCCTCACATGAGGTTCCCTACTATTGTAGTATTTGATAACATATATATAAGTTTTGATCTTTAAAAGTTACATGGTCTTTAGCCGTGGCTTTGCCGTGACCTTGGTCATTGTTACCATGGTCTTGAGACTCAACCTTGGCTTTAGCCATGGTTGTGGTCTTGGCTTTAGGTCATTAGACCTCTTGGTCTTAGTAAATCATAACTATTATATAGTGACTATGGTCTAAAAATGGGCTGTTAAGAATTTGAAGAAATTATCACTCGGAAAGCGTTTTCAGGGATCGAGCTTCTTTGTTCCTGAACGAAAACGTCGTTCCGGACAACTTTCGTGTTTTAACTTTTTTATGAATCAGACCAGAAGGGTGACTTTCAAATTGGCAGAATGCAAAACAGTAGGTTATAGGCAGTTTCGGCGTTTTGGTGTCGCTAACTTCTTATGGCCATAACTTTTGACTCATGTACTCGTTTTAGGTGATTCAAATTGCTATATTTTCCTTTTGAAGTCCTCTTTAACAGTATGTAAATGTCAATTATCATAGTTTTACTATTTTGGTCGTGGTTCTCCATAAAAATCACTAGTTTGCTTGTTTACTTGTCATAAGTTAACATATGTATATCAATACTTGTTTTATCCATTTTTAAACATCATGAACATAATAACAAGAACATATATAGCATGAAAGGAACACAAAGAGCATGAAAATGATAATTAAGCAAGGAGTATGTTAGGGTTTGCTTACAACTTTTGGCTTTCTCTTAAGAAAGGAAGTCAAGTATAGAACTAGGACACTAAACCTAATCTTGTAAACCCTTCACCATAACTCTTGTAACCCTTGCTACCCTTGATCTAACCCTTGTGAAAACCATTTAACTTCAGCCCTAGTAACCTTGTGTAGCTCCTAATTCAACCATGGAATCACCAAACAAACTTAAGAACTAGGTAGAGAATACTAAGACCTTGAACTTTGTAGTGTAACTTGTATATTGAAGATCAAAGGATCATGGTGCTAGGTATTGAGGTTGTGGCGTTTTTGGTGATGAAGAAAGGAAGGGATTAGCTTGCTATTTATACTATGAATGAGGAGGTTAGGAAGCTTACTAGGAAATTACATAAACTTGGTGACAAAGTTGTAATTAAGTAAGATCTAATGGCTAAAGTCAAGATTTAACCACACATGGTGACTCCCCCCCCCCCTCCTAAGTCGGTTTACCAAGGATAAGGGTGACTAGATGAGTAGTCATGGTCTTTGGATGATAATATCCTAAGTATGTAGCTAGTTTTGACTCCGTAAATTGCTAACCGTAAGTTTTTAAGTCACGAAACGTAAAACCGGGTATCCTAAAAATATGAAACTTATAAATATGCTAGAACTTATCAATACACTCCATAAAAAAATATAAAATGAGTGGTAGGATCTATCGGGTGCTAAAACCCTGCTAAAAACTGGAAACACGGGTCTAAAACGCGTAATTCGCGTAAAACGCTGAACTGAAAAACGTACAATTTCGAAACTTTTGGAATTGTCCTAAAATGAGAGAAAATCATATTTCTATTGTTTATAATGTTTTATGGACATATCGGGATGCTGGAATGACGTTTAAACCTAAAAGTAAATCTCGGACACGGCTTTGTGATTTTTGTAGAAATGATCCGACGAGCGTCAAACTCTCGGATTATTGTTAAAATAGTTTAACTTACGAGAATATGAAATAAAAATTTCTGAGATGAATAGTAAAAAGTGAATAGTGAAATTTTCAGGAATTAAAGTTAACCTGAAATTGCGAATTGTTACAAGATGGTCGGTCCCCTTAATTAGGGGGCTGTCCCCTTAGAATTAAGGGGGCACCCATCTGATGGTTCCCAGATTGCCAGAAAAGGGTTTTTGGCAAAAAATTTGTAGAAAGGTTGTGTTTTTGGATTTGGATTCAAGCAAGTTCAATTCCTTTAGGCAATATAGTATCTAATCTAATCAAGATATAGCATGCATGCAAAAACACTTAAGCAAAAGAGCAAATAAACAACACATAATGAGCTAAAAGAAACAAATAAAGGCAAGAGCACTTAAACTTCCTAAGGCAACTATCTTAGATCAAAGGCAAAGGCAACTAGTTAGTCAAAAATCTAGTGATGAAATAAGATGACAATGTTATGAGTGATTTTGTCCTAGTGTGTGCCTATATGCAACAAATGTGGAGTTGTGATTGTTTCGACTTCTAAATAAAAAATAATAATTTCTTAAGAAACAATCCAAAATCTCCTTGATTCGATTTTTGCTCGATCATGAATGTCAAAGATATATATTAGATTATATACCTTGACAATTTATGTGAGAGTTTATGCATGATTTTGGAAGAAAAATGTTTTTAGCATTAGTCAACAATGCAAGGAAAATGATGTTCATGTAATTCCTAGATGTGAGAATAATTAAAAAAAAAAATTGATTGGGTTTTACAAAAGAGTATATGCAAAGAAAATAATATTTCCCAATCTTTTAATTTTGTGCGAAATAGATTCCTAGACTCCGAAATGGAGAAGTGGAAGAAAAGTTAATCTTATGCAAAACTTAAAAGGAAAATTTTCTAAATGCAATAGAATTTAGTCAACTTGTTCCATCATTCCTAATCCTAAACGCAAGTGATTGAATAATTCACGCTTATGGGGTTTAGTGAATATATCCGCAATGTTATCTTCCGATGCAACTTTTTCTATAGATATGTTCCCTTTTTGTACATTATCTCTAAGAAAGTGGTGGCGCATTTCAATATGTTTAGTCCTAGAGTGTTGCACCGGATTTTTACTTAAATCTATCGCACCTTTGTTATCGCACATAATGGGAATGTTTTCTAACCTAATGCCATAGTCTATAAGAGCTTGTTTCATCCATAGTGCTTGTTGACATGCCTTTCCAGCGCTTACATATTCGGCTTCGGTGGTAGAAATAGCAAGAGTGGTTTGCTTCTTCGAAAACCAAGATGTTAGACAACATCCCATAAACGTGCAAATACCGCTAGTGCTTTTTCTATCTATCTAGTCTCCCGCAAGATCCGAATCTACATAGACGATGGTTTCTATGCCGGATCCCTTAGGATACCATAATCCTAAGTGTATAGTGCTTTTAATGTATCGGAAGATACGCTTAACCGCTTCTAGGTGAGAGGTTTTGGGATCCTCTTGAAAACGGGCACAAAGGCAAACACTAAACATGATATCGGGTCTACTTGCCGTCAAGTACAGTAAACTACCTATCATTCCTCTATACTTGGCGTTATCTACGGACTCACCTTCATCATCCTTTGTGAGTTTTGCTTCCGTAGACATGGGAGTTTTCAAGGGTTTTGAGTCTTCTAGGCAAATTTTCTTAAGCATTTCCTTAATGTACTTAGATTGGTTAAAGAATATTCCATCTTCTAGTTGTTTTATTTGTAATCCTAGGAAGAAGTTAAGTTCACCCATCATATTCATCTCAAACTCATCATGCATGATTATGGCAAATTCATCACACATGTCTTGACAAGTCGATCCAAATATAATGTCATCAACATATATTTGAACAATGATGAGATTTGGGTTGTTCCTTTTAGTGAAAAGAGTGTTATCTACCATTCCCATGGAATAATCATGTTTAATAAGGAAAGCTTTTAATCTATCATACCAAGCTTTGGGAGCTTGTTTCAGTCCATATAAAGCTTTCTTTAACTTATAAACATAATCAGGTTTTGCGAAGTCAATGAATCCTGGAGGTTGTGCCACATATACATCCTCATTGATAAAACCGTTAAGGAATGCACTTTTCACGTCCATTTGGAATAGCTTAAAATCTAGGGCGCATGCATAGGCAAGTAGTATCCTAATAGATTCTAGTCTAGCTACGGGGGCATAAGTTTCGTCATAATCAATTCCTTCTTGTTGATTATAACCTTGGTCAACTAACCTAGCTTTATTCCTAGTAACTACTCCATTTTCATCTAATTTATTCCTATATACCCATTTAGTTCCTATGATGGTCATATTCATTAGATTTGGGACTAATTCCCAAACACCATTTGCCTTAAATTGATTTAATTCTTCTTTCATAGCTATAACCCAACTTTCATCTTTTAAAGCCTCATTAATATTCTTAGGTTCTATTACTAAGAGGAAACAAAAGAAATTATATTTATCTTGAGCTTGTGACCTAAGGGTTCTTTGGTTAATATGTCCTATTATATTATCTAGTGGATGTGACCTAGATTCTTTAACATTTACAATTTCGTTATTTCCTAAGTTAATGTCTTCATTGTCATTTCCTATGGGTTTTGTTTTACTAACCTCAATAGCTTCTTCTTTAACTAAGTCATCATCTTCTAAAGGTAAAGTTTTAGGGGGTGGTGGTGTTTCATCAAATGTTACATTTAGTGATTCTTCTACTTTCATGGAGTGTTTGTTAAGTATTATATATGCTTTACTATTTTGTGAGTATCCTAAAAATATTCCTTCATATGATTTTGGATCAAACTTAGTGAGGTAATCCTTAGTGTTTAGAATATAGCATTTACTTCCAAATACCCTAAAGTAGCTTAAGTTTGGTTTTCTACGTCTTAGTAACTCATAAGGAGTTTTTCCTAGAATTCTCCTAATTGATACCCTATTAATAATATATGTTGAAGTATCTACGGCGTGACACCAAAATTTTTGTGGGATGGATTGTTCATTTAACATTGTTCTACTCATTTCTTGTAGTGACCTATTTTTTCTTTCTACTACGCCATTTGATTGAGGAGTACGAGGAGTAGAGAAATTGTGAGATATTCCATTTAAATAACAATATTTTCCGAATTGTACTTCATTGTCAAATTCCCTACCATGGTCCGTCCTAATGGCTACTATTGTGCATCATAATTTATTTTGAATCATTTTACTAAATATTTCGAAATTTTCAAAGGCTTGGGTCTTGTCACTTAAAAACCTAGTCCACGTGTATCGTGAGTAGTCATCTACTATTACTAAGGTGTATTTGTTTCCTCCATAGCTCCGCACAGCGGATGGACCAAAAAGATCCATATGTAATAATTCTAGGCACCTAGTAGTGGATACTATATTCTTAGCTTTGTGACTAGCATGAACTTGTTTTCCAATTTTACATGCATCACAAAGATGCTTGTCATATTTTAGATTAGGCAAATTTCTAACTAGTTCCTTAGAGGCCAAAAATTGTATTTGTTGCATGTTAGCATGTCCTAATCTCCTATGCCACAGTGTGGAGTTCTCGTCCTCAGGTTTTTAAGTGACCAATTTCTAACATATATGCCTCACTATTACGCTAACATCGTGAGTAGTCATCTACTCCACACCTAGTTTCATAACATATATGCCTCCTTTCCTAATTCCTCTACCTATAATTTTTCCATTCTTAACTATTACGCTATCCTCTTCGGTAAAGGTGACTCTAAATTTATTATCACATATTTTTCCTATACTAAGCAAGTTATATGTTAAATTATCTACATGCTCTACATTTTCAATAGTAAGTAAGTCTTGAGAAATCGTACCTTTGCCAATGATTTTTCCACGTAAGTCACTACCGAAAACAACGTTACCTCCAGTATATGCCTTGTATGTAGAGAATAGCTTGCGATTCCACGTCATGTGCCTCGAACATCCGCTATCCTTGATCCATTCGTTAGGCTCCAAGTCAATTCCTAAACATATTTCGTCGGTTCCTTTTGCCATAAAGCACTTTTCATCTCTTGGCTTTTCTACTTCTTCTTTGTTACTATCACTCCATGTTCCACTAACAAATGCGCCTTGATTTTCATAACCCGGCGGCTTTAGACATTCGTCAATGAGATGATTTGGACTTCCACATCTAAAGCACTTTCTTTTCCCGTAGTTGTCACTTCTATTTCTTTGGAAGGGTTTTCTTTCATCTCGTGATGATCTAGTGAATCTTCCTCGTCTCTTGAAGAATTTCTTGAATTCTCTTACGGCCATTTCATATTCTTCGTCTTCACTTTCGTCACTTGAATCATCATCATCACTAGGTTCCTTTTTGGCTTTTAGAGCAATGGATTTGGTTTGTTCTTTCTTGACTTTGACCGTTTCCGAATCTCTTCTTATAATTTCTTCATGGACCTTCAAGTTGCCAATAAGTTCATCTAGTGATAACGTCATCAAGTTCTTTGATTCTTCAATTGCCGTGACCTTAGCTCGCCATTTCGGATGCAATGCCCTAAGAAATTTCCTAACACAATTTTTACTAGAAAATGTCTCATCAAGTGCTTTTAAACTTGTGATAATAGTGTTAAATTTAGCAAAAGCATTATCAATTGATTCTTCTTCCGGAATCGTAAATTGTTCATATTGTTGTACAAGAAGATCTATTTTGTTATCTTTAACTAGACTATTACCTTGGTGAGTAATTAGTAAAGAATCCCAAATTTCTTTTGCGGTTTTACACATAAAAATTCTTTCATATTCTTTGCATGGTAACGCATTATAAATGACCATTTTAGCCTCATTATTTTTTGCTAGTTTCTTTTTCAAATCATCATTTTGTTTTTCAAAAGATACAATTTCATCCATTTTAGTTTCAACATTATATTGAATAGGGGGAAAATCACCAAAGGTAATAATATGCCAAAGATCAAGATCTTTTGATTTCACATAAGTTTCGAATCTATTTTTCCAATATAAAAATCCATCACCTTCAAATAGTGGTGGTCTTTGCATAGATTGCCCTTCTAAATATTTTAAAGATTCCATAGATCGTTACAAGTTTTAAAATACAATATATTTTAAAAAATCATGCTAGACGTGGCTCTTGATACCAATTGTGGAAAACTAGAGGGGGGGGGGTTGAATAGTTTTACGTCTTTTTAATTTGTTATAAAAGATTGTTAGAAAGTTTTCTTAGTTTTCAAATATTTAGATTCGATGCTATATGAAATCAAGTCATGCACAATATGATCAACACTAAATATGTACTATAAAGCAATAATAATGTAAGTAAAGAAATAGATGAGAGTTGGAAAGATCGAACCGCGAGACAAGAGATTTATAGTGGTTCGGCTACAAGGTCACCTTCCTTGCCCTACTCCACTCCCCGAGCACCTAACTCGAGAGCTTTCTTCACTATTTCAACAAGCTCCCTTATGGCGGAGAAAACCTTACACACCAATTTACACACCACAACTACGTCACAACTTATTCATACCTTCTACACAACTATTTCACACCTATTCACTACTTAATCACACCACTTCTTCACACCTATCTTCTACACACCAATCTTCTTCACAAATATATATATATATATATATATATATATATATATATATATATATATATATATATATATATATATATATATATATATATATATATATATATAACTAAACTATATTTTAACAAATATTCACAACTAATCACACAATGAGATGAATATAATGATGATGCTCTAACAACTTAGATGTGGGGATCACAACAAGTTGTAATACTTCTTGTCTTGAGGGATAGAAGTATTCTTCTCTTGCACTTGATAGGATGATCTTTGGATCACTTTGAAACAAAGATTTAAGAATGTATGATCAAAGGATTTAGAGATTGGAAATGGAGATCTAGAACAGAAAGTTTAGGAGTGCAAAAGGTGAGAAAAATTCCAGATTTAAGGTGCTATTTATTGGCAACAAATTCTGACAGAGGAGCGTGGCTGGTTCCCTTAAATCAGGGCCGGCCCCCTTAAAATTAAGGGGACCGCCCCTTATAATTAAAGGGGGCCGCCCAGCTGTAACGGCCAGAATTTTTGTTTTTTAGTGGGGAAAGTTTATTTGGTGAAAAACTAACTGATTTTGGTTAAAATTTTGAATTCATATATTTAGTATGAATAAAACATTTTTTTTTATTACCAAAATTGTTTTTCAAAAATATATAATATGTTTATATAAATAAATAAACTTTGTAATACTTAATTAAATTTCCCTTTGATCATAAATTGCACTAAACACTTTGTTTATTCATACCTTAAGTGATTTGGATGTAAAGAGAAAATGTTAATCACTAAGTACTTGTTTAAGTCACAAGTTTTAGTTTTATGAGTTTATATTTTGTAATAATCAAAACACAGAGATATTGATAATATGTTAATAATGTTTTTAGGCATTATTTATGTCAACAAAAAAGAATCATCCCTTACCTCTAGACCTAGTTAGATTATGTTTCAATCCTAACAAACACTATTCCCCAAGTAAAACGATCAATCCCCAGTACTTGCCACTACACTATACTACATCGGTCAGGTAAACTGCCTGGTGGGGATTGCAAGCTTCTCGAGATCCCTCGAGAGGTAAAACCTTTTGCAAGGTTGCAAAACTACGCATCAAGTTTTTGGCACCGCTGCCAGGGAATAGTTATTGCTTAGGTTGATATTTATTTTGATTAGGTCTACTCATTAGATTCTTATCAAGTGAGATTTTTAGTTTTCCTTTTATTAGCTTTCTCGTAGTCTATCTTTTCTTTGGGTCTTTGTTCGTAAAAACCTTTCCATTGACCCTTCCGTTAACCATTATGGAGAATGCGAATTCACCATACTACCGACCATGAAATGCATTCATCCCTAATGACATCTTGAAGTTCTTACAATATCAAGATGAACCCATATATGATGCATGGACTCGTTTTAAAAATTTACTCTGAATAGTCCCTCATCATAGTTTCGATTTATGGTCCCTAGCTAAAATCTTTTACGATTGTGTCTACCGATATGACCAAAGGTACATTGACGATTTTGCCAATGGGGACCTTAGGGAATTAAATGCTGAAGAAGCATGGGATGCCATAAATGATTTTGCCCAATATTATTATAGAGTAAACAACCAAACAAACAACTTCACAGATCAATTAACAACAAGTTTGAAGGAGCAAACAAGAAGTTTGTCTAGTGATAACTACTCAGGGATACCCAAGTGGATGTTGCCTAATATCATAGTACAAAACAAACACATAGGTAATCTAGATACAATGGAGGATGAGCTGGACAATTCAAGCCCACAAAGTACCCCACAAGTCCTACCATCATTTGAGGCACACACACCGCCCGTTGCTTACCTGGAAGAAGTAGAAGAGATTTAGGAATCCTGATGGAGGTAGAACCTTTAAACCAAACACAACTATAGGATATAGGTTTGAATACTTGTAGTCACAACCTTACTCTTAGTTCTAGGGAATTTCCTAGTGTTGATGAAACGGAACCTCAATCATTACACAACTTTCCATCGTTAGATTTACATCTAGGAGACAAAAGAGGAACCGACCCACTCATTAACCCATATTATCCGGGTAGTTTTAGGATGAAGGAAGCCATTCACTCACCCCCTACACCTCACGTGGCATATTTCCAACCTAAGGGTGTGTATCGCTACTCCCACCCACACTTAATCCTAAGTGTAGGGAAAACCTCCCCTATTTCTGTTAAATAAGGGTAGAGTCAGGCTTGTGACTCGAACAAAAACAAGCGCTTCTTGGGAGGCAACCCATGTTTTTAATTGTTTGATGTTTTTATTTTATTTTTTTGTGTAACAACCCACAAAACCTCATTACTATCATTCCCATTACAAATACCTATAGTAGGTATTTCATAGGCAAATTTTTGCTTATTATGTGCATTTATTACTTGGATGACTCACTAAACCTGTTCACGTACCCACACAAGCCAAATAACTCAACACTCACATTCTATAAACCCCTGGTATGTCAAGCATAAGATCAACACAACACCATAATAAGTAATCTACCAATCTAACACACTAAATATATCACAAAACCCTAATAAACCTTAACTAAACCCTAATTAGGTCTATGTGCTTACTAAACCCTATATGCTTAACTAAACTAGTTTGAAAGTGTCCATGTCACAACTCACCATTTCAGGTCATTTCCCAAACTTTAGAAAAATACTATTCATCAAACACTATTCATCAAAACACTATTCATCATTTTCGAGGTCAATTTGATATTCTGAGAAACATTTGAAAATCTTACTATTCACTGAACACTATTCATTTCCGAAAAAATTTTCACTAATCTCTTGCATTACTCATTTCATCGTAAATTTAGTTTACGGGTATTCAAATTCGCGTAACCGGATTGGTTTTGGTGCGAATTCATTTCATTATCAGTAAGGACATTGCATACGAACTAGAGACAGTCTGCATATCATCATAATAGCATTTTCATGTTATACCACTCTTAGGATTTTCAAATTTATATATTTGATATATTTAACGTTTTACGTATAATTATTTAAAAATAAACGTCAACACACGGTTAATAAACACGACGAATATATCTAAATATTCCCACCATGGTCCCGACATATTTTTATATCCATTATATCATCATAAAAGTTATAATATTCATTTACCCAGTAATTTGGAAATTTATTTTATTTATAACGTAAGTTTATAAATATTACGACGATTTTTGTGAAAACTAAACAATAATCACCCGAACACTCAATACTTGTACCCAACGTATTTTTCATATTTTTATGACTTTATTAAGTCCCGAATAAATTGTTAAAATTTATTCCTCGCAAACCCGGTACTCAACGATAACTAAAAACTAACTACGATTACCTAAATTTAACACCTAAAAACCTATACTTATACTACAAATCATCCACTAACTATCCTAAATAAATCAAAGTCCATATTATTGTTTATGAACCCTTTGAAAATCAGCCATGAACCCCCCCCCCCCCCCCCACCCCTTGACCTCATGCATTTATGTGTCCATATAATACAATATAAATTTCCCTAAATATCTATAAACACCTTTTACACATTTATACTTAGATCATAGAATCAAAAACTCATTTTCTCTTCCTCATCTTAAAACCCATGACCCATATTCATTCCAAGACCAAAATCCATTAATTTTTGAAGATCAAAGTATAAAAGTTATTCATTTCATCATTCTAATTAAGAGTTTTCAAATATAAACTCAAGAATCATAAGGTTTCTCATCATCTAATCACCTAATATTTCAAAGTAAGTTATCAAATTTATTTTCATGATTTTATCTAATTTATACTTGTATCATATGGTTTTCATGCTTAATTTCATGCAAAAGCTAGCTATACCACATTATTTTTGTTAACTTTTTGAACATACAAACCGTAGAATTTGATTTAGGTATTTCCTTGTTAAATTAACATGATTAGTGGTGATTAGGAACCCATGGCACCCTAAGAAGGTGTATGGTAGGATTAGAATAGCTTTGTGGTGTTTGCAAGAGAATTGGTGATGTTAGAAACTAATTTTGAACATGGAAAATGGATTTGTAACAAGTATATAAACCTACTGTCCCATTTTTGTAAACCCAGGAAATTCAGTAAACATAAAGTAAACATTGGCAAAATTTTTAGAAAATACTTTCAAAAATGAAGCCGTAGGCGAAAGAACGGATTAAAAAGAGTTTATAACGAAGAAGTTATGATTTTTGCAAGTTTATTGATGAAAAGTATTATTTTCTGAAAATGCATGTTGTTGGACGTTTTTCGTCATACAAAACGAGGCTTTAGATGTAACCCGGAGGAGCCAAGCTTTCCAAAATATATTACTACGTACTAAGACGTAACCATGGATATAAAGAACAAGTAAAACGGACTTATAGCGACAAAGATATTCACGTTTCAATATCGGCAAAACATATATTATTTTGACAGCTTTGTCAACTAGAAAAATAATAGTGTTACAACTACGTAGTAACTATAGATTTTCAAATATAATACCCAAGTACCCAAAATCATAACTAATGAAGTATTAGTGAGTCAAACATATTTTTATTACTACAAGACATTATTTCGAGGATTTCAACACTAACAATTATATATACGATATATATATATATATTTCAACTAGTTTTATTTTCTAGTTGCCTTATTTTCCTAAGTTTTGGAAAATGTATTATTTTTTATAACAACAAGTAATTTCTTTTGAGTAGAGTGGTATAGGAAGCATGTGCATGGACATTCACAATATCATTTCATGATCTAAAGTAGATCGTTCATCATTCATATTAGGTTGCGGCAGTTAATCGTTCATTGTTGTTCATTTCACTTCATCACAGAGTATCATCAGCTAGAGGTGAGTTTTCATAGCCCCGTTTTCAATTCAATATTTTGATTTCAAATCCCACGGGGGAATACATTGCATCAATCATTTTAGTACGAGCCCAAGTACCAAAACATATGTACATTGCTTAAGTTGCCATACCAACATGTTAAAGTCCCCTATTTATTATCATGGACCGTTAATTTGCTGATTAAGCGAGAGTGAGTGGATAGATCTATTGAGGGTGACGCCTCCATCCGTGGTAGTTATTACCAACAGTAAGTGGATGCATTTCATGTCTGACATTTTGGGAGTGTTCTGGTAAAACATTCAGGAGGGGCATATATTTCATCAGTCTAGCTTCGGGGTCATGAGCTTAAGGTCTATTATACTATTTTACGTGACTTTTGTTATGCACTTATACTTGTGGTGGCCGTACAACATTACATTTTATAAACCTATGGAATTCACCAACATTCGTGTTGACGTTTTAGCAATGCATTTCAGGTTATTAATGTAGCTCATGTGACATGCATTTGGACCTTCATGGAGTCGCGGAGTCGACGCATCTCACCATTATTTCATGCACTTATGTAAATGTTTGATCTAGCAGGACTTGTTTTCATAAACTTGCAACACCTTTTGGGGACCTCATATTGTAAACTCTGGATTATTTCAATGATCAAACGAAGTATTTTCCAAACGACACTTTAGGTTGTTCAATGTAACTGCAACTGTGATGCTATGACAGACACCCCCAGGCATTCCATTCTGCTGCAAGTCAGGTAAATTGGGGGTGTGACAGTCCAAGGCTTAAGTATGAGTTACCTTAGGAATATTAGGATACCTTAGGACTATTAGTCACTAGTACAACCCTTTAGAACTTAGGTACAAGTCCCTTAAGCACAAAACCATAACTAAGTCATAACTTTCTAGAATTAGGTCTAAACTATCCCAAAACTTCACCATAGGTTACCACCACATAGTGTAAGCCTCTTAGGACCTAGGATTAGTTATTAGACACTCATAGGACACTAATCTAAGCACTAAACCATAGAATAAATCCTAATATTCCACTAAACACAAATAGGTCATTTAGGTTACAAAACTAGGTCAAACCTTCCCAAATCTTTCCCATAAGCTACCATCACTTAGTATAAACCCCTTAGGACTGAGGATTAGTCACTAAACACTCTTAGGAACCTAACTTAGGCACTAAACCTTAGGTAAAATCCTAAAATCTCACTAAGTAAAACTAGGTCTAAACTTAACCTAAACTAATAAAACCTAAACACAAGCACCTCAACCTAGCACCCTAACACCTTAGTCATGCCTAAGAACACACCCTAGCACCTCTAAGAACCCACACAAGTAGGTGATGCACCTACTTGTGTTGGATCGATATACTCTGATCAAACTACTTTGTAGCTTGTAAGGTTTTAACAATCTTGAATAACTCAAAATAATTAATAATGAAACACTGATATTACTTTCTAAAGTATGCGGAATCTACTAACGCAAAGCTAAGAAGAACTTTGAATTATATTAAAACCAACTTAGAACATGCTTCTCTAAACACAGATTCCTAACAATCCCTAACTTATCTAATATTGTATCCTAGAAATCGTATTGTGAAACTCTAAAACTCATGCGTCTAATACCATCCTAAGGCTCCGTTTATAGGCACAAGGAAAACCTTAAGTCGGTTTACAATAATTACTTGAACGACAAGTAAACTATCCCTAACTAATTCTAGAATATTCTTATAATATTACATAACAATCCTTAAAACAATATTGCATATTAGTGCTTATTGTTAAAAGTACTTTGGATAATCTTCAATTCTCGAGCAGTACTTTGACCTTGAATAGCACTTTGACTATTGAGCAGTACTTTGACATAGCAGTACTTTGATCTTCCAGAAGTACTTTGATCTTCATATCCCAACAATCCTCCCCTAACTTGAATTCTACTTGCTTGATTTTAAGTTTCTTTGTTATCATTGATCTTCAACATCTTTATCTTCAAGGAAAATTGTATCTTTATCTCTTATCCGTCTTGTATGTCAAAGTGCTCTTTATCAGCTACAGATGATATCTTCACAGCAACTCAACAGTATTTTGACAAAGTGTACATCAAATCTTTAAAGTTTCATACTATTCTCATCACTTCCAGATGTGTAAACTTTTGTGAGAGGTGAATCATTGAATTTTTAATGGATTTTTATGTCTCTTTACCAAAGCCATTAACTCTGGAGTAGCCAATGTTTAGGTTAGAACAATCATGGTACATTGATAACCATATGATTTTTAGCAAATCATCAGCTATCAATAGATTTGATTAGTCTTTACCAAGAGCCGTTTGCTTTTGGACTAGTTAGTTCTTTGATTACAACCATGGTGAACTAATTACCATAAAATGGATTTTCCACAGCCTTTACCACAATCCATTTTCTTGTGGGCTAGTCAACTCTTCACTTTTACAGATATGGTGAGTTGAACACCAGAAAATTTTTAGTAAATTGTCAACTAAAAACGGATTTGATTATCACATCAGAGCCGTACCCTCATGATGAGTCAAACTCTTTCTTGTCTGTTAAACATGGTGAGTTGATTACCATTTGCTGTGTAGTACAAGTACTAACACCATGTATTGAAGCCCCAAAAAGAATGTTAGTTCTTGATTGTTGAACTTGACTTATAAAAATTCCACTGCTTCATTGTTGAACTTGAAGCCCCAAAAAGAATGTTAGTTCACCCATAGAACTCATTTGAAACTCTTTTTGCATAAGATCCTCAAATTCCTTCACCATGGACTGCTTTGTAGCTCCAAAAATAATATCTTCCACATACACTTGGACAAGCATGATTTCTTTTTATCTCTTTTGATAAACAAGGTCTTGTCAATAGCCCCTCTCTTGTAACCATGTTGCAATAGAAAAGTGGAGAGTCTTTCATACCATGCTCTAGGAGCTTGATGAAGGCCATACAGAGCCTTAATAACCTTGTAGACTTTGTTTGGATGTGCAGGATCTTCAAAACCAGGAGGTTGTTTAACATAAACTTCCTCTGTGATAGTGCCATCTAGAAAAGCACTTTTAACATCCATCTGATATTCAGGAAAGCCCATGTATGATGCAAAAGCCAAAAATTTCCTTATGGGTTCAATCCTTGCAACAGGAGCAAATACTTCATCATAGTCTACTCCTTCTTCTTGTCTATAACCTTGAGCCACTAACCTTGCTTTATTCTTGATGACATTCCCTCTTTCATCTCTTTTAACTCTGAAGACCCATTTTGTTCCAATTAGTCTCTTACCATCAGGTAAATCACATAGTACCCATACTTCTTGAAGTTTAAATTGTAAGAGTTCTTCTTGCATAACTTCAACCCAACTCTCCTTGGCTAATGCTTGTGCTACTGTCTAAGGTTCTTCTTGAGACAAAAAACAAGCAAATAAGCACAATTGCTGATTCTTGTGATTCACCCTGTTCTGCTTGTAAATAAGTATGTTGTTGAGAAAGATTCTTAGCCTTAGTTCTTGTCTCCTGAAGTAGAATGTCCAATAATTTTACTGACAGGATGATCTTTATGAATTCTTAGTATAGGAGTTGGTGAAACTTCAAGATTATCTTCCAAATTTGTGAAATCAAGGTCTTCATTGGAATCTGAAAAAATGCCTTCTTTCTCCAATTCATCATCAGTATCTTCTAAGGCATGCATGGTTGGATCAGTTAAATCATCAGTATTGATCCAATTGGAAGTATCTAAGACATTAGAAGTACTTTCAAATGGATCAGCAGTACTTTGAGGCAAAGTACTGTCAGTGCCTTTAACCTTCTTCCTTTCTGCTTCATAAGCTCTCCTTTGATCATCTTCATAGGACTTAGCAATAGTTTCTTGAAGAAGCATCCTATTAAGTTCATCTTGGATAGCTTGGTCTTCATCAGATACTATGGTCTTTGGTTGAACAGTACTTTGTGGATCAACAGTACTTTGAGGTTCAACAAACAGCATTCAAATGTGAAACCTTGAGTTGAACTTGATGTCTTGCACATAAACAAACAACAAAAGTAATGTCAGGTCTAGATGTAGTTAAATGCATTAGGCATCCAATCATAGACCTATATAGTTTGACATCAACATCTTCTCCATCTTCATCTTTTCCCAAAGGTTTGTTAGCATCAATAGGTGTGGATGCTGGCTTGACAGTGGTGAATTTGAATCTCTTAAGAATGTCTGGAACATACTTATCTTGACTTATAAAAATGCCACTGCTTGATTGTTGAACTTGAAGCCCCAAAAAGAATTTTAATCCACCCATTGAGCTCATTTGAAATTCTTTTTGCATAAGTTCTTCAAATTCCTTCACCATTGACTGCTTTGTAGCTCCAAAAATAATATCATCCACATACATTTGGACAAGCATGATATCCTTTTTATCTCTTTTGATAAACAAGGTTTTGTCAATAGCACCGCTCCTGTAACGATGTTGCAATAGAAAAGTGGAGAGTCTTTCATACCATGCTCTAGGGGCTTGATGAAAGCCATACAGAGCCTTAATAACCTTGTAGATTTTGTTTGGATGTACAGGATCTTCAAAACCAGTAGGTTGTTTAACATAAACTTCCTCTGTGATAGTGCCATATAGAAAAGCACTTTTAATATCCATCTGATATATAGGAAAGCCCATATATGATGCAAAAGCCAAAAACAGCCTTATAGCTTCAATCCTTGCCACTGGAGCAAATACTTCATCATAGTCTACCCCTTCTTCTTGTCTATATCCCTGAGCTACTAACCTTGCTTTATTCTTGATGACATTCCCTCTTTCATCTCTTTTAACTCTGAAGACCCATTTTGTTCCAATTAGTCTCTTTCCATCAGGTAACTCACATAATACCCATACTTCTTGAAGTTTGAATTGTAAGATTTCTTCTTGCATAGCTTCAACCCAAATCTCCTTGGCTAATGCTTTTTTTTACTATCTTAGGTTCTTTTTGAGACAAAAAGCAAGCAAATAAGCACAACTACTAATCCTTGTGATTCACCCTGTTCTGCTTGTAGATAAAGTTAAGTAAAGAAGCATGTTGTTGAGAAATATTCTTAGCTTTAGTTCTTGTGAGTACTCCTGAAGTAGAAGGTCCAATTATTTTACTGACATGATGATCTTTATGAATTCTTAGTGTAGGAGTTGATGAAACTTCAAGATTATCTTCCAAATTTGTGAAATCAAGATCTTCATTGGAATATGAGAAAATGCTTCTTTTTCCAATTCATCATCAGTATCTTCTAAGGCAGGCATGGTTGGACCAGTTAAATCATCAGCATTTAACCAATTTGAAGTATCTAAGACTTGAGAAGTACTTTCAAATGGATCAGCAGTACTTTGGGGCAAAGTACTGTAAGTACCTTTAGTCTTCTTCTTTTCTGCTTCATAAGCTCTCCTTTGATCATCTTCATAGGACTTAGCAATTGTTTCTTGAAGAAGCATCCTATTAAGTTCATCTTGAATAGCTTGGTCTTCATCAAATACTGTGTTCTTTGGTTGAACAGTACTTTGTGGATCAACAGTACCTTGAGGTGCAGCAGTACTTTTCTTCTCATCACTGGGTGCTTCATCAGAATCATCATCAGATCTTATATTGACTCCATGAACAATGTATTGTGATTCTTCTTCATTGTGAACAACTTGATTCTCTTCCCTTACAGGTACATAGTTCATGGATGAGGCCGTTAAATCAAGATCAAACATCCAATCAGGACCTTTACCTTTTTTATTTTCTTGTTCTTCTAGAAATTCAACATGATGACATTCTTAAACCTTCTTGGTAGCCTTGTTGTACACTCTGAATCCTTTGCTAATGGTACAATAACCCAATAAGTATCCTTCATCTGACTTACCATCAAATTTTCCCAAATTATCAGCAATATTCAAAATAGTCAGGGGACATCCAAAAGGTTTCATAAACTTAATGTTTGGTTTCTTTCCCATGAGTAACTCATAACGTGTCTTTAGCTGAGGTTTTGTTACTGATACTCTATTCAACACATAACAAGCAGCACTTACAGCTTCAGCCCAAGTTGGAAAAGGTAATTGGGAATCTGCAAGCATTGTCCTTGCTGCTTCTATCAAAGTTCTATTCTTCCTTTCTGAAACTCCATTATGCTGAGGAGTTCTGCCAATACTAAACTCTCTCTTAATTCCTTTCTTGGCACAAAATTCATCCATTAGCTGATTCTTGAATTCAGTCCCATTATAACATCTAATGGATCTAACCTTGAGTCTTAACTGATTTTCAAGTGCTATTATAAGATCATGAATAGCATCAAAGGTTTCATCTTTAAATCCCAAGAAAAAGACCCAGCTAAATCTGCTACAGTCATCTGTTATAACCAAACAGTATTTTTTCTTGTTTAAACTAACAACAGAAACAGGTCCAAACAGATCTATATAAAGCAATTCCAAAGGTTCTGTAATGGTTCTGTCTTCAATCTTTTTACATGAAGCCTTGTGTTGTTTACCCTTCTTGCAAGCCAGACATGAGTGATCATTTTTGAATGTTTTAGAAGGTAAACCTCTAACTAAATTTCCTTTGACCAACTTGTTGATATTCTTGAAATTTACATGCCCTAATCTTTTGTGCCATTGATGTGCTTCTTCCATTGTTGCCCTTGCAATTAAACATGTTGCTCTTGCAGTAGAATTTATATTCTTCAAGTCTATGCTATATACATCATTGGTTCTTGGTGACATCACCAAGTTTTCATCTTCTAATTTAGATTCAGGGGAGAGAATAAGACATTCTGTGTCAATAAATAACACAGGATATTTCTTGTCACAGATCTGAGAAACTGACAAAAGGTGTCACAACTCGTAATTTCAGGTCATTTTTCAAACTTTGACAATTTACTATTCATCAGTTACTATTCACCGATTACTATTCATCACTTTACTATTCATCATTTTCAGAGTCAGTTTGAGATTCTGAGAAGTATTGCAAAATTTTACTATTCACTTGACACTATTCATTTTCGGAGGGAAAACACTATTCACATGCTTTGCTCATTTTATCGTAAATTAGTTTACGGGTATTTAAATTCGCGTAACCGGATCGGTTCAGGTGCGAATTCATTCATTATCAATAGGGACATTTCATACGGACTAGAAATAGTCTACATATAATCATAATAGCATTTCCATACTATACCACTCGTAGAATATTCAAATTATTATTTTTGGTATATTTAACATTTTACGTATATTTATTATTAAATAAACGTAACACGTGATTAATAAATATGACTAACATATCTGACAATCCCCACAATGGTTCTGATATATTTTTAAACCCCTTACAACATCACAAAGATTATAAAATTCGTTTACCCGGTATTTTGGAAATTTATTTAATTTATATCGTAAGTTTATTATAATTACGACAGTTTTCGTAGAAACTAAACAATAATCATCCAAACACCCAATACTTGTACCCAATATATTTTCACAACTTTTATGACTTTATTATGTCCCGATTAACTTCGTCATATTTTATTTCAACTTGGCACGATTTATTTTTAGTTAACTCGGTACCCGATAACACCTAACGGATACACAAAACAACTAAATTATCCCAAGCTTCCCTAATACTCATTCTTTTTCCACATGTGCCGCCCCCCTCCTTGACTTCACATTGACCATTTAATTACCAAATTTCCATCATGAGTAAAATATCTTCTAAGTGCAAAAGATCAATTTTTCTACTTCATTATCTCAAAGTTAAACTAGCAACTCATCTCCTCTTTTCTCTCTTGGGGGTGCTCGGCCATAGTATGATCCACAAGCCAAATCCATTGATTTTTCAAGATCAAGACATAAACAAGCTCCTTTAGTAATCCTTGTTAGGGGTTTGAAATAAAAACTCAAGGTTTATTAAGTTTTCATCTCCAAAGCTCACTAATCTTTCAAATTAAGTTGTCAAACTCTTTTTCATAATTTCTTCAAGTTATTTTCATGATTATATGATTTCCATACAAGATTTCATGCATATACTAGTTTATACCACTCTTTTTATACATACATATATATATATATATATATATATATATATATATATATATATATATATATATATATATATATATATATATATATACATATATATATATATATATATATATATATATATATATATATATATATATATATATATATATACATATATATATATACATATATATATATATATATATATATATATATATATATTTTATAAACTCTAGAAATGGAAACCCTTGTTAGATCTAATTGGTTAATGATATTTAAGAACCCATGACACCTTGAGAAGGTGTATGGTAGAAATAGACTAGATTTATGGTGATTGATATATATATATATATATATATATATATATATATATATATATATATATATATATTTTATAAACTCTAGAAATGGAAACCCTTGTTAGATCTAATTGGTTAATGATATTTAAGAACCCATGACACCTTGAGAAGGTGTATGGTAGAAATAGACTAGATTTATGGTGATTGGAAGTGATTTGGGTGGATTAGAAACTATTTTGGAACCCTATAATTGATTTTTAAACGTATATATTTACCTACTGTCCCGAATCGTCAAATCCAGAAAACTCAAGGGTTTCCGGGTAACTTTGGGCTAAAGATTTAGAAAATACTTTCAAAAACGAAGCCGTGGGCGAAAGAACGGATTAAAACGGGTTTATAACGAAGGAGATATGATTTTTGCAAGTTTAACGACGAAAACTATTATTTTCTAAAAATAGTAAGCTGTCACATGATTTTTATGGGAAAAATCGAGGCGTTAGACGTAACCTAGAGGAACTGAACTATCAAAAATATATTAGTATATGTTAATACGATTCCGGGGATATAAAGAACGTAGAAAACGAGCTTATAACTACCAAGATACAAGCATTTGAATTTTACACGATTTTAATATTTTCCTTCAGCCCAACACTTGAAAATTTTTCCAAAGTATTAACCATTTCGCCAAGTAACCAGGTTGAGAGCCATTTTCCTCATTGATAAACTCATTTCTGGAAAATTTACATCATTGACAAAAAGTTAGTTCACCTAGCCTAGTTTTCAAAACATCCAACCGTTTGTGAAAAGGATTTATAACAAATAACTTATGGTGTTCCAAACATTCCCGAAAACTGCCCAGAATCTGCCAAAACAGCCCAAATACCTCACTTCGCAGCCATTTCTCTTTATGATCGAGACCCGTATGGACAAACTTCAGTTCTATGACTTTTTAGATAAGGTGAAAATCTTCCTAAAACTACTGAGCTTCATTCCTAACTCTTAATATTCACTATTTCGCGACTAGTTTTGCGAGACCATTTTGTCACTAATAGAAATAATAAACTACGTACTAACTACTAAATTTTCTAGATATATTGTAAAGAGCTATATTTTAACCATTGAAGTACGTATGACCAAAGCTTATTTATACGAATAATTGACGTTATTTCAAAGTTTTCAAAGCGCGGAATTTAACACTAACATTCTATATACGATATATCTTAACTAGTTTTTCTTAGACTAGTTAAACTTATATTTTGCCCAAGTATGGAAAATACTTTACTTTGACAATAACTAGTATTTTTAAATTATGAGTGGTATAGGTATCATGTGCATGTATATTCATTTCATCATTTCATGATCTAAAGTAGATCATTATCATTCATATTAGGTTGGGGCTAGTGTTCGCGCCTTATTGTCCCGATCATTTTACCATCATTGTACCATCATATCAGGTGACTTTGCATAGCCCCGTTTTTAATTCAATATTTTGATTTCAAATCCCACGGGGGAGAATACATTGCATCACTTATTTTTGTACATGCCAACGTAGTTAAATTTTCATACATTGCTTAAGTTGCTATCATACCACATTAAGTCCCCTTTATATTATCATGGACCG
Source organism: Artemisia argyi (assembly GCA_030686995.1). Taxonomy (NCBI): domain Eukaryota; kingdom Viridiplantae; phylum Streptophyta; class Magnoliopsida; order Asterales; family Asteraceae; genus Artemisia; species Artemisia argyi. The sequence continues at coordinate 131,482,782 of CM060702.1, forward strand.
TTAATTTGCCTTTAAGCGAGAGTGAGTGAGTAGATCTATTGAGGGTGACTCCTCCGTTCGTGTTTGGGTTGCTCCAACGGGTACGAATGCATTTCACGTCTAACATTATTAGAGTGCTTGGTAACCACTCATTTGGGGCGAAATTCTTATTATGTCTAGCTTTGGGGTCATGAGCTTAAGAGCCAATGTAACTTCATTTTGACATCAAGTCACCTTACTTTCTACTTATGGCAATTGTACATACATTTTAACTTATAATTCAATGGAATTCACCAACTTTATGTTGACCGTTTTAGCGATGTATTTTCAGGTTGTTAAGGTAGTTCTTGCTGCATGCATTTGGATCTTCATGGAGTCGACGCGTCTCATTATATTTCTGCACTTATGAAACGTTTGATCTTGTTGAACTTATTTTACCTAAATTGGAAACATCTTTTGGGACCTTATTTGGTGAACTCTGAATATTTTAAATGATCAAACGACGTATTTTACAAACGACACTTTAGGTCGTTCAATGTAACTGTAACTGTGATGCTATGGACAGTCACGCCCCAGGTATTCCATTCCGCTGCCAAACAGGTATTTTGGGGGTGTGACAGATTGGCATCAGAGCTAAGGTTATAGCGAACTAGGATGTATCTTGGACCCTAGACTATAACCACATCATCATAGCATCTCATCATTTCATCATAAGTGCATATTTATTACACATGTCGTTTCATGCACACACGGTGCAAGCTATTTATACCCATACTTATATATATATATATATATATATATATATATATATATATATATATATATATATATATATATATATATATATATATATATATATATATATATATATATATAATTTTATTGACCTGGTTCACAAGTGACATGTCTTCAAATACCACCCTGTCATCCTTTCGTCGGATTCCGACATTGAAGACGCCTTGTCATCTTCCACTACCATTATACCACCAGTTGCACTTACACCATCATTAGCACCATTGATTTGTCATAGGAACATGGTTTTCCTATCATTCAGCCCATACATAGAATGCTGTTTGGTGGAGTATTTAGACTTAATCTTAATGGACCTATTAGGATGCTTATTGGAAGGAAGATAGTATGTTTTCTTTCTTTCACTAGTAAGGGCACTCACTACTCAGGTACTACCACTACCATCAGCTACTTATTACACTATTAGTCGTCCCATATTGTGTACTTCAGTTTTACCTCTTAGATGTCGCGAGATAGCGCGAAAGAGGGTAGTGTCCCATTCACTATTATCACCATCATCTCCTAACTCACCACTAGAATCTTATCATCAGCAACTTTGTTCTCATCATCTAAAGCACCACCAACACCATCACATCTCAGAGATCTTACACCCATATATGACAGGCCGCTTAAGAGGCAACCACTATTTGACATATCATTACCATCTACCACACGTTACACCACCTTATAGGTTTGAGGTTGGTGAGAGTTTGAGAGCCGCTACTGCTTGACAACCTACAACTCTTCATTGTTAGACGATGATCTCTAATTATTTGAGATTACCCACGAGTGTTTGGATGATACACTCTGAATAATACCACAAGCCTCACAGACACAATAAGAATTGCAACAAATCGCCCAAGGGTGGCATCTATCACAAGGACTCTATATTATCTTAGATATGATCGACTCATACCTCCATAACACAATAAACCAACAAGATGCTTTGAACGGTATTATACCATCATAATGGAACTCATCACAACTCTCCCTTCATTATCAAGTTTGATTACACCACATTCTAAGTCGATAATTACATCATTAGTCACTCTAGCATCACTCCACCGACCAATGTGGTCACATTAGTAGATTTGACATATGATTACAACTTTAGGAAGATGCGAGTAAGACAATAAGATTAATAAAGACGAAGGTGTCTTTACAATTAAATGGTCATGTTGACCAAGATAAAAGTGACTACCCTAGTTTTCGTGTTTCGGAGATAATAACAATTCAAGTAAGTCAAAGCCAAATAAAAGTTTTGTACAAATAGAAAGATTTCTTGAAAACCTTACGAAGTACGACAAATTATTGATTTTCAATGGCTGGATTAAAACTCATTTTTGTTTAAGCAACAATCTTCTTGAATTCCCTTTTTCCAAAGACATATATATATATATATATATATATATATATATATATATATATATATATATATATATATATATATATATATATATATATATATATATATATATATCGTGTTTATCAAAATACAAAATATTTCGTAGTTACATCTTTTACATAACTATATTCATTACAAACTTCAAATAAAGTCACTCCAAAATACATTTATGACCAAATTTCACAATGTTTCACTCAAATAAATGTTGTTAATTTTAAAAACCATATCTCCAAGAAGAAACACGCATAACTCATGAATGAATCTCGAAAGCAACCACTATACCTACTTACTATTTGACCTTAGATGCGAAAGAAACCCCTCTACCAGAGATTGCCAATATTGATACACCATGCCTTAACACTACTACTTCAAATTACGGCTTTTTCGCTCATTCCATATTATAAGACCCTCACGCTAGTATGAGCTCGTTGGATTAAAAGATCAAGGTGCAATTACTTAAAAAAATTTATATTCTTTTCGGAGATCGATATAGCTTAGTCACCTTGGGACAAGACCTCATTTTCATGAAAGGACATCGAGAAGTTTCACCTGACCATAAGGCATTTAGCTTGCATTCATGGAAAATCAAACATCATACGATTTGGTACCTACTTGACTCAGACCACCCGTAAAACAATTTTCATTCTTTATACGTTTTAGTCATGCCTAGAGGGCTTAAGCATTTGAACCTGCGAGCTTTACCTAGTATAAATTCTCGAATACTTCAAATCATTGGCACCAATTTCTGCCCTATATCCTTTGACACGTAGACTATCATCTTCAGTTGACTATAGATGCCTTAATGACATGTTCATCCTTCACGCTCTCAATATCACTACCATATTCTCGACCACTTCATAATCATAAACCACTGCCCTGTTATGAACTAAGATATTTACATTCTTTAAATAAGTGGATTAGTAGACTATTACCATTCCATAAGATTCACCTATGTATCCAATACACCATTCAACGAATTTTGTTTCAAGCTATTTTACTACTCTATGGGGAAATTGTTTTACAGAATTTCTAAAGTATGCTATTTTGTTAGCACTCTATAAATTGATTTTCTGTCATTACACCAAGTATTTACTATTATTACGCGAAACAATTTTCATGTTACTTGAAAGGAAATATCAGGATACCATTTTTAATAGCAATGCGTTGAACACCATCTAAAACTTTTGAGAAAAGTAATAATATTTTGACTAAATCAAGCATCGCATCATTAGTCCTCAATTATACATAGTATGATCACCTATGTATAATTCAGGAAGGATTATGCCATGAATTAAATAATTATTTTTTTAAAGTATTGCTAATAACAATCTTCATGTAAAAGCGTTTTAAACAAGTAAACTCTTTTATAAATGTCTCTTTCTGACAAACTTTCCCCTGGATACTTACCCCACCTGTCACTCACTTAGCCATTAAGTTGGACATTCCATTGACTTCTTTAGGAGAGACTTTGCTTATCAAGTACTAGTAGGATTCCTCGATACAAGAAAAGCAATAAAAGGATTATGGAACTACTAACCCAGACTAAGAAACTTCAAAACTCAACAACAATCCTAAGATACCACGAGACCATCAGAATCTCCATCTCTGACCTAGTTGTCAAATTTTATTATTCAAAGGTACTAGCTAGACTGAGCTACAGGATCGAGCACAATGTGAAGGTATGTTAAGCATCACTATAGAAATAAACCAAGCACCTATTTGAGACTGTAAAGCATTTCATTTAAACATGGCCTCATCTAAACGCAAATTTCCCTGCAACGAGTTTTCACCAAGGAAAATTGATTTGAATTAAGGATATCGATATAGATTTCCCTAAAGCGTTGTGTTCTCTAGATATTTTAGATAACCTCTTTTTCATACCAAGAAAGGAATCAGACCCGAACATATATTCTGCCAACATGATGATAATTTCAACGATAAACCATATCAGAACTTAAGATAGTTTCAATACCTATGCTTGTAGTTTTGCCTAAATAGCACCAATAGGCATTATCCAACCTCAGGAACTAAACGTTAGACATCTATGCATTTATGCGAACATTTCCTATCTTACAATTTTATCCTTGTTAGTGTTTTCACGTTTAAATGAAGTTGATTCAAAAATTGCGTTTACATAAATCACATACCTTGTATAAAATGATTTCTGAAATTCCTATTTTGAACAAGTACAATATATATATATATATATATATATATATATATATATATATATATATATATATATATATATATATATATATATATATATATATATATATATTTGGGTCAATATTTAGCAAAACCATCGTACAAAGAGAAAAATATAAACATCAAACTTTGGTAAACCGTCCTATTCACAACATGTTTGGAAACAGTTTCACATTTCATAACTACTGGATTTTAAATCATCAAGAAAGATATTACTTAATAAATTGTTTGGTCCATTTTTCTAAATTCGTCTATTCAGAAAAAGATTTCAACCAAAACTCAATCGCGAGACAAATTTCCAAAGCTAATCACCATACTACATCGCTTATGCATTTAGGATTTTGTGATTAGACAACAAAGAACCTTGGAATATTCGATGAAGGAAATTAGGAGGGACACCATAAATTAAGTACAGGCGTCAGTAATGGAGACCTAGCCCAATAGGCATAGAAAGACACATGTCTTAGCATCCGTTTGAACAAACACAAGGAATCAAAACCGCTACCCATATTCTATCTCATTCAGATAACGCCAAGATCGAAAGACATAACATTGTGGAATTAGTCACAAAATTTATTGTACCCATTTCAGTTATTCATAATAAAGGTAAACGAATCACCTCAGATTCCTATCTATCATTTTAAGATTTCCTCGGAACTCCATTTAGATGTAAACACCGCCTATCATCCTCCGACCGATGGTCAGAGCGAGAGAATTATTCAAACATAGGAAGGTATGCTTAGAGCATGAGTGATTGACTTTGGAAATGGTTGGACTAACCATTTGCCATAAATCAAATTCAGATGCAACCATAGTTATTGCGCGAGCATAGAGACTACACCATTTGAGGGACTCTATGGTCGATGTGCCAACATACATTGGCGAATCGAAATTTAGAAAAGCCCAACTCACTAGTTTAGTAGGCATTCATGAAATAACCAAAAATTTCTTACAAGTCAAGAACCAGTTACAAGTTCGATAAGTTGTAAACCATTAAAACCTCATGTTGGTAGGCAGAGTCATGTTGAAAGTTCTGCCTAGAAAAGGCATGATATCATTCAGAAAAAATTGGAAAGTTAAACCCGATATACACTGGACCATTTAATATTTCATACAGAGTAGACTGTGACACCCCGAAAATTTACAATGCAGCGGAATACTAATTTGGGTGTGATGAGTGCTCAAACACTCATCATTTTTGGTTTAATCTAAACTGCAAAACATACAAAAACACTCAGAAATGCATCAAAATACTAAAAATATTTCAAAATTGTGTTTTATATGTTTTAGATGCAAAATGAGCAAAAACAAATGAAAAACGCACAAAGTTTGCAAAATTGGCAGTTTCAGTCCCCCAACTTTCATAAAATTACAAAACTAGTCCCTGGATATTCAAAATATAGAAAATTATCACCAAAGGTCCTTTTACAATCATAAGTTGTCATATTTTGTCCTTTGGTGAAAAATTGGAAAAGTTTTGGAAAATTTACAAATTAGTCCCTGGAGTTACAGATTTTGGCAGATTCAGTCCCTGGTGGAATAATTTTCAAAGAAAAATCATTTTTGGTCCTTAAAAATCATAAATTATCAAAAGTGATCCTTGGGTGAGAATTTTGAGGAAATTACATGTTTAGTCCCCGAGGTTTGGAAATTTACAAAAATGGTCCCCGAGAATTTTGAAAAGTACAAAAATTGTAAAAATGGGTTTTGGATATTTAAGCTATGCATGAATGGTCCCTTGTGACTACTTTGGGAATAATACAATTTCAGTCCCTCATAGTTTTAAAATCTACACTTTTGGTCCTTGATGTTATTTAGTTAAAAACCAAATGGACCCCATTCTTATTTTAACCATAAACCAAACAAAACCAAAACCAAACCAGGCCTGATCCATGAGTCCACCCACAGCCCACTAACCAAAGCCCAATCTCCCAAACCATTTTAAATAATACCGGACAAACCCAAGTCAAACAAACACAACCCGTATCACTGTTCATCTCCCCCACACTTCCCTGGTTTCAAGCTTCCTTGCCCCCCCTCCTCACCAAACCTCACCTTTTCATTTAATGATATCACCAACTTCACCTTCCCCCTCCTACCATCATTAATTACTTTACCAAACCTGCCCAATTGCCCCAAATCTGTTTTTCCGCCAAAAAGTGTTCAAAGGCTTAGATCATCTAAAAGCCATCCAACGGCTCTAAAAGAAGTGGGAAAGTCAGAAATATCTTCCAGGACTATAAAAAGAAAAGAAAAGAGAAGAATAGGGTAGTAGTTAGTGTAGTTTAGTTTTAGTGTAATTTAGTTTTTATGTTTTACTTTAATTTCCAAACTCAGTTGTAATTTTAGCTAAACTCAATTGTGTTCAAGTTGTTTTGTATAATTTTAATCTCATTTGAAGTTAATGTCATATCTTGTCATTTAAATTCCAAGTTTGCAAATTTTTCATAAAAATATCAATTTACTCCTAAGTTACTTTAAGTTGTTGTCTCTGGATGGTTTAAGCTCATATTAGCTTATTTATAAGTTATCTCAAGTATTTGGATCATTAGAATCAGTTTTTACTCAATGTACTAAAAATCTAAAAAAATCCCTCAAAAATAGATCATACTTTGAAAATCAGTGGGGATTTGGATATGAGCAAAGAGCAGGGTGAATTGTGAATGGTTTAGAGTCTCAGGGAGACAGTAGGGTTCATTGAATATCTGTTTTTAGTTTTGGGCAATAGCTTCAATGTAAGTTTTCATCTCAGTCTCTAGTATTAGTTTTCATATGTTTTCCTTATAAGTTGTAATTGTTCTTTATAATTGGAATTTATTTTTATTTATGTTAATATGTGGATAGTGTAAGAGTTCTTGTAGGTTTAATGGTTTAAGTCTTGAGCTATCTGTGAATCCCTTTGAAAAAACCTTTACAGTCACCAATAAGGGGGTGTTTGGATTTGCAGTTTTGACCATTAAGTTCTGTGGTTTGTTTGTTATTTTTATCTTTGACTAGTTACATTACATATAGTTAGGTCAAAACAAGTTTCAATTCCAAGTCTTAAGTTGCCAAAGTCAAAAATCAACTCCACTTTCCCTTGACAGTTAACTGTCAAGGTTTTGAGTCCCAAAACCTTACCATTTTGTTTAAGATAGTACTTGTAACAATATTTAGCTTTCATGTATCCCTAAACATCAATTTCAGTTAGTTTAATCCATTAGAAATTGGCAAAAGTCAAAGTTCCTAGTTTTCTAAAAAAGTCAAATTTGCATTTCTTAGTTTTTTCCAAAAGTTGCCAGATTTAATGTGATTTTTCTGTTAGGAGTTAACCTTTGGAACTTGTTTCTTTTAATTGTCTACCACCTCATCTACAAGTTTCCATGGTCTGCTTATTTTTGTGATTTTATCTGTGAGCCCCACTTGGCCTGAAACACACTAGCAGGGCAAACCTCTGCTCTGTCTCAGCAGACACACCACCACCACCACCACTTGGTGGTGGTTTTCTGATCAATTCAGTGGGCTCCAATGCACAAATCTTGTACCTTACAACCCCCCTCCTGGTAGGGATCATATTTTGACCATAGCTTTGACCTTGGACCCCCTGGGTCCCACCTAAATCAAGCCATTAACCTTGTCCCAGTTTCTGAGTTCTTATAAGTTTCCAAGTGCTTATTTTTAGCTTTTTGGCTTATTCAGTGGATCATACCTACATTTTCTTGTTTAAACATGTTTATCTAACTTGCTTGAATCAGATTTCACCATTGTGGGTCCCACTTTAAGCCATTTTAGCTTATTTTCTATTTTGGTCAACTAAAGTCAACTGTTGGCTTTTTGGCTTTCATTAGTGCTTATTTTTAGTTTCTAAAAAGTTTGTTTTTACAAACGTTTGCTATTTTTAGATGTAAAGTAGGTTTCTAAAAGAAAAATCCAGAAAATCAAAAGTAATTTTTAAGTGATAGTTTCTATTTAATTTTATGTAATTTTAATTTTCATTTTTATATTTTTATTAAGAACTTAGCTTTTTTATATTTTTCTTAATTTCCTCTTAAGTTAAAGTAGTTATAATAATTTTATCAGATTTTTATTTCATCATTTGGTATTTATTATATTTAATCTTAGTTTTATTAATTATTAATTAATAATTAGTTTAAAATAGCATAATTAGTTTTTATTAAGTAAAACTTAGTTTTTATATTTTTTATAGCTTTTATATAATGTAAAATAATTGTAGAAATTTTCTCCTAATTTTTACTGTTCATTTAGTATTTTTCTTAATTTAAAATAGTTTAATTAGGTAATTAGTATTCAATTAGTAATTAATTAATAGAAAAAGCACAAAAAGACAAAAATACTTATTTTTACTTTTAAAACTTATTTTTAGTTATTTTATAATTTTAGAAATTTTATTTTCACCTTTTTAGTATTTAAATAATATTGTATTATATTTAAGTTACTTAAATATTATTAATAAGTAATAATTAGTAATTAATTAATATTAAATAATTAACTAGTGTAAAATTTGATTTTAATTTTCTAGAATTTTTCTTTTACCTTTAGGTTTGTAAAAAAGTCATTTTCACCCCCTGGGGGTTTTCAGATTTCAATTTTTACGTTTTATCTCGTACGTTTACGTTTTATTTAAACGTAACGTACGTGTTTTTAAGTTTTAATCGTTTCTGGTTTTTCTTAGCTTCCCGTCTTATTCACATAGCTTATTTAAGCTATTTCATTGTAAATTCCTTAGTTTAATCAAACTCAAACCCCTTTTCATCCAAATTCACCCGATCACGAAACCGTTTTGTTAGCCATTCACACCTCGTCGGGACATAACGACCCGGGGAAACACTGTATTCCGCGGAGCATTGATCTAAGGAGTTTGACCTTGTTGACCATTGACTTGGTCAATTTAAGGTTGACTGTTTAGCATCAATCAACTTTTGGCGGTATTCGCTATTCTAGCGAATTTTATCACATTTTACTATATAATACCCCCGTTTTAGCCAAAATTTCAAAAATTTTAAAAATCTTTCACTGGTGCTTCAAAATTTTTATGGTAATCAGTCCGCCTTGTCTAAGCGACAAAAGGGATTGGCTAGTCCAGGAGCAAACAGCTCTTGGTAAATACATCTCAAATCCGTTTACGGCTTGCAATTTGCCCAAAATTGTATGGTTCATCAACTCCCCGAAAACAAATGAGTTGGCTAGCCCGCAAGATTATGGCTTGTGGTAAAGGCCGTGGAAAATCCATAATTGGTAATCAGCTCACCAAGATGTTGACTATTCCATCAAGAGCTGGCTAGTCTAGAAGCAAACGGCTTTTGGTAAAGACTACTCAAATCCTTTGACAGCCGGTGATTTGCTCAAAATCACGCGGTTATCAGGTGTGCCACAGTTCTTACACCTGGCTACTCCAGAAGTGATGGCTTTTGGTAAAGAGTTTTTCAAATCCATCAAGTTTTCAAAACAGTATTGCTAGGGACTAGCAATAGTTTAGTGTGGGGGATTGATGAGTGCTCAAACACTCATCATTTTTGGTTTAATCTGAACTGCAAAACATACAAAAACACTCAGAAATGCATCAAAATACTAAACACATTTCAAAATTGTGTTTTATATGTTTTAGATGCAAAATGAGCAAAAACAAATGAAAAACGCACAAAGTTTGCAAAATTGGCTGTTTCAGTCCCCCAACTTTTATAAAATTACAAAACTAGTACCTGGATATTCAAAATATAGAAAATTATCACCAAAGGTCCTTTTACAATCATAAGTTGTCATATTTTGTCCTTTGGTGAAAAATTGGAAAAGTTTTGGAAAATTTACAAATTAGTCCCTGGAGTTACAGATTTTGGCAGATTCAGTCCCTGGTGGAATAATTTTGAAAGAAAAATCATTTTTGGTCCTTAAAAATCATAAATTATCAAAAATGATCCTTGGGTGAGAATTTTGAGGAAATTACATGTTTAGTCCCCGAGGTTTGGAAATTTACAAAAATGGTCCCCGGGAATTTAGAAAAGTACAAAAATTGTAAAAATGGGTTTTGGATATTTAAGCTATGCATGAATGGTCCCTTGTGACTACTTTGGGAATAATACAATTTCAGTCCCTCATAGTTTTAAAATCTACACTTTTGGTCCTTGATGTTATTTAGTTAAAAACCAAATGGACCCCATTCTTATTTTAACCATAAACCAAACAAAACCAAAACCAAACCAGGCCTGATCCATGAGTCCACCCACAGCCCACTAACCAAAGCCCAATCTCCCAAACCGTTTTAAATAATACCGATCAAACCCAAGTCAAACAAACACAACCCGTATCACTGTTCATCTCCCCCACACTTCCCTGGTTTCAAGCTTCCGTGCCCCCCCCCCCCCCTCCTCACCAAACCTCACCTTTTCATTTAATGATATCACCAACTTCACCTTCCCCCTCCTACCATCATTAATTACTTCACCAAACCTGCCCAATTGCCCCAAATCTGTTTTCCGGCCAAAAAGTGTTCAAAGGCTGAGATCATCTAAAAGCCATCCAACGGCTCTAAAAGAAGTGGGAAAGTCAGAAATATCTTCCAGGACTATAAAAAGAAAAGAAAAGAGAAGAATAGGGTAGTAGTTAGTGTAGTTTAGTTTTAGTGTAATTTAGTTTTTATGTTTTACTTTAATTTCCAAACTCAGTTGTAATTTTAGCTAAACTCAATTGTGTTCAAGTTGTTTTGTATAATTTTAATCTCATTTGAAGTTAATGTCATATCTTGTCATTTAAATTCCAAATTTGCAAATTTTTCATAAAAATATCAATTTACTCCTAAGTTACTTTAAGTTGTTGTCTCTGGATGGTTTAAGCTCATATTAGCTTATTTAGAAGTTATCTCAAGTATTTGGATCATTAGAATCAGTTTTTACTCAATGTACTAAAAATCTAAAAAAATCCCTCAAAAATAGATCATACTTTGAAAATCAGTGGGGATTTGGATATGGAGCAAAGAGCAGGGTGAATTGTGAATGGTTTAGAGTCTCGGGGAGACAGTAGGGTTCATTGAGTATCTGTTTTTGGTTTTGGGCAATAGCTTCAATGTAAGTTTTCATCTCAGTCTCTAGTATTAGTTTTCATATGTTTTCCTTTTAAGTTGTAATTGTTCTTTATAGTTGGAATTTATGTTTATTTATGTTAATATGTGGATAGTGTAAGAGTTCTTGTAGGTTTAATGGTTTAAGTCTTGAGCTATCTGTGAATCCCTTTGAAAAAACCTTTACAGTCACCAATAAGGGGGTGTTTGGATTTGCAGTTTTGACCATTAAGTTCTGTGGTTTGTTTGTTATTTTTATCTTTGACTAGTTACATTACATATAGTTAGGTCAAAACAAGTTTCAATTCCAAGTCTTAAGTTGCCAAAGTCAAAAATCAACTCCATTTTCCCTTGACAGTTAACTGTCAAGGTTTTGAGTCCCAAAACCTTACCATTTTGTTTAAAGATAGTACTTGAAACAATATTTAGCTTTCATGTATCCCTAAACATCAATTTCAGTTAGTTTAATCCATTAGAAATTGGCAAAAGTCAAAGTTCCTAGTTTTCTGAAAAAGTCAAATTTGCATTTCTTAGTTTTTTCCAAAAGTTGCTAGATTTAATGTGATTTTTCTGTTAGGAGTTAACCTTTGGAACTTGTTTCTTTTAATTGTCTACCACCTCATCTACAAGTTTCCATGGTCTGCTTATTTTTGTGATTTATCTGTGGGCCCCACTTGGCCTGAAACACACTAGCAGGGCAAACCTCTGCTCTGTCTCAGCAGACACACCACCACCACCACCACTTGGTGGTGGTTTTCTGATCAATTCAGTGGGCCCCAATGCACAAATATTGTACCTTACAACCCACCTCCTGGTATGGATCATATTTTGACCATAGCTTTGACCTTGGACCCCCTAGGTCCCACCTAAATCAAGCCATTAACCTTGTCCCAGTTTCTGAGTTCTTATAAGTTTCCAAGTGCTTATTTTTAGCTTTTTGGCTTATTCAGTGGATCATACCTACATTTTCTTGTTTAAACATGTTTATCTAACTTGCTTGAATCAGATTTCACCATTGTGGGTCCCACTTTAAGCCATTTTAGCTTATTTTCCATTTTGGTCAACTAAAATCAACTGTTGGCTTTTTGGCTTTCATTAGTGCTTATTTTTAGTTTCTAAAAAGTTTGTTTTTACAAAAGTTTGCTATTTTTAGATGTAAAGTAGGTTTCTAAAAGAAAAATCCAGAAAATCAAAAGTAATTTTTAAGTGATAGTTTCTATTTAATTTTATGTAATTTTAATTTTCATTTTTATATTTTTATTAAGAACTTAGCTTTTTTATATTTTTCTTAATTTCCTCTTAAGTTAAAGTAGTTATAATAATTTTATCAGATTTTTATTTCATCATTTGGTATTTATTATATTTAATCTTAGTTTTATTAATTATTAATTAATAATTAGTTTAAAATAGCATAATTAGTTTTTATTAAGTAAAACTTAGTTTTTATATTTTTTATAGCTTTTATATAATGTAAAATAATTTTAGAAATTTTCTCATAATTTTTACTGTTCATTTAGTATTTTTCTTAATTTAAAATAGTTTAATTAGGTAATTAGTATTTAATTAGTAATTAATTAATAGAAAAAGCACAAAAAGACAAGAATACTTATTTTTACTTTTAAAACTTGTTTTTAGTTACTTTATAATTTTAGAAATTTTATTTTCACCTTTTTAGTATTTAAATAATATTGTATTATATTTAAGTTACTTAAATATTATTAATAAGTAATAATTAGTAATTAATTAATATTAAATAATTAAATAGTTTAAAATTTGATTTTAATTTCTAGAATTTTTCTTTTACCTTTAGGTTTGTAAAAAAGTCATTTTCACCCCCTGGGGGTTTTCAGATTTCAATTTTTACGTTTTATCTCGTACGTTTACGTTTTATTTAAACGTAACGTACGCGTTTTTAAGTTTTAATCGTTTCTGGTTTTTCTTAGGTTCCCGTCTTATTCACATAGCTTATTTAAGCTATTTCATTGTAAATTCCTTAGTTTAATCAAACTCAAACCCCTTTTCATCCAAATTCACCCGATCACGAAACCGTTTTGTTAGCCATTCACACCTCGTCGGGACATAACGACCCGGGGAAACACTGTATTCCGCGGAGCATTGATCTAAGGAGTTTGACCTTGTTGACCATTGGATTGGTCAATTTAAGGTTGACTGTTTAGCATCAGTCAACTTTTGGTGCCGCTGTCGGGGAGGTGTGCGCGCTATTCTAAACGGTTTTTGCTGATTAGTGCTTTTGGAATTCATTCCATTGTACATTTATCCATCTTTGTTCATATCTTTTCATAAAAAACCCAAAAATATTTTTTTCCTTACCCTCTATCCATTTGATTCTACCTTCTTATACCCATCTCATGTATAATTCTTATGGCGTCTCTCGGCTACACGTGTTTTCACTGTAAAAGTCCGATTGAGGACGGCTTTCGTTGTCTCCGGTGTATTTGTGAGAAATGTGGCAATAATTGTAGTAACAGATTTTGTGTTTTGTGCAATCTGTTCATAAGTCCAAATTCTCTCAATAATTCACCAAATTCTTCCAACTGCCCTTCACAGCCCGAGATACGTGCTATTAATGACAAACCGTCAAGAATTGATCCTAACCTTTCAGGGTTTACGGTTAAAATTTTGTCAAGCAAACGTACAGAGCTTAGGGCAGTGACTGAAAAGCACGACTTGCCCAATCTTCACGATTATCAAGAACCAAAACCCGAGACCATAACAGAAGTGGTGGAAATTGCTAGCTCTAAGAGCACACCACTTGTCCCACCTCCGGCTTTTATTCCTTGTGTTGGTTGTGGTGAGCCACTTTTTGGTTTGCCATGTCGTTGGTGTACATGTGTGCAATGTGGTAACGATATTCATAACGGGAGTTGTTTGTTTTGTGGGCCGAGTAATTCATTTGCTTATGACCCTAATCAAGACTCATTCAACGACTCTTCAAATTTTTCAGATTACCCATCACATTCATACGAGCAAGAATCATATTATCCACACTTCAATAATGCTTCGTATCAAGATACACCAGTCCAGACTCAACAATTTAGCTGTTGTGAGTACTGTGGTGGTTCCCACTACAGTTCTGATTGTCAATCGGGAAACACGCTTGTCTATGAGCAGTTTCCTGATTACAATTATGACTACAGCACACACGACTCACAGCCACATCAGTTTTACTGTTGTGAGTATTGTGGAGGTCCTCACACTAGCTCTGATTGTCAAACAGGGAATCCGTTTCCTTGTAACAATTACGACTATTCGTATTCAGACCCACCTCCACAATACCAGATATCCCAAGCAACTCCTCTTGTTACTGAGCAAGACATTTTAATAGAGACTCTTAATATATTGAAAGAGCTTAAGGAGGAGTTGGCTACTACATCGTTTCAAGATTCTCGTCAAAAATCCGTGGCAGAATTATTTGCCGAAGAACGAGAAGCTAGAAACGAAAAGAGCATGGAAGAATTGCTTGCTGAGCAAAGAGCGGCTAAAATACGTGCCAATCTTCGCTATGCTGCTCTTTATGATGACGATGATGACAGTGATGATGATGAAGATAACATTGTCATTATTCAAAACGATTCATCAGATTCGTCAGTTGTGATTCCTTCCTCGGAAAATCAGGGAGAAAAGACTATGATAGAATTACTAGCAGAAGAACATTTGAAATTTATAAAACCCCTGTCTGCTAGTCCTTCTCAACTCCCTCAGTCTGTTGTTATCACACCCGAAGTTCACACTCACTCTCTGATCATGGGGGATGAGCATCTTAGCACTGTTCCTAATAAGGAATCGGACGAATTAATAAAGTCTAGTGTTGAGATCCTTATCCCAATCCCAGGAGAGTCACAGGGAACTTTGGATGATATGTGTGATATTACTTCCCCCATTGAGTGTCCTAAAGATCAATTTGAGACTTTCTCAGATTATAGCGATGATTGTACATCTCATGGAGACATTGAGTATATCGAGGCATCACTGCCTCATTCTGATGTTGATCCTCTTCTTGAGGAGTTCACTGATGAACTTACTCACATCAATCCACTTTCCTTGGAAAGTGATGATGGTCTCCTTGACTTCCAAGCCGATCTGGGAGAAATTTAAAGTCTCCTATCTCATGATCCGTCACTCATTTCTGATCCCAGCAGTCCAACAGAGAATAATATTCACTTTGTTCCCGAAACATTCAATACCACTCTCACCAATCCTCTATTTGAATTCGGATCTGAATTCACTTTGATTTCTGATAATCCACTCTTTGATATTCAGAATGAGGATTGTGATGAGTCTATTCCGGAACATGAGTTCCCAGATTCACATCTTGTGAATGATTCTCTTCATGAGGAGTTCTCCGGTGAACTCGCTCATCAGTTTGATTGCCCGGGGGGAAATGCTCTCAATTATGAGAATTTGCAACATCCCACCTACCCTCCCGGGTTGTTTACGAGCTTACCTGTTGAAATCCAAACTCAGGCTATGGAGCCTCCTCTTGAGGAAGAAGATCAAATCATGATTTTCGTCATGGTTTTCTTCCTTTTCTTCACCTATACGGTGACTTCTTCTCTTCTTCACTCCTTCGGGAGTGAGGACACTATATTTAATCCCGGCATTTTCATGTATCATTATCTTGAGCCGGGCACTTATCTCATCGGTGTGGAACTTTCACGTGCTTCATATGTTTGTCCAAACATTTTGAATGAAAGTCCGATGGAGATCACTTCTTCCACATTCCCCAATGACAAATGAATTAGGGGTCGAGTCAAGCTAGCGACTCGGTAAACAAAAACAGTAGCACGCTTATAGGGATTTCACCCTAAGTATGGGGGAGTCCCCCATGCTATGGTTACAAGAGTGAAAATACAAAATGGTGTTTTCCACGCTTAGCTTGTAATGTTACCCTTTTACGTTCAAAATGTCGACCTAATATCCGGGATTTTGAATATTGAGGACAATATTCATGCTAAGTATGGGGGGTATTCGCTATTCTAGCGAATTTTATCACATTTTACTATATAATACCCGTTTTAGCCAAAATTTCAAAAATTTTAAAAATTTTTCACTGGTGCTTCAAAATTTTTATGGTAATCAGTCCGCCTTGTCTAAGCGACAAAAGGGATTGGCTAGTCCAGGAGCAAACGGCTCTTGGTAAAGACATCTCAAATCCGTTTACGGCTTGCAATTTGCCCAAAATTGTATGGTTCATCAACTCCCCGAAAACAAATGAGTTGGCTAGCCCGCAAGATTATGGCTTGTGGTAAAGGCCGTGGAAAATCCATAATTGGTAATCAGCTCACCAAGATGTTGACTATTCCATCAAGAGCTGGCTAGTCCAGAAGCAAACGGCTTTTGGTAAAGACTACTCAAATCCGTTGACAGCTGGTGGTTTGCTCAAAATCATGCGGTTATCAGGTGTGCCACAGTTCTTACACCTGGCTACTCCAGAAGTGATGGCTTTTGGTAAAGTGTTTTTCATATCCATCAAGTTTTCAAAACAGTATTGCTAGGGACTAGCAATAGTTTAGTGTGGGGGATTGATGAGTGCTCAAACACTCATCATTTTTGGTTTAATCTGAACTACAAAACATAGAAAAACACTCAGAAATGCATCAAAATACTAAAAATATTTCAAAATTGTGTTTTATATGTTTTAGATGCTAAATGAGCAAAAACAGATGAAAAACGCACAAAGTTTGCAAAATTGGCAGTTTTAGTCCCCCAACTTTCATAAAATTACAAAACTAGTCCCTGGATATTCAAAATATAGAAAATTATCACCAAAGGTCCTTTTACAATCATAAGTAGTCATATTTTGTCCTTTGGTGAAAAATTGGAAAAGTTTTGGAAAATTTACAAATTAGTCCCTGGAGTTACAGATTTTGGCAGATTCAGTCCCAGGTGGAATAATTTTGAAAGAAAAATCATTTTTGGTCCTTAAAAATCATAAATTATCAAAAATGATCCTTGGGTGAGAATTTTGAGGAAATTACATGTTTAGTCCCCGAGGTTTGGAAATTTACAAAAATGGTCCCCGGGAATTTTGAAAAGTACAAAAATTTTAAAAATGGGTTTTGGATATTTAAGCTATGCATGAATGGTCCCTTGTGACTACTTTGGGAATAATACAATTCCAGTCCCTCATAGTTTTAAAATCTACACTTTTTGTCCTTGATGTTATTTAGTTAAAAACAAAATGGACCCCATTCTTATTTTAACCATAAACCAAACAAAACCAAAACCAAACCAGGCCTGATCCATGATTCCACGCACAGCCCACTAACCAAAGCCCAATCTCCCAAACCGTTTTAAATAATACCGATCAAACCCAAGTCAAACAAACACAACCCGTATCACTGTTCATCTCCCCCACACTTCCCTGGTTTCAAGCTTCCTTGCCCCCCCCCCCCCTCCTCACCAAACCTCACCTTTTCATTTAATGATATCACCAACTTCACCTTCCCCCTCCTACCATCATTAATTACTTCACCAAACCTGCCCAATTGCCCCAAATCTGTTTTCCCGCCAAAAAGTGTTCAAAGGCTGAGATCATCTAAAAGCCATCCAACGGCTCTAAAAGAAGTGGGAAAGTCAAAAATATCTTCCAGGACTATAAAAAGAAAAGAAAAGAGAAGAATAGGGTAGTAGTTAGTGTAGTTTAGTTTTAGTGTAATTTAGTTTTTATGTTTTACTTTAATTTCCAAACTCAGTTGTAATTTTAGCTAAACTCAATTGTGTTCAAGTTGTTTTGTATAATTTTAATCTCATTTGAAGTTAATGTCATATCTTGTCATTTAAATTCCAAGTTTGCAAATTTTTCATAAAAATTTCAATTTACTCCTAAGTTACTTTAAGTTGTTGTCTCTGGATGGTTTAAGCTCATATTAGCTTATTTATAAGTTATCTCAAGTATTTGGATCATTAGAATCAGTTTTTACTCAATGTACTAAAAATCTAAAAAAATCCCTCAAAAATATATCATACTTTGAAAATCAGTGGGGATTTGGATATGAGCAAAGAGCAGGGTGAATTGTGAATGGTTTAGAGTCTCGGGGAGACAGTACGGTTCATTGAGTATCTGTTTTTGGTTTTGGGCAATAGCTTCAATGTAAGTTTTCATCTCAGTCTCTAGTATTAGTTTTCATATGTTTTCCTTTTAAGTTGTAATTGTTCTTTATAGTTGGAATTTATGTTTATTTATGTTAATATGCGGATAGTGTAAGAGTTCTTGTAGGTTTAATGGTTTAAGTCTTGAGCTATCTGTGAATCCCTTTGAAAAAACCTTTACAGTCACCAACAAGGGGGTGTTTGGATTTGCAGTTTTGACCATTAAGTTCTGTGGTTTGTTTGTTATTTTTATCTTTGACTAGTTACATTACATATAGTTATGTTGTCACACCCCCAATTTACCTGACTTGCAGCGGAATGGAATGCCTGAGGGTGTAACTGTCATAGCACCATAACAAGGAAATATTGAACGACCTAAAGTGTCGTTTTGAAAACACATCGTTTGACTTATTAAAACATTCAGAGTATAATACATAGGTCCCAAAAGTCATGAAAGGTTTACAGAAATAAGTTTAGACATGTCAAACGATAATTATACATAAGTGCATGAAAGTGTCAAAGTGAGACGCGTCATCCTAGGTCCTCACTAAAATGACTCCATGCATGCCATGAAGTTTATGCTCTTAGTTACCTGAAAATACATTGCGAAAACGGTCAACACGAATGTTGGTGAATAATCATAGGTTTGTAAATTAAATCGTATGTACATAAGCCACAAGTATAAAGTAAACCGACATAAATGTCAAAATGCTACATTGTCCCTTAAGCTCATGACCCCGAAGCTAGACTTTGTAATGCCCCAACAGAGTGTTTACCAGACACTCACTTGATAAGACATGAAATGCATTCGTCCCGTTGGAGCAACCCAAACACGAATGGAGGCGTCACCCTCAATAGATCTATTCACTCACTCTCGCTTAGTACTTGAAATTAACGGTCCATGATATTGAAAAGGGGACTTGTTATGATATGGTATAAAGGCAACTTAAGCAATGTATGGAATTTGTAATACTTGGGCATGTACGAAAGTAATTGATGCAATGTATTCTCCCCCGTGGGATTTGAAATCAAATAAGTAATTGAAAACGGGGCTATGAAAACTCACCTCAACTGATGATACTGCGATGATATGAAATGAACAACAATGATTGGTTAACTGCCGCAACCTAAAATGAATGATGAATGATCTCATTTAGATCACCAAATGATGTTATGAATGTCCATGCTCATGTTCCTATACCACTCTACTCTTTGGAAAAACACTTGTGTTATCAAAAATATATAATCCAAGAATTTGGAAAAATATTGCTATTAGAAAATATAATAAGCTAGTTGTAATATATATATATACTTATATATATATATCGTATGTTTCCATGTTAGTGTTGAAATACTCGGGTTGTAATCCTTGTAATATCGCCTCGAAATGATGAAAATATACTCGTAATAACTAATACTACATTAGTTATAAAGCTTGGTACTTAATATTACTTCTAGCTTATAAATGTACTTCGTAGTTTTTGTGTCACTTTTATTAAAAGCTGTCAAATATAAAATGGTTTTAGCCGATATTCAAACGTGAATATCTTTGTCGTTACTTGTCCGTTTTACTTGTTCTTTATGTCCACGGTTACGTCTTAGTATGTAGTAATATATTTTGAAAAGCTCGGCTCCTCCGGGTTACGTCTAAAGTCTCTTTTTGTACAATGAAAAACGTCCAACAGCAAACAAATTTCCAGAAAATACTTTTCGTCAACAATCTTGCAAAAATCATAACTTCTTCGTTATAAGCTCTTTTTAATCCGTTCTTTCGCCTACGGATTCGTTTTTGAAAGTATTTTCTAAAAATTTTGCCAAAGTTTCCTTGGTGTTTACTGATTTTCCAGGTTTTTACAAAACGGGACAGCATGTCTAAAATAGGTTCCAAATCATGTTTTCAAGGTTTAAAACTAATTTCTACCATCACCAAACCTCTTGTAATCACCACATAGCTAATCTAAACCTACCATACACCTTCTTAGGGTGCCATGGACTCCTAACCAAGTTATTATAGCAAGGGGATTCATAACTAAAAAGTTAGGGTTTGTATGTTTCATTTTAGACAAAATAAAGGGTGGTATAGCTAGTTGTACATGGTTTTTAGCATGATACTCATGAAATACATGTAAATATAAGATGATCCATGTAAAAATAAATTTGATAACTTACTTGATAAAATGAGATGATTAGATGATGATTATGCTTGGATTTCTTGTGTTTTTCTTGATTGATTCTTGATTAGACAAGTAAAAGGAACAAGTTTGGTGTTATAACTTATGAAAAATGATCACTTGATCTTATTATGGTGGTTTGGTCGTGGGTTTGAAGAGAGGATGGAAGAGATAAGATGAATTTTGATCTTTCCTAAAAGTGTAGATAATGATTCTAGGTTTTTGATTAAGTATAAGTTTAGAGGTTTATAGTTTTTATATTAAGAAATCAATGCTTGAGGTTAAGGGGTGTCTCATGGGCCGGTTTTCAAAGGGTAGAAGGGGGGGGGGGGTAGGGTGCTTGTGATTTAATTAGAAAACTTGTAAGAATTATGCACTAGTTTGTGTTATTCGTTAAAATCGGGTAACGGTTTTAATAGAAATAAATGTTCACGAAGTTAACCGGGATGAAATAAAGTCATAATAATGTTGAAAACATATTAAAAATATGTTGGGTACATTTACTGAGTGATCGGGTGATTATTGTTTAGTTTTCACGAAAACCGTCGTTATATTCATACGCGTACGTTATAAATAAAATAAATTTCCAAAATACTGGGTAACTGAATGTTATAACTTTTATGATGTTAAAATGGATATAAAAATATGTCGGGACCATTGTGGGAATATTTAGATATATTCGTCGTGTATAAACCGGGTGTTAACGTTTACTATAAATACTTATACGTAAAAACGTTAAATGTATCAAATATATAAATTTGAAAATCCTGAGAGTGGTATAACATGAAAATGTTGTTATGATGATATGCAGACTATCTCCAGTCCGTATGCAGTGTTAAGGACACTAATGAAATGAATTCGCACTTAAACCAATCCGGTTACGCGAATTTGAATACCCGTAAACTAAATTTACGATGAAATGAGTAATGCACGTGAATGATGAAATATTTTCCGGAAATGAATAGTGTTCAGTGAATAGTAAATTTCCCAAATGGTTCTCAGAATATCAGATTGACCTCGAAAATGATGAATAGTAATTCGATGAATAGTGTTTTGATGAATAGTGATTTATGAATAGTAAAAAGTCGAAGTTTGGGAAAATGACCTGAAACGGTAAATGACCTGAAATGGTGAGTTGTGACATCCGCCCACCCAAATAGGAATTCAGTCCCTGAATTCAGCTAGTGTTGGTCTCGGTAATAGGTTTGGTGAAAAGGTGTGGATACTTGCGTTGCATTTGGTCCTCTCGTTCCTAAGTAAACTCGGTTCCTCTTCGAGAATTCTAGCGAACCTTAACGATCGGAATTCTACTATGCTTTAACTGTTTGACCTCTCGGTCCATGGTTTCAACTGGTTTCTCCACAAAGTTAAGTTTGTCATCTAACTGAATCTCTTCTAATGGTATAACGGATGACTCATTTGAAAGGCATTTCTTAAGGTTTGAGACATCTAATCCATACTGATAACAATGTCAAAACTTCCAAGTTCTACGGGCATAAGGTCTATATTGTATGGGTGATTTAGGAAATTGATGGTGCAACCACGGATAACGGTGTTGGTGTTAACTAAAGACCTATCGGCTAATTCAACAATATAGGGAATGTCTAAAGTAGTTGGTTCTATGTTAAGTAAAGGTGCAAATGCAATAGAAACAAAACTTCTATCCGCTCCTAAATCAAATAAAATGGATGCATAATGATTATTAACGAGGAACGTACCCGCAACAACATTCGGGTCCTCACGGGCATCTTCTCCTCCCATAACATAAGCCCTTCCTCGAGCTACTCCTCCTTGATTTCCAGCTCCTTGATTCTTCCTCTTTGGGCACTCACTCCTATAGTGTCCAATTTCTCCACAGTCGAAACATGTTACTGGTGGTTTCTGATTTCCACCCAAGTTTGGATTCCAGCAATCCCTGGTGTAGTGACCAGCCTTCTTGCAGTTGCCACATATATCTGGGCAACGTCCTGGGTTATGGTGTTTCTGACACTTATTACACTTGGGTAGATTTCCAGCATACCCTCTCCCTTTAGTAGGTCCTGCAGCATAGGCCCTTGCCACTTCTTGCCTCTTAGGTGCTGGTTGGATGGCATTTCCACCTTGGTTACCGTCAAACCTCCTTTTGTTGTTGTTATAGTTGTTTGGGTTGTTGTTTCGGTTATTGTTGTTATTTGCAGCAGATTTTCCTTTCAACACTTGGACCATAAGTTTCTGAGTTATACGAATGGCCTCTTCCATTGATTGTGGGTCGAAAGACATCACGTCCCCTCGGATGCTTTCGGGTAATCCCCCAGTAAAATTCTCCATCTTTTTCTCATCATCCGGAACCATAGTTGGACATAGTGTAGCCAACTCCTGAAACTTCCTGATATAAGTCTCAATGTCATCACCCTTTGTTACCAGCTCATAGAATTCAGTTTCCAACTTTTGCACCTCAGTACGAGGGCAAAACTTCTTAGTCATTAGCTTTTTGAATTAAGCCCAAGTGAGTTTGTAGGCATTCTCCATACCAATAGGCTGAGCATACGAATTCCACCAAGACATGGCTTCATCCAGCAGCATTCCTGTAGCGAACTTTACCTTGTTAACTTCCTGACAACCACACATGAGAAAAACGTTCTCAGTCTTCTCAAACCAGCGGATTAAAGCAACCGCTCCCTCATTGCCCTTATACTTGATAGGATCACTAATCTTGAAATCCTTCCAAGTACATTCACGCCTAGTAGTGGGTTGAACTACTTCAGTAGTAGGTGGAACCTCAGCAGCCCTAGCAGCAACTTCAGCTCTTTCAATCTCTAGAACTTCTGCTACACTATCCCTGACCAACTTGCGGATAGC
Organism: Artemisia argyi; assembly: GCA_030686995.1. Classification (NCBI taxonomy): domain Eukaryota; kingdom Viridiplantae; phylum Streptophyta; class Magnoliopsida; order Asterales; family Asteraceae; genus Artemisia; species Artemisia argyi. The sequence goes on from CM060702.1 coordinate 131,506,336, forward strand.
TGCTTGTGTCATAGCGGGTGTTTCCGATGTAGCCTTTGCTTTTCTTGGCGCCATACTTCTGATAAATAATAATCGACAACAACCATGAGAAAACTATAATAGAAATAGTCATCGTACAAAAATATACGCCCACAACATGTATATATACAACCACAACAAGTATAAATACAACCACGACACGTATAGATACAACCACAACAAGTATAAATACGTTAACCATAAAGAGCAACCATGAAACATCATAAATATAATCACAACACATGAATATAATACATGAAAATTTCGGCCTACATGGACCGATATATATATAGCACAACATTTCCAACATAGTAGAGTCGCACTTGATATATTTGTTTGTACAACAACCAAAAGACTACAAGTTCTTGAACTATGTCCCACACCTCGGGACTAGGAAATAGTAAAAGCTAATATAATACTAGTCTATGTCTATGCTCCTCCAGGTGCTCCAGATGGTCCAGGCTCTCCCCTCAGACGGCGAATCTCATGATCCATCGCAACCACAATCTCCTCCAGATGCTGAACTCGTAACTGAGAAGAAACATCCCTGCGCTCCATCACTGTCAACCTCTCACGAAGCAATGCCAACTGATCTACATGCTCCCACTGAGTCTCCTGTGTCGCCTGAGCTCTATCTCGAATCCCTGGTAGCTCACCTCTAAGCTGGTCAATCAGCTCCTGATGTCCCAACTGTCGTGCCTCAAGTCCATGGTATGTCACATCAATACCAACCCTGCCCTGAACCAAATCCTCAACCTGCTCCTCGACAGTCTCAAGTCGAGTAGTAATGATATCATCAACTCTATACCCCAACCTATCGACTTGCTCCTGCTGAGCACCCATCTGATCCTCTAATGTGACGGCTGTAGGGCTCCTAGCCGCAGCCGCTCTAGAACTCTCACCTAACAGTAAACCCTCGATCTGCTTCTCAGCCGCCTCTAGTCGAGGAGTGATATCCTCATCAACCCTATAGTCTAAACTATCAATCTGATCCTGATGAGCCCCTAGCTGGCCCTCCAATGTAACATCTGCAGGCTCCCTAACAACAGTAGGCTCACTAGCAACTGTAGGCTCCCTAGCAGCAGTAGGCTCCCTAGCAGCAGCTGCTCTCGAACACTCCCCTACATGGTATACTGGTGGTGGTTCTGCTGATTCTGACTCTGTAGTAGGGGAATCTGGTGTAGTAAACCTAGCACGCTTCCTAAGCGGTAATAGTGAAGTCGATATGCATGTAGTAGCAGGTATGGCTGGTGGTGGTGTAGGTAACATAGGAATAGTGGGTACCTTAAAGGTAGATGTAATAGGGCAAACTCTCTTCCTAGGACCTATAGTAGTCTTACTGCGTGGAAACATAAGTCTAGGTTCTGATGGAACAGTGGTAGCAGGGGATGATGTATCAGTGGGTGTACAGGTAATCTCGGGTGGTGCAGTAGGGGAAACATGAGGAATAGGTAATGGTGAACGGGCAGTAGAAGACATAGAACCTTCGATATCGGAGTCTGTGATGGTGTACGGTATAACATTTGGGTTTGCAGACATGGTTCTGTGATAATCAAGGTGAAATAAAATAAATAACTCGTAATGAAATCACCAAAAGCAATGAACATGCACTTATGATGAAACGATGAGATGCTATGATAATGTGGTTATAATCTAGGGTCAATGATACATCCTAGTTCTCTATAACCTTAGCTCTGGTACCAATCTGTCACACCCCCAATTTACCTGACTTGCAGCGGAATGGAATGCCTGAGGGTGTAACTGTCATAGCACCATAACAAGGAAATATTGAACGACCTAAAGTGTCGTTTTGAAAACACATCGTTTGACTTATTAAAACATTCAGAGTATAATACATAGGTCCCAAAAGTCATGAAAGGTTTACAGAAATAAGTTTAGACATGTCAAACGATAATTATACATAAGTGCATGAAAGTGTCAAAGTGAGACGCGTCATCCTAGGTCCTCACTAAAATGACTCCATGCATGCCATGAAGTTTATGCTCTTAGTTACCTGAAAATACATTGCGAAAACGGTCAACACGAATGTTGGTGAATAATCATAGGTTTGTAAATTAAATCGTATGTACATAAGCCACAAGTATAAAGTAAACCGACATAAATGTCAAAATGCTACATTGTCCCTTAAGCTCATGACCCCGAAGCTAGACTTTGTAATGCCCCAACAGAGTGTTTACCAGACACTCACTTGATAAGACATGAAATGCATTCGTCCCGTTGGAGCAACCCAAACACGAATGGAGGCGTCACCCTCAATAGATCTATTCACTCACTCTCGCTTAGTACTTGAAATTAACGGTCCATGATATTGAAAAGGGGACTTGTTATGATATGGTATAAAGGCAACTTAAGCAATGTATGGAATTTGTAATACTTGGGCATGTACGAAAGTAATTGATGCAATGTATTCTCCCCCGTGGGATTTGAAATCAAATAAGTAATTGAAAACGGGGCTATGAAAACTCACCTCAACTGATGATACTGCGATGATATGAAATGAACAACAATGATTGGTTAACTGCCGCAACCTAAAATGAATGATGAATGATCTCATTTAGATCACCAAATGATGTTATGAATGTCCATGCTCATGTTCCTATACCACTCTACTCTTTGGAAAAACACTTGTGTTATCAAAAATATATAATCCAAGAATTTGGAAAAATATTGCTATTAGAAAATATAATAAGCTAGTTGTAATATATATATATACTTATATATATATATATCGTATGTTTCCATGTTAGTGTTGAAATACTCGGGTTGTAATCCTTGTAATATCGCCTCGAAATGATGAAAATATACTCGTAATAACTAATACTACATTAGTTATAAAGCTTGGTACTTAATATTACTTCTAGCTTATAAATGTACTTCGTAGTTTTTGTGTCACTTTTATTAAAAGCTGTCAAATATAAAATGGTTTTAGCCGATATTCAAACGTGAATATCTTTGTCGTTACTTGTCCGTTTTACTTGTTCTTTATGTCCACGGTTACGTCTTAGTATGTAGTAATATATTTTGAAAAGCTCGGCTCCTCCGGGTTACGTCTAAAGTCTCTTTTTGTACAATGAAAAACGTCCAACAGCAAACAAATTTCCAGAAAATACTTTTCGTCAACAATCTTGCAAAAATCATAACTTCTTCGTTATAAGCTCTTTTTAATCCGTTCTTTCGCCTACGGATTCGTTTTTGAAAGTATTTTCTAAAAATTTTGCCAAAGTTTCCTTGGTGTTTACTGATTTTCCAGGTTTTTACAAAACGGGACAGCATGTCTAAAATAGGTTCCAAATCATGTTTTCAAGGTTTAAAACTAATTTCTACCATCACCAAACCTCTTGTAATCACCACATAGCTAATCTAAACCTACCATACACCTTCTTAGGGTGCCATGGACTCCTAACCAAGTTATTATAGCAAGGGGATTCATAACTAAAAAGTTAGGGTTTGTATGTTTCATTTTAGACAAAATAAAGGGTGGTATAGCTAGTTGTACATGGTTTTTAGCATGATACTCATGAAATACATGTAAATATAAGATGATCCATGTAAAAATAAAGTTGATAACTTACTTGATAAAATGAGATGATTAGATGATGATTATGCTTGGATTTCTTGTGTTTTTCTTGATTGATTCTTGATTAGACAAGTAAAAGGAACAAGTTTGGTGTTATAACTTATGAAAAATGATCACTTGATCTTATTATGGTGGTTTGGTCGTGGGTTTGAAGAGAGGATGGAAGAGATAAGATGAATTTTGATCTTTCCTAAAAGTGTAGATAATGATTCTAGGTTTTTGATTAAGTATAAGTTTAGAGGTTTATAGTTTTTATATTAAGAAATCAATGCTTGAGGTTAAGGGGTGTCTCATGGGCCGGTTTTCAAAGGGTAGAAGGGGGGGGGGTAGGGTGCTTGTGATTTAATTAGAAAACTTGTAAGAATTATGCACTAGTTTGTGTTATTCGTTAAAATCGGGTAACGGTTTTAATAGAAATAAATGTTCACGAAGTTAACCGGGATGAAATAAAGTCATAATAATGTTGAAAACATATTAAAAATATGTTGGGTACATTTACTGAGTGATCGGGTGATTATTGTTTAGTTTTCACGAAAACCGTCGTTATATTCATACGCGTACGTTATAAATAAAATAAATTTCCAAAATACTGGGTAACTGAATGTTATAACTTTTATGATGTTAAAATGGATATAAAAATATGTCGGGACCATTGTGGGAATATTTAGATATATTCGTCGTGTATAAACCGGGTGTTAACGTTTACTATAAATACTTATACGTAAAAACGTTAAATGTATCAAATATATAAATTTGAAAATCCTGAGAGTGGTATAACATGAAAATGCTGTTATGATGATATGCAGACTATCTCCAGTCCGTATGCAGTGTTAAGGACACTAATGAAATGAATTCGCACTTAAACCAATCCGGTTACGCGAATTTGAATACCCGTAAACTAAATTTACGATGAAATGAGTAATGCACGTGAATGATGAAATATTTTCCGGAAATGAATAGTGTTCAGTGAATAGTAAATTTCCCAAATGGTTCTCAGAATATCAGATTGACCTCGAAAATGATGAATAGTAATTCGATGAATAGTGTTTTGATGAATAGTGATTTATGAATAGTAAAAAGTCGAAGTTTGGGAAAATGACCTGAAACGGTAAATGACCTGAAATGGTGAGTTGTGACATATGTCAAAACAAGTTTCAATTCCAAGTCTTAAGTTGCCAAAGTCAAAAATCAACTCCATTTTCCCTTGACAGTTAACTGTCAAGGTTTTGAGTCCCAAAACCTTACCATTTTGTTTAAAGATAGTACTTGTAACAATATTTAGCTTTCATGTATCCCTAAACATCAATTTCAGTTAGTTTAATCCATTAGAAATTGGCAAAAGTCAAAGTTCCTAGTTTTCTGAAAAAGTCAAATTTGCATTTCTTAGTTTTTTCCAAAAGTTGCCAGATTTAATGTGATTTTTCTGTTAGGAGTTAACCTTTGGAACTTGTTTCTTTTAATTGTCTACCACCTCATCTACAAGTTTCCATGGTCTGCTTATTTTTGTGATTTTATCTGTGGGCCCCACTTGGCCTGAAACACACTAGCAGGGCAAACCTCTGCTCTGTCTCAGCAGACACACCACCACCACCACCACTTGGTGGTGGTTTTCTGATCAATTCAGTGGGCCCCAATGCACAAATCTTGTACCTTACAACCCCCCTCCTGGTAGGGATCATATTTTGACCATAGCTTTGACCTTGGACCCCCTGGGTCCCACCTAAATCAAGCCATTAACCTTGTCCCAGTTTCTGAGTTCTTATAAGTTTCCAAGTGCTTATTTTTAGCTTTTTGGCTTATTCAGTGGATCATACCTACATTTTCTTGTTTAAACATGTTTAACTAACTTGCTTGAATTAGATTTCACCATTGTGGGTCCCACTTTAAGCCATTTTAGCTTATTTTCCATTTTGGTCAACTAAAGTCAACTGTTGGCTTTTTGGCTTTCATTAGTGCTTATTTTTAGTTTCTAAAAAGTTTGTTTTTACAAAAGTTTGCTATTTTTAGATGTAAAGTAGGTTTCTAAAAGAAAAATCCAGAAAATCAAAAGTAATTTTTAAGTGATAGTTTCTATTTAATTTTATGTAATTTTAATTTTCATTTTTATATTTTTATTAAGAACTTAGATTTTTTATATTTTTCTTAATTTCCTCTTAAGTTAAAGTAGTTATAATAATTTTATCAGATTTTTATTTCATCATTTGGTATTTATTATATTTAATCTTAGTTTTATTAATTATTAATTAATAATTAGTTTAAAATAGCATAATTAGTTTTTAGTAAGTAAAACTTAGTTTTTATATTTTTTATAGCTTTTATATAATGTAAAATAATTTTGGAAATTTTCTCATAATTTTTACTGTTCATTTAGTATTTTTCTTAATTTAAAATAGTTTAATTAGGTAATTAGTATTTAATTAGTAATTAATTAATTGAAAAAGCACAAAAAGACAAAAATACTTATTTTTACTTTTAAAACTTGTTTTTAGTTATTTTATAATTTTAGAAATTTTATTTTCACCTTTTTAGTATTTAAATAATATTGTATTATATTTAAGTTACTTAAATATTATTAATAAGTAATAATTAGTAATTAATTAATATTAAATAATTAAATAGTGTAAAATTTGATTTTAATTTTCTAGAATTTCTCTTTTACCTTTAGGTTTGTAAAAAAGTCATTTTCGCCCCCTGGGGGTTTTCAGATTTCAATTTTTACGTTTTATCTCGTACGTTTACGTTTTATTTAAACGTAACGTACGCGTTTTTAAGTTTTAATCGTTTCTGGTTTTTCTTAGCTTCCCGTCTTATTCACATAGCTTATTTAAGCTATTTCATTGTAAATTCCTTAGTTTAATCAAACTCAAACCCCTTTTCATCCAAATTCACCCGATCACAAAACCGTTTTGTTAGCCATTCACACCTCGTCGGGACATAACGACCCGGGGAAACACTGTATTCCGCGGAGCATTGATCTAAGGAGTTTGACCTCGCCAATAGGACCTGAGATATTATACTATCCATTTATGAAAAGCTTCAGTAAGCTCTAAGCCCAAAATTTACCAATAACATACAAAGAATCTGCAAGTTGCCTATTTTTACTAGTTTTACTAATTTGGGCATAACTTGGTCATCCGGAGGAGATAAAAATTCCTCCAACTCGCCACTTGAAGGTTAGACCTATATCTATCTAAAAATGTAATTTAATCATAGGCTCCAGACCAAAAATTAATGGGAAAACCCACGTTTTTCTACTGATGTAAAAACAGTCCCATCAAATCCAACTAAACCTATTCTAAACTCATCCGAAACATCAGCAATCATCATGCAATGACACACTAATCATCACAAACATCTCAAGAACACTAAATCTCATCAAACACAGAAAACCCATATAAAAAATATAATGTTCATCATGAAAATAAAATTAATGAAAAGGTTTAGGGCTTACTAAAATATAAATAGAGCAAAATGGAAGAGACACACCCTTCCTATGAGGTGTGTTTAGTTTGAACCAACAATAGACCAAGAACACAACTCCTAGATGATTTCAATCATAATCAAATCCTCCCAATAACACTTAAACTTCAGCCCTTGAACCCAAGAAAAAAATATTGGTGTTGATGATGTGATGTTTGATGGTGATTATGAAGAAACAAACCAAAGAACTAGGTAGGAATTCTAACACCTTCAATCCAAGATCCATATATTTGGTAAAAATTGAAATAAAATGGTGTTTTGGAGCTGAGTATGGTCGTTCATATGGTGGAGAAAACAAGAAAAATGGGACTTAGGTGATAAGAACTATGTTGAATGAATTAGTGGTAAATGGGTGTAGTGGAGTTTGACACCACAACATGACTCACCACATGGATATGCATCCATGTGGCTTTTGGGTCGTTCATGATGTGTGGGGAAGGAAAGTGGTATTGATTTTGTGTTAAATATGAGTTACAATGTGTACTTTGATCCCGGTAATTGAAAACGTGGAGGTTTTAAGATGCAAAAACGTAAAAGCGGGTAATGTAAAAATACTAAATTTGTAAAAATGTTAAAACTTGTTAAAATAACAAATTTTAATATATTAGTGGAGTCATGGGTTTATCAGAGTGTTTAAACGTCGTTAAAACTGAAACCGTGAGTCGAAAACACGTTCGGTGACACCGGTTTTTGATAAAAGTGACGCAAGCTATAAAAATGACACGACAAGTATAAAACTCATTTGTAAACATGAAATAGTTTAAAAATTCATAAATATGTAAATTATCATAGTCTAGGGTTGGTTCACTTTGTCAAAACCTTAAAACGTAAATTTAAATCGGGTAAAACGTAACTGTGCAAGGTTTACGTAAAAATGGAAAAATTGAAAAGTGACTTTTAAAATAGGATTGTAAGGAAACAATGATGCATAAAAATTGTAGAATGGACGTAGTCTAGTCGCGGTTGAATGAATTGAACGTACATATATAACTTCCGACGAAGTTAATTATTTAAAACTAGAATAGTTAAATACTCTTAAGGTTAATGACATGAAATTTTTGAAATGTCACAGCACGTACCCCTTAAGAGAGCGACGTCCCGGCGCTCAATTCTTCTTAATCATTTTTTGTCGTTTTAAATATTTTTGGGATGGAAGCATGTATAAAAACCATGTTGAAACTCGGGTTTATGGTTGTGATTGTAAAATATCTATTTTCAAATTTTTAGGAATCACTAGTTGAAACGAAGTTTAAATCAGTCATATCCTCAAGACGTGATTAAAATATGATGTATAAAAAGTGTAATTTGAAATATAGGGCTTGGTATAATTATAAATATTGGTTATGATTTTTACAAAAGAGGGTGGTTAGAATCGACTCTTTAACTTAATAAGGTCATTTTGGTAATTTAAACACTTGTGAAATATTTGTAAAATTTTCATGAAGATGCATAAAATTTTTATAGAAGCCCATGGAAGTGCTTAATGCATTTTGTGTTCAGGATTTTGACAAAGTAAAAAGGTAGCAACGAAGATAGAATAAGTGATAGAAATCACATAATGTGTAAGCAATGGTATGTGGGAACAAATAGAATGTCATGAGGGTCCTTAAAGGAAAGGTAGAATAAAAGTGTTGGCGATAAGACAATAGGAGACAAGGAATTTATCATGTCGTCAATTCGTGGAAGCGGATAAAAGTACATTACTATTAGCTTATAAGGCTCGCAGCGGTCGATACAAAATCGGGAAAATCAACATAACAAATTACGAGTCGAGAGGAGTTCATAGCCCATAGAATGATTCGTACGCACGCTATGGCGGATACACATAAACCCACTCATTCATAACTCGTCACTTACATAAAGAGGCGTCCCAATCCATGTAAATGAAGATTTATGGATTTATGGTTCGGCGGTTTATAATTTCCTTATTCAAATGAAGAAGCGTCCCAATTCATTTCAATAAGACGATTATAAATCATCCTACTTAAGTATGTCCGTCACATAAAAGTAAATAAATAAATAAAAATACACAAGATCAAGTGTTACAATAAATAAAAGGATGTCTACTTAACGACATGATTCATCAAAATCATAAGAAGAAGTAATGAGAATAATAATATGACATTAGTCAATCGCATTCGCAAAGGTAAGTGCCAAAGGATGACACGATCTGAGATGACAAGTTAAGGTCGTACTCCCATCAATTGGAAGATTTCAAAACAATGGATAATGAAAATATACGTGATTCAAAAGCATAAGAAGAATGTTCACACTCAGAGTTGAAAAATAAAATTACTAGTGGAATTGACAAAGTACACCGAATGTCAATATCATCAGAAGGAAATAAAGTAAAGTAGTGAAAATGTTTCGGAGATCACCACATCGTTCATAAAAGGTTAAAGTAAACGAAATCATTAATACATACAATAGTACTACACACATGTGTAAGGATTTGAGAAGAGATTAACAGATATATGTACGGGTATCCTTATACAATACTAGTATCGGCGTTCGAGGGAGAAAGTAAGAAAACATGAAGTACGCGATAATCGGAGTGATCAGCGTAAAATAACCGACCGTTATAAAGTAAATAGTATAACATCATAAGATAGGCATGAGAGAGCGAAATCGTGACTAGGGGATATATTCATTAGTCATATAATAGAAGTATGGAAGCAAAATAGAGCATATAAGTTACCTGGGAGCAAGCGTGCGCGGATATCGAACAATGATGAAAGACTTAAAAAAAATTTGAAAAACAGTTATAGTTTAGGTTTTGAAAACGACCTATTTCTCTATAACTAATGCTCTGGTACCATTCTGTGACACCCCCAAAATTTACAATGTAGCGGAATACCAATTTGGGTGTCACTTCATAATTTATAAAAACAAGTTACATAAAACGACCTCAAAAGAGACGTTCAATAAAATGTCATATTCGATTTGATAAATCAGAGTACAAAGGTCCCAACAATTTCTTTTTAAAACTTAAGTTACAAGAATTAAAACATGACACATATATGTATTTTAAAGATAAAAAATTATCGAATGTGTAGAAAATAAGTCCTTCAATATTTGATATCCACGCGACTCCGATTGCTCCCAATGCTCCGCTAGCAAACAATACCGGAGAAAATACATGCTAAAAAGTCAACATAAAGTTGAGTGAATTCATAGAGTTTAATAAGTAAAGAGTGAATACAAGATAATTCAGTTTAAAAGAAGTTGGGCTACGTTGTTATACGCCCGTAATTGGTTTATAAATCAGTTGAACACAAGTCTCAAGATTTGGGCCACGTTGTTGCACCCATAACATAAACAGTGGGCCCCGTTGTTGCACCCATAAAGAAACATTGGGCCCCGTTGTTGCACCCATAAAGAAACATTGGGTCCCGTTGTTGCACCCATAAAGAAACATTGGGCCCCGTTGTTGCACCCATAAAGAAACAGTAGATACTTGTGTTCATGGTTGTAGTATGTATCACTTTACGAGATTGAAAAATGTATAAAAGTGGGATTATGAACTTGTAGTAATATGTAAAATTTTAGAGTACTAATGAAAGTAAAAATCAAGTAGTTAAGCATGTATCTCCCCCCCCCCCCCCCCCACCAAAGAGTTTATAAAACAATTAAATGAGAAAAGGTGGGGCTATGACTCACCTTAAGAGCAACAAGATCAGAAGTAAAATGGATCTTCGAACGAGTGCGAAGCGTCTAAGCACAACCTAAAAGACGTGACGCGACTTAGAATGATAAAGAAGAGCGATATGAAAAAGTAATTCAAATGATCACGAGATATGTTTCCGAGATAAGCATGGCATTGCACTAAGGCTTAGCCCAAGATATTTTTACTCTAAGATTGATGTTCGACCAGGTCTTATAGGCAATAAAACACCTACCAAGTTTCATCCCTCAATTCTTATCTTACCTATGTGTATCTACACGTTTTAGAGTTCATGACAAGACGTAAAATATTAAATTCTGGATTTGACTCTATTTTATAGACCCTTAACTCCTAATCTATAAATGATATGAATACAAGGCCTTCACCCCTGGAAAGCTCTTTGAGTCTAGTTTTCAAAAATCCAGGCCTCAACTTCTGAAAGATTAAGAATCATGTGAAAAGACTATTTTACCCCTGAACATCCAGCCCATAATATTTTCTGAATTTTAATCTCTTACGAAAATGGCCATAAGTCCTAAACCATGATAGCAATTTAAGTGAGACCAATTGGAGGTGTTAGACAAAGATGTCTACTACTAAGAAATGTTTTAAAACCCAACACTATAGCAAAAAAATCTGGAGTTAAACTCCTTTTTGAAACAGTAGTTCAGAACTGACTAGTTTTCGTAAAATGACCAAATCTCCCTCATTCGAAGGAATTGGTAAACCCTCCAATTAGCCACAGGGTCCTCATATGTTTTACCCTTCACCAATGTAAAAAAACCAGTAGCCCCTAGTTCAAAATTTATTAATTACAAGTGAAACAATCTGTATTACAATTTCTGGGTACACACTAAATATGTTTCCACGGTTTTGGTCGTATCTCGACCATCCGGAATAGTTGGTTTTCCGGCCAACTCGCCACTAGGACCTGAGATATTATACTATCCATTTATGAAAAGCTTAAGTAAGCTCTAAGCCAAAAATTTACCAATAACATACAAACAATCTGCAAGTTACCTATTTTTACTAGTTTTACTAATTTGGGCATAACTTGGTCATCCGGAGGAGATAAAAATTCCTCCAACTCGCCACTTGAAGGTTAGACCTATATCTATCTAAAAATGTAATTTAATCATAGGCTCCAGGCCAAAAATTAATGGGAAAACCCACATTTTTCTACTGATGTAAAAACAGTCCCATAAAATCCAACTAAACCTATTCTAAACTCATCCAAAACATCATCAATCATCATGCAATGCCACACTAATCATCACAAACAACTCAAGAACACTAAATCTCATCAAACATAGAAAACCCATATCAAAAATATAATGTTCATCATGAAAATAAAATTAATGAAAAGGTTTAGGGCTTACTAGAATATAAATAGAGCAAAATGGAAGAGACACACCCTTCCTATGAGGTGTGTTTAGTTTGAACCAACAATAGACCAAGACCATAACTCCTAGATGATTTCAATCATAATCAAATCCTCCCAATAACACTTAAACTTCAGCCCTTGAACCCAAGAAATAAATGTTGGTGTTGATGATGTGATGTTTGATGGTGATTATGAAGAAACAAACCAAAGAACTAGGTAGGAATTATAACACCTTCAATCCAAGATCAATATATTTGGTAAAAATTGAAATAAAATGGTGTTTTGGAGCTGAGTATGGTCGTTCATATGGTGCAGAAAACAAGAAAAATGGGACTTAGGTGATAAGAACTATGTTGAATGAATTAGTGGTAAATGAGTGTAGTGGAGTACACATGTTTTAATTTTTGCAAGAGTTTGACACCACAACATGACTCACCACATGGATATGCATCCATGTGGCTTTTGGGTCGTTCATGGTGTGTGGGGAAGGAAAGTGGGATTGATTTTGTGTTAAATATGAGTTACAATGTGTACTTTGATCCTCATAATTGAAAACGTGGAGGTTTTAAGATGCAAAAACGTAAAAGCGGGTAACGTAAAAATACTAAATTTGTAAAAATGTTAAAACTTGTTAAAATAAAAAATTTTAATATATTAGTTGAGTCATGGGTTTACCAGAGTGTTTAAACGTCGTTAAAACTGAAACCGTGAGTCGAAAACACGTTCGGTGACACCGGTTTTTGATAAAAGTGACGTAAGCTATAAAAATCACACGACAAGTATAAAACTCATTTTTAAACATGAAATAGTTTAAAAATTCATAAATATGTAAATTATCATAGTCTAGTGTTGGTTCACTTTGTCAAAACCTTAAAACGTAAATTTAAATCGGGTAAAACGTAACGGTGCAAGGTTTACGTAAAAATGGAAAAATTGAAAAGTGACTTTTAAAATAGGATTGTAAGGAAACAATGATGCATAAAAATTGTAGAATGGACGTAGTCTAGTCACGGTTGAATGAATTGAACGTACATAGATAACTTCCGACGAAGTTAATTATTTAAAACTAGAATAGTTAAATACTCTTAAGGTTAATGACATGAAATTTTTGAAATGTCACATAGACCTAGTGGCCATCAGACTTGAGCCTTGTTAGAGAACATCAGGATTACACAAACATATTTCACATTTGTCAAATCTCAAGAAATGACTTTCAGATTAGTCACTTATGATTCCATTGGAAGGAATCCAACCCAATGACAAACTGAAACCTGGTAGTAGAACCAGTAGAAATCATGGACCGTGAGGTCAAACGGTTGAAGCAAAGTCGAATTCCTATCGTGAAAGTTCACTGGAATTCTCAAATATTATCATCTTTTCACCAAAGTTTACTCCAGAAACCAACACAAACTGAACTTCAGGACGAAGTTCCTTTTAGAGGGGAAGACTGTCACAACTCGTAATTTCAGGTCGTTTTTCAAACTTCAAAAATTTACTATTCATCAGTTACTATTCACCGATTACTATTCATCATTTTCAGAGTCAGTTTGAGATTCTGAGAAGCATTGCAAAATTTTACTATTCACTTGACACTATTCATTTCTGGAGGGAAAACACTATTCACATGCTTTGCTCATTTTATCATAAATTTAGTTTACGGGTATTTAAATTCGCGTAACCGGATCGGTTCAGGTGCGAATTCATTCATTATCAATAGGGACATTTCATACGGACTAGAAATAGTCTACATATCATCATAATAGCATTTGCATAGTATACCACTCGTAGAATATGCAAATTAATATTTTTGGTATATTTAACATTTTACGTATATTTATTCTTAAATAAACGTTAACACGCGATTAATAAATATGACTAACATATCTGACAATCCCCACAATGGTCCCGATATATTTTTAAACCCCTTACAATATCACAAAGATTATAAAATTCATTTACCCGGTATTTTGGAAATTTATTTAATTTATATCGTAAGTTTATTATAATTACGACAGTTTTCGTAGAAACTAAACAATAATCATCCAAACCCCGAATACTTGTACCCAATATATTTTTACAACTTTTATGACTTTATTATGTCCCGATTAACTTCGTCATATTTTATTTCAACTTGTCACGATTTATTTTTAGTTAACTCGGTACTCGATAACACCTAACGGATACACAAAACAACTAAATTATCCCAAGCTTCCCTAATACTCATTCTTTTTCCACATGTGCCGCCCCCCCCCCCCTCCTTGACTTCACATTGACCATTTAATTACCAAATTGCCATCATGAGTAAAATATCTTCTAAGTGCAAAAGATCAATTTTTCTACTTCATTATCTCAAAGTTAAACTAGCAACTCATCTCCTCTTTTTTCTCTTGGGGGTGCTCGGCCATAGTATGATCCACAAGCCAAATCCATTGATTTTTCAAGATCAAGATATAAATAAGCTCCTTTAGTAATCCTTGTTAGGGTTTTGAAATAAAAACTCAAGGTTTATTAAGTTTTCATCTCCAAAGCTCACTAATCTTTCAAAGTAAGTTGTCAAACTCTTTTTCTTAATTTCTTCAAGTTATTTTCATGATTATATGATTTCCATACAAGATTTCATGCATATACTAGTTTATACCACTCTTTTTATACATCTATATATATCTTATAAACTCTAGAAATGAAAACCCTTGTTAGATCTAATTGGTTGATGATGTTTAAGAACCCATGACACCTTAAGAAGGTGTATGGTATAAATAGACTAGATTTGTGGTGATTGAAAGTGATTTGGGTGGATTAGAAACAAGTTTGGAACCCTATAATTGATTTTTAAACGTATATATTTACCTGCTGTCCCGAATCATCAGATCCAGAAAACTCAGGGGTTTCCGGGTAACTTTGGGATAGAGATTTATAAAATACTTTAAAAAATGAAGCCGTGGGCGAAAGAACGGATTAAAACGGGTTTATAACGAATGAGATATGATTTTTGCAAGTTTAACAACGAAAACTATTATTTTCTAAAAATAGTAAGCTGTCACACGATATTTATGGGTAAAATCGAGGTGTTAGACGTAACCTAGAGGAACCGAACTATCAAAAATATACTAGTATATGTCAATACGATTCCGGGGATATAAAGAACGTAGAAAACGAGCTTATAACGACCAAGATACAAGCGTTTGAATTTTACACGATTTTAATATTTTTCTTCAGCCCAACACTTAGAAAATTTTCCAAAGTATTAACCATTTCGCCAAGTGGCCAGGTTGAGAGCCATTTTCCTCAGTGATAAACTCATTTTTGGAAACTTTACATCATTGACAAAAAGTTAGTTCACCCAGCCTAGTTTTCAAAACATCCAACCGTTTGTCAAAAGGATTTACAACGAATAACTTATGGTCTTCCAAACTTTCCCGAAAACTGCCCAGAATCTGCCAAAATAGCCCAAATACCTCACTTCGCGGCCATTTCTCTTTATGATCGAGACCCATATGGACAAACTTCAGTTCTATGACTTTTTGGATAAGGTGAAAATCTTCCTAAAACTACTGAGCTTCATTCCTAACTCTTAATATTCACTATTTAGCGAGTTTTGCGAGACCATTTTGTCACTAATAGAAATAATAAACTACGTACTAACTACTAAATTTTCTACATATGACCCAAAGCTTATTTATATGACTAATTGACGTTATTTCAAAATTTTCAAAGCGCGGAATTTAACACTAACATTCTATATACGATATATCTTAACTAGTTTTTCTTAGACTAGTTAAACTTATATTTTGCCCAAGTATGGAAAATACTTTACTTTGACAATAACTAGTATTTTTAAATTATGAGTGGTATAGGTATCATGTGCATGTATATTCATTTCATCATTTCATGATCTAAAGTAGATCATTATCATTCATATTAGGTTGCGGCTAGTGTTCGCGCCTTATTGTCCCGATCATTTTACCATCATTGTACCATCATATCAGGTGAGTTTTCATAGCCCCGTTTTTAATTCAATATTTTGATTTCAAATCCCACGGGGGAGAATACATTGCATCACTTTTTTTTATACATGCCAAATTAGCTAAATTTTCATACATTGCTTAAGTTGCTATCATACCACATTAAGTCCCCTTTATATTATCATGGACCGTTAATTTGCCTTTTAGCGAGAGTGAGTGAATAGATCTATTGAGGGTTACTCCTCCATTCGTGTTCGGGTTGTTCCAACGGGTACGAATGCATTTCATGTCTAACATTATTAGAGTGCTTGGTAACCACTCATTTGGGGCAAAATTCTTATTATGTCTAGCTTCGGGGTCATGAGCTTAAAAGTCAATGTAACTTCATTTTGACATCAAGTCACCTTACTTTCTACTTATGGCAATTGTACATACATTTTAACTTATAACTCTACGGAATTCAACAACTTTATGTTGACCGTTTTAGCGATGTATTTTCATGTTAAGGTAGTTCTTGCTGCATGCATTTGGATCTTCATGGAGTCGCGGAGTCGACGCGTCTCATTATATTTATGCACTTATGAAACGTTTGATCTTGTTGAACTTATTTTACCTAAATTGGAAACATCTTTTGGGACCTTATTTGGTGAACTCTGAATATTTTAAATGATCAAATGACATATTTTACAAACGACACTTTAGGTCATTCAATGTAACTGTAACTGTGATGCTATGGACAATCACGCCCCAGGTATTCCATTCCGCTGCCAAACAGGTATTTTGGGGGTGTGACAAAAGGTTGAATTTAAGCTCCCTCACATATCTAACATTCTCAAAATCAATTAATCCAGCCTTAATAGTTCCTTTGCCAATGATTCTCCCTCCATCAGGATCATTCCCAAATGCAACTCTTCCTCCAAAATAAGCCTTAAAATCTGACAAGAGCTCTTTTTCTCCTATCATGATTCCAAAGCAACCACTATCCACAATAAGATGATCTTTAAGCTCCCCTTCTTGGTTGCCCTGCATAAAAATGAAAAAGGTTAGTTTCTATTAGTAACCCAAGCCATTACTTACTTGTATTCCTCTTGTGGAGTAAAATACTCAAATTCTTTGAGTATGTAATCACCACTATTTTTGAAAGCACTATCAAGAATTAATGTCTTTGATTCCAAAACCTGTGTTGCATTATTATCAACACTCCCTTTTTCACCCTTATTATCTGAAAGTACTTTTTCATCCTCAACAGTACTTTCTTTCTTAACCCATTTAGTTTTAACTTTTGGTGTTGAGTTTTTTGTTCTAGCTACTTTTCTTGAATTGTAAGGCCTTCTAGGTTTGTAAGAATTGAATCTCCTAGGTCTTACACTAGAGTTTTGCCTAGCAGTACCTTGATTGGGGGAATTCCTAACAGTACTTTGAGAAAGTACTGCTTGACCAGTACTTTGAAAAGTTTTTCTTGAAGGTACTGTGAGTTTGGAGAATGGTCTTTTCTGATGAAGGTACCTATAATCTTTTGAGAAATTACTATGGTTAACCCTATTTGAGTAATTCCAAGCTGGTTTATTCTCCCTTGGTTTACTCTCTTTGTGCTTATGGTTTGCAGATGTGGTCTTTGGGTATTTGCTTAATTATTCTGAATGATAATCACAGTCCTTGATCAAATGATGAGGACTATAGCATACAAAGCATAACTTTGGACCTATATTCCCAAATCCATTCCCAAAAGGTTTTCTAAAATAAGTAGTAATTGTGCTTATTTGCTTGTTTTCCATTCCCAAAGTAGTTTGATCAGAGTATATCGATCCAACAAGTGGTATCCCAAAAGGTTTTCTATAATAAGCAGTAATTGTGCTCTGATACCACTTGTTGGATCGATATACTCTGATCAAACTACTTTGTAGCTTGTAAGGTTTTAACAATTTTGAATAACTCAAAATAATTAATAATGAAACACTGATATTACTTTGTAAAGTATGTGGAATCTATTAACACAAAGCTAAGAAGAACTTTGAATTATATTAAAACCAACTTTCAACCCGCTTCTCTAAACACAGATTCACTAACAATCCCTAACTTATCTAATATCGTATTCTAGAAATCGTATTGTGAAACTCTGAAACTCATACGTCTAATACCATCCTAAGGCTCCTTTTATAGGCACAAGGAAAACCTTAAGTCAGTTTACAATAATTACTTGAACGACAAGTAAATTATCCCTAACTAATTCTAGAATATTCTTATAATATAACATAACAATCCCTAAAACAATATTGCATATTAGTCCTTGTTGTTAAAAGTACTTTGGATTATCTTCAATCATGAGTAGTACTTTGACCTTGAACGGCACTTTGACTATTGAGCAGTACTTTGATCTTCATATCCCATCAATCCTCCCCTAACTTGAATTCTACTTGCTTGATTTCAAGTTTCTTTGTTATCAATTATCTTCAACATCTTTATCTTCAAGGAAAATTGTATCTTTATCTCTTATCTGTCTTGTATGTCAAAGTGCTCTTTATCAGCTTCAGATGATATCTTCACAGCAACTCAGCATTATTTTGACAAAGTGTATATCAAATCTTTAAAGTTTCATACTATTCTCATCACTTCCAGATGTGTAAACTTCTGTGAAAGGTGAATCATTGAATTTTTAATGGATTTTTATGTCTCTTTACCAAAGCCATTAACTCTGGAGTAGCCAATGTTTAGGTTAGAACAACCATGGTACATTGATAACCATATGATTTTTAGTAAATCATCAGCTATCAATGGATTTGATTAGTCTTTACCAAGAGCCGTTTGCTTTTGGACTAGTTAGTTCTTTGATTACAACCATGGTGAACTAATTACCATAAAATGGATTTTCCACAGCCTTTACCACAATCCATTTTCTTGTGGGCTAGTCAACTCTTCACTTTTACAGATATGGTGAGTTGAACACCATACAATTTTTAGTAAATTGTCAACTAAAACCCGATTTGATTATCACATCAGAGCCGTACCCTCATGATGAGTCAAACTCTTTCTTGTCTGTTAAACATGGTGAGTTGATTACCATTTGTTGTGTAGTACAAGTACTGACAACATGTATTTCTAACAACATGTATTACTCTCAAATCCTTTTATTGATTTTGCTAATTAATAACAAGTTTGAAGGAGCAAACAAGAAGTTTGTCTGGGGATGATTACTCAGGGATACCCAAGTGGATGTCGCCTTATATCATAGTACAAAACAAACACATAGGTAATCTAGATACAATGGAGGATGAGCTGGACAATTCAAGCCCACAAAGTACCACACAAGTCCTACCATCATTTGAGGCACACACACCGCCTGTGGCTTACCTGGAAGAAGTAGAAGAGACTTTAGGAATCCCAATAGAGGTAGAACCTTTAAACAAAACACAACTATAGGATATAGGTTTGAATACTTGTAGTCACAACCTTACTCTTAGTTCTAGGGAATTTCCTAGTGTTGATGAACCGGAACCTCAATCATTACACAACTTTCCATCGTTAGATTTACATCTAGGAGACAAAAGAGGAACAGACCCACCCATCAACCCATATTATCTGGGTAGTTTTAGGATGAAGGAAGCCATTCACTCACCCCTATACCTCACGTGGCATATTTCCACCCTAAGGGTGTGTATCGCTACTCCCACCCGCACTTAATCCTAAGTGTAGGGAAAACCTCCCCAATTTCTGTTAAATAAGGGTAGAGTCAGGCTCGTGACTCGAACAAAAACAAGCGCTTCTTGGGAGGCAACCCATGTTTTTAATTGTTTGATGTTTTTATTTTATTTGTTTGTGTAACAACCCACAAAACCTCATTACTATCATTCCCATTACAAATACCTATAGTAGGTATTTCATAGGTAAATTGTTGCTTGTTATGTTCATTTATTACTTGCATGACTCACTAAACCTGCTCACGTACCCACACAAGCCAAATAACTAAACACTCACATTCTATAAACCCCTGATATGTCAAGCATACGATCATCAAAACACCATAATAACTAATCTACCAATCTAACACACTAAATATATAACAAAACCCTAATAAACCTTAACTAAACCCTAATTAAGTCTATGTGCTTACTAAACCCTATATGCTTAACTAAACTAGTTTGAAAATGTCCAAGGCTTAAGGATGAGTTACCTTAGGAATATTAGGATACCTCAGGACTATTAGTCACTAGTACAACCCTTTAGAACTTAGATGCAAGTCCCTTAAATACAAAACCATACCTAAGTCATAACTTTCTAGAATTAGGTCTAAACTATCCCAAAACTTCACCATAGGTTACCACCACTTAGTGTAAGCCTCTTAGGACCTAGGATTAGTTATTAGACACTCATAGGACACTAATCTAAGCACTAAACCATAGAATAAATCCTAATATTCCACTAAACACAAATAGGTCATTTAGGTTACAAAACTAGGTCAAACCTTCCCAAATCTTTCCCATAAGCTACCATCAATTAGTATAAACCCCTTAGGACTGAGGATTAGTCACTAAACAATCTTAGGAACCTAACTTAGGCACTCAACCTTAGGTAAAATCCTAAACTCTCACTAAGTAAAACTAGGTCTAAACTTAACCTAAATTAATAAAACCTAAACACAAGCACCTCAACCTAGCACCCTAACACCTTAGTCATGCCTAAGAACACACCCTAGCACCTCCAAGAACCCACACAAGTAGGTGATGCACCTACTTGTGTTGGACCAATATACTCTGATCAAACTACTTTGTAGCTTGTAAGGTTTTAACAATCTTGAATAACTCAAAATAATTAATAATGAAACACTGATATTACTTTCTAAAGTATGCGGAATCTACTAATGTAAAGCTAAGAAGAACTTTGAATTATATTAAAACTAACTTTGAACTTGCTTCTCTAAACACAGATTCCTAACAATCCCTAACTTATCTAATATCATACTCTAGATATCGTAAGGCTCCTTTTATACCATCCTAAGGCTCTAAAACTCTAAAACTCATACGTCTAATACCATCCTAAGGCTCCTTTTATAGGCACAATTAAAACCTTAAGTCGGTTTACAATAATTACTTGAACGACAAGTAAACTATCCCTAACTAATTCTAGAATATTCTTATAATATTACATAACAATCCTTAAAACAATATTGCATATTAGTCCTTGTTGTTAAAAGTACTTTGGATAATTTTGAATCACGAGCAGTACTTTGACCTTGAACAGCACTTTGACTATTGAGCAGTACTTTGACATAGCAGTACTTTGATCTTCCAGAAGTACTTTGATCTTCATATCCCAACAATCCTCCCCTAACTTGAATTCTACTTGCTTGATTTTAGGTTTCTTTGTTATCATTGATCTTCAACATCTTTATCTTCAAGGATAATTGTATCTTTATCTCTTATCTGTCTTGTATGTCAAAGTGCTCTTTAGCAGCTTCAGATGATATCTTCACAGCAACTCAACAGTATTTTGAAAAAGTGTACATCATTTCTTTAAAGTTTCATACTATTCTCATCACTTCCAGATGTGTAAACTTCTGTGAGAGGTGAATCATTGAATTTTTAATGGATTTTGATGTCTCTTTATCAAAGCCATTAACTCTAGAGTAGCCAATGTTTAGGTTAGAACAACCATGGTACATTGATAACCATATGATTTTTAGTAAATCATCAGCTATCAACGGATTTGATTAGTCTTTACCAAGAGCCGTTTGCTTTTGGACTAGTTAGTTCTTTGATTACAACAATGGTGAACTAATTACCATAAAATGGATTTTCCACAACCTTTACCACAATCCATTTTCTTGTAGGCTAGTCAACTCTTCACTTTTACAGATATGGTGAGTTGAACACCATACAATTTTTAGTAAATTGACAACTAAAAACGGATTTGATTATCACATCAGAGCCGTATCCTCATGGTGAGTCAAACTCTTTCTTGTCTGTTAAACATGGTGAGTTGATTACCATATGCTGTGTAGTACAAGTACTAACACCATGTATTACTCTTAAATCCTTTTATTGATATCATCTTATGCTTTAAAAATTTTTATTTTATTTTACAAAAAGCTTTTACTAGTTTTGTGCAGCAAGCAGTACTTTGATAAAGTACTGTTTGTCTTGCAGTACTTTGAGAAAAATACTTTTTATTCAAAAATATTTATATAATAAAGATCATACCAGTACTTATGCAATAACATCATCATCTGAAGTAGTCCGTCTTATAAATAGCTTTATCACCATCAATGCTACTTCAGTTTCATTCTCAACCTCCATTCCATGATCCAACATCCTGAGCATAAGATCCCTTATCAGAGGATATCTACTTTCTGCTAACATATGAACCATGGTACCATCTTCCATCTCAAGTGAATGTACCCCTGATGACTCAAAGAATCTCCATCTTGTTATTTCCCAGTTTTCTTGATCATTCCATAGAATACCATTACATGTTTCTTCAGTCTCCCAGATGGTTATTAAATCTCCCAATAAGATTAATCCCACTCCAGTTGCCTCAATATTCTCATAGTAAGCCTACACTTGTAAATACAAATTGTATAGATCTTCTCTATCTATCATGTGCAGTACATCCCACAACATATTGAATACTATAAAGCTTTCATCCTCTTTGTAAAAAATGAGATAATTTCCTTCAATTGATTCAACCACAGAGAATGAGATAATGTTATACTTCTTTCCAGAGTATTCTGTTTTCTTAAAATTTTCAAAATCAACAACTCTGAAATAATTCTTCTGTTCATCAATTGTATCTGATCTGATCATTTTAAGCCTCTTTGACAATTAATCATCCTGAATAGCTCTCTTTCTTTTTAACTTTCTTAACTCAGCTTGTTCTTTCATCAAATCTTCTAACTTCTTTTCTTTATCAACATCCATAGGCACAAAACTATCTAGTTCTCTCTTAATTGATTCTTGAACACTATCCTACAGTGCTTTTATTTCTGGATATCTTAGCCTTTGTAGATTCTTAAATCCTCTTCCTTTCAAAAAGCTTATCATCCAATTTCTTTCTTGAGCTTTAGTCATTGATCTTCTTGTTTCAGCAACTGCTTTCTTGATTCTCTTAAATACTCAGCATCATAAATAGCTTGTTGCTGTCTAGCAATCTCTTCATTCTTAGCTATTTCAAACTCTCGTAGCTGTGCTAGAGTGAATTTCTTTTTCTTCTTCTTGGTTACCTTCATGATCCCTTTTCCTTTATCATTAGGATCTAATTCTTCAGGTTTAGAAGAAGATTCTAACACTTGTTGTGCTGGTTAAGAAATACTTATACCTCTTTATCTATCCAAATTAAGCATTATCTGAGCTATTGTCTCATCATTACTAGCTGTATGCTCCTTGATTTCTTCATGCTGAATTGGATTAGAAGGACCAGCTTCTTTATCAAAAGTACTTGTAGAAGGTCCAGCTGTAGAAAGTCCAACTTCATCAACATTCATTGTAGCAGTACCTTGATTGCCTTGATCCAAAGTACTTTGCACACCAGTACTTTGAACACCAATACTTTGAGGATCAGTACTTTGAGCAGCAATATTTTGAATATTTTCACGTTGAACTCCAGTATCTTGCTCAACAGCAATATTCTCTTCTTCAATAATGATCTCAGCTTCATCAGTCTGTTTCTCTTGCTCAAAGTGCAAAGGTACTTCTGGATAATGCCATAAATGAGCATCTTCTGATTATTGAAACACAACATCATCTTCATTCAAATTATCATCCTGATTCCTCCCTAATTTGAAAGATGATGACTTCTTCTTACTCTTTTTAGATTTAGAGACCTTCTTGGATTTTTTTTTTTTTTTTTGGATTTCTTCTGTTCCTTCACATAAAGCCTGAAATTTTGAACAAGTGGCCAAACAAATCTCTTCAATCTTCTGAACTTATTCCTTAATCTCTTGATCTGTGTAGCCTATTCATTAATAACCTTCTTCATTCTTCTGAACTCCTTTGTTAATGCATAATTATCCATGGGTCCCTTACCTCCCTCATCTTCTCCAGTTGTTTGAAACCCACCTGTGGAAGTATAATCATTGTGAGTTAGTGGTGTAGTACGCTCTAAAGCAGTACTGATGAGGCGAAAAATGAACCACTTTTAGGGGGTCATTTAAGCCCGGAATTGAATTTATTTGATCAAATATTGCCCTAAATCGTTCCTTTTGTGATTTTAGGTACTTTGGGAGAGAAATCTGGAAAAGGAAGCAATTCGGACGTTTTTGGAGAATAAAAGTGAAGAAAACGCCAAAGACTTAATTTTCCAAGCTGGGAACAGTATGTGACGGTGTCAAGAGCAACATCCTGACGGCGTGAAGAGTAAATTGCATGACGGCCCAGTACAAACGTGAAGGCGACACCCAAGGCCGTCACGTGTTAACTTGTCAAAACTTGCACGCGAAGTAGCTGATATTGTTTTGGTCATAATATTTGATACGAACTCAGATTTAGGTGATTCAAAAGCCCACGCGAAGAGGATGAAGAGATCTACAATTTGGTGAAAAAATGGTCTTGACGGTGTCAAGAGAAATGAGCTGACGCCATCAAGCCTTGTCGACAGAAAACATGCCTATAAATATAACTTCATAACTTCACTTTTTGTAAGCCCTAAACCCTAAGGTCGATTCCTGGATTTAGGTGGGTTTTTTTTTCCAGCAACTTAGAGGGTTTCAATCACTCCATAAACATCATGTATTGGTTTGATGATTCTTATCTTAATTATGTTTTCCATTATCATTGTTGTTTGCTCTTCTTTGATGATGATTTGCTAATTCACCTTGTGTCTACTTATGATTATGTGAAACTTGTATATAATTGATTAGATCTCATTGATTTCTTGTTGATGTTGTGTCTATCTCCATCAATGAGGGGCTTATTGATGTGTGTGTCTATCTCCATCAATTAAGGCGTGACAACTTCAATAGATCTAGTTGGTTTAGTTTATAA
The DNA here is from genome assembly GCA_030686995.1 of Artemisia argyi. Taxonomy (NCBI): domain Eukaryota; kingdom Viridiplantae; phylum Streptophyta; class Magnoliopsida; order Asterales; family Asteraceae; genus Artemisia; species Artemisia argyi. The sequence continues at coordinate 131,531,414 of CM060702.1, forward strand.
TTCTTGTTTCCTATTGATTCTTGTTTTGATTGAATGAATTCGATGTTAGGCTTAAGAAAACTGGCAGACTTCCATAGGGTAACATGCTTGAACGTCTTAAGAAACATGAACCGATGTGTACTAGGTTTTTATGGTTGTATTTAATGCATGAGCGAATTCTAGTGATCCCATGTTAGGAGCTTCTTAGCCGGCTCGACATAGGAGTGAAGTAGGAGCTTAGAGGATTGGGGAATTAAGTGCGCCACCCCATGAATGGTATTAAGGAATACAACCCGTCAATTAAAACAAGGTTACAATTCAATAGGTAGGATTGGATAGCTAGCAAGGAGTAACATATCATGGGTAGACATGCTTCACTTATCTTGTAGAACTCTAGTTTACTTTTCTTGTTAATTAGTGCAATTAGTAGCTTTTGGGTTAGTTGATTAGCAACTAATTCCGCCCACTCTCCCAATACTCGAGATTTTTACTTACTTTTCATAAAATATAGAAATACAAAAAGAATCATCCTTCACCTTTAGACCTAGTTAGATTAATTTCAATCCTAACGACACTATTCCTAGCTGAACGATCAATCCCCCGGTACTTGTCACTATACTATTCTACAACGATCAGGTACACTGCCTGGTGGGGGTTGTAAGCTTCTCAAGATCCCTTGAGAGGTAAAGCCTGGTGCGATTCCCACGTATCAAGTTTTTGGCGCCGCATCCCGGGGAATAGTTATTGTCTAGGTTAGAATTTCTTTTTATTAGGTCTACTTGCTAGAATCCTTTCTAGTAAGATTTTATTTTTATTTTTATTTTTAGGTTTTCTTTAGTCTATCTTTTCTTTGTGTCTTTGTTTATAAAAACCTTTCCATTGACTATTCCGTTAGCCATTATAGAGAACGCGAATCCACCATACTACCAACCACGAAATTCACCCACTCCAAATGACATCTTGATGTTTAAACAACATGAGGATGAACCTATCTATGATGCATGGGCTCATTTTAAATATTTACTCCGAAAAGTCCCTCATCATAATTTCGATCTGTGGTCCCAAATTGAAATATTTTACCATTGTGTCAACCACTATACCAAAATGGACATTGACCATGCCGCAGATGGGGACCTTTGGGGATTAAGTGTTGATGAAGCATGGGAAACCATAGAGAGTTGTGCTATACTTGCCAAAAAATGGACAACCCAACAAACATTGTTACAGATAAATTGATAGCAAGTTTAAGGGACCAAGCAAGAAGATTGTTTGGGGATAAACCTATAGATGAGATAACTGGGCACACGGGGTGGTTTAATTTCACCACAATACAAGATGAGCACATTGGTAATCATGATAAGATGGAGGATAGAGTTGAAAATTTAAACCCACCAAGTACCCCACAAGTCCTACCATCATTTGAGGCATATACACCGCCCGTGACTTATTCGGATGAAGTAGAAGAGACTTTAGGAACCCCAATAGAGGTAGAACCTTTGAACCAAACACAACTAAAGGATATAGGTTTGACTACTTATAATGATAACCTTACTCTTAGTTTTAGGGAAGTTCCTAGTTTTGATGAACCGGAGCCTCAACCAAAACCGTTACCTAATCTTCCATCCTTGGATGAAAATTTAGGAATTGAAATAGGTTCCGATCCACCCATCAGACCATATAGTCTGGGTAGTCTTAGGACAAAGGTAGTGGACTCTAAGCATTTTAGAGAGGAGGCCAATATAGGAGTGGAAAATGACCTTACATGCTTACATCACCCATTTATGATTGATCACAAGAAATATTATGGGTTTAAACCGGGTTTATTAGGTCAAGATGGATTCCCAACTAGGAGTCTCTTGAAGTTGATTGAAAATGATCCCTTTCTAGGAGAAAATCTTAATCCACCCACTAACCCGATTGAATTAGGTAAGCTTATGATGATAAAAGTACACCCCTTTGAGCATATAATTCATCCACCACTCTTTCCTCATGAAGCATATTTCTACCCTAAGGGTGTGTATTGCTACTTTCACCCGCACTTAATCCTAAGTGTAGGGAAAGCCTCCCCTGTTTCCGTTAAATAAGGGTAGAGTCAGGCTCGTGACTCGAACAAAAACAAGCGCTTCTTGGGAGGCAACCCATGTTTTGTGTGATTTTATTTTTGTTTGTTTGTTATTTGCTTCCGTATGCATGCTTTATTTCTATTGTTGGTAGATCATGTTTCTAAACTAAATAGTGGAAATACTTTACTTTGTTGTTTTGGCATAGTCTTAACTCCACCTAAAAGTATTTTTGTAAAAGATAAGTGTAAGGGGAAACCCCAAATATGTTTTTAAGAAACAAACCGATTATGATTCTCCACAATATTAAATGAACATGTATATTCGTATTTGTTAGAGTCAAATGCTTGTATTGAGTCATAATGAAGTTTTGCAGGATTTGCAAGGAAGTAGGACCAAGTTTTTCCAGAAATTTTCTGGAAACTTAACATAAAAATTTCTGCAGGTCACTTCTGACGGCGTCACGAGTTAACTCTTGACGGCGTCACGTGTAAAAATCTGGAAATTTTACCAGTTTTGTTTTTCTAACGAAGTCTTATGGTTTTTGTGAATTATTAAGTTTTATAATCTCCAGGAAATCTGCAAACTTCATTCCACAAGCATTATATCTTATCTCGTTTTCTAGGATTTAGTAACTTATATAGGATGCCGCCGATTTTATGCGAGGTTGTCTTGTCTATTTTTTCAGGATTCACAGGTTATGTATGACAAGAAGATGATTTATATTCTGGAAGGGAAGCTTTGATTGTTCATTTTCTTGGAGGAAGATTTAACCTGGTCACCCTATTATCCATACCGAGCAAATCAGGGGAGTATTTGATTTCATTCTTTTTACTTTTTCACTTTTACATTCTTTACTTGAATATTGGGGACAATGTTCATCTTAAGTGTAAGGGGAGGATAAAATGATGATACCTTACATATGTACTTTCGCTTGAGTTTGTTTTGTTTAATGGTAGATGTATAATAAAACTATGAAAAATATTTGTTAGTGCAATTTTAGTGCCAAATTTAAATTTTTTTACAACATTTAGGAGTGAAACTTTAGCCATAGCAAGCGTCTCATGGATAGGAGATTGTATGACTAGCACATAACCGTATATTCAGAAAAATTTTCCACCCAAATATGTGAGGTTCGCCTTATGATTTGATAGGAAAAGCATTTATTATTAGTGCTTATGAGTGTACCGGTAGCATTTAGATTCTAGAACTTGCGTTAGTGATGCATCCCGAGACCGCTAGTGAGACTACATTCGTGTGGTAGGATTTACTACATGATAAGAGGCATTAGGATCACCCTTGTGTTAAACCCGTATTATAATTACTTGACAATTTAAGTCATATTACTTGGCTAGTTAAGTCAACTAATTTTTCCCACTCATTTTTAGTACACGAAACCCCTAGTACACCCCTCCGAGCCTATCTTTTCATTTCTAACTTTAAGCATTTTACTTAAAGGAAGAATTTGTTACACCCACTTAAATGTACAACCAAATCGCCTTAGCCTACCGTGTATGCGCTCATTTTTAGTGCATTATTGTTATTTGTTAAACCGTAAGTTAACTATCTAATTGATTACATGGTTGCTAAGTCGAATCATATCCTTGTACATATTGTTTTGGGACGATGGGGACTCATGGGTAAAGTACTTATTTTATGGAGTAATGGGGAAGAACATCATATTATTACCCCCATACGTACGTTAATCTTAAAAGTACTCCAAGTGTTTTGATTTTCTTAATTCGAGTTATTAGATTAGTTTATTGTAAAGTATGTAAAAATTCAAGTGTAAGGGGAATGTCCATTCCCTATGATGTATTATTTCGGATGATAGGGTAAGAGTGTATGCAAAAAAAAAAAAAAAAAAAAAAAAAATCGAAAAATCAAGAAAAAGAAAAAAAATACAAAAAGGATAAAGAGAAAAAAAAACATACGGACTACCATCCCTTTTTATTCTATGTTCATTTTATGTTTTTGTTATTTTTCATTTATTAGCTTAAGTCGAGTCTAGTATTGGCTTAGCAACGCCACATTGTACATGTAATTGACCAAGATTGTTAACTCGCCACCAGCAAAAAACTTCCTTTATCCAACAAAACCGTGTATTTCATATCCCTACACCTAACGTTACAACCCTTTAAAAGACTTCTTTGATAGTTTATCCTAGGTGCTTACGCCATGTGGTGGAGATTTGATCCTTTCCCAAGCCTATGGTAATCTATTTTGCTATGACAGGTAGTGAGAGATATCTTCTGTTTCCATATTGTAATTTATACTTTATTACACCCGAGAGATGTGAGTATCTAAACACTATTTGTGAGGTGCTAGTGTATGACCTCCGTGCTTGTCTATTGGTCTTTAGTGGAATGATTATTTGTTGTAATTACTTTTATATTAGTGTTAAATGACCCTAACTTGTATTTTGAGTAGAATAAAAGCGCATTTGCTTGAGGACAAGCAAATCTCAAGTGTAAGGGTATATGATGAGGCGAAAAATGAACCACTTTTAGGGGGTCATTTAAGCCCGGAATTGAATTTGTTTGATCAAATATTGCCCTAAATCGTTCCTTTTGTGATTTAAGGTACTTTGGGAGAGAAATCTGGAAAAGGAAGCAATTCGGACGTTTTTGGGGCATAAAAGTGAAGAAAACGCCAAAGACTTAATTTTTCAAGCTGGGAACAGTATGTGACGGCGTCAAGAGCAACATCCTGACGGCGTCAAGAGTAAATTGCATGACGGCCCAGTACAAACGTGAAGGCGTCACCCATGGCCGTCACGTGTTAACTTGTCATAACTTGCGCGAGGAGTAGCTGATATTGTTTTGGTCATAACTTTTGCATACGAACTCGGATTTAGGTGATTCAAAAGCCCACGCGAAGAGGACGAAGAGATCTACAATTTGGTGAAAAAATGGTCTTGACGGTGTCAAGAGAAACGAGCTAACGCTGTCAAGCCTTGCCAACAGAAAACATGCCTATAAATATAACTTCATTCCTTCCCTTTTTGTAAGCCCTAAACACTAAGGTCGATTCCTGGGTTTAAGTGGGTGTTTTTCCAGCAACTTAGAGGGTTTCAATCACTCCATAAACATCATGTATTGGTTTGATGATTCTATCTTAATTATTTTTTCCATTATCATTGTTGTTTGCTCTTCTTTGATGATGATTTGCTAATTCACCTTGTGTCTACTTATATATAATTGATTAGATCTCATTGATTTCTTGTTGATGTTGTGTCTATCTCCATCAATGAGGGGCTTGTTGATGTGTGTGTCTATCTCCATCATTTAAGGCGTGACAACTTCAATAGATCTAGTTGGTTTAGTTTATAATTCTTGTTTCCTATTGATTCTTGTTTTGATTGAATGAATTCGATGTTAGGCTTAAGAAAACTGGCAGACTTCCATAGGGTAACATGCTTGAACGTCTTAAGAAACATGAACCGATGTGTACTAGGTTTTTATGGTTATATTTAATGCATGAGCGAATTCTAGTGATCCCTTGTTAGGAGCTTCTTAGCCGGCTCGACATAGGAGTGAAGTAGGAGCTTATAGGATTGGGGAATTAAGTGCGCCACCCCATGAATGGTATTAAGGAATACAACCCGTCAATTAAAACAAGGTTACAATTCAATAGGTAGGATTGGATAGCTAGCAAGGAGTAACATATCATGGGTAGACATGCTTCACTTATCTTGTAGAACTCTAGTTTACTTTTCTTGTTAATTAGTGCAATTAGTAGCTTTTGGGTTAGTTGATTAGCAACTAATTCCGCCCGCTCTCCCAATACCCGAGATTTTTACTTGCTTTTCATAAAATATAAAAATACAAAAAGAATCATCCTTCACCTTTAGACCTAGTTATATTAATTTCAATCCTAACGACACTATTCCTAGCTGAACGATCAATCCCCCGGTACTTGTCACTATACTATACTACAACGATCAGGTACACTACTTGGTGGGGGTTGTAAGCTTCTCAAGATCCCTTGAGAGGTAAAGCCCGGTGCGATTCCCACGTATCAAGTACCTTGCAGAGAAGTACTTTCCTTTGAAACAGGATGTTGAGAAGTACTTGCAACAGAAACAGTCTTTTCCCTTGAAACAGGTACTGAAGCAATTCTTTCACTTGAATATACAGGCTGAGGTGAGGCAAGAGGTGGTGTTGGAGTATGTGCTGATGCAGAATGCTCAGAATGTTCAGATTGTTCAGAATGTTCAGAATGTTCAGAACCACTAGCTTCAGCTACTTCATCCTTAACAGCTTGTGCTACTTCTAATATATAAGCATTCAAAGGTGTATTGTGACCAGAAAACTTAACACTCTTGTTAAACATAAAAGTAAACACCTTATGTGGAAGCACAATAGTAGATATATAATCCTGAGGTTTTCGTATACCCTCAAGTGGATTTTCTAAGAAAAGCTGAATAAATCTAGGGTACATCAAGAATGGTGAACCAGCTATGATGTGTGCAATCATACCATCAAGAATCATATAAGAAAAATTAAATGGCTGATTGGTAGCTAAACCAACTAGAGCAGATGCTATGGCATGTCCAAATTGAACCCAAGCAGTAATTTTGGGACTCAAACAATGAAGCAGAACATGGATAAGATATTTTCAATGAGGACTTACCAGTGCTTTTTGAAAAGTACTCTTGTTTAAAGCACCTTCATTGCCAATCTCCGATACGTGGGAATCGCACCAGGCTTTACCTCTCGAGGGATCTCGAAAAGCTTACAACCCCCACCAGGAAGTGTACCTAATCGTTGTAGTATAGTATAGTGACAAGTACCGAGGGATTGATCGTTCAACTCAGGAATAGTGTCGCTAGGATTAGAAAGTCTCCTAAACTAAGTCTAGAGGTATGGGATGATTCTTTTTGTATTTTTATATTTTATAAAAGCAATTAAAATCTCGGGTTTTGGAAGAGTGGGCAGAATTAGTTGCTAGCCAACTAACCCAATAAACTACTAATGTAATCAAAATTAAATGACAGAAATGAAAGTGAAACTAATTATACTAGTGGTGTAAACAATGATGAGGAAGGTTGTGTTTACTTAGGTTTCATTACTCCCTAGATATCTTTTACAAGTTGATAGCTTGTTACAATTGCATGGATGACGGGTCATATTCCTTAATACTAGTCGTAGGGCTGTGTAAAATATTCCTTAACTCTATAGGATCCTACTTCACTCCTATGTCGAGCCGTTAGAAGCTCCTAACATGGGATCATTTGAATTCTCCTACGCATTAAATACAACCAAAAATCGTAGTACACCTCCGATCATGTTTCTTAAGATGTTCAAGCAAGTTACCAATGGAAGTGTGCCAGTTTTCTTAAGCCTAACATTGAATACAATCATCCGTAACAACTATAAACAAACAATCAACCCATAATTAACATCTAGGTTTCATTACATCTAAGTAAACACAAAGGAAATCTAGCCGAGCATATTAAATTGAAGACAAGCGTAAGATATATTCAAACAACACATAGACATATTGAATGAATTGAAAGAGTACATATCTCAAATTGAACATGAAAGTTTCAAAGGGTTGAAACCCTTGAAAAAACTGGAAAATTCGACCTAGGGTTTTTCCCTCAAAGTTGCACACTAATGAATGAAATTTGGAAAACTATATATTGATTACAATGGGTGACGACGTCATGTATTGGGTTGTGACGCCATCAACTCGCCGCCTATAATGAAATCGTATTGCCTAGATCCACTTGTGACGCCGTCATGTGTAAATTTCTTCTGGGCCGTCACTAATACTTGGACCATGACGGCCTTGGGTGACGCCGTCATCTCAAATGCACAAAACTCTTTGGATCCTCATGTGTATTGTCCACATCCACCTATTTTGTAACTCTTGACGCCGTCATTAAGGAAGTTATGACGCCGTCAGGTACTGTTCGCAGCAAGGAAAATTAAGACTTTGCCGTTTTCTTCACTTTTATGCTCCAAAAATGTCCAAAATGCTTCATTTTCCAGATTTCACTCCAAAAGTACCTAAAATGACAAAAGGAACGATTTAGGGGAATATTTGATCAAATAATCTCGAGATTTGCTTTAATCCCGGATTCGAGATTATTTAAGCCCTTACACTTACACTTGAGATTTGCTTGTCCTCAAGCAAATGCGCTTTTATTCTAATCAAAATACAATTTAGGGGTCATTTAACACTAATATAAAAGTAATTACAACAAATAATCATTCCACTAAAGACAAAAGACAAGCACGGAGGTCATACACTAGCACCTCGCAAATACTGTTTAGATACTCACATCTCTCGGGTGTAATAAAGTATATATCACAATAAGGAAATGGAAAACATCTCTCACTACCTGTCATAGCAAAATAGATTACCATAGGCTTAGGAAAGGATCAAACCTCCACCACTTGGCGTATGCACCTAGGATAAACTATCAAAGAGGTCTTTTAAAGGGTTATAACGTTAGGTGTAGGGATATGGAATACACGGTTTTGTTGGATAAAGACAATATTTATTGGTGGCGAGTTAATCATCTTGGTTAATTACACGTACAATATGGCGTTGCTAAGCCAAGACTAGACTCGAATTAAGCTAATGAATCAAAAATAACAAAAACATAAAACAAACATAAAATGAAACGGGATGGTAGTCCGTATGTTTTTCTCTTTTTCTTTTTCTATTATTATATTTTTTTCTCTCTTTTTTTTTTTTTTTTTTTTTAAAAGGTAAAATATATTAAATAAAATGAAAAGTTATGTACAAGAGATAGCACAAGAGAGAAAAGGAAAGGACAACCATTAACTCAAATCTCTCTTGCCTAAAAAGAACAAAACAACAATGGACAAAACCATTCTGTAACAACTAAGTTGCAGGTAACAAAGAGACTAATAACCAACCATAAGTTAATAATCAAAGACAAACCTCTGATCTTCAAACACAAAACACAAAAAGCCCATAGAAAGCAAATATACTAAGCTTGAATACAGGGGAGAAGCATTATAAAATAATAACAACAAAAATCCAGCATAACTCTTCACTAGTAAACCACACAGAATCTAGATAAGCAATGACAGCAGGACAAAACCAGAATGCATGGTCAATAAAGGATTCCAGGACAGCATAAACATCAACATCAGATCTGGAATAGGATGCAGCATCATAATCACCAATCATCCAAGAACCTTGTCTCGTTAAAAAACCTTGCCAAATAAAAACCCTGAGGTAAAACTTTGAGCAAGTAAAAAGAGTACAAGGTTTGTTTGTGTTAGAGTACCAAAAAAATATTATCAAAGAAGCCAAGACTTCAAACATCACAACAGACCCCATACCCCAACCCATACTAACAATCTTATCAGATATGAATTTACCGGCAAACCTGAATATAAAGACTAAGACAATCCCAGCAAATCCACCCAACATACCAGCAATACGTGATTTAAATAGGAAACTGACCCATACTCCAAAAACAGTCTCATTACTCATTAAACTCATTTGAGACCGCGTAATCCAATACAAGATGCCAACGCAGAAATTTAGGTCGGTTCCTGTAGTACATAGCCATCTATACTCCAAAACTACAAACTGATGGCCAGCGCAGGAAGCTACCCGTCCTTCTATAGTGCATAGCAAATTGCAAAACATACCTTCACCCCGTTCAAAAACAAGGTTACATCTCCAAAAGCCAGCGCCAGGACAGAACCAGCATGCCCAGTACACACGAAAGTCAACTGGTCTACAATAAAATGCAAAGGAGGAAAAACCAACGCAATAAATGTTAGACGAAAATTTCAGAAGCGTCATCAATGTATATGCCCAGCCTCGATCAGCAACCAAGAAACTTCCACACAACTCAATGTGAGCATGTACTACATAGGCCACCTCAACTATCTACGTAACGCCATTATCACCATTTATCTGGTTCCTATTAACCTCACCATTGAAATTCTTCAACGGGATCTTCCAAATAACCGCCGCCTTCTCAGATTCCACCGATCGCTTAATCTTTAAACTTAACAGTTTAACCCTAACGACATCAACAATAATCTTGAAAACAGTCTCATCGCTTCTAAAGTTCTTTTGAAATAATCTGAAATTCCGCTCTTGCCAAATATAATAAACCGCAGCCCCGAAAACTAAACGCTGAATAACACTCCAAAGAGAGTTATTAGTAGTTCTAATAGAGATTCCAGAAACAATTTCAGCCCAAATACACGAGACATTGTCAAGCTTACACAGAATCTTAAGGTTATCCCAAATAATCTTAGAAAAATTACAGGAAAAAAACAAGTGAGCGTGGGTTTCATCAACGGTATTACACAACGGACTTAGAATACTAGCAATATTGAACCACTTGGAGATCCTGTCAGTGGTTTTAAGCCTACTCCTCATGGCCATCCAAAGCACAAATGCATGCCTTGGGATACACTGAGAGAACTAAACGTGTTTATACCACAAAACCTTGGGACAATCAATTCGCATAGCTTTCCAAGCTTCTTTAACACTAAATTTCGACTCCTTATTTTTCTTATTTATCCAGATAAACTTATCATCACAATCATCGGATAAAGAAGGAACAGGAACATTAAAAACCTCACTGAACAAATCATTCCACTCATTCGGCCATTTCCAACCATCCTGATCTAACCAATCAACCACTTTGTCATTCACATTAAGACCATTTTCTGTGAGGAAACTATGATTAATGAGCCTACATAAGGGACCTTTCTCGTGCCATTTGTCAAACCAAATAGAGCAACTCCTAACATTCCCCAATTTGTATGCAACAAACGAGCGAATTTTGTCTCTAAGACCTAAGATCTGATTCCAACCCCACGCATTATGTTCAGATTTAACATTAAACCAAATATTCCTATCTTTGACCCTATAAGCATGTACCCACTTAACCCACAGCAAATCCTTCTTACTAATAACATTTCAAAGATACTTAACCAATAACACTTCATTCATGAGTCTGAGGGGTCTTAAACCAAGACCGCCTTGGTTTTTGGATTTACAAATGTCTTTCCAAGAAACGCTAGCAATCCCACTCCCATCGCCCCCACCAGACCACAAAAATTTCTTACACAGCTTGTCAATACAATCACAGACATGGGTAGGAAGAATAAACATAGAGGCCCAATATATATGAATCGAAGAAAGCACCGAAGAGATCAATTATAACCTACCCGCAAAGGATAAAGTTTTGTTTCTCCAATCATTAATACGATTCTTAACCTTCTCAATCAAAATTATACAATCATCATTACTAATTCAAAGGAAGCTCACCAACTCTAGAAGGCATAACAAGCAGGATGTTCTCCTTAACCGGGTCAGGCACACTTCCAAATAAAAGGAAACGCTTTTAGATAAACTAGGAAACAGGCCAGAGCACATAGTAAATTCGTCTAAAGCTCTTCTTAGAATACTAGTAGAAATCATATCACCATGACACAATAGCAACAGGTCGTCCACAAAACATAAATGGGTCAATTGAATTCTCTTACAACACCAATGAAACTGAAAACAATCATCCCTCCTAATCTGTCTTTTAACCATCATATTAAATGCTTCCATAATAATAGTGAATAAATAAGGCGAAATTGGGTCACCTTGCCTAAGACCCCGTTTACTCTTAAAGAACCCATGCAATTCACCATTAACACAAATAGAAAAGGATGCAGAGGTTAGACATACCATTATCCAATGAATCATGGAGCTGTGAAAGCCAAAGTGAATGAGACACTTCTTCAAGAAATCCCAATTGACCATATCATACGCCTTCTGGATGTCCACTTTGAACGAGCATTTACTAACAGTTCGCTTCCAGCTGTACCCCTTTAAGAATTCCTGAGCAAGCAATATATTGTCACTAATCTGCCTACCCGGGATAAACACGCTCTGGTTACAATCAATCAAGCTGCAAAGACCTTCTTTAAGCCTATTTGTGATAACTTTGTTGATACACTTGTAAATGACATTTCCACATGCAATAGGACGATAATCAGACACCTTCAAAGGAACTTGCAGTTTAGGAATAAGAGAGATAACATTAGCATTAAACTCGCCAAGTAACTTTCCCGAACTGAAAAATTCTTTAACCGCAGCACAGACATCAACACTCACAACACCCCATGCCGCTTTAAAAAACTTTGAAGTAAAACCATCTGGGCCAGCTTTGTCATCCTCAATACTAAACATCGCCTCTTTAAATTTGATATCAGAAATTGGTCTGACCATGTTTAACGTAATAGATGAGTCAAGTCTCTTGGTAAAAAGATCCTCGCAATCTTCTAGCGGAATGACCTCATCAGCAACCCCCAAAAATTCTTGAAAATGATTAACAAAACACCCCGGAACATCATCACCATAGAACTTGTTACCCTGCTCATCGCACACAACTTGAATCCTACCCTTAATCACCCTTCTCTTAAGAATATTATGGAAATAAGACGTATTTTGATCCCCATCCTTTAACCATTGAATCTTGGTTTTTTGTCTAAGAAGTTTCGCCTCATCCCTCACCGCTTCTTGATACGCTTTACAATAGACATACTCTTCTTCTCTAAGTCTGCTATTATTGGGCTCTTTGTCTAAACACTGCTGCACTCTTTTAAGCTCAACTCTCAATGCCTTAACCTTATTTAACACATTCCCATTAACCCTGTTCATGTTTCTCAAGTGTCTTTTCATATTTTTCAGTATCTTAGCCAAAACAAACATACAGAAACCATGAACCTCAATACCACAATTATCTCTAATCGTAGGAATGAACGAATCCTTTTCAGCCAAAAAGTTATCAAACCAGAATGATCTAGGCTTAACAGGTTTGGCCAAAGAATAGTTCAATACAACAGGGCAATGGTCCGAAGAAATATATGGCAAAAATTCAGCAAAGCAGCTATCATAACAAGAAATAAAGCTACTATTACCCAACGCTCTATCTAACTTCTTAAGAATACCAGATTCCGGGTCAAGATGTTTTTGAATCCATGTATAAAACATACCATTGGAAGCAATGTCATCAAGCTCCAATGACTCAACACAATTTCTAAACTCTTCCATATCTTGATCTTTAGCTGCGGTGACATCAGAACAATCACTAATGTTCAAGGCAACGTTGAAATCACCCAGCAGCACCCAAGGTTCACCCTTGACAAGCTTACTGTGATCTACTAAATTCTTCCATAATGCCCGTCTTTCAACACCTTTGTTTTTACCATAGATAAAGGAAACAAATTGCTTCCTATGATCATGAACAAAGTTGATTTCAAAATGCATATATTGGTCAAAATGGGAAATCAGGTTAGCACCAGCTACATTATTATCCCACCCAACCATGATTCTACACACACTTCTGCAATCATCCATATTAGACACCCATGACCAATTCCGAAACATACTGTCACCCACACTCTTGACCGACTTCTTCCTGAGATGAGTCTCAACCACAGCACACATACAAAGACCTTCTTCTCTAATAAGCGATACTACTTCATCTTGTCTGGTTGTCTGAGACAGACCCCGGACATTCCATGCACCAATTTTGCAACTCATTGAATATTAGAGGTGTGTGATGCAGGCGCACCAGTATCTTGAACCATAGACGTATCCACATCATTAGCGACTTCATTCTGTGTCATAAAGGAAGCAGAACCATTAGTAACCTCCTCCACTTCATCCAAAGACTGAGCGCCATCCATATCTGAGATATGACCATTGATCCTGTCACTCCTTATCTCCTCACATCTACTCGAGAAATATTCCAACATATCATCCGTCCAAATATCTTTATGATCCTTATCAAGCGGCTTATTAGATAAAATAAACAAGTCAACCTCAGTAAAGCTACGCTCCTTTTGCAAACTTTCAACTTTAGCAAACTCCGCCCGATAAGCTTCATCATAACACTTACTAAACGAAACATCACTGCTATCATTAGTGGTCAAAACAGAATTCTACATCATCTTATCGGCATTCAGCTTAGCATTTACATTGAGATTCCGATTAAGCAGAGTGACACGATTAGATAAGTTCTTGATTTTCTACTCTAATTGTTGTTCAGGTGACCCATTCATCATAATTATGCTATTCCACTTTTCCGTGTAATACTTAAGCATGTCCTTATTCCAACCTTTAACTACACTTTCCAAAATAGGAACACCAGAAATACACACCTTTTCCACTTTAGACTTCACTTCATTCCAAATCTCCAAATTATCACTATCTAGATCACTTCCCAAAGCATCGAACCGATTACTAGTACTGACATTCTTAGGGCCCACACCATCATTCGAACTACGACCATCACTGCCTTTACTAACATTGCCATTTTTGTTACTACTCTTGTTACTCGAATTCTTCTTCTGCACATTCTTTTGGTTATCATTATTACCACTGTTTCGGTTAACATCACCACCACTAAACTTCTCATCACCATTACCCTTACCTTTATTAGCAGGCACACCATTATTGTTTATTACCACACTATCATCTACACTACTAGTATTACCACTTTTAACCGGTTCTGACTTCTTGCTTGCCTCTTTATTACTCATATTCCCCGTATTCCCCTTACTTGAATTATTACCACTAACCGTATTAGCATGAACACCTCTTCTGAACTGATAACCACCAAAGTTCACTTGTAATGCATTAATTCCAATACCCCTGTTCCTCCGATTACCAGCAGTTGTCCACCCGTCATCCACATTAACATTACCCGAACCAGTACTATTATCCCCATTCTTGACATTACTGGGTTTCACATTCTCGCCATCCTTATTCACTTTCCTAGCCACATTAACTTTGTTAATACAATCGCTAAAATAGTGTCCAAAAACCTTGCACTCCTCACACCTTGGTAGAACCCAGTCATGTTCAACCCGCAGCCTTAAAACCTTTCCTAACTTCTCATACCACAGTTCAACAAAATCAACAAACGGCTTCTCAGAATCGATCTCAACAAGCACCCAAGCAAACGTAGCCCTGCCATATGGTTTCTCACAAATAGCAGTCGTCATTCGATCCATAATAATTGGGCTACCAATTTGACTAACAATCCTACTAATTCCATCAATATTCCATGCTTCCAAAGGAATGTCATGAATTTTAGCCCAAACCGGAACCTTCTTAACCTCAGGTTTAGACATACATAGTCCCGGTTCCCACTTCTTCACAAATTAAGGTTTATTATTTAGTAACCAAGGACCCTTCTCTATAACCAACTCCATTCCATCTTTGGACTTAAAATAAAAAAAAAATACATACCATTTTGATTCATGATTACATTATCTAACTGATATAACCTCCACATTCTCTTCAAATGATAGACCAAATCAGCATAGTTCATACGATAACCAACAAAGAAACCCACAACTGTGTTGCCCCATCTCTTACACTCCCTCTTCCAAAACCGGATCCATCTTAGGAACTTTCCTATTCTCACCAATGAAAGACGTAGTGCAGTTTATTGTTACCATTACCACCATAGCTATTCGATATAGCATCACGAAACGACCTACTATTCTTTTCATAAACGCTATCAGTCATCACATCATCCTTAACCCCACTAAACTCACCAAAAGCATAATTACTCACACCTCCATCACCTTTACCTAATTCACTAGTATCGCCATTAACCTTAAACATACCCGAAGCCCTAACATCCCCAAAACTGACTTTAGTAGGACTTCTAGGTTTATCAGATCCAACTTTAGGATTCACATTAGTGTTACCCACAGTTGGTTTAGGCACACCAGGCACATCATCACTACCACTAGACACATTACTCTTACCCAAATCACTAGCAGGCATATCATTAACAACACTAGACCCACTACTCAATTTCTTAGCAATCTCATCAATAATATCACTACTCCTAACATCACTTTTACCAAAATCACTATCATTAACAGGAAAAACCTTACCAGAAGCATCATGACCATCACCAACATTTAATTCCTCCTACATACCTGAACAGGAACCCCCTATATCTTCACTACCCACAATAGATTCAGAAGCCCCATCATCAAATTCCACATCCTCCATATCAACAACGCTATTATCACCCTTCGAAGTAGACATAGTACGTACCTTAGAGTAAAGACCCTTAGAAGTATCAGCAACCACACTCACGTGTTTCAAAGCAGATTTCGATAACGGATTCATAGTTCTAGTGGTTTTTTAGGTTTAAGTGAATCCATCTTACGAGAAGACGGATTTGGTTTTGGATATGGGTTTAAATCCGCCATAGAATCAATGAATCAAAACCATAACGAATATGAGAAATTAAGGTGAGAATGGAAATGAACGTGAAACAGTGAAAAACTAGGTTGTAATAACGGAAAATTAAAACAAAACAGGCGGAATAAAGTTTTGGGGTGAATTAATGATAAACAGACAAGGATCTACAGTAGGAGAGTATAGTTATTAAGATTGATTTAAGAATAAAATTGAATTAAAGAGTATAGATGAACAGTAAATACGGTAAGTTAATCATCTTGGTTAATTACATGTACAATATGGCGTTGCTAAGCCAAGACTAGACTCGACTTAAGCTAATCATAAACTAACAAAAACATAAAATAAACATAGAATGAAACGCGATGGTAGTCCTTATGTTTTTTCTCTTTTACTTTTTCTATTTTTTTTCTTTTTTTTTCTTGATTTTCGATTTATTTATTTATTTTTTGCATACACTCTTACCCTACCATCCAAAATAATACATCATAGGGAATGTACATTCCCCTTACACTTGAATTTTTACATACTTTACAACAAACTAATCTAATGAGTCGAATCAAGATAATCAAAACACTTGGAGTACTTTTTAAGATTAGCGCACATATGGGGGTAATATATGATGTTCTTCCCCATTACTCCATAACACAAGTACTTTACCCATGAGTCCCAATCGTCCCAAAACAATATGTACAAGATATGACTCGACTTAGCAACCGTGTAATCAATTAGATAATTAACTAAGGGTTTAAACAAATAACGATAATGCACTAAAGATTAGTGCATACACGGAAGGCTAAGGCGATTTGGTTGCACATTTGGGTGGGTTGTAAAAAATTCTTCCTTTAAGTAAAATGCTTAAAGTTAGAAATGAAAAGATAGGCTCGGAGGGGTGTACTAGGGGTTTCGTGTACTAAAAATGAGTACAACGCTAAGGTGTGGGAAAAATTAGTTGACTTTACTAGCCAAGTAATATGACTTAAATGGTCAAGTAATCATGATACGGGTTTAACACAAGGGTAATCCAAATGCCTCTTATCATGTAGTAAATCCTACTACACGAATGTAGTCTCACTAGCGGTCTCGGGATGCATCACTAACGCAAGTTCTAGAATCTAAATGCTACCGGTACAATCATAAGCACTAATAATGAATGCTTTTCCTATCAAATCTAAAGGCAAACCTCACATATTTGGGTGGAATTTTTTTTTGAATGGTATGGTTTTGTGCTAGTCATACAACTCCTATCCATGAGACTCTTGCTAAGGCTAAACTTTCACTCCTAAATGTTGTAAAAAAATTTAAATTTGGCACTAAAATTACACTAACAAGTATTTCTCTTAGTTTTATTACACACCTACCATCAAACAAACAAACTCAAGTGCAATAGTATCCTATAAGGTATCATCATTTACCCTCCCCTTACACTTAGGATGAACATTGTCCCCAACATTCAATTAAAGAATGTAAAAGTAAAATAGGTAAAAGAATGAAAGCAAATACTCCCCTGATTCGTTCGGTGTAGATAGTGTGTCAATAAGGTTAGATCTTCCTCCAAGAAAATGAACATTCAAAGCTTCCCTTCCAAAAAATAAATCATCTTCTTGTCGTATATAACCTGTTAAACCAACCTGAGAAAACAAACAAGGCAACCTCGCATAAAATCGGCGGCAATCTATATATACTAACAAATCCTAGAAAATAAATTAAGATATAATGCTTGTGGAATGAATGTTTGCAGATTTCCTGGAATTTATAAAACTAAAGAATTAACAAAAACTTTAAGACTCCGTTAGAAAAAACAAAACTCGCAAAATTTCCAGAATGTTACACATGACGCCGTCAGAAGTAAACTCCTGACGCTGTCAGAAGTGACCTGCAGAAATCTTTACATTAAGTTTCCAGAAAATTTTTGGAAAAACTTATGTCCTACTTCCTGGAAAATCCTACAAAACATCATTATGACTCGATACAAGCATTTGACTCTAAAAAATACTAATACATATGTTCATTTAATATTGTGGCGAATCAAGATCAATTTCGTTCTTAAAAACAAATTTGGGGTTTTCCCTTACACTTAGCTTTTGCAAAATACATTTATATGAAGTTAAGACGAAGTTAAACAACAAAATAAAGCATTTTCACAATTTTAGTCTGAAACATGATCTACCAACAATAAAAATAAAGCATGAATATGAAAGCAAATAACAATCAAACAAATAAAAATCACACAAAACATGGGTTGCCTCCCAAGAAGGGCTTTTCTTTATTTACGAGTCTTGTAGCTAGACTCATGGTCATGAGCAATTACATGACCTCATCGTTGGTCTCATTCTCTAGGTCATCTCCAATCTTAGTTTTGTATTCTGGACCTAGTAGCAAATATTCCTTGTAGAAACCAAGTATTCTATTCATGACGTAATCTACCCCTCTACGTCTATCCTCATCATTCCTATAGTAAACCACTTGCTTGTGTTCCTTTTCTATGTTTGATAGAAGACGGTATTGTTCAATCTTATAGGGCATTTGGTAAGCAATCTCATCATTCTCTTCATTGAATCTAACTATCCCTGAGGTCGGGTTATAACTTATCTTAGAGGCCTCAACAAATGGTTTTCTGAACACTACTTGACTTAGGCAATCATCTATTACCGGACGAGTATCCTCTACTATCACAAAGTCGGTAACATAAGTGAAGTTTCCTACAAAGACATGCAATACTTTCACTCTTCGTACAAAATTGCTCATCCAATTCGTATTAGGCATCATCCTATAATCAAGTTGCTTCTTAATTACCAATTATAATAGGTCCTAGTCATGATGTTTATAGGAGACCTAGGATCAATATAAGCTTTCCACACATGCATATGCCCAATGTTGCATGGTATGTTGATGTTAGAGGGATCACCTACTTTAATAAGGGGTGAACCAAGGATATATGGTGTCTCGGGATCATCGAATAAATCCTTGTGATATTCCCATTCTTCCTCTGTGGGCAACTTATCAAAGTATTCTTCTACGTTTTCTACTTCCTCTAACTTTTCTTCCTTAATAACCTCAACTTCCTTAATCTCATCCCTAGCCCCGGTTTCTATTCCAACTTCATCCTTGTCACTTTCTTCTATGTTCTTATCTATTGGCTTAGTGGTGACAACATTGACAAAGTGGATGTGTTTAGATTATGAGGGGTCCTTAATTTGGATTCTGCTATTAGTGTCCCTAGTGTCTTTCCTAGGTTTAGTTAGCACTTCGTTGTTGAGGGCTTTCAACAAGTTGTCAATCTTATTGGTCATCTCCATTTGTTTTTTATTGAATTCGGTTTCAAACTTAGCTATGCGAGCTTCTTGAGATGCCATGAACTTGGACATCAATCCTTCAAGATTATTGGGACTACCATAGTCATTAGAAGGATTGTTGTTGAAAGTACGGTTAGCGGGTGGACCGTTTGGTTGGTAATGATTAGGTGGATTGGAAGAATTGTTTTGGTTTTGTTTCCACCTAAGATTCGGGTTGTTTTTCCAAGAAGGGTTGTAGGAATCACCATAGGGTTTGGCTCGGGTTTGAAAGTGTACCACTTTTCTTCCGCTTCGTCGGTACGCGAGGATGCGTAGTCCGCAAAAGCTTGTCTGGGGAGTTCCACGCTATCACGGGTGTCATGGGGGACCACTACATAATTTGCATGAAAAAGTTATTTTGTTCACTTGGCTTGAGGGCTTAGGAACTTCGTAGGATTTCATGAGAAACTTGACTTGGTCCTCAAGTTCCATGATCCTACGGTCGGGAGTGCTAGAATTGTTCGAAGGCAAAGATTTTGCCTTGACCATTTTGTTCAAATCACGGGGATCATTCCAACTTTCGTTGTCATAGAGAGCAAGATCTTCTATGAGTTCCCATGATTCTTCTGCACTTAGATCACGTAGCTTGCCACCGGCCGATTGGTCAATGGTTCGGCTTGTGGAGAGGTTGATATGGTCATAGAAGATTTGGACTTGGAGCCAAAGATCTATGCCATGATGAGGGACTTTTTGGAGTAAGTCCTTGAAACGAGTCCATGCTTCATATAGAGTTTCACCTTGACGTTGTTGGAACATCAAGATATCATTTCTAAGCTTGGTAGTTCTCCCCGGTGGGAAAAATTCGGCAAGGAAACGAGTGGTGAGATCATCCCATGAGGTGATAGATACCTCGGGTAAACGTTCAAGCCATTCACTAGCTTGATCACGTAGAGGGAATTGGAATAAGCGTAATCGGGTCGACTCTCTAGTTACAAAATCAAGGTCTATGGAATCTACGATATTAAGGAAATCCTTGAGATTTTGATTAGGATCTTCGGAACGAAGTCCATGGGATGCACATCCGCTTTGCACCAACCGGATGGTGTCGGAACGCAAGGGGGACACATTGGCTCCTTGATTGAGCTCAATAGTGTTTCGATAGCCTTGGTGGCTAGGACATGAATACTCTCCTAAGGTTCGGGGCCTAAGAGGTTGGTTTGCTAGTGGTGGGTTTTGTGGGTGGTTTTGTTGTGGTGGGTTGATGGGTTCAAAGATGTTACCACCTTCCATGATGTCGGATGGTAAAGGTTATGAATAAAGACATGAAGAAATGAGATAAAGTAAAGAAAACCTAAAAATAAAAATAAAATCTTACTAGAAAGGAATCAAGCAAGTAGACCTAATAAAAAGAAATCCTAACCTAGACAATAACTATTCCCCGACAACGTTGCCCAAAACTTGATACGTGGGAATCGCACCAGGCTTTACCTCTCAAGGGATCTCGAGAAGCTTACAACCCCCACCAGGCAGTGTACCTGATCGTTGTAGTATAGTATAGTGACAAGTACCGGGGGATTGATCTTTCAACTCAGGAATAGTGTCGCTAGGATTAGAAAGTCTCCTAAACTAAGTCTAGAGGTGAGGGATGATTCTTTTTGTATTTTTATATTTGATAAAAGCAATTAAAATCTTGGGTTTTGGAAGAGTGGGCGGAATTAGTTGCTAGCCAACTAACCCAATAAACTACTAATGCAATCAAAATTAAATGATAGAAATAAAAATGTTGAGGAAGGTTGTGTTTACTTAGGTTTCATTACTCCCTAGATATCTTTTACAGGTTGATAGCTTGTTACAATTGCATGGATGACGGGTCGTATTCCTTAATACTAGTCATAGGGCCGTGTACAATATTCCCTAACTCTATAGGATCCTACTTCACTCCTATGTCTAGCCGTTAGAAGCTCCTAACATGGGATCATTAGAATTCACTTATGCATTAAATACAACCATATAATCGTAGTACACCTCCGATCATGTTTCTTAAGACGTTCAAGCAAGTTAGCAATGGAAGTCTGCCAATTTTCTTAAGCCTAACATCGAATACAATCATTCGTAACAACTATAAACAAACAATCAACCGATAATTAACATCTAGGTTTCACTACATCTAAGCAAACACAAAGGAAATCTAGCCGAGCATGTTAAATTGAAGAAAAGCGTAAGATATATTCAAACAACATATATACATATTGAATAAATTGAAAGAGTACTTACCTCAAATTGAACATGAAAGTTTCAAAGGGTTGAAACCCTTGAAAAAACTGGAAAATTTGACCTAGGGTTTTTCCCTCAAAGTTGCACACTAATGAATGAAATTTGGAAAACTATATATAGATTACAATGGGTGACAGCGTCATGTATTGGGTTATGATGCCGTCAACTCGCCGCCTATAATGAAATCGTATTGCCTAGATACACTTGTGATGTCGTCATGTGTAAATTTCTTCTGGGCCATCACTAATACTTAGACCATGACGGCCTTGGGTGACGCCGTCATCTCCAATGCACAAAACTCTCTGGATCGTCATATGTATTGTCCACATCCACCTCTTTTGTAACTATTGACGCCGTCATTAAGGAAGTTGTGACGCCGTCAGGTACTGTTCCATCAAGGAAAATTAATACTTTGCCGTTTTTTCACTTTTATGCTCCAAAAACGTACAAAATGCTTCCTTTTCCAGATTTCACTCCAAAAGTACCTAAAATGACAAAAGAAACGATTTAGGGCAATATTTGATCAAATAATCTCGAATTAGGGCTTACATTACCCATTAAAAGAGGTTCACTTTTTGCCTCGTCAATCTCCTTAAGTGCATCCCAAACAACTTGCTTGTCAAACAAAACAGTACCTTCTTCATCATCAAACAACAAGATCTCCCTGATTGTTGCTTCGGTAATACGAATAGCCCTCCCAACAACTGTGGCATGTATAACATCTTCTCCGACCTCCAAGTCAGACCTAGCCATAGCCCAAAATTCTTGTATCCAAGGACCAATGATTTCTGGATTGACTAAAAGGGAATAGTTTATGGATGAGCCAATGAGAAAGTCAATGATTCCATGAAAATCAAGATTCTTTTGTGTCTTCTCCAAGTTAGCAATCATATTGTGTTTGGTAATGGTGGGACGGTTTGCCATTGTAAGTGTTATTGAAAGAAGAATGAAAGAAGATGATGATCGATGATGAATTTGGTTGTGATTGATGAATGAATGAGGGTTTGTAAAGATGAAAAAGATATGCTCAAAGAAGGGTAATATACTAAAAATCACGGTTAATAAATGATTTTACCTTTTTTTGGAATTTATCTTCCCCATATCTTTCGAAAAGTTTTTACCCCGTATTTCTGACCGTTAGAACAGTAACCTGACACGTCAGTACTTCAAATAAAACTCCAAGCAGTACTTTCCATGTATCATGGAGCAGTACTTTCATCCTTTAACGAAGCAGTACTTTGGCAAAAGTACTTTCCACCAAAATATCTAACAATGTTGACTGTTTCACCAAAATATCTTCTGAAAGTCAACCCGAGACAATTAATACTTTCCATATTTACTCCCCAAAGATACCAAAGCAAGTAGAAGTTAATGATCATCATAAATACCCCATGAGCTTTACTTGCCTATAAAAATAACTTGGATTACCACATAACTTCATCAAAACTTGGTAGTTTCATCACAAAAACCCTAGCATCACCCTGAGCCACTTCCCATTAATATACGTCTCATCCGATGACTCCTATGCTTCAGAGATTAGCTACTACTCTGATTTTGATTCTGGATGGAGTGGTTACTTTCCTCCTAGTGCATCAAGCTCAACCAACCTTAAGCCAAATAAAAAGGTGTTAATCCCTGCTCCAGATCTAGCTCTCTCCAGTGAATTGCCACAAGCTTTTGAGTCTGCCTTAAAGAACATGAAGTAGCCTGCTCAAAGGAAGCCTGCAAGACTAGAAAGACCTCCAAAGCAAGTGCTTGGCCTGGCTTGCTGATGAAGCGAAAAGTGTACCGCTTTAAGTGGGTCATTTAAGCCCTAAATCATGATTATTTGATCAAATATTGCCCTAGATCGTTCCTTTTGTAATTTTAGGTACTTGGGACGTTATTTCTGGAATATGAAGCATTTTGGAGCTTTGTGGACGTTTTTATGCTCAAGAATGAATAAAATGAGAAAATCAAGAATCTAAGCCTGGAACAGTACCTCACGGCGTCAAAATCAAAAGGTGACGCCGTCACTCATGGATCAAGAGATGGATATGTTGCTTTGAGCTTGATGGGCCAGAGAAGGAATTTGGGATTTAACACGAGACGGCGTCACATAGGGCGTCACATGTATCACCTATTACCACAAAGCAAGACGCTCCAGAGAATAATCAAAGCAGACGGCATCAGGGATGAACTTGACGACATCAGAAGTCATAAGGTGACGGCCTCAAATGTATCTGATGGAAGGCCAGCACGTGTTAAATAGTCACAACTTGCGCGCGGAGTAGCTAACACTATTTTGGCCATAACCTTTGCATACAAACTCGAATTTGAGCGATTCAAAAAAGGAAATGATCGGGACGAAAAAGTCTTCGATTTGGTGAAAAAATGGTCATGACACCGTCATTTGTTAGAGCTAATGCCGTCAGATCGGGCCGACAGAAAATCTGCCTATAAATATAACCTTATTACTTCACTTTTTGTAAGCCCTAAACCCTAAGGTCGATTCCTGGGTTTAGGTAGGTGCTTTTCCAGCAACTTAGAGGGTTTCAATCACTCTATAAACATCTTGTAATGGTTTGTTTATTCTATCTTAATTCATGTCTTCAATTATCATTATTGTTGCTTGTTCTTCATTAATTATGCTTGGCTAATTCATCTTGTGTCTACTTATGATTGTGTAAAACTTGTATATAATTTATTAGATCTTATTGATGTCTTTGTTGATTTTTGTGTCTATCTTCATCAATTAAGGTGTGACAACTTCAATAGGTCTAGTTGATTTAGCTTATAATTATTGATTCCTATTGTCTCTTGTTTGGTTGATTGAATTTGATGTTAGGCTTAAGAAAACTGGCAGACTTCCAATTGGTAACTTGCTTGAACGTCTTAAGAAACATGATGGGAGGTGTACTATGATTATATGGTTGTATTTAATGCATAAGTGAATTCTAATGATCACATGTTAGGAGCTTTTAACGGCTTGACATAGGAGTGAAGTAGGAGCTTATAGAGTTAGGGAAGATCGTACGCGGCCCTATGACTAGTATTAAGGAATACAACCCGTCAATTAAAACAAGGTGTGACAATTCAATAGGTAGAATTGGATAGCTAGCAAGGAGTAACATATCATGGGTAAACATGCTTCACATCCCTTGTAGAACCTTAGTTTATTTTTCTTGCACATTAGTTTAATTAGTAAATTTTGGGTTAGTTGATTAGCAACTAATTCCGCCCCTCCTTCCAATACCCGAGATTTTTACCTGTTTTTCATAAAATATAAAAACACTAAAAGAATCATCCATCACCTTTAGACCTAGTTAGATTAATTTCAATCATAACGACACTATTCCTGAGTTGAACGATCAATCCCCCGGTACTTGCCACTATACTATACTACAATGATCAGGTACACTGCCTGGTAGGGGTTGTAAGCTTCTCAAGATCCCTTGAGAGGTAAAACCTGTTGCGAGGGCGCAATACCCACGTATCAAGTTTTTGGCGCCGCAGCCCGGGGAATAGTTGTTGTTTAGGTTGAAATTTATTTTGATTAGGTCTACTCATTAGATTCCTTTTTAGTGAGATGTTTATTTTCTTTTTATTAGCTTTCTCATAGTCTATCTTTTCTTTGTGTACTTGTTCGTAAAAACCTTTCCATTAACTCTTCCGTTCACCGTTATGGAGAACGCGCATCCACCATACTACCGACCACGAAACCCATTCACTCCAAATGATATCTCGATGTTCAACCAATATCGAGATGAACCTATCTATGATGCATGGACTCGTTTTAAAATTTTACTCCGAATAGTCCCTCATCATGGTTTCGATCTATGGTACCTAACTCAAATCTTTTACTATAGTGTCCACCCGTATTACCAAAGGTACATTGATGACTTTGCCAACGGGGACCTTAGGGAATTAAATGCTAAAGAAGCATGGGATGCCATAGAAGATTGTGCCAAATATTATTATAGAGTAGACAACCTGACAAACAAGATAACAAATCAATTGACAACAAATTTGAAGGATCGTGAAACAAGTTTGTTGGGGGATGAATATGCTCATGTTGAGATACCTAAGTGGATGGCGCCTAATATCATAGTACAAAACAAACACATAGGTAATCTAGATACAATGGAGGATGAGGTGGATAATCCAAGCCCACAAAGTACCCCACAAGTCCTACCATCATTTGAGGTACATACACCGCCCGTGACTTACCCGGAAGAAGTAGAAGAAACTTTAGGAATCCCAATAGAGGTAGAGCCCTTAGACCAAGCACCACTAGAGGATATAGGTATGAATACTTGTAATGATAACCTTACTCCTAGTTCTAGGGAATTTCCTAGTGTTGATGAACCGGAGCCTCAATCATTACATAACTTCCCATCCTTAGATTTACATCTAGGACACAAAAGAGGAACCAACCCACCCATCAACCAATATTATCCGGGTAGTTTTAGGATGAAGGAAGCCATTCACTCACCCCCTTCACCTCACGTGGCATATTTCCACCCTAAGAGTGTGGATCGCTACTTCCACCCGCACTTAATCCTAAGTGTAGGGAAAACCTTCCCTATTTCAGTTAAATAAGGGTAGAGTCAGGCTCGTAACTCGAACAAAAACAAGCGATTCTTGGGGGGCAACCTATGTTTTTAATAGTTTGATGTTTTTATTTTATTTGTTTGTTTGTGTCATATACGCTTAATCATGGTTGTTTATTTTTCATGTTTCGAGCAATTTGTGAAAATGCTTTATTTTGTTTTTAACCTCGTCTTAATTTCATATAAAGGTATTTTACAAAAAGATAAGTGTAGGGAAGTTTATATTTTGTTAAAAAGAACGAAATTCAAACATGAAAATTCACAATTCATGATTAGCATATATTCTATCTTGTTTGTGTGTCAATACTTGTGGATATGTTTTATGAGTTCCTATTTGTAATTCATTCCACAAGTATCCTATCCTTTAATTGTTTTGTTTCTATTTCTAAGTCTGGAATTACATCTACTTGTGATTTTTGTTTGGTTTGATGCTTTGGTTTTTGTGTTTGTTGATTACAGGACAAGAAGATGATTTATATTTCTGAAGGGAAGCTTTCAACGTTCATTTTCTTGGAGGTAGATTTAACCATGTTGTCACATTATCCACACCGAACGAATCAGGGGAGTATTAGTTTCTTTCATTCTTATTTATTTTTACTTTTACATCTTTTATATAGAACATTGGGGACAATGTTCGGTTTAAGTATAGGGAGGTTATATTAGAAACTATAACTCCACTTGATTTTTGTTTTGTTTGATAGTAAATGTGTAATAAAACTGAGAGAAATACTTGTTAGTGTAATTTTAGCGCCAAATTTAAATTTTTTTACAACATTTAGGAGTGAAACTTTAGCCTTAACAAGCGTCTCATGGATAGGAGTTGTATGACTAACACAAAACCGTACCATTCTCAAAAATTTCCACCACAAAAATGTGAGGTTTGCCTTTAGATCTTTAGGAAAAAGCATTCATTCTTAATGCTTGTGAGTGTATGATTGGTTCCAAATGGTCAACCTAATTTGACCAAGGAATGGTCAACCAAGTCAAACGTCAAAAACCAACTAACCAAGGAGTTTAGGGAATCCCCGGGTCGTTATGTCCTGACGAGGCGTGCAATTGTATTTGTAAACGTTTTAAAGGATCGGGTGATTAGTCAGGAAGGTCAGGAATTTGATTATTATGGTTACACTACGAGAAAGTGATGGGAAATGACTTAGAAATACTTAACTAACAATTACTGGTGATCAGATGACCTAAACACGTAATTTAGCCAAAAAACGCGCGTTTTAGTTACAAATAAACGCGAACGCAAAAATAAAAAAGTGAAACGAGAGTAAACAAAGTCCTACGAACGTGAAAATGATATTTTTACAATTCTAATTACTTAAGAAAATTTTTAGAAAAAGAAAAATAATTTTTACACTATTTAATTAATTACTATTAATTAATTACTAATTATTAATTACTTTTTAATTAACTAAATTACCCTAAATTACAAATAATTATGAAAATTAACTAGAAAAATGAAAATTAAATTTAGAAAAATCTAAAATATTATAAAACTAATTTTAAAATAGAAAAACTATTTTTCTTACTTTTTAATTAATTACTAATAATTAAAAACTAATTATTTAATTAATTTTAAATTAAACTAAATTATAAAAAATACAAAATGATTAAGGAAAAATCTGAAGAAAATTCCTAAAAATCTATTATGTTAACAGAAGCCTGAGAAAAATTTAACAATAGCTTTCGCTTATAAATAAGCAGAAAGTAAGCCAAAGTGGCTTAAATAGAAGCTATCACTTCTAATTTTTTTTGTCTTTTTCAAATTTTTCTTTTTCACAACTGTTTTACTACTAAAAAAAACACTTTTTACAAAGCAAGTTTTTATGAATCTCAAAAATAAGCCAAGTGTTAGCTTCTTTTCTTAACAGCTTATGGTTATGAACTTTTGGTGAAGCACAAATTGCTACCAAGTTAAACTACGGTCCTAAGGTACAAAGTAAGCTAGACAAAGTTGAAATGTACTAGAAATGAGCAAGAAAATCAGGAAGTATCAACTGAATAAGCTAAATCTAACCAATAAGCAGTCCTAAGTGATACTCAGAGTCAATCAGGCCTCAAGGGCTCACTTGCAGCCCCTGTGGGGTCCACTGGGGGGTTCAGGGGTTCACAATGGTGGTTGGTCTAAGGAGGTGGCCTGGTGAGCTATCCAAAGAACCAAGAACCAAGTCCTAGGTCCCACTAAATAACAAGTTACAAGCCTAAGAACTTGAACTTTCAACACTGATTTACTCAGTGAAAATCCTTGAGGACGGGGAACAAAGAGTACCAAATAAGCTAATTAGAATAAGCTAAACCCACAAACAAGCTAAAAACTAAACATCGTTGCTGCTAAAGTACTCAAAGACCCAAGGGATCAGCTGAGGGGTCCACTGATAAGCCAGAGGTGGTCAAGAGAGAGTTGGTCAGAACATGCGTGCAGGGGAGGTAACTCTCCCTGCAGGCTACTTTTGGCTTATGCACAGGCTATAAAAAAAATTCCAAAAATAAGAAAAGTGCTTATTCTTGTAGTTAAGCTAGTAGAATATGGTCCCAAGAAATTTCAAAGCTTGATATCAAACACAAAATTCAGGTAAATTCATGCAAGATTTGACTTTTTTTCCAAAACATACAATTTTGACTTTTTCTTTTGATGAAGAACTTTGACTGTTACAAGGTTTAATCCTACTCTACTGATTCATGCTTGTGTTTTAAGATAAAAGTGACCTAAATAAAGCAAGCTAAACAAGTTTTGAAGCTAAAAAAATGGGTTATACTTCTCAAAAACCACAACAGTTGACAGTTAAATAAGAATGAAACTAAATTTGACTTTTTAACTGTCACCACAAGATTTTATGTTTTATTAGAACTCCTACAGCCAAATGAGATGTGTGAAAACAAGAGTTAACCAACTAAACCACCCAATGCATCCTAGACACAGTTAATCCAAACACACCCTTAAAAACAGATTTGTGAGATTTTTTTCAAGCACTCAAGAGTTTAAACTATAAAGCTGAGATATTAAGCCAAACTAAACTATCACATACACAAACAAACAGATAATAACAGAATTTAACAACTGTAACTATAAATTAGTAACTTATGCAAATTTATTCTAAGAAATTTAAAATTTGGGAACTAAATGATATGAACCTTTAACCAAGGCTTAACCAAGGTGTCTTGAATCAGCTTCAAGCTCCTAGCTTGTTGTGAAACAAGCTAGTTAAAGTCCTTCTTCCCCATCCATTTCGGGGAACTTCCTAAAGCTCTCCACAAAGTCTAGCAAAGGTATTATACCAACCTGATTAACTCCTTTTTTTATGTTTTCTTTTCTGTTTTTTAGAACTTATGTACCTTTCTGAAAGAGCATTGATTCACTAATAAGCTTGAACAAACTGGTACTAAAGATTTAAATTTTTGCTTGAATTTTAAAATTGAGAACAAGATTAAGTAACTGAAAACTGAAGTACTTTCATTAAAATAGAAAAGAGATTACAAACTATTCTAATACTGAATTAAAAAAAAAAATTACATTAACTACTTGCCTCCTTGGGCTTACATTTGGCACCTATTTATACTAAAAAAAAACTAGCGCTTCAACCTTGCTTGTTTCTTCTGTCTCAGCAGTCCCAAAAGTATCCCTTGTACTTTCTATAACACATCCCAGTCATTTATTTTAGCTTCCCTTCATCTGAGCATTTGCTTCCATTTTATGACCTAAAACTTGTTGTGGATTTCCAACATGGAGGAGTGGGGGGGGGGGGGGGGGGGGGGTAATGATGGTGTTGAGGGTTGACTTGTTTTGATGGTGTAGGGTGGCTGGGTAGGTAGTGTTGGAGAAAGGAGTGGGGGACAAGGATGTTGGGAGGTACAGTGGTGGTGGTGGTGTCAGGGGATGTTTGGCGGCAAAAAGAGGGGAAGAAGAAGGATGTGTGGGGTTGACTTATTTTGACCCGTCCTTTGTTTTTATTAATAAAAAGGGGATGGGTGGTGGGCTTTGGATTGCAATGGGCTTGGGGGTTAAAGTGGGCTGGGGTTGGTTTGCATTTGGAGTGGTTTGGTTATGTTAATAATTCAAAGGTCCGTTTGTAGTAAATGTGCACAAGGACCAAATTGCAATTTTTGATTTGTAGGAGGACCAAACTTGCCAAACTGCAAAAGTTATTCCCAGGGACCAAACTTGTCACATTCCCATAAGATGAAAGTCACAAAAGATATTTTTCATTTTAAAAATTCCTAGGGACTGATTTCGTCAATTTCCCAAACTACAGGGACCAAAACTATAATTTTCCAAAGTTTTTACCTAAGGATTAAATTTGATAAGTTTTGACTTTTAAATACCTTAGGTTGACTTTTCCTTTCAAAACAAATGTTCAAGGACTAGTTTTGTAACTTTTTGAAAGTTGGGGGACTAAAACTGCCAATTAAGTAAATTTTGTTCGTTTTTCATTGTTTTTGCTCATTTTGCATCTGAAACGTATAAAATACAATCCCTGGGATATTTTTAGTATTTTGATGCATTTCTGAGCGTTTTCGGATGTTTTAGCAGTTTAAATACGATAAAAATGATGAGTGTTTGAGCACTCATCAATCCTCCACACTAAACTATTGCTAGTCCCTAGCAATATTTTTGGAAAACTTGATGGATTTTAAACTCTTTACCAAAAGCCATCACTTCTGGAGTAGCCAGGTGTAAGAACTGTGGCACACCTGATAACCGTGTGATTTTGAGCAAACCACCAGCTTTCAACGGATTTGATTTGTCTTTACCAAGAGCCGTTTGCTCCTGGACTAGCCAGCTCTTGATGGAATAGTCAACATCTTGGTGAGCTGATTACCAATTATGGTTTTTCCACGGCCTTTACCACAAGCCATAATCTTGCGGGCTAGCCAACTCATTTGCTTTTGAGGATATGGGGAGTTGAGGAACCATACAATTTTGGGCAAATTGCAAGCCGTAAATGGATTTAAGATATCTTTACCAAGAGCCGTTTGCTCCTGGATTAGCCAATCCCTTTTGTCGTTTAGACACGGCGGACTGATTACCACAAAAATTTTGAAATAAAGTGAAAAATTTTTAAAATTTTAGGCCAAAAACGGGGATTCTAGAGGATATAATGTGATAAAATTCGCTAGAATTTTCCCCTCCCCCACACTTAGAATTGAATATTGTCCTTAGTATTCAAAGTCTCGGCTATTATGCCGAATCCTTGAACGTAAAAAGATAATATTAAAAACTAACTGTGGGAAGATCGTTTTGTATTTTTCACTTTATTTATCTGTACATACAATCACACATTTTTTTTTTTTTATATTTTTTTTTGATGAAACCTTATATACAAATATACATTTTCAAACAGCGGGGGGTTGGCCATTCCCCCACACTTAGGTGGTAGAAAGTAGAAAGAAATCAGAGATACGAGTGAAAACCCGTATTGTTGCTATTGTTTTTGTTTATCGAGTCGCTAGCTTGACTCGATCCCCGAATTCAATTGTCCTTGGGGAAAGTTTGGAGATCCGGGACAACCATGGATGGTATGTCCTCTCCAAAGTAGTGTTTCAGCCGATGTCCATTCACTTTGAAATTAGGACCGTCGTTTTGAGATAATTTGACGGTGCCATAAGGATAAACCTTTGCGATAGTGAATGGACCAGTCCATCGGGTTTTGAGCTTTCCCGAGAAGATCTTGAGTCTAGAGTTGAAAAGAAGGACTCGATCACCAACGTTGAAAAAGCGGTTCTTGATTTTTGAGTCATGAATCTTCTTTGTCTTTTCCTTATAGATCAAAGAGTTCTCATAAGCTTGATCACGAAGTTCATTTAATTCATTCAGTTGAACTTTCCTGTGATCACCCACAGTTTTGAGGTCAAAATTGGCGTGCTTGAGGGCCCAATAGGCTTTATGCTCAAGCTCGATCGGTAGATGGCACGCTTTCCCGTACACAAGATTGTATGGCATACACCCGATGGGTGTTTTATACGCCGTACGGAAAGCCCAAAGTGCATCATCTAATTTGTCCGACCACGATGCACGATTCTCACCTACAGTTCTTTCCAGTATTCTCTTAATGCCCCGATTGGAAACTTCTACTTGTCCACTTGTTTGAGGGTGGTACGTAATAGAAAGACGGTGAGTTACACCATACTTTTGCATGACTTTATCAAATTTGTCATTGCAAAAATGCGTACCACGATCGCTAATTATAGCACGTGGAGTTCCAAATCGAGCAAAAAGAGCTTTCAAGAATTTTACCACAACTCGGGCATCATTTGTGGGTAAAGCTTTCACTTCAACCCATTTTGACAAATAATCAACAGCCACGAGTATGTACTTATTTCCGTGAGATGATGGAAATGGCCCCATAAAGTCTATGCCCCACACGACAAAGATTTCACAAACTTGGATTGCATTTTTAGGTATTTCATTCTTTTGTGAAATATTCCCGTGACGTTGACAAGCGTCACAGGATTTGACTAATTCCTGGGCATCCTTGTAGATCGTGGGCCAGTAGAAACCGGAATCAAACACCTTTTTGGCGGTGTAGTTTGGATTATGGTGGCCCCCCGTGGGACCAGCATGGCAAGCCTTTAGAATTTCAGAGGCTTCTTGGCCATAAACACACCGCCGGATGACTTGATCCGCACAGATTTTAAACAGGTAGGGGTCGTCCCAGAAATAATGTTTGACATCTTTAAAGAACTTGTTCTTTTGTTGGGACGACATCCCTTTCACCACAAAATTACCCGCATGGTAGTTTGCGAAATCGGTAAACCATGGGGTAATAGAATCTCCACGAAAGGAAACCGCATTAAGTGTCTCGAGAGGGAAGGTTTCATTAATTTCCTTCTTTTCGAAGACATCTTGATGGGGGTTCTCCAATCGGGAGAGATGATCAGCAGCTAGGTTCTCAGCTCCTTTTTTATCACGAATTATGATATCAAATTCCTGTAGGAGGAGAACCCAACGGAGTAGTCTCGGCATTGCATCTTGTTTTGCAAAGAGGTACTTCAAAGCCGAGTGATCCGTATACACTATGCTTTTGGTCAATATCAAGTATGGCCGGAATTTTTCAAAGGCATACACCACAGCTAATAATTCTTTTTCAGTGGTGGTGTAATGACTTTGAGCCTCGGTCATAGTCTTGCTTGCATAGTGTATAGGCTGAAAGTGTTTTGTTTTATGTTGCCCCAAGACTGCCTCAATAGCATAATCACTCGCATCACACATGAGTTCAAAGGGCAAGTCCCAATCGGGGGCAACAAGAATCGGTGCCTCGGTAAGCTTTTTCTTTAATGTTTCAAAAGCTTCGATGCACTTGGGGGAGAAGATGAAAGGAGCATCCTTTTCGAGGAGATGGGTCATAGGCCGGGCAATTTTATAAAAATCTTGAATAAACCTACGATAAAAGCCGGCATGACCCAAAAAGCTCCTAACACCATTGACAGTAGTGGGATGAGGTAATTTTGCTATGACATCAACTTTGGCTTTGTCGACCTCAATCCCACTCTTTGAAATTTTATAGCCGAGGACAATGCCCTCTTTGACCACAAAGTGACTTTTCTCCCAATTTAGACATAACCTTGTGTGTTCACAATGTTTAAGCATGTTGTCTAAATGGGAGAGACATGTTTGAAACGAATCCCCAATGACCGAAAATCGTCCATGAAGACCTCCATAGTTATCCCGATCATGTCAGAAAATATGGCCATCATACATCATTGAAACGTGCCCGGAGCATTACATAAGCCAAATGGCATACGTTTATATGCAAAAGTTCCATAGGGGCACGTGAACGTGGTCTTTTCTTGATCTTGCAGATCAATGGGAATCTGAAAGTAACCCGAGAAACCATCGAGGAAGCAATAGTACTCATTCCCCGCTAATCTCTCGAGCATCTGATCCATAAAGGGCAGAGGAAAATCCGTAACCAAACTAGTTGGAATCAACTCATTTTCCTTATTTGTGACAACAGTAATGCCACCCTTTTTTGGAACGCAGTGTATTGGGCTCACCTAAGGACTGTCCGAGATAGGGTAAATCAATCCGGCATCAAGAAGTTTTAAAACTTCTTGTTTGATCACCTCATGAATTTTTGGATTCACCCTTCTTTGTTGTTGGACTGCCGGTATGAAGTCATCCTCCATTAAAATCTTGTGTGTACAAAATTCAGGGTCAATGCCCTTGATGTCGGAGAGTCTCCAAGTAATTGCTTGCTTATATGACTTCAAAACCTTTATTAAAGCATCCTTTTCCTCAACACATAAATCCTTAGCAATTATGACAGGTAATTTATCATCACCCTCCAGAAATGCATACTCAAGATGAGGCGGCAAGTCCTTAAGCTCAACCTCAGGAAAATCATCAGTTTCCTCAACATATTTGATTTCCTGATTATGAAGTTGTTGTGGTAGAACGGGAAGAGAAGAGGGATCTTCATTTAACAATTTCTCAAGGAGAAGAATATCCCTCTCGGGTTCAATCTCTTGGTTATCGATTCCATCGGGAATTGAATCACTTTTGATAAAGGACTCAATCACTTCTAAGATGAAGTCACTTCCTTCAAACGGAGTGAGGGAAGGAGAAGAATTAGCAATGATGGGATAAGAAGACGGAGTGAAAATTTCACTCGTAGAATCATCAACGAAACCTAAAACCTCTTGAGCGTACTCCTCAGCAGCTACATCGATGACATCTATTCGGTTTACCGATTCAGAGTCATAATTAGAGGAGTACCTCGATGTTTGATCAAGGTTAAAGGTGATTGCTTTAGTTCCAACATGCAATGTGATCTCATGCTCAAATATATCGATAAGAGCACACCCAGTTCTAAGGAATCCCCTTCCAAGAATGAGAGGGACCCTTGAATCGGCATCAAAGTCAACAATCACAAAATCTGCTGGAAAATGGAACTTTCCCACTCTAACAAATACGTCCTCGGCTATGTCGAGAGGACGTGATATTGAACGATCGGCAAGCTCTAAAGTCATGCACGTGGGAGTAAGTTCGGGAAGAGAGAGTTTCTTCCACACAGAATATGGCATCAGGTTAATGCTAGCACCAAGATCGGCCAAGGCGAAGCATTCAACCGTACCCGGAAAAATACAAGGAATGAGAAACTTTCCGAGGTCTCCAAGCTTTTCGGGAAGCTTTTTCAAGAGCACTGCTGAGCAGTGCTCATTCAATGGAGTTCTTGCCATCTCAAAGAGTTTTTCCTTATTACTTAACAGATTCTTGATTGTTGATGCAAACTTGGGCATCAAGAGAATAGCATCCGCGAAGCTAATGTCAAAATGCAAATCTTGAAAGATTTGGAAAAATTTATCCATTTGGTGACTAGCCTTTTCGCGGAGCTTTTGTTCATTGAGACGTGATGGATAAGGAATAGAAGTTTTGGATTTAGGGTTGTCCACTGGAGTTTCAGGTGGTTCAAAGGCAACTCCAGGTTTACGTCTGGTTTCTGGAATAACCTGAGGTTGGACGTGTGTGGTACTTCGTGAGCTAGGAGTTTGCACCTTGTCCGTGGTCACCTCAGGTTCACGTTCCACTACCTTGGGAGGAGAGAAAGAAAAGGTAGTAGGAATCGCGGGTTCATCATAAGAAGCACCACTTCTAGTTGTGATCGCCTTAGCATTGCCCCTCGGGTTAGCGATCGTGTTGCTCGGAAGTGTTCCTGAGCCCGAGGGTCGTTCATTTAAAGACTTCTTAATTTCAGAAATCTGGCTAACCAACAACTTGTTCATCTCTTCTTGGGACTTCATGAATTGTTTTAACAACTCGTCGGATGAAGGCCCAGTTGGAACAATGGCTTGATTTTGGTTATTAAAGTTTTGAGCACGATTGTTCTGATTGGGGCCTTGATTTTGAAAATTACCCTGATTAGGGTTGTTGTTTCCATGAAAATATCCCGGATTGAAATTACCCTGACCTTGGTTTCTATTAAAGTTTCCTTGATTTTGATGTTGGAAACCTTGATTTTGGAAACCTTGGTTTTGATTCTGAAAACCTTGACCTTGATTGAAGTTACCTTGGTTTTGAAAACCTTGGTTTCCTCTGTTTTGATTCTGGCAACGGTTTTGGACATTTTGGTTTTGATGAAAACCAGGAGGTCCAGGATAATGATTAGGACGGTAGTTCGGGTCTATAGGAGGGCGGTATTGGTTGCCTCCTTGATTAGATGACCCGACTACAGCATGACCTTCAAACGGAGAACCATCAGTAGCTGTGCAATTGTAGTAGGCATGCGGCTCACCACAAGTTACACAGACTTCCACTTTTTTAACCTCAGCAGGTGGAGGTTGTTGTGGAAAAGTGACTTTCTTTGTCTGGGCGAGAACCAAAGCTTGAATAGCCTCAGTAAGCTTGTCAATCTTAGCATCGGTGCTAGACTGACTCGAAGGAGATGAAGTGGAAGGAACCGCACAAATTTGTGAAACAACCGGCTTGCTTCGTATAGAGAGGACCTTAGACTTGTTCTCGATGATTGCTAAGGCTTCTTTGGTGGTTCTACTCAAAAAGTTACCTCCCACGAAGGCATTGAGAGAATCCTGATCAACTTGGCTCACGCCATTGTAGAAAGTATCGAGTTGCATCAACTCGGAGAAACCATGATGTGGACACTTGCGAAGTAATTCTTTAAAACGGTCCCACGCTTCACCAAATGATTCATAATATTTCTGAGTGAACTTGGTGATCTCATTTTTAAGACTCGTGGTCTTAGAAGGTGGGAAGAATTCATTCATAAACTTTTTTACCAGATCTTCCCATGTCTCAATAGATCGAGGGGGTTGTTTCTCAAGCCAAATCCGGGCTTGACCCTCTAGGGAGAATGGGAAGAGAAGAAGCTTGATTGCTTCACACGGGACATTTTTGTATTTAATGGTTGATGTGATTTTATTGAACCAACGAATATGACCATGAGGATCGTCCCTCTCAAAACCGTAAAACTGACTTGAGGTTACAAGATTAAGTAACCCGGTTTTGAGCTCAAAACTATCAGCCACGATGGCTGGAACAAAAATAGCGTCTCCGTAACCCTTGATGGGTGCTTGGAGAAGCTCACACATGGGGCGGTCTTCCGCCATGGTAACAGCTGGAGTGGAAACAGTACGGATCTCAGATCCGACTGTCGGTGCGGAACGTCTACGAGGTCTTCTAGGTTTTCGTACAAGCTCACGTAATGGGCTAGTAGACCTAGAAGAGCGAGTGCGCATGCACTAGTAACAAAAATCAATCAAAACAAAGTCGAGGCAAAACCACAGTGAACTTAAACCAATAATCGCAAGTAAGTGGCTTCTTTAAGAAAGGTACACCACCTACATGGATACAAAGGCAAGTTTTTATCTTTCGTTTGGGAACTTATTATGTTCACACCCCCAGTTAGTAGGTGTTCTGTCTTGGTTTGCGACGGTTTATTTTTATGTAATATTATTCACAAGAAAAGACGAATGTTTTTAGGTTTTTGTGTATGGGTGAAAAAAATACTTTTGGACAATATTTTTGGTGTCGTTTTGTTTACCAAAATCGTATTTCTTTAAGAATCACCTTAAAAGAAACGCGATATAGAAAACGTAACGATCTGTTTTGTTTGTTTTGGATTTTTTTTTTTTGTGTTGTTAACACTTTAGGAAAAGTGTTAATGACGTTTTTGTTTTGTGATTAAGATTTACAAAAAGTGGGTGGTATTTATACAGTGATGTGTGAAAAATCACTAATCTAAAAAACGTGTGTAGATACGCAGCAGCCTCCCCGGCAGCGGCGCCAAATTTTGATTGGTTCCAAACGGTCAACCTAATTTGACCAAGGAATGGTCAACCAAGTCAAACGTCAAAAACCAACTAACCAAGGAGTTTAGGGAATCCTCGGGTCGTTATGTCTCGACGAGGCGTGCAATTGTATTTGTAAACGTTTTAAAGGATCGGGTGATTAATCAGGAAGGTCAGGAATTTGATTATTATGGTTACACTACGAGAAAGTGATGGGAAATGACCTAGAAATAATTAACTAACAATTATTGGTGATAAGATGACTTAAAAACGTAATTTAGCCTAAAAACGCGCGTTTTAGTTACAAATAAACGCGAACGCGCAAATAAAAAAGTGAAACGAGAGTAAACAAAGTCCTAAGAACGTGAAAATGATATTTTTACAATTCTAATGACTTAAGAAATTTTTATAAAAAGAAAAATAATTTTTACACTATTTAATTAATTACTATTAATTAATTACTAATTATTAATTACTTTTTAATTAACTAAATTACTCTAAATTACAAATAATTATGAAAATTAACTAGAAAAATGAAAATTAAATTTAGAAAAATCTAAAATATTATAAAACTAATTTTAAAACAGAAAAACTATTTTTCTTACTTTTTAATTAATTACTAATAATTAAAAACTAATTATTTAATTAATTTTAAATTAAACTAAATTATAAAAAATACTAAATGATTAAGGAAAAATCTGAAAAAAATTCCTAAATATCTATTATGTTAACAGAAGCCTGAGAAAAATTTAACAATAGCTTTTGCTTATAAATAAGCAGAAAATAAGCCAAAGTGGCTTAAATAGAAGCTATCACTTCTATTTTTTTTGTCTTTTTCAAATTTTTCTTTTTTACAACTGTTTTACTACTAAAAACAAACACTTTTTACAAAGCAACTTTTTATGAATCTCAAAAATAAGCCAAGTGTTAGCTTCTTTTCTTAACAGCTTATGGTTATGAACTTTTGATGAAGCACAAATTGCTACCAAGTTAAACTACTGTCCTAAGGTACAAAGTAAGCTAGACAAAGTTGAAATGTACTAGAAATGAGCAAGAAAATCAGGAAGTATCAACTGAATAAGCTAAATCTAACCAATAAGCAGTCCTAAGTGATACTCAGAGTCAATCAGGCCTCAAGGGCTCACTTGCAGCCCCTGTGGGGTCCACTGGGGGGTTCAGGGGTTCACAATGGTGGTTGGTCTAAGGAGGTGGCCTGGTGAGCTATCCACAGAACCAAGAACCAAGTCCTAGGTCCCACTATATAACAAGTTACAAGCCTAAGAAGTTGGACTTTCAACACTGATTTACTCAGAGAAAATCCTTGAGGACAGGGAACAAAGAGTACCAAATAAGCTAATTAGAATAAGCTAAACCCACAAACAAGCTAAAAACTAAACATCATTGCTGCTAAAGTACTCAAAGACCCAAGGGATCAGCTGAGGGGTCCACTGATAAGCCAGAGGTGGTCAAGAGAGAGTTGGTCAGAACATGCGTGCAGGGGAGGTAACTCTCCCTGCAGGCTACTTTTGGCTTATGCACAGGCTATAAAAAAAAATTCCAAAAATAAGAAAAGTGCTTATTCTTGTAGTTAAGCTAGTAGACTATGGTCCCAAGAAATTTCAAAGCTTGATATCAAACACAAAATTCAGGTAAATTCATGCAAGATTTGACCTTTTTTCCAAAACATACAATTTTGACTTTTTCTTTTGATGAAGAACTTTGACTGTTACAAGGTTTAATCCTACTCTACTGATTCATGCTTGTGTTTTAAGATAAAAGTGACCTGAATCAAGCAAGCTAAACAAGTTTTGAAGCTAAAAAAAATGGGTTATACTTCTCAAAAACCACAACAGTTGACAGTTAAATAAGAATGAAACTAAATTTGACTTTTTAACTGTCACCACAAGATTTTATGTTTTATTAGAACTCCTACAGCCTAATGAGATGTGTGAAAATAGGAGTTAACCAACTAAACCACCCAATGCATCCTAGACACAGTTAATCCAAACACACCCTTAAAAACAGATTTGTGAGATTTTTTTCAAGCACTCAAGAGTTTAAACTATAAAGCTGAGATATTAAGCCAAACTAAACTATCACATACACAAACAAACAGATAATAACAGAATTTAACTACTATAACTATAAATTAGTAACTTATGCAAATTTATTCTAAGAAATTTAAAATTTGAGAACTAAATGATATGAACCTTTAACCAAGGCTTAACCAAGGTGTCTTGAATCAGCTTCAAGCTCCTAGCTTGTTGTGAAACAAGCTAGGTAAAGTCCTTCTTCCCCATCCATTTCGGGGAACTTCCAAAAGTTCTCCACAAAGTCTAGCAAAGGTATTATACCAACCTGATTAACTCCTTTTTTTATGTTTTCTTTTCTGTTTTTTAGAACTTATGTACCTTTCTGAAAGAGCATTGATTCACTAATAAGCTTGAACAAACTGGTACTAAAGATTTAAATTTTTGCTTGAATTTTAAAATTGAGAACAAGATTAAGTAACTGAAAACTGAAGTACTTTCATTAAAATTGAAAAGAGATTGCAAACTATTCTAATACTGAATTAAAAAAAAAGAAATTACATTAACTACTTGCCTCATTGGGCTTACATTTGGCACCTATTTATGCTAAAAAAACTAGGGCTTCAACCTTGCTTGTTTCTTATGTCTCAGCAATCCCAATAGTATCCCTTGTACTTTCTATAACACATCCCAGCCATTGATTTGAGCTTCCCTTCATCTCAGCCTTTGCTTCCATTTTATGACCTAAAACTTGTTGTGGATTTCCAACGTGGAGGAGTGGGGGGGGGGGGTAATGATGGTGTTGAGGGTTGACTTGTTTTGATGGTGTAGGGCGGCTGGGTAGGTAGTGTTGGAGAAAGGAGGGGGGGACACGGATGTTGGGAGGTACAGTGGTGGTGGTGGTGTCAGGGGATGTTTGGCGGCAAAAAGAGGGGAAGAAGAAGGATGGGTGGGGTTGATTTATTTTGACCCGTCCTTTGTTTTTATTAATAAAAAGGGGATGGGTGGTGGGCTTTGGATTGCAATGGGCTTGGGGGTTAAAGTGGGCTGGGGTTGGTTTGCATTTGGATTGGTTTGGTTATGTTAATAATTCAAAGGTCCGTTTGTAGTAAATGTGCACGAGGACCAAATTGCAATTTTTGATTTGTATGAGGACCAAACTTGCCAAACTGCAAAAGTTATTCCCAGGGACCAAACTTGTCACATTCCCATAAGATGAAAGTCATAAAAGATATTTTTCATTTTTAAAATTCCCAGGGACTAATTTCATCAATTTCCCAAACTACAGGGACCAAATGTGTAATTTTCCAAAGTTTTTACCTAAGGATTAAATTTGATAAGTTTTGACTTTTAAATACCTTAGGTTGACTTTTCCTTTCAAAACAAATGCTCAGGGACTAGTTTTGTAACTTTTTGAAAGTTGGGGGACTAAAACTGCCAATTGTGTAAACTTTGTTCGTTTTTCGTTGTTTTTGCTCATTTTGCATCTGAAACATATAAAATACAATCCCTGGGATATTTTTAGTATTTTGATGCATTTCTGAGCGTTTTCGGATGTTTTGGCAGTTTAAA
This sequence comes from Artemisia argyi, assembly GCA_030686995.1. Taxonomy (NCBI): domain Eukaryota; kingdom Viridiplantae; phylum Streptophyta; class Magnoliopsida; order Asterales; family Asteraceae; genus Artemisia; species Artemisia argyi. Next base: position 131,573,182 of record CM060702.1, read on the forward strand.
TACGATAAAAATGATGAGTGTTTGAGTACTCATCATTGTACCGGTAGCATTCAGATTCAAGAACTTGTGATAGCGATGTATTCCTAGACCGCTAGTGAGACTACATTCGTGTAGTTAGGATTTACTACATGATAAGAGGCATTAGGATAACCCGTGTTTTTACACATGTGTTTTATATAATTACATTGACTTCATTAGTCAAGTAATTCTCCCACACCTTTCATTGTACTCATTTTTAGTACACGATACCCATAGTACGCCCCTCCGAGCCTATCTTTTTCGTTTCTAACTTTAAGCATCTTACTTAAAGATAGAATTTGTTTACAATCCACCCCAAATGTGAAACCAAATCGCCTTAGCCTTCCGTGTATGCACTCATCTTTAGTGCATTATTGTTACAACAATTGTTAAACCCTTAGTTAGTTGTCTAATTGATTACATGGTTGCTAAGTCGAGTCATATCTTGTACATATTGTTTTGGGATGATTGGGACTCATGGGTAAAGTACTATTGTAACGGAGTAATGGGGATGACATCAATTATTACCCCCATATGTGCGTTAATATTTAAAAGTACTCCAAGTGTTTTGATTATCTTGATTTGAGTCATTAGAATAGTTGATTGTAAAGTATGTAAAAGCTTAAGTGTAGGGAGGAAACGAGCTCCCTTTGATGTATTATTTTGGATGGTAGAGTAAAAGTGTATGAAAAAAAATTGAAAAAAATAATAATAAAAAAAAAGAAAAAGAAAAGAGAAAAATATACGGGCTACCATCCGTTTCTTTTATTTATGTTTAAGTCAAATAGTGTCTTGAAAAAAATCCAAAAAGAGTCGTAGTTAGTTCAAATTGAGTCGAGTCTTGGCTTAACAACGCCTCATTGTACATGTAGTTAACTAAGACAATTGACTTGCCACCAGTAAAATATCCGTTTATCCAACAAAACCGTGTTTTCCATATCCCCTACGCCTAATGTTATAACCCTTTAAAAAGACCTCTTTGATAGTTTTCCTAGGTGCTTACGCCAAGTGGTGGAGGTTTTGATCCTTTCCCAAGCCTATGGTAATCTATTTGCTATGACATGTAATGAGTGATATTTCTCCATTTCCAATTATGATATATAAATTTACAACACCCGAGAGATGAGAGTATCCAAACACTTAATGTGAGGTGCTAGTGTATAATTTCCGTGCTTGTTTTGAGTAAGGTAGAACGATCATTTGTTGTAATTACTTTTATATTAGTGTTAAATGACCCCTAACTTGTATTTTTATTGGTGGAAAAGCTCATTTGCTTGAGGACAAGGAAATCCCAAGTGTAGGGATATTTGATGAAGCAAAAACTTTACCACTTTTAGGGGGTCATTTAAGCCCTAAATCGTGATTATTTGATCAAATATTGCCCTAGATCGTTCCTTTTGTAATTTTAGGTACTTGGGATGTGATTTCTAGAATATGAAGCATTTTGGAGCTTTTTGGACGTTTGTATGCTCAACAATGAAGAAAACGAGAAAATCAAGAATCAAAGCCTGGAACAGTACCTCATGGTGTCAAAATCACAAGGTGATGCCGTCACTCATTGATCAAGAGATGGATATGTTGCTTTGAGCTTGACGGGACAGAGAAGGAAATTGGGATTTAACACGAGACGGCGTTACGTAGGGCGTCACATGTATCACCTATTACCACAAAGCGAGACGCTCCAGAGAATAATCAAAGCAGACGGCATCTTGGATGAACTTGACGACGTCAGAAGTCATAAGGGGACGACGTCAAATGTATCTGATGGAAGGCCAGCACGTCTTAAATAGTCATAACTTTTGCGCGTAGTAGCTGACAATGTTTTGGCCATAACTTTTGCATACGAACTCGGATTTTAGCGATTCAAAAAAGGAAACGATCAGGATGAAAAAATCTTCGATTTGATGAAAATATGGTCATGACGCTGTCACTTGTTAGAGCTGACGCCGTGAGATCGGGCCGACAGAAAATCTGCCTATAAATCCTTATTACTTCACTTTTTTTAAGCCCTAAACCCTAAGGTCGATTCCTGGGTTTAGGTAGGTGCTTTTCCAGCAACTTAGAGGGTTTCAATCACTCCATAAACATCTTGTAATGGTTTGTTGATTCTATCTTAATTCATGTCTTCAATTATCATTATTGTTGCTTGTTCTTCATTAATTATACTTGGCTAATTCATCTTGTGTCTACTTATGATTGTGTGAAACTTGTATATAATTTATTAGATCTTATTGATGTCTTTGTTGATGTTTGTGTCTATCTTCATCAATTAAGGTGTGACAACTTCAATAGGTCTACTTGATTTAGCTTATAATTCTTGATTCCTATTTTCTCTTGTTTGGTTGATTGAATTCGATGTTAGGCTTAAAAAACTGGCAGACTTCCAATTGGTAACTTGCTTGAACGTCTTAAGAAACATAATCGGATGTGTACTACGATTATATGCTTGTATTTAATGCATAACTGAATTCTAATGATCCCATGTTAGGAGCTTTAAGCGGCTCGACATAGGAGTGAAGTAGGAGCTTATAGAGTTAGGAAGATCGTACACGGCCCTACAACTAGTATTAAGGAATACAACCCGTCAATTAAAACAAGGTGTGACAATTCAATAGGTAGAATTGGATAGCTAGCAAGGAGTAACATATCATGGGTATACATGCTTCGCATCTCTTGTAGAACCTTAGTTTATTTTTGTTGCACATTAGTTTAATTAGTAGCTTTTGGGTTAGTTGATTAGCAACTAATTCCGCCCCTCCTTCCAATACCCGAGATTTTTACCTGCTTTTCATAAAATATAAAAACACAAAAAGAATCATCCTTCACCTTTAGACCTAGTTAGATTAATTTCAATCCTAACGACACTCTTCCTGAGTTGAACGATCAATCCCCCGGTACTTGTCACTATACTAGACTACAACGATCACGTACACTGCCTGGTGGGGGTTGTAAGCTTCTCAAGATCCCTTGAGAGGTAAAACCTGTTGCGAGGGCGCAATTCCCATGTATCACTTACCCAAGGAAGCAATCATCTTTTGATGACAAGAGAAAGATTGCTCAGAAGGGAAAGCATAACTATCAAGGAAAAGGAAAAAGGCCTATGGAGTAGGTTGTGTAGGATGTAGGTTGGTTAGGGTTTGGGTATTTTGTTTTGATTATGTATCTCTGGCTTGACTGTGTCTTTTTCTCTTGAATGTTGAATGTAACAACCTTGAATAATAATGAATAATATTGCTTTTCTATTGAATGATATATGTAGCCTCCCCTCAAATAATGACTAACTACTAATGCCTCCCCTCAAAAGTAGGTTAATTATTTATCATCCCAATACTCACTACTAAAAAACTAAATCTTGAAACATCAAAGCCTGTTGGGATATAAAGATCAAAGTACTGCTGGAAAGATCAAAGTACTGCTATGTCAAAGTACTGCTCAAAAGTCAACATGCTGTTCAAGGTCAAAGTACTGCTCGTGGTTGAAGATTACTCAAAGTACTTTTAATAACAAGGACTAATATGCAATATTGATTAAGGATTATTATGTAATATTGTAAGAATATTCTAGAATTAGTTAGGGATAGTTTACTTGTCGTTCAAGTAATTATTGTAAACCGACTTAAGGTTTTCCGTATGCCTATAAAAGGAGCCTTAGGATGGTATTAGAGATATGAGTTTTAGAGTTTCATAATACGATTTCTAGAAGATGATTTTAGAGAAGTTAGGGATTGTTAGTGAATCTGTGTTTAGAGAAGCAGGTTCAAGAGTTGGTTTTAACATAAATCAAAGTTCTTCTTAGCTTTGTGTTAGTAGATTCCGCATACTTTACTAAGTAATATCAGTGTTTCAATATTAATTATTTTGAGTTATTCAAGATTGTTAAAACCTTACAAGCTACAAAGTAGTTTGGTCAGAGTATATCGATCCAACAAGTGGTATCAGAGCTTGTGTGGAAACTCTGATTAAGAAGAAAACCTTTAAAACCGATTTTACTACAAACCCTTAAAGATGTCAACAGATGTTGCACCTGCTCCATCCATTACTGCAGTTAGAATTCCTATTGTCAAGAAGGGAGAATATGATCTATGGAGCATGAAGATGAGGCAGTACATTGCCATCACAGACCATGCTTTATGGGATGTGATTGTCAATGGCAATATGGTAGTTGATGAACCATTGGAGATCCCAGGACAACCAGCATGACCTAAGCCATCCTTGCCAGCTGCCACCAAAACAAATCAAGATAAGGCTCTCAACATACTGCTTTCTGCTATTCCTGAGGGTCACTTATTGAAGTTTCATGATGCCAAGGATGCAAAACAACTATGGGCTGCTTTTAAAACAAGATTTGGAGGTAATGATCCTTCCAAGAAGATGCACAGGAACCTATTGAAGCAACAGTTTGAAACCTTCACTATTGGTGAAAGAGAAAGCCTTGACTCTGCCTATGATAGATATCAAAATCTACTCAATATGCTAGAGTTATATGGAGCAGAGGCATCTGTTGAAGATGCAAACTTGAAGTTCTTGAGGAGTTTGCCATCTGCATGGCATGTGGTTGCTACCATGATTAGAGGACAACCTGGTTTCAACACTATGGACTTTGATGATCTCTACAACAATCTAAAAGGGTATGAGCACGAGATGAAGGGTAACAAAGGCTCAAGTTCTCATAATATTGCCTTTATATCTTCTGAAAACAGAAGCAGTACTTCCATTAAAAGTACTGCTTACCCTGTCCAAAGTACTGTTGCAGAGACACAGAATCCATGTACAACCATGGTCACTACCACTTCATCACAGACCCCCAATTCAGATGATGTTCTATGCTCATTCTTTGCCCAACAAGCCACTCTGCCTGTTACTTATCAAGAAGATGTCCTGCAAATTGATGATGATGCTATGGAAGAACTTGACATAAGATGGCAGGTTGCCATGATCACTGCAAGGATCGAGAAGTTTATAAACAAGACAGGGAGAGGAATTGATTTCAAAGCTAAGCAGGGGATATCATTTGATAAGTCTAAGATTGAATGCTTTAATTGTCAAAGGACTGGTCACTTTGCAAGGGAATGCAAGTTTGCAAAGTATCAAGCAAACAGGATGATTGAACAACCCAAGGTTGAAAGAAAAGAGGTCCCTATTGCTGAGCCAAAGTCACAAGCTTTGGTGGCTCAAAAAAAGTTGTCAGAAGTTGATTGGAGTAATGAGTTTGATGATGAACCAGTAACATACTCTATGGTTGCATTGGAAGAGGTTGATTGGAGCACAGCTTTTGATGAGGAACAGGATATGAAGCTTTGGAGTCAAGAGATGGTCTAGGAAGCTTTGATTGGAGCATGAAAAGTGAAGAAGAACCTGTTCAGCTTGCTATGATGGCTACTTCACCAAGTTCATCCACTATCTCTGAGGTGTGTTCCAAATGTAGTAACTCTTATGAAAAGATGCTAAAAGAATATGAAACTGAAAGAGATAACTATAGAAGGGCTAGGTCTGAGATAGCTGGTTACTAATTGACTTTAGAGTCAATGGAAGCCAAGATAATCACACATGAGAATAATGAAGTAGCTTGGGCTGAAAAATATGAGCAACAAGATTATCAATTAAAGTTAAGTGAGTGGAAGTTAGGAGGTAAAGTTTTTGAATTAGAAAAGGTCACTAAAGAAAGAGATAAGTTGCTAGAAAAACTTGCTATTTGGAAAGAATCAGGTCTGTCACATGTTAGTTTTGTTGAAAAACAGAGAACAACAAACATTAAAACTGGCCTAGGTTATGATAATAATTCAGAAGTACTTTCAACTAGGAACCAAGAATCAAGTCTTTCTTAGGAGACCTCAACTAGTGATGAAGAATTCATAAGCTTAGAGGAAAACACATCTAGTGATGAGGAATCACCTTGTTCAACACCTCCTGAGTTTAAGAAAAACAAAGGATATAATGAAGTTCCTCCACCCACAGGTAGTTTTCAACCACCTAGGACTGATGTTTCTTGTTTTGGAGTAGACAACCTAGAATTCAGGAAAAAGCTTAAAGGTCAATCTAATTCAAGTCAATCTAGTCCTGAGTCTTTAAGAGAATCTGTTGAGACACCTAGGGATGCTAATAAGGGTTCTGGGAGTGAAAATGGCTTTTCAAAAAAAGCAGTACTTCCAAAAACATCTCAAAGTACTGTTGATCATTCAGCAGTACCTACAAGAAAATCTTTTCAAAATACTGCTTTTTATAGAAAACCTTTTGGGAATGGATTTGGGAATATAGGACCAAATTTATGCTTTGTATGTTACAGTCCTCATCATTTGATCAAGGACTATGATTATCGTTCAGAATACCTAAGAAAATACCCAAAGACCACATCTGCAAACCATAAGCACAAGGAGAATAAACCAAGGGAGAATAAACCAGCTTGGAATTATTCAAATAGGGTTAACCATAGTAATTTCTCAAAAGACTATTGATACCCTCATCAGAAAAGACCATTCTCCAAACCCACATTACCTTCAAGAAATACCTCTTAAAGTACTGGTCAAGCAGTACTTTCTCAAAGTATTGTTAGGAATACCCCCAATCAAGGTACTGCTAGCAAAAACTCAAGTGTAAGACCTAGGAGATTCAACTCTTACAAACATAGAAGACATTACAACTCAAGAAAAGTAGCTAGAACAAAGAACCCAACACCAAAAGTTACAACTAAGTGGGTTAAGAAAGAAAGTACTACTGAGGGTGACAAAGTACTTTCAGAAAATAAGGGTGAAAAAGGGAGTGTTGATAATAATTCAACACATGTTTTGGAATCAAAGACATTAATTCTTGATAGTGCTTTCAAAAACAGTGGTGATTAAATACTCAAAGAATTTGAGTATGTTACTCCACAAGGGGAACACAAGTCAGTAATGGCTTGGGTTTCTAAAAGAACCTAACCCTTTTCATTTTTATGCAGGGTAACCCAGAAGTGGAGCTTAAAGATCATCTTATTGTGGATAGTGACAGGAGAAAAGGAGCTCTTGTCAGATATTAAGGCTTATTTTAGAGGAAGAGTTGCATTCGGGAATGATCCTGATGGAGGGAGAATCACTGGAAAGGAACTATTAAGGCACGATCAATTGATTTTGAGAATGTTATATATGTGAAGGAGCTTAAATTCAACCTTTTGTCAGTCTCTCAGATCTGTGACAAGAAGTATCTTGTGATGTTTCTTGACACAGAATGTCTTATTCTCTCCCCCTGAGTTTAGATTAAAAGATGAGAACTTGGTGATGCTGAAAGCACCAAGAACCAATGATGTGTATATCATAGATTTGAAGAACATCAATTCTACTGAAAGAGCAACAAGCTTGATAGCAAGGGCAACAATAGAAGAAGCACATCAATGACACAGAAGATTAGGGCATGTAAATTTCAAGAACATCAAAAAGTTGGTCAAAGGAAATTTAGTTAGAGGTTTACCTTCTAAGACATTCAAGAATGATCACTCATGTCTAGCTTGCAAGAAGGGTAAACAACACAAGGCTTCATGTAAAAAGATTGAAGAAATAACTATTAGGGAGCCTTTGGAATTGCTGCATATGGATCTATTTGGACCTATTTCAGTTGTTAGTTTAAACAAGAAGAAGTAATGTTTGGTTATAATAGATGACTGTAGCAGATTTAGCTGGGTCTTTTTCTTGGGATTCAAAGATGAAACTTTTGATACTATTCATGATCTTATAATAGCACTTGAAAATCAGTTAAGACTCAAGGTAAGAGGCATTAGATGTGATAATGGGACTGAATTCAAGAATCAGCTAATGGATGAATTTGTGCCAAGAAAGGGATTAAGAGAGAGTTTAGTATTGCCAGAACTCCTCAGCAGAATGGAGTTGCAGAAAGGAAGAATAGAACTTTGATAGAAGCAGCAAGCACAATGCTTGCAGACTCCCAATTACCTGTTCCATTTTGGGCTGAAGCTATAAGTGCTGCTTGTTATGTGTTGAATAGAGTATCAGTGACAAAATCTCAGATAAAGACACCTTATGAGTTACTCATGGGAAAGAAAATCAAAAAGGTAAAGGTCCTGATTGGATGTTTGTTGTTGATTTAATGGCCTCATCCATTAACTATGTACCTGTAAGGGAAGAGAATCAAGTTGTTCACAATGAAGAAGAATCACAATACATTGTTCATGGAGTCAATATAAGATCTGATGATGATTCTGATGAAGCACCCAGTGATGAGAAGAAAAGTACTGCTGCACCTCAAGGTACTGTTGATCCACAAAGTACTGTTCAACCATAGAACACATTATTTGATGAAGACCAAGCTATTCAAGATGAACTTAATAGGATGCTTCTTCAAGAAACAATTGCTAAGTCCTATGAAGATGATCAAAGGAGAGCTTATGAAGCAGAAAAGAAGAAGGCTAAAGGTACTTACAGTACTTTGCCCCAAAGTACTGCTGATCCATTTGAAAGTACTTCTCAAGTCTTAGATACTTCAAATTGGATAAATGCTGATGATTTAACTGATCCAACCATGCCTGCCTTAGAAGATACTGATGATGAATTGGAAAAAGAAGGCATTTTCTCATATTCCAATGAAGATCTTGATTTCACAAATTTGAAAGATAATCTTGAAGTTTCACCAACTCCTACACTAAGAATTCATAAAGATCATCATGTCAGTAAAATAATTGGACCTTCTACTTCAGGAGTACTCACAAGAACTAAAGCTAAGAATATTTCTCAACAACATACTTCTTTACTTAGCTTTATCTACAAGCAGAACAGGGTGAATCACAAGGATTAGCAGTTGTGCTTATTTGCTTGCTTTCTGTCTCAAAAGAACCTAAGACAGTAAAACAAGCATTAGCCAAGGAGATTTGGGTTGAAGCTATGCAAGAAGAAATCTTACAATTCAAACTTCAAGAAGTATGGGTATTATGTGATTTACCTGATGGAAAGAGACTAATTGGAACAAAATGGGTCTTCAGAGTTAAAAGAGATAAAAGAGGGAATGTCATCAAGAATAAAACAAGGTTAGTAGCTCAAGGATATAGACAAGAAGAAGGGGTAGACTATGATGAAGTATTTGCTCCAGTGGCAAGGATTGAAGCTATAAAGCTGTTTTTGGCTTTTGCATCATATGTGGGCTTTCCTGTATATCAGATGGATGTTAAAAGTGCTTTTCTATATGGCACTATCACAAAGGAAGTTTATGTTAAACAACCTACTGGTTTTGAAGATCCTGCACATCCAAACAAAATCTATAAGGTTATTAAGGCTCTGTATGGCCTTCATCAAGCCCCTAGAACATGGTATGAAAGACTCTCCACTTTTCTATTGCAACATCGTTACAGGAGCGGTGCTATTGACAAAACCTTGTTTATCAAAAGAGATAAAAAGGATATCATGCTTGTCCAAGTGTATGTGGATGATATTATTTTTGGAGCTACAAAGCAGTCAATTGTGAAGGAATTTGAAGATCTTATGCAAAAAGAATTTCAAATGAGCTCAATGGGTGAATTAAAATTCTTTTTGGGGCTTCAAGTTCAACAATCAAGCAGTGGCATTTTTATAAGTCTAGATAAGTATGTTCCAGACATTCTTAAGAGATTCAAATTCACCACTGTCAAGCCAGCATCCACACCTATTGATGCTAACAAACCTTTGGGAAAAGATGAAGATGGAGAAGATGTTGATGTCAAACTATACAGGTCTATGATTGGATGCCTAATGCATTTAACTACATCTAGACCTGACATTACTTTTGCTGTTCGTTTATGTGTAAGACATCAAGTTCAACCCAAGGTTTCACATTTGAATGCTGTCAAGAGGATTTTTAGGTACATTAGGTAACAACCTAAGCTGGGATTATGGTATCCTAGGGAGTCCCCTTTTAATCTAGAAGCTTTCTCAGACAGTGATTATGCTGGTGATAACTATGACAGAAGATCAACCACTAGAGGATGCCAATATCTTCGACATAGATTAGTGTCTTGGCAATGCAAAAAGCAAACAATTGCAGCAACATCTTCCACTGAAGCAGAATATGTGGTTGCTGCAAGTTGTTGTGCAAAAGTACTTTCGTTCCAAAATCAGCTTTTGGATTATGGATTCAACTTCAAGAATACTCCTATCAACATTGATAATGAGAGTACAATTTGTATTGTGAAGAATCGTGTCTATCACTCCAAGACAAAGCACATTCAAATCAGGCATCATTTTATCAGAGATTGCTATGAGCACAGGCCCATAAATGTGGTTAAAGTTCATACAGATGATAATGTAGCAGATTTACTCATAAAGGGCTTTGATGTTTCAAGATTTACTTTCTTAGTAGTGAGTATTGGTATGATAAATAATTAAGCTATTTTTGAGGGGAGGCATTAGTAGTTAGTCATTATTTGAGGGGAGGCTACATGCATCATTCAACAGAAAAGTTAATTTTACTCATTGTCATTTAAAGTTGTTTCATCCAATACATTCAAGAGACACAGATACAACCAAGACAGATATACATCTTCGAAACAATCTACACCAACCCTACCCAACCTACAGCCTACACAACCTACTCCATAGGACTTTTTCCTTTTCCTTGATAGCTCTGCTTTCCCTTCTGTGGAGTCTTTCGTTTGTCATCAAAAGATGATTGCTTCCTTGGGCAAGCCAGGCCAAGAACTTGTTTTGGAGGTCTTTCTGGTCTTGCCGGTTTCTTTTGAGCATGCCACTTCATGTTCTTTAAGACTGACTCAAGAGCCTGTGTCAAGGCCTGTGGCAATTCACTAGAGAGAGTTGGAGCAGGAGCAGAGACAGACACCTTTTTGTTAGGTTTTAGGTTGGTTGAGCTTGATGCATCAGGAGGAAAATAACCACTCCATCCTGCATCAGACTCAAAGTCAGAATCAGAGTAATAACTGATCTCTGAATCAGTGGAGTCATCAGAAGAGATGTATATCAATGGAAAGTGGCTCATGATGCTGATTAGGTTTTTTTGTGATAATAGTTACAAGTTTTGATGGAGATAAGTGTTAATGCAAGTTCTTTTTATAGGCAAGAAAGTCTCAAGGGTTATTAATGATGATCATTCAATTCTACTTGCTTTGGTAGCTTTGGGGAGTAAATATAGAAAGTATTAAATGTCTTGGATTGACTTTCAGAAGATATTTTGGTCAAATAGTCAATGTTATTAGATATTTTGATGGAAAAGTATTTTGCCAAAGTACTGCTTTGTTCACGGATGAAAGAACTACTCCATGATACATGGAAGGTACTGCTTGGTGTTTTGAAAGATGAACTGACGTGTCAGGATACTGTTCCAACGGTCAAAAATACGGGTAACAACCTTTCGAAAGATATGGGGAAGATAACTTCCAAAAATAACGGTAAAATAATTTATTAACTGTGATTTTTTGTATATTATCCTTCTTTAAGCTTATCTTTTTCATCTTTACAAACCCTTATTCATTCATCAATCATCACCAAATTCATCATCGATCATCATTTTTTCTTTCAATCACACTTACAATGGCAAACCATCCCACCATCACCAAACACAATATGATTGCTAACCTGGAGAAAACACAAAAGAACCTTGATTTTCATGGAATCATTGACTTTCTCACTGGCTCATCCATTAACTACTCACTTTTAGTGAATCCAGAAGTCATTGGTCCTTGGATACAAGAATTTTGGTCTACGGAAAGGGCTGAACTAGAGGAAGGAGAGTATGTTATTCATGCCACAGTTGTAGGAAGAGCAATTTGTATTACTGAAGCAACAATCAAGGAGATCTTGCTGTTTGATGATGAAGAAGGCGCTGTTTTGTTTGAGAAGCAAGATGTTTGGAATGCACTTAGGGATATTGGGTATGAAGGTGCTTTAAACAAGCTTACTTTTTAGAAAGCATTGGTAAATCCTCATTGGAAATATATAATCCATGTTTTACTTCATTGCTTGAGTCCCAAAAGTACTGCTTGGGATCAATTTGGACATGCCATAGCATCTGCCCTAGTTGGCCTAGTTACTAATCAGCCATTCAACTTTTTTTATATGATTCTTGATGGTATGATTGCACACATCAAGGCTGGTTCATCATTCTTGATGTACCCTAGATTTGTTCAGCTTTTCTTAGAAGAACCATTTGAAGGGATACCAAACCCTCAGGATTATATACCTAATGTTGTGCTTCCACATAAGGTGTTTACTTTTATGTCGAACAAGAGTCTTAAATTTTCGGGTCACAATACACCTTTGAATGCTTATATATTGGAAGTAGCACAAGTTGTTAGGGATGAAGTTGCTGAAGTTAGTGGTTCTGATCATTCTGAACATGTTGAACAATCTGATAATTCTAAGCATTCTGCATCAGCACATACTCCTACACCACCTCTTGCTTCACTACAGCCTGTTGATTCAAGTGAAAGAACTGCCTCAATACCTGTTTCAAAGGAAAAGACTGTTTTTGCTGAAAGTACTACTCTACATTCTGTTTCAAAGGAAGGTACTTCTCTGCAAGGCACTGCTTCAGAGCATACTACACCACTATCTCCCAATGATTATACTTCCATAGGTGGGTTTCAAACACCTGGAGGAGATGAGGGAAGTAAGGGACCTAATACGTGGGAATCGCACCAGGCTTTACCTCTCAAGGGATCTTGAGAAGCTTACAACCCCCACCAGGCAGTGTACCTGATCGTTGTAGTATAGTATAGTGACAAGTACCGGGGGGATTGATCGTTCAGCTAGGAATAGTGTCGCTAGGATTAGAAAACCTAAATACTAGTTCTAAAGATAAGGGATGATTATTTTTTGTATTTTTATATTTTTTAGAAAGCAAGAAAAAATCTCGAGTGTGAAGGATTTGGGCGGAATTAGTTGCTAGTCAACTAACCCAATACTAAAGATGCAATCAAAATAAAATACTAGAAATGAAAATAAACTAAATTAACTAAGGTTGTGAGCAATAAGTGGAGAAAATGTGTTTACTTAGATTTCACTACTCCCTAGATATCTTTTACACGTTAATTACTTGTTATAGTTGCGTGGATGACGGATTGTATTCCTTAATACCATTCATAGGGTGGCGCACTTAATTCCCCAATCCTATGAGTGCCTACTTCCCTCCTATGTCGAGCCGGCTAAGAAGCTCCTAACATGGGATCATTAGAATTTACTCATGCATTAAATACAACCAATAAAACCTAGTGCACGTCAGTTCATGTTTCCTAAGACGTTCAAGCATGTTACCATTTGGAAGTCTGCCAGTTTTCTTAAGCCTAACATCGAAATCATTCATCCAATACAACCATAAACAAGTGATCAACACATAATTAACATCTAGGTTTCATTAGATCCAAGCAAACACAAGATAGATCTAGCCTAGCATGATGGAATTAAGACAAGAACAAGATATAGACAACCAACACATAGACATATTGATTGAATTAAAAGAATACTTATCTCAATTACACATGAAAGGGATCAAGGGCTTAGAACCCTTGAAAAACCTGTAAAATTCGTACCAAGTTCGTACTTAGGGTTTCTCCAAAACTTCTCTCTTTTTAATGTGAAAATTAGAAAACTATATATAGGAAATAGGGTCTGACGGCGTCAAGACAAAATCGGTGACGCCGTCATCTCGCCACCAAAATACTTCTCGGACTGCCTTGATCTACTTTTGACGCCGTCATGTGTTAGCATTTTCCAGGCCATCATGCATTTTACTCTTGACGCCCTACTTCGTGACGCCGTCAATTCTGTACTGGGTCGTCATGGAAATTACTCTTGACGCCGTCAGAAATTTCTTCTTGACGCCGTCACCTACTGTTCCCAGCAAGGAAAATTAAGACTTTGGCGTTTTCTTCACTTTTATGCTCCAAAAACGTCCGAATTGCTTCCTTTTCCAGATTTCACTCCCAAAGTACCTAAAATCACAAAAGGAACGATTTAGGGTAATATTTGATCAAATAAAGTCAATTTCGGGGACCCCCTAAAAGTGGTTCATTTTTCGCCTCATCATATACCCTTACACTTGAGATTTGCTTGTCCTTAAGCAAATGCGCTTTTATTCTACTCAAAAGACAAGTTAGGGGTCATTTAACACTAATATAAAAGTAATTACAACAAATAATCGTTCCACTAAAGACCAATAGACAAGCACGGAGGTCATATACTAGCACCTCACAAATAGTGTTTAGATACTTACATCTCTTGGGTGTAATAAAGTATAAATTACAATATGGAAACGGAAGATATCTCTCACTACCTGTCATAGAAAAATAGATTACCATAGGCTTGGGAAAGGATCAAACCTCCACCACATGGCATAAGCACCTAGGATAAACTATCAAAGAGGTCTTTTAAAGGGTTGTAACGTTAGGTTTAGGGATATGAAATACACGGTTTTGTTGGATAAAGGAAGTTTTACTGGTGGCGAGTTAACAATCTTGGTTAATTACATGTACAATGTCGCGTTGCTAAGCCAAGACTAGACTCGACTTAAGCTAGTAAATGAAAAATAACAAAAACATAAATAAACATAGAATAAAAAGGGATGGTAGTCCGTATGTTTTTTCTCTTTTCCTTTTTCTATATTTTTTTTTCCTTTTCTTTTTCTTTTTCTTGATTTTTCGATTTTTTTTTTTTTTTTTTTTTTTTTTTTTTTTTTTTTTTGCATACACTCTTGCCCTACCATCCAAAATAATACATCATAGGGGATGAACATTCCCCTTACACTTGAATCTTTACATACTTTACAATAAACTAAACTAATGACTCGAATTAAGAAAATCAAAACACTTGGAGCACTTTTAAGATTAACGTACATATGGGGGTAATATATGATGCTCTTCCCCATTACTCCATAAAATAAGTACTTTACCCATGAGTCCCAATCTTCCCAAAACAATATGTACAAGGATATGACTCGACTTAGCAACCATGTAATCAATTAGATAGTTAACTTAGGGTTTAACAAATAACAATAATGCACTAAAGATGAGCGCATACACGGAAGGCTAAGGCGATTTGGTTGTATATTTAAGTGGGGTGTAACAAATTCTTCCTTTAAGTAAGATGCTTAAAGTTAGAAACGAAAAGATAGGCTCGGAGGGGTGTACTAGGGGTTTCATGTACTAAAAATAAGTACAACGCTAAGGGTGTAGGAAAAATTAGTTGACTTAAAACTATGAGAAATACTTGTTAGTGCAATTTCAAGCGAAATGATGACTTAAAACATGATCTACCAACAATAAAAATAAAGCATGCATACGGAAGCAAATGACAAACAAACAAAATAAAATCACACAAAACATGAAGAACGTCAACACAAGCACATTCAATTATTTCAAGTAAAAATAAACATGAAAATAAAATTGTTCAAGGCCAACAGAGGCCGAATCCTAAACTATTACAGCATCAATTGTTTTGAATTACATGACCATCAATAAATTGTTCACAAATAACAGATATCAAGAAAGATCACTGGGAGGAGGACCGAACCGGTAGTCATAGCCAGGAGGGAGGTGTCCGGTGTACCCATAGGGAGGGTAGTCAATCTCACGGTCAGGGAATGGGTCAATCTGCAGGTGAGGCTCAAGCTGATCTCGGGTGGAGAGGTGTTGCATCTGGCGGATGGTGTGATCATACATCCAGTCAAAGCGCTGATCAGTGGTGGTCCGCCATGCATCCACTTGACCCATCCAGGCACCCTGGTGTGCCTGCCAGTCTCCCTGACTCATGTGTCGGTAGTAGTCTGCTATACCCTCCTCATAACCCTGGAACTGATGCTGCTGGGGCCCCATCTCATCATCATCATCATACTCATCATCAGGTATCCCTGCCGCGTACCAACCATAGGACCCATCAGCCATCTGCATCACGATGTTCATTTGCCTGAGGGATTTAGCCCTCACCACCCTACAAGCCCCACAGTCGCTCAAGTACCCCATGATCTGAGGAGTAAGAAGATCATAGGAACGAGCCAACCGGGTCACGAACATCCCCCCATACACCTTCTCGATATCCCTCTCACCCGTACTGGTCCTCAAATAACTAGCTACCCAAAATGGTATGTTGCAGTAAACATCCGCAGAAAAGATCGTGTACAGGTAGAAAAGATCTGAAGCAGTGACACGGTGAGTGGTGCCATGACGTCCTGACAGGCTGTACGTGATGCATCTGTGGACCAGTCTGACCCTCGGGTCCCTGATCGATGCTGCCCCAGTCATCGAGGTATAAACCCCGTCCCCAATGGTCGGCCAAAAAGTGACACACCTCATATCACTCCTCTGAGTCTCCCCATTCAACAGTCTCTGCATAAAACCTACATCAACCACCTCCTCCCTAGTATACAACCCTAGCCTCCAACCAAACTCAGTAACCGAACATGATTGCAACTCCCCTCCTAACCTAAAATAGATAGTGGTGCCCCCCATGTCTGTCCTAGCCTCAGCCTAATCAAAATGGAAGGTCGCAAAGAACTCCCTCACCAACTCGCTATACACCGTCTCCCTAATCCTAAACAACCTCTCCCATTGAGGACACGCAAATCCATCAGTGTGGATCCTCCCCAGAAACGCACCTTCCAACCCTTGGGACCTGAGAAACTCCCAATCAACCACGGCCCCAGCATCAATGTGGTGGTTACAAAGCTCTGCATACTTGGTGGTGGCGGCCACATTGTCGAATTCACCGCAACTATGGACCAATTCTCCATAGTTAACTCCTTGTGACCTGGAAGAGCTGCCACGATGTTGACGAGATCGCTTGCTCATTTTCCTGGAACAAGATGAAGAGGGCGGAAATAATTAGAACGAGAATTTTAATCGATTCAAGCTGTCAGACATATCTGACGCCGTCAGGAAGAAAGTCCTGACGCCGTCAGACCAATCAGAATCCGAACCATGCAACTACGAGGGAAAAATCAATTTTCAAACTCTTAACCCGTTACCCAAACACTCCTTTAATCATAAAACATGGGTGGGGGGTCAAAAATTCCGTGGCATGAAGGGTTTTTCCTAAACTAACGCATGATTCGAGTGGGATAACATCATCAAAGGGTAACCCCATGTTTACAAATCACCAAATGGATGGCATTACGATTTGTTAATGATGGGTCAAAAATGGGGCTTCTGGCGAAAGGGGTTTTCAAAATTGATTGATCCTACGGACAATTGATCAAAAAAGAGTGAAGAAAAATTACTTACCGAGTGAAGATTAGTTGCAGAAGATGTCAAATTGAAGGGTGAAGGTCCGGAGTAGTAGCAGCACTTTGGGTGAGAATTGTGGGGTATGGGTTGAAAGTGATTGGATTTGGGTTAATATTGCTGATTTAGCGAGGTGACGGCGTCAAGAGTTAATATATGACGCCGTCAGATGCCCGTGTGAGGTGAGAAATGGAGTAATTCCACATTTAGTCCCTGCACTTTGTGTGAATAGCTAATCATAAGTAAAACCATGAGTAGCTATTCCGTTAGTGAAGTCCACCAGGGTCGAACGTTTCATTACTGTCACGGAAAGAGGTGAGGTTGTAGGAGGGATTGGGTGATGTTTTAGCTAAGTTGTAACCTTCGCACAGGTCACCGGTGTGTACAAAGAGATGTTGTTCCATAGAGGGTTTCAAATCAGTGGTGTTTTTGAGGTACAACCTCTTCACACCGGGTTTAAAACCAAAAGAACGTCTCTTGCATAAGTTTGGGAGTGTGGTTCGCAAACATCCAACGAAAATGTTATGGAATTGCAAAATCTTCTCTTTCTAGGGATGCTCACAAGAACGGGAGGTAGTTAATGGTGAAGCACTTGGGGAAAATTTCTCGCTATCCTCTTGGTCAAGCACCAAAGGGGTTGAAACCTCGAAGACTTTTTCGATTTTTCTAGGTACGGAATTTTCTTTGATCTTTTCTTTGACCCTTGATATGAATTGGTCTGCTAAATTAATAAAAGCTTTGTGAGTGATTTCCATGTGTGCTTCTAGGTGCTGGATTTGTTTTTCCTGATTATCCATGAAGGTTACCATTATCCCTTCGAATTCCTCTTGTCGTGAACGTTCAGGAAAATTGTGGTCGATAACCGCATTCCTACGTAAATTATGATTCCACATGGGTTCAGCAGCAGGTTTCTCAATACTCATTAATTTTTTTACCTGCTTCTCGATGCTTCCTAATAACTGTTCTTAGGTGGCGTGTACGTAGTCAAGTTTTCCCTTGCTTGGAAACATCGGGTCCTCCCATCCTTCTTCTTCGTATTGTGCCAACCCCTCAAGAACTTTCCAGCACTCGTCAATGCTAAGTCTATTTAGCCTGCCCTTGGCTGCGTAATCAATGGCTCTCCTTGTTTGATAGTCAACTTTATCGTAAAAGATTTGAATCTGGAGCCATGATGAGGGACTTTTCGAAGCAGGTCTTTATATCGAGTCCATGCTTCATAAAAGGTTTCATTTTGACGTTGTTGGAACATCAAGATGTCATCTCTAAGCTTAGTAGTTCTTCCCGGTGGGAAAAATTGAGCAAGGAAACGAGTGGTGAGATCATCCCATGTGGTGATGGATCCCGCGGGTAAACGCTCAAGCCATTGACTAGCTTGATCCCGTAGAGAGAACTGGAATAGGTGTAATCGAGTTGTCTCTCTAGTTGCAACATCTAGGTCTATGGAGTCTACGATTTTAAGGAAGACCTTAAGATGTTGATTTGGATCTTCGGAACGAAGTCCATGGAATGCACATCCGCTTTGCACCAACCGGATGGTGTCGGATCGCAAGGGGATCACATTGGCTCTGGTGAGCTCAATGGTGTTTCGGTAGCGTTGGTGGCTAGGTCGAGAATACTCTCCTAAGGTTCGGGGCCTAAGAGGTTCTAGTGGTGGGTTTTGTTGTGGTGGGATGACGGGTTCAAAGATGTTCCCGTTGTCCATGATGTCGGGTGGTGAAGAGTTACGAACAAAGACACAAAGAAATAAGATAGACTAAAGAAAACCTAAAAATAAAAATAAAATCTTACTAGAAAGGAATCTAGCAAGTAGACCTAATAAAACGAGATTCTAACCTAGACAATAACTATTCCCCGGGCTGCGGCGCCAAAAACTTGATACGTGGGAATCGCCCCAGGCTTTACCTCTCAATGGATCTTGAGAAGCTTACAACCCCCACCAGGCAGTGTACTTGATCGTTATAGTATAGTATAGTGACAAGTACCGGGGGATTGATCGTTCAGCTAGGAATAGTGTCGCTAGGATTAGAAAACCTAAATTCTAGTTCTAAAGATGAGGGATGATTATTTTTTGTATTTTTATATTTTTTAGAAAGCAAGTAAAAATCTCGGGTGTGAAGGATTTGGGCGGAATTAGTTGCTAGTCAACTAACCCAATACTAAAGATGCAATCAAAATAAAATACTAGAAATGAAAATAAACTAAATTAACTAAGGTTGTAAGCAATAAGTGGAGAAAATATGTTTACTTAGATTTCACTACTCCCTAGATATCTTTTACACGTTAATTACTTGTTATAGTTGCGTGGATGACGGATTGTATTCCTTAATACCATTCATGGGGTGACGCACTTAGTTCCCAAATCCTATGAGTGCCTACTTCACTCCTATGTCGAGCCAGCTAAGAAGCTCCTGACATGGGATCATTAGAATTTACTCATGCATTAAATACAACCAATAAAACCTAGTGCACGTCAGTTCATGTTTCCTAAGACGTTCAAGCATGTTACCATTTGGAAGTCTACCAATTTTTTCTTAAGCCTAACATCGAAATCATTCATCCAATACAACCATAAACAAGTAATCAACACATAATTAACATCTAGGTTTCATTAGATCCAAGCAAACACAAGATAGATCTAGCCTAGCATGATGGAATTAAGACAAGAACAAGATATAGACAACCAACACATAGACATATTGATTGAATTAAAAGAATACTTATCTCAATTACACATGAAAGGGATCAAGGGCTTAGAACCCTTGAAAAACCTGTAAAATTCATACCAAGTTCGTACTTAGGGTTTCTCCAAAACTTCTCTCTTTTTAATGTGAAAATTAGAAAACTATATATAGGAAATAGGGTCTGACGGCGTCAAGACAAAATCGGTGACGCCGTCATCTCGCCGCCAAAATACTTCTCGGACTGCCTTGATCTACTTTTGATGCCGTCATGTGTTAGCATTTTCCAGGCCGTCATGCACTTTACTCTTGACGCCCTACTTCGTGACGCCGTCAATTCTGTACTGGGTCGTCATGGAAATTACTCTTGACGCCGTCAGAAATTTCTTCTTGACGCCGCCACCTACTGTTCCCAGCAAGGAAAATTAAGACTTTGGCGTTTTCTTCACTTTTATGCTCCAAAAACGTCCGAATTGCTTCTTTTTCCAGATTTCACTCCCAAAGTACTTAAAATCACAAAAGGAACGATTTAGGGTAATATTTGATCAAATAAAGTCAAATCCGGGCTTAAATGACCCCCTAAAAGTGGTTCATTTTTTGCCTCATCAGGACCATTGGATAATTATGCTTTGACTAGGGAGTTCATAAGGATGAAGAAAGTGATTGATACACAGGCTGTAGAAATTAAGAGATTAAGGAATAAATTCAGAAGGTTAAAGAGATTTGTGTGGCCTCTTGTTCAAAACTTTAGACTTTATGTGAAGGAACAGAAGAAATCCAAAAAGAAGAAGTCTAAGTCAACCAAGAAGGCTTCTAACTCTAAGAGGAGTAAGAAGAAGTCATCATCTTTCAAATTGGGGAGGAATCAGGAAGATAATTTGAATAAAGATGATGTTGAGTTTCAATATTCAGAAGATGCTCATCTTTGGCATTATCCAGAAGAACCTTTGAATTTTGTGCCAGAGAAACAGACTGATGATGTTGAGAACATTATTCAAGAAGAGAATGTTGATGAGCAAGAAACTAACAACATTCAAAGTACTGGTGTTCAAAGTACTGGTGTGCAAAGTACTTTGAATCAAGGTAATCAAGGTACTGCTGCAATGGATGTTGATGAAATTGGAACTTCTACAGCTGGACTTTCTACAAAAGCATTTGAAGATGAAGCTGGTCCTTCTAATCGAATTCACCAAGAAGAAGTCAAGGAGCATACAGCTAGTGATGATGAGACAATAGCTCAGATAATGCTTAATTTGGATAGACCAACAGGTATACATATTTCTGAGCCTGCACAACAAGTCTCTGAATCTTCTTCCGAACCTGAAGCTCTAGATCCTAAATACAAAGGAAAAGGGATCATGAAGGATACCAAGAAGAAGAAGAAGAAGTTTACTCGTGCACAGCTAAGAGAGATTGAAATAGCTAAGAATGCAGAGATTGCTAGACAGCAACAAGCTATTTATGATGCTGAGTACTTAAGAAAGACAAGAAAGCCAGTTGCTGAAACAAGAAGACCAATTACTATAGCTCAAGAAAGAAATTGGATGATAAGTTTCTTGAAAGGAAGAGGATATAAAAATTTACAAAGGCTAAGATATCCAGAAGTAAAAGCACTGTGGGATAGTGTTCAATAATCCATTAAGAGAGAGTTGGATAACTTTGTACCTATGGATGCTGAAAGAGAAAATAAGTTAGAAGATGTGATGAAAGAACAAGCTGAGAAAAGAAAGTTAAAAAGAAAGAAAGCTATTCATGATAATGAATTGTCAAAAAGGCTTAAAATGATTAGATCAGATACAATTGATGAACTGAAGAATTATTTCAGAGTTATTGATTTTGATAACAAGAAAACAGAAGACTCTGGAAAGAAGTCTAAGATTCTCTCATTCTCTGTGGTTGAATCAACTGAAGGAAATTATCTCATGTTTAATAGAGAGGATGAAAGCTTTACTGTGTTCAATATGCTATGGGATGTTCTGCACATGATAGATAGAGAGGATATTGGGAACGCTTGAAGTGACGATCATTATCGAGTCTATGAGTCTTGTAATAGGTTGCAATATTATGTTAGTACGTTAAAGTTTTAATATGTTTTATAATTATTCTTGTTTAGAATACATGTATTGTTAAAGTCTAAGGGGCATTAGTAATATTATGAGAAACATGTAAGATGCCCTAGACTAGGAGTATAAATACTCTTGTAAACTCTCATTTGAGAGAGTGTTGGTTCATTAGAAATAAGAAATATCTCTTATTTCCTCTCTTGTTTCTCTCTCTCTCTAAAACATATCTTTCTCTCTCTAAACATTTCTCTTATGTGTGAAAATACATAAAAGTCGGGACCCAACAATTGGTATCAAGAGCCTAACAATGATCTAGGAGTGATTTGAGTTTGGTTGTATTGTTTTTTAAGACTTTCTACACGTTTTTGTTTAAAACGATCATTACTTTTCTTGTTTTTCTTGGCTTTTAACACTTTTTTGATTACAAACTAGTGTTATAAACCTTTTCCAACAAAAAAGTTTCAATCTTTTTGAAGTTTCAAAGCTTAAAAAATTCGATTTTGGTTATTGTACTTGTTTTCTAGAACACAAAAAAAATTTCATAAAAATCATCAAGTTTGCAACTTTCTTTAAGTTTTTTGTGTTTTTATAACTAGAAGTACAAGAATCTTGGAATACAAACTTCATTTGGGTGTGCTTTTAGCAAATTCAAAATTCTAGCAAACTTTCTAGATCACAAAAAATTTTCATAAAAATCATCAAGTTTGTAACTTTCTTCAAGTTTTGGTGTTTTTATAACTAGAAGTACAAGAATCATGGAATACAAACTTCATTTGGGCGTGCTTTTAGCAAATTCAAAATTCTAGCAAACTTTCTAGAACACAAAAAAATTTTCATAAAACTCATCAAGTTTGCAACTTTCTTCAAGTTTTGGTGTTTTTAAGCCTAGAAGTACAAGAATCTTGGAATACAAACTTCATTTGGGTGAGCTTTTTGTAAAATCAAAATTCTAGCAAACTTTCTAGAACACACTTGTACCATCTTTCTAAATCACAAAGTTTCTAAATCACAAAGTTTCGAGAACACACTTGCTCCCGTTGCTTACTCGGTGTTTCCCTTGCTTGTATAAGTGAGAAAACACTTCGACTCGTGGTATACTCTCTAAATTGTATAATTTAGAAATTTTGGTGCTAAGTTTCTAGAACGCTGAAAAGTTTCTAAAACACTGAAAAGTTTCTAGAATACTGAAAAGTTTCTAAAACACTGAAAATTTTCGAGAACACTAAAAAGTTTCGAGAACACTGAAAAAGTTTCTAAAACAATGAAAAGTTTCTAGAACACTGAAAAGTTTCTAAAACACTGAAAAGTTTCTAGAATACTGAAAAGTTTCTAAAACACTGAAAATTTTCGAGAACACTGAAAAGTTTCTAAAACACTGAAAAGTTTCTAAAACACTGAAAAGTTTCTAGAACACTGAAGAGTTTCTAAAACACTGAAAAGTTTCTAGAACACTGAAAAGTTTCTAAAACACTGAAAATTTTTCTAGAACACCTTTTAGAAAGAAAAAAAAAATTCTAGAACACTTTTAGAATTTTTTTTTTTTTTTTCTATAACTCTTTTAGAAAATCTTTTGGTGGACAAAGTTTCGAAAATTGTTGGTGGATTAAAAGTTCATTGACCAAGGAAAGTAACCTTCACCAAACCCAACTCCTATTTCGTTGAGCCGATCCAAGATCAACTTTATCACACATCGTTACACAAGTTTCTTTCTAACATCTTCTTACTATCTTCTTTCTATTTCTTAAAAAAAAAAAAAATCAAATTTTTAGGGCAAAATTCAAATTTTTTCGGTGAAATTTGGCGGCAAAATTTTTGAAACTCAAATTTTTCTTGCAACCTTAAAATTACATTACATAGTGATTTTCAAAATCTTGGGAGAGAATATTTTTAAAATTTATTTTGGAGGGAAAATCATAAATCACTATTTCGTCCTTTGTGTGATTTATCAACTATACATTTTAGTTTGATTATTCCGATTACATCGCAACAATCACGGGGGAGAGAAAATGTATCAATCAAGTTCACAAGAGAGAAAGATGTCTGAAGTTGAGAAAAGAGCCATCAATTCTATAGAAAATTGTTAAGCACATTTTGAATCAGTTAAAATTCAATGCAAGATTCTCTCAGATGCAAGGTTTCCTTCGTGGAGAACCTTTACTGCATTCTTCGGAACTGAAATGGACCATCTAACCTTCCAAAGGAAACTCCGAGAAAACATTGTTCAACTAGAAAAGAAAATTGAACAGGGAAGTGATTGCATGGTAGAATTTAGAGCGCTCAAGAAGCAGTTCAAAGAGTTCTTGACCGTGGATTTTAAAGCTTCTCTTATACACTATGAATATGAAAGCAAGTTATGGAGAGAGAACATCACTAGCATGGAGGTTGGAGCTTTTAGAGATCAACTTGTTTCACGACTGAGACGCTTAGAATTTGAGCTCAATGAAAGATCACTTCATCTGAGTGTTGTCAAAGAACTGGAGATGCAGAAACAAGGAAGAGAATTGAATGTACGGGAGAATGGAAGTAAAAGGCAGACACATGAAGGAACAGTCAACAATGAAGGGACGTTGGATGATCGTTTGGTACTCACGGGTAACAATGCATTATCAGAACTGCAGACAGAAAGCAACACTCCAGGGAATGATTCGGATGCTAACGGGAAACTCAACCCTAAGGATTATTTGAAGACTGCTGCTGCTGATGTCGGACCTTCACATTGTTCAGACATATTGGTTAAGGAACATCAATCAACTGATGATGTCAATATATTTGAAAAGGTGTTTGCTTATGAGACACAAAGTCATGGACAACCTGAGTACATTAACGGCACATATGTAGTGAATCAGGATGATAGAAATATTACTCCTGAGACTCCACATATGGATCCTAATGGAGGTACGGTTGTGCATAACAATGTGAATCATGATCAAGAATGTTCTTCAACTGCTTTGATAAAGAAGAATATGCAAAACGATGTTGCTCAATGTAACAAGCTTAATTGTGAACTAAAAGAAAAAAATGTGTCATTAACAAGGGACATTGAGTGCTATAAAATACAGCTTTCAAATCTTGAAAACAAAGTGAAACGTGAAAAAAGTTTTGAAAAGGCATTTCAAGAATATTATAATAAAGAACAAGATCTTCAACATAAAATGCGAGAATTAATTGAGTCAAACAGCAAATTGGTTTCTCAAATGGAAAAAGAAAAATGCGTTCTCAAACAACAAGTTGAACAACTTCAAAAAGAGCTTTCAAAAACACAAACAGAGTTGTCAACTTGCAAAATGAAATTTTATGAACATAAAGTGAGTAAAAGGAAAAGGGAAGACTCGTATCTTAACGACATTATTGATTTAGAAGCTAAATTGAAAGTTTTTGAAAAAAAGTGCTTGTGATAAATCATTGATTGTTGAGTCTGAAAAATTAAGAGCGGAAAATGGGATGCTGAGACACGAAAATGAGAAGATTTTAAAAGAGTCAAGCAACATCCAAGAGAAACTTAAATGTCAAATATTTTCTCTTGAACAAAATTTTCAAAGATGGCAAGCACAAAGCATTAACTTTGAGCTAGCTTTACAACACAATCTTGAAAAGCAGTCTTTTGAAAACCCTTGGATGGCAAAGCTTGAACAAGTTGATAATGAAAACGTGTCAATGAAATGTCAAATTTCAAAATACGAAAAAGAGATTGAACGTCTGAAACAGATTTACAAAAACCAGTTTGATTCAATCAAATGTTCACGAGTTCAGACACAAAACTTAAACTTGAAACAAAAAGAGACTGAAGATTTGAAGTCTCAATTGTGTGAATTTGCAGATAAAAAGTTTGAAAATGTTTTGTAAAAGATTGAATCAATGAAAAAGAAAGATGTTGATTTTCAAATAACAAAAGCTTCCTTCATAAAACCCCTGTTCGATTCTAATACTCCAGATTTTGAAAAGGAAACGAGGGAGAAAATGTATTTTTTTGAAAATGAAAATCACGTGCTTCAAACGAAAGTGATTGAACTTGAAACACTTTTAGCTCAACAAACAAACGATTTTGAGGATGCCAAAACCGAATTTTTCAACAAAGTAACCAAATTTGAAAATTATTTTGAAAGACTTGAAAAAGAAAATGTTGAGTTCGAACGGAAATTGGCTCGTAAAACGGATTATTCTAAAGCCGAAAAAGATCAACTTTTGAAACAAATTGCTTCTTTAGAATCAAAATTGGCATCCCAAGATCAACTTTCTCTGCAAAAAGAATACAATGATTTGAGAACTTCATACAATGCTTTAAAAGTGAAGTTTGATAATCTTAACCGATCAAAGAGAAAAGCTCCAATTTCAAATGTTTCAACACCAGAAGTGAGTGTTTCGAAGAAGGTTTACACGGGTGAATCTTCAAAACCATTTTTGAAAAGGGTTTCACAGTTTACAACCTATTATTTGCAAAAAGGAAGGAAGTTTTCCAAGAGACCAAGTTTTTCCGAAACATTTACTTCTAAAATGTTTTCAAATCCAAATGCTTCAAAAGAAAAGAATCATGTTTTTCAAACTCCACACTCTCATTTTATACCGGTAAAGCAAGTGTGGAAACCAAAACAAAGTTTTTCGAAACCCCCAAATGCTTCAAAAGAAAAGAATCATGTTTCTCAAACTCCACACTCTCATTTTACACCGGTAAAGCAAGTGTGGAAACCAAAGCAAATTCGTTCAAAACCTTTCAAATATTCCATATCAGAATTGCTTTCGCTGCAACATGAGAATGACTCTGCTTTGAACATTCCAAATACCGGAAGGTTTCCATTCATCACAAAAACAAATCTTCAAAAAGAACCCATGAGGTTCAACTCTAGATGGAAATCTTCCTCTTCAGATTTTAAAACTCCAATAGAAACACCGGGTTTCTCAAACAATTTTCAAAGGAAAAAGAGTTTTAAATCACCATTGATTCCACGAGTGTTATTTCAAAATGAAACACCGGTTTTCAATCCTCGTTGGAATTCAACATCTTTAAATCAGATTGACACAACCTACAAATGGATTTCAAAATTTGGTAAACCCGTTGGCACCGTGCTTAAATGGGTTCCCAAGGTTGTTGTCTAATCTTAAATTCTTAATGGCTTACAACCTGGGCTTAAACATTACGACTTGTGCACACATTTCAGTGTACAACTGTAACACCCCCAAAATACCGCAGCGGAAGACTGTGTCATTGGGATGCTACTTCAGGGCACAAAGTACAAGATATAGAAAACGCCCTCTAAATGAGACGTTTTTGAAAAGTTACCATTCGAATAGATAAAAGTCATAGTTTACAAAACAAAGATCCGAAAGTAGAATAATGCATAAGTTTTTAAAGTGTGTCGAATGGTAAACGATAAAAGTGAAAGTCTCTAAAAGCATGCCCTAAGACTCTCAGCTCCACAAACCTGCTATCGCCTTTCTAACCTGAGATAAACATGCTTAAAGTGTCAACACAAAGGTTGGTGAGTTCATAGAGTTTGTCTCCATACAGTTGAAAAGCCTATAAAGAATGTTCACACAGCAAAGGCATCGTAAATCCACTCAGTTATAAGTCCCGTCATAAGAGACTTGTAACCTGTGTGTTCACAACCCACTGCTACAAAATAATATGATTAAGATATGTATAAGTTCATAACAACAGTTAAGCAAATTGTAGTGAGTCTACACTTCATCTCCGAAGACCTCACCTAAGTATGTATACTTCCATGGTAGTGCCCAGAAACTTAATCTGGGGCCATAGGAAGTATATGTGTCTCCATGGTAGTGCCCAGAACTAAATCTGGGGCCATTGGAAGTAAGTATGTATGTTTCCATCACAGTTTAGTATAACACAGTTAAGTATAACACAATCACGTATGTATGACATCAAGTATAATGTACTCAAGTATAATGTTATCAAGTATAATGTTTCCCAAGTATAAATGTTATGTGAATCTGTACAAGTAAGCAAGTAGTAGCATGTATCTCCCCCAAAGAGTTGATAAAACAATTAAAAGAGTAGGGGCTATGACTCACCTCGAAGTAATAGCACAATGCAACGGAATGTTAAGGACAACAATGCACAGTTATCTGCCGCAACCTAAAATGAATGATGAATGATCTCATTTAGATCACCAAATGATGTTATGAATGTCCATGCTCATGTTTCTATACCACTCTACTCTTTGGAAAAATACTTGTGTTATCAAAAATATATAATCCAAGAATTTGGAAAATATTGCTATTAGAAAATATAAATAGCTAGTTGTAATATATATATACTGATATATATATATATCGTAAGTTTCCATGTTAGCGTTGAAATACTCGAGTTGAAATCCTTGAAATGATGAAAACAAACTCGTAATAACTAATACTACTTTAGTTATAAAGCTTGGTTCTTAATATTATGTCTAGCTTATAAATGTACTTCGTAGTTTTTGCGCCAAATTTATATAAAAGCTGTCAAATATAAAATGGTTTTAGCCGATATTCAAACGTGAATATCTTTGTCGTTACTTGTCTGTTTTACTTGTTCTTTATATCCACGGTTACGTCTTAGTATGTAGTAATATATTTTGGAAAGCTCGGCTCCTCCGGGTTAAGTCTAAAGCCTCTTTTTGACCGACGAAAAACGTCCAACAGCAACTAATTTCCAGAAAATACTTTTCGTCAACAATCTTGCAAAAATCATAACTTCTTCGTTATTAACTCTTTTTAATCCGTTCTTTCGCCTACGGATTCGTTTTTGAAAGTATTTTCTAAAAATTTTGCCAAAGTTCCCTTGGTGTTTACTGATTTTCCAGATTTTTACAAAACGGGACAGCATGTCTAAAATAGGTTCCAAATCAAGTTTTTCAAGGTCTAAAACCAATTTCTACCATCACCAATCCTCTTGTAATCACCACATAACTAATCTAATCCTACCATACACCTTCTTAGGGTGCCATGGACTCCTAACCAAGTTATTAGAGCAAGGGGATTCATAACTAAAAAGTTAGGGTTTGTATGTTTCATTTTTGACAAAATAAGTGGTGGTATAGCTAGTTGTACATGGTTTTTAGCATGATACTTATGTAATACATGTAAAAATAGGATGATCCATGAAAAAATAAAGATGAAAACTTACTTGACAAAATGAGATGATTATTGGATGATTATGCTTGATGTTCTTGTGTTTTTGTTGCTTGATTCTTGATTAGGCTTGTAAAATGAACAAGTTTTGTGTTTTACTTTATGGAAAATGATCACTTGATCATGGTGATGATTATGGGTCGTGGGTTTGGAGATGGGAATGGGGAAGATGAGATGAAAATGGTGCTTAGCTCAAAAGGTATGTTATGATTCTAGTAATTTGGTAAAGTATGGTTTTTAGAGTTTATTAGTTAAGTAATAGAGAATTAATGCAAGAGGTTAAAAGGGTGGTCTCATGGGCTGGTTTTTTTCAAGGGTAGAAGGGGGGGTAGGGTACTTGGTATTTAATTAGGAATTTGGTGTAGCGTTAAGTGTTATTACGTGTTATTCGTTAAAATCGGGTATCGGGTTTAATAGAAATAAACGTCCACAAAGTTAACCGGGATGAAATAATGTTATAATAATGTTAAAAACATATTAAAAATATGTTGGGTACATTTACTGAGTGATCGGGTGATTATTGTTTAGTTTTCACGAAAACCGTCGTTATATTCGTACGCGTACGTTATTAATAAAATAAATTTCCAGAATACTGGGTAACTGAATGTTATAAGTTTTATGATGTTAAAATGGATATAAAAATATGTCGGGACCATCGTGGGAATATTTAGATATATTCGTCATGTATAAACCGGGTGTTAACGTTTACTATAAATACTTATACGTAAAAACGTTAAATGTACTGAATATAGTAATTTGAAAATCCTGAGAGTGGTATAACATGAAAATGCTGTTATGATGATATGCAGACTATCTCCAGTCCGTATGCAGTGTCCTTAGCACTTATGAAATGAATTCGCACCTAAACCAATCCGGTTACGCGAATTTGAATACCCGTAAACTAAATTTACGATGAAATGAGTAATGCAAGTGAATGGTGAAAACTTTTCCGGAAATGAATAGTGTTTAGTGAATAGTAAATTTCCCAAATGTTTCTCAGAATATCAAAATGACCTCGAAAATGATGAATAGTAAAACGATGAATAGTGTTTTGATGAATAGTGATTTATGAATAGTGTTTTTCCAAAGTTCCCGAAATGACCTGAAATGACCTGAAATGATGAGTTGTGACAACAACTCGGGTTTCAAAGAAAGGAAAGTGCCTTGTTAAACCATTCTTTAAAACCAAACGTGCACTTAACCTTAAAAACAAGAAGAAGTTTTCATGCAAAACTTATCTAAAATTTCTTAATCTTGAGCAAACTTTATTCATAAATTTTCAAAAGGTTTTTCAAAATATTTCAAAATTTTGCTCAAGATTGATTTTCAAATCTTTACTCCCCAATTTGCTCCAAAGTTTAAAAATGTAAAAACATATGCGAGTTTTGAGGGGGAGTATTTCCAAAACAAAATGTTCTGTCAAAATCATGCTTCTTACTTTTGAGTAGAATTAATCAAATTTTCAAAGTTTTTCCTAAATTCTACTCAAAAGGACAAGTATTCCCTCTCGTAATCAAAACCTCAAAAAGTTATTTCACTTATTGAGGGGGAGTATTTGAAATGATCTTTGTTCAAAATGATAAGTTCTTGGTGAATCTCCCCATAAGACTCAAAAAGCATATTTTAATCAAAAGTTCATCAAAAACAACATCTTATATGCTATTTTTGAGGGGGAGAAAAGTAAAAGTGATTAAAATATGAATGTTTAAGGATGCTAAAAGTTCAATCTCGTGCGAGCTCGACTCAGAATTGACCCTAGAATTGACGAAACATAAGTTAGTAATCTCGAAAAGATTTATCCTCGACGGGTAATGACATCAAGTTAGTTACTAGAGCTAGTTGTCACCTAAAAGCTGACAATGAAACTCTCTAACTAGCCACGTAAGGGTGTCTCGAAAAGGATTTGTCTAAGTAGAAATGTACCATTTCGAGAAACTTTCTGTGGACTTGACCAGGCCGGGTAATAATTTCAAGCTAGTCTAACTAGTGATGTAAGCGTGTCTCGAATCGGTCGGGTTCACTGAAAGTGGATCAATTCAAAAGTGCTTGCTCCTCCCGCATGTGCAAATTTATTAAAACACTTATGAGCACATGTGAAGGGGGAGCCCTTCATAAGAAAACACAAAACTCTCAAAGTGTTAAACAAAATGTTTGATAATCACAAACACTTTGAGAGATTTTCAAAGGTTTCATGGCTATTGTCGGATAATCATGGAGTTATAAGGTGATTAAGATAGGAAAAACCGTCCTATGATCCGCCAGAGCCGGAGGGATTTACCCAAGGACATCACCAATAGTTAGAATTAGAAGTCCTTAGGTATGATACGTAAAAAGGAGAAAAGAATGAAAGGAGAAAGAAGGGGTTGAAGAATTAAAAAGAAAAGCAAATAAAAGGGTGAAAAGAAATAGCCCTCCATATGTTCAACCTTAGGGTAGACACCGGGTTCAATTCGTATGCTACTGGTTGTTGCTAAGGCGACGCCGGTATAGAAGATAAAGTCGTCATGGACCCAGTGACGCAATGCACTAAACCTTCTAGCCACTCAAGTTCTCATAAAAGAGCTTGTTTCATTCTCACGGGGAACCAGTGTAATCTATCGACTTATCTCTTAGAGATGGTTGATATTGAAGCAGGAAACCCCTCCCTAGTCTCCGCATAGGAAACCTAAGTGTGCACTTTTTGAGTCTAGCGCCATGAGATACATCAAAGATCTCTTAGGAACACTTAGTATTTCTGCAACTGGTGTTCTACATCAATGGACACCAGCTGTAAATTATTGAGTCCTTCGCAGATCTTAGCAATCTGCCGAGAACGTTTATGAGAGAATTTACATAAGTATTTCTCAATGATTGAATGGAAATCCTGCCAGGGTCAACATCAAACAGCCCTGATAGCAGGTCACTTCGGTAACTCCTTGCGGGTTACGCTTAGTGTTCGCGGTGGTTCTTTAGCGGTCTACAGTCGTGGAGTGATCCCCAGCGACTCACCCAGTCATTGAGCTACTTAGTAGGTCTTGTAAGCTCCTTCGGGGGTATCTGACATGGGAACAGCCTTGATAAGGGTTAGAAGGAGTCTTCACACTATGCTGTTGATGATCTCTAATTTCTTATCTGTAAGTACCGGTTGTTTATTGCTAACTGTTTACCTGCAGCTACACATCACCTCTATGGCGATAGATTCCGCATGCTCATACATACATCTTGAAGTCAAAGAAAGCTCCCTCAAAGATCTAAGCAACACAAAGTTCAAAGAAAGATTCTACACCAAAAAGAAGAATCTACAAAGTAAAGAGACTAAAGATCAAAGTGATAGAAAGGGAACTACGTGCATGTGAATGTCAAAGTCCAAAGATGTATGAGCATGTTGGAATGGCGGACAACCACCACAGACGCAGAAGTGACGAAAGGCAGATTACACCATCATTTTATCACAACAACAAGAACAAAGAATGAAGATCACAAAGCATGATTGGAACAAAGAATCTTGCAAAGCTATTACACAAAGACTCAAAGTTCAAAACAACAAGCATTAAAGAAGTCAAAAGATCAGTCATTTCTATTGGTGGACCCATAACCCACAGGTCGCAAAAGAGATCTCAAATGATCACCCCTTTAGGGGGAGATTGTTGGAAACACAAAAGTGATGATCATAAATGCAATCAAAGAGAGATCTCAATGATCGTCACTTAGGGGGAGATTGTTGGGAACGCTTGAAGTGACGATCATTATAGAGTCTATGAGTCTTGTAATAGGTTGCAATATTATGTTAGTACGTTAAAGTTTTAATATGTTTTATAATTATTCTTGTTTAGAATACATGTATTGTTAAAGTCTAAGGGTCATTAGTAATATTATGAGAAACATGTAAGATGCCCTAGACTAGGAGTATAAATACTCTTGTAAACTCTCATTTGAGAGAGTGTTGGTTCATTAGGAATAAGAAATATCTCTTATTTCCTCTCTTGTTTCTCTATCTCTCTAACACATATCTTTCTCTCTCTAAACATTTCTCTTATGTGTGAAAATACATAAAAGTCGAGACCCAACTGAGGATCTATACAATTTGTATTTACAAGCGCAGACTTATTATGAGAATATTGAAGGAACAGGAGTGGGATTAATCTTACTTGGAGATTTGATAACCATCTGGGAAACTGAAGAAACAAGTAATGATATTCTGTGGAATGATCAAGAAAACTGGGAAATAACAAGATGGAGATTCTTTGAGTCATCAGGGGTTCATTCACTTGAGACGGAAGATGGTACCATGATTCATTTATTAGCAGAAAGAAGATATCCTTTGAAAAGAGAACTTATGCTTAGGATGTTGGATCATGGAATAGTGGTTGAGAATGAAACTGAAGTAGCATTAATGGTGATAAAGTTATTCATAAGATGGACTACTTTAGATGAATGATATTGTATAAGTACTGGTATGATTTGTATTGTGTAAATAATTTTGAATAAAAAGTACTTTTCTCAAAGTATTGCAAGACGAACAGTACTTTACCAAAGTACTGCTTGCTGCATAAAACCAGTAAAAGTTTTTTGTATAATAAAGTAAAAGTTTTTGAAGCTTAAGATGATATCAATAAAAGGATTTGAAGTGTAATACATGGTGTTAGTACTTGTACTACACAGCAAATGGTAATCAACTCACCATGTCTAACAGGCAAGAAAGAGTTTGACTCATCATGAGGGTACGGCTCTGATGTGATAATCAAATCCATTTTTAGTTGACAATTTACTAAAAATTGTATGGTGTTCAACTCACCATATCTGTAAAAGTGAAGAGTTGACTAGCCCACAAGAAAATGGCTTGTGGTAAAGGTTGTGGAAAATCCATTTTGTGGTAATTAGTTCACCATGGTTGAAATCAAAGAACTAACTAGTCTGAAAGCAAATGGCTATTGGTAAAGAGTAATCAAATTTGTTGATAGTTGATCATTTGCTAAAAATCATATGGTTATCAATGTACCATGGTTGTTCTAACCTAAACATTGGCTACTCCAGAGTTAATGGCTTTGGTAAAGACATCAAAATCCATTAAAAATTCAATGATTAACCTCTCATAGAAGTTTACACATCAGGAAGTCATGAGAATAGTATGAAACTTTAAAAGATTTGATGTACACTTTGTCAAAATTTTGCTGAGTTGCTGTGAAGATATCATCTGAAGCTGAAGCTGAGCACTTTGACATACAAGACAGAAAAGAGATAAAGATACAATTTTCCTTGATGATAAAGATATTGAAGATCAAAGAAAACAAAGAAACTTGAAATCAAGCAAGTGGAGTTCTAGTTAGGGGAGTATTGTTGGGATATAAAGATCAAAGTACTACTGGAAAGATCAAAGTACTGCTCAGTCAATGTACTGCTCAAAAGTCAATGTGCTGTTCAAGGTCAAAGTACTGCTCGTGGTTGAAGATTACTCAAAGTACTTTTAATAACAAGAACTAATATGCAATATTGTTTAAGGATTATTATGTAATATTGTAAGAATATTCTAGAATTAGTTAGGGATAGTTTACTTGTCGTTCAAGTAATTATTGTAAACCGACTTAAGGTTTTCCTTATGCCTATAAAAGGAGCCTTAGGATGGTATTAGAGATATGAGTTTTAGAGTTTCATAATACAATTTCTAGAAAACGATTTTAGAGAAGTTAGGGATTGTTAGTGAATCTGTGTTTAGAGAAGCAGGTTCAAGAGTTGGTTTTAATATAAATCAAAGTTCTTCTTAGCTTTTTGTTAGTAGATTCCGCATACTTTACAAAGTAATATAAGTGTTTCAATATTAATTATTTTGAGTTATTCAAGATTGTTAAAACCTTAGAAGCTACAAAGTAGTTTGTTCAAAGTATATCGATCCAACAAAGCCCTTTGTGAGTAAATCTGCTACATTATCATCTGTGTGAACTTTAACCACATTTATGAGCCTATGCTTATAGTAATCTTTGATAAAGTGATGCCTAATCTGAATATGCTTTGTCTTGGAATGATAGACAGGATTCTTCACAATACAAATTGTACTCTCATTATCAACATTGATAGGAGTGTTCTTAAAGTTCAATCCATAGTCCAAGAGCTGATTTTGCAACCAAAGTACTTGTGCACAACAACTTGCAGGAGCTACATATTCTGATTCTGTAGAAGATGTTGCTGCAATTGTTTGCTTTTTGCACTTCCATGAGACTAATCTACTTCCAAGATATTGGCGTCCTCCAGTTGTTGATCTTCTGTCATAGTTATCACCAGCATAATCACTGTCTGAGAAAGCTTTTAGATGAAAAGGAGACTCTCTTGGATACCATAATCCTAGCTTAGGCTGTTGCCTAAGGTACCTAAAAATCCTCTTGACAGCATTTAGATGTGAAACCTTGGGTTTAACCTGATGTCTTGCACATAAACATACATCAAAATTAATGTCACGTCTAGATACACTTAAGTACATTAGACATCCAATCATGGATCTGTAGAGTTTAACATCAATGTCTTCCCCATCTTCATCTTTTCCCAAAGGTTTGTTAGCATCAATAGGTGTGGATGCTGGCTTGACAGTGGTGAAGTTGAATCTCTTAAGAATGTCTGAAACATACTTATCTTGACTTATAAAAATTCCACTGCTTGATTGTTGAACTTGAAGCCCTAAAAAGAATGTTAGTTCACCCATAGAACTCATTTGAAACTCTTTTTGCATAAGATCCTCAAATTCCTTCACCATGGACTGCTTTGTAGCTCCAAAAATAATATCATCCACATACACTTGGACAAGCATGATATCCTTTTTATCTCTTTTGATAAACAAGGTCTTGCCAATAGCACCTCTCCTGTAACCATGTTGCAATAGAAAAGTGGAGAGTCTTTCATACCATGCTCTAGGAGCTTGATGAAGGCCATACAGAGCCTTAATAACCTTGTAGACTTTGTTTGGATGTGCAGGATCTTCAAAACCAGAAGGTTGTTTAACATAAACTTCATTTGTGATAGTTCCATATAGAAAAGCACTTTTAACATCCATCTGATATACAGGAAAGCCCATGTATGATGCAAAAGCCAAAAATAGCCTTATAGCTTCAATCCTTGCAATAGGAGCAAATACTTCATCATAGTATACTCCTTCTTCTTGTCTATAACCTTGAACCACTAACCTTGCTTTATTCTTGATGACATTCCCTCTTTCACATCTTTTAACTCTGAAGACCCATTTTGTTCCAATTAGTCTCTTACCATCAGGTAAATCACATAGTACCCATACTTCTTGAAGTTAAAATTGTAAGAGTTCTTCTTGCATAGCTTCAACCCAACTCTCCTTGGCTAATGCTTGTGCTACTGTCTTAGGTTCTTCTTGAGACAAAAAACAAGCAAATAAGCACAATTGCTAAACCTTGTGATTCACCCTGTTCTGCTTGTAAATAAAACTAAGTAAAGAAGTATCTTGTTGAGAAAGATTCTTAGCCTTAGTTCTTGTAAGTACTCCTGAAGTAGAAGGTCCAATTATTTTACTGACAGGATGATCTTTATGAATTCTTAGTGTAGGAGTTGGTGAAACTTCAAGATTATCTTCCAAATTTTTGAAATCAAGGTCTTCATTGGAATCTGAGAAAATGCCCTCTTTCTCCAATTCATCATTAGTATCTTCTAAGGCAGGCATGGTTGGATCAGTTAAATCATCAGTATTGATCCAATTGGAAGTATCTAAGACATTAGAAGTACTTTCAAATGGATCAGCAGTACTTTAAGGCAAAGTACTATCAGTGCCTTTGACCTTGAACAACACTTTGACTATTGAGCAGTACTTTGACATAGCAGTACTTTGATCTTTCAGAAGTACTTTGATCTTCATATCCTAACAACTTGTCACCACCTTCAACCCCTCGACTCACCACCACCACAACCGGCCTAGGCAGTCCCCTAGCTACTCCTAGCTCTTCCTCATCACCTCCTAGCCTTGCCACAACCCCCTAGCTCAGCTTACTCACCTCCCCCATCCTCGACACCTCATGCTCCCACTTCTTGCTCACTACGCCTCGCTACCCTATAAATACCCCCGTCCCTTCTCCATTTCGTTCACACCTCCTCTCTTCTTTCTCTCCGCACATATTATGGTCCTAGTGAGTGTACATGATCTGTAGTAGGCCTAGGAGTCGAGCTAGCTAAGCCTTTCCCTTGTTGAGTTGTGGTTTGAGTCGAGAAAACCATAGAAACCTTAGTAAACCCTCGTTAACCTTTCCCTAGCCAAGTAAGCCTTCATTTCTTATTCTATTAGCTTTACTTTAGTCATAGGATAGTATTAGGATGCCTTAGATCCCCTAGGAACCCTTGCCTAAGCCTTAGTCATAATCATTTACTAGTTTTCCTTTTAAAACCCTAATTATAGATAAAACCCTAAGTACATGCTATAAGTCCTTTACATAAGCCCTAAGCTAGTTTAGATAACTTAAATAAGCTAATATTAGTTAAAAATAAGATAGAAAACTTAGTTGTTACCTAAAATTATAGTTTACATGCATTTAGGAATAGTTTTGCAAAACTTTACATGCATAAGGGTATATATCATAAATTCCTGAAACTATAAAGTCTAGGGACTATTTTTGACATTTCCTAGATGTTATAAGTGTAAGGACTCATTTTGCAAAGTATTAAAACCTTAGGATAGAAACTAAAATAAGTTATAAACTAAATAGGACTAGTTATGCAAATATTATAAAGGTAAAGGTCTAAATGGTAAATATAGAAAACTTATGAGTCCAAGGGTTAATTATGTCATTTTCTAAAAATATAGAATTTTAGGGACTAGTTGTGTCAAGTATAGATAGTTATAAGTATAAATAATATAAGTGTCCTGGCTCCTCAAACGATTATTACATGTACTTCTGAATTATGATGGCCCGAACAGTGTTATGGTTATAACTTAACTTAATAACGATATAGCTCAATAGTAGGGAGCTTCACGTGAGGAGTATTAACTTCTGATTTATGATGGCCCGAACAGTATTATGTTGATAACATAATACAATAATAGGGAGCTTGATTCGTTGTATTTTGGTGTGTGCAAAAACAATTTATCAAAAATATCAACAAGTGGAGTCAAGTTATCGTGGTACAACGAGACGTGAAAGGAATACGAGTAAACCGTTTAGGAAAACGATTACCTCGTAAACTTGTGAGTGTAAGTGTGTGATATTTCAAAATTGTGAGACCGGGAAGTGATTTCCCGACTCGTACCCCAACGAGGTGTGAACGGAAAGTTTCGTTATAACATTGAGATTAAAATCTTGAATGTTTGGTTGAGAAAGGTTATTTGGTATTTTGGTACGTTAAATTAATGGAAATCGCGAATTAACGAACGAATACGTAACCAAAGTGTGAATTTACAATGGAAATGAAAATTAACCCTTAAAAACTACCTAAGATACTACGGGAAACATAATATAGGAAACGGGGAAACCTAAAACGTAAGTTAACAAATAAACGTGACGTTTATTTAAGATAAACGTCAACGTGCAAATAAAAACGTGAATCGTGAACAAATAAAGTCCTACGAACGTGAAATTTATATTTTTACAATCCTAATGACCTAAAAAAATTTTTAGAAAAAGAAAAATTATTTTTACACTATTTAATTAATTACTATTAATTAATTACTAATTATTAATTACTTTTTAATTAACTAAATTACCCTTAATTACAAATAATTATGAAAATTAACTAGAAAATGAAAATAAAATTTAGAAAAATCTAAAATAATATAAAACTAATTTTAAAACAGAAAAACTATTTTTCCTAACTTTTAATTAATTACTAATAATTAAAAACTAATTATTTAATTGATTTAATTTAAACTAAATTATAAAAAATACTAAATGATTAAGAAAAATTCTGAAAAAATTCCTAAAAATCTATTATGATAACAGAAGGCTGAGAAAAATTTAACAATAGCTTTTGCTTATAAATAAGCAGAAAATAAGCCAAAGTGGCTTAAATAGAAGCTATCACTTCTAATTTTTTTTGTCTTTTTCAAATTTTTCTTTTTCACAATTGTTTTACTACTAAAAACAAACACTTTTTACAAAGCAACTTTTTATGGAAATGTAAAATAAGCTGTGTGCACACACATTAGCCAAACAGTGAGCTTATTGGATGAAAATGAAGTTTGTATAAACAATAAGCAGCAAAATAAGCTATGGACGGAATCAAATAGTAACAAAATGAGCAAAGGGTGCTTAAAGTAACACAAATAAGCTATAATGAGCTAGAAATCACAAGGAAATAAGCCAATAAGCAGTTTTAAGCTAGTCCTATTCTCTGAAAACAAAACAGGCCAAAGTGATGCCTTTTGGACCTCTGTGGGGTCCACAGAGGTAAGAGGAAGGCCAAATGGGAACTTGACCCTTAAAGTAGACTTGACCAGCTATCTAAAAAGCCAATGAGCTTGACTTATTTCTTATTATTGAGTTCTTTATGCCCCTTTGAACTTGGTTACAGACCTGATGGGTCAGTATTTGGCATTTGAGAACAGGTCACAAATTGAGTCAAATAAGCTAGGCATAAATAAGCTAAAGGCTGAAACAAGCTCAGATAACAAAAGCTCAACTGACAAGCTAGTTATAAATCAAAACACTAAGGGTGGGGTCCACTGGGTGTCTCACAAAATGGCCAAGGAAGCTGGGTGGAACTGATGGTGCAGGGTATGTGGCTTTCCCTGCAGCCTCAAAAACACGTTTGCACACAACACACATAAATTTCTAAAAATGGAAGGAGTACAAGTCCTTGTAGACTAGGTGATATACAACACCCTCAACAAGTTTCAGATCCCAAATCCTATCCTAAAATTCAGGAAAATTCCTCTTAGAAATGTGTTTCTGGCTCAATACCAATTTTGACTTTTGAAAAATGATAGCCACATTTGACTTTGATGAACTTCAAAAGATTTGTACTGCTTATCCAAGTTACCTAAGACCTAGTTGAGACTTATTTTACCTACCCAAACTTGTTTTAAGCTGATTTAAAGATTTGGATTATCAAATCTCATAACAGATAGACTGTTATGAGGAATTGGGTGGAATTTTGACTTTTCACTAAAAACTCGCCAAGTTTTATGTTTGAACTACCCTATATCTATTCTGAGAAGGATATTTAAGCAAACTTAATGCACAAAAAACCACAAGACCTCAGTTGAACTAGAAGATCTAAACACCCCCTAAATAACTGAGTTACAATTTTTATGAGGCAATTCCCATTGACAGACTATGAAACTGAGTATTGGATTAAGACAAGCTCAGATTAACACAATTAAGCCAAAATAAACATTAAACTACAACTATGACACAATATGCTAAATTATACTAAATTCAGAAAATTAGACTAGGATTGAAAAACCTTGAGCCTAGCTTAACTAGGTGCTCTTGAATCAGCAACAAGCTCTAGCTTGTCTTAAGACAAGCTAGTAAAGTCCCTCTTGCCATTCCACAACTGGCAACTTCCCATGCTTTCCACATTGTCCAGCCAAGGTATTTTTCTGTGATCCTTTGATCCAATTTTATTATTATATTTTTTTGTTGTTGTGTTTTTCTTTTTGTTTACCAGTAGCTTAAGTGAGCTTGTGATAATATATGAAAACCTCAAACTTTGACTGAGCACAAATAAAGATTTGCAAAATACTTGAAAGGATTATGAAAATAAAATAAGACTTGGAATTAAAAAGAAATTGAAACTTGAATTTATTACTGAAAAGATTACAATTACACTAGTTTACTGAATTGGAAAATTATCTAAAAACTACTTAACTACTTGCCTCTTTGGGCTTACATTTGGCACCTATTTATACTAAAAATGATACAGAGAACTTGAACCAGGGGTGTGTTTCCACTTTTGCTCTATGTCTTCTGCCTTTTGTGATGCTTTTGTCCTCTTTGTCTCTTGCTTTTGTGTGTTGTCTTTGTACCCTGGAAAACACCACAGCTATTGACTTGATGCTCCACTCATCTCAGCCTAGGGTTGTTGGAGTTTTATGAAGGAGTGGGGGAGATAATAATGGTGTCTGGGTTGACTTTGTTTGAGGAGAAAGGGGGTAGGTTGGCTGGGTAGGAGAGGAGGGGGGAGGGAAGGAGACATAAATGTTGGGGTAGCAGCTTTTGGGGGCTGGGTGTTTAGGCGGGGAAGAAAAGGGGTGGGGGTTGACTATTTTTGACCCGGCTCTTTTTTTATCAATAACATGGGATGGTGGGCTGGGGTTATGTTGGTGGGCTAGGATTATTACAACTGGGCCAAGGTGGATTGTTTGGATCAGGTTTGGGTTTTGGTTAACAAAAATACAAAGGGTCCGTTTGGTTTGTTTGGTTTTAATCACAAGGACCAATTTTGTATTTTATGCAAATTCGAAGGACCAATGTTGCACATCCTCCAAAGTTAATCCAGGGACCAAACATGTTACATTCCCATAAGATGAAGGTCACAAAAGCTATTTTTTCATTTTAACATTCCCAGGGACTGATTTCATCAATTTCCCAAACTGCAGGGACCAAAAGTGTAATTTTTCCAAAGTTTTTACCCAAGGACTAAATTTGATTATTTTTTATTTCTAAATGCCTTAGGTTGACTTTTCTTTCAAAACACATGCTCAGGGACTAGTTTTGTAACTTTTTGAAAGTCGGGGGACTAAAACTGCCAATTATGTAAACTTTGTTCGTTTTTCATTGTTTTTGCTCATTTTGCATCTGAAACGTATAAAATACAATCCCTGGGATATTTTTAGTATTTTGATGCATTTCTGAGCGTTTTTCGGATGTTTTGGCAGTTTAAATACGACAAAAACGATGAGTGTTTGAGCACTCATCAATCCCCCACACTAAACTATTGCTAGTCCCTAGCAATATTTTTGGAAAACTTGATGGATTTTAAACTCTTTACCAAAATCCATCACTTCTAGAGTAGCCAAGTGTAAGAACTGTGGCACACCTGATAACCGTGTGATTTTGAGCAAACCACCAGCTTTAAACAGATTTGATTTGTCTTTACCAAGATCCGTTTGCTCTTGGACTAGCCAGCTCTTGATGGAATAGTCAACATCTTGGTGAGCTGATTACCAATTATGGTTTTTCCACTTCCTTTACCACAAGCCATAATCTTGCGGGATAGCCAACTCATTCGCTTTATGGGATATGGCGAGTTGATTTACCATACAATTTTGGGCAAATTGCAAGCCATGAACGGATTTGAGATATCTTTACCAAGAGCCGTTTGCTCCTGGATTAGCCAATCCCTTTTGTCGTTTAGACACGGCAGACTGATTACCACAAAAATTTTTGAAATAAAGTGAAAAAATTTTAAAATTTTAGGCCAAAAACGGGGATTCTAGAGGATATAATGTGATAAAATTCGCTAGAATTTTCCCCTCCCCCACACTTAGAATTGAATATAGTCCTCAATATTCAAAGTCCCGGCTATTATGCCGAATCTTTGAACGTAAAAAGATAATATTAAAAACTAACTGTGGGAAATCATTTTGTATTTTTCACTTTATTTATCTGTACATATAATCACACATTTTTTTTTTAGAGAACTTTATATACATATATACATTTTTAAACAGCGGGGGGGTTGGCCATTCCCCCACACTTAGGTGGTAGAAAGTAGAAAGAAATCAGAGATACGGGTGAAAACCCGTATTGTTGCTACTGTTTTTGTTTATCGAGTCGCTAGCTTGACTCGATCCCCGAATTCATTGGTCCATGGGGAAAGTTTGGAGGTCCGGGACAACCATGGGTGGTATGTCCCCTCCAAAATAATGCTTCAACCGATGCCCATTTACTTTAAAATTTGGACCATCGTTTTGAGACAGCTCGACGGTACCATACGGAAAAACTTTGGGAACGGTGTAAGGCCCAGTCCAGCGGGTTTTAAGCTTACCCGAAAATATCTTCAATCTAGAATTAAAAAGAAGGACTCGGTCACCAACGTTGAAAACGCGGTTCTTGATTTTGGAGTCGTGGATCTTCTTTGTTTTCTCTTTGTAGATTAAAGAGTTTTCGTAAGCTTGATCACGAAGTTCATTTAGTTCATTGAGTTGAACTTTCCTATGATTACCCGCGGACTTGAGATCAAAATTTGCATTCTTTAAAGCCCAATAAGCTTTGTGCTCGAGCTCAATCGGTAGATGACACGCTTTTCCATACACGAGCTTGTAGGGAGTACACCCGATGGGTGTTTTATAAGCCGTGCGAAAAGCCCATAAAGCGTCATCTAATTTGTCCGACCAAGAGGCACGGTTTTCGCCTACGGTCCTTTCAAGAATTCTTTTTAAACCACGGTTTGAAACCTCCACTTGCCCACTTGTTTGTGGGTGATAAGCGGTGGCAACTCGGTGAGTGACACCATACTTAAGCATGACTTTTGCAAATTGGTCATTGTAAAAGTGAGTACCGCGATCACTAATGATAGCGCGGGGAGTTCCAAACCTAGCAAAGAGTGATTTTAAAAACTTTACAACTACTCGGGCATCGTTGGTTGGGAGAGCTTTTGCTTCGACCCATTTTGACAAATAGTCAACGGCCACGAGTATGTACTTATTCCCTCGTGAAGACGGGAACGGCCCCATAAAGTCTATGCCCCAAACATCGAAGATTTTACAAACTTGGATGACATTTTGTGGCATCTCATCCCGTTGTGTTATCTTTCCTTGACATTGACATGAGTCACAAGATTTGACTAAGTCATGGGCGTCTTTGTAAATTGTGGGCCAATAAAACCCAGAATCAAATACTTTTCGAGCGGTGTAGTTCGGGCCATGATGACCTCCGGTGGGTCCATTATGACAAGCCTTAAGAATTTCCATGGCTTCTTGGCCATGAACACACCTACGAATAACTTGATCAACACAAATTTTAAACAAATAGGGATCGTCCCAAAAGTAATGATTCACATCTTTGAAAAACTTATCCTTTTGGTGGGACGACATCCCTTTCACAACGAAATTCCCCGCATGGTAGTTTGCAAAGTCGGCAAACCATGGGGTACTAGAATCACCATGACTAGAAAGCACATTAAGTGTCTCGAGAGGAAACGTTTCATTTATTTCCTTTTTCTCGAGAACATCTTGATGAGGGTTTTCCAGTCGGGAAAGATGGTCAGCAGCGAGGTTCTCGGCTCCTT
Source organism: Artemisia argyi (assembly GCA_030686995.1). NCBI lineage: Eukaryota > Viridiplantae > Streptophyta > Magnoliopsida > Asterales > Asteraceae > Artemisia > Artemisia argyi. The sequence continues at coordinate 131,617,391 of CM060702.1, forward strand.
TTTTATCACGAATAATGATATCAAATTCTTGTAGGAGGAGAACCCAACGGAGCAATCTCGGCTTTGCATCTTGCTTGGCAAAGAGATATTTGAGAGCCGAGTGATCCGTGTACACTATGCTTTTAGTCAAGATTAAGTATGGCCGAAACTTCTCAAACGCATACACTACGGCTAGTAATTCTTTTTCCGTTATGGTGTAGTGAGCTTGAGCTTTGGTCAAGGTTTTGCTTGCATAATGAATCGGCTGAAAATGCTTGGTTTTTCGTTGCCCCAAGACCGCACCTATGGCGAAATCACTTGCATTACACATAAGTTCGAAAGGTAGGTCCCAATCGGGGGCAACTAGAATTGGTGCCTCGGTAAGCTTTCTTTTGAGATTTTGGAAAGCTTTGATGCACTCAGCAGAGAAGACAAACGGAGTTTCTTTTTCAAGAAGTCGGGTCATAGGCCTAGCTATCTTTGAGAAACCTTGAATGAATCTACGATAGAAGCCGGCATGACCCAGAAAACTCCGAACACCTTTAACAGTGGTGGGAGGAGGAAGTTTAGCAATGACATCTATTTTAGCCTTGTCAACCTCAATCCCGCTCTTAGAGATTTTATGGCCAAGGACAATTCCTTCCTTGACCATGAAATAACTTTTCTCCCAATTTAGACTAAGATTGGTGTCTTCACACCTTTGAAGCATTTTGTCTAAATTGGTGAGACACGATTCGAATGAATTCCCAACGACCGAAAAATCATCCATGAAGACCTCCATTGTTTTCTCGATCATGTCGTGAAAAATGGCCATCATGCATCTTTGAAACGTGCCCAGAGCATTGCACAAGCCAAAAGGCATGCGACGATAAGCAAATGTTCCATACGGGCACGTGAAAGTCATTTTTTCTTGATCTTGAGGATCGATGGGAATTTGGAAATAACCCGAAAAACCGTCAAGGAAACAATAGTATTCGTTTCCCGCCAATCTTTCGAGCATTTGATCCATGAAAGGTAGAGGAAAGTGGTCTTTACGGGTGGCGTCATTTAACTTTCGATAGTCAATACAAACACGCCAACCCGTTACCAATCGAGTAGGAATTAACTCGTTATCATCATTTTTAACAACCGTAATACCACCCTTCTTGGGCACACAATGAATCGGACTAACCCAAGGACTATCCGATATAGGGTAAATCAATCCGGCATCAAGAAGTTTTATGACTTCTTGCTTGATTACTTCATGGATTTTTGGATTTACCCTTCTTTGTTGTTGAACTGCTGGTTTAAATTCATCCTCCATCAAAATTTTATGCATACAAAATTCCGGGTTAATACCCTTGATGTCGGAAAGTCTCCAAGCAATGGCTCGCTTGTGTGACTTTAAAACCTTGAGGAGAGCGGTTTTACTTGCCTCATTCAAGTCTTTGGCAATTATGACGGGAAACTTATCGTCACCCTCCAAAAATGCATACTCGAGATGAGGTGGAAGTTCCTTGAGTTCGACCTCGGGGAAGTCATCATTTTTTTCAACATTTTTGACTTCCTCGTTATGAAGTTCTTTTGGAGGAAGAGATGATGGATCATCATTAAGCAACTTCTCAAGGAGAAGTATGTCTTCCTCGGGATTGATAGAATCATGATCAACACGAGAATCACATGATAAGCAAGCTTCGATTTCTTCCAAAATGAAGTCACCTCCCTCAAAAGGAGTGAGAGAGGGGGAAGAGACATCGATGGTAGAATTAACTGATCCTTGCACATTTAACACTTCTTCAAAGTATTCATCGCATGTAATATCGATGACATCAATTTGGTTAATTGTTTCTCGTTCAAGGTCGAGAAGATCTTTTGAAGTGTTTTCAAGGTTAATGACCAACTTTTCATCGCCAACTCTTAGAGTCATTTCACCTTCGATGACGTCGATTAATGCACGAGCCATTTTCAAGAATGGTCTTCCCAAAATAAGGGGAACACGAGGGTTGGCATCGAAATCAACGACTACGAAGTCGGCAGGAAAGTGGAACTTACCAACCTTTACAAAGACATCTTCAGCAATACCCTTCGGAACCGTAACCGTACGGGTTGCTAATTCAAGAGTCATTCGTGTTGGTGTAAGCTCGGGAAGTGAAAGCTTTTGCCAAATAGAGAAAGGCATGAGATTTATACTAGCGCCAAGATCGGCCAAGGCGAAGTATTCTTCTAGCTTTTGGAAATCACAAGGAATGAGAAATTTCCTGGGGTCTCCTAATTTTTCAGGAAGTTTCTTTAGAAGCACCGCCGAACAATTCTCATTCAAATGAGTTTTGGTGAGTTCAAGCAATTTCTCTTTATTACTTAAAAGACTCTTGAAAGTGGAAGCGAACTTGGGCATATAGAGAAGAGCATCCGCGAAACTAATGTCGAAGTGTAACTTTTGAAAGATCTCAAGAAACTTCTTCATTTGATCATTAGTTTGCTCACGGAGTTTTTGATCATTAAGCCTTGAAGGATACGGGATCGATGGCTTAGGAATTCTCTTTGGAAAAGCAAATTCGAGAATTGGAGTTGGATCAACCGAGGGTTGGACGTGTGTGGTACTTCGTGAGCTTGAGGGTTGCACTTTGTCCTTTGTAACCTCGGGTTCTTGTTCCATCTCATACAAAGGTGGAGGAATAGGAGTCGAGGGTCCATTTACTACTTTACCACTACGAGTGGAAATAGCTTTCAATTCACCCTTCGGGTTGGGAATGGTGTTTCCCGGAAGAGTACCCGAAGTAGAAGCTTGATTCATTTGATTCATAAGACTAGCAAACATGTTCTCAATCTTGCTTTGAGATTGTTCAATCTTGTGATTTGTGTTTCGAAGTTCATTCTTAAGCTCATTTCCTTGTCTCGACATTGAAGATTGAAAATCATTCTTCAAACTGTTGATTTGGTTTTGCATTCCCCTCATGTTAGCTTCATTTGCTTTGATGTAATTAGCAAGTTCATTTGAAGCAACATTAGGAGCTTGGTGATTATGAGCTTGAAAACCTTGATTGAAGTTTCCCCCTTGATTTGAAAATTGATTATTGGGGGCATGAAATTGATTTTGAACATTTTGATTTCTTTGTTGATTTTGATTGAATCGATTTGGATTATTAGGTTGAGAAAAACCGGGTGGACCACCTTGATTGCTAGCACGGTAATTTGGCTCTATTTGAGGACGGTATTGATTACCTCCTTGATTAGGATTACCGGCTATCGCATTAACTTCGAATGGATTGCCATCGGTGGCAGTACAATTGTAATATGCGTGTGGACCACCACAAGTAACGCAAACTTCAACCTTTTTGACTTCGACAGGTTGAGGAGAAACTTTCTTATTTTTGGTGAGAACCAAAGCATGAATAGCTTCCGTGAGTTTGTCAAGTCTAGCATCGGTGCTAGATTGAGCCACGGGTGATGAAGTAGAAGGACTAACATTCACTTGGGAAACAACGGGCTTGCTTCGTGGAATGCGGACCTTAGACTTATTCTCGATGATCACTAAAGCATCCTTTGTGGTTCGATTCAAGAAATTACCTCCCGCGGAGGCGTTTAGAGAGTCTTGATCAATTTGGCTCACACCATTATAGAAAGTATCGAGTTGCATTAACTCGGAGAAACCATGATTATGACATTTACGAAGCATATCCTTATAACGGTCCCATGCCTCACCGAATGATTCATCGAATTTCTGAGTGAATTTCATGATCTCATTCACAAACTTCTTAACCAAATCTTCCCATGTTTCAATTGATCGAGGGGGTTGTTTGTCAAGCCAATTTTTGGCTGCCCCATCGAGGGAAAACGGGAAGAGGAGAAGTTTGATTGCCTCCTCAGGGACATTTTTACAGTTGATGGTGGACGTGATTTTATTGAACCATCGAATGTGATCTTGAGGATCGTCCCTTTCGAAACCGTAGAATTGACGCGAGGTGACAAGATTTATCAACCCCATTTTGAGCTCAAAGTTGTCAGCCACGATGGCTGGAACAACGATAGCATCTCCGTAACCCTCGATGGGTGCTTGGAGAAGCTCATTCATAGTGGGCTCAGCCGCCATAGTAGGAATAGTACGAATCTCGGGTTCGACTATTGGATTGGTTCGTCATCGATTACGCCTTCTTCTTGGAATGTTGTTAAGCGCTTGCAAAGGACTTGTAGACGTAGACGAACGGGTGCGCATGCACCACAACAACAAACTCAATTAAAACAATACCACTTAAACGACAAGGGAACTTAAACCAATAATCAAGAACACAAGGTCGACTTCTAAAGAAAAACGCACAAAGGAGCGGGAGAGAAGAATGGATCTCTAACTGGGCGAAGTTCGTTGGATCGCCACATACCGTTTCGACTCCTCTTAAAGTTTGTTTCTCGTTTAAAAGTTTTCCAAAACGCAAGTGATACAAAGGCAAGTTTTGATCTTAGGTTTGGGAACTTATTATGGTCACACCCCCAGTTGGTAGGTGTTCTGCCTTGATTTGCGGTGGTAAGATTTTAATGTTATTATTAAACAAAAAAACGGGAAAATCTTTTTGTGTTTTTCTTATCTGATATAGATATAATACATATATAGAAACAAAAGGAAAATATTTTTGTTTTTTATAAGTTTTATAAAAGCGTAACTTCTTGCGAAGGTTCTACAAGACTAATCGTCTAAACCTTATCGAGACTTTCGACACACAGCCTCCCCGGCAGCGGCGCTATTTGATTCGTTGTATTTTGGTGTGTGCAAAAACAATTTATCAAAAACATCAACAAGTGGAGTCAAGTTATCGTGAGACAACGAGACGTGAAAGGAATACGAGTAAACCGTTTAGAAAACGATTACCTCGTAAACTTGTGAGTGTAAGTGTGTGATATTTCAAAATTGTGAGACCGGGAAGTGATTTCCCGAGTCGTACCCCAACGAGGTGTGAATGGAAAGTTTCGTTAAAAGATTGAGATTAATATCTTGAATGTTTGGTTGAGAAAGGTTATTTGGTATTTTGGTACATTAAATTAACAGAAATCGCGAATTAACGAACGAATACGTAACCAAAGCGTGAATTTACAATGGAAATGAAAATTAACCCTTAAAAACTACCTAAGATACTACGGGAAACATAATATAGGAAACGGGGAAACCTAAAACGTAAGTTAACAAATAAACGTGACGTTTATTTAAGATAAATGTCAACGCGCAAATAAAAACGTGAATCGTGAGCAAATAAAGTCCTACGAACGTGAAATTTATATTTTTTCAATCCTAATGACTTAAGAAAATTTTTAGAAAAAGAAAATTTATTTTTACACTATTTAATTAATTACTATTAACTAATTACTAATTATTAATTACTTTTTAATTAACTAAATTACCCTTAATTACAAATAATTATGAAAATTAACTAGAAAAATGAAAATAAAATTTAGAAAAATCTAAAATAATATAAAACTAATTTTAAAACAGAAAAACTATTTTTCCTAACTTTTAATTAATTACTAATAATTAAAAACTAACTATTTAATTGATTTAATTTAAACTAAATTATAAAAAATACTAAATGATTAAGAAAAATTCTGAAAAAATTCCTAAAAATCTATTATGAAAACAGAAGTCTGAGAAAAATTTAACAATAGCTTTTGCTTATAAATAAGCAGAAAATAAGCCAAAGTGGCTTAAATAGAAGTTATCACTTCTAATTTTTTTGTCTTTTTCAAATTTTTCTTTTTCACAACTATTTTACTACTAAAAACAAACACTTTTTACAAAGTAACTTTTTATGGAAATGGAAAATAAGCTGTGTGCACACACATTAGCCAAACAGTGAGCTTATTGGATGAAAATGAAGTTTGTATAAACAATAAGCAGCAAAATAAGCTATGGACTGAATCAAATAGTAACAAAATGAGCAAAGGGTGCTTAAAGTAACACAAATAAGCTATAATGAGCTAGAAATCACAAGGGAATAAGCCAATAAGCAGTTTTAAGCTAGTCCTATTCTCTGAAAACAAAACAGGCCAAAGTGATGCCTTTTGGACCTCTGTGGGATCCACAGAGGTGAGAGGGAGGCCAAATGGGAACTTGACCCTTAAAGTAGACTTGACCAGCTATCTAAAAAGCCAATGAGCTTGACTTATTTCTTATTATTGAGTTCTTTATGCCCCTTTGAACTTGGTTACAGACCTGATGGGTCAGTATTGGGCATTTGAGAACAGGTCACAAATTGAGTCAAATAAGCTAGGCATAAATAAGCTAAAGGCTGAAACAAGCTCAGATAACAAAAGCTCAACTGACAAGCTGGTTATAAATCAAAACACTAAGGGTGGGGTCCACTGGGTGTCTCACAAAATGGCCAAGGAAGCTGGGTGGAACTGATGGTGCAGGGGATGTGGCTTTCCCTGCAGCCTCAAAAACACGTTTGCACATAACACACAAAAATTTCTAAAAATGGAAGGAGTACAAGTCCTTGTAGACTAGGTGACATACAAGACCCTCAACAAGTTTCAGATCCCAAATCCTATCCTAAAATTCAGGAAAATTCCTCTTAGAAATGTGTTTCTGGCTCAATACCAATTTTGACTTTTGAAAAATGATAGCCACAGTTGACTTTGATGAACTTTAAAAGATTTGTACTGCTTATCCAAGTTACCTAAGACCTAGTTGAGACTTATTTTACCTACCCAAACTTGTTTTAAGCTGATTTAAAGATTTGGATTATCAAATCTCATAACAGATAGACTGTTATGAGGAATTGGGTGAAATTTTGACTTTTCACTAAAAACTCGCCAAGTTTTATGTTTGAACTACCCTATATCTATTCTGAGAATGATATTTAAGCAAACTTAATGCACAAAAAACCACAAGACCTCAGTTGAACTAGAAGATCCAAACACCCCCTAAATAACTGAGTTACAATTTTTATGGGGCAATTCCCATTGACAGACTATGAAACTGAGTATTGGATTAAGACAAGCTCAGATTAACACAATTAAGCCAAAATAAACATTAAACTACAACTATGACACAATATGCTAAATTATACTAAATTCAGAAAATTAGACTAGGATTGAAAAACCTTGAGCCTAGCTTAACTAGGTGCTCTTGAATCAGCAACAAGCTCTAGCTTGTCTTAAGACAAGCTAGTAAAGTCTCTCTTGCCATTCCACAACTGGCAACTTCCCATGCTTTCCACATTGTCCAGCCAAGGTATTTTTCTGTGATCCTTAGATCCAATTTTATTATCATATTTTTTTGTTGTTGTGTTTTTCTTTTTGTTTACCAGTAGCTTAAGTGAGCTTGTGAGAATATATGAAAACCTCAAACTTTGACAGAGCACAAATAAAGATTTGCAAAATACTTGAAAGGATTATGAAAATAAAATAAGACTTGGAATTAAAAAGAAATAGAAACTTGAATTGATTACTGAAAAGATTACAATTACACTAGTTTACTGAATTGGAAAATTATCTAAAAACTACTTAACTACTTGCCTCTTTGGGCTTACATTTGGCACCTATTTATACTAAAAATGATACAGAGAACTTGAACCAGGGGTGTGTTTCCACTTTTGCTCTATGTCTTCTGCCTTTTGTGATGCTTTTGTCCTCTTTGTCTCTTGCTTTTGTGTGTTGTCTTTGTACCCTGGAAAACACCACAGCTATTGACTTGATGCTCCACTCATCTCAGCCTAGGGTTGTTGGAGTTTTATGAAGGAGTGGGGGAGATAATAATGGTGTATGGGTTGACTTTGTTTAAGGAGAAAGGGGGTAGGTTGGTTGGGTAGGAGAGGAGGGGGGAGGGAAGGAGACATAAATGTTGGGGTAGCAGGTTTTGGGGGCTGGGTGTTTAGGCGGGGAAGAAAAGGGGTGGCGGTTGACTATTTTTGACCCGGCTCTTTTTTTATCAATAACATGGGATGGTGGGCTGGGGTTATCTTGGTGGGCTAGGATTATTACAACTGGGCCAAGGTGGATTGTTTGGATCAGGTTTGGGTTTTGGTTAACAAAAATACAAAGGGTCCGTTTGGTTTGTTTGGTTTTAATCACAAGGACCAATTTTGTATTTTATGCAAATTTGAAGGACCAATGTTGCACATCCTCCAAAGTTAATCCAGGGACCAAACATGTTACATTCCCATAAGATGAAGGTCACAAAAGCTATTTTTTCATTTTAACATTCCGAGGGACTGATTTCATTAATTTCCCAAACTGCAGGGACCAAAAGTGTAATTTTTCCAAAGTTTTTACCAAGGACAAAATTTGATTATTTTTGATTTCTAAATGCCTTAGGTTGACTTTTCTTTCAAAACACAGGGACTGGTTTTGTAACTTTTTGAAAGTTGGGGGACTAAAACTGCCAATTGTGTAAACTTTGTTCGTTTTTCATTGTTTTTGCTCATTTTGCATTTGAAACGTATAAAATACAATCCCTGGGATATTTTTAGTATTTTGATGCATTTCTGAGCGTTTTTCGGATGTTTTGGCAGTTTAAATATGACAAAAACGATTAGTGTTTGAGCACTCATCAGAGCTTCATGTGAGGAGTCATATATTTCTGGATTGTGATGGCCCGAACGGTGTTATATTATATCTATAACATTAATGAACCTAAGAACAATAACTTAAGAAACTTAAACAAGATAACTAAAGCTTGACATACATCCAAACCTACAACACACTAGGATACGTGAGTAAGGCAGTCTAGTTCCCGAGTCACTTTTTACATCAATTAGATTTCCCTAAGCCCAGGTGAGTTCATAGCCTCATACTCTTTTTAAAACTTTCACTCTAAATGCTTTACAAACCCTGTGAGGGAGATACATGCTACTTGCTTTACTTAAAACCGAATACAAGTCTTTTTCTTTGGTTGTTGCACGAGTAAACTAACTGCCACCACTACATAACCAAAATTCATGAATCTAATCGTTTGGGATATTTTACCCACGCGAACGCAAATATAGTTGATAGATCTATTGGAGTTTGACATCTCCCATTGGTATTAACATCTAACTGGATGGTGCCAATAAGGTCAATATTTGAACCCATTGAAAGTTTAACTTTGGCAAGTTATCCTTCCCATCCCCTCATGGTTGGGTCTGCAGCCCCCATGACCAAGATTGTTAACGTGTGGTTCATGGGCTTAGTGCAACATACCCCACTCATGATAATTGTGCATGCATCACAATTATCACACACACACACACACACTACTTTTTCCCACATGGGTGTAACAACGGAAACCAGGGAACTTGTATTCATTAACACTTAAACCTATGACTCTCACTCAACACCTAGTGTTGACTTTTAAGCATGTATTCTAGGTATACTAATTCTATGGAGATATGGCAGAAGGAGGCACTGAGCTCGGAGGACTTTCAACCCGGTTATCAATTAAACATAACCTAACATCTAGATTTTTGGGACCTCATCAAAAGTAAAAGTATATCTTTTACAAATAAAACTCGTATAATTAAATGAATGATAACTATGATTCTACGAAGTAATACCCCAAACACTTAATCCGCTGCGATCAGTGAAAAATGGGGTGTTACAGATTGGTATTAGAGCTTCAGTTGTAGAGAACAAGATCAAAACCTAAACTATAACTATTTTTCCTAGACCCGAGAAAGTCCTCAGTACCTCTGCCATCCTCCGTAACTATACGTGCTAAGGTTAGTATAATAATTACCTGCTTAATTGCTAAATGATTTACAGTATTTTTACTATAATATAGTTATGTCTACTCCCCACTACTCTACCCCCGTCTCATCTAGCTTATATCCGGAGAATGATCTTCCCTCTCCGAGTGTGCTAGATTATTCCTCTAAACCCTATATCCCCAATCACTTAGAAGACTCTAGGAATAGTTTAGATATACCTTCACCCTTAGGATATACCCCTTCCTTAGATAACCCTCATTTAAAACACATAAGAGATTTCTATGCTAAGACATCACCTATACCTCCCCAAAACCCTGTTATACACCCACCATTCCTCACATCTAGATTAGAACCCTATGGTTTCTTTCTCTATAGAGAACCATATATACCTAGAAACCGTATCCCTACCTATACCCCTAGATATGACCTTAGGCAACTCTATACCTTAGGACCAACCCCTTACATAGTAAACCCTCCCATTTAGTCTTGGAAAGATGAAATTGGAGAAAAACCCTTTAGGACAACTTTAGAAAATGAGGAAAATCAATTAGATGAAATTTTAAATAACTTAGATGAGATTTTCCTTGACCTTCTTGAGAAGATAGAAAAAGGTCGCAATAATAACTTAGATAATTAACCTGACTATAGTAGTTTAAGATACACTTTACAAGAAAACCGTTTTAAAGTAGCTAAAATACAGAAAAACCAGATAAAACACCACCATAAAATAGCCTTTGCCCGCATTAGGATTTGCACTTTAGAAAAGATAATAGATAATGATTAGGAAAATTTTCAACCAAACCTAGAAAACACAAACTCTTGGAATTAGGAAAACCTTAGAAACCCCTAAGTAATATGCCTTTTATACCCTAGAATAGTTAGTGCCTATAGGATATGTAAGATAGGAAATCAATAAAATAAGTTAAGTTTTAGAAACTACTTAGTACCCCTCAATTAGGATAAATTAGATAAACCCCTTAGGAAAATACCTCTCCCACATTACCTTAGATCACCTCTAACCCAATAGTAACTAGATATGACCCATAGAACATGACAAGTTAGGTACTTATTATAACCTACCGTTAACCCTTACCCTTAGGAATTTAGGAAAAACTACCCCGATGTCGTAGATACTGTTAGGAATACAAATATTCCTATGGAAGACTCGGTCACCCGAATGATATAATAGCATTATGATAGCTCGTAATTAGTTTAATATTTAGTTAGTTAGTTATTAATTGTAAATAGTATTCGTGGAGTGGGTCGGTTCTTTACCCACTGTCAGCTCCCTCCACAGCCCGTATCATGGGGCATCATTATGTAAGTGTATATATACCCTCTTCCCTCCAAGGGAGAGGGTTGGTTGTTCATTAATACACATACACAACTAGTGTGTTTCTCTCACTAGAACTTCCCCTCTCTATTTTACTTTCTCTTTCTAACTCAACAATGGCCAACATAATCTTCCATCATAATCCAAGACCTCCCGAATCACCACATAATCAATATGTTTCGATCCTACAATTGGTATCAGAGCCAAGGTTTTAGTGATTGGTTGATTTTTTTGTGGTGTCATCTTGTCAAAATAGTATCTTCTTTTTCATGGTTCGAATATGTCTTTGGAGCTGTTTTGCCATTTTTTTATGGTTATGGCAAAACTTTTAAAAGTGTCATAACTCTTGATATTTAGTAATCATAATGGTGGCAACAGTTTAACAGTTGGTATTCAAAATAGTCAAAACATGTAAAGTCATTTGCTTTCTTTTAAAAGTTTCATAAATCTGTTTCTTGTGGTCATTCAGTCTGTCGTTCACAGACTTATGTTAACTGTTGTATTTACTTTCATGACTTGTTTTGTTCTATACCATGAAATTTGTGGTAAAAAAACATGATCGAAAAACGTGGTCAGAATGTTGGTGGTGTTCCTGGAAGTATGAAGCTTTTCTTGGTCGCGATTTGGTGTTGTTCTTAACTGCCAGTTGGTGTTTATTGATAGCGGTTTGCCAATTTCCAAAACTGCAATTTGGTTTGTAGTTATGAAAGGGAAAAACACAAACCTGGGTGAAAGTGACAATTTCATCTGATTGCTGGCGAGGTAGCGATTTGCCTAATGAAGACTAAATTATTTAACAAATCAAAATGGCATGCTGCCAAAATTGCTTCAAATGTTAGCGATTTGTCCACAAGTAAAGAAATAGATGAAGACAAAAGCTTTTGATCACAAACCAAATCCTATTTCAACAACAAAAACCAACAATCCAACAACTTAACCAAATCCTACATCTATTCACAACAAAACCCTCACTCATCACTCCCCAACACTCATAATCAACAATCAAGACTGTTAATCTAAAAGAGAAACTATTAAATAATCTCAGATTGTTTGCCGTGTTTGGCCATTATAACCGCAAGACCATCGAGGGTCCTTCACACGAGTAAACAATATCATTGATTCTGTTTGAGACTAAACTTCAATATATTTTCCGAATCTAAAATCATTCATTCATGAACCTCAAACATAATGGAAAGTACAAACAACCTCAATTGATCTCAGTGACGTTTTCGAATGTAACTCTTATGAGATTATAAGATCTTTAACATAAGAAAACGAGCCCATCATTGATCTTTTCGAAAAAGAAAAAAACACAAACAAACAAAGAAACAAAGAAGAAAAACAAAAGGATATAAGATCTCAGTTTCATTTTTCGTGTTTTCCAATTAATCACCGCCCTTTACAAGAGAAGATGGATCAGTGAGATAGATTATGGTGATGGAGATATTTTTTTGGTGCTGTTAAGGTAGATGGGGGCGGACGGGATTATGTGATTATGTTAAGGTTAAGTGTGAATTTGGTGGCTTTTTATATTCCTATTGATTAGGGTTTAGTAGCACTTATTATGGGCTATTATGTCGTTTGATGGTACTGGACATCACTGGGCTAAATGAAAGTCTGGATTGCAATGGTTATACGTGTGGCTTAGCCGAATTTTTTTTGCTAAAATATGTTAAGGGGCTACGAAATTTTTGTTGTTTGGATGGGTTGTTTGTCATTTAGAATGAATATTTTGTTGTTTGACTCGCACCAAATTTTAGTGGTTAAATGTTCGGATGAATTCTGGTATAGTATTTGGCTAATGGTTATATTTGTGGTTCGAAATATCAAAGTGACTAAAGTTTCTCAGGGATACGTTTTTTTTTACATAATCAGGAAAACTCAAAATACCAAAACCTTAGCTTTCAAACCCTAATTTACCAAAAATTAAGGTATCACTTATTTGAGATTGAAGTGGGTTTCACGAAGGCGCGTACTTATTTTATCTTGAAGTCGGGGTTGGTTGGATGCATGACTCTCAATGATAACTTGCTCGTGCTTAAGATTTGAGTTGAAGACTTGGTTTATCTAGTTTCCAAAAGTCGGGGTGGATGGTTGAAGACCTGGTTAACTATTACTTTAAGGAGTTACATTATTGTACTCAGTGTCACACGCTGAAGACGTTGTGGATAATCGCAAGAGGTGATGAATGTCTCGTACTTTGTCAGGATAGTATCGAGTACTTAGAGATTTGCATGGTGCAAAAATTCTCTACACTGTTCTTCCAACAACAACAGTGCAAGCTTAAGTAACAAATTTGGAGAATTCCACTTCATTTTCAAGTTGGGAATATCGGGTTTACTTCACTAAGTGGTCACAACAATAGCCGACAGAATACGAGGTTGGGTTGTTTGCCAAAGAGTTCAAAGGTTAAGATGTGATCAGCAATTCTCATGGGATATTTAAGGATACAGAATGTCAATGATACTTCACAAGAGCTTCTCGGGTATATGGTCGTACACGTCAAATGATGCTTCCAAAAGCTCAAAACCATCATTGGGGGAGAAACGTGTACTTTGATGATATAAGGTCAACCTCCAGGGGGAAGTAGTTTATACTACTTGACTTAGCATGGTTTGTGATGTATTCTACATATGTGAGAAGAAGTGTTGCTGATCTTTTGCATTTTCCCTCAAACAGTTATTCACCAGAAACAACTAGTGGATTGTCATAACACATTCAATTTATCATTGTCTCACGGTTTCTTCTTGATTTTGTAAAATCCCGCGACAGAATCTATTTCTCGGTTTAAATCATAGATTTGTAAAATCCCGTGATGATGGAACTATCCTTGAGAATGTAAAGTGCACTTCCGGATCCTAATTGATTCTGGTGCTACGATTTCGACTTTGAAGAAGGGATAAAGTGTGTGCTTCATGTATTGGATGAGTTTTGACATACTTCATGGCATTTTGGTTTTAACGAATTTTTACGGGTTTTTGTGTTTTTATGGGGTTATGTATGTTTGACAAAGATTAGGATAAAACCATTATCAAAGTTCATTCAAAACATCAAAAAGGGCTAGATTTGGGCATTTAAACCACAAGATGTGACTACGACGTTAATTCATTATTATTTATTTGAGGTTGAAGTGAAATTTCATGGGTGCGTGTACTTAGTATCTGAAGATATCGTGGTGGTTGGATGAAGATTCTTCGAGATCCTTGTTTGAGCTTTTAACCTTTACAATGACAAAGACTTGGATATCTAGTTATTTTTGGGATTCTTCCTTTCTATTACCACAAAATGTTAGGATCTATACCTTGATAGATCTCGAGCCAATAGATCGTTAGCCAACTAATGTAATCACCAGTAAGACTAAGTTAGATAATCTCTGTGAGCTTGTAATTATTGCGGAATATAAAAACAAACTTATACTAAACTTGATCCTCTATGGATCAATACACTTTCACTAATAATGTTATGAAACTCGTACGTATTACAATGACCTAGGGTTCCTTATATACTAATGGAAACCCTAACCTTTCTTACAAGAAACGAATAATAATAAACTAATAAAAGATATTCTACATATCTTGTCCTAAATTACATAAGTTCTATCCACGGTTTAACTCTATCCGTAGGATCTCTATATGTCCGCAGGAACCAGTCATCAGCAGAAACACTCTAAGCTTCTGCAGGAACCTGTCAGCAGTATCTTCAATAATTCCTTACACAAAATAACTATCATTTTAAGGAGTTACGTTGTAGTGCTCAGTGTCACACGAAGTTGTGGATATTCAAGAGGTGATGTACGTCTTATACTTGATGGTTGGTTGGTTGAAGAGTATAGAGTACTTAGGGATTCGATGTTGCATGAACTCTCTACACCGCTCTTAGTCATACATTAGTGCAAGCTTAAGTCATAAGTTCGGGTTACTTTACTTCAGTCTTAAGTTCATCATATTGGGTTTTTCTCCATCAGTAGTCACGACAAATAGCCGACAGAATGATAATGGGGGTGGTAATGAGTTAGCAGAGAGAAGTAGAAAAGAGAGCTATGACGCTTGAACATATCAGTTCAAGCCTCGTTCTTCAAGTTTATGATGTCTGTTTACATCAGTTCAGGCCTCGCTCTTCAACATAATGGCGTCTGTAGACAGCACTTCAGGCTCCGTTCCTAAAAGAAAATAAAAATGTACATTTCAGTGCACTTTATCTTGGAAAGAAGAGAAATCTTCTTATTTATGGCCATTCTCATCAACAAGCTTCATGTTTTTCCCATGTTCGTACAAGTAATCAAGTGGGTCAACGTACATTGGATTATATTTGTGTGCTTCACTTATTCAATCAAAAGTTACAACAAGCGTATGCAATTTTTGAGGGGGAGAAGGGAAAGGGTGAAGAAACTACATGTTGATGATGTTTGTAAAATGGTCATTCGGCTCTTGTATGCAGATATTTACTCCCTCTAAGGTTTAACACATTTCAACAAGTGGTTTAGGCATATAACAAGCTTCATTGAACTCTTCATTTGCTAAGCCACTGATGAGGAGACAAAAGAGGGACTGCTACAAGAGAGCTTTAATCATCATCTTCTTCGCAGTAGTGTTTGGGCCTACACGCATATTTATGCTGCACATGATAAATCTCAACCATCATGGAATCTCAACTATGGCAAAAATGGCATTTGCTTGCCATTTTTGAGGAGGAGATAAAGAAAAAGATGGTTAACATCAAGACCCTCAAACGTGAACATGACTTAATGTATTGAATCTATAAAAGGGGATGATCAGTTTGAGGAGGAGCCGATTCAGAAACTTCACAAGTTATGGAAGAAGCACTTTACTTACGATGACCTAATTGAGGGGGAGCAAACTCAATTAGTCATCATCTCATGACTACTGAATACTTCAGTTCAGGACTCGTGAGGTTTATCGACATCTTCTCATGGGCTGATATTATTGGTGATGAAGGGCTTCCAGTTAATGCTTCATGTACACATCATTATGATGATTCCGATTAATCGCAACCATCAGGGGAGAGGAATGTGACACCAAGGACGCACAACAAGTTCACGTGATTGGGCTTAATCACTTATTCCGGGATTGATAACCGCAGAGATGATTAGTGGTTCCACTTGTTACTTTGGTATTATCATTTCATGTGTACATCACGAGCTGATTAATCGTAACCATCAGGGGAGAGAAATGTGTACATCAAGGACGCACAACAGGTTCACGTGATCGGGCTTAATCATGTATTCTGGATTTGATATCCGTAGAGATGATCAGTGCTTCAACCTGTTACTTTGGTGTTATCGTTTCGACTTGTGTTTGGTACATGTGTGCATTATGGGCTGATTTGGTCGATGTAATCTAACTGGAATGCATTTGGTGAGATGAAGATGTTGATATTCTATTCCCATGTGAACAACCTTGAAGAAGGTCGAGTCTACAGTCTGTTCTACATTCTCTGCTACGTGTTAGAAGATTAAAGACGATATGCAACTAATTATCGAAAGACTTCTTCATATTTAAGGCATTCATCAAAAAGATTGTCAGTTTGGAGGAGAGCACTAATTAGGGGAGAGTGAAATGTCTGAGTTAATCCCTAATTAGATGTGCTCACATTGCTCTTCAGCAAGTTGATTCTCACAGGATACATTTGAGCTTATTTTGTTCTTCTCACAAGATTTCAAGTATATGGGCGTAAAATGTGTTGTTGATTCTCAGGTATAAAAACCAGCAAGGGGGAAGGAGACATACATCGTAATGCACAACGAGTACACGTGATGAGCTTTACACTTCTACTGAATTGAAGTTATTCCGGGAAGACAAATGTCATAACCACAGAGAAGATCAGTGTTTTAACTCGTTCTTTTGGTGTATTATTCCAACTACGTGGGGGAAGCGATGTAAGAAATAGTTTCTGCTGACAAAAGATGTACACAAATGATTGTGTGTGTACTTCGGGTTTCTGAGCTTCATATAATGATACTGATTGCATCATTTCAACTACTTGGGGGGAAGTGGTCTCTGGATACTTTTTGGTATGCATTACTTCAGCCTTTAGCGGAAAAAAAAAAGATGAGAAGTACTATTCAAGTGTGTGATGATACGTTGCTGAGCTAAAGCTTCACATTGAGAAGGCTCAAGTTCTAACGACTATTCAGGAGCCTTGAACGCTTTGGTGGTGAATGTTTAAGAGATGTTGACTACTGACTTCTACTACATGCAAACCGATATCCTCTTTTCGGTATTCATGTCAACATCCTCTTAAACTGCATAATATCCTTTGTACATATTTTAAAAACCAAAAAGAAAATAGAAAATTATAAAACCAACAAAATCCTTAAAAATCGAAAAAACATAAAATCCAAAAATATTCTTCTCAGGACATGCCTCTTGTATAATCGATATTATGTACGTTTCTAGAAATGTCATTCAATAATGACACGGAAACATACATATGCTTGAGCAAGAGTTTTTCTTTTATCATTCAAATAATATTTTTTTCTAAAACATGTCGTTTCCCAAATTATTCTTTCAAAATGCCTTGCAGTTATTTCTGATTGTAACCCGGATTTAAACTTATGGCTTGCTATTACTTCAGATAGCAACCCGTTCTTCAAAATAGGGAGAGCATGTCGCCAAAAAGACGGTTGTTCCTCTCACTGGGTGATGTTCACCCGGGCACGGATTACTTTATATCCGTGTTTCTTCGATTTAATGTAGGCTTCAGTGCATTATTTCTTGATAAAGAAGAGAAGTCTTCTTTATATCGCAAATATTTTCCCTTCTATGATTCTTCAGGAAAGTATTTCTGAAAAACTTGGTGGTACCATGATTTTTTGTAAATCTATCATACGTGAAATTTTCATAAAATATGCCACTCAATCGATGTCAAAAGTTATTTATTCAAATACTATTCAAGATATGTCATCGATTGAGGGGGAGAGTGATTTCAAAAAATTCTTTTATCATCAAATCAAGTCACTTTGTAAATAATAAGCAATATACAAAATGTGATGGTTATGTGTCAATACATGAATTTTTCATGAGTTTCTCATTGAACTCCAAATCATTTATAAACTCATATGTTCTGACACATAACCGTCCCCCTCATAGATTGAGGGGGAGCTCAAAAATGTTCCTATTATCAGAAAAAATTTAACCTGGCCACATTTTCTCCCAAAAAGCTTTCTAACTTATTTAAATCTATTGAGATCCAAAATCTCAAAAGGTTTGATATTTTTTATCAGGGGAGATAATGTGATTTAAATAAGAAATCTGATAAAATGTGATCTTTTGGACTCAATAATAGGCTCCCTCATGTGTGCTAAACTCTTTCATAATATTGATGCACATATTAAGGGGGAGTGAATGCCGTATTATGGCAATTGTGGAAGAATACCAAAGACCGACCATTTTACTTTAGAACCGGAGGGATCTTCCTAGGGATAATCCTCTAGTTAGAGTAGAAGTCCTTAGGAATGATGAAAAAAGGAGAAAAGTGAGAAAAGGGAAGAGTGCCGACTGAGATAGAGCTAGGACTGGAACAAACCCAACAAGGTTCTAGTAATGAAGTCTCTGTAAGCACTGAAGGGGTTGAAGAATGAAAAAGAAATATAATGAGAAAGGCTGAAAAGAAATAACCCTCCATATATTCAACCTTAGGGCAGAAACCGGGTTCAACTCATATGCTACTGGTTGTTGCTAAGGCGACACCGGTATTGAAGACAAGACGTCATGGACCCAGTGACGCACTGCACCAAACTTCCTAGCCACTCAAGTTCTCTTGAAAGAACTTGTTTCATTCTCACGGGGAACCCTGCATAATGTATCGACCGCTCATTGCGATCCATGTTGATACTAAAACAGGAGACACCTCTCCAGTCTCCAGGAGCGGATCAAAAAGCACTATTGAGTCTAGAGCCAAGAGATCATCCATAAATCTCATTAGGACACAGTTCCAATATGCTCACTGTTTCATACACCATGGAAAGTAAGATAAAATATTAAGAGTCCTACGCATTATCCTTGTGGTATTGCCAGAACATCTGAGTGATATGCAATTATTCACAATCAAGATGGAAATCCTTCTAGAGTGAACATCATACAAGCTCTTGGTAGGTGACATGTGAGATCCTTCTTGGATCAAACTAGTGACAACTGGAAAGCAACAATGAGGTGATTCACATTTAGAATCAAACTTGTTCTAGGAAATGGATTGACGGATGCTTTTGTACAAAACCATTCAATGTGCTCACCAACTTATTTTCGAGCACATTGGCTGTGTATGAATTTTTCAAAACAAAAGTATTTATGATGGAAATGTGATTCAAACTACAAAACTCTCGTCGTGTCACAAAAACGTTTATTCAAGGACACACGAGTGATTTCTCAAATCAATTTCTCATCAATCAGTGAATTTTATATTCACCGATTCACTCTATTGTGTTGTCTGCTTTGAGACGTTCCGGTATGAGAACATGTTTAGTATGATGATTCCGAAGTGGATTCTTTGGAAGATTCATTACTACAAGCTGGAAATTCCTGTCAAGGAGAGTCTTCTTTAACAAAAACTCTACCAGATCACAGGTCGGTTCTCACAGAACCGGAGGGTAGTCTGTCCTCGTAGAATGAATGACAAAGCCATATTCGTTCTCTATCTTTATTGCTAACTGTTTTATTTCAGGAACATATAAAGATGGTGATGGTGATACCCAACTCCAGCTAAATCGTGTCAATCCATACCTCATGCTCACACATCCTAATCACTATCAATGAAGATCATGAATGATGAGAGACTCACTACAAAGAATGTTGAGAGACTACCAACAACGTTTCCGCAACTCTGATGAAAAGTCTCTTGATCCAGAAGGGTGTGAGCATGATGGTCCAAAAGTCACTACATTACATGAAGGCAATACGACTAATGATGAGCTTGGAGATTTACAGTGGTTGATGATCTCAAAGAATGCTCAAAGATCACACATTCCAAAGGAACATGAATCACAAAATCATTGCTTGATGTACAAAGTGAGTCAAAAGTGAAGTATCAGAACCTACGAGCTACAAGATCCAAAGAATGCTTAAAGAACAAGAACTTAATTTCTAAGGTGACCTCGCTTAGGGGGAGATTGTTAGGAATACAAATATTCCTATGGAAGACTCGGTCACCCGAATGATATAATAGCATTATGATAGCTCGTAGTTAGTTAGTTATTAATTGTAAATAGTATTCGTGGAGTGGGTCGGGTCTTTACCCACTGTCAGCTCACTCCACAACCCATTTCATGGGGCATCATTATGTAAGTGTATATATACCCTCTTCCCTCCAAGGGAGAGGGTTGGTTGTTCATTAATACACACACACAACTAGTGTGCTTCTCTCACTAGAACTTCCCCTCTCTATTTTACTTTCTCTCTCTAACTCAACAATGGCCAACATAATCTTCCATCATAACCCAAGACCTCCCGAATCACCACATAATCAACATGTTTCGATCCTACAGATACACAAAATCTCTGAACTGCTTTAAACTCCCCTCATACATTCTCCTTCCCTAAAACCCAATCACTTTCAAACACTCTCCCTTATCAATGGTGAGAATTCGTATTCTACACCATAGAGATCTAAATTCTTTCTCCTCTGATCTCTAAACCCTCACTACTTCCTTAGCTTTCTTAAGCTATTTCCTTCCTAGTTAGAGATTCTACCGCTAACTATCCCATATGCAAATATATGATAATCATATACAACCATATTCCTATCCTTTTTCCTCTTCATTTCCTTAGATTACTATGATTTTTTCCAAAGTTAGTTTTCCCCATCCCTTTAGTAAAACCCAAAGTATTTAATCTTCATTTCCTTTAGTACTCCAAGTGTTTTGATTATCTTAATTCGAGTCATTAGAATAGTTTATTGTAAAGTATGTAAAAGTTCAAGTGTAAGGGGAACGTAATTCCCATATGATGTATTATTTTGGATGGTATGGCAAGAGTGTATGAAAAAAAAAACATACGGACTACCATCCTATTTCCTTTTACGTTTTTGTAGTTTTCATTAGCTTAAGTCGAGTCGAGTCTTGACTTAGCAATGCCACATTGTACATGTAATTGACCAAGATGATTAACTCGCTACCAGTAAAGATTACCTTTATCCAACAAAACCGTGTTATTCATATCCATGCACCTCACGTTACAACCCTTTAAAAGACCTCTTTGATAGTTTATCTTAGGTGCTTACACCAAAGTGGTGGAGGTTCGATCCTTTCCCAAGCCTATGGTAATCTATGTGCTATGACAGGTAGTGAGAGATATTTTTCATTTTCATTTGTGATATACACTTTTATAACACCCGAGAGATGTAAGTATCCAAACACTATTTGTGAGGTGCTAGTGTATAATTTCCGTGCTTGTTTTGGTTAAAATGGAACGATCCTTTATTGTAATTACTTTTATCTTAGTGTTAAATGACCCCTAGCTTGTATTTTGATTAGAATAAAAGCGCATTTGCTTGAGGACAAGCAAATCTCAAGTGTAAGAGTATTTGATGAGGCGAAAAGTGTTACTCTTTTAGGGAGTCATTTATGCCCTAAGTCGTGATTATTTGATCAAATATTGCCTCAAATCATTCCTTTTGTCATTTTAGGTACTTTGGAGAAGGAATCTGGAAAAGGAAGAATTTTGGACGTTTTTTGAGCGTAAAGTGAAGAAAATGACAAAGTCTTCAAATCAAGCTGGAAACAGTACCTGATGGCGTCACGTTCTATATATGACGGCGTCACGTGTTGTCAAAGAGGTGGATATGAACTTTACACGAGACGCGCCAGAAGGTTTTTTTGGATTTAAAGAGTGACGGTGTCACCTTTTGTGACGCCTAGGCCGTCACGTACATTCTATAAGGTGACGGCCAGTGAAGAATGAAAGGGGACGGCATCAGATCTGGATCTAGGCAATCCAAGGGAAGCATTGGTGGCGAGTTTACGGCGTCATATGTATAACGTGACACCATCAGAATGTAATCTCTATATATAGTTTTCTAATTTTCATTCATTAGAGAGAGATCTTTTGGAGGAACTTCACCATAAACCCAAGAACGAATTTTAGCCTTTTTGTAAGGGTTTCAAACCCTTCTTTCATCCATGATTAATTAAATATAAGTCTTCCAATCTATACTACATATAAAGCATGAATGACTATTTTTCCAAAATTTTAAGATTTACAAGAAATTAAGCATGGTTTACAACACTTTAATGCACCCAATTTTTAGAATTACAACAAAGTAAGCATATTGTACAACAAAATAAAGCGTAGTGTCATTTTAAGACCAAAATTCTATCAAACAACATTAATGCTATTAAAAACACCCTTTCACCAAAAATTAAAATCATTTAAGCATAATGTACATTAGCTGCAACTAATTTTCAGATTTACAACAAAATAAGCATAGTATACAACAAAATAAAAAGATGTAATTTTCAGACTTACAACATTAATGCTATTAAAGTGCTCAATGTTATTAATGACTATAATGACTACTACTTACAAGAAAAGAAACATAGTGTACAACACTTTAATGCAAATAATTTTCAAACATACATTTATCGAAAAATTTTATTTCAGGGTACCCACCGCTGCAACGCGCGGGTACCCTGCTAGAATAATTCAATATGTCTATGTGTTGTTTGATTCTATCTTATGCTTGTCTTTACATTAACATGATATGCTAGGTTTGTTTGTGTTTGCTTAGATGTAATGAAACCTACCTATTGATTATTGATTGATTGTTTGTTATTAATTGTTGTTGGATGAATGATTTCGATCTTAGGCTTAATAAAACTGGTTAATCTCCAATTGGTAACATGCTTGAACGTCTTAAGAAACATGAATCAGATGTGTACTACGATTTTAATGGTAATATTTAATGTATAAGTGACTACTAAGGAGGCCATGTTAGGAGCTAGTTGTCGGGTCGACATAGGAAGAGGTAGAAGCTTATAGAGTTGGGGAAGATCGTACACGGCCCCACGAATGGCATTAAGGAATATAACCCATCATCCACGCAATTGTAACAAAGTAATCAATTAATGAAAGATACCTACGGAGTAGTGAAATCTAAGTAAACACGTTTCTCTCCATATAAGGTTTTTCTTACATTTTATTTTCTTGTTATTTTATTTTTATTGCATTTGTAGTTATTTGGGTTAGTTGACTAACAACTAATTCCACGCACTCTTTCAATACCCGAGGTTTTTACTTGCTTTCTATAAAACATAAAAATACAAAAATAATCATCCCTCACCTCTAGACCTAGATAGATTAAGTTTCAATCCTAACGAACACTATTCTCCAAGAAGAGCGATCAATCCCCCGGTACATGCCACTACACTATACTACATCGCTCAGGTACACTACCTGGTGGGGATTGCAAGCTTCTCGAGATCCCTCGAGAGGTAAAACCTTTTGCAAGATTGCAAAACCACGCATTAGTTGGTCATCGGAGATTGGAGCGGTGTTTCCTGTTTCAATATCAACATGGCTATGCAGGGTTCCCTGTAAGAATGAAACAAGTTCTTTTGAGAGAACTTGAGTGGTTAGAAGGTTTAGTGCAGTGCGTCACTGGGTCCATGATGTCTTATCTTCAATACCAGTCTTACCTTAGTAACCATCAGTAGCATATGAATTGAACCCGGTGTCTGCCCTAAGGTTGAATAATTGGAGGGCTATTTCTTTTCACCCTTTCTCATTTCATTTCATTTTAATTTTTCAACCCCTTTTTTCTCCTTTCTCACATTACTCCTTTTTTTTCATGATCATACCGAAGGACTTCCTAATACTATCTATTCGGTATTGTCATTGGGTAGATCCCTCCGGCTTTGGCGGATCATAGGATGGTTTTCCTAACCTTAGCCACCTTATAACTTCATGACTATCCTATGTTGCGATACACCAAATCATTTAAAATTCTCTCAACATGTTTATGATGAAGAAACAAATTTTGTTCACATGATGAGAGTTTTATTATTTTCAAATGCTCCCCCTTAACATGTGCTCATATGTTTAGATAAGAAAATTTGCACATGTTGGGTAGAGTTCGCACTTTTTGAATTGATCCACTCTTAGCAACCATGACCGATTCGAGACACATTTACATCACTAGTTAGACTAGCTTAAAATTATTACTCGGCCTGGTCAAGACCACTGAGAGTTTCTCGAAATGGTACACTCTACTCAAACAAGTCCTCTTCGAGACATGCTTACAACACTAGTTAGACCAGCTTGAAATTATTACCCGTCGAGGACTAGTCCTTCCGATTCATGACAGTATATGTTTCGTCAATTCATTGGTTAAGCATGAGATGCATCCACATAAGATGCCACATCCTTTATGTCACCACAAATCATTTGCTCTCTCTCAATATGTGCATTAATACACAAAAAAAGTTTAGCACATATAGGAGAGCTTACATTTAAGTCCAGAAACATTTTAATCAGATTTCTTATTTAAATCACATTTTCTCCCCGATCAAAAATTTCAAATCATTTGAGATTTGTGATCCCAAGTGATTTAAATAAGTTCGAAGGTTTTGGGAGAAAAATGTGGTCAGATTTAAGAATGACTGATTACGAGACGATACATTGCTCCCCCTCAATCCTTGAGGGAGCGTGATATGTGTCAGAAATGATGAGTTTATAAATGATTTAGAGTTTAACGAGAAACTCATGAAAGATTCATATTCTGACACATAACAATCACATTTTGTTCACTGCTTATTATGCATAAAGTAACAAGTTTTGATGATATAGAGTTTTGAAATCATTCTCCCCCTCAATCGATGACCCATTGTCAAATTAATATTTTCCTGAAAAGCTTAATCAGTTAGCATCGATTGAGTGGAAAATTTTATATAAAATTTCAGGTTTGATTGATTTTCAAAAATCATGGTACCACCAAGTTTAGTACAAATACTTTCTAAAAGAATCAAAGAAAGTAAACTATTTGCGATGTAAAGAAGACTTCTCTTCTTATACAAGAAATGATGCACTGAAACGTACATCAAGTCGAGGACACTTCTTCTTATACAAGAAATGATGCACTGAAATGTACATCAAGTCGAGGACACATGGATATAAAGTAATCCATGTCCAGGTGAACTTCACCCGGTAACAGGAACAACCGTCTTTTAGGCGAAGTGTTTTCCCCATCTAGACGAGCGGGTTGCTATCTGAAGTAATAGCAAGCCATAAGGACCTGTTTTAATCATTTATTATAACTTCTGATCGAGCTTCATTTAATGTTCCTTTCCATTGTTGAATGACATTTCTAGAACCTTAAATGTTATCGATAAATAGAGGACATGCCTAAAAAAGAACTATTTTGGGTATTTTATGTGTTTTTCAGATTTTTATGGTTTTTATAGATTTTATATTTTTGTATTTTCTTTTTTGGTTTTATATAAGATATATACAAGGATATGTGAAGCAACTCCTTTACTCATCCTTTTCTTCCTGAAGACTTTTGAGAGCTTCAGGCGTAAGACTCTTCATTCCAAGACACGGGAGAATGAATTGAAATCGTTCTCTAGGAAGTGCCTTAGTAAAGATATCCGCTAACTGAAACTCGGTCCTCACGAAATAGAGTTCCACAAATCCCTTTTCAACTTGTTCCCTGATGAAATAATGTCGAATATCAATGTACTTTGATCTGGAGTGCTGGACGTTATTGCAGCAAAGAGCTATGGCACTTTTGTTGTCGCAGTACATTGGAATCTTGTTGTAAACAAAACCATAGTCCGAAAGTTCAGATTTCATCCATAAGATCTGAGCACAACATGAGGACATGGCCATGTACTCAGCCTTTGTGGAGGAGAACGATGTACTCATTTACCTCTTTGATGACCAACTCACCAGCTTATCTCCCAGAAATTGAGCACCACCTGATGTACTTCGACGTGTGTCTTGACACCCCGCATGATCTGCATCTGAATATGCCATGAGTGCCATAGCTGTGTCCTTGGGATACTAGAGACCCATGTGGATTGTTCCTTTGAGGTACCGAAAGACCCTCTTGACAGCTTCCAAGTGCTTCTTGGTTGGTTGGATTGATACCATGCACACATGCACACAACAAATAGAAGATCCGGTCTACTAGCAGACAGATACATCAAGGAACAAATCATACTTCGATACTTGGTTTGGTCGACTACGATCCCAACAGTGTCCTCATCAAGTTTTGATCTTTCGACCATGGGAGTATCAACTGAGTCGCATGATTCGAATCCAAATTTCTTCAAAATTTCATTAGCATACTTGGATTAATTGATGAAAATGCCATTGGGATTTTGAGAGACTTGCAACTCCAAGAAGAATGACATTTGTCCCATCATGGACATCTGGAACTCAGAGCTCATCTCTTGTGAGAAACGATCACATTCCTTAGGGTCAGAGGAGGCAAAGATGATGTCATCAACATAGATTTAAACATGAACATAGTTTTTGCCTGATTTTCTGGTGAAAAGTGTAGGATCAACAACACCCTTGGTGAACTTGTTAGCCAGTAGAAACTTGAACAATGTATCATACCATGCCCGAGGAGCCTGCTTAAGTCCATAGAGAGCCTTCTTCATGCGATAGACATGATTAGGACGTTCCTGATCCACGAATCCTTCAGGCTGACTAACATACACCACCTCTTTCTAATCTCCATTTAAGAATGCCGTCTTAACATCCATTTGATATACTACCATATTCTGACTGGCAGCATTGGCAAGGAAGATTCTTATGGCTTCAATTCTAGCAACAGGTGCGAAGGATTCTTCAAAATCTATTCCTTCTTCTTGACGGTATCCTTTGGCTACAAGTATAGCCTTGTTCTTCAAAACATCTCCATGCTCATCAAGTTTTACCTTGAATATCCACTTAAGAGTAATGCCTATAGCACAATCTGGAGGAGGTACTAATTCCCATACTTCAAGTCGATCGAACTTATGAATTTCTTCTTGCATAGCAGTAAACCAGGAGTCTTTAGACAATGCATCTTTGAAATCCTTGGGTTCAGCTTTAGAGAGTACGAAATTGAAGAAGCACCACAAGGCATCGGTGGCAAGCTGCTTACGGGTTGATACCGGGCAAGAAGGGTTTCCAATGATGTTGTCAATTGGGTGATCATTAGTACATTTTCTGAGATGCTCATGTGGTTGAGGATAGTGAACTGAGGTTGCCATGTTTGAATCTTCAGAGGATGTTTCTTCATTTGAGGATTCAGGAGCGAAGATGTTGTCAAAAGGCTCATCATCAGGTGGAGCGAAAGGATTTACTTCAAAAGAATTATCAACTGCTGCTTCTTGACTTACTGATGTGGATCAAACATTTAATGTTGTAAGTGAATGACTAATGGTGGGAGCATCAGGATCAAAGGATAGTGAAGTAGATGGCCCAGCATTATTATGTGGAACATTTGCTACATCAACTGGTTGAGGTTCAAAGTATTCATCAAACATCAGATCAAATAGTTTCTTCCAATCATCACATGTAGGGGTACAAAAAGAGTAGCAGGAGTAGAATTCTGCACAAGAAGCCAAACATCAGATCAAATAGTTACTTGTCCAGGAGCCTGTTGCTCAGTCAACTCATCGAATGTTACGTGAATTGTTTCCATTATTTCTCTGGTACATTTGTTGTAGATTCGGTACCCCTTTTGATCTGGAGCATATCCAAAAAGAAGCCAATATCAGCTTTGGCCTTAGGTTTCCCAAGGTCTTCACTGTCGTTTGTCGGATAACAATGTGCACCAAATACTCATAGGAATGAAAGGTCTAGTTTTCTACCATGAACCAGTTCATATGGAGTCTTGCAATGAAGAGGATGTATCAAGGATCGGTTCTGTGTATAGCAAGCAGTTGCAATAGCTTCTGCCCAAAGGAACATTGGAGCTTTAGAAAATATGAGCATAGTCCAAGCAGCTTCAACAAGGGTGCGGTTACGCCTTTCGACAACCTCATTTTGTATAGGAGTACGTGGAACGCTCTTTTGATGACCAATGCCGATATTTTCATTAAATTGAGTAAGTTGTTTGTTCACAAACTCTGTTCCATTTTCAGTGCGAATGAACCTAATGGTTTTGTTGAGTCTAACTTGCAGTTGCTTGATGAGTCTTATGATGACCTCCGGAATCTCGTACTTTGATCGCAAAAACTTACCATGTGAAGCGAGAGTAGTCATCAACAATAACTAACAAATATTTCTTTTAATTGATACTTTAAACTCTCATTGGTCCACAAAGATCTATGTGGAGGGTGTGTAGAACTTCCATAATGGTGTTGACGGTTTTGGGTTTATGAGTGTGCTTTCTGATCTTGCCCATCTGACATGCGGAACATAGGTGATCCTTTTCATACTTTAGTCTGGGCATGTCTCGAACAAAATCTTTACAAGTAAGTTCTTTAATGGTTCCGAAGTTCAAGTGATTCAAACGACAATGCCACAGCCATGATTAGTTCTTAGAGGCTTTCGAGAGCAAGCAAATGGGAGAGGACTGCATCATGTCTTTAACTGAGATAGTATATATATTGGTCCCATGACTGCCTTTGAGAAGATCTATACCATTTAATTCTCTAACAAAATATGTGTGTTTTCTGAATGCAACTTCAAGATCTGAATCACAAAATTGACCAACAAAAAATAAATTATGCCCCAATCCTTCCATGTAGTACACTCTGGATATCACACTGTCTCCAAAGATGTAATCCCTATAACCCATAATTGCACCAAAGTGTTCGTTCCCGAATCTGATAGTACCAATGAACTTTTTCACGAAATTCTTGAGTCGTGAGCGATCTCTGGTCATATGTTTTGAGCATCCTGAGTCCAAATACCATAGGAAGATTTGTACGACCTGCATTTGAAATCAAACAACGGTGGATAAATGAAAAAGCTGGAGCCCCACAAGCAATTGGGGTCCGTTTGGTTAGCACATGCAAATATTGGATTATCATAGGTCACGGGGACACTAGTGGTATATTTACTAGATGATGCACTAGATCTAGAAGTGGTACATTGTGCATCTAGTGGGAACATTCTACCAGTAGGTCTCCATTCCTTAATTGGCACTACTTTCGAGTTAGTGATCCTAGTCAAGGGGCACTTTTCTCTTAATGTGAGTTTTCTTCCAGTAGGCTTCCATTGATATCCAACATCTGTTAATAACTTGCCAGTTGGTTTCCAAACACGATTTTTCACATTAGGTTTCTTGACTCTTATAACAGGGGATCGATTTTGAATGAGATGTGCCGTATCAAGCCTGGGATTAATACGGATTAGAAAATAAGATGTGTTGCATCCTTAACCAGGGATGCGCCGCATTAAATAAACTGATAGAAAGTTTATAAAGTGCAGAAAAATAAAAATGCGGAAAAATAAAAGATATGATCTGTACAGTAAATACGCTGCATCTTATGATGAAGATGCACCGCATCTACTGCAGATCTTACTGACTCGACACAGAAAAACAGTAAGATAAATCCTGGTTGTCACCCACTGAGCACTTCTCTTTATTCCAAAGTCTTCAAGTTAGACTCACGTTCAGCTTCTTATTTTGCATCATTGACACCAACGTGTCCACAAGTGATCCATTTGCTAACAGTTTCATCTCGTATGTACTCAGGTCCCAATTTCAACACTTCTTTGTAGAATTCATGCATCTTTTGGTACAGATATTCGATCCCTTTCTATTTGTCTTTATCATCTACAAAAAGAAATGGCGAAAATTTATAGCATAACTTGTTAGTTGCATGTTTAAGGCTTGGGTGAGCATGAGGCATCATGTAAATGATCTTGTTGCAATAATTCTGCAAGGTTGTCTTTCCTTCAAATCTCTTGGCATCGATATTAACTTCCTTGCAAAATGGTTGTCTAACGATCACATATCCCATTTCTTTGTCGCGATAGGCATCCATGTTTTCAATCACTGCAAATTCTGTAACAATGGTAATGTTCCCAACAAAAATAGGTACTTTCATAAATATTCCAACTACATTCCTCCCTTTATATTCTATCTTTTGCTTCATAATAGAATTATATAAATCTCTAGACATAACATTCAAGGGTAGGGAAGAAGTTGGCACTAACTAGCTTGTAACCTATCATGCAAGGAATTTGCAAATTATAAGCGCAATCTACATGGATCTTTCTACCATAATCGCAAAACCTAGGATATCCTTCGAACTCATCATAATTTTTAGTACTAATAACATTAAGTCTAGGCATATCCACTGTTATCATAGGTAAAATGGTCAGTAGGATTTGTCCGAAGAAAAATTATCACAAAAATAATGGAACAAAACTGTTAGGAATACAAATATTCCTATAAAAGACTCAGTCACCTAAACATTGTAATAGCATTAAGTTAGCTCGTAGTTAGTCTAGTTATTAGTTGGAATTAGTTTAAGTAAAATCATGGAAAAAGGACGGGTCTTTACCCACTGTATGCCTGATCCACAGCCCGGGTGTGGGCGTTTTTATTTCTTGTATAAATACCCCTCTCCCACCAAGGTCTCATTCATACTAATCTAATATTATCTATTTCTCTCTCAAGGTTCCAACTTCCTCTCTTTTCTTTTTTTCTTTCTCACTTAACGCCACCATCACCACTACAATCATCATGTTTGTGACTTAGTTACTATCCTACAATTGGTATCAAGAGCCAAGGTTTCATCTTAGGGCCTTGGTGAATCATATTTGGTGTGGTTTTGTGTGTTTTTTGTGAGTTAGAAGTGTTTTTATTGAAAACATCTTAGTTTGATCATTATAGTGTTACTTGATGTGTTATGGGTGTACTTTCGTGATCATTGGGACTAGTATGATATAGTTTTTCAGTTGGTTTTGCTACATCAAATGTTTATTTGAAGATTGGATTGAGTTTAGGTCATCATTCTTGACTGCGGTTTGCTCCACTGTTTCATTTCGTGGTTGCGGGGTTTGCTACTTGACTCTATGGTTTGCTTGATAGCATTTTGGGTATACAGACAAAACGCAAGGACAGTGACTGGTTTGGACTTTTGTGAACTGCGACTTGCTTTTGCGGTTTGGTGGTTAGCGGTTTAGTGATTGTGGTTTGCTCCTGCGATTTGCGTCTTCTGCGTTTACCTCACTTGCGTTTAACCTATCCTGCGGTTTACTCCTTATTGCGGTTTGCTCCTAGCATTTAACTCTCCCTGCGTTTAACTCACCTTGCGGTTTGCTTATTTTGCAGTTTGCTTATTTTGCGGTTTGCTCCTCTTTGTGGCTACCTACCTGATCTTGCGTTTTACTCACCTCTGTGTTAATCTCAGAATTGCGGTTATTTGTACTTAGCGGTTTGCTTACATTTTTGCGAGTATCTCTACTTTGGTGGTAATTAACTAAGTGGTGAGATTCGTGTGATAGGTTAATCATTTTGCAATTCGTGAATTGCTGTAACTTAAGTCGTTTCGATTAATCTAATTGTGATCTGACGTTGTGAGTTAATTCTTACGACTTGACTAATCTCAATTGGATATATTGTAACTTGACTTGTCACAACTTGACACTTGGTGCAAACTGTGACTCATCCAGTATCTCTTTCTTAGTTTAACTTGCTGAGTATATCTTCCGGTTTCTTTTGTTGACTTTAGTAAAATCCCTAGAAAGAATCATTTCTCGGTTTAGGTCACAAAAGTTCTAAAATCCCATTTGAAGACTTTGAGATGTCAACAGTTTCGGATGACATTCAAGCTGTTGGGTCCGATGCCCGACCTTTTATGCTAGACAGGAAAGATTATGAATCATGGGCACAAAGAATCAGATTGTATTACTTGGGTAAAGAAAATGGTGATAACATTCTGCGATCTATTGATGAAGGTCCTATGCAGATGGGTACAACCAGAGATGCTATCTCCAAAGCTGAGGATGGATTTGTCACCCATGGAATTGACAGACCACGCACTTACAATGATCTCAATGATGTTGAAAAGAAGCGTTATGATGCCGACATTCGAGCCTCCAACTTCGTGATACAAGGGTTACCCAAAGATGTGTACAAGCTAATCAACTTCAACGCTGAAGCCAAAGCTGTTTGGGACAATGTCAAAATGCTTCTGTCTGGATCGGAGCTGACCAAAGAAAACCGTGAATCTCAATTGTATGATGAGTTTGAGCATTTCAAAATGAATCCTGGTGAAAACATTACCGACTACTATGTCAGATTTAACAAGCTGGTTAATGATATGAGAATGATCAGAGTGACGATGCCCAACATCAAACTCAACTCTAAATTTGTGAACAACATGTCACCAGAGTGGGATCGCTTTGTTATAGCAGTCAAGCTCAACAAAGGATTGAGAAATACGAACTATGAACAATTGTTTGCATACCTACAACAACATGAGAAGCATGCAACATATGATCGTCAATTAAGAGAGAAGCTCAATCCAACGGCCACCAATGACTCACTTGCTTTCATGACTAGTATGTTGCCAACCACTCAACCTGTGTCATCAGTGGATCACTCATCTCTACAGTCATCGACTGCCATGAATACCCATCTCGACTCAGGGTACTCTAATACTGACAAGATGATTGACAATCTTTCCAATCAAGTATCCCTACTGGTTCAACATTTCAGGGCTGCACTCCCACCAACCAACAATCAACTCAGAACTTCCTCCATTCCACGTAATTAGGCTATTGTGGAAGATGGAAGAGTAATGGTGCAGAACGTTCAGGGCAGACAAAATGTGAATCAAAGGAATGTTGTACGGGGTAACTTGTAGAACAGAGTTGGAAATGTGAATCAGGGACAAGGAAGGCAACCAAAATGTTACAACTGTGGGGGTTTTGGTCACATCGCCAGAAACTGCACTCTGCCAAAACGTCCTCAAAATTCAGACTACTTCAAGGAAAAAATGTTGCTCATGCAAGCTCAAGAGAATGGAATTGTGCTAAATGAGGAAAAATTGGCGTTTATTGCTGGGGATGATGGAAAGACATTTGATGATGATGTGGATGAACAACTAGTTTAGGATTTAGCTCTTAATGATCCAAACATCTTCCAGGCTGAGGATTGTGATGCTTTTGACTCAGATGTTGATGACGAACCCACTGCTCAGACAATCTTCATGGCTAATCTATCATCTGTTGTCACACCCTCACGACAATCTGGTCCCTCCAAATCATCCATCATATCTAAGGTACTGAAATTATATGCTAAATGTGTAGTTAATGATGAACAAAAGACCTTCAACGATATACGACAAAATAATGTTGGTGAGTCAAATGAGGCTGAATTGGAAAACATTAACGTTTTCCCAACTGAGCAACATTCGGATCACAACAGTAATTCTGACGTATCATGTGGAATGTTTTCTGTTGCTTGTGACAATAATGTGATGCATGAACAAAAGATATATAACAAAGTACAAAAAACAAACGTTGCTGAATTAGATGTTGCTAACATGGGAAATAGCAATATTGTCCCATATGAACAATATGTAGAGCACAACGTCGAGTCTGTTGTATCAAGTAATATATCCTCTGTTGATGACAATGTGTGTGAATTTGATGAGTACACTGCTGTTGCACCTGATGACACTCTGACTACTAGGATTAATATTCTTTAGGATCAAGTTAGGTGTTATGAACAACGTGCAAAATTTAAGCTAACCGAATGTGAACAAAAAATGGATTGGCAAATGCATGCTTACATTACTAAACAAAACTTAAAGGAAATGGCCTCTAAACAAGAGATTAAATCTTTCCAAAATCAACTTGATCTTGTTGTTAAGGAAAAACAGGAAATTCAAGATAGTTTAAATCTTCTTAAAAAGGAATTTCAGGAAAAAGAAACTAAATTGTTAAGTGAATTTTCCAACCTTAAGCAGTTGAAAAACAAACTTGAAAACAAGTTGTACATCCAAGGCCAAACCTGTCAAACAGCTCAAATGATGGAAAAGCACATTAAGCTGCGGGATAAGCATAGTGATAAGGATTTAGGGATGCCTAAAACAAACTTCCTTAAGAGCGTTAGAGCCTCTCAACCTGCCCTCTATGATGCTAAGGTTATGCTTACACCCAATCATGACCCCCCAAATAGTTGGTCTGATAAAGAACTGGACGATCTTGATTCTGCCGATAGAGAGAGATTTGATAACAAAATGAAGGATCCCAGATGCATTAAACACCGAGTCATTGTTAAGCCCCATGATTATTATGAACAAAACCAAGTGACTGTGTTTGCACCTCAAACTAAGTTAACACCAGAACAGGTATTTTGGCCTTTAGATGTTGAGAAAATGAAAGCTGAGGAAATTAAGGCAAAGACACCTCAAAAGTTAGTTGCCCCAACGGTATATCCCCACAATACACCAATGCACTTAGTTTAGTTGTCACTTCCCACGCAATGTAAAACTCTTATTAGCATATATGTCCTTTGTCAAATGTTCACTGATTTTGATAAAACATGCAAAAAGAGAATCACACCAACGGGAATCACTAAGGGTGAACGGGGATTTGAGCGTACCAAAGAGTGTTACTTAACTGAAGTCATCCCATTTTTTAAACTAATCAAAGAACGCTTTGAGGGTTTACGACAATCCCTTGATGTTGAGCTAAAGGAAATGAAAGAGGTGATTAAAAATGTGGAAAATAAGTGTAAACAAAATGCGATAGATCTTCAGCATAGTGAAATTGCCAGGAAAAATATTCTCATCGTGAATGACAATTTGATTGCTAAATGTATTACACAAGATGTGTTCTATACTGCTACAGATTCTTCACTTAATGCTTGTCAGTTTCATGAAATGTCTATTGCTTTGAATAACCTTCACAATCGTGTTGTTGAGCTTGAGGGGGGGGAATTTGAAATTGCATGAAAAAATTCAAAATGATGATTATGACAACATGGTCAAGCATCTTTTTAAACTAGAAGTTGATAATCTTAACTTACAATTAAATATCAACATTTAGAAGAAAAAATGAAAATATCAAAGGCCAAGACATCTTCTGATGCTCCGAAATTTGATGCATATTTTGAATTAGCAAAAAGGGATGAAAAAATTAAAGCTCACACGAACACGATCCGGTTATTGAGGGCTCAAATTGCCCAATTGAAGTCTCCCATGAATGTTGTGATCGACACCCATAAACCAATGTCTGCAGATTCTCATAACTTTCAACTTCAAAACACAATCAGCTTACTTAGACATGAAAATGATTATTTTCAAGCTGAAAATTCTAAAGTTGAACAACATTACAAAGAGTTATATGATTCTATTAAAATCACTCGTGATAAAACCAATGAAAAGATAACATCTTTGCTTAATGAAATTGAGAATCTAAAGACAAAGGTGAAAGGGAAAATGCCGGTTATTCAAAGTGACAATATCAATTCTGTGGTCTGTAAATGTAAAAAATATACATGTGAGGCTGTTTTTATTCCTCTTCCCCTTAAGAATAATGAGCTAGTCCATAGTGATTACCTTAGACATCTTAAGAACTGCCTTGACATAACCCATGAGACCATTGAAGAAGATAGAATGGTGAGACCATCTGATAACACCCTATCTAATATTTGCTTTCTCACCAAACGGTTACAAGAGTTGTTAGGATATGCCATAGGTACATGTCCCAAGATTCCCAACATGCGTGATAGAAATGGTACATCCACATCTAGGAATTTGAAGAAGCATGTTACGTTTGATGTACCTTTGGCTAGTTCTGATCATAGCACATCACCACCTAGAAACCTAACAACTATGCAACAATTTAATGTTCCCATCGTCAATTCTACAAGAGTAATCAATATATCTAAAGCTAGCGGGTCAAAGCCTAAAGGCAATACAAGGAATGATTGGACTTCGCCTGCTAAGAGGGATCAAGGGAAGAAAGTAGAAGACCACCTTAGGAACAATAAGATTGATTTGAATGAAAAGAATCGTGTTGATTCTAGTATTTGCGTGAAGCGTACTGTAATTAATTCGAATTCTAATGCTACTTGTAAGACTTGTAATGGTTGTTTAATTTTTGGTAATTATGATAAATGTGTTGTGTCTTTTTTGAACTCTTCTTATAAATCCTCAGTTAAGTTTGCTAAGACACACAAACTAGAAAACCATACTTGGAAAGCAACAGGAAAAGTTTTTAACAATGTAGGATATCAGTGGAAACCTACTGGAAGAAAGTTCACTCTAGGAAGCCAGTGCCCATTGACAAACATGCCTGACCCTAAGTCTTTAGCGGTTAAGAAATGGAAGGCAACTGGTAGAAAATTCCCTTTATTGACCCAATGCCTTGATATTAAGTCAGTTGCTTCCACTAGTATTGGTTCATCTGTGAGAGCCAATGAAAATACTGATCCTGCATCTCTTACGTATGTGTACGCTAACCTATTGGATCCCAATTACACTTGGGGATCCATGTTTTTCAGTTATCCATATCTGTCTGGTTTCAATTGCAGGTCGTACAAATCGTCCTGTGGTATTTAGACTCAGGCTGCTCAAAACATATGACTGGGGATTGCTCTTGGCTCAGAAATTTCGTGAAAAAGTTTATCGACACAGTTAGATTCGGAAGGACTTGGGCACAATTAGAAATTTCGTGATATTAAGTCAGTTTCTACCACTTTGGAGCTATTATGGGGTATGGTGATTATGTGTTTGGTGATAGCGTGGTTTCTAGAGTTTACTATGTGGAAGGACTTGGACACAACCTATTCTCTGTTGGACAATTTTGTGATTTTGATCTCGATGTGGCCTTTAGAAAACACACATGTTTTGTTAGAGAATTGGATGGAGTTGAGCTTCTTAAGGGAAGTCGTGGTACAAATTTGTATACTATCTCTATTGAAGACATGATGCGGTCCTCTCCCATTTGCTTGTTCTCTAAGGCCTCAAAGAGCAAATCATGGTTATGGCACCGTCGGTTGAACCACTTGAACTTCGGCACCATTAATGAACTTTCTTGTAAAGATCTTGTTCGAGGCATGCCTAGATTGAAGTATGAAAAATATCATCTTTGCTCATCATGTCAATTGGGTAAAAGCAAGAAGCAAACTCACAAACCAAAACCCACCAACTCCAACACTGAAGTACTCCATACCCTTCACATGGATCTGTGCGGACCCATGAGAGGTCAAAGCTTCAACGGGAAAAGATATATTCTTGTTATTGTGGACGATTACTCACGATTTACATGGGTGAAGTTCTTAAGATCCAAGGATGAAACTCCTGAAATCATCATCAAAATCATCAAGCAGTTGCAAGTAAGGCTCAACAAAACAGTTAGAATCATTCGCACTGACAATGGAACTGAGTTTGTTAACCAACAACTCACTCAATTTTATGAAAGTATCAGCATAAGTCATCAGAAGAGTATTCCTCGTACCCCTCAACAAAATAGAGTTGTTGAAAGACGGAATCGCACACTAGTTGAAGTTGCTCGCACTATGCTGATATTTTCAAAGACTCCAATGTTTCTATGGGCTGAAGCTATAGCTACTACATGTTACACTCAAAATCGGTCATTAATACATCCTCTCCACAACAAGACACCTTATGAGCTGGTGCATCACAAAAATCCTGATCTCTCCTTTCTTCGTGTATTTGGCGCCCTGTGCTATCCAACTAACGACAGTGAAGACTTAGGGAAGCTTAAAGCTAAGGCAGATATTGGGGTATTCGTTGGATATGCGCCAGATCAAAAAGGGTACCGAATCTTCAACAAAAGAACCCGAAAAATCATGCAAACAATCCATGTCACGTTGGATGAGCTGACAGAGCATATGGCTTCAGGACACACCAGTTCTGGACCCTCACATAATCTCTTATCTCCTGGACCAATAAGTTCGGGACTTGTACAGAACTCCAATCATGTCACTCCCTATGTTCCTCCCACGTGTGATGAATTGAAGACGTTATTTGACCCTATGTTTGATGAGTACTTCGAGTCATAGCCACCTCATGAACCGGTACAGCCGGCTGTTGAACCTAATATTATGGCTGTAAATGCACCTCATGATACAAATGGTCCATCTACCTCCATCTCTCTTGATCTGGATGCACCAGAAAGTAGCAACTCTCAAAATGAATCAAATATTCAATCGTCTTCTGAACGCCAAGGAGTGACATCTGAAAACTCATGGGAAGTCAATCCTTTTGCTCCACCTGAGGAAGAACCATTTGAAAATGTTTTTGCACCTGAATCCTCCAACGAAACATCATCCTCGGGAGAGTCAAACAATGCTATATCAGTTCACTATCCTCAACCTCATGAACATCTCAGAAAATGGACAAATGATCACCCCATTGACAACATCATAGGAAATCCCTCACGACCTGTGTCCACCAGAAAACAACTTGCCACTGATGCCTTGTGGTGCTTCTTCAACTCTGTCTTTTCCAAAATCTAACCCAAAGACTTCAAGGATGCTCTAACAAAAGTATATTGGTTCACTGCAATGCAAGAAGAAATCCATGAGTTTGATCATCTTGATGTAT
The DNA here is from genome assembly GCA_030686995.1 of Artemisia argyi. Taxonomy (NCBI): domain Eukaryota; kingdom Viridiplantae; phylum Streptophyta; class Magnoliopsida; order Asterales; family Asteraceae; genus Artemisia; species Artemisia argyi. The sequence goes on from CM060702.1 coordinate 131,655,846, forward strand.
GGGAATTAGTACCACCACCTGAATGCGCAATGATCATTGCTCTCAAATGGATTTTTAAAGTTAAGCTTGATAAGCATGGTGATGTGTTGAAAAACAAGGCTCGACTAGTTGCTAAGGGATACAGTCAACAAGAGGGTATTGACTTTGAAAGATCGTTTGCACCTGTCACTCGTATCGAAGCCATTAGAATCTTTCTTGTCAATGCTGCCAGCAGTAACATGATTGTTTATCAAATGGATGTTAAGACTGCCTTCCTGAATGGGAACTTAAAAGAGGTGGTCTATGTTACTCAGCCTGAAGGTTTCGTGGACCTAGAAAGACCAAATCATGTATATCGCTTAAAGAAGGCACTCTATGGTCTCAAATAGGCTCCGAGAGCTTGGTACGACACACTATCCAAGTTTCTCCTTGCAAATCGATTTACCAAGGGTGTAGTTGATCCACCTTGTTCACTAGGAAGACTGGAAACAACCAACTTCATGTTCAAATCTATGTTGATGATATTATCTTTGCGTCATCAGACTCCAATGAATGTGATCGCTTTGCTAAGGAAATGAATTCCAAGTTTCAAATGTCTATGATGGGACAAATGTCTTTCTTCTTGGGGCTACAGATCTTACAAAACCCGAGCGACATCTTTATTAATCAAGCCAAGTATGCTAGTGACATCCTTAAGAAGTTTGGTTTTGATTCAAGTGACACGGTTGATATACCCATGGTTAAAAGATCCAAACTTGATGACGACTCAGCAGGAGTATCTGTTGATCAGACCAAATATAGAAGCATGATTGGATCTCTCATGTACCTCACAGCAAGTAGGCCTGACCTTCTTTTCGCAGTATGCATGTGTGCCAGATATCAATCCAAGCCCACCAAAAAGCACTTGGAAGCAGTCAAGAGAATATTCAGGTATCTCCAAGGGACAATTCACATGGGTCTTTGGTACCCCAAAGACAATGCAATGGCTCTTACAGCCTACTCAGATGCTGATCATGCGGGGTGTCAAGATACTCGCAGAAGTACTTCTGGAGGTGCTCAATTCTTGAGTGAGAAACTTGTCAGCTGGTCATCCAAAAAGCAGATGTGCACTTCGATATTATCCACAGAAGCTGAATACATAGCCATGTCCTCGTGCTGTGCTCAAATTTTGTGGATGAGATCACAGCTATCAGATTATGGGTATGACTTCAACAAAATTCCAATGTATTGTGATAACAAAAGTGCCATTACCCTGTGTTGCAATAACGTCCAGCACTCCGGAGCCAAGCATATTGACATTCGCCATCACTTCATCAGAGAACAAGTGGAAAAAAGGGATAGTGGAACTCTACTTTGTGAGGACAGAGTTTCAGGTGGCTAATATATTTACAAAGGCTCTTTCTGTAGAAAGATTCCAGTTCATTCTTCCACGATTTGGATGAAGAGTGATGAGTGTGTAAATACTCATCATTTTTACCGTATTTTAACTACCAAAACACGAGAAAATACTCAAGAATGCATCAAAATAATGAAAATATCCCAAAGATCGTGTTTTATATGTTTCAAATGCAAAATGATTGAAAACAAACAAAAAACAAACAAAGTTTGCATAATTGGCAGTTTCAGTCCCCCAACTTTCAAAAGTTGTCAAAACTAGTCCCTAAGCATTTATTTTAAAAGAAAAGTCACCCCAAGTTCCTTAAAAGTCAAAAGAAATCACAAATGATCTTTGGGTAAAAAAAACTTTCAAAAATATACAAGTATGGCACCTGGAATTTCACAATTGGCAATATTGGTCCCTGTACTTTCAAAAAATGCAGAATTGGTCCCTGGTGGAATATTTAGGAGGAAAAGTCAACTTTGGTTCTTGGAAACTCACAAGTTGTCAAAGTTAGTCCTTGGAATGAAATTTTGGAGAAATTGCATTTTGGTCCCTCAAGTTTGCAAATTGGCAAAAATGGCCCCCGGGAAGTTTACTATGAAGGAAAATGTCCAAAAGGACCTTGTGGAATTACAACTTGTCAAGAATGGCCCTTGGGAAAATAGTTTAGAGATTTGGCAGTTTCAGTCCCTGGAATTTCAGAAATTACATGTTTAATCCTTGGGCTTGTTTAATTCCTTAACCAAACGGATCCTTGGTATATTTAATAACCCACCACAAATAAACCCAAATAACAAATCCAAACCAATCACCACCCCAGGCCCAAACTACCCCCAAGCCCAATCACCCCATTGATATTAAAAATTCAGTCAAATGGTCAACAGAGGTCAGACACGGCTCAAACTCCCCCTTTTCTTCCCCACCCCGCTTTTACCCTCTGGTTTTACCACCACCACCACCACTGCCATACTCCACCTCCCTCAAAAGCTTCACTAACACACTCCCCCATCCCACTCACCTCTAAACCTCTCACAAACCCATACCTACCCCCATTTTCCACCCTGGCAATCCCAAGTTTACCCAACACAGTTTTGGCGCCAAAATCAATTCAAGAGCTAGGATCAAGTATTTTACAATCAAATGGTGGGGATTTGTTTGGAAAAGCACAAGGGACATTTTGAAAAGGTTTTCTCTCAGCAAACAAGCACAAGTGCAAAGTTCTACCTAACTTGATTAATAGTATAAATAGGAGCATAGTTGTAGCCTCAAAGGCATCCTTTTCTGTATCTTTTCTTTGTTTTAAGTTTAGTTTCAATTGTACTTTCAAGATTCTCAAGTTAATTTAAGTTTACTTTTACTTTCAAGCAAATCGTATTTTCATTTAAAATTTCAAATTTCTTGTTATCTTGTTAAATTGTTTCTTGAATGATCTCAGTAGTTTCTTGAAACTTATTTAAAGTTTAAAAGAAGCATAAACTCAGAAAAGGAAAGAAAAAGAAAAAAATTCAAAGGATATTCAAAAAAAAAAGAATTATAAAAATATTGAAGAGAAAGGAGAAGGCTGTAGCAAACATGGATATGAAGATTGGTCTAGAGCTCCATGGGGAGCATTAGGTTGTTCTTGATATCATACCTCAGATTGATACTTGGCTAAGGATGTCAAGTAAGCCTTTGGTTCACCATTTCCCCATTACATGTGTTAAGTAGCTATATGTGATATTAGTAGTTTGTTCCTGCTTATTACATCTCCTATAGTTTAGTATAAATTAGGTTGCAAGTTCTATGAATTGAATTAGTTAATTGGTTAATAACTCATCCCAAATCAAATTTAAATGAGTGTTTGGAGTTGCTGTTTACAACTTGTTGTTGGTGTTATTTGTGACTAAATCTCACTTAGGCAGTAGTCAAGTTCTAAGAACCATCACCTTGGTCAATTTTGCAAGGAAAGTCAAATACCATTTTCATATAAGCCCACTATTTACTGATAAGAAATCTCCCTTGTATAATCTTCATTTTGTTGCAAATCTTGTTGAAATAGTTAGAATTACTCTTATTCTATCATAATATATCAAATTCAGTAAGATTGGGCCAAGCAAATTCCACAAAAGTCAACATTCCAAGTTTATTTCAAAAAGTCAAATTTCATATTGTTCTAAAAATCCAAAATCTCCAAGAATTGTTATGAATTTTGTGTTTAGTTTTAAGCTTTGAAATTTCTTGGGTATACTGTACCACAGCTGAACTTTGAAATCCCATTGGTGTTGAATTTTTGTGATTTTTCCTGTGGGTCCCACATTAGTCCAAACAGACCTGCAGGGAAAGCCCTTCCCATGCACCCTCAGTTTTGTTAAATTTTAGATTAGGTTTAGATTATTCATTAGTTAGTGTTAGGCTTTTATTCTTGTTGCTTTAGGAAGCCCCCTAGGTCAAATTTAGATATATGCTTTTAGTTTAGGACTTATTGCTTATCTAGACTGCTTATTTGAAGCCTCCTTTGGGATTATTTTTTTAGTCTGCTGTTACTTGTTCTTATTCTTGTTTAACTGATTTTGATTCAATTTTTTATTTATTGGTTGCATTTGTTGTTGTTATTGGTTGTTACTATTGTTGTGATTATGTTTGTTTTAGCCTTTTGCTTATTTAAGTTTAATGAGCTCAGTTTGCTTATTTGAGTTGTGGTAAAAAAATTCAAAAAGCTTTGAACAAAATCACATGAAAACCGTGAATCTGACTACTTTTTGAGATTTGTGCAAGTTTGATTTGTGGAACTTAGTGATAATTCAGTTTTCAAAGTTGGAAGGTGTTGGTGTTACACTGTTTTGAAAAAAAAAAAAAAAAAAAAAAAAAAAAAAAAAAAAAAAATGCATTGCTGGGATTCGAACCCTGACAACCCAGCTCACCACACAAGCAACACAACACACACCTCCCTTCCAATAGCTCTGGAGCACCAGTTCTGTTGGAAGGTGTATCCCATGTATACTTAAGCCATTTTTCATTTCAACCTTTTGAAACTACTTAAGCTTATTGCAGCTTATTTGCAAGGGCTTTTTCAAATTTAGTATTTTTCTTATGTTGGTATTAGGATAATATAATTTCCAAAAAATTTTCAGATTTTTATAAATAGTTTTAGTATTTATTAGAATTTAATTCACTTTAAATAGTATTTAATCCGTAATAAATAGAATTTTTGTTGAAAAATTAATTTTCTTTTTTATAAAATTTTCTTTTGTCATTTAGTGCGTAAGAAAATTAGTTGGAAACCCGTAGGACTTTTGTAGCTAAAATTTCACGTTTTATTTTGTACGTTGACATTTATTTTTAGAGAAAATTACACCATTCGTCCCTATGGTTTACCCAAAATAACACCGCAAGTCCCTTGGTTTTCATTTTTGCGTCACGCGTCCTTATAATGAAGTTTATTAACACCATTAGTCCCTATCCTTAACGATCGTTAGCTTTCTCCGTTAACTCCCACATGTGCATTACATGTGTCGTCCATTTCTAACGACCGTTAACTTTTTTTCACGTTTTCGTCTTTTTTCGCACGCTTTCGTTCGTTTTTTCACGTTTTCATCCGTTTTGGACGTTTTCGTCCGTTTTTTGACGTTTTCGTCCGTTTTTACATGTTTTCGTCTATTTTTGCACCTTTTCGTTCATTAGAAAAAAAAAATAGAAAAAAAAATTTAGAAAAAAAATTCAAAAAAATATTTTCGCTAAAAGGGTTTCCAAAAAATTTCAAAAACTTTTTTTTTCTAAATTTTTTTTTCGAAAATAATTTTAGAAAAAAAATTTCAGAAAAAAAATTTTTGAAAAAAATTTAATATTTTCGCTAAAAAAAATTCTAAAATATTTTTTTTCAAAATTTTTAAGAAAAAAAATTTTAGAATTTTTTTTAGCGAAAATATTAAATTTTTTTCAAAAATTTTTTTTTTGAATTTTTTTTTTCTAAAATTATTTTCGAAAAAAAAAATTTTGAAAAAATATTGAAAAAAAAAGTTTTTGAAATTTTTTTGGAAACCTTTTTAGCAAAAATATTTTTTCAAATTTTTTTTTTTTGAATTTTTTTCTAATTTTTTTTTCTAATGAACGAAAAGGTGCAAAAACAGACGAAAACATGTAAAAAACGTTCAAAAACGTAAAAAAACGGACGAAAACGTACAAAACGGACGAAAACGTGAAAAAACGAACGAAAACGTGCGAAAAAAGACGAAAACGTGAAAAAAAGTTAACGGTCGTTAGAAATGGACGACACATGTAACGCACATGTGGGAGTTAACGGAGAAAGCTAACGATCGTTAAGGATAGGGACTAATGGTGTTAATAAACTTCATTATAAGGACTCGTGACACAAAAATGAAAACCAAGGGACTTGCGGTATTATTTTGTGTAAACCATAGGGACGCATGGTGTAATTTTCTCTTATTTTTAATAAACGTCGCGTTTTTAATTTAGATTACGTTTTAAGACTCCCCGTTTTCCCTAACATGTTTCCTGTAGTTTTGTAGGTCATTTTAAATATTTCTTAGCATTCCTTAGTTTATTTTCCCATTTAGGTTACGTTTATCTCGTTTTCGTTCATTAATTCGTAATTTTCGTTAATTTAACGTATCACAAAACCAAACAATCTTTCACAACCAAACATACAAGGTTTTATTCTCAATCTTTCCACGAAACTTTCCATTCACACCTCGTTGGGGTACGACCCGGGAAATCACGAGTTTTGCGAGGTAATATTTTTCCTAAAAGGTTTACTCGCATTTCTCTACGTCTAGTTGTCTCACGATAACTTAGACCTCACGTTTGTTGATATATTGATAAATTGTATTTTGCACACCATAACACAACGAATCAAGTGGCGCCGCTGCCGGGGAGGCTGTGTGTCGAAAGTCTCGATAAGGTTTAGACGATTAGTCTTGTAGAACCTTCGCAAGAAGTTACGCTTTTATAAAACTTATAAAAAACCAAAAATATTTTTCTTTTGTTTCTATATATGTATTATATCTATATAAGATAAGAAAAACACAAAAAAAAATTCCCGTTTCATTGGTTAATAATAACAACATAAAAATCTTACCACCGCAAACCAAGGCAGAACACCTACCAACTGGGGATGTGACCATAATAAGTTACCAAACCAAAGATCAAAACTTGCCTTTGTATCACTTGCGTTTTGGAAAACTTTTAATCGATAAGCTTACACTAAGAGGAGTCGAAACGGTATAGGGCGATCCAACGAACTTCGCCCTAGTGAGAAATCCATTCTTTTCTCCCGCTCCTTGTACGTTTATCCTTAAAGGTTAACCTTGCGTTCTTGATCATTGGTTTAAGTTCCCTTGTCGTTAAAGTGGTATTGTTTTAATTGATTTTTGTGGTGCATGTGTACTCGTTCGCAATCGAAGCGAAATCGTCAACTAAGAAATGTCACCAAACTACGTCCTATTGTTGAAGATCATGTTCCAAAAATGGATGATAATCATGAACCTCCGAAGGATGACCCAATTCCCGATCTCCGCACGATGGAGGAATTGTGTCAACCTACTATGCACGGAAGGGGTGGCCTTATTGCCCCTCTTAACATCGCGGCTACGGATTTTGGACTTAAGCATCATATGATACAACAAGTCCAAAACTCGTGCCAATTCCATGGTTTGCGAGGTGATGATGCAAACAAACATCTTGATAAATTTCTCATCGTCACCCAAAGCATGAAACAAAACGGTGTCATCGATGATGCCCTTCGTTTGTGCCTCTTTCCATATTCTTTGACTCATCATGCCACTGCGTGGTTTGATTGACTTCCAAAGAATTCAATTCATACCTTTGAAGAGATGGTTGCTAAATTTTTAGCCAAATACTTTCCACCATCTATGGTCACGAAGTTACATAATGAAATTAGTAACTTTCGTCAGCTTCCCGAAGAGTCCTTATTCGAGGCATGGGAACGCTATAAGCTTTCAATCGATCGGTGTCCTAATCATAACATGTTGCTAGTCACTCAAATAGATACCTTCTATAATGGGTTGACAATGAGACACCGAGATACAATCAATGCTGCTGCGGGTGGTACCTTTATGAAAAGGAGACCCGAAGAGTGTTATGATCTCATTGAAAACATGACCGCTCACCATAATTTTTGGGACTCCTCAGCCGAGAGAAATGAGTCATGTAGATCTATCACTCCCGCATCCAATGAAATAGCGACTCTCACAAAGAAGCTTGATGACTTATCTACGGCTATGTTGAGGATGAATCAAACCATCCAAAACCAACAAGTCAAAGCCGTAGCTCAAAGTTGTGAAACTTGTGGAGGTCCACATTCTTATTTCGAGTGTCCTGCCGTCGGTGGCCACACTCAAGAGAATGTATATGCTGCTCAAAGTTCTTACAATACGGGAGGTAATGTTCACCAACCGCAAGGGGACCGCAATCTTCTTAGCTATCGTTCTAACAATTTCCTTGGACCACCTGGGTTCAATCAAAACCAAAACCAAAGTTTCAATCCTAACCAAAATGCCCAAAACCGTAACCAAAACCAAAATCGAATGAACCAAGGTTTTCAAAACCAAGGGAATTTCAATCAAGGGTTTCAAAATCAAGGAAACTTGAATAGAAATCAAGGTTATGGTAATCAAGGTTATGGAAATCAAGGAAACAATTTTCATGGTAATGGTAATCAAAACCAAGGAAATTTTCAAAACCAAGCTTTCAATCAAAACAACCGAGCTCCAAATTTTCAAAATCAAAACCAATCTGTTGTTCAACCTTAATCATCATCAGATGAGGTTTTGAAACAATTCATGAAAGCTCAAGAAGAAACAAATAGGTTGTTGATCACTCAAATTTCTGAACTAAAGAATTCTTTAAATGATCGACCTTCGGGATCGGGAACGCTACCAAGCAACACGATCGCCAACCCGAAGGGCGATGTAAAGGCGATCACAACCCGTAGTGGTGTTTCTTATAATGGACCCACGATTCCCACTACCTCTTCTACTGCTCCTCTAAAGGTAGTGGAACGTGAACATGAGGCGACAAAGGACAAAGTGCAAATTACTAGTCCACCAAGTACCGCACACGTCCAACCTCATGTTGTTCCAAAAACCAAATCCAAACCGGGAGTTGTTTTTGAACCCCCGGAAAATCCCATTCAATCCAAAGCTTCAATACCTTATCCATCACGTTAAAACGATCAAAAGCTCCATGAAAAGGCTAGTCACCAAATGGACAAGTTCTTGGAAATCTTCCAAGAATTGCATTTTGACATAAGCTTTGCGGATGCTATCATGTTAATGCCAAAATTTGCTTCAACTATCAAAAACTTGTTAAGCAACAAGGAAAAGTTATTTGAAATGGCAAGGACTCCACTAAATGAGAATTGCTCCGCAGTTATACTAAAGAAGCTTCCCGAGAAGCTCGGAGATCCTGGAAAATTCCTTATTCCTTGTGTTTTTCCAGGAATGGGTGAATGCTTCGCCTTGGCCGATCTTGGCGCTAGCATAAACCTAATGCCTCATTCAGTGTGGAGAAAACTTTCACTTCCCGAACTTACTCCTACATGCATGACTCTCGAGCTTGTGGATCGTTCCATCACTCGTCCACTTGGCATTGCCGAAGATGTGTTCGTGAAAGTAGGAAAGTTCCATTTCCCTGCCGACTTTGTAGTTGTTGAGTTTGATGCGGATCAAAGAGTTCCTCTCATTATTGGAAGAGGATTCCTAAGAACGGTACGTTCTCTTATTGACGTTTTTGAACATGAGATCACTCTACGTGTTGGTGATGAAGCGGTTACTTTTAACCTTGATCAAACTTCAAGGTACTCCTCAAATTTTGACTCCGAATCGGTAAACCGAATTGATGTCATTGATGTTGCATCTGAGGAGTACTCTCAAGAAGTTCTCGGTTTTTCTTCGAGTGGCAATCCCACTCCCTCTATTACACCAATCATAGCCGACTCTTCCCCTTCTCTCACTCCATTTGAGGGAAGTGACTTTCTTTTGGAAGAGGTCGATGCTTTTCTTTCCCAAGATAGCTCAATGTCACACGAGTTTGATAGTAACTATCTTGATTTCGAGGGGGATATACTAATGCTTGAAAAATTGTTGAATGAAGATCCTTCACCCCCTCTTCCTCCAAAAGAACTTCATATCGAGGAGGTCAAAAATGTTGAAAAAACTGATGACTTTCCTGAGGTTGAACTCAAGGAACTACCACCTCATCTCGAGTATGCATTTTTGGAGGGAGACGATAAGTTTCCCGTCATAATTTCCAAAGACTTGAATGAGGAAAATAAAACCGCTCTCCTCAAGGTTTTAAAGTCACACAAGCGAGCCATTGCTTGGAGACTTTCCGACATCAAGGGTATTAACCCGGAATTTTGTATGTACAAGATTTTGATGGAGGATGACTTTAAACCGGCGGTTCAACAACAAAGAAAGGTAAATCCAAAAATCCACGAGGTTATCAAGCAAGAAGTCATAAAACTTCTTGATGCCGGTTTGATTTACCCTATTTCGGATAGTCATTGGGTAAGTCCCGTTCATTGTGTGCCCAAAAAGGGTGGTATAACGGTAGTTAAAAATGATGATAACGAGTTGATTCCTACTCGATTGGTAACGGGTTGGCGTGTTTGTATTGACTATCGAAAGTTAAATGACGCCACCCGCAAAGACCACTTTCCTCTACCTTTCATGGATCAAATGCTCGAAAGATTGGCGGGGAACGAATACTAGTGTTTCCTTGACGGTTTTTCGGGTTATTTCCAAATTCCCATCGACCCTCAAGATCAAGAGAAAACAACTTTCACGTGTCCATATGGAACATTTGCTTATCGACTCATGCCTTTTGGCTTGTGCAATGCTCCAGGCTCGTTTCAAAGATGCATGATGGCCATTTTTCACGACATGATCGAGAAAACAATGGAGGTCTTCATGGATGATTTTTCGGTTGTTGGAAATTCATTCGAATCATGTCTCACCAATTTAGACAAAATGCTTCAAAGGTTTGAAGACACCAATCTTAGTCTAAATTGGGAGAAAAGTCATTCCATGGTCAAGGAAGGAATTGTCCTTGGCCAAAAGATTTTTAAAAGCGGGATTGAGGTTGAGAAGGCTAAAATTGATGTCATTGCTAAACTTCCTCCTCCCACAACCGTTAAAGGTGTTCGGAGTTTTCTGGGTCAGCCGATTCATTATGCAAGCAAAACCTTGACCGAAGCTCAAGCTCACTACACCACAACGGAAAAAGAATTACTAGCCGTGGTGTATGCGTTTGAGAAGTTTCGGCTATACTTAATCTTGACTAAATGCATAGTGTACACGGATCACTCGGCTCTCAAATATCTCTTTGCCAAGCAAGATGCAAAGCCAAGATTGCACCGTTGGGTTCTCCTCCTACAAGAATTTGATATCATCATTCGTGATAAAAAAGGAGCCGAGAACCTCGCTGCTGACCATCTTTCCCGATTGGAAAATCCTCATCAAGGTGTTCTTGAGAAAAAGGAAATAAATGAAACATTTCCTCTCGAAACACTTAATGTGATTTCTTCTCGTGGTGATTCTAGTACCCCATGGTTTGCCGACTTTGCAAACTACCATGCGGGGAATTTTGTTGTCAAAGGGATGTCGTCCCACCAAAAGAACAAATTTTTCAAAGATGTGAATAATTATTTTTGGGACGATCCCTATTTATTCAAAATTTATGCGGATCAGGTCATTCGTAGGTATGTTCATAGCCAAGAAGCCATGGAAATTCTTAGGGCTTGTCATAATGGACCCACGGGGGGACATCATGGCCCGAACTACACCATTTACAAAGACGCCCATGACTTAGTCAAATCTTGTGACTCATGTCAACGTCAAGGAAAGATAACACAATGGGATGAAATGCCACAAAATGTCATCCAAGTTTGTGAAATCTTCGACGTTTGGGGGATAGACTTTATGGGGCCGTTCCCGTCTTCACGAGGGAACAAGTACATACTCGTGGCCGTTGACTATTTGTCAAAATGGGTCAAAGCCAAAGCTCTCCCAACTAACGATGTCGAGTAGTTGTAAAATTTTTAAAGTCTCTATTTGCTAGGTTTGGAACTCCCCGCGCTATAATTAGTGATCGCGGTACTCACTTTTGCAATGACCAATTTGCAAAAGTCATGCTCAAGTATGGTGTCACTCACCGACTTGCTACCGCTTATCACCCACAAACGAGTGGGCAAGTGGAGGTTTCAAACCGTGGTTTAAAAAGAATTCTTGAAAGAACCGTAGGCGAAAACCGTGCCTCTTGGTCGGACAAGTTAGATGACGCTCTATGGGCTTTTCGCACGGCTTATAAAACACCCATCGGGTGTACTCCTTATAAGCTTGTGTATGGAAAAGCGTGTCATCTACCGATTGAGCTCGAGCACAAAGCTTATTGGGCTTTGAAGAATGCCAATTTCGATCTCAAGTCTGCAGGTGATCATAAGAAAGTTCAACTCAATGAACTAAATGAACTTCGTGATCAAGCTTATGAAAACTCTCTAATCTATAAAGAGAAAACGAAGAAAATCCACGACTCCAAAATCAAGAACCGCATTTTTAACGTTGGTGACCGAGTCCTTCTTTTTAACTCTAGATTGAAGATATTTTCGGGTAAGCTTAAAACCCGCTGGACTGGACCTTACACCGCTGCCAACGTTTTTCCATATGGTACCATCGAGTTATCTCAAAACGACGGTCCAAATTTCAAAGTGAATGGGCATCGGTTGAAGCATTATTTTGGAGGGGACATACCACCCATAGTTGTCCCGGACCTCCAAACTTTCCCCATGGACCAATGAATTCGAGGATCGAGTCAAGCTAGCGACTTGATAAACAAAAACAGTAGCACAACATGGGTTTTCACCCATGTCTCTAACTTCTTTCTACTTTCTAACACCTTAGTGTGGGGGGGTGGCCGTCCCCTGCAGCTGTTTGCAATGTATATATCTTCAAAACAAAACAAAAAATAAATAAATAAATAAATAATAAAATAAAAAATTGTGTGTTGTATGTATAAATAAAGTGAAAAATGAAAAATGACGTTCCCACATTTAGCTTCTAATATTATCTTCTTACGTTCAAAGATTCAGCATAATAGCCGGGACCTTGAATATTGAGGACAATATTTAATTCTAAGTGTGGGAGAGGGGAAAATTCTAGCGAATTTTATCAAAACATACCGTCTAGTACCCCTGTTTTTGTCCTAAAATTTAAAAAAAAAAATCACTTTATTTCAAAATTTTTGTGGTTATCAGTCCGCCAAGTCTAACCGACAAAAGGATTGGCTAATCCAAGAGCAAACGGCTTTTGGTAAAGATAACTCAAATCCGTTGACGGCTTGCAATTTGCCCAAAATTGTTTGGTATCTCAACTCGCCATATCCTAAAAAGTGAAAGAGTTGGCTAGCCCGCAAGATTATGGCTTGTGGTAAAGGCAGTGGAATACCATAATTGGTAATCAACTCACCAAGATGTTGACTATGTCCATCAAGAGTTGGCTAGTCCAGAAGCAAACGGCTTCTGGTAAAGACAAATCAAAACCGTTGGAAGCTTATGGTTTGCTCAAAATCATATGGTTATCAGATGGACCATAGTTCTTACTTGAACCGAAACATTTGGCTACTCCAGAAGTAATGGCTTTTGGTAAAGAGACTTCAAATCCATTAATTTTCACAAAAGATTGCTAGGGACTAGCAATACTCAAGTGTGGGGGATTGATGAGTGTGTAAATACTCATCATTTTTACCGTATTTTAAATGCCAAAACACAAGAAAATACTCAAAAATGCATCAAAATAATGAAAATATCCCAAAGATCGTGTTTTATATGTTTCAAATGCAAAATGATTGAAAACAAACAAAAAACGAATAAAGTTTGCATTGGCAGTTTCAGTCCCCCAACTTTCAAAAGTTGTCAAAACTAGTCCCTAAGCATTTATTTTAAAAGAAAAGTCACCCCAAGTTCCTTAAAAGTCAAAAGAAATCACAAATGATCTTTGGGTAAAAAAAACTTTCAAAAATATACAAGTATGGCACCTGGAATTTCATAATTGGCAATATTGGTCCCTGTACTTTCAGAAAATGCAGAATTGGTCCCTGGTGGAATATTTAGGAGGAAAAGTCAACTTTGGTTCTTGGAAACTCACAAGTTGTCAAAGTTAGTCCTTGGAATAAAATTTTGGAGAAATTGCATTTTGGTCCCTCAAGTTTGCAAATTGGCAAAAATGGCCCCCGGGAAGTTTACTATGAAGGAAAATGTCCAAAAGGACCTTGTGGAATTACAACTTGTCAAGAATGGCCCTTGGGAAAATAGTTTGGAGATTTGGCAGTTTCAGTCCCTAGAATTTCAGAAATTACATGTTTAATCCTTGGGCTTGTTTAATTCCTTAACCAAACGGATCCTTGGTATATTTAATAACCCACCACAAATAAACCCAAATAACAAATCCAAACCAATCACCACCCCAGGCCCAAACTACCCCCAAGCCCAATCACCCCATTGATATTAAAAATTCAGTCAAATGGTCAACAGAGGTCAGACACGGGTCAAACTCCCCCTTTTCTTCCCCACCCCGCTTTTACCCTCTGGTTTTACCACCACCACCACCACTGCCATACTCCACCTCGCTCAAAAGCTTCACCAACACACTCCCCCATCCCACTCACCTCTAAACCTCTCACAAACCCATACCTACCCCCATTTTCCACCCTGGCAATCCCAAGTTTACCCAACACAGTTTTGGCGCCAAAATCAATTCAAGAGCTAGGATCAAGTATTTTACAATCAAACGGTGGGGATTTGTTTGGAAAAGCACAAGGGACATTTTGAAAAGGGTTTCTCTCAGCAAACAAGCACAAGTGCAAAGTTCTACCTAACTTGATTAATAGTATAAATAGGAGCATAGTTGTAGACTCAAAGGCATCCTTTTCTGTATCTTTTCTTTGTTTTAAGTTTAGTGTCAATTGTACTTTCAAGATTCTCAAGTTAATTTAAGTTTACTTTTACTTTCAAGCAAATCGTATTTTCATTTAAAATTTCAAATTTCTTGTTATCTTGTTAAATTGTTTCTTGAATGATCTCAGTAGTTTCTTGAAACTTATTTAAAGTTTAAAAGAAGCATAAACCTAGAAAAGGAAAGAAAAAGAAAAAAATTCAAAGGAAATTCAAAAAAAAAAAGAATTATAAAAATATTGAAGAGAAAGGAGAAGGCTGTAGCAGACATGGATATGAAGATTGGTCTAGAGCTCCATGGGGAGCATTAGGTTGTTCTTGATATCATACCTCAGATTGATACTTGGCTAAGGATGTCAAGTAAGCCTTTGGTTCACCATTTCCCCATTACATGTGTTAAGTAGCTATATGTGATATTAGTAGTTTGTTCCTGCTTATTACATCTCCTATAGTTTAGTATAAATTAGGTTGCAAGTTCTATGAATTGAATTAGTTAATTGGTTAATAACTCATCCCAAATCAAATTTAAAGGAGTGTTTGGAGTTGTTGTTTACAACTTGTTGTTGGTGTTATTTGTGACTAAATCTCACTTAGGCAGTAGTCAAGTTCTAAGAACCATCACCTTGGTCAATTTTGCAAGGAAAGTCAAATACCATTTTCATATAAGCCCACTGTTTACTGATAAGAAATCTCCCTTGTATAATCTTCATTTTGTTGCAAATCTTGTTGAAATAGTTAGAATTACTCTTATTCTATCATAATATTTCAAATTCAGTAAGATTGGGCCAAGCAAATTCCACAAAAGTCAACATTCCAAGTTTATTTCAAAAAGTCAAATTTCATATTGTTCTAAAAATCCAAAATCTCCAAGAATTGTTATGAATTTTGTGTTTAGTTTTAAGCTTTGAAATTTCTTGGGTATACTGTACCACAGCTGAACTTTGAAATCCCATTGGTGTTGAATTTTTGTGATTTTTCCTGTGGGTCCCACATTAGTCTAAACAGACCTGTAGGGAAAGCCCTTCCCCTGCACCCTCAGTTTTGTTGAATTTTAGATTAGGTTTAGATTATTCATTAGTTAGTGTTAGGCTTTGATTCTTGTTGCTTTAGGAAGCCCCCTAGGTCAAATTTTGATATATGCTTTTAGTTTAGGACTTATTGCTTATCTAGACTGCTTATTTGAAGCCTCCTTTGGGCTTATTTTTTTAGTCTGCTGCTACTTGTTCTTATTCTTGTTTAACTGATTTAGATTCAATTTGTTATTTATTGGTTGCATTTGTTGTTGTTATTGGTTGTTACTATTGTTTTGATTATGTTTGTTTTAGCCTTTTGCTTATTTAAGTTTAATGAGCTCAGTTTGCTTATTTGAGTTGTGGTAAAAAATTTCAAAAAGCTTTGAACAAAATCACATGAAAACCGTGAATCTGAGTACTTTCTGAGATTTGTGCAAGTTTGATTTGTGGAACTTAGTGATAATTCAGTTTTCAAAGTTGGAAGGTGTTGGTGTTACACTGTTTTGAAAGAAAGAAAACAAAAAATAAAATAAATAGCAAAAAAGTGCATTGTTGGGATTCGAACCCTGGCCACCCAGCTCACCACACAAGCAACACAACACACACCTCCCTTCCAACAGCTCTAGAGC
Organism: Artemisia argyi; assembly: GCA_030686995.1. Taxonomy (NCBI): domain Eukaryota; kingdom Viridiplantae; phylum Streptophyta; class Magnoliopsida; order Asterales; family Asteraceae; genus Artemisia; species Artemisia argyi. The sequence goes on from CM060702.1 coordinate 131,671,812, forward strand.
ACCAGTTCTGTTGGATGGTGTATCCCATGTATACTTAAGCCATTTTTCATTTCAACCTTTTGAAACTGCTTAAGCTTATTCCAGCTTATTTGCAAGGGCTTTTTCAAACTTAGTATTTTTCTTAGGTTGGTATTAGGATAATATAATTTCCAGAAAATTTTCAGATTTTTATAAATAGTTTTAGTATTTATTAGAATTTAATTCACTTTAAATAGTATTTAATCCGTAATAAATAGAATTTTTGTTGAAAAATTAGTTTTCTTTTTTATAAAATTTTCTTTTGTCATTTAGTGCATTAGAAAATTAGTTGGAAACCCGTAGGACTTTTGTAGCTAAAATTTCACGTTTTATTTTGTACGTTGACGTTTATTTTTAATAAACGTCGCGTTTTTAATTTAGATTACGTTTTAGGATTCCCCGTTTTCCCTAACATGTTTCCCATAGTTTTTTAGGTCATTTTAAATATTTCTTAGCATTCCTTGGTTTATTTTCCCATTTAGGTTACGTTTATCCCGTTTTCGTTCGTTAATTCGTAATTTTCGTTAATTTAACATATCACAAAACCAAACAATCTTTCACAACCAAACATACAAGGTTTTAATCTCGATCTTTCCATGAAACTTTCCATTCACACCTCGTTGGGGTACGACCCGGGAAATCACTTCCCGGTCTCACAATTTTAATATCACTTTCACGAGTTTTGCGAGGTAATCTTTTTCCTAAAAGGTTTACTCGCATTTCTCTACGTCAAGTTGTCTTACGATAACTTAGACCTCACGTTTGTTGATATATTGATCAATTGTATTTTGCACACCAAAATACAACGAATCAAAGAGCCTCACTCCAGAAACTCTTAAGTCACTCAAGGAAGAGAATGATGATTGAAGGATTGGCTTCACATATCCTTGTACATTACTTAATTCAAAAAGAAAAATAGAAAATTATAAAACCAATAAAAACCATAAAAATCTGAAAAAATCATTAAAATCCAAAAATATTCTACTCACGACATGTCTCTTGTGTAATCAATATTTTGTACGTCTCTAGAAATGTCATTCAACAATGACACGGAATCATACATATGCTTGAGCAAGAGTTTTTCGGTTTTCAAATAAAGTTTTTCTCTAAAACATGTCGTATCTCAAAATATTCTTCAAAAATATGGCTTGCGGTCATTTCAGGCTGCAACCCGGACTTCAAAATATGGCTTGCTATTACTTCAGATTGCAACCCGTTTTTCAAAATGGGGAAAACACGTCGCCAAAAAGACGGTTGTTCCTTTTACCGGGTGAAGATCACCTGGGCATGGATTACTTTATATCCATGTTTCCTTGATCTAATGTACGCTTCAGTGCATTATTTCTTGATAAAGAAGAGAAATCTTCTTTTTTATCGCCAAATACTTTCCCTTCTATGATTTTTCCGGAAAGTATTTGTGCAAAACTTGGTGGTGCCATGAGATTTTGATTGAAAATCAAATTGAACTCAAAATTTTGATAAAATTTTTCACTCAATCAATGACATCATTTATTTAAGCTTTATCATCCGTCATTGATTGAGGGGGGAGTGATTTCTCAAAATTTTATGTATCAACAAAACTCTCCACACTTTGTACAAAAACCTTGCAACAAAACGATTTGTTATGGTTATGTGTCAGAATGAGAACTTTTTCAAAGAGTTTTCGTTAAAACTTCAAATCTTTTTGAAAACTCATCAAATCTGACACATAACAACCTCCCTCACAGATTGAGGGGGAGCAAGAAAAAGGTTCCTTTTATCAGAAAATATTAAAACTGACTGCATTTCTCTCCCAAAAGCTTTCTAACTTATTTAAATCAATTGAGATCCAAAATCTCAAAAGATTTGAAATTTTTGATCGGGGGAGAGAATGAGATTTAAATATGAAATCTGATAATCAAATGTGATCTTTCGGACTCAATAATAGGCTCCCACATATATGCTAAACTCTTTAAAATATCAATGCACATATTGAGGGGGAGCAAAAACGCGTTTGTGGAAGTAATACCAAAGACCGACCATTTATCTTTATGCATGGAGTTATAAGGATGGTTAAGGTTAGGTATGAGTTCCCATGATCCACCTGAACCGGAAGGATCTTCCCAGGGACAATCCATAGATAGAATAGAAGTCCTTAGGAATGATTGAAAAAAGGAGAAAAAGTGAGAAAGGGAAGAATGTGGACTGAGATAGAGCTAGAACTGGAACAAACCCAACAAGGTTCTAGTGATGAAGTCTCGGTAAGCACTGAAGGGGTTGAAGAATGAAAAAGAATTGAAATGAGAAAGGGTGAAAAGAAATAGCCCTCCATATATTCAACCTTAGGGCAGAAACCGGGTTCAATTCATAAGCTATTGGCAGTTACTAAGGTAACACCATTATTGAAGACAAGACGTCATGGACCCAGTGACGCACTGCACTAAACTTCCCAGCCACTCAAGTTCTCTTAAAAGAACTTGTTTCAGTCTCACGGGGAACCCTGTGCAATGTATCGACCGCTCATTGCAAGCTATGTTGATACCTAAATAGGAGACGCCTCCCTAGTCTCCAGGAGCGGATCAAAACGCACTATTGAGTCTAGAGCCATGAGATCTTCCATAAATATCAATAGGACACACTTCCAAATATGCTTATTGTTTCACACAATGTGGAAAATAAGATAAAATATTTAGAGTCCTACGCATTATCCTTGTGGTATTGCCTGAACATCCGAGTGACATGAAAATATTCACAATGAAGATGGAAATCCTTCTAGAGCGAACATATTTCAAACTCTTGGTAGGTGACATGTGAGATCCATCTTAGATCTATGATCAAGTGACAACTGGAAAGCAACAATGGGGCAATTCAACATTGAATCAAACTTGTTCCAGGATATGGATTGACGGATACTTTTGCAAAAACCTTTCAATGTGCTCCCAAACTAATTTGTCGAGCACGTTGATTTAGTATAATCTTTCAAACAAAAGTATTTTTGATGGAAATGTGATTCAATTTATAAAACTCTCGTCGTGTCTCAAAAATGTTTATTATTTGACACGCGAGTGATTTCTATAAATCAATTTCTCATCAATCCGTGAATATCAATTCACCGATTCACTCTATCGTGCTGTCTGCTTTGAGACGTTCCGGTATGAGAACATGCTAAGTATGAAGATTCTGAAGTGGATTCTTTGGAAAATTCATTACTACAAGCTGGAAATTCCTGTCAAGGAGAGTCTTCTTTAAAAGAGACTCTACCTGATCACAGGTCAGTTTTCATAAAACCGGAGGGTAGTCTGTCCTTGCAAAATGAATGACAAAGCCATATTCGTTCTCTATCTTTATTGCTAACTGTTTTATTTCAGGGACACATATAAAGATGGTGTTGATGGTTCCTAATTCCAGCTGAATCGGGTCAATACATACCTCATGCTCATACATCCTCCTCACTATCAATGATGATCATGAAGGATGAGAGACTCCCTACAATGAATGATGAGAGACTACCAACAACGTTTCCGCAACTCTGATGAAAAGTCTCCTAATACTAAAGGGTGTGAGTATGACGGTCCCAATGTCACTACATCATATGAAGGCAATACAACTAAGGATAAGCTCGGAGATTTACTGTGGCTATTGATCTCAAAGAAGCTCAAAGATCACACAACTCAAAGGAACTCAAAGGAACTCAAATCACAAGTTCATTGCTCGATGTACAAAGTGTGGTGTAAAGTGAAGAATCAGATCCTACGAGCTACATGATCAAAAGAATGCTTAAAGAACAAAGAGCTTACTTTCCAAGGTGACCTCGCTTAGGGGGAGATTGTTAGGAATACAAATATTCCTATAAAAGACTCGGTCACCTAAACATTGTAATAGCATTAAGTTAGCTCGTAGTTAGTCTAGTTATTAGTTAGAATTAGTTTAAGTAACATCGTGGAAGAAGGACGGGTCTTTACCCACTGTATGCCTGATCCACAGCCCGGGTGTGGGCGTTTTTATTTCTTGTATAAATACCCCTCTCCCACCAAGGGAGAGGGTTGGACCTTCTCATTCATACTAATCTAATATTATCTATTTCTCTCTCAAGGTTCCAAATTCATCTCTTCTCTCTTTTTCTTTCTCACTTAACGCCACCATCACCACTACAATCATCATGTTTGTGACTTAGTTACTATCCTACAAAAACGAATAATAAAAGTTGTTGATATCTGTAGATGATGCGTCGTATCCTAAAAATAGGATGCGCCGCATCTTATACGTTAAAAATTAAATCAGACTTTTATTCAGAAAATCAATACACCGCACAAAGAAATTAATACGCCGTATATTTTAAGTTATCAAAAATTACTTATATTTTATAAAAAAAATAGATGTGCCGTATAAATAAAAGCTAATATGCCGTATCTTCGTTACATTCAGAATACAAGATTTTTGATTTTTATATAGATGTGCCGCATCGACAAAAATCGATGCGCCGCTTCTCTTTAATTTAATAAATACGAAAACTGTTTTTAATAAATAATTAATGCGTCATATCTGAAAAACAGATGCGCAATATATCTGTTAAAGTTCCTGAAAAATTTTCTGATTAAAAACAGAATACGCCACAACTAGGGGATAGATGCGTCGTACTCGATTTATTAAATTAGATGCGCTGTATAAAATTAAAACGCCATACGCCGCATCTAAAAAATAGATGCGCCGTATCGTTTGTATCAGCAAAGTACAGCGACAGCAGTTAATGGAGAAAAAAACAAAAAATCGCAAAAATTAAAAATAAAGAAAAACAAACACACAAAAAACAATAAATATGCAAAATATACAATAAATGCAATCTAACTAATACACAACAAAGTTAGTGGTTAGAATATAAAAACCTAAAAAAATATAAAAGTTTGAAAACCTAATTTAAAATACTAATAGAAAAACAGATAATTAACAATTCACTCTCCGGCAGTGGCACCAAAAACTTGATGTGTGTTGTGTCACGTGTAGTATAGAGTGATTTTGCCTATTCAAGTTTTAAATTTATATTTAGCTGACTTACACACACACTAACGAGCAGTGTACCCGATCAATATGTATATAGTGGTAAGCAGAGTGTCGATCACTAAGAGTGAAACGAATTATCTAGTTAATCTAATCAGTATTTTAAATATACTAAGTTAGCTTTACAATCTAATCTAACGCAAAGGAGGGTTTTAGCCTGAGAGACTAACACAATTTTGATTATTTAATTAAACTAATAAAACTATTGAGAACGAAACAGCGATAGACTAACACGTACATAGATAAATAATAGATGCAGATAGAAGTCCTGTCCTTTTGTTAAGTAGCTTGTCACTTGTTTTATTTCTAGTTTTATATGATGAGAATCGTAAACTCTTCTCTCTCGTTGGATCCTAAATATAGGCGAGTAAACTCTTAATAGTCACTTATGCCTATCTTACTTTCTAGATGCTAGATAAGTAAGCGTGGAGGGGGTATGATAGCCCAAGCAAAACACAGCTAGACACAGAGGTTATCAAAGCACATATACAAGTCACCAAAAAAACATCATATAAACTGATAATCGATGGGAAAGCGATTTTAAAGGGAGCAGTATGGCGGCCACAAGCCCATCAATCCTGATGGATTATAGTTTACTAATACAATAAAACAAAACTACTTAATGAATTAAATACATACAGGACCTTCTTTCTGCTCAAAAATCTTCGTTGGAGGTGTGTCTTGTGTTGTCTTGGCATCTGAGTTAATCTCCTTAGGGATTTGTTGAACATAAAATTCGTCTAGGTCTTGGGGTATTTATAGTTTCTTTCAGAGGGGTAGATGCGGCGCATTAACTAAGTAGATGCGGCACATCTACTTAACTTCGCGTAGGGTCCAAGATTAATATATTATGTAATCCGTACACCATCTTTAGACGCGGCGTATCTTGAATCTTTATGTGGCGCATGTCCTTCAGCGTCTTGGATTGTATCTGGTGAAATCTTGATAGTGATACGGTGCATGTTGATAATGAGATGCGACGTATCTGGAGTAGAACAAGCTGGTTCTTCTTCGTTGACCAAAGTTTCATATGCGGCGCATGATAATATCAGATGCGGCGCATGCTTCAAAGTCAGGGAATGGTCTTTAATCTCTTCAATTCAGCAGACTTTTCCAATCTTGATCATTTATCTCCATATTTCGTCCAAAACCGCCAAGTTTCACCAATTGCTTGTTTTTACCTGAGAACTACTAAGGTAAATGATTAAGTACCAATTCTCATACAAAATATAATAAAACAAGTCAATTGAATAGGACAAATGATGACAATATAATGTACTTATTTGATGTCATCATAATGTTAAGATAATGGAGTGAATGGTGTGATCAATTAGGAGAAAACACTAAAACATTATGGAGAATCACAGCAGCTCCTACAGTAATATCCTTTCCATAACCCCCTCCTCGCCAAGGGCATTTGGAGTACACGACTTGATTATTGCAACAATTTGATCAACTTTACCATTATTAATAAAGCTCTTGATATCACCTAAACATCCAAACACAACCCCCTATTAGCATTCACAAACTCAACCGTACTAAGTCATGGCCCACGTGAAAAATCCTCATCCTCACCAACATCCTCAACAACTTTCATAATATACTCTTGTGTCGAAATTACACATTCCTGTCCACCTTTGCTAATATCTGCTTGTTTACGCTTAGCCAATTGAACAATACCAGCAGGACCGGGTATTATCCTAACATCCTTTTCAGGGATGTGTGATGAATGTAGGTTTTACAAGGTGGAGGTTATGTGACGGATTTGGTAATGGTTGTTGCAGGGACGGATGGGGTTCTTGAAGTTATCGAATTTGTCCATTTCATTTTGAAGAAGTGTAATCGATTATGTGTGATTTTGTGTTTCAGAATTTGTGTTTGTGAATCATGTGTTATAAATACTGAAATGGTGTTTTAGAAATTTGGTTGTGATTGGCGGGAAAGAAAGGAAAATGGTGGAATTGCGATTATTGAAGAAAGGGGGGGGGGGGGTAAAATAATCATTTCACACGGCATTTAACGAGATTTTCTAACGAGGGTTAGTCCAAAAACTAAAATTGCAACTACAGTAACGCGGGAAGGACACAACTTACAGAAAATCAAAATGTTAGGGACAATATTTGCACTTTTTTTGGAGGACATATTTCACAATTTTCATAAATCTTAAGGACATTTTTTGCAATTTACTCTAAAAATAACACACAAATTGAAGTAATTAAATTTTGTCGAAAACTGTACACCGTCACTGCAACGCACAATACTCGCTTTATAACTATAAAAATTTATACTAGTTGTCTAGTTACTTGTGAATAATTTGGATATGATAAAACTAAATAATAAACTTTTATGAATCGAAAAAACAAAATGCAAATGTTTTTAATTTGGTTTGATACCCACGTAGAGAATAGAGAGAGAGGCATGGGCTTGCGGATCAAGTTCATTGACTTGGTCACCAAGTTCCCAAAATAAATATATAAATAAATAAATTATAGGAGTTGCTGTTAAAAAAAACCAAAATACCAAAATACAGTAATATTTAAACCCTGTTTCCATTCACACAAACTCAGTATACTGAAATTTGCTTTCAATTTTCATCGTAATCAAAGGTCTCTTATCTATTTTCAAATCTTTAATATGCGCTATGTTTTCTGCTTTCCTTTTTCTTTGATTATATTGAATTTTGTATTTGTATATTTTTTAAGAATAGAAATACGACTAATTACAGGGACTTGAATAATTTGATTATGTGATTCTTCAAGTGGAAATTATTATTTAGAAATGAACACACGTCCAAACACCCCCTTAACATATTTGTATGCTGTTAAAGATAAATTCTTTCATTTCTAATAAAGTTTAAGGGGGTGTTTGTTTTAGCTTTTATAAGGGGCTTATATAACTTAAATAACCTTATTTTAGCTTTTGGAGTGTTTGTTTAAGCCTATTTTTGGACTTATAGCCTTATATCATTTCAGCTTATGTTACGCCTAATTCTTTCCGCTTATTTTGTAATGTATGGGTTTATATAAGCTTATATATAATAATAAGCTAAAACATTAGCCGAAATCAGTATATAAGACCAAAATATATGCTTGAACAAACACCCTATAAGCTTGGGCTTATGACCTTATATAAGCATTAAGCCTATAAGGGGGTTTCTATAAGTTCCTTTTTTTGTGTCTTATGGTTTATTTAAGTTTACAAGGCTTATTTTTCGTCATAAGCCATACGCCACTTATTAAACATAAGCTTAAGCCCAGGAGCAAAGCATATTGTTTCATGATTCTCTAATGTCTATGTTTATGTTTTAATTGTGTGACAGGTTCCTTGCTATCGAAACCGTTTTCAGTTCATCTGATTTCTCATTCACCATGGCAACAAGTAAGTAAATCTTTCCTACTTTCAGTTATGTGAACGATATTTAATTATTGCTTTCGCTATTTGCACATTGTGTATTTAACATATTCATGCATATAAATACGGGATTAAAGACTTGCTTTCTGTTTAGTGAAACACACCTTTTGACCTTTGATAATGGTGATTTCAACGGTAACAAATTTACACGAAAGACAATTTGAACTAAACCAGGGCACCCTTTTAAGATTTTATAAAAAGACCAATTTGGTATCTTTTTGGCTTTCAGTAATTGTTAGCCATTTAACTTAATTTTTAAATTAGCTGTAATTATATCAAAAGCCCAGCGACAGACTTCATTGGAAGTTGACTTAATTTCCGAGGTGTGTGGATAATACTTTTTGTTTTGAAGTTATGCATCTTATGGTGCATGTATTTGTTCAGGGCTTCGTTTTGAAAACTCATCTGAAATCGGGGTATTTACAAAGCTGACAAATTCTTACTGTTTGGTAGCAAACGACGGCTCTGAAGGCTTCTACAGGTTTGCTCTCGTGACTGCTGTTCTAATCTTTTATTTATGAACATTTTACCTAAAGCTGGTTATTTTTCTTCAGTGTCTTTGAGTCTGAGTTGGCTGATACTATTCCTGTTGTTAAAACCTCCATTGGTGGTACACGCGTAATTGGAAGGCTTTGCATCGGTAAATACTTTAATAAAAGTTTTTAGGATTCATATTACAATCTGCCCAGCAGCTTTGATTACTGATTACAGCTATTTTTTTCAGGAAATAAGAAAGGCCTTCTCTTACCTCATACTACTACAGACGAAGGTAAGCTTAATGGATTTCTTTTTCAAAGACCTGGAAACAAAACTGAGGCCGTAAAATTTACAATTGTATTCTATAACGAATTGTAGTACCTGATTTCAGTGTTGTAAATATCGCTCGGCGGTACCTCGGCGGTCGACCACCGCCAAGCGCCAAGACCGATATGGCGGCGATATATCAGTGATATATCGGAGACCATAAATTATAAAGAAAATTATTTTAAAAAAATAAATATTAGTAATATCCTAACAAAATAAGTCAATAACCACACATTTAACTAAAACTAAATTTTTTATTAATAAAAAACACATTAATGCTAAACAAAACAGATCCAATAAAAGCCCAAACTATGTTAAAAATATAAAACAAAAGCCCAAACAACTACTTAACCTAACCCTAATAGTTATTTATATATTTTATATACAAATTTATAAACTTTTATTAATTTCATTATTATATATACCACTCCTCTCTCCTTGGAGCCACTTTATAACCTAACCCTAATGTTAAAAATATATACAGATCCAGCAGCCACTTCATTATTATATATACCACTCCTTCTCTCTCCTTCTTCCCTACCTTAACACAGATCCAGCAGCCAGCAGGAAAAATCCATTACCACGAAAATCATAGCACAAAAAACGGATTCAAAACAAAATCATAAAACAAGAAACGGAACGCGGAAATCCAATCCTCCCCGTCCCTACCAGAAATATCTTACTTGTGGTGGAGGCGCCGGAGGTAAAGTCGCCGGAGGTGGAGTCGACAAAGGTCCGATTTTGACCGAAAAAGGTCCGATTTTGACCGCCAAGGTCCGATTTTGACCGATTTTGACCGCCAAGGTCCGATTTTGACCAAACCGATTTTTTTGACCGATAAGTGAAATATCGTATCGGTCGACCACCGATAAGCGATATATCACTGATATATCGGCCGCCAAGACCGATATTTACAACACTGCCTGATTTTATAACAAATAAAATCTACGATTTCAAAGCTTTCAAGAGCTATTACTAGGAGTCAATTTTTATTTCTTTAAGATTTGATAATAATCATCGTAGGATATGCTCTGTTTAGAACTTTCTCAAAAACGACATTGGAGATGCATTTAAACCCTTTTGAGTTAATCGTTCTCTAAATCGATTACATTTAACATATTAAAGCAAAAAGTAAGATAATTCCACTACGCTTTTAGAGTTTTAGGTATATTACAATAGTTTTACTTAAAATTATATGGACATCAATGCTGAATTCTGTAATTTGCAAATTAGCATTTGAATATTAAACTGTATCTCCCAACTTCAGCAAGTGAGACTAAATTTATTTGAACTTCAACAAATTGATATTACTTAGTCTAATATATTCGTCTTTGGCTTAAGTTGACGAGTAACCTGTGTCTTACATGACAAAGTCTTCAATTATCAATCTCACTTTCATATGTTTTATTACGTTTACAGAGCTCCAACACTTGAAGAACAGCTTGCCTGATGCAGTTGTTGTTCAGCGGATTAATGAAAGATTATCTGCTCTTGGTAATTGCATGGCATGCAATGATCATGTCGCTCTTACACATACCGATCTTGACAAGGTAACTAAGCTTGATTACATGTTAAACTTATTGTCATATTATGAGATAGTACCAAACTACCAATCTCTTAAACAGTCCGTTGCTAATGCATACGGCTGTATTATCAGGAAACAGAGGACATGATAGCAGATGTTCTTGGTGTCGAAATATTTAGACAGACAATTGCAGGCAATGTGCTTGTGGGCAGTTATTGTGCGTTTACAAATAGAGGTGGTTTAGTTCACCCTCACACATCCGTTGAAGATTTGGACGAGTTGTCAACCCTTCTACAGGTTCCTTTAGTTGCAGGAACAGTTAACCGTGGTAGTGAAGTGATAGCTGGTGGTTTAGTCGTTAATGATTGGACTGCATTTTGTGGTTCAGATACTACTGCAACTGAACTTTCAGTTATTGAGAATGTTTTCAAGTTGAGAGAAGCTCAACCTAATGATATTGCTAACGAGATGAGGAGGTCGTTAGTTGACACTTATGTTTGAATCAACACTGACCGTAGTTACTTTTCTTTACGCTTTGTATGATGTTAAAAGTTCACGTTGTCAATCTTTCTCTTTTATTGAGTTTTTATTATTTCAACTTTTGTTTTCGGGAATCCAGTGTAATGATATGCTATTGCTTTGAATGAAAATAACCTTTACATATCCGACGCATTCCCCGTTGTGCATACTAGCGCTTCCATGTGTCTCTTCTTCCAGAAATTTGAGGATGTATCTGTAATCTGTTTCCCAGGTCAGTAGATGCATCCAAACACGGCACTCATTTACATATGTATGGTTCTTTGGATTTGTATGTCTCTCTCTTTCCGACTTGTGGTGCAAAACTGCAAACATTACCTTTTGACGCTTTTTAAGTTTGAGATGTATGATGAGGTAGATTGGATTATGTAAAACAAGAATCAGAATGATGGAATGTGGTAATAGTTTCAAAAATGTTAGTCAAACTTGGTTGGGTTCTGTTGACAACATGAACTTCTAGAGGCAAATAGTTCCCACCGTCAATATCATTAGGTTGAGGCTTGAGCTTCTTTCGCATTCTCAATCAGCCACATTGTTATGCTAGTGTCTGATCTAAGTCTTAAATGGATGTGTGCCTGGGGTGGACCATGCTACCTCTGTTTGCAAACACACAGTAACTTTGCACAAGAGCAATGTGTACGGCTGTCCACCTAAAAACTTACACACCAAGGACATTTGCTACCATTTTCTTGGTTTTATGATAGCATAAAGATATGAGTTAGCATCAGCTTACCCAATTGATAATGATTTTTTTTCGATAACATATCAGGTATAAAGCTTCATACTCTCTCATTACATATCAGCGAACAGTCGAACACCCATATATGTTTCTTGGGGGGTGTTTGGCTTAGTGTCTTAAACTTGATTATATTTACATAATAGTCATAATAGTGATATAGATTTATAGAATGTATAATATCTTTAACAATAAAAAATAAATAAACAGAAAATTTTGGTCCAAAAAGCACAAAAGTTATTAGCACAGTGGTCCAAAAAATCCCAAATTCAGTTACCCAGGATCCTCAAGCAACATAGTTTAGGTATCGATGACAATGCCATGGGACAAGTTGGATGTTTGTTCTTGAATTCCCATGAGGAGATGTATCCCATTTCCAGATTTATGGGAAAACTGTCAGAATATTTAGGATCTACATACTGCCATAAATAGCCTTTAGCAAATCAGCATTCACCACATGTAAATCCTCAAGAAATGGTATATGTTATGACCAGGGACAACATGTTCATTCCTCTTCTTTCTCCCCCTCTTTTCACTCTTAACATAACACAAAAACCACAACTTATTATGCCAAAAGATCTTATTTTGTTTTGTTCTTTATCATGACCATGTGCTTTACTAGTGCCCAACATTACCCTTGTCTTGAATCTTTATGAATGTTTGTTTAAATATAATGGTTTAATGGATCCTAAAACATTTTCTTGCGAAAAAATGATCATGGTGATGCTCTAGATACATCTGTCATTGAGGTACCATTTTGAGATTTTACTATATAAAAGAATCGCACGTTTTTGTTATTCTGTGTAAAACTATTGCCTCTTTCAGTTTGATTGATGTACATTAAGCTCATAGTTTTGTGGAATTGTATGATTCTATTTCTGAATTCTGTTTCTTTTCTGAAAATCGAGAAATATTGTACAAATTTTTAATTTTTATGTCTTCTGCACTACAAAATACGACACTTTTTTATATGCTGGCTTTGCAAATGGGAAGTATATATTGCTTTCAGATTAAATGGTAATAATGATAAAGGGCCAAGTGTCCATTCTGCTTTTTCTGATTCGATAATAAGATTTATTTTGTGTTTAATATTATACTTAGTTTCACATTCCTTAGTTAAATTCATGAAGGTACAACGATTAGATCACTTACAAGAAATACTGTTGGAGTTAAAATATTGAAAGAGCCAAAATGACAAAGGGAGCCGTCTATGTAGCCATCGCTTCTGCCATTGGCAACTTGTTACAAGGATGGGATAATGCCACAATCGCAGGTACCTAGGGGTACAAATGTTATATTCAGTAAATTAAATATTTATAAATCCATTATATTCATCATAGTTTAATGGTGCAGGAGCTGTTCTTTACATAAAAAAAGAATTCGAGTTAGAAACACAACCTACAATGGAAGGGCTAATAGTGGCTATGTCACTAATCGGTGCGACAGTTATCACTACGTTCTCAGGACGTGTATCAGACCAAATTGGAAGACGTCCAATGCTAGTAATTTCTTCATGTTTTTACTTTATAAGTGGTCTAGTAATGCTTTGGGCTCCAAATGTTTATGTTCTGCTAATAGCAAGACTTCTTGATGGATTTGGCATCGGTCTGGCTGTGACACTTGTACCCCTTTATATATCTGAAACAGCCCCATCAGATATAAGGGGACTATTGAATACTCTCCCACAGTTTACGGGTAGTATTGGGATGTGTTTAGCATATACGATGGTGTTCTTTATGTCGTTAAGAACAGATGCTAGTTGGAGAATGATGCTAGGGGTCCTCTCTATACCTTCCATTGCATACTTTGTGTTGATGGTTTTTTTCTTGCCTGAATCACCAAGGTGGTTGGTGAGTCAAGGTAAGATGGATGAGGCTAGAATTGTCCTACAGGCGCTTCGTGGCAAAGAAGATGTTTCAGGTTCATTTCTTCAAATCGATCATTCTTTTTTATGTTGGCAGTAGTGGAGTCAGAAAATCTATAAAAAGGACAAAATTTACAGAAGCTAAAACAAATAAAAATGCTATCAATCAGTTTTATGATCTTAAACTGAAGGGTTGTTTTGGATTTGTATTATGTATTTATTTAATCTTATGTTCCTAACTGAAAGTAGTAGGGAATTCCTCGTCAAATTATCAGTTCATACTCAATGTAACAAAATGACTTCTTTCCACAAATTTAATAGAAAACTATCCATATTTAACAAAGCGCATATTATTTTCTCATGAAAGTTTGTGAAATATTGGGTTCTTATATCATAATTTGTCAGAAGTCAAACATCACATTATCTAAGTATTACAACTTAAACCGAATAATAGCACATATATCTTATAGAATCTGTTTTGTTACCCGCTTTACCCGTGATTTATCTGATTCTAATATCAGATGTTACTTAACGTTCGTCCAAACACCCCTAGAAGTTTTTAACACACCGAAAGGCCTTTGGCCTATTGGTATGCAAATGGCCCAGCAACCAAGACGTGGGTTCAAGTCTCATTCTAGACATATGTGAGAAATTGTCGGTGTGATAGGTGGTGTAGGTTGTAGAATTATGATTTCCTAAAAAAACAAAAAAACAAAAAGAAGTTGTTAACACATATGATAGTTGTAGAAAAAGGGGGGAGCACGGCTACAGCCTCTCTTTCACTCTACCACCAGTTGTTTGGATGAGAAACAGTTCAATATTCACATACACACCTTTTTTTTCGAAGGTGAAATGGCATTACTGGTTGAAGGCTTAGAAGTGGGAGGTGAAACAACAGTAGAAGAGTATGTGATCAATGCTGACAACGAGCTTAGTGAAGATCACGTTGAAGACAAAGATCAAATCAAGTTATATGGTGCAGAAGAGGGTCGATCATGGGTGGCTAAGCCAGTTAGGGGCCAAAGTTCTTTAGCCCTTGCTTCACGTCAAGGAAGCATGGTTCAACACATGAAGGATCCAATGGTGACTCTATTTGGAAGTGTTCATGAGAAACAATACGAAGGAGGAAGTATGAAAAGTATGGTTTTTCCAAATTTTGGAAGCATGTTTCAGGCAGAACAACATAAACCTGAAAATTGGGACGTGGAGAGCAATCATGAGAGAGGGAATATATCTGGTGATGAATCTGATGATAATGTCAAAAGTCCATTGCTGTCACGTAACTCAACAGGTGTAGAAAAAGACATGATTGCTCCTGTATCAAAGGGAAGTATGTTAAATGCTAGGCAACCTAGTGAGACAACAAACGCTATGGGCATTGGAGGTGGTTGGCAGTTAGCCTATAGAAAGACTGAAGATGGGAAAAAAGGTGGTGGGCTTCAAAGGATCTACTTGCATCAAGAGAGTGGTGCTGAATCTAGACGTGGGTCAATTGCTTCACTTCCTGTTCCAGGTGATGTTGATGCGGTTAGAGCCTCGGCTTTAGTAAGTAGATCAGTTCTCTGTCTAGACGACACAACCGGTCAGAACTCAATACATGCAGGTGTGATGAAGGCACCAACATCTGCTAAACAAGACGCTCATTGGACTGTACTTGTGTCTGAGCCTGGTATCAAACAAGCCTTAATTGTGGGTGTTGGAATCCAGATACTTCAACAGGTGATTCAAATCTCTGATCTTCTTCTTCTTTTTTTTTTTTTTTTTTTTTTTTTTTTTTTTGGAAAATGTATGAATTAAGTATTAAGGAATTGTTTTTTCAATATATCAAACAGTTTTCTGGAATAAACGGAGTTTTGTACTACACTCCTCAAATTCTTGAACAAGCCGGGGTTGGTCTCCTTTTGGCTAATTTGGGCATTGGTTCAGAATCAGCTTCTTTTCTAATTAGCGGCGTGACAACCTTCTTGATGCTTCCTAGCATCGGTGTCGCCATGAAACTTATAGATGTAGCAGGACGAAGGTAAATTCTTTCTTCCTTACCAATGTTTAAACCTTTTTTTTAATTAGTTTTCTTCATACTGACATATTTTATAACATTCTGCTTTATATGCATAGGAAGCTGCTGCTAGCTACACTTCCTATTCTTTTGGTATCACTCATTGTACTGGTTTTGAGCAATGTTATTCCAATGGGATCGGTTGCTCACGCAGTTATCTCCACCATAAGT